>JALAZF010000089.1:0-1240000 GCA_022829125.1 Lathyrus tuberosus | reverse complement strand
TATTCTTCCCGTGAGAGCAGGTTTTTCAAAGACATGCTTGATTGGATCCATTTCGGAGACCAACCAAGTGGTGTGACGAATCATATACTGGCGAAGACGTTTGGCTGCCCAAGCCAAAGCGCAGCAAGTTTTCTCAAGCATAGTGTACTGAGTCTGACAGTCGGTGAATTTCTTGCTCAGATAGTAAATGGCAGACTCTTTCCTTTTGGTTTTGTCTTGTTGGCCAAGTACACAACCCATTGAATCCTCTAGGACTGTGAGGTAGATGATCAGTGGTCTTCCTTCCACTGGAGGTGATAACATCGGTGGATTCAACAGGTATTCCTTAATACTATTGAAGGCGGTTTGACAGTCTTCTGTCCAAACGCAGTCCTGATTCTTTTTGAGTAATTTGAAAATCGGCGCGGATGTTGCGGTCATGAGGAATATGAATCTGGAGATAAAGTTCAAACGTCACAGGAATCCTCTAACTTGTTTTTCAATTTTCGGAGAAGGCATTTCTTGAATGGCCTTGACCTTGTCAGGATCAACCTCAATTCCTTTCTGGCTGACGATGAACCCTAGCAATTTCCCTGAACGGACACCGAATGTGCACTTATTGGGATTCAAGCGGAGTTTGTACTTTCTCAACCGCTCGAATAGTTTTGACAGGTGGGTCACATGCTCCTCTGCTGTTTTAGATTTGGCAATTATATCATCGACATACACTTCGATTTCTTTGTGTAGCATGTCATGAAAAAGAGTAGTCATGGCCCGTTGATAGGTTGCCCCGGCATTCTTCAAACCGAACGGCATTACCTTGTAACAAAAGGTACCCCATGGGGTGATGAAGGAAGTTTTCTCCATGTCTTTCGGCGCCATTTTGATCTGATTATAGCCCGAGAATCCATCCATGAAGGAAAAGACTTTGAACTTTGTGGTACTGTCAACTAACATGTCAATGTGTGGTAAGGGAAAGTCGTCCTTTGGACCAACCTTGTTCAGATCTCTGTAGTCGACACGCATTCTGACCTTTCCGTCCTTTTTTGGAACAAGTACGATGTTGGCTAACCATTGAGGATATTCTGATGTTGCGAGGAAACCTGCGTCAATCTGTTTCTGTACTTCCTCTTTAATTTTGATGGCCATGTCTGGGTGAGTTCGTCCCAACCTCTGTTCTACTGGCGGATATTCCGATCTTAACGGTAAATGATGTTCCACGATGCTGGTATCCAACCCTGGTAGGACCAAGCGAATACATTGGAAAACTCTTTGAGAAGCTTTGTCAAACCTTCTTTGGCAGTTGAACTGAGCAATGCCCCAATCCTGACCTCTTTTCTTTCTTTTTCCGAACCCAAGTTTACCGTTTCCAACGGCTCTTTGTGAGTTTCATTGGACCTTTCCTCCTGTCTAAGTAAACGGGAGATCTCTTCTGGGATTTCGTCGTCAACTTCTTCTTCAGCCCCAAATACCGAGAATTCAAAGTTGGGAGAAGGCATCGGATCGTATGTTTCAATTGGGTTTAAAACAAGCAATCTGCATGATGGTATGATTCGTGTTTAGAAGAGATAGAGAGAATGCAAAAGTTTGTGCAGTGTAATTTTTTTTTTGAAAACTGCTTGTTTTTATTGTTTGTTTTTTAGGATTACCATTTTCTGAGAAAAGCGAAAAGAGAAAACAGCAATTAATGCGAAAATTACAGAACGACGTTATTTTATTTATGAACAAGTTGGTTCTTGAAACTACAGCCCTATAAAACAAAACTCTGTCGCTTTGGGCAAAGCGAAGAGGGATATTTACAGAAAGTGAGCCCTATTAAAACATCTGTTTCACCTGGGCAAGGTAAAATGTTAAAGACGACAATTACTTTGACTTATGAACAATCTTCGGAACATCGACAGCAACCCATTGGCGGCGAACTCCTCGGTGAATCACAAAGTCTGGTACCTTCCTTGATTTGTCTTCAGAAATGACGCTGATTTCTGGCGAAGCAGGATCATTGGAATCTGTCTCCCAGGCAGAGTTGTCGTAGGAGGATTCCTCAGTTGTATTTTGCACAGTATTTGTACTCTCAGGTAAATCTCCCCATCCAGCTGGTTGGATGTCTTCGAGCCTGATACGAGAGCTTTCAGGAGCAGTGTACTTGACCATATAGTCGTATTTTCCACTTGGTTGTCCTAAGGTGTCCCACACTTCTTTGAAACTGGAGGAGTCATCCTTCTCGATGACGTTGACCTCGGGAAAAGCGTAGTTAATGAATTTTAGTCCGGCAAGCTTTGCCAATTCATCGTCATACTAGATATTTTATGAATGCCCTGAGTAATGATCCCATGACATGGTGGGGACACAGGTATTCTGTTCAGTGATGTTCAGCTGATTTTCATTGTTCAGCTGATTTTCGTGCCCCAAGTCTCCTGGGTACGGCTTCCAGATAGGCAGACCATCCTTTGGGCCATAATAGTCGTGGTCAAAGTTGTCCCTCATCAGAGTGTCTTCCTCTAATGCGTTTGGGGGATCACGACATCCTTTCGGATCACAATCTCCGTATATCATTTCAACGTCCGACCTGGGTATAAATCTCGGACTCTGTGCGGGATAGAAAAATGGCGTAGGCACCTCTTCCTGAGACATATAACCGTCCTTGTTAAGATAGGACTTCCATTCCTCATCCGTATCGGAGGAATCCCCTTCGTTGATGGTATGGACTACTTGAGGCATTGGGTGAAGGAAACCTCCACTGTGGAAGAAGTATTGAATGGGATGAAAACTTTCATCGTTAGCAGCTGTCTGGGTGCAGGTTGTAGAAAAACCAAGACCCTTCTTTTCTTTGTTATCAGTAGGAATGACAAGTTGTCCCCATCCTTTCGTATTGTTACTTTTGATCACTTCGAGAGCATCTTTGTACGAGGAAATCGAGGTTCCCTTCTCTGATTGATTCTCATTGCTCACTGAAAGTGCTTGGAACTGAGTTCCAACAACCTCCTCAGGTTCTATACAAGTAGATAATGACAGGTTACTCACGATCAAGGCTTGTTCTCCACAGACCATGACGAGTTGATCGTTCTTGACAAACTTCAGTTTCTGGTACAATGTCGAAGTGACTGCCCCAGCCTGGTGTATCCAAGGTCTTCCTGATAAACAGCTGTACGCTGCCCGGACGTCCATGACCTGGAAAGTGATTAGGAAAGTGTGAGGACCGATAGTTATGGGAAGGTCGACTTCGCCGATAACTGCTTTCTGAGATCCATCAAAGGCTTTGACGATGACCTCACTGCCCCTCATCGGGGATCCTTTGAATGATAGTCGCAATAAAGTGGTCTTCGGCATAACATTGATGACCGATCCTGTCTCTACTAGTACGCTGGCTAAAGCATCGTCCTGGCAGTTGACTGTGATATTGAGCGCCATGTTGTGACTTTTGCCTCCCTCTGGCAAGTCCTCATCACTGAATCCTAAGTTGTTGCAGGAAGTGATGTTAGAGATGATGCTATCGAACTGTCGTATTGACACATCCTGTTCCACAAAGGCCTGCTCTAAGACTTTCTGTAGAGCCTCCCTGTGGGCTTCGGAACTGAGTAAAAGTGATAGCACAAAGATCTTTGAAGGAGTTTGTAACAGCTAATCAACAATGTTGTATTCACTCCTTTGGATGAGCTTCAACATCTCACCATTGCCCTTTGAAAGGTCGGGATTACTGGATTGACCGACTGGTGGATCAGGAGCTTTTGTTGGAAGTTCCTTTTCTTTGTTAGGTTCTCCAACTCCTCGATTGAATATTCGACCGCTCCGTGTTGCTCGACTGATGTCTGCAATGTTCACGACGGAGGGTAATGGAATTTCCTTTCCATTCTCGATTATTGTCGCACCGTATTTGTAAGGGATCGCCTTAGCTGATTCATACGGTAATGGTCCTGGTAGATAAATAACTACAGGAGCCTTCTGATTTTTCTAATTGTCATAAGTAACTTCAATCAGCTCCTGGCTATGAACTTTTGATTCGTCCAGTAGAGGGATGATGGTACAAACATCCTTGTTCTATTGATGATTAGAGATTATGACGGCGTCTCTGATTTGATCAGCGAAATAGTTCGGCGTCCAGTTGATTGGCTCGGAACCCGGACATGAGCGAATCTCTCTACGATCCAACTGACCTTGAAGAGCTGCCCGCACAAGGTAACATCCTTGGTTATTTTCCGAACAGACTCTACAGCGTTCATAGTTATGTGGTGGCACTTGGCCACGCCCGCTTTGGATGCAGTGTAACCTCACCAGGTCAGTCCCATAGATCGGACATCCTAATTTTGACGCCGAGTAGGGTTTCCATTAAGCACACTGATTTGTTGCGTGTCTTCATCCATATAGATCGGAAGCCACCAGTGTTTTAACAAGTGTTGTAAAGTTCTTTGAAGGAGAGCGCACCCTTGGTTACTCTCACTGCATGCTTTACAGCTCAGATAATCGTGAAAAGTGAGAAAATCGAGTTGGACTTGCCTGGCGTGTAACTCCACCAAGCTGGTATTCATCGAACGGATATCAAAGATTTGGATCATATTGATCTGATAAGGATTTCTATCATGGTAGTCCTGGATCCACCCAAGATCCATCTGACGCTGGAGGGCTTCTTGTATGAAAGAGCATCCCTGTTTGTTTACCGAGCAAGTCAGACAGGAATTGTAATCGTGCCGTGGCAGATTATGATACTGGCTTTTCCTTGAGTGCATTGCCACCAGGTTGACATTCATCACACGGATGTCGTGGTTCTGAATGATGTTGGAATTCGTATAGGTCATGTTGACTCCACGAACTCGATGCTCTTGGATCCACCCGAGATCCAATTGTTCCTGTAGAGCTGTTTGCACCACAGAACATCCCTGATTATTTTTAGAGCAGATATCACACTAGTGATAATTATGAGGTGGCACATGGCCGTATCCGCTATGTTTACAGTGTATCTTGACCAAGTTGGCCCTTAATAAGAGTACATCGTGAATTTGATAGTTGTCGTTAGACTCTCCTTCTATCAAATTGACTGCAGCTTTCTCGTGTTGAGGCAGCGGGTTCGTGAGAACATTCGGATTTGTATCTTTAAAAGATAAGACCCCGCTCCTAACAAGCTTTTGTACATCGGATTTGAAACTGAGACAGTTTTCTATGTTATGCCCTGATCCCCCTTGATGGTAAGGGCAAGTCTGATCCGTTTTGAACCAGAAAGGCGGATTCTCCGGTACTGTAAGAGGAGACGTGGTTTGGACATGCCCCTTGACCAGTAGTAATGGAAACAATTCTGCGTACAACATGGGTATAGGATCAAACCCTGATGGTCGTGTTGTATGGTTGTTTTTGTATGGAGGACGAGCCTGCTGAAGAGGCTGTTGTGTCCTTTGCTGATATTGCTGTTGATTAGGTTGGCTCTGCGCAACCTGAGGTTGATATGTAGGAACAGGCGCAGGGTTGATAGCAGGAGTTACCGCCGCTACTGGTTGGTAACGCCGCCTTTGCTTTCCGAGAGAGATATTCCCAATATCCTGCTCTTTTTTCTTAGGGAGAGCATTACCATATCGTTTGGTACTGCTTGATGATCCAGCGTCTTCAATTAAACGTCCTTCTCGGACTGCTTCCTCAAGACGAACTCCCATGCCCACCATCTCGGTGAAGTAATTGGGCGCACTGACAACCATTCTATCGTAGTAAAATGAGCTCAAGGTTTTCAAGAAGATCTTTGTCATCTCCTATTCCTCAAGAGGTGGAGAAATCTGAGCGGAAATTTCACGCCATCTCTTAGCATATTCTTTAAAGGTTTCTTTGTCCTTTTGTGACATTGATCTGAGCTGATCTATGTCTGGTGTCATGTCCAAATTGTATTTATATTGTTTAACGAAGGCAGCACCAAGATCTCTGAATGTGCCGATCGTGGCGCGGTTTAAACCCATGTACCATTTTAATGCAGCACCGGTTAAACTATCCTGAAAGTAGTGAATGAGCAGCTCCTGGTTCTTTGTCTGAGCTGACATTCACCGAGCGTACATCACCAAATGGCTATGAGGGCAAGAGTTACCCTTGTACTTTTCAAAGTCGGGCACCTGGAACTTGTGCGGGACTTTCACGTTGGGGACCAAACAAAGGTCCGCGGCATCCTTTCCAAATAAATCCTGACCGCGAAGGGCTTACAGTTCTTTCTGCATTTCCAAGAATTGTTCCTGGAATTCATTCATTCTATCGAACATGATGTCATTTCCACCAGACGGTATCCATGTAATTTGTCCTTCCGGGATAGTGTGTACCACGGGTGGTGGTATATTCATTATGGCCGAGACTCTCGGTGCCTCCCGAAGTTTGTAACCTTCAGGAGTTGCTGTCATGCCCCTGGCATCTTCACTTTCCCGAAGTTTGTAACCTTCAAGCCCAGTGGCTCCTGCTGCTGTTCCCTGATCCTCAGCGATCGGTGGAACATATCCTTTCGGGATATAGTTGAGTGGCATGCCCCAGGGACGATCTTTCGACATTTTATACCTAGGATCATACTTTTCCACTATGGGCGTTGATGTGATCTCTGAGATCACAGTCCTTTGTTGTTGTATCTAAGCTTCTGCTAGAGCTTGCATGTCATTATGAAGCTTTCTTAGATCCTCTTTCAGAGTGTCGATCTCTTCTCTCAACTCTCTGTTCTCTTCCTCGAGATCATCCATCTTTTTCTGACGATTGGCCCGAGTATTGTACGAATGAGACAGTTTTACTCTAGAACCGAGACACAAACGTGAGATTCGTAGGTAAGAAGAATGCGTTTACGCGAGAATGATAAATGATATGCAATGATTATATTAATTGTATGTTTTTGTTTATTTAAAGTAAACTTCGACAATTAGATTGTAAATATCAAACAGTGGGGAAACCCCGTTTTATTGAATTCAAAGGATTGCAGAAACGGAAATACAGTAGATTACAAGGTGCTGAAAAAGGAAACCTAAACTAATGGATCCTGAGTCCTCCCTGAAGAGAGCTCGGGTGCTGGTTCTGGTGCTTTCCTTTTCTTTGACCGGGGCTCTTGGGCCGTTGTCAGGTTGTCATTCCTCTGCCAAGTGAAAGGAGAGAGCAAATTCCTTTGGTCATCCTGATTCTCTACAGCATGTTGCTCTAAAATATCAATCAGAGCGTCTTTTTCTCTTAACAGCTGCTGTATTTTCCTACACTCTACATTGAGAATACGATACTTGTTCCTCCAAGACCTCTTCTCCTACTGAACTTTGCTGAGAGTAACCTGAAGCTTTTCCGTCTCAGACATGAAATAAAGGGCAGAGTCCCTTATTGGAAGAACTTCCTGACCAGGGTAAGGCATCCTCAACTTGAAAGCTCTAGTTTGTACCCAATGGAGATAAGGCTCAACCGAGACACAGTCTCATTTTCCTAGAGACTCTCGTCTTTTCCTGTGAACGTGTTTCCAAGCATGCACTATTTCTGTCTTTAGTGCCCTGTCATTTTCAACTTCTTTGAAGAAAAGACCTTCCAGATGAGCATTGCGCGGGACATGCCTCATCGGGTATCCAAATTGATGACGAACTAACACCGGATGATAGTTGATTCCTCCCTTAGTTCCTATAAGGGGTACATTTGGGAAATTTCCACAACGGTCAATGATTCTGATCCCGTCGTAGATTCGATTGTACCAATCGATGTCGGAGTTGGTAAGAGACATGATTCTTTGGGACCAGCGTAAAGTATTCTTTTGATCCCAAAATGCAGCAGACTTGGGCAAATGGGAAGTGAACCATTTGTAAAGCAAGGGTATACAACACGTGATCATTCCTCCACTGTATAGATTCCTTAAGTGCACCGAATTATACGCATCTGCGAGTAAGGTCGGTACAGGGTTTCCAATTAGAAAAATCTTAATGGTGTTGATATCCACGAAGTTATCAATGTTGGGAAACAAAAATAACCCGTAGGTGAGCAAAACAAAGATGCTCTCGAAAGCGGCCACGTTCCCTATACTATCAAAGTACAGGGCCTTCTGTGTCAAGAATTGGGCTGGCAAACCTTGGATGCCACCCTTAGTGGTCATGTGAGTCCTGACTTCTGACTCGTCCAAATAAATCGCTCGTGTAATGGTTTGATCCTTTGGAATTTCTTCCAGTCCAGAAAAGGGAGCTTGATCAGTGATATGCAGGTCAGTCAGGTGAGAGTACTCCTTCAGCGTTGGTGCTAGTTGATAATCCGGGAATGTGAAACAGTGATAAACCGGATCGTAGAACTGGATTAGCGTGGACAGGATTCCTTCAATTACATGGACCCTTAATAGAGACAGTAGTCCTCCATACTTGGCTCTGAAAGCCTCGTGTTTGGTGATCATTCTCGCCAAACCTCTTAAATCCTCTAACTTTGGAACCTTGAAGGTGTACTTATGATTTTTCCTTCTACCAAAATCCATTAGCGCAATCTCCTTTCTCTGACATTTGCAATCATTGTCTTAGTTTAATTTGAAAAAGAGAGACTAGAAGAGAAGATTTTTTTCTTTGTTTTAATGTTTTTTAGATGAAAGTATGAATGCAGCACACAAAAACATAGAAAAAACATGGGGTCAAAGGGTTGGTGTCATGAAGTCAAGGCTCTACCCCCCCAAAGGTTTATACTGGTGATTTTTTGTACCTGTCAGCAAAATCATTGACCCCTCTTGGGATAACAACAGCAAGCGGATCGCCAACGAGCTAATGTATCCTAGAGTGATCTCAGATGAGGGTAGTATCGTGTGACAACTATTTTCGATAGCTTCTGCACTACAAAATGGCTTAAGTCTGCTAAAAACCTCAGCTTCTCAGATAACCCAGTCGACCACACTACTTTCAAAAACCGAAGTCGTATAGGCAATGCATCTGCAAAGGGAGTCTCCACTGAATTTGATGGTCGATCGAGGACTCTTAACTGGGATTCACTCCCCGCAAGATTACCCACATTGCCATCACCTATCTTAGGTGTATACTCAACCTTTCCACATGCGGCATCACACACATTCCCATTAGCAAAAAAATAAACACAGATAATGACTCCCTAACAGAGTTGCCATTTTTGTGACACTTTGAGAATTTAAGGTTTCACCCAGAGAGATAAGAGGGACAAGATGCCCTTCGTGGCCCCACGGTGGGCGCCATTTTTCTGTAGCGAGCGATTTTTGGACATGGTTCTTAAGCACTGTCGCTCTGGGGTACTACAGGTCGATTCATTTGTTATCCTATTAAGCTGACTAAGGAAGGGAAATAGATGTCTCCAATTAACCCTGCTTGCATACTGAGTTTAAACAGCTGACTGTTGGTTTACAGATGCGGTTTAGATTCTGGGCCTCTCTCTGCTTATTTTGTTAAGAATGAAATGACGGGACTATTGGTGGGAGGTTTAAGACTGATGCTTTTTTATTGATCGATGGAGATACTGGATTTTGGGTTTTTTTATTAGTATGCTCGCTAAGATTTTTCAATCTTATGCTACGTATTCCCGTTTAACTAAACAGGCAAATCAGAGCGATCGTAGTTCCTCCTATTCTATGGGAGGAAAAAGGTTGTTTTGGTGTCTTCTTCAAAGCCCAAGACGTGAAGCTAAAGGGAGTATATGTATCTTGTTCAAAGCCCAAGACTTGAAGCTGAAGGGTCTATTTGTATCTTGTTCAAAGCCCAAGATGTGAAGCTAAAGAGTTTTTTAGAGAGAATTTGTCATCTCTAAAGAGGAGTTGTTGATGTTTGTATACTGTGGCGAAGCACAACTTTGATGCTAAAAGGTTGATTGACTCTGTCGCTCCCGGGATTTTCATCCTAGTACAAACGCGAAAGTGGCACCAAACAGAGTCGCCAGCAATGTGTATTTATCCCAAGAGAGGGAAAGGAAACACCGCGTAAACCTGAGAGAAAGGAAAAGCATGGTCTTACGACCAAGAGAACTGGGTTCGGGAGTCGGTTACGCACGGGGAAGGTATTAGCACCCCCACGCGTCCATCGTACCCGATGGGATCCACGCTTGCTGTTTCGATCAAAGGGTGTAAAGAAAGGATACTGGAAAAGGAACTGAAAGAAAGAAAGGAGAAAGAAAAGAAAAGGAACGGGAAACAAATGTAGGGAAAATAAAAGAAGTGCTCGCATGGGCCCTACCCCACTGCCTACGTATCTCATCGGGAACATGAGAATCAGAGCGACGTAGTTCCCCTCACTAGGGATGGATTGTTTGTGTTTTTTAGAGAACGGCTTACGTTCTAACTCAGGTGTTGCAGGCTCGCTGGTCCGAGTGCGTTACCGTCTTGCAAGAGAACGAGTAGAAGCGCGTTCGTGCGTTGAGAATGAATGAGATGAGAAGAGAATTCCCGAAGGAAAGACGTTATTGTTTGTTTTTGCCTTTTAGAAGTTTTTTCCATTTATTTGCATATGACAGTGTATCTGAATCTTAGTCATTGGAATGTGTACATTCTCACATTCCAAGATGGAATGGGTAAGAAAGCACACTAAGAGTGAAGAAGACCTCCACACTTAGCTCCAATTGTCAAGGTTCAAACACACTAGCATACTTGTGTTTATTAAGTGTTTTTGTTAATTAAGAAAATAAGAAGTGTTTTTTATTATTTGCACCTTCAACAAGTATTGCATTTAAGTCCCTCATACAAGATCAAATGCTTAACACATTGACCCAAGATGGGCTATATGCTACACATTCTAAGATTACAAGAGAAGACCCCTTATAATCTTTTCTTTATATGAAAGGCCTAAATGCAATAAATGCCTACCTTTATTATATGTTTTGAATTTTCTTTGAGATGAGAAAAGAGACTCAAGAGAGGAGAAAAGGTAAAACCTATATGGACTAAGACTCAATCCTAATTGATTAGTTAAGGGAGTGATCCTAAAGTTTGTGAGGTTTCAACCTAAAGTCTAAAGAAAGAATGAATTAAACAATTCACTTCTAAAGTAGAAGATGAATTGTAATTCACAAGGGGAAAGTGATGAGTTATTAAAAGAAAGCACACAAGTGCTTAACAAAACACAAAATGGAATTGTAAAAGAGAAAGGATAGAAGTTGAATGTGGATTCCTTATCCACACTCAATTGAAACTTACCAAAGCCCCTACATGGTTAGTAAACATGTATAAGAAGTATAAGAAGTAAAAGAACATGTAATGCATCATGAAACTCAAAAGAATTAAATGAGAAAACAAATCCTAGAACCACAACCAGAATGAGCATCATATGGACAACAAGTGAATATCATCATACAAGTGCAAGTGAATAAGCAATAATCATCATCCATTAGCATTTAAACATGTCACAAAAAGAAGGGATGGATGAAAGATGGAAAGAAATGAAGAGGACATGCATAAATGGAACTTGTAAATCAACAACCAGAATTGAAACTAAATGGAAAATGGTTTATAAACATCTCAAAAGTATTTATGAATCAACTTCAAGACATTCAAGAAGTAATATAAGAAGAATTGAAATGAAAGTTCAAAAAGAAAGTGCAAACAATACATGTTAATGATGCACAAAGTTCAAATTGAAAGTCAACATGCAAGGATGACATATAATGTGTATCAAAGACCTATAATATCATATGAATGGCTCATAACATATGCAAATGCTCATACAAATATGCACAAAAGAATTCATGTAAACATGCACTAAAGTTGTAATGACATGCCATGGATTATACTTCCAATGTAATGCATCAAACAAAGACCAAATGGATTCATGAAAATTATGCCATCATATTATTGGAATGCCTAGGTCAGAAATGCATCATACATCAAGATAGCATGTAAAAATTCATAGCAAAATGACTTCAAACAAAGCAATTAGGTCAAATTAAAACCTCATGCAAAGTGGTGCAAATATAGGCATCAAAACATGTCATAAAGTGACTTAAAAAATCAAACAAAAATCATCTAGCATGCTTCAATGTATTGATGAATCAATGCAAAAAGAATCATGTCAAAACAGTTTGTAATGAGCAAGAACAAAATTAAACAAATTCATGTATCATGCCTAGAATGCATCTAAATGGAAATTCAAAGAAAATTATGGACCAGGGGTAAAAAGGTCATAAAATCAGAAAATAAAATCATGGAAAATTTCCTAAATGTTTTAATGATGCTCATGAATTTTTGTGGAATTTTATGATGATGTTTGATATTTTTAAAAATCAATTATGAAACGTGTAGCAAAAATGAAAATAAAATATGAAATGCAATGTGAATGGGGTGCAAACATAGCAAATCCATAGTTCAATTCGTTTGGGCCTTAGAAGCGTGGGGTGTAAATAACAATCTGTCATAGGTCCAATTACGCGCAAAACACCATAGTAACCATGCACTCCAGTCAACAAAATTGACTCATCAATAGCCATTAGATCAAGTCAAGGTCAAGCCAAAGTCAAAGTACGCAGATCCAACACACGCGGATGAGGACACACACTCACTACCATGTACCATGCCACACAATGTTTAAGTAAATTCAGAAATGGTGCACATGATTTGCACGTGAATTTTAATGTGCTGTCAACTTTTGGACCACACGATCATGGAAAATGAATGGACAAGATTAAAACGTGCATAAACCCTAGTCATAACAGTCACCGGCCGGAGGGGACCTCCGGTCACCTTCTCCGGCCAACAGCCACCACCTGCAACTTTCGAACTTCACCAAAATGCACAAAACGTATATCAAAATGATGCTGAGCTCACGTACATCATGGATATGCTCATGAAATCCACAAAAAACACACACATAGCAAGAACAGAGGAGATCAATTTATGCCCTAGGTTTTGCAACTAAGCCTTTAGAAGGCCTATCAACTAGCCGGTTGGAGTAAAGCTTCTATCAAGCTTAAAACAGCAAAAATAACTCAAAACTAAAGAGAATCGAATGAAGAAAAGTGAATGATGAAACCTGAAAATGTGGAGAACCTTGAGATGTTGAGAAGACCAGGGAAGAGCTTGATACTTTCAGCTTCTAGATTTCCACCTTTAGCAAAATAAATGCCTCTGACTCACGTATTGATGAAAGAATACCAAGATTGCAGTGAGGCTAAGCTTGCATAAATGGAGTTATCCTTGCTGTTCTTGATTCAATCACACTAAGCCATGAGGAATGAAATCACAATGAAGATGAAATCGTGGAGAGGAAGATGAGAAAAATCAGAGAGAGTGAGAGGAGAATTCTGAAGTGTTTTTGAGAGAATGTGGTTGAAAATGAAGTTGTGAGGTGAGATTTGGCTTTATAGTGTGAGTTAACCAAGGTTAAACTGAGTGAGGTTAACTGAGTCACAATGGTTTGAGTGAGTCATCCCTAACTAACTGAGTCAAGTTAGTTAGGGAGAGCAATGATATGGTGCAGCTGGTTTATGAAGAACTATGGTGGAGATGAAAATGAAATTCCAATGGCACGGCTATGTAGCATAAACTTATTCAGCAAGTTTCATTCTTTCCCTTCTCATGCATAATGAAGCACGTGACATGGTGAATGTAAAAAGTGTTTGGTTTAAAAGGGTAATGGATGGAGAGTGTGATCAAGCATGCGTGGGAATGTGACAATCAACAACATTCATTTCTGATTTTTTAGCAGCTTGGAATCAGTTGGAACATGGTAGTTTAAAGATGATTTTCCCTCTGCATTGTGAATGGTTTGAGAAGGTTTTGGGATCAAATGAAAGAGGGAATATCATGGAGCAATTTTGGTGTTGGACTTGAGTTGAAATGAGGTGTGCAAGAGGCTTGAAAATAGCTGTGAACATCAAAGTTTGGGGACTGTGTGGTAGGCGTGTGAAGTAGGTCATGGCATGGCAGTGGAATGCATGAAATTTCAACCTAATCAACCTAACTTGAGACCAAAATTTCTCCCTCATAAATGGATCAAATGGAATTTTGTCCAACATGAATGTTGAAGATGACACTACAAGGAACAACTTTGATGTTGAAAAGTTTTGCAAATGAAGCCTCTAACTATGAGAAAAATAGGTATACATTTGGCCCACCAAGTGTTTGAGAAAATGACTGCGCGCGTGCCCTGAAAATCTTGGTCATGACCTAATTTTGGACCTACTTTGCTCAAACTTTGATCAATCATATCTCACTCAATTTTTATCCAATGGAGATGTTCCACATATGAATGTGAAGCTTAAAACAAGATCTTTTGTTGTGGCCTGGTGGAATTTTCATTTGATGCTCCAATTTTAAATGGCCTTGGTTCAAACTCTGGTGCAAAATGGCCAAAACTTGCTATTTTTAGTAACCCTTCTTCACCCAAAAATGGCAACTTTCCACATCTTGATTTTTTCATGATTCCTTTGGAATTTCTTGACCAAATTTTGTACATTGGACACATATAACATGAATTTCATGAATTTGGCCTCAAAAAGTCAAGAGTTGACTTTTTCCTCTGATTATTTGACTTGGCCCCAAATTTCCTGATTTTTTATCTTTCTTCCAATTGAACCACCTCCAAAACCAATTGAGGGGCAATTCTCCATACACATACACTTAAGGACATGTAGAATACCATGATATCAAGTTTTGACCAAAAAATCAGAGATAACCTGATTTTACTGTAAACCCTAATTTTGACCCCCTTTGGTTAGGAGGAAATTGCACATCTTCCAAATCCAAATTCCTCAGAGTATGTTGTGTATCCTCTTAAAGGATGATGAGAAATGCCACTTGAGGATGATTTTGAATCAATGAGCTATCTCTTTTGAGGATTTTCCTTCAATTTTTGGACTTCTTGCATAGTGTAGGATGTAATGCTTCAATCTCCTATTGTATCTCTTATCCTTGAGGTTGTGGATGATCAATTGAGATAGTATGAGACATGAAAGGCTTCTTGGCTTGCCTTGAGGCAACTTGACTGACCCTTTTGTGCTTTGAATGATCTCTTGATTGTCCATCTCCCACCTGATCACATGCCCTGATGGTAAGGAGGATGCCATGCTTCATTTTTCTATGTTAAATGCAATGCAATGTTAATGAGGTGGATATGATATGATAAATGATAATGCCATGCTATGATGACAAAGAGGGAGAGCAAATTTTGGGGTATTACAGCTGCCCCTATTCAAGCGCTGTAGACCTGAATGCCTGAAAGCAATTGCTTTCGGACTTTCAAGGTATATAGTGATTGAATACGAAATATAACCAAAAATTTGCTCTGGATGGTGAGAAAGAAACCCCCCGACATTGCTGGATTGAATCTTCAATGAAACATTGTCGGAGAAATCTGCCTTTTGAATGACACCAGACGTCTACTGGCTCGCCGCATTACTGGTAAACTTTAACAATGTCTTTTATGCAATTCCAGACGACTACTGGCCTGCCACACTGCTGGTGGACTTTAGAAATGTCTTTTTGAACGACGCCAGACGACTACTGGCTTGCCACACTACTGGTGGACTTTAATAATGTCTTTTATGCAACTCCAGACGACTACTGGCCTGCCACACTACTGGTGGACTTTAATAATGTCTTTTATGCAACTCCAGACGACTACTGGCCTGCCACACTACTGGTGGACTTTGCAGCTTCGTGCCACCCGAAGATGGACTTTTGCCAATCCACTGTTGGACTTTTGCCACCCGAAGACGGACTTTTGCCAATCCACTGTTGGACTTTTAGAATATGCCACCCTTAGATGGACCTTTCGCCAATCCACTGTTGGACTTTTGCCACCCGAAGACGGACTTTTGCCAATCCACTGTTGGACTTTTGCCACCCGAAGACGGACTTTTGCCAATCCACTGTTGGACTTTTAGCTGCTTTGCCACCCGAAGATGGACTTTTGCCAATCCACTATTGGACTTTTAGAATATGCCACCCTTAGATGGACCTTTCGCCAATCCACTGTTGGACTTTTGCCACCCGAAGACGGACTTTTGCCAATCCACTGTTGGACTTTTGCCACCCGAAGACGGACTTTTGCCAATCCACTGTTGGACTTTGCTAACGTCTTTTAACAATGCCAGACGACTACTGGCTTGCCACACTACGGGTGGACTTTCGCAAAATTCCAATACTGGATTACACTCTGCATCCGTGTCAGACATCTCTGCCGACTTTGCTGAGGAACAATGATCAATGACTTGACTTTAGAGGTTCCTGAGAGGATAGCATCTCTGCTGGATAATGAATGAACAATCCGTCTGCTCCGAATTGTCAAGTTTGCCAAAAATAAATTGGACTTGAAGAATAATAGATCTGCCAGTAATCACTTCATCTACTGGGGGAATGAATTCTGGTCACAGCGACTCCGCTGGGGATGAGAATTTCTTTGCATGGCGTCTTGCTAAGGAAGAAAAGTCATAAAAAAACTCTGCTTGGGGATCTATCCAATCCAAGACCCTTTGTAGGGGTTGTCCACCTTCTGACCCGGCTGGGGAAAGACTGTGCCATCCTTGTTGAGGAATAGATTCTGCCGATCTTATAAACCTCTGCGGGGAGAACAACAACTCAGCTGGGGAGTATTGCTGACAAGATTCAATGCTGACCTCTGTGGGGGATCATTACCAGAGACACAAACTTGCTGGGGACCAGGGCTACTCTGCCAGGGATATGCAAATCTTGGTTAGAACATTCCACTGCAACTTGCTAGGAAGGAGTCCTTAGAGATCTGTTGGGGAAACCCAAAGCAAATCCACAGTAGTCTGCTGAAGAATATGACTGTCAAGCTTAGGATAAGTACCACAATGCCCCATGTTAGGCGAGCATCCCTTTAGATAATTCCGTTAGGGATGACGAGTTTATAACAAACTCTGCTGGAGGAAACTGCTTTAAAACGTCTCGTGCTGGAGAATGCCTTTTGAGAGGATTTTACAGAAGACCAACTGTCCTCAAACTCTACTGGGGATGATCAACACTTCATGCTGGGGAAACAAACATGCCCCATGCTTGGACAAAACAACAATTCGTCCCCGAAGAGGATGTCATAAGAGGATTTTACAGAAGATCTAGCCTCTTCAAACTCTTGTGACTTCGCTGGGGATAATGACCATCAGTTTCAGTGTCGACGAGACCACTCTTTTGGGGAACCTGTGACTGTTATCGACATAGAAAAACTTGTAGCTGTTGGAAGGACTGAATAAGAGAATCGACTTAATAAGATGCAACGGTACCCAGTTGAACTTAATTCACTGATATCGACCCGTTATGAACAATCGTCGACCGAACGATGAACGCCGATCTCCTTACCCATAATTGCCCCAGTCTTTTGCGTGGGGTGATTTATTGCTGGTCTTGTGCTTAAAATCATCTGCACCTGCTACTTGCAACAAAAGAATATGCCCACATGCCCCGAATATTGCGTGGCTAGAATCCACCATCCGGGAGTATTCAACATTCGAAGTAATTTCAAATGTTTTTTCTGCGCATGTTATTGTAAGGCTGCCATGTTTTCAAACGCAATGTTTTATCAAAAATTAGGACGTTTTTGCAAACAAAGCAATAAAACAAAAATAGAAAGCTTTTTATTGAAATTCAATTTATTGACTGAGAGCCCAGAATAGGCAATTACATCTGGAAGCAATCCCTGGAAAGAGGTGATCGCTGAAAATTGAGAAAAGAAACTATCCTAATGGCAATGTGAAAACGGAATTCCACTGAGTTTCCATTCTGTTATGACTAGTATGTCTTCAAAACTCCCCGACCTTGCCTTCTGAGAAACGATCGGACCGATTCCTATCTTTCAGAACGTCAGTTGTTCCAACGATAATGGGGTACAGATAACTCAACCCGTAGTCATTCGCTTAAATCCCTCTTTTGTGTGGACCGCCCTTTCAGGTTTTCGATCCACCAGGATACCCTTTTTTGCCTAAGTTGCCCTTTCGGGTTTTCAACTTACCGGGTGTACAAATTTTTTTTCAATTATATCCCTAATTTTTGCCCGAACCTTATTCTGTTTTTGGTTCGCCGGGATGCCCTTTTTTGCCTGGATTTTTTTTTTATTCTTATTATCCAGCGGGTCTATTCATGCGAAGTATTTTTTGACTACGTCCGAGTTGACAGGGGATGAAAAGTCTTCGCCATCCATGGTTGTAAGCAATAAAGCTCCGCCCGAAAAGACCTTTTTAACCACGAATGGACCTTCATAATTAGGAGTCCATTTGCCCCTGTGATCTGTATTGGGAGGAAGGATCCTTTTGAGTACCATATCTCCGACTTTATAAACCCGAGGACGCACCTTCTGGTCAAATGCCTGTTTCATTCTGCGCTGATATAGTTGCCCATGACATACAGCCGCCAATCGCTTTTCCTCAATAAGGCTCAGCTGATCAAATCTGGCTCGTACCCATTCGGCTTCATCTAGCTTAACATCCATCATAACTCTGAGGGACGGAATCTCTACTTCAACCGGTAGCACTGCCTCCATACCATATACAAGTGAGAATGGGGTTGCCCCAGTGGACGTGCGTACCGACGTTCGATACCCATGCAAAGCAAATGGTAACATCTCATGCCAATCTTTGTACGTGACAACCATCTTCTGCACAATCTTCTTGATATTTTTGTTGGCCGCTTCGACCGCGCCATTCATCTTTGGGCGGTACGGAGAAGAATTGTGATGTTCGATTTTGAAGTCCCGGCATAACTCAGCCATCATCTTATTGTTCAAATTAGAACCATTATCAGTAATGATTCTTTCGGGAACTCCATATCGGCAAATGATATCCCGTTTTAAGAAACGAGCGACCACTTGTTTTGTAACATTGGCATAGGATGCGGCTTCAACCCATTTGGTGAAGTAATCAATTGCCACCAAGATGAAACGATGACCATTGGAAGTTGTAGGCTCAATCTTTCCGATCATATCGATGCCCCACATGGCAAACGGCCAAGGCGACGACATGATACTCAACGGATTTGGAGGCACATGCACCTTGTCTGCATAGATCTGGCATTTATGGCATTTGCGGGCATATTTGCAACAATCTGACTCCATAGTCAACCAATAATATCCCGACCTTAACAACTTTTTAGCCATTGCCTGCCCTCCGGCATGGGTACCGAAAGAGCCTTCGTGCACTTCAATCATCAACAAGTCTGCTTCACGTCTATCCACACATCTAAGCAGGACCGTGTCAAAATTTCTTTTATACAGCACGCCATCTTTATTCAAGAAGAAAATACCAGCTAACCTTCTCAACGTCTTCCTGTCTTTGGACGATGCCCCGGGCGGGTACTCTTGACTTTTTAAGAAACACTTAATGTCATAAAACCATGGCTTGTCATCAGACGCTGCATCGACCGCAAACACAAATGCTGGTCTGTCAAGGCGGGATACCTCAATCTTAGGTACATGGTTCCATCCTTGCACTTTGATCATGGAAGACAAAGTGGCCAAGGCATCCGCGAACCTATTCTCATCTCGAGGAATATGGTACAGTTTCACTGTTGTGAAAAATGTCAGCAATCTCCTCGTATAATCTCTATACGGCACTAGATTTGCTTGGTGCGTGTACCAACTCCCTTTCACTTGATTGATTACCAAAGCTGAATCACCGAATATATCAAGGGTCTTAATCCGTAGATTAATCGCCTCCTCGATCCCCATTATACAAGCTTCGTACTCTGCTTCATTATTGGTGCATCCGAAAGTTATTCGGGAAGTGAAAGGCACATGAACACCTTCCGGCGTGATAAGAACTGCTCCAACTCCGCACCCATTCATATTGACAGCCCCATCAAACATCAAACTCCATTTGGATTCAGGGTCTGGCCCCTCCTCCGGGAGTGGTTCCTCACAGTCTTTAGCTTTGAGAAACATGATGTCTTCATCAGGGAAGTCAAATTTCATGGGTTGGTAATCATCAATCGGCTGTTGCGCAAGATAGTCAGACAAGATACTTCCTTTGATGGCCTTTTGTGAAGTGTACTGAATGTCATACTCTGTCAAGACCATTTGCCACCGTGCAACTCTGCCTGTCAATGCTGGTTTCTCGAAAATGTACTTGATAGGATCCATTTTTGAAATCAACAAGGTCGTGTGCCTAACCATATATTGCCTCAATCGCTTAGCGGCCCATGCAAGCGCACAGCATGTCTTTTCAAGCATTGAGTATCGGGACTCACAATCATTGAACTTTTTGCTCAGGTAGTAAATAGCATGCTCCTTCCTACCTGTCTCGTCATGTTGACCGAGAACACAACCCATGGAACCTTCAAGCACTGTCAGATACATTATCAGCGGTCTCCCTTCAACTGGAGGCATTAGAATCGGAGGTTCCTGCAAGTATTCTTTTATCTTATCGAATGCCAATTGGCAATCGTCATTCCACCTGACCGTTTGATCTTTCCTTAACAATTTAAATATTGGCTCACACGTGGCTGTTAGGTGAGATATGAACCTTGCAATGTAGTTCAATCTACCCAAGAAACCACGAACCTCTTTTTCTGTTCTCGGTTCAGGCATTTCTTGTATTGCTTTCACCTTGGCAGGATCAACCTCGATTCCTCTTTCGCTCACAATGAAACCTAACAACTTTCCAGAACGCACCCCAAACGTGCACTTGTTTGGATTTAATCTCAGACAGAACTTTCTCAACCTTTCAAACAGCTTTTTCAGGTTAACCAGATGTTCCTCTTCTGTTCTCGACTTGGCAATCATATCATCTACATAACATTCGATCTCCTTATGAATCAAGTCATGAAACAATGTCACCATCGCCCGCTGGTACGTTGCCCCTGCGTTTTTCAACCCAAAAGGCATTACTTTATAACAATATGTACCCCACGGAGTAATGAACGTGGTCTTCTCCATGTCTTCAGGTGCCATCTTGATCTGGTTGTACCCGGAGAAACCGTCCATAAATGAGAACACTGAAAACTGAGCTGTATTATCGACCAGCACATCAATATGAGGTAGTGGAAAATCATCTTTCGGGCTAGCTTTATTAAGATCTCGATAATCCACACACATTCTCACTTTTCCATCTTTCTTCGGTACTGGCACGATATTGGCTACCCACGGAGGATACTTTGTCACAGCAAGAAAACCAGCATCCCACTGCTTCTGGACTTCCTCCTTAATCTTTAAAGCCATGTCGGGGTGAGTCCGACGAAGTTTCTGCTTGACTGGCGGACATTCTTCTCTTAATGGCAGCCTGTGCACGACAATATCCGTATCCAACCCCGGCATGTCTTGATACGACCAGGCGAAAATGTCAACATACTCGCGCAACATTTCCGTCAAAGTTTGCTTCACATCTGCTTGCAAGCTGGCACCAATCCTGATCTCTTTCTTGGCGTCCTTGGTACCAATATTGATGATTTCTACAGTCTCCTGATGAGGCTGGATGACCCTTTCCTCTTGTTTCAACAATCTGGCCAATTCTTCAGGGAGTTCACAATCTTTCTCATCCCCTTCCTCGGCTTGATAAATCGGATTGTCAAAGTCATACATAGTCATATCAAAATCGTTATCAGTGGTATCCGGAGGATCAAGTCTGCATGAACGGGTTCATGCCTTATTTTAGAATTTATTTTTAAGCAAAACAAAAGAAAATGAAACATTGCCATTTTATTTATTATTTTTTTTTTTTGTGCAAAAACAAAAACTGAAAGACAGAGAACAAAATTTGATTGCAAAACGTCCTTTATTAATGATTAAACATTGCAAATGCAACCATGGTGGCCCTACAAATGAATCTATACGCCTTGGGCAGAGCGCAAGATTTTGACATGCATTATGGTTAGAAAAAACAAAGAAAAATTACTCTGTTTGAAGAGTAACCCGGATGACTTCTTCAACGGACCAGTTTTGCACTTGTTGTCCCGGAGCATGAGGGCGTACCCAGTTGTCCAGGTCACAATTACTGTTAACACTATCCTCTGTGGCTGCACAAGACTGGTCCGTGTAAATAATTCCCCCACTGTTGAAAGTAACGGGTCCCCTGCTCCCCGCATCTGAAGTTGTAGAGGGATGATAACCAATACCAAATTTGTCTTCCTTCATTGGGGTCTCTATCAACCTGCCCCAACCTTGGGCGTTGCCTGCCCTGACGACTTCGACAGCTTGTTTGTAAGATGAAATGGAGGTACCAGCCCCAACTGGTACAGAAGAAGACTCAGGTGCATCGTCAATGTTGACTGCTTCAAATGATTGGCACAGCATCTCATGAACTTCCCCATCCATTTCAATGTACTTGAACGTGGACAAGTGACTCACAAAGATGTCTTCTTCCCCACACACTGTCACAACCTGCCCTTCAAACTCATACTTCAGCTTTTGATGTAGAGTAGAAGTAACAGCCCCGGCTCCGTGAATCCAAGGGCGTCCCAATAGGCAGCTATATGCAGGTTGTATGTCCATTACATGGAACGTGGATTTGAATACCTGTGGTCCAATTTGTACAGGCAATTCCACCTCACCAAACACAGATCGTCTAGTTCCATCGAATGCTCTGACCACCAATTCACTAGGCCTTAAGATCAAACCGTCAACTTCCAGCTTCATTAATGCCTTCTTGGGCAAGACATTGAGTGATGAACCAGTGTCTACCAGTACATGAGATAACATTGCGCCCTTACACTCCATCGTGATATGCAAAGCCTTATTATGGTTTCTTCCTTCAACAGTCAAATCTCTACTTGTAAAGCCCAATCCATGGCTAACATTAACATTGGAGATTACGCCCTCGAGCTGATTAACAGTAATTTCTTGTGGCACGTATGCACTCTTCAACACTTTCAACAATGCCTGCCGGTGCGCATCAGAGCACATCAATAGTGACAAGATTGAAATCTTTGAAGGGGTCTGATTCAGTTGGTCCACAATCTTATAATCGCTTTTCTTGATTATCTTCATAAATTCTTCCATTTCCTTATCAAAAGTAATCTTTGTCTCTGCTTCAGGTGTAGGCGCACTTTCAACCACCTGTTTACCCTTAGCCTTTGCTGCAGCTTCTACCTCCTTATCACTTCTCAAGGTTTGGGGAGCGAACAACCTTCCACTCCTTGTAAAGCCCCCTACACCCCCTACGTTATCAATATTTGGGCTGACTGATGACTCAACTTCCTGCTTTTTACCTTCGTAATATACATCTGCCCCATAGTGCCATGGGATAGCTTTCGTAGATGTGAACGGAATTGGCCCTGGCACCGTGATAGTGACAGGACTGGGCCCTTCTGGCGCAACACTCGCCACGGGAACTGCATTGACCGGCATTTGAATCTCAGCGGGAGTGTAATAGATGGTCACGGTTGATATCTCATCAGTGTCTTTCACGACTCTGTCGAACTGTAGACATCCTTCATCGATCAGATTCTGTAAACCCATCTTCAACTTATCACAGCCGTTCTCCTGATTCATACACTCAGAGCAATCTTGATTACAGCCCGGGAACACCTGTCCCTTCAATAAACGATCTTTTACAACCAACAAAGAAGTTTTCACTTGATGAACGTCTAACACCAAATTCAATCTCCTCCCATCTTCAATAGCGTACACATTTGCTGCACTATGATCAGGCATGGGATGCTGAGTAATATTAGGAGCGGGAGAGAAATTGATGGCTTTAGCATCAATCAAATCTTGTACTTTATGATGGAAAGCCCAACATTTTTCAATGGAGTGTCCCTGAGCACCTGAGTGGAACTCACAACGAGCATTAGCATCGAAGTTAGGTGGCAGGTTTCCAGCAACCGGAGCTTTCATAGTACGGAGTTCTACCAACTTTAACTCGAGTAGCCGGGGCAACAGCGCGGCATAAGTCATAGGGAGAGGATCCATCTTACGATCCCTCTGTCTAGACCTTTGCTGGAAAAAAGGTTGTTGCTGTTGAACTTGTTGTTGGGGTTGTTGTTTCTGAACAGACGGTGTGGGGATTGTTACAGCATCTACCTGATAATAAGCTCGAGAACGCCCTCTGCCTCGTCCTCTAAACACAGCATTCGTATCACCTTCTCTTCTTTTCTGGTTACTAGCAAACGGTTTCTTCATCCCCGAAGAGCCAGCCCCACTCACATCCTGGATCTTTCCAAGCTTTAACAGACTTTCTATTCTTTCTCCCGCAATCACAATATCAGCAAATCCAGTTGACGGACAAGCAGCTAATCTATCCAGATAGGCCCCTTGCAAGGTGCCCATGAACATATCTGCCATTTCTCTGTCTGACAAGGGAGGTTGGACCTGGGCAGCCATTTCCCTCCACCTCTGTGCATATTCTTTGAAACTCTCCTTGGCATTCTGGGACAATCCCTGCAATTGAGTGCGGTTGGGCGCCATGTCAATATTATACTGGTATTGCTTCAGGAACGCTTCTGCCAGATCTTTCCAATTCTTCACAGCAGCTCTATTCAACTTCATATACCAGGTCAAGGACGCCCCAGCCAGACTGTCCTGAAAATAGTGCATCCATAGCTTCTCGTCATCCGTATGGGCTGAAATCTTCCCAAAGTAAGCTTGAAGATGCGTTTGGGGACACGCATTGCCGTGATACTTATCAAAAGTGGGAGGCTTGAATTTAGGGGGAATTCTGACTCCTGAGACCAGCCCCAAGCTGGTAACATCAATACCCATAGAGTTCTTGCATTCTATGGCCCTGATCTTCTCTGCTAACTCATCATACCTTCGGTCCCCTTGATTACCCACATCAGCATCCAGCAGAGTAAATTGGTCTTCTAGAGTATCTTCAAGAGTAACACCAGCATGCCTACCATTTCCATTACCCCGATTGTTACCACCAGGAGGAGGGTTGCCACCGGGAGGAGGAATGCCATGTCCCTGTGAATTGTCATGCTGATCATCTTCGGGCCCATTGTCTGGACGCTCTACCAGAAGCCTCAATCTCTCCTGATTTTGCGCCATGCCAGTCATGAGGGTCATGAACTGGTCCATACGCGCCCTCATTTCAGCCAAATCACTTTGCACTTGATCCATGATTCTTACTTGATTCCTTCGCGTCGAATATCGGTGAATATGACTCTCCGCTATACTGCCTGAAACCAAATAAAGGTTAGAGTCCCTGCAACGAGTACCTGAAAAGCAAGTAACAAAAAATGCAAAATGATATGCAATGCCATGTTTGTCATTTCCGAGGTGCTTTATACCCTGATTCCGATCCAACCACAGAAATCTGAAGACCAGAAATTGTGATATAAAGAGACGTGTCGTGGTCATGTGCTTGTGTGCAGCTATCTGATAAGGAATAATTCTGAATAAAACTGCTCATACTCATTCAACGAAGTATTCAAGTACATTTAAGAAAGGTTCA
Source organism: Lathyrus tuberosus (assembly GCA_022829125.1). Classification (NCBI taxonomy): domain Eukaryota; kingdom Viridiplantae; phylum Streptophyta; class Magnoliopsida; order Fabales; family Fabaceae; genus Lathyrus; species Lathyrus tuberosus. The sequence goes on along the minus strand of JALAZF010000089.1, from coordinate 1,214,806 downwards.
ACCGCAAATGCAATACAAGGAAAAATGGATCCATCAACAAGCCTGATGGTAACCATTAACAACAGAATATAAGGAAAAGAACATCAGTCTGACAATTCCACACCCTTCAGCTTATCACTTGAGTATCTGATCTCCTCAAAAAGTATACGGGTACGCTGGTGATTCGGCTTTTCAATCATTTCTTTGATCAAGACATCCCTTTTCTCAAGAGCTTCAGTTAAAGAACCCATATGCAACATCAGAGCCTCGTCATCACACACTCCGTTGTGTCTCTTTATGCCGGCTTGCGTCTTGAGTATCTCCCTTTCTATCATGACTTCTTCAAGCTCTTTCTTGGTATTCCTCAGCTCACCTCTAGCTTCTTCTAGCTGTTCTTGACTCTTGCCGAGGCTTTCCCGATACTTTCTCCTCTGCTCATGCGCCTTTTCAAGTTCTTCGTCCTTAATCTGCAACTGTTCCTGTAATTCAGCATTCTCTATCCTAACTTCATCCCAAGCGTGCTGAAACTTTGTTAACTTTTCTTTGGTCTGTGCTAACGCCTGTTTGGTTTGCTTGTGGGCTTGAGTAGCATCATCAGCACCTTTACTAATCTTCCGGAAATGTTGGGCTCTTCCAGCAAAGTCTTTTTCTTTTGCAGTTAGGATTTGTTCAGCATCTTGGGCTTTCCGCTCCAGCTCTTTGTTGGCATGTAGAGCATTCTGAAGACGGCTACTCAACTCGGAATTCTCTCCTTGGAGCTTTTTCACCAAGGCTTGCAACTTGTCAACTTCTTCCACAGTAGCAGTGCTTCTTGCTTTCTCATTCTCCGGATACAAAAGGGGTGCCTTACCAAAAGGCAAGAGAAAATCTTCAACTCTTTTCTTCACCCACTCTTCATATGCTGGATAAACCCAGTTGTTAGGCTTGCCTAGAGTAACTTTCCCCTTTTTCAGTATGCTACCCCAGCTTTCAGAAGCTTTCTGTGCTGCTTCCCACCCATCTGATGTGTGAAAATAGAGGGACTCCTCCACATCTCTCTTAATAGGCGGACCTGTCAGGGCATACCCAAATTGTCGAATGGCCAAAGAAGGATTGTAGTTAATCCCACCCATTCTTCCTATCAGTGGAACGTTAGGGAACTTACCACAGCTGTGGATAATATTCTTGCCAATCAGCCCATGATCCACCCATACGATGTCCTTGGCCACCAATCCCATTAAACGCTGCTTCCACTCTAGAGAATCTTTGGAATCCACAAAAGCCCCTGATTGTGGTAAACGGCCGGCAAACCACTTATAGAACAAGGGTGCACAACAACGAATTATCCCTCCTCTTTTCTTTTCGTTTCGGTTGTACAACGAGTAGTGAAGATCTCCCAGTAGCGTTGGCACCGGGTTCTTCATCAGGAATATTCGTATAGCGTCCGTATCGATGAAATCCTGCTCGTTGGGAAACAACACTATGCCGTATATGCAAAGGGCTAGCAAAGCATTAAAAACAAGCCAATTCTCGCCTTTAGCTGCTTCCTGGGCCTTCTTAATCAGATATTCCAACTTGTAACCACGAATCTTTCCTTTGTTGGAGACATTGTCGCCTAACTCTGATTTGCTCAAATAAAGAGCACCAGCCACCTTTCCAAAGTCAAGATCCCCCACTGATCCAAAGAAAGGGGGCTCCTCCTTGATAGCAATCCCCAACATGTTGGAATACTCCTCCAGGGTAGGAACCAACACATAGTCTGGAAATACAAAACACCTCAGAGGCGGATCATAGAACTGCATCAACGTATGGAGACCTCTGGCTTCATAATCACTGACATTACGGACCATAGATAAAATCCACCCATATTTCTCTTCAAAAGCTTCTCGTACTGCAGGACTCGCCATTCCCTTCAGCATAACAATAGGGCCTAAAGTAGGCGTAAGGAACTTATAGCTGATGATATTCTTCCTCTCTTTAGTGTTCATCTTTGCAGGGACCGGATGACTGGAATCAAGGGTAATATATGCACCTGGAAATGAATAAACATGTAGGTTAGGATATGACAATGCAATGCAAAGGGCAATGTGATCAGGTAATCAGGTGTCTGTGCTGAACTGTGAACGGTGTCAGTGTAGCTCTGAGACTAATATAGAACCATAGATAAGAACCATCTGAATACAATAGGATGAAACTTCCTTTCTGTGCAATGATGATAGAAAACCGGGTATGTAGGAGGTCATGGTTACCTGCAAACCTGTAAACAACCCGCCCTTCTCACATGTGGGTACTAGGATGTTCAGTATCCCGGGCTCTCAGGTCGAGAAATGATGATACGTTCACCATTTCTGGTTTGGCATCATCATCAATCGAGGAGGCCTCAACTGATTCTCCATAACAAAAAGGTCCTCAGCTTCTGGCACTGAGGTCGAGAAGCAATAGTACATTCATCCCTCAGGGTACAGTACTATCGCCAATCGAGGAGTACCTCCGCTGATTCTCTTTCAAAAAGGGATGTCCTATAGCAAGTTCCCAGCATTGGGTCCTCGGATCGAGGATGTGCAATGGGTTTGCCACGGAATGTGGTCTGCCACTGTCACATCTCGGGAGGAGTGCCGCAACTGAGTCCTCGGGAATGGTCACCAGAGTCGACAGTTCCTCAAGAGAATAACCACTGGCCTGCATAACATGCAGTAGCAGAAAGCTCCTGATAGAACCTCGTCTGGTTGTGGGTCTCATGAACAACAATACGTGGTCACCACCACGCAAGCGTCATGACTATCCACTCTAATACCTATGTATGTACTCAAGCCTGTGTAGTGAGCTTATCTCTCAGAACACCCATCCCGCCAAACAGACAAAACAGTGCAACACAATATAATATATGATATGTAATGCTAAAATGCGGTAAATACAGTAAAATAAATAAACAACAACATATAGCACAACAGTAAACACCCAATGAAAGAAAAACAGACAAGCGCTAGGATTGACTCGCTTAGGGATGAACCAGCAGGAGGTCAATTCTATCCCCAGCAGAGTCGCCAGCTGTCGCTCCTGGGATTTTCATCCTAGTACAAACGCGAAAGTGGCACCAAACAGAGTCGCCAGCAATGTGTATTTATCCCAAGAGAGGGAAAGGAAACACCGCGTAAACCTGAGAGAAAGGAAAAGCATGGTCTTACGACCAAGAGAACTGGGTTCGGGAGTCGGTTACGCACGGGGAAGGTATTAGCACCCCCACGCGTCCATCGTACCTGATGGGATCCACGCTTGCTGTTTCGATCAAAGGGTGTAAAGAAAGGATACTGGAAAAGGAACTGAAAGAAAGAAAGGAGAAAGAAAAGAAAAGGAACGGGAAACAAATGTAGGGAAAATAAAAGAAGTGCTCGCATGGGCCCTACCCCACTGCCTACGTATCTCATCGGGAACATGAGAATCAGAGCGACGTAGTTCCCCTCACTAGGGATGGATTGTTTGTGTTTTTTAGAGAATGGCTTACGTTCTAACTCAGGTGTTGCAGGCTCGCTGGTCCGAGTGCGTTACCGTCTTGCAAGATAACGAGTAGAAGCGCGTTCGTGCGTTGAGAATGAATGAGATGAGAAAAGAATTCCCGAAGGAAAGACGTTATTGTTTGTTTTTGCCTTTTAGAAGTTTTTTCCATTTATTTGCATATGACAGTGTATCTGAATCTTAGTCATTGGAATGTGTACATTCTCACATTCCAAGATGGAATGGGTAAGAAAGCACACTAAGAGTGAAGAAGACCTCCACACTTAGCTCCAATTGTCAAGGTTCAAACACACTAGCATACTTGTGTTTATTAAGTGTTTTTGTTAATTAAGAAAAGAAGAAGTGTTTTTTATTATTTGCACCTTCAACAAGTATTGCATTTAAGTCCCTCATACAAGATCAAATGCTTAACACATTGACCCAAGATGGGCTATATGCTACACATTCTAAGATTACAAGAGAAGACCCCTTATAATCTTTTATTTATATGAAAGGCCTAAATGCAATAAATGCCTACCTTTATTATATGTTTTGAATTTTCTTTGAGATGAGAAAAGAGACTCAAGAGAGGAGAAAAGGTAAAACCTATATGAACTAAGACTCAATCCTAATTGATTAGTTAAGGGAGTGATCCTAAAGTTTGTGAGGTTTCAACCTAAAGTCTAAAGAAAGAATGAATTAAACAATTCACTTCTAAAGTAGAAGATGAATTGTAATTCACAAGGGGAAAGTGATGAGTTATTAAAAGAAAGCACACAAGTGCTTAACAAAACACAAAATGGAATTGTAAAAGAGAAAGGATAGAAGTTGAATGTGGATTCCTTATCCACACTCAATTGAAACTTACCAAAGCCCCTACATGGTTAGTAGACATGTATAAGAAGTATAAGAAGTAAAAGAACATGTAATGCATCATGAAACTCAAAAGAATTAAATGAGAAAACAAATCCTAGAACCACAACCAGAATGAGCATCATATGGACAACAAGTGAATATCATCATACAAGTGCAAGTGAATAAGCAATAATCATCATCCATTAGCATTTAAACATGTCACAAAAAGAAGGGATGGATGAAAGATGGAAAGAAATGAAGAGGACATGCATAAATGGAACTTGTAAATCAACAACCAGAATTGAAACTAAATGGAAAATGGTTTATAAACATCTCAAAAGTATTTATGAATCAACTTCAAGACATTCAAGAAGTAATATAAGAAGAATTGAAATGAAAGTTCAAAAAGAAAGTGCAAACAATACATGTTAATGATGCACAAAGTTCAAATTGAAAGTCAACATGCAAGGATGACATATAATGTGTATCAAAGACCTATAATATCATATGAATGGCTCATAACATATGCAAATGCTCATACAAATATGCACAAAAGAATTCATGTAAACATGCACTAAAGTTGTAATGACATGCCATGGATTATACTTCCAATGTAATGCATCAAACAAAGACCAAATGGATTCATGAAAATTATGCCATCATATTATTGGAATGCCTAGGTCAGAAATGCATCATACATCAAGATAGCATGTAAAAATTCATAGCAAAATGACTTCAAACAAAGCAATTAGGTCAAATTAAAACCTCATGCAAAGTGGTGCAAATATAGGCATCAAAACATGTCATAAAGTGACTTAAAAAATCAAACAAAAATCATCTAGCATGCTTCAATGTATTGATGAATCAATGCAAAAAGAATCATGTCAAAACAGTTTGTAATGAGCAAGAACAAAATTAAACAAATTCATGTATCATGCCTAGAATGCATCTAAATGGAAATTCAAAGAAAATTATGGACCAGGGGTAAAAAGGTCATAAAATCAGAAAATAAAATCATGGAAAATTTCCTAAATGTTTTAATGATGCTCATGAATTTTTGTGGAATTTTATGATGATGTTTGATATTTTTAAAAATCAATTATGAAACGTGTAGCAAAAATGAAAATAAAATATGAAATGCAATGTGAATGGGGTGCAAACATAGCAAATCCATAGTTCAATTCGTTTGGGCCTTAGAAGCGTGGGGTGTAAATAACAATCTGTCATAGGTCCAATTACGCGCAAAACACCATAGTAACCATGCACTCCAGTCAACAAAATTGACTCATCAATAGCCATTAGATCAAGTCAAGGTCAAGCCAAAGTCAAAGTACGCAGATCCAACACACGCGGATGAGGACACACACTCACTACCATGTACCATGCCACACAATGTTTAAGTAAATTCAGAAATGGTGCACATGATTTGCACGTGAATTTTAATGTGCTGTCAACTTTTGGACCACACGATCATGGAAAATGAATGGACAAGATTAAAACGTGCATAAACCCTAGTCATAACAGTCACCGGCCGGAGGGGACCTCCGGTCACCTTCTCCGGCCAACAGCCACCACCTGCAACTTTCGAACTTCACCAAAATGCACAAAACGTATATCAAAATGATGCTGAGCTCACGTACATCATGGATATGCTCATGAAATCCACAAAAAACACACACATAGCAAGAACAGAGGAGATCAATTTATGCCCTAGGTTTTGCAACTAAGCCTTTAGAAGGCCTATCAACTAGCCGGTTGGAGTAAAGCTTCTATCAAGCTTAAAACAGCAAAAATAACTCAAAACTAAAGAGAATCGAATGAAGAAAAGTGAATGATGAAACCTGAAAATGTGGAGAACCTTGAGATGTTGAGAAGACCAGGGAAGAGCTTGATACTTTCAGCTTCTAGATTTCCACCTTTAGCAAAATAAATGCCTCTGACTCACGTATTGATGAAAGAATACCAAGATTGCAGTGAGGCTAAGCTTGCATAAATGGAGTTATCCTTGCTGTTCTTGATTCAATCACACTAAGCCATGAGGAATGAAATCACAATGAAGATGAAATCGTGGAGAGGAAGATGAGAAAAATCAGAGAGAGTGAGAGGAGAATTCTGAAGTGTTTTTGAGAGAATGTGGTTGAAAATGAAGTTGTGAGGTGAGATTTGGCTTTATAGTGTGAGTTAACCAAGGTTAAACTGAGTGAGGTTAACTGAGTCACAATGGTTTGAGTGAGTCATCCCTAACTAACTGAGTCAAGTTAGTTAGGGAGAGCAATGATATGGTGCAGCTGGTTTATGAAGAACTATGGTGGAGATGAAAATGAAATTCCAATGGCACGGCTATGTAGCATAAACTTATTCAGCAAGTTTCATTCTTTCCCTTCTCATGCATAATGAAGCACGTGACATGGTGAATGTAAAAAGTGTTTGGTTTAAAAGGGTAATGGATGGAGAGTGTGATCAAGCATGCGTGGGAATGTGACAATCAACAACATTCATTTCTGATTTTTTAGCAGCTTGGAATCAGTTGGAACATGGTAGTTTAAAGATGATTTTCCCTCTGCATTGTGAATGGTTTGAGAAGGTTTTGGGATCAAATGAAAGAGGGAATATCATGGAGCAATTTTGGTGTTGGACTTGAGTTGAAATGAGGTGTGCAAGAGGCTTGAAAATAGCTGTGAACATCAAAGTTTGGGGACTGTGTGGTAGGCGTGTGAAGTAGGTCATGGCATGGCAGTGGAATGCATGAAATTTCAACCTAATCAACCTAACTTGAGACCAAAATTTCTCCCTCATAAATGGATCAAATGGAATTTTGTCCAACATGAATGTTGAAGATGACACTACAAGGAACAACTTTGATGTTGAAAAGTTTTGCAAATGAAGCCTCTAACTATGAGAAAAATAGGTATACATTTGGCCCACCAAGTGTTTGAGAAAATGACTGCGCGCGTGCCCTGAAAATCTTGGTCATGACCTAATTTTGGACCTACTTTGCTCAAACTTTGATCAATCATATCTCACTCAATTTTTATCCAATGGAGATGTTCCACATATGAATGTGAAGCTTAAAACAAGATCTTTTGTTGTGGCCTGGTGGAATTTTCATTTGATGCTCCAATTTTAAATGGCCTTGGTTCAAACTCTGGTGCAAAATGGCCAAAACTTGCTATTTTTAGTAACCCTTCTTCACCCAAAAATGGCAACTTTCCACATCTTGATTTTTTCATGATTCCTTTGGAATTTCTTGACCAAATTTTGCACATTGGACACATATAACATGAATTTCATGAATTTGGCCTCAAAAAGTCAAGAGTTGACTTTTTCCTCTGATTATTTGACTTGGCCCCAAATTTCCTGATTTTTTATCTTTCTTCCAATTGAACCACCTCCAAAACCAATTGAGGGGCAATTCTCCATACACATACACTTAAGGACATGTAGAATACCATGATATCAAGTTTTGACCAAAAAATCAGAGATAACCTGATTTTACTGTAAACCCTAATTTTGACCCCCTTTGGTTAGGAGGAAATTGCACATCTTCCAAATCCAAATTCCTCAGAGTATGTTGTGTATCCTCTTAAAGGATGATGAGAAATGCCACTTGAGGATGATTTTGAATCAATGAGCTATCTCTTTTGAGGATTTTCCTTCAATTTTTGGACTTCTTGCATAGTGTAGGATGTAATGCTTCAATCTCCTATTGTATCTCTTATCCTTGAGGTTGTGGATGATCAATTGAGATAGTATGAGACATGAAAGGCTTCTTGGCTTGCCTTGAGGCAACTTGACTGACCCTTTTGTGCTTTGAATGATCTCTTGATTGTCCATCTCCCACCTGATCACATGCCCTGATGGTAAGGAGGATGCCATGCTTCATTTTTCTATGTTAAATGCAATGCAATGTTAATGAGGTGGATATGATATGATAAATGATAATGCCATGCTATGATGACAAAGAGGGAGAGCAAATTTTGGGGTATTACAGACTCAACCAGGGTTTTCTTTATACAAAGCCTAAGAGGAGGCTAGTGACCCAACAAGAGGGTGGTTTTATATGTCTTGTACGAAGCCCAAGACAGAGGCTAAAGGGTTTGTGACCCAACAAGAGGATCTTTTATACTCAACAAGAGAGTGTTTTGTTGTCTCGTATGAAGCCCGAGATAGAGGCTAAAAGGAGATTGACTCAACAAGAGAGTCTTTTATACTCAACAAAAGAGTGGTTTATATATGCCTTGTATGAAGCCCAAGACGGATGCTAAAGGTGTTTGACTCAACAAGAGAGTTTTTTATACTCAACAAGAGATTGTTTTCTATCTCATACGAAGCCCAAGATGGAGGCTAAAGGGTTTGACTAAACAAGAGAGTCTTTTATACTCAACAAGAGAGTGTTTTGTATCTCGTACAAAGCCCGAGATGGAGGCTAAAGGGGTTTGACTCAACAAGAGAGTCTTTTATACTCAACAAGAGAGTGATTTTGTATCTCGTACGAAGCCCGAGATGGAGGCTAAAAAGTTGATAGACTCAACAAGAGAGTCTTTTAGACTCAACAAGAGAGTGATTTTGTATCTCGTACGAAGCCCGAGATGGAGGCTAAAAAGTTGATTGACTCAACAAGACAGTCTTTTATACTCAACAAGAGAGTAATTTTGTATCTCGTACGAAGCCCGAGATGGAGGCTAAAAAGTTGATTGACTCAACAAGAGAGTCTTTTATACTCAACAAGAGAGTGATTTTGTATCTCGTACGAAGCCCGAGATGGAGGCTAAAGGAGTGATTGACTTAACAAGAGAGTCTTTTATACTCAACAAGAGAGTGTGGGGAGAATCATTGTACAAAGCCCAAGAGGAGGCTATCTGTGCTAGCGACTGTTTCAGTTGAGTGACAGGTCTAGTATGTTGGATAAAAGAGAAAATCAGTTCTTATAAAGAGACTGATTAAAGGTATGTTTGTGCTTTGGGATTGATCAGAGGATCAGGGTTATTTCCTTTTCTTTAAGGAAATGGGAAATCTAAAGGGTATTGAGACTGTCCAAGTCTACTGGTGTTTTGAGAAATCGATTCTCGGATAAGTGAATGATCTTTGTATGATGCCCAAGAGAAGGCTGGTATGTTAAGGGATGAAGGTCAACCCATTAACTGGTCTGACACTTGACTCAGAAAGACAGCTCTAGTAAATTGATGGCTAGGTTCTGTTCCTATACTTGTAGAGGTCTCTGGGTCCTTGTACTAAGCCCAAGAGAAGGCATGAGAGCTTTTAAGAAGCCGAAGGGTCCTTGTACAACGCCCAAGAGGAGGCGGGGATGCTTTTAGGAAGCCTGTGGGTCTGTAATACCCAAAATTTTCCCTCTCATTTCTTCATATCATTTAGCATGAGCTTTCATTTCATTTCATTGCATTCAAGCATAGAAAAATAAAACATCAAGCATTTAGCATTGCATCTTGCATAAGGGCATGTGATCAGTTGTTTCTCAAAAGGGGTTGATCCTCCAAAGCAAAAGAATAAGAGCCAAGGGTCTCTCACAAGCATCAAAGGTCTCTTACATCATATATCATCCCCCCTTGATCTCACAAGTCATTGAAAGAAGGGAAATCATCAAGAGGATTGAACAGTGCATCATCTCCTATACAAAACAGTCTAAAACGGGGATCTGACTCTCAAATAGGCAAGCTCTTTGGATTTTTATCACCTCTAAATGTCATATCTCCTCTTTATTAGATAGGATATACATCATGTTCAGAGGAATTTCGATTTGGAGGATGTGCTTTTTCCTCCTAACTAGAGGGTACCAAGATTAGGGTTTTGGATTCAAGTGGTCTCCTGATGAAATTTTGATTCAAACTTGATCTCAATGTTTTCTACATGATATCAAGTGTCTAAGGATGGAAGATTGGCCATTGGTTCATTTTAGAAGAGGTTCAATTGATCAGTTGCTTGATAATCAAGAAATTGGGGAAAAAGTCAACTGTGCAGTGGAAAAAGTAAACTTCTGACTTTTTAAGGTTAAATTCATGAAATTAATGTTATATAGGTTCATTGGACAAGATTTGATCAAGAAATGATGGAGGAATTATGAAAAAAATCAAGAAATCACAAAACTGCCAAAAATAGAAACTTTAGGGTTTCCAAAAATGGCAAGTTTGGACCATTTTGCACCCCACTTTGAGGCTTCCTTTCTCCATGATAAAAGCTTCAAACCTCAGGCCCAAGTTGAGCCAATTAAAGTTCATGTTCTAAGCTTCAAATCCATATAAAGAACTCTTCCATCGGATCAAAATTGAGGGAGTTATGATCAATCAAAGTTTGGTAAAATCAAGGCAAATCTCAAGTCATGGCAAGGCAAGCGCAGGCCCATAGGCCATAATTTCATCGAACAGTTGGCGTGCCAAATGTCCAGCCGATTTTCTCCATCAAGAAGGCTTCAAATGAAAAATTGTTGAACATAAAAGTTTTTCATCTCCATTCCCTCTTCAACTTTGATGTTGGACATTTTTTCATTTGAACAAGTTATGAAGGTCGTACGAGGGCTCGAACATGATGGTTTCATGCTGAAAGTTCACAAGTCACAAGGCTTTGCTTGCAGCCCAAGTCACACACCCATACACTAGTTGAGGTTCCTTGTTTTCCAAGCAACCGAGTTGATCCTAACTAACCGAGTTAACTAACTTGACTCGGTGAGTTGAGTCTAACTAACTCCGACCCTAGCTCCAAACCCAAACCTCATTCCAAAACTCATTCCAACCCTCTCATACTCCAAACCTAAAATCTATTTAAGAGATGCTTCACTCATTTTCAAGGGACTTCAACCATTTTTCTCAAATTTCTCACATTTCACTCTCAATTCTCTCTCATTTCTCTCTTCACTTTGCTACAACTTCTACTTCTCTCTTCCAAAACCACACACAAAAGCTCTTATTTCTTGAAGAATAATCACTTTTTACATTGAAAAGTGATTAATTCTTGAGCTAAACGTCATCTCTTGGTTTGCATTGGTTGGATTTTCTGGAATTTCAGTTTGTTCTTCTTCAATCCAAAGGTTTCTCACCATTTATTTTGGTGCAAGTTGGATTTTGGTGGATTTTCGCGATTTTGCTCGGTTTCGACGCATTTCGGCTATTGATTGAAGAATCTCTGGTTTTCTTTCATTTTCTGCACCAAGATTACTTTGCAACAATTACCAAAGCAAATCTCCTCTTTGTAGGTTGGTTTTCCTCAAATCTATACTTGATTTAGCTTATTTGTAACTTATTCGATGTAGATTGTTGGTATTTTTGATTTGGATCCATGTGCTTGATTTTGATTCTTAATGTGGATGATTATTGGATCTAAATGATGTTTGAATACTGTGTTTGAATGTTATTTTCGTGCATAAGTGATTACATAATCATTGGAGTGGTTTGAATAAGTCATTTACTGCTGAAAAGTGCTTTTGGAACTGTTTTTTTAACTTTGTTGCTGTGTAACCGGTTAGCAATTATGCTGTAACCGGTTAACATGTTGTTTTTTGCGTAGTTTCTGGCTGTTTTGAACTGTGTAACCGATTACCACTGCTGCAGAATGTGATTTTCTTGCATTTTCTTGCTTGTTTGACATCCTTAACATGTTTAAACTTCATGGATCAATGCATTGATGATTGGTGGATTATTTTTGAGCTATTTTAACTCACACCCTAGTACGAACTTGATTTTACGACACGCGTGCCTTTGTTTTTCATCATTGAACATAATGTTTGCATTGTAGATTAATTGATGTGATGAACACATGATGCACACACTTTGAGCTTATTAATTGCTAATTGATGTTATGTTGCCGGAATTACTATGCGCATGTTCATTTGCTTTCCATTTCAAGAGATGTATACTTGTTTTTGACTTGCTCATATTCTTGACAATGTGTATTCTTTTGTAATGTGCATTATAACATGTTTTGATTTTAAGGGTTGTTCACCATGATTTGTAATGTGATTGTGATCGTGTTTGTTTGATGAATGTGCAAGGCTTGATGCATGGTAATGGTTGTTCATGATTGAAATTGTTTGTTAATGCATGCTGTCTCTAATCTTCCACTGCTGCCTGGACACATATATGCTGTAGTATGTGCTGCCAAATGCTTGTTACACCCATTTTGTATGCTGAACATGAGCTGTTGTTTGCTGTTTGGTATATGAAGCTGAATTTACTGCTGTTCTGTTGCATGTGGGCTGTAATAGCTGTTGTTTTCATTGTTTCCTTCCATTTGCTTGTTTGACCAAGTTCTTTTGCTTAGGTTTTTCTTGTAAATAGTTTTTGAACTAACATTTTCATGTAGGTGCTAAGGGTAAGTAAGTGTGTGGATATGATTCCACATACACTTCTTTCTTTCATCTTCTCTCATTTCTTTAATAATTCAACTTGTGATCATGATGAGCATTTATATGCTTTCCTTGAATAACTTCTTCTTCATCCCTCTTTAAGATCAACTTAACTTCCATCTTGGAAGTAAGTTATTTCTTTTGCTCTTCTTCTCCTTTATTTTAGGATTAGATTTCTTAAACCACATTAACCTTAGGATCACCATATATGATAACTCTAGGGTTTGAGTCTTAGTCCCCCTCATTAGATTTTACCTTTTGCTCCCATTTGAGTCTCTCTTCTTCTCATCTCAATAGAAGCAAAAACACTTAATAATGGCATAACATATATTGCACTTAAGCCTAAAGTGTGGGAAATGGAAGTAGGGGAGTTTCTCCTCTCCTTTCTAGAGTGTTTAGCATACGCCCTGTTAGGACGACCATGCGATGCATTCGATCTTATACGATAGACTTAAATACAATACGTGTTACTAAACACCAATAATCAAAACACTTCTTTTTTAAAAGACAAAAACAAACAAACAATTCTTTTCTCATCTCTTCGCTCATTCCTTAAGGACTTATCAAGTCCATTCCACCGCAAACAGGTAATGCCTAAGTCTCCCAACAGCGAGCCGCAACACCTAACTGCTGGAACACGCACTCTGACGTTTCCACTAAAAAACACAAACAATTTTCCCTTAGCTGTGGGGAACTACGTCGCTCTGATTCTCATGTTCCCGATGAGATACGTAGGCAGTGGGGTAGGGCCCATTCGAGCACTTCTTTTATTTTCCCTACATTTGTTTCTTCGTTCCTTTCCGTTCTTGTTCCTTTTCCTTTCCAGTAGCAGCAAAGCTCCAGACGACGACACCCTTTGATCGAGACAAGCAAGCGTGGATCCCATCGGGTACGATGGACGCGTGGGGGTGCTAATACCTTCCCTTCGCGTAACCGACTCCCGAACCCAGTTCTCTTGGTCGCAAGACCATGCTCTTTCCTTTCCCTCAGGTTTATGCAGTGTTTCCTTTCCCTCTCTTGGGATAAATACACATTGCTGGCGACTCTGTTTCAGTGCCACTTTCGCGTTTGTACTTGGATGAAAATCCCGGGAGCGACAGGGTCCCCAAACCCTGAGAAATTCAAGACATGCCATTCACTGAGAATAGATCAAGCCAGAAAAGTTCGAGAATTTGGAAGAAACTCAAGAGATGCCATTTACGGAGAAAAGATCATCTCTAGGGAGTTAGAGTTTCTTTGACAATTTCTAAGAGTGACAGTCTGAGAAAGGGTTCACCGAGAATGCTGCCTTTCACGTCTCCATATTGTTTAACCCCAAGAGGAGGGAAGACTGTGTCTGGTAATCCTATGGGGATCTAGTTTTGTTTGTATTTGAGAGTGACCAACAGGGCTTTACCTAGTGCTAGACGTAGTTGTCGGGGAGAACTCTAAATAACTATACTAGTATTACACAGTTGATATTTGACGAGTCTATAAAAGTTTGTTAAAGGAGACTTACAGTGAGCAGCCCCACAATATAGTTATATATATATATATATGAAAGCGGATAAAGAAAGCGGGTAAACACTTACTCGGTTGTAGAGCTTCCATGCTGTTTTGTTAGTTGTTCAACAAAGAAAGCTTTGATAACAATATTATATTCAAAATCAAAGGAGAAAGTGCTTTGAAAAGATTGTTGGGGCTTATAGCTCAATGAGAGGCCCAAGGTTTTATCAGTGATTGCACTGTTGTTTGAATTTATACAGATGGACTTATACAAGTGACTGGGGCCCAAAAAGGTTTTCTGTACAAAGGGATGGGTCTTACACTCTCTCAAGAGGCCCAAAAGGTTTGTTTTTATACAAGTGGTGGGGCTTACAGCTCAAGGAGAGGCCTAGGGTTTGATTTTGAATTGGCGATCGCGCCAAGATTTTCTTTTAACGCAGAGGGACTTATACAATATCTGAGGCCCAAAATTGTTTTGGTTAAAAGGGGATTGGGTCTTACACTCTATTAGAGGCCTAAAGGTGTTTAAAGAAAAGGAATGGGCCTTATAACACGAGGGTAGGCCCAGATGATTTTTAAAAGAGGCGACGATCGTGCCGTTGTTTTTGAAAATACAGTGGAACTTATACAATGACTGAGGCCCAAAAAGTGGTGTATTTACAAAGGGATTGGGTCTTACACTCTAATAGAGGCCCAAAAAGTTATTTTTGTACAAGAGATGGGGCTTACAACTCAAGGAGATGCCCGAAGGTTATTTGTTTGAAAATGGCGATCGCGCCGAGGTTTTTGAAATACAACGGGACTTATACAACATTTGAGGCCCAAAAAAGGTTTTTATTTACAAAGGATTGGGTCTTACACTCTATTAGAAGCCCATGAGTGTTTGAAAATGATTTGTGAGGGTGAAAATCAAAGAACCCTAATTTTGTTTTCCTTTAAAAGTAAATATTTAAAGAAAATCAAATAAAATGATAAAATACCAAATAAGTTTGAATAAACCATTTGTGATTTTTGTTTAAGGTTTGAAAAATATGGTTTTAATCACAAGATGATTTAGAACTCATTTGGTTTTGATTTTCAAAGTAAATATCCACTTTTAAATGTTTAAAAACAATTAAAAATGAATTTATTCACAAAAATACTAATTATATTAAATAAATAATATAAATTTAATTTTTTTTGTGGAATAAAATATTTCGACATTTTTGTGATTTTTTGCAAAAAGAACCAATCAAAAATAATTAAAATTGAGGGAGTTATTAATTTTTCAAATCATTAAAAATAATAAGAAAAATAATAAAATATGAAAAAGTGGTAAAAAAAAGAGGATCTGGGGCGAGGGGGATTCGGACCCCAGACCTCTTGTGTATAGGGCGCGCCTTACCACTGGGGTGGTGATACATCCGTTGATTGAAACACAACCACTAATATACAAGGCTTGCCTTGTTTTTGGCCTGGCCCAAGGCAAGATTTTGGTTGAAAACGTGAAGGCCATAAATTTCTCATTTCTCCATGGATTGAGACAAAATTTAGGTCTATCCTGCCTAGAATTTCACAAGGAATCCAACGGTGGTGGTGTTTTTTTTTCAGATCATGCTCCTATTGAAAAATCCGATAGTGGTTTTGAAATAGGCCATTATTTCCATTTTATGTGCCATCTCTTGGTACAAGCATGAATTACATGATAAATTGGTGCAAACACAACACATATAACATGTATAAGGGATGCATGATCAGTGGACATCAAAAGAAAGCATGATTCAAAGAATCCAAGTTGTGATGCTTACCTCTTTTTGGAGCTTTTGTGCAATCTGCCAAGCCTCTTGTTTCAGAAATGTTTTGATGCTTTGGACACCCTCAAATGATCCCTTAGAAGATTTTAGAGTGGTTGGAACCAGCTGGAAACCTCATGAATGGAAATTGGCCCTTTCATGCAAAAGAGGCAAAAATGACCAAAATAGCAACTCTCTCAAATGATCTTCCAGATGTGTGGAACCATTTGGGACAGTTCAAGGATGATATTTGGAGTATGTTTGAGGTTTTATCTGGTTTGGAAAGTGACTGAATCAAGACATGGCTTGAAAAATGCACAAAAGTCCTATTTTGAGGTTTTGAGAGGTGACTTTGTGATTTTGGTGTTACAGGTCACTTGTGAGAGTTTGGACAGCTTAGATATGACATATTGGATATGTTTAGATCATAAGCTATGGTGGAATTGCTCTCTAACTCAAAAAATCAGAGTTACCTTGCTAAAGAAGGTATTTTTGCCAAGAGAAAGAGATTTTGAGGAAAGCAAGTGTTGTAGTGCTTTGGTGTACTCAAACTGAACACAATTGAGCTCTATTTATAGTAGAGCAAGTTTGTTTTGGTTGCAATAGTGAATGGCAACTGCAGCAGAGGTTTGGCCAATGTTGAGCAATGAGAATCCAAGTCTCCTCTAGCCATTGACTAGAGGTTAGGGCACAGGCTGCTGGTTCCCTTGATCTTGGATAAGTCTTGAATGAATTCAGTTGGGAATGGCTCAGTCCATGCCACCTTGGTGCATCCATTAAATGCTCCAATCCAAAATTGGAGTCTTGTCCCTCTTTTAGGCATTTCTAGGTTTGCCATGCTACTTTTGGTTCTAAAGACTTGGGAGGCTTGGGTTCAGAGTTGGTTCCTCCTTGGTCCCCCCTTGAGGTGTTCAGATGGATAGAGTTGCTTGCCCTTTGCAAAATTTGAGCAAATCGAGCAAAACTCCCAAATCTGCCTTGCCATGACAGTTTTCAGCAAGGCATATTGTCATTGTCATATCTCATGGCTCAAGTGGATTTTGATGAAGTTCTTGGACATTTTGTAAAGCCCTCAAATGATACAACAACTGTTTGATCATAGTTGGTTTTGATACCTTTTGGATCCAAGTGAAAAATGCCCCTACATTTGGAAAAAAGTGAAGGTAGATTCTGACTTAGTGAAAATTTCACTAAGTGTTGGAAAAATGTGACATTTTCACTTTTTGTGATTTTGATCATTCCATAACTTAAAATCCATGAGGAATTGGAATGAGTTCTGTTTGAAACTTTTGTAGAGGGCCATGAGAGCTACAAATCCATCTTTGGATGGGGAAAAATGGCCTTGTGGTTTAGGAGTTATGATCCTCCAAAGTTGGTACCCTAGCCACTTTATTTCATAATTTAGAAAATTTCTAAGTTTCTTATGGTTACCCCTTTTACAAGTTATCCAATTTTTCTTGATTTTTCTTGATGAATGATGATTCCTATCACACATTAACATCATTTTAGGGTCAAAGAACCATAATTGTGAAAAATCTCAAAAAGTCAAAGTTGACTTTTGTGCACAGTTGACTTTTTGTCAGATGAATTCCAAACTGTGCGATCCTCTATGAAATCAAGTCCTTGACCTAAATTAAACTTGATGGATTGATTTCATAGGTGTTATAGGGTGTATTAAATTATGTCCCAAGGTTTGGGAGCATGCCTGGGTCAAAAGTCAAAGGCACAGTTGACTTTTTCCCGCGAAACCCTAACTGTGGTTCTGATGAACTTGAAACTTGAGAATAAAGCTTCTTGGATCAATCCATTGTTGAAAATGGATCAATGTAGGGTGTTAGAGACCCTCAAATCCTCTCTTGAGGTCTTGGCTCATGTTTTGTCCCAAAAGTCAACTTAGGGGTGAATAAGGTCAAGAAACCCTAATTCCTGATTTTTGATGAATGCATCCCCTGAGGCCAAATTGACTTGATGATTGGGTCCATGAGGTTCCATGGAGTATTTTAGGATATGCTTTGAAGCATTGGCTCACGCCCAGAGGAAAATTTCCACCTGGAGGCCCTTGTCGACCAAAACCCTAATTTGGTGACACTAGCGATCTTGAGACTTAATCCACCTAGAAGGGAGCAGCCTTGTGCTTAATCCTTAATGTGGGAGTCCTCTTGATCCTTTGGGGATGTTTGAGAGGCTAGATAAGTTGAATATCATGTCATTCCTTGATTGATCCTTTGTCTAAGAACTCTGAGAAGGGCTTGAAACCCTAATTTTGATTGTAGTGGATGCTCACCCATCTTTGGGGAGACTAATGAGGCATAATGATACGTCCATATTGTGGTGATGATTTACACAATGATGGGAAATCTTAGTGGTCAAAATTTGGGGTATGACAGGAGCATATCAAGAACCATGGTGTATGGTGTCTATGATGTGTGGCAGATGTCCTAACTGATGTTAGAACATCTTTGGGTTGGTTATCCTTGGTGAAGGATTTCAGGTTCTGTGAGGAACTGGTTACTTACATCATGTCTAAGAAGTATCTACATTGTCATACGGGAGAATGATGGAGTAGAAGAACTGTCTTGGAGGTCTGATGTAAGGGTTTAGTATACTGGAGTGGATCATGGGATGATTGCATAAAGGTCTGGTTTCTGATGCGTTCAAAAGTGGATATTCACCAGAAAATCAGAAGTATTCGAGGTTATTATATGGGAGAATGATAAGGAATGACTGTCTTGGATTGCCGGGTGTCTATCTCTATTGCTGGCTGGGTAAGGTCAGTGGAAAATCTTGCGAAGGGGATGTTGCCCTGGCTGCAAGTCATGCTAGTAGTGGATCAATTTGGCAGCTGTGAAGTTCTGGAGCATGCCTACGATTGCTGACATCGTTATAACAAACTAAGGGGCCTTGTGCGTCTCTTTGAGGAATGTGAAGCATTCTGATTCAATTGGTTTGTGCCTCAAGCAACTGGAGGTCTATACATGAGAATTCAAGAGGAGTTTGTGTGGTGTGTAGATGGTTGCAGGATGGGGGGATCAATGGGACTTTGATCTCAAGCCAAGAGTTTGTTATGGTTGGTATACATTTCCTCATGGGTAGCATGATGGTGATCATGTGTGAGTGATTATTGTTTCTTGTCAGAGGAAGCAATAAGAGAGTTGATGATTATGTTCAGCTGGTAAGTTAAACTAAGGGTGCGCTCTTGAAGACATGAAGATGCATCTTATGTTTTCCATTCATTAGCATAGGTGTTCTGTGGATGAGCACTGGTTACCTTAGATAGGGGGAGATTCCCCTAGATCTAAGATGATTTACTGCGAGGGTGCAGTTGAAGTTCCAGTTTGCATTTGTGCGTCAAGCAAGTTGAGATGTCAAGGAGGATGTCTTGACATTTTTGTAGTGTTGCAAGTTGTGGGAGACTTGGCAGTGCAAGTTGAATGGTTCTTATTGGATGCTTAAGAATCATTGATTGAGTCTGGGGGAATTTATTTTTCTCTACAGACTGTGATCACAAAACTGTGAAGATATTGGTCAATACAGAAGTTTTCTTGGTGGACATTGTCTGACATGATGTCAGGACATTGTTAAGAACATGCCTTTGAGGTAACTGGGACATTATGGATGGTGTACCTTGGACGGTGGAATATGTGTGTATGCAACACATGTTCTTTGGGCTTTGCAAAATCTTTGAACGATGCTTCTTATAAAAGAAACAGTCAAAGTGTTCTTGGCCGGTGCACTCTCGGTGTTGGTGAAGTCTCATCTGCTATTAATGATCTTTTCTTGGCTTGTTAATTTCTATGAAGGCCGATGGGGTATTTATAGGAAAGCATTGGTCACTTTTGGCTCAAGATGTGTGTCCTCATAACATTATCCAGAATTGTTCCTTTGGGTGTGGTACGTCTGGGCTGGATTGGTACATATTTTTGTCAATTTTTGACTAAAAAGGGGGAGAGAAGGAGTTTCTGCAGTTAAGAACACGGTCATGTGGTTAGGAGGAGTTTTATCCTACTCTACATGAACATCAACTTAAAGAAAAATTAAGTTAGGATTTCTGGAGTCTCAGTCTCCGGAGTTTTAGGACTTATGGAATCTTAGGATTTCTGGAGTCTTAAATTAATAATTAAGAGTTAGTTATTTCAGTTTTAGCCAAAATTTTCCAAAAAGGGGGAGATAGAAAGCTCAAATATTTTGGACAAAATTTTGGTAAAACTGAGTGCTGAAGGGGATGTCTCAACATAAGGACCAAAGGTGTAGAACTCTGCCAAAGAACAAAGATGTCGAAGAAGATGTCTTAACTTGAAGACTCGGCATCCTGGACTGATTATAACAGATTGATTTAAATCTATTTTATCTGTTGCAACAATCAAGGAAGCAATCAGAACATGGATCAAGGACAGAAGATTAAAGCCCAAGACTGCAGAAGACACTATAAATAGAAGACTTAGACCTAGGTGTTGATAGGCCTTTAGTACGCCTTTTGTAACCTTGCTTTCTTGCGTAAGAAACAAGGGTTTAGGGTTTTGAGAGTCGTTGGCTCTCTAGGTTGTAAGTCTCCCTTTGTATCAGTTGATACACTGTGGTATATATAGGTGTCGCACAGATCCATAAGCCTTGAGGTATTGGATTGTGTATTGTTCTCGGATGAAGCTTTTAAGTAAATCCAAGTTAGCTTGTTTGTCAAGTATGCTTGACAGAATTCTGTATTGATAGGGATGATGTAGAAATCACAGTTGGTGATTAAGGGAAGTGAGTGGGGTATCTCATATCAAGGTTGTAAACGTTTGAGTTTAGCCTTGGTAAAGATGTTTATTGGGTAGATGTTAGGGATAAAGTTGTAAACGGGGGAGTTTAACTTTGTAACAGTCTACAGATAGTGGGGTCTTCTTCTTGGATTGGTATCCTCCGGATGTAGGTGAGTTGCACCAAACTGGGTTAACAATTACTGTGTTCTTTATCATTCTGCAGATTTACGTTTTCTGTTAGGGTTCATGATAAACATGTTGGATCAGATGTCGTGACATCTGTGAGTGTACAGTTCTGATATTCAAGGTATCAGTCTGCTGTTGCACCTCTGAGTTTAAATGATTATGTAGCACAATGTCTTGACATGTGTTAGGACATCTGCTATCTGCATAGGCCATAATTTTAGGTTAATGAGCCAAATGATCGGCTAAAATGCTTCCTTTGACGGCTTTCTGAGCATGGTACTTAATGTCATATTCTGATAACAACATCTGCCAACGGGAAATTCTTCCCATGTGAGCAGGCTTTTCAAAGACATACTTGATTGGATCCATTTCAGAGATTAACCAAGTAGTGTAACAAATCATGTACTAGCGAAGCCGTTTGGCTGGCCAAGCCAGAGCGCAACAAGTTTTCTCGAGCATAGTGTACCGAGTTTCACAGTCAGTGAACTTCTTGCTTAAGTAGTAAATGGTAGACTCTTTTCTTTTTGTTTCGTCTTATTGGCCAAGTACACAACCCATAGAGTCTTCCAAGGCTGTTAGGGAGATGATCAGTGGTCTTCCCTCCACTGGAGGAGACAGAATAGGTGGATTCAACAGATATTCCTTGATACTGTCGAAATCTTTTTAGCAATCTTCTGTCCATTCACAACTTTGATTCTTTCTGAGTAGTTTGAAGATCGGCGCACATGTCGCGGTTATAAGGGATATGAATCTTGAGATGTAATTCAGACGTCCTAAAAATCCTCTGACCTGTTTTTCAGTCTTTGGTGAAGCCATTTCTTGAATGGCCTTGACCTTGTCAGGATCAACCTCAATTCCTTTCTGGCTGACGATAAATCCTAAGAGTTTTCCTGAGCGAACACCAAACATGCACTTATTAGGATTCAAGCGGGGTTTGTATTTTCTCAGACGCTTGAATAACTTTGACAGGTGTGTCACATGATCTTTTTCTATTTTAGATTTGGCAATCATGTCATTGACGTACACTTCAATCTCTTTGTGCATCATGTCATGAAACAGAGTTGTCATGGCCCTTTGATAGGTTTCCCCCGCGTTCTTTAGACCAAATGGCATTACCTTTTTAACAAAAGGTGCCCCATGGGGTGATGAATGAATTTTTCTCCATATCTTTCGGCGCCATTTTATTTGATTATAGCCCGAGAATCCATCCATTAAGGAGAACACTTTAAACTTTGTTGTACTGTCTACCAGCATGTCAATGTGTTATAAGGTTAAGTCATCCTTTGGATTTGCTCTGTTCAGATCCCTGTAGTCTACACACATTCGGAATTTTCCGTCCTTTTTTAGAACCGGCACTATGTTAGCTAGCCATTGAGGATATTCTGAGGTGGCAAGGAAACCTGCATCGATCTGTTTCTGCACTTCCTCCTTAATCTTGATAGCCATGTCTGGATGAGTTCGTCTCAGTCTTTGTTTCACCAGAGGACATTCTCTTTTAAGTGGTAAATGATGTTCCACGATGCTGGTATGCAACCATTGCATGTCCTGATAGGACCAAGCAAATACATCTGGAAACTCTTTGAGAAGTTTTATCAAGTCTTCTCTGACAGTTGGACTCAGTAGTGCCCCAATTTTAACTTTTTTTCTTTTCTTCATCTAAACCCAAATTGAGCGTTTCCAATGGTTCTTTGTGAGGCTCAATAGACCTTTCCTCTTGTCTGAGTAGTCGGGAGATCTCTTCAAGAATTTCTTCGTTCTCTTCTTCTTCAGCTTCAAATATTGGGAATTCAAAGTTGGGAGAAGGCATTGGATATTATGTTTCAACGGAGTTTAAAACAAGCAATCTGCATGATGTGATAATTTTTTTTTTAGCAAAGACAGAGAAAAATGCAAGAGTGTGTGTAGTGTATTTTCTGAAAAATGCTTGTTTTTATTTTGGGATGTTTTTAGGATTACCATTTTCTGAAAAAACAAAAAGTGAAAACAACAATAAATGCAGGAATTCAGAATGACATTATTTATTATTTGTCGATTCTTGAAATACAGCCCTATAAAACAAAACTCTGTTGCTCTGGGCAAAGCGAAGAGGGACATTTACAGAAAGGTGGGCCCTATAAAAACATCCGTTTCACTTGGGCAAGGTGAAAGGTTAAAACAAAGATGGTAATTACTTAGACTTATGGACGACTTTCGGGACATCGACAGCAACCCATTGGCGACGAACTCCTCTGTGAATCACAAAGTTTGGTATCTTATTTCTTGGTTTGTCCTCATAAACAAAGTAGATTTCTGGCGGAGTAGGATCATTGGAGTCTTCCTCCCAAACAGAGTTGTCATATGAGAACTCTTCTGTTATATCTTTCCTAGTTTTTTCACTCTCAAGATGATCTCCCCATCCAGTTGGCTGGATATCCTCGTATCTGATGCGAGAGCCTTCATGAGCAGTGTACTTGACTAAGAAGTCGTACTTGCCACTCGGCTGTCCTAAAGTGTCCCATATTTCTGTGGGAGTGGACGAGTCATCTTCCTCAATGACGTTGACCTCAGGAAAAGCATAGTTGATGAACTCTTGTCCTGCAATTTTTGCATATTTAGTTCTCTCTGTAGGAAGGCATTTCTCTGTATAATTACACATCAAAACAGACAATCAAAAAACCCTAATTCCAGATAACTGTTGTAAGTGGCACACTTGTTGATTCAAAAATCCAAGCTGTAGTCCCTCTTTATCCTGGTAAATCCTTTCTTTCATCTAATTGCTGTAAGTGGCAAGCCTCTAGATTATTTACATCCAAGCCAATGTCCCTCTCTTAGCATGAAAGGCTCCTAAGGAAAAATGGCATTGCTCTGAGTTAAAGTTTCCTCCTTTAGGACATCTCCCTTATAAAGGAAATTATGGCATTGCTGGATTCCATACATTCCACTTAAAGTAATTCCCCTTTATAATCAGTACCCAACAACTGTGATGAACATGTGAGATATCTCCCTTTAGAGATGACAAATTCTCTCTCAAATACCGCTTTAGCTTCAATCTTGAGCTTTGAACAAGACACAAATACTCATCTACCGTCAATCTTGGGCTTTAAACAAGATACCAAACATCTCTTTCTCATCCCATAGTATAGGAGGAACTATGATTACTCTGATTTCCCTGTTACCTTTACGGGAATACGTAGGCATAAGATTGTGAAATCTTAGCGAGCACACAAATAAAAAACTTTAGGTCCAGTACCTTACCAAAAACATCAAAAAACCCAAAAACCAAAAAAAACACTCTCTCAACATTCCCAAAGGAGAAACTTTCCCAATTTATAACAGATAAACACCAGATGGTAGATAATAGAAGAACATGCCAAAGAATCTATGGATAACCATATATACACTGGGTAATTGACAACTTCCCTTTGTATAATCTGACCCCGGACCCCCCAATCTCTTAGAGTGTGTTTGGATGAAGGATTTTAATGAGGGAAAGTAATTTTTTGAGGAAATTTGAAATGACTTGATCAAAATCCATTGTTTGGATAAAAAATATGGAGAATTGTTAAAATGATGTAAATTTATGGAGTATTTTATTTATGTTAAATTTAAGGAATTTAAAATGACACCAAAAAGTAAAGAATTTCAAATTGCTTCTTAACTCTATATAATATGATTGGTAAATTGTTTATTATTAATTTTTCAAATTTTGCAAGATGGTCCTTATATTTTATGAAAATTTTAAATTCACCCCCAAAATTTTCAAAAAATTGCAAATTAGTCCTTAATAATTTTCAAATTTTACAAATTGGTCCCTTCAAATTTTCAAAAATTACAAATTGGTCCCTATTTTTCATATTTTAAATTTGACCCAAAAGCTTTAAAAATTATAAAAATGGCCCTAAATTTTTTATATTGAATCATTTTAATACTCCATCCAAACAAAAGAATTTAAAAATGAATGAATTTCAATTGAATAATTTGAATTACTTAGAATTTTAAATTCCCTAAAAATTCTCAAATTCCTCATCCAAACACACTCTTAGCATTTGCTATAGAAAAAAATTTACCTGCAAGATTAGTTTTAGATACCTTCCCTTTCCTTTCCAGCTTCATAGGATAAATAAGAAATCAGAAAGTAGCACCCAATTCCAACCATTGCGGTAAGGTAGTCGCGTCACCGACAAAAATCAAACGCTACAGTACTCACCTAAATGTTGTCATGCAATATGGCCTTAAGGTGAAGGATGAAAAAGGAAATTCTATCCTAACGTTAGCATGCAAAAGCAAACCAGAACCAAGAAAATAAACCAAAAACAGAAGCTACAACAATGCTCTAGCTCAGAACAGCGATAAAATCTAGCATGCTAACAAGACGGCTTTTAACGGCACACATTTTCAGCACATAATAGGTATAAAAGGCAGCAGGCCAGCATGTAAATATTTAATAGCATATAACAACTGCTATTCAGCAAGACAGTCATAGATTCACCAAGGCAGCATGCAATGTAACAAAGCAAATGCTCATGAATAAGCATCAAGCAAGTATGATCATGCGGCAACACAACCTAAAATTGAACACGCATCAAAGATCCATCAATTCACCATAAACATGTCCTATATCCAAGCACAATCATGTATTAAAAGAATCGAACATAAACATGTCTTCACATTTAAACAAATACGCAGGATTGCAAACATGGACAATCTTCAAGCAAGAGCGATTGCTACACATGGACATACAATTAAGCACCACGCAATTAAGCATGAACAACTTCAATGGCATGGCATCTCCAAACATGCATCAAGAACATCATGAACAATTCACAAAATCAACACTTAATCATTTGAAACGAACACGCAATCATGGAATCGAAAGCAAGCATGAACATGAATCATATATCTAGCAAGATAAACATCAAGAACAAGCAATCACCATGGAACAAATGATTGTGCAACATGAACAACACATCAAGAATGCAAGACAAAAGAAACGTGCACGTGCATTACGGAAACCAAAAGTTGCGCGTCGAAGAGTCGCATTCAAACCATCACGTGAGGTGAAACACCTCAAGAATAATCCACAAATCATCATCATATCAATCCATGATGATTAAAAATGGAATGGAATCAAAACACAATTGAAAATGCACAAAAAACACATTCTGTATCAGTGTTAATCGATTAACCAATTACAGTTCAAATTGGTTAATCGATTAATAGCTCAAAAATAGCAAAATTACACTGGTTAATCGATTAACCAATTTGAACTGTAGTTGGTTAATCGATAAACCCCGTTCCAAAAGCAAAAAATCAAGTTTCAAAAGCACTTTTCAGTAGCAAATCACTTGTGCAATCATCCAAATGAATATGTAATCAATTATACACGAAATTCACATCAAATATCAGAAATCAAACATCAGTTGCATCAATCAAACAACAAGATCACAAATCAAATCAAGCAAATGGATCAAATCACATTGCGTACTATGGATCTACATTGCATAAGTTAAAATTAAGCTAGATCAAGCAAAGATCTAAGAAAAACCAGCCTACAAAGCTGAGAATTGCTTTGGTAAGTGTTGCAAACGAAAATTTATGAATCAAAGCAAGAAATCCAGAGATCTATGAAGCTTTGCAAAAAAAGCTGAAAATCCAAGCAATAAGCTAGCAATGCTTCAAAATCAGTTCCAATAAGCACCCCCAAAATTCAGATCTAGATCCAAATGAAAATCTACAATGGAATCAAGTAATGTAATGGTAATGAGAGGCTTGAGCTCAAGGATTAACAAATTCCAATGAAGAATTTGTTAACTCTAATGGAAGAGCTTTGGAGTAAGGTTGAAGATGAAGATGGAGAATGAAAAAGTGAGAGAAAATTGAGAGCAAATTCTGAAAATGAGGGTGAAAAATGAGAGTGAATGAGTGAGCTTTAGACCAAATTGATTTAAATATTGCTTAGGTTTAGAATCCAAATGTGGTTTGAAGTGTGGGTTAGTGAGAGGAATGGAAATTAGGAGTGGAATTAAGAATGGAAATGTTTGAAATTTGGAGGGAATTTGAATTAATTAGAAAATAAATCAAATTGGAACCCCTTCTAGATCCTTCTACTGGTGTGAGAGATTGAAGGCGAGTAGTGGAAATTTGGTTCAAATTCTGTAGTGCTGAAAATTGAAGTTTCTGGGCAAATTTTACACTGGTTAATCGATTAACCAAATTTGAACTGCAAATGGTTAATCGATTAACACATTCAAATTTTCAAATTTTGCGCCAAAAGGAGGGAGACTTGGAGAATCGACCGTTGCCACTTGTTGTGAGCTACGTTAAGCTTATGAAAGTTGTCATTTGATATTACCACTAAACCATGCTTGGAATATGTTGTGAATTTCCTTCTGCACTCGAAATATCCTGCTGAAAAAATATTGTTCGGCGCCGAATCACTGAGCAAAAGAAAATGTCGGAGCCTCTAATAAGCAAATCATCTATTGAGCAAAATAAATGCTCGAAAATACTTTAACGGCCATCCGTTTAGCTCTGAATACTGCTGAAATAACCTTGACTTAGAGAAAGCTCTGAAATGCGGGAAATACCTTGATCTCATGTCCTAGAAAACCGATGCAATGCATAAATGAAGATGCAAATGAAATGAAGCATAAGCCAAAGATGTTAAAGAAAGGGAGGGAAAATTTTAGGGTTCTACAGCTGCCCCTTTTCAATCGACTTGGACCTGAAAGGATGATAGCAACGGCTTTCAAACATTCAAGGTAAAAGGTGATTGAATACAAAAAGAATCGGAAAATTTGTAACCCGCGGGGAAATGCGTGATTGGAGCCCAGCCACACCTCGTCAAAGGGATTTGATGCAAAGGAAACATACCCAAGCGGAAAACCACATCGTCAAAGGGATTTGACAGAAAGAAAAACATACCCAAGGAACCACATCGGAAAGAACACATACCCAATGAACCACATCGTCAAAAGGATTTGACGAAAAGAAAAAACATAACCTAAGGAAACACATCGTCAAAGGGATTCGACAGAAAGAAGACATACCCAAAGAACCATATCGTCAAATGGGTTTGACAGAAAGAATACACATAACCCAAGGAAACACATCGCCAAAGGGATTCGACAGAAATAAAAACAAAACTCAAGGAAACACCTCGTCAAAGGGATTTGACGGAAAGAAGACAGAACCCAAGGAACGACCTCGTCAAAGGGATTTGACAGAAAGAACATCATTAAAGGGATTTAACAGAAAGAAAAACAAAACCCAAGGAAACACCTCGTCAAAGGGGTTTGACGGAAAGAAGAGATACCCAAAGAACCACCTCGTCAAAGGGATTTGACGGAAAGAAGACCAACAGAAGAAACAAATCGTCAAAGGGATTTTACGGAAAGAAGACGAAACCCAAAGAACCACCTCGTCAAATGGATTTGACGGAAAGAAGACCAACACCAAAGAACCACATCGTCAAAGGGATTTGACGGAAAGAAGACGGAACCCAAAGAACCACCTCGTCAAAGGGATTTGACAGAAAGAAAACAAAACCCAAGAAAGACATCGTCAAAGGGGTTTGACGGAAAGAATACGAAACCCAAGAAACACGTCGTCAAAGGGGTTTGACGGAAAGAAAACAACATCACCAAGAAAAACCAGAACCGAGGAAACACATCGTCAAAGGAATTTGACCGAAAGAAAACCTGACCACGTCGTCAAAGGGATTTGACGGAAAGAAAAATCTAACCGAAGAAACACATCGTCAAAGGGATCTAATGGAAAGAAAATAAAACCCAAGAACCGCATCGTCAAAGGGATTTAACGGAAAGAAAATTTAACTAAAGAAAAGTCTACTGGGGATATACCATCGTCTTGGCTGAAGGTTGATTCGAGTTTCCGCGCAAGGTACCAAATCTGGCTTATGCTTCGCATGCATATGTTTGAATTTTATTTCTATGGCATAATGCTCCATACGAAATAGAAATGTTACGTGTTTGAGGATGCAATGCACTGATGCTTATGATATGCAACAGGACCACTCCAGCAAAATAAATTCTGAAGAGACGGGGCCAGCTTCACTGGGGATGACAAACTGAATTGTCTCTAGGGTCATAAACTCTGCTCGAGAACTCAACCCAACTTCCATTATGCAGGAAACAAACATCTGCTAGGGAAACATCCCAGGAATCTGCTGAAGAAAAGTACCAATGACAATCAGCCTTTAACCTGTTGGGGAATACCATCCACCACCAACAAATCTGCTTAGGGAACGATGGTTGACGATATCAACTCTGCTAGGGGACAATATTGAGCTTACTCATCTGTTGGAGACCTACCTTTTACCCTTGCCCCGTTGGGGAGACGGAAACACCTTTACCACAAACACGATTGGGAAGCACTGACCAAACACTCTTATTCTATACGGGAATACAAACTTTTGTTGAAGAGCAATAAACTTCACCAACCTAGCTAGGGGAGAGCGAACTCCCGAACTCTTGCTGGGGAGACTAATCACAATCTTCATAATGCTCTACCGAGAGTGATAAAACTTCAGTTATCTCTGTCGGGGAGAGAAACTCTACTGGGGATGTCATATGTTAGCGATCAACATGAAGCCTGCAGATGTGATATGACCAAAAAGGATGCCCTGATGCAGCATAACCCATAATGGAACCTGTCTTCAAGAGGCATCATAAAGACCTGATATATCTTGCCCCAATGTCAGGCTGTACCCTGACTTGATTAACCGCTCTCCGGGGCGAATAACTTCGAGCCTCGACATGACTTTTCCCCTGTCTGGCCGATCTTTAAAGGTATGCCTCAGACTAAATGCTCTCGAAGAAATTCATCGAATCTTGATGTGATCACCCCCGTTTTAATGAAATTCAGAGAGATTTATCGAATCTCGACCTGGTTGCCCCAGATTGGAAACTTCTTAACGTGACTTACTGGGAAAGCCCACATTCAACAGAGTCTTCTAGCAACATGTCCCATGACATGCCTGTCCTTCGGAGTTTTCAAGCATCTCCTTTTGGCGGGATCAAAATTCTCGACTGATGTTCACTATGTAAGCCTCCCTGGCGTCAAATACATGTAAGCAAGAAGAAAATGTTTATTCTGAGAATGAGAATTCTAATTCAACACATATGTTAATCTTGAGGTTTTTATTGAAAATATATAGCCAAAACCCGTGAACGAGTCACTGGTCGACACAGATTTTTGAATGGCAGATAGCATGCACATGCAATACCAACAAAAATCTTTTAGCACAACTCATGGGAGTCAGGAACGCTATCTCGTTGAAGTACGTCTTCAGAATAAACCCTGCTTCAATTAGGACTTTTGAAGGTTGTAACGTGGTCTGGTTCACGGTTTCAGAAAAAAGGATTTAAGGCTCAAAATTCTATTTGTACCCACTCATTCTCTTTGATGTTCTCTAGTCCTATGTTCAGCTAATTCGGCACAAGCGCTCACCTTTTAAAAATTTATTGAATGATATAAGTGATGGTTAAGGAACCCACAAGGTTTTCGGAGTGGCAGTCATACCTTTTGTCTCTGGTGTCTGTAGTCACACGACTTGTTCTTCATTGAGGATTTTTCTTTTGTCCTCCTTTTCATTTTTATTTTTTCTATTTGTTTTTTATTTCCCTGATTTTTTTCTGGACTGTTTCTTTTAAATTTTTCGATTTTGAAGTCCAGCAGGATGCCTTAACTTTTGCCTAAGTCACTTGTTTTCAAGTTTCGACCTAGCGGGCCTGCTTTCTTTTTTTCTCTCTTTTTTTCTTTTGGTTTTGTTTGAACAAATCGTGTGACATTGGCTGGTCTGAATTGTTAAGGTTGTGACTGCCTCACTCCTTGGTCAGTGAGGGATAACCGATGTGGTATTGTGAAGGATAAAAGATAATGGATCCTTGGAAGCGCACTCCTTTGAAATTTGAACGCTCGGTCGAATTAACTGACACCTACCCTGCCCCAGGTTAAGATTGAGGGTTTTTCAAAAGAAGCTCCTACTTCAAGGCTCAAAGGGGTTGATAAAGGTCTATCTCCCTTATATCTCCGGTGTTTGGGGATCTGAAACAATGCCTGTACATCATCAGGAAGGTTTTATTCCAAAAGCATACAATCAGAAGTTTGCATTTTCGTTTCATCATCCTCCCTCAAAGAGCTTAAGCAAGAAATTTGGTATTGCAATGCACACAAAAATTATATGAGTGAACACAAATGAACTTTTTCGAGAAAAACATACTCATTGCATTAAAATCATCATTAAAAAACAAAAAAGTTTTTTTACATGCAAACAAAACATTAACGAACAAAGAAAAATACAAATGAAAAATGCAGTAAAGAAAGCAGATGATTGCCACTATTGAGGAGGCTTGGCTCCGACTGGATTGATTGCTTTTGATGATGCCCTTGCAGTCTCAGGTGCTCACTTGGGAGACTTTAATTAATGTGCAGGCCGCCTGCGGTGAAAGTAATGACCCCAGCGTCAATCAGATCTTGCACCTTGTGTTTGAACACGATTCACTTTTCAATTGCGTGCCCCTGTGTCCCTGAGTTGTACTCGCACCTAGCATTCATGTCATAATCTGGAGGGAGGAGATTTGGGACAGGCGCAACTTCTCTTAGCTAAATCAGAGAGCCCTGATGTAGGCGAGCAAGCAGCTGACTGTGAGGAATATAAATGAGATCAAACCTTACCTCGGGCCTTCTCGGTCCTTGTTGTTTCTTCTAGGAGCTAGTCTGTTGCTGATACCGATTTGGGTGCTCCTCTCGTTCAGGAACTTTCATCCTTAGATCTGGCTTAGGAATAGGCAACAGTTGCGGATGTGGAGATTCTAAGACCAAGGACTGAAAGATATGCCCCTGACTTGGTGTAGCTTTAGGAGAGAAAACATGGATATTCACTTCTTTTTCAGCAGCTGGAATAAGACCACCTTGTACGCTCACACCGCCCGGCGTGAATTCAATTGCCATTGAATCGATCAGATCCTGGACAACATGATGAAAGGCCCTATATTTCTCCACAGTATGCCTCGGCGCACCAGAGTGGAAATCACAATGGGATCTTGCATCATAACCGGGTGGGGGCTTACCACCAAGAGGATTTAGCATCCGAAGTTCAACCAATTGGAGTTGAAGTAGATGCTTCAACAGCTGAGCATAAGACATAGGAAGCGGATCAAAGATTATGCCAGGCTTCTTCGGCTTCTGTGCGCACTTCTTAGTCTTGGGATTGTCTTGGGAGACAGGAGGTAGCTGCTGACGAGGAAATTCCGGAACCCCGGGTTGTGCAGAAAATCCGTGAGGCACATCACTCTTTGGGAGAGATCCCACAGGAAAGGGTAGAACGACAATATCTACTGCAGCCTCAAGCATGGAATTGTCATCCTTTCTGAGCATATTTCTCATGACTTCCATAACCAGACTCATCCGAGTCGTCAGTTGATTGACCTCCTCCTTCATCATCTTCTGGTCTTGAATCAACGCTTGCATGTCCCCCATAAACTGCCCCATTTGGCTTCGTACTTCCCTCAATTCTGATTAAATTTTCTCCATGGTCAACTTCTGACTGGCTTGAAAAGTTAAGTCTGCAATTTTGAAGAATACCAGATCAGGACAAGAATAACCAACCTCGAACACCTGCTATGCAAATGAGTATGGAAATGCAATGCAAAATTCCATGTTCGATTATTTCCAAGGAATCATTCTACTTTGATTCAAGTTTTTTCACAGAAGAACCACAAGAAATAGATGGAAATACTCAATGGCGAGTCTCAAAGTTAATATCCTTGGAAATACAAGAGCATGTATGTTAGAATGCAAACATGTTATGTTGATTTGGATGCAGAGCCATGGGATCAAGGCTTCCAAAAATTCTAAATAACTGTTGTGTTGATAACTGATAAGTCCACAAGTCTTCTCTGAAGAGAATACCGGAATACCAAAATATCTGAATAATCAGAATACCAGAATACCAGGCTGATAAGTCCACATTGACAAGAAAACCAGAATATCGGGTAGGGTGAAAGTCAAGGTTTCCTGAAAAAACTATTCCCTCTCACAGGTAGGTTCTAGTCTTGAGGTACGGCATCCTAGCAAGTCCACAACATCACGGACTCTCAGGTCGAGAAATGATGATCCGGTCACCATTTCTGGTTTGGCATCATCATCAATCGAGGAGGCCTCAACTGACTTCCCATGAACAGTCTCCAAAGTAATAAGCTCTCTAAGTCAACATCCTATCGTCTGCACCAATGCGCAGGATAGAACATCTCCAAAGAAAACCTCGTCTAAATGTGGATTTTGTGTACACTAAGTCTGGCCAGACGCAACACAAGCCTCGCTACTTTCCACTTTAATCCTAAGTGTATACTCAAGCCTGGGTAT
Source organism: Lathyrus tuberosus (assembly GCA_022829125.1). Taxonomy (NCBI): domain Eukaryota; kingdom Viridiplantae; phylum Streptophyta; class Magnoliopsida; order Fabales; family Fabaceae; genus Lathyrus; species Lathyrus tuberosus. The sequence goes on along the minus strand of JALAZF010000089.1, from coordinate 1,181,600 downwards.
TGGGCTTATCTATCATGGAACCAACCCACCCAACAACACAACAGCAGCAGAGCAATATGATCACAATAATTAAATGCAATAAATACGGTAAAATACAGTAATATACAACAAATAATGCACATAAGTAAATACCCAATGAAATAAAAACAGATAAGCACTAGGATTGACTCGCATAGGGAACCATTCGTTCCCCAGCAGAGTCGACAGCTGTCGCAACTGTGAAAAAAAACTGGTGGAAACAGACAGAAGAGTCACCACCGAACGTTATTTATCCCGACGCAGGAAAAGGAAACGATCGAAGAAAACCTCAAAAGGGAGAAAACGTGGTCATCACAACTATAGTCTGGGTTCAGGAGTCGGTTACGCGAGAGGAAGGTATTAGCACCCCCTCGGGTCCATCGTACTCGATGGGATCCACGGTTGTTGTCTAATCAAAGGGTGAGCTATCTAAAGCCTAATGCTAAATGGAAACGGGAAGGGAAAAACAAAAACGGACTCGCAAGGATCGTCGCGATCCTATGCCTACGTATCTTCGTGGACGAACAAAGACTCAAAGTCGACGTAGTTCGACGGACTACGCACTAAAGGGGGAGGTTGCTCACCATGAAATCACCGTCTTGTGCCTACGTATCCTTAATCAAACAAGAAAGAAGAAATCCGAGCAGTCGTAGTTTGACCCACGGGTCGAAAGGGTCTCGATCGCACTAGGGCGAGAGAAAAGGTTCGCTTAACCGATTGGTCTCGATCGCACGGGTGCGAGAGAAGAGGGAAGTTAGTTGTTTGTGTGCTCGCCAAGGATAGGGATCCTCGTGCCTACGTATCCTTATTAGGGAATAAGGAATCAAAGCATCTGTTGTTCACATGACTATGGGAAAACGGGATCTCGATCGCACGGGTGCGAGAGAAGAGGCTCTGAACTTATCGAAGAAGTGAATGAATTTGTTTGTGATGCTCATTGCACTAAAGTCTATCACATATGAGCGAATGCGTCGCATGGTCGCCCCCAAACGGGACGTATGCTAAACACTCTAGAAAAGTGAGGGGAGACCCCTCATTCTTTATTTCCCATGTACTTAAGGCTCGTAGCGCACAATTGTTAGGTGCAGATTTTACCTAAAAATAAACCATCTTTCTTTGCACTTTTTCTACTCAATTCTCATGTTTTTATTATTTTTACTGATGATTGTTGTTATTCTACTAACATTGAGAATATACCTTTGGTGCTTGTAATATGTGTGTTATTGTGCAAGAAAAGGCACTAATTGATCAAAAGTGTAAGACACAAGAAATGATGCAAGCTGCCAAAGAACAGAGGAAGACATCAGTTAGTTCGCTTTGCAAACATGAAAGCGAGTGCCAGTGAAGGCTCGCTTTGCGAACTCTGGCGAGGTCTCCAGCGAATGGTCCCAGAATTTGGCAGGGGCAAAAGGCACTAAAGTTCGTTGTGCGAACGGGAAAGTGAGTGTTCGCTTTGCGAGTGAACCTTTGCATTGCGAACTCACGAGAATTTCTGGGGTGGTTTAACTATTCAGAGGCACCTGAAGTGCCATTTTTTACCATTCGCTTTGCGAATAGATGGTTCGCTTTGCGAGCATGGAAATTCCTGAATGTGTATAAATAGAATTTTTCACACTTTTTAGTAAAAGTTTTTTAGTTTTTACAAGTTAGATATTATTAGAGAGATATTTTTCAGCATAGGAACTCAAATCCCAAAGGGAGAGAATGTAAGAGCTTCGATTTCTCGTTGGGAAAGGATGTAATCTTTTGATACCTTGTGTATTTCATCTAATCTATGTTTGTGAACTAGTTTGGATTCTCTATTTTTGGTTGTATTTGATTGCTTATTTGTTGGTCTTGACAAAACCTATTTCAAATCTGTGATCTTAGATGTTCATTTATCATTGAGCAAACTTTTGACAATGTTTTTGTGATTTGATATTCATTTGCATCTCAGCTTTTTAGCATTGTGTTGATTGTTAGTTTGAATAGCTTCTAATAATTAATGCAATAAGAGACCGCGATGGCACTTGACAAACAATATCGTGAGGGTGCGTGAGAATATTGATGAAAATCGACATTCACATTCATTTGGCAAATTAATTGAATGCATGTAAAAAAAGGGTTAAACGTGTGTACGTATTTTGATCATTGGCTTTGTATATGAATTACTTGTTGGTTTGATATTGATGTCATAGTAATATCTGTTGGGTTTTGATTCCAGAGATGGATTAAGCTTAACATTCATCTAGGCTTTAAATGCTTTGTATTGATTGGTGATGTGCGAGAGCAATTATTGATCGGTATAAAATCACTCATAATATGCGGGGACCGAGAGGATTTGTATGTTGTAAGTGATACATGATGATATTAGGCGAATGTTTGATTTATGTATGAAATTGATTAGAAGAATGCATGTGTTATCAATTGATGAGATCCAATTCCAACATGGCTCCATTTATAATTCAGTCTTTATTTTATATTTTCAGTCTTTACATTTCATGCCTTTTATCTTGGTTCCTTCTTAAAATCAAAACTTTTGAACCATAAGCTTAGAAACATAGAGACCGTCGAACGACATTCTTTCCCTCGCACCGATCCCTGTGGATACGACAAAACTGGGTTACTTATATATTTCTGTTTGCTGCTATTATAGCTTCCACAACAATGCACATCGCCTTTATTAAGTGTATTTTTGGCTTTTGTTTTGAGGTGAGAAAGAAGATTCAAAGGGAAAAAGAAAATCTAAGGGGTGCTCACCTAAATGTTGTCATGCAATATGGCCCTAAGGTGAAGGATGAGAAAGGAAATTCTATCATAACGTTAGCATGCAAAAGCAAACCAGAACCAAGAAAATAAACCAAAAATAGCAGTTACAACAATGCTCTAGCTCAGAACAGCGATAAAATCCAGCATGCTAACAAGACATCTTTTAACAGCACACATTTTCAGCACATAATAGGTGTAAAAGGCAGCATGCCAACATGTATATATTTAACAGCATATAATAGCTACTATTTAGCAAAACAGTCATAGATTCACCAAGGCAGCATGCAATGCAACAAAGCAAATGCTCATGAATAAGCATCAAGCAAGTATGATCATGCGGCAACACAACCTCAAATTGAACACGCATCAAAGATCCATCAATTCACCATAAACATGTCCTATATCTAAGCACAATCATGCATCAAAAGAATCGAACATAAACATGTCTTCACATTTATACAAATACGCATGGATTGCAAACATGGACAATCTTCAAGCAAGAGCGATTGTTACACATGGACATATAATTAAGCACCAAGCAATTAGGCATGAACAACTTCAATGTCGTGGCATCTCCAAACATGCATCAAGAACATCATGAACAATTCACCAAATCAACACTTAATCGTTTAAAACGAACACGTAATCATGGAATCGAAAGCAAGCATGAACATGAATCATATATCTAGCACGATAAACATCAAGAACAAGCAATCACCATGGAACAAATGATTGTGCAACATGAACAACACATCAAAAATGCAAGACAAATGAAACGTGCATGTGCGTTACGGAAACCAAAAGTCGTGTGTCAAAGAGTCGCATTCAAACCATCAAGTGAGGTGAAACAGCTCAAGAATAATCCATAAATCATCATCATATCAATCCATGAGGATTAAAAATGGAATGGAATCAAAACACACTTGAAAATGCACAAAAAACACATTATGCATCAGTGTTCATTGATTAACCAATTACAGTTCAAATTGGTTAATCGATTAACAGCTCAAAAACATCAAAATTACACTGGTTAATCGATTAACCAATTTAAACTGTAATTGGTTTATCGATAAACCCTATTCCAGCAGCAAAAAATCAAGTTTCAAAAGCACTTTTCAGCAGCAAATCACTTGTGCAATCATCCAAATGAATATGTAATCAATTATACACGAAATTCACATCAAATATCAGTAATCAAACATGAATTGCATCAATCAAACAACAAGATCACAAATCAAATCAAGAAAATGGATCAAATCACATTGCAAACCATGGATCTACATTGCATAAGTTAAAATTAAGCTAGATCAAGCAAAATTCTAAGAAAAACCAACCTACAATGCTGTGAATTGCTTTGGTAAGTGTTGCAAATGAAAATTGATGAATCAAAGCAATAAATCCAGAGATCTATGAAGCTTTGCAAGAAAAGCTTAAAATCCAAGCAATAAGCTAGCAATGCTTCAAAATCAATTCCAATAAGCACCTTCAAAATTCAGATCTGGATCCAAACGAAAATCTACAATGGAATCAAGTAATGGAATGGTAATGAGAGGTTTGAGCTCACGGATTAAAAAATTTTAATGAAGAATTTGTTAACTCTAATGGAAGAGCTTTGGAGTAAGGTTGAAGATGAAGACGGAGAATGCAAAAGGGAGAGAAAATTGAGAGCAAATTCTGAAAATGAGGGTGAAAAATGAGAGTGAATGAGTGAGGTTTGGAAAAAATTGATTTAAATATGGCTTAGGTTTGGAATCCAAATGTGGTTTGGAGTGTGGGTTAGTGAGAGGAATGGAAATTAGGAGTGGAATTAAGAATGGAAATGTTTGAAATTTGGAGGGAATTTGAATTAATTGGAAAATAAATCAAATTGGAACCCCTTCTAGATCCTTCTACTGGTGTGAGAGATTAAAGGCAAGTAGTGGAAATTTGGTTCAAATTCTGCAGTGCTGAAAATTGAAGTTTCTGGGCAAATTTTACCCTAGTTAATTGATTAACCAAATTTGAAATGCAAATGGTTAATCGATTAACATATTCAAATTTTCAAAAATTTGCGCCAAAAGGAGGGAGACTTGGAGAATCGACCGTTGCCACTTGTTCTGAGCTACATTAAGCCTCTGAAACTTGTCATTTGATATTACCACTGAACCATGCTTGGAATATGTTGTGAATTTCCTTCCGCACTCGAAATATCCTGCTAAAAAAATACGGTCCGGCGCCGAATCACTGAGCAAAACAAAATGTCGGAGCCTCTAATATTCAAATCATCTATTGAGCAAAATAAATGCTCGAAAATACTTTGACAACCATTCGTTTAGCTCTGAATACTGCTAAAATAACCCTGAACTAGAGAAAGCTCTGAAATGTGGGAAATACCTTGATCCCATGTCCTAGAAAACCGATGCAATGCATAAATGATGATGCAAATGAAATGAAGCATAAGCCAAAGATGTTATAGAAAGGGTGGGCAAATTTTGGGGTGCTACAAGGAAGAAGTTGCCAGCCAGTCTTCTGAGAGTCTTCCTATCTTTTATTGATGCCCCAGGCGGGTATTCCTATTTATGAAGGAAGCACTTGATATCGTGATACCATGGTTTGTCATCTATGACCGCTTCGATTACGAAGATATAAGCGGGCCTTTCAAGGGGCATTATGTCAATCTTAAGTACGTCATTCCAATGATTTACAGAAATCATGGAAGAAAGAGTGGCTAGTGCATCAGACATGTGATTATTTTCACGAGGAATGTGGTGAAACTCGATTCTGTTGAATAATGGTAACAACCTTCTTGCGTAATCTTTGTAAGGAGTCAACCCTGATTGGTATGTAATCCACTCTCCTTTGATTTGATTTATAACCAAGGTTGTGTCTCCATACAAATCCAAGTTCTTTATCCTTAAGTCAATTGATCGGATCCATTTTAGAGATTAACCAAGTAGCGTGGCAAATCATGTACTGGCGAAGAAGTTTGGCTGCCCAAGCCAGAGCGCAGCAATTTTTCTCGAGCATAGTGTACTGAGTTTCACAGTGTGTGAACTTCTTGCTTAAGTAGTAGAAGGCAAACTCTTTTCTTTTTGTCTTGTCTTGTTGTCCAAGTACACAACCCATAGAGTCTTCCAAGACTGTTAAGTAGATGATCAGTGGTCTTCCCTCCACTGAAGGAGACAGAATAGGTGGATTCAACAAATATTCTTTGATATTGTCGAAAGCTTTTTGGCAGTCTTCTGTCCATATGCAACTTTGATTCTTTTTTAGTAGTTTAAAGATTGGCGCGCATGTCGCGGTCATGAGGGATATGAATCTTGAGATGTAATTCAGATGTCCCAAAAATCCTCTGACCTGTTTTTCAGTCTTTGGTAAAGGTATTTCTTGAATGGCCTTGACCTTGTCGAAATCAACCTTAATTCCTTTCTGGTTGATGATGAATCCTAAGATTTTTCCTAAGCGGACACCGAATGTGCACTTATTGGGATTCAAGCGGAGTTTAGACACTCGAATAACTTTGACAGGTGTGTCACATGCTCTTCTTCTGTTTTAGATTTGGCAATCATGTCATCTACGTACACTTCAATCTCTTTGTGCATCATGTCGTGAAACAAAGTTGTTATGGCCCTTTGATAGGTTGCCCCTGCGTTCTTCAGACCGAACGACATTACCTTGTAACAAAAGGTTCCCCATGAGGTGATGAATAAAGTTTTCTCCATATCTTCCGGCACCATTTTGATTTGATTATCGCCCGAGAATCTATCCATGAAGGAGAAGACTTTGAATTTTGTTATGCTGTCTACCTGCATGTCAATGTGTGGCAGGGGGAAGTCATCCTTCGGGCTTGCTCTGTTCAGATCCCTGTAGTCTACACACATTTTGACTTTTCAGTCCTTTTTCGGAACTGGCACTATGTTGGCTAACCATTGAGGATATTCTGAGGTGGCGAGGAAACTTGCGTCGATCTGTTTCTGCCCTTCCTCCTTAATCTTGATGGCCATATTTGGATGAGTCCTTCTCAGTCTTTGTTTTACTGGAGGACATTTCGTTTTAAACAGTAAGTGATGTTCCACGATGCTGGTATCCAACCCTGGCATGTCCAGATAGGACCAAGGAAACATATCTGGAAATTCTTTGAGAAGTTTTATCAAGTCTTCTCTGACAGTTGGACTGAGCAGTGCTCCAATCTTAACTTCTTTCTTTTCTTCCTCTGAACCCAAATTGATCATTTCCAACGGTTCTTTGTGAGGCTCAATAGACCTTTTCTCTAGTCTAAGTAGTCAGGAATTCTTTTTGGGAATTTCTTCGCCCTCTTCTTCTTCAGCTTCAAATATCGGGAATTCAAAGTTGGGATAAGGCATTGGATCATATGTTTCAATGGGGTTTAAAACAAGTAATATGCATGACGTGATGATTCATTTTTTAGAAAAGACATAGAAATTGCAAGAGTGTGTGCAGAGTATTTTTTGAAAATGCTTGTTTTATTTTGGGTTGTTTTAAGGATTACCATTTCCTATAAAACAAAACTCTGTCGCTTTGGGCGAAGCGAAGAGGGACATTTACAAAAAAGTAAGCCCTATAAAACATCCATTTCACTTGGGCAAGGTGAAAGGTTAAAACAAAGATGGTAATTACTTTGACTTATGGACGACTTTCGGGACATGGACTGCAACCCAATGGCGACGAACTCCTCTGTGAATCATAAAGTCTAGTACTTTCCTTCTTGGTTTGTTTCTAGAAATGACGCTGATTTCTGATGGAGTAGGATCATTTGAGTCTTCCTCCCATGCAGAGTTGTCATAGGATAACTCTTCTATCGCATCTTCCATAGTGTTTTCACTTTCAAGAGGATCTCCTCATCCAGTTGGCTGGATGTCCTCGTATTTGATGCGAGAGCTTTCGGGAGCGGTGTATTTGACTAGGAAGTCATACTTGTCGCTTGGCTGTCCCAAGGTGCCCCATGTTTCTGTGGGAATAGATGAGCCATCTTCCTCAATGATGTTAACCTCAGGAAATGCGTAGTTAATGAATTCTTGTCCTGCAATCTTTGCAAATTCATCACCATGGTGTCGGACATTTTTGGAATGTCCTGAGTAATGATTCCATGACTCTGTGGGAACATGGGTATTCTTTTCGAGATTACTCAGCTGATAGGCATTATCAGGCTTACTCTTTTGCCCCGAGTCTTCCGTGTATGGCTTCCAGATAGGCAAATCATCTAGGGGGTCATAATAATCGTAGTCAAAGTTGTCTTTCATTAGAGTGTCTCCCTCTAATGAATTGGACGGGGCATGGCAACCTTCAGGATTACAATCTCCATAAATCATTCTAACATCTGATCTCGGTATATATCTTGGGCTCTGCTTTGGAAAACAGAATGGCATGTGCGTTTCTCCTTGAGACATATAACCTTCATCGTTGAGATAAGACTTCCACTCTTCATCTGTATTGGAGGAGTCATTCCCATCGATGGTGTGGACATCTTGAGATACTGGGTGGAGGAAGCCTCCACTGTGGAAGAAGCCTCCACTGTGGAAGAAATCCTGAATGGGACAAAAACTTTCTTCCTTCTTTGTAGTCTGGGTACAGGTTGGAGAGAAACCAATACCTTTTCTTGTTTTGTTATCGGTAGGAGTTACTATCTGTCCCCATCCTTTTATGTCATTACTCCCGATCACTTTGAGAGCATCTTTGTATAAGGAAATCGACGTCCCTCTTTCTTGTTGATTCTCATTGCTCACCGAGAGTGCTTGAAACTGAGTTCCAACAATCTCCTCTGGTTCTACACAGGAGAATGATGATATGTTGCTCACAATTAAGGCTTGATCTCCACACACTGTGACTAATTTGTCATTCTTGATGAACTTCAGCTTCTAGTGAAGTGTCGAAGTGACTTCCCCAGCTTCGTGTATCCAAGGTCTTCCTAATAAACAGTTGTATGTTGCTCGGATGTCCATGACTTGGAAAGTGACTTGGAAAGTGTGAGGACCGATGGTTATGGGAAGATCGACTTCGCCGATAACTATTTTTCTGGATCCATCGAAGGCTTTGACGATGAGCTCACTGCCTCTCATCGGAGCTCCTTGAAACGATAGTCGTACCAGAGTTGATTTTGGCATAACATTCAAAGATGATCATGTGTCTACCAGTACGCTGGCTAAAGCATCGTCTTGGAAGTTGAATGTATTGTTGAGTGCCATATTATGATTATTGCCCTCCTCTGGGAATTCCTCATCACTGAATCCTAAATTATTACAGGAAGTGATGTTGGAGATGATGTTGTCAAATTGTCCTACTGTCACATCTTGTTCTACAAAGGCCTGGTCCAAGACCTTCTGTAGAGCTTCTCTTTGAGCTTCTGAACTAAGCAGGAGAGATAATACAGAGATTCGAGATGGAGTTTGCAACAATTGGTCCACAATGTTGTACTCGCTTTTCTGGATGAGCTTCAGCATCTCATCGTTGTTCTTTACAGGTTCTGTATTGCTGGAATGACCAACTTGTTGGTTAGGAACTACCGTTTGCAGTTCCTTTTCTTTGGTAGGTTCTCCAACTCCTCTGTTGAAGATCCGACTGCTCCGGGTAACTCGACTGATGTCGGCAATGTTTACAACAGAGGCTAATGGAGTTTCCTTTCCATTTTCTATGGTCGTTGCACCGTACTAGTATGGGATAGCCTTTTGTGACTTATACGGTATTGGACCTGGCAAGTAGATAACCACAGGGGATTTTTGGGCCTTTTGACTGTCGTACGCCACCTTAATCAGCTCCTAGTTGGGAACTTTTCTACTATCAAGAGGGATCTTTGATTCATTGAGTTGAGGGATTATGGCGCAAACGTCCTTGGTTATTCTATGATCGGAGATTACGACAGTGTTTTTGTTCTGACCAGGGAGGTACTCTTGTATCATGTTGATCGTCTCAAAATTCGAACGTGGTTGAATCTCTTTTCGGTCTAACTAGTGTTGGAGGGCTGCTCGCAGTAGATAACATCCTTGGTTATTTTCCGAGCATACTTTACAGTGCTCATAATTGTGAGGTGATACCCGACTGTATCCGCTTTGTATGCAGTGCATCTTTACTAGATCTGTTTCTATTGAGCAGATATCATGACTTTGATGTCTACCAGGATTACCATCAGTCATGCTAACTTGTTGTGTGTCTTCATCCAGGTAGATCGGAAGCCACCAGTGGTCCAACAGATGTTGAAGAGTCATTTGCACAATCGCAACCCCTTGGTCGTCTTCGCAGCATTCTTTACAGTCTTGATAATCATGTGAAGCTAGAAAACCAAGTCTGACTTGCTTAGCATGTAATTCTACTAGACTGGTATTCATTAGGTGTATGTAAAAAGATCTGAACCATATTGACTTAATGGTCATTCCTTTCACGGTAGTTTTGGATCCATCCGAGATCCATTTGACGTTGGAGGGCCTCTTGTACAAAAGAGCATCCCTGATTGTCTGTTGAGCAGATTGGATAAACACTGTTATCGTGTCGTGGCAGATTATAATGCTGACTTTGTCTCGAATACATCGCCACTAAATTGACGTTCATTGCACGGATGTCGTGGTTCTGAACAATGTTGGGATGTGCATGGGCCATGTTTACTTCACGGATCATGTGATCCTGAATCCATCCCAGATCCATTTGTTCTTGTAGAGCTGTTCGTACTACGGTACACCCTTGATTGTCCTTAGAGCAGATATCACACTGATGATAGTTGTGAGATGGCACATGGACGTACCCGCTCTGTCTGCAATGCATTTTCACCAGATTGGTTCCTAATAGGAGTACATTGTGAATTTGATAACTGTTGTTAGATTCTTCCTCTATTAAATTCACCGCAGTCTTCTCATGTTGCAGTAATGGGTTCGTCTGAACATTCGGGTTAGTATCTTTGAAAGATAAGATCCTGTTCCTGACATGTACATCAAACTTAAAGCTGAGACAATTCTCAATGTTGTGTCCCGTCCCTCCTTGATGGTAAGGGCAAGTTTGATCTGATTTAAACCAAAAAGGTGGATTTTCTGGTACCGTGAGAGGCGTCCTGGTTTGGACGTGCCCCTTGGCCAGTAGAAGTGGAAATAGTTATGCGTACAACATTGGTATAGGGTCGAACCCTGATGGCCGTGTAGTATGATTGTTGTTGTCGTACTCTGGATGAGTCTGCTGAAAAGGATGTTGCGGCCTTTGCTTATACTGTTGTTGATTTGGTTGGCTCTGAGCAACCTGAGGTTGATAAGTCAGAGCTGGCGCTGGGTTGATAGCGGGATTTACCGCTGCTACTGGTTGATACCTTCGCCTTTGCTTTCCCAGAGAGATATTACTGATATCCCGCTCTTTCTTCTTTTGGAAAGCACTACCGTATCTCTTAGTACTGCTAGATGGCTCTGCATCTTTGACTAATCGTCCTTCTCGGACTGCTTCTTCAAGGCGTACTCCCATGTTCACCATTTCAGTGAAGTCACTGGGCGCACTGGAGACCATTCGGTCGTAATAGAATGAGCTCGACGTTTTCAAGAAAATATTTGTCATTTCCTTTTCCTCAAGAGTGGGATAGATCTGAGCGGCAATTTCACGTCATCTCTGAGCATATTCTTTAAAAGTTTCTTTGTCCTTTTGTGACATTGCTCTAAGCTGATCCTTATCTGGTGCCATGTCCAGATTGTATTTATACTGCTGGACAAAGGCAACACTGAGATCTCTGAAAGTACTGATCTTGGTGCGGTTTAAACCCATGTACCATTTGAGTGCGGCACTGGTTAAACTGTCTTGGAAGTAATGGATCAGTATATGTTGATTTTCTGTTTGAGTAGACATTTTTCGAGCGTACATCACCAGATGACTTTGAGGGAAAGAGTTGCCTTTGTATTTTTCAAAGTCAGACACCTTGAATTTGTGCGGGATCTTTACATTAGGGACCAAACAGAGGTCGGCGGCGTCTTTTTCGAATAAGTCTTGACCGCGAATGGCATACTGTTCCTTATGCATTTCCAAGAATTGCTCTTGGAACTCGTTCATCCTTTCATACATGTCTTCATTTCCACCTAAAATCGCTTGCGAAATCTGTCATTCAGGGACACTGTGTACCATTGGTTGTGGTATAGACATTACACCGGTGACTTTTGGTGCTTCAGTGCCCTGAAGTTTGTAACCTTCAGGAGTTGTTGTAACCCTTGCATCTTCATTTTCCCGAAGTTTGTAACCTTCAGGTCCAGCGGTTCCTGCTGCAGTTTCTGGGTCTTCAGTGACCGGTGGGATGTATCCCTCGGGTATAAAGTTGAAAGGCATGCCCCAGGGACACCCTTTAGGCATATTGTACCGAGGATGATTCGCATGTGTCTCCATTATGGGCGTAGATGTAATCTCTGAGATCACAATCCTTTGATGTTGTTGCTCTTGAGCTGCTTCCAGGGTTTGCATGTTGCTGTGAAGTTTCTCCAAACTTTCCTTTAGAGCGTCGATTTCTTCTCTCAGCTCTCTGTTCTCTTCCTCGAGATCGTCCATTTTCTTTTGTCGATTGGCCCGAGTAATGTAAGAGTGAGACAGTTTGACTCTATAATTGTGACACATACGTGAGACTCAAGGAGAAGAAAAATGCGTTATGTGAGAATGATGAATGATATGCAAAGGCATATTTTTAAGTTTTTGTTTTAATAAAAAAGAAACTTCAACAAATAGATTGCAAATATCACACAGTGGGGGTGGAGACCCCTTTTATTGAATTCTAAAGATTGCAGTATTTTACGAGGAAAAGTACATTATTTTACAAAGTGTTGTAAGGAAAATGTCTAAGCTAATGGATCCAGAGTCCTCTCTGAAGAGAGCTCAGATGCCGGTTCCTGTATTTTTCTTTTCTTTGATCGGGCCTCTTCAGCCGTTAGTCAGTAAACCCTGGATTCCTCCTTTAGTGGTTAGGTGAGTCCTAACTTCTGACTCGTCCAAAGAGATTGCCCTTGCAATGGCTTGATCTTTTGGAATTTCTTCCAGTCCAGAAAATGTAGCTTGATCAGTGATAGGTAAATCAATCAGGTGGGAGTACTCTTCCAATGTTGGTGCAAGTTGATAATCTGGAAAAGTGAAGCAATGGTAAACCAGATCGTAGAACTGAACCAGTGTAGACAGGATCCCTTCAACCACGTTTATTCTTAACAGAGATAACAGCCCACCGTGCTTAGCTCTGAAAGCCTCGGGATTTGTAATCATCCTTCCTAATTTTCTTAAGTCTTCTAGTTTCGGAGCCTTGAAGGTGTACTTGTGCGTCTTTCTTCTACCGAAATCCAAAACGCAACCTCTGATATTTGCAATCATTGTTTTGGTTTTTTTTGAAAAAAAAATATTATTTTTTGTTTGAAAAGAGTTTTTTAAAGAATGCATGAATGCAGCAAACAAAAACATTTGAAAACATGGGTTCAAGGGTTCAACATCACGAGCATGGAGTCATGGCTCTACCCATCCCGAAAGGTTGTACTATTTTGGTCAATTTTTGTACCTGTAGAACGGGTTCTAAAAGGTTCCCAAAATCATTGACCCCTCCTAGGGATACCAACAGCAAGCTGATTCACTCGAGCGAGCTGTAATATCCTATAATGAATCTCATTTGAGTGTAGTATCGTGTATCAACTATTCTCGATAGTCACTGCACTACCAAATGTTCATATGGTTAATGTATACTAAATCCTCAGGGTCATGGGTACCGCACTGGGATAGACAATGCTTTCACGACAATTGGTCGTTCAACATCGATATGGCATTGCTGGATTCCATACATTCCAGTTAAAGGAATTCCCCTTTATAACCAATCCCTAAAAAAACTGTGATAAAAAGGTGAGATATCTCCCTTTAGAGATGACAAATTCTCTCTCAAACCCTTTAGCTTCAATCTTGGGCTTTAAATAAGACACCAAACATCATTTTTCTCCCATAGAATAGGAGGAACTACGATTGCTCTGATTTCCCTGTTTTCTTTACGGGAATACGTAGGCATAAGATTGTGAAATCTTAGTGAGCACACAAATCAAAAACTTTAGGTCCAGTACCTTACCAAAAACAACGGAAAACCAAAACAACAAAAACACTCTCTCAAAATTCCCAATGGAGAAACTTTTCCAACCCAAAACAGATAATTACCTGAAAGTATTTAAACATGCCACACAAGATCTATGGATAACCATATATACATTGGGTAATTGACAACTTCCCTTTGTATAACCTGACCCCGACCCCCCCCCCCCCCCACCCCAATCTCTTAGCATTTGTTAAAGAAAACATTTGTGTGCAAGGTTAGTTTTAGATACCTTCCCTTTCCTTTCCAGCTTCATAGGATAAATAAGAAATCAAAAAGTAGCACCCAATTCCAACCAATGCGGTAAGGTGGTCGCGTCATCGACAAAAATCGCACGCTACAGATAAATGGCGACTCTGCTGGGGAAGTTTTAGGGATTAGAGTTCCTAAGAGGTCTAGGCTTTGTTAGGCATTTTCTATACTTTCTACTATATATATATATATATATATATAGTAGAAAGTATAGAAAATGCCTAACAAAGCCTAGACCTCTTAGGAACTCTAATCCCTAAAACTTCCCCAGCAGAGTCGCCATTTATCTGTAGCGTGCGATTTTTGTCGATGACGCGACCACCTTACCGCATTGGTTGGAATTGGGTGCTACTTTTTGATTTCTTATTTATCCTATGAAGCTGGAAAGGAAAGGGAAGCTATCTAAAACTAACCTTGCACACAAATGTTTTCTTTAACAAATGCTAAGAGATTGGGGTGGGGGGAGTCGGGGTCAGGTTATACAAAGGGAAGTTGTCAATTACCCAGTGTATATATGGTTATCCATAGATCTTGTGTGGCATGTTTAAATACTTTCAGGTGTTTATCTGTTATGGGTTGGAAAAGTTTCTCCATTGGGAATTTTGAGAGAGTGTTTTTGTTGTTTTGGTTTTCCGTTGTTTTTGGTAAGGTACTGGACCTAAAGTTTTTGATTTGTGTGCTCACTAAGATTTCACAATCTTATGCCTACGTATTCCCGTAAAGAAAACAGGGAAATCAGAGCAATCGTAGTTCCTCCTATTCTATGGGAGAAAAATGATGTTTGGTGTCTTATTTAAAGCCCAAGATTGAAGCTAAAGGGTTTGAGAGAGAATTTGTCATCTCTAAAGGGAGATATCTCAACTTTTTATCACAGTTTTTTTAGGGATTGGTTATAAAGGGGAATTCCTTTAACTGGAATGTATGGAATCCAGTAATGCCATAATTTCCTTTATAAGGAAGGTGTCCTGAAGGAAGAAACTTTAACTCAGTGTAGAGCAATGTCATTTTTCCTTAGGAATCTTCCATGCTAAGAGAAGGACATTTGCTTGGATGTAAATAATCCAGAGGCTTGCCACTTACAGCAATTAGATGAAAGAGGAAGTTTACCAGGATAAAAGAGGGACCACAGCTTGGATTTTTGAATCAACAAGTGTGCCACTTACAGCAATTATCTAGAATTAGGGTTTGTTTGATTATGTGTTTTGGTATGTGATATACAGTGAAATGTCTTCCTACTGAGAGAACTCTTGATTTCCTCTAAGGGGGTGTTGATTTTTGTGTGCCTTGATCAAAGCCCAAGGTTGAAGCTAAAAGGTTGACTCTACTGGGGAGTTTTATATTTGTCTTGTATAAAGCCCAAGATTGAGGATGAAAAGAATTGCCTCTTCCGTTGAAAATTTTGTCTGTCTTGTACAAAGCCTAAGATTGAGGTTAAAAGAAATTAACTCCACTGGGGATCGGTTTTATTTGTCTTGTACAAAGCCCAAGATTGAGGCTAAAAGGTTGATTGAATCAGCTGGAGAATATGATCTGTCTTGTACAAAGCCCAAGATTGAGGCTAACTATACTGAGGAAAAATCATTATAAAAAGGCCTAAGAGGAGGCTGGTTGGGGAACTTCTTATATGAGGTCTAAGAGGAGGCTAGCTTCTACTGAGGATTATTGAGATCTAGAGACAGGTCCAAATTGGGGAATCAAATCTTGCTGAGGATTGAAGAAGATTTTAAATATCAAATGCCCTGAGGTTCTGATTCTGTTAAGGTTTTATTAATGGTAAAGGTTTAAACTTTGAGTATGAAAACCTATGGAGGTTTCAAACTCTGCTAGAGATTGATGGAATGATCAGGTTTTTCGTGTTTTCTTAGGAAACCTGAGGGTTTCTTTGAGATCCAAGAGGAGATGAGACTTTCCAAGTCTACTGGTATGAAGAGGTTGACTCTTAACTGGAGAATGATCTTTGTATGATGCCCAAGAGGAGGTTGTGGTTTCAAGGGATGTGAATCAACCCTAGAATGGTTTGATATTCTAGAATTCTGACTCTCTTGAGGATTAAACTAGTAGAGATGACTAAGTTATGTCCTATACCTATAGGAGGTCTTCGAGTCCTTGTACTAAGCCGAAGAGGAAGCTGAGAACTTCTAAGAAGCCTGGGGGTCCTTGTACAAAGCCCAAGAGGAGGTTGGGGATGCTTTTAGGAAGCCTGTGTGTCCAAGCCAAAGAAAAGTTCAAGAAAGGTTTCACCGGGAATAAGTCATTTCCTTACAGAACAGTTCTAGGGTTTGAAGAAATTCGAAAAAGGATTCACCAGGCATTAATCCTCTTTGGGGAGGTGAATTTCTTGTACAAATATTTATAAGTTGTGACAATCTTGAAAAAAGTTTCACCGGGAATAATGCCTTTCTCTGTTCCATATTGTATAAGCCCAAGAGGAGGCAAGACTGTATCTGGAATTTTCTATGGGGAACTATTTTTGACTGTATTAAAAGAGTAACCACTGGTTTGATCTAGAACTAGACCTTATTGCTGGGGAAACTCTAAGCAAGTATATACAAGTATATATATATACAAATGAAACATATATATATATATATATATATATATATATAAACCAGTAGGTGTAGAAGAAAATAGTATAACTTGCAGTTTTGCAAGCTCTAGCATTGTAACCACAACTGTATGGTTTGTTATTCAAGAAATTGAAGGAAGTTTTGATAAGACTTTGTATTTGAATCTAAATCAAAAGGAAAGTTATTTTTAAAGGAAGTTTGGGGTTTATACTCAAGAAGAGGCCCAGATGAATTCTTTCAAAAAAGGCGACGATCGCGTCGTAATTTTGAAAACCACAGAGGGACTTATACAATGACTGAGGCCCAAATTATTGTATTTACAAAAAGGGGATGGGTCTTACACTCTATTAGAGGCCCAAGAGTTTATTTTTGTACAAGATACGGGGCTTACAACTCAAGGAGAGGCACAGATGAAAAACAGTGATCGCACCGTTATTTTGAAAATTATATCGGGATTTATACAATGACTGAGGCCCAAAAATTATTTATGCACAAATGGAGTTGGGTCTTATACTCTATTAGAGGCCCAAAAGTGTTTGAAAAAGAATAAAAATGGGACTTACAACTCAAGGGGAGACCCAGATGAAAATTGTTTTGAAAATGGCGATCGCGCCAAGATTTTTAAATGTATCGGGACTTATACAATAACTGAGGCCCAAAAAAGGTTTATTTACAAAGGGATGAGACTTACACTCTATCAAGAGGCCCAAAAGTGTTTCAAATGAAGTTTAAAAAATTAAAATTGAGGGAAACCCTAATTTTAATTAATATAATAATATTTTCAAAGGAAATTAAATATAAAATAGCAAATATATTTAAAAACAAGTGGCAAGCTTTGAAAAATATTTTGGAAAATCATGTTTAATCATATGAAGGCTTGTAATTCAATTGATTTTGAAAGATCAAGGTGGAAATTTCATTTTTAAAATGTTTGAAAATAAATAAAATGAAATTAATGACAAAAATTCAAACTATATTAAATAAATAATATAAATTCAATTTTTTTGTGGAATAAAATATTTCAACATTTTTGTGAATTTTCAAAAAAAGAATCAATCAAAAATAATTAAAATTGAGAGAGAAATTAATTTTTGGATTAATTAAGAAAATCATGAAAAAAAATGAAAAAAAAAAGCAAAAATGAGAGGGAAATAAAAATGGTCTGGGTGGGTCTTGAACCCACGCCCTCCAACCAAACACACATGCGCGCTACCACTAGGGTGGTGATAAATCTGTGTATCAAAACCACCCCATAAACATATATGGGTGGCCTAAATTTCAGGTCAGGCCAAGGCAAAAACCAAGTTTTGAGTGATTTGCAAGAAGGATCATATCTCCCTTATTTCTCCATGAAACTGGACAAACTTTAGATGGATCCTACCTAGAATTTCATGAGGAATCCAATTTTGGTCTTATATTTTTCTAAAGATGCTTCTATTTTAAAACCCGGTAGTGGTTCAAAATAGGCCAAGATTTGCAAGTTCTATGTTATCTCATCATACAAGCAACAACAGCATGGTAAATTTGTAACGCCCCAATTTCGATTATTCCAATTTTTGTTGAGTCCTTTATTTAATTGAATGTTAAATTATTCTATTTATGACTTTGGTGTGATAATATGCTTTTATGCTATGTTATGATGTATTATCTCGTTTGAGAGCGTTTTCGGGAATTTTGGGCTTAAGGGCATTTTGGTCATTTTATAACTATTAATGAGTTAGAGAAAATTAAGGAAGTAATTTGTAGAGGAAATTTATTAGAAAATGAATTAAGTGTAGAAATTGAATTAGAGGGAATATTGTGTAAAAATAGAAATGAGAGAAATAGAAAATAAAAGAAAAGAAATAGGAATAAGAGGAAGGAAATAGGAGAGAAAGAGAATTAGGGGAAATAGAAAGAAAAAGAAGAGAAAGAAAGAGGAAGAGGGAAAAAGAGAAGAAAAGAGAGAAAGAGTGTAAATCATCAAGAACAGGAGCTAGATCATTTGGAATCCGGGTAAGGGTTAGAAACATTGTTATCTTGTCTATGTGTGTAGTTATGTATGTGTAGGTTTGTGGATTGAAAGATTTTTATGAGTTTTTAGAAAACCCTAAATTGGTGAAATGTTGTGATGATGATCAAAATGTGATTTTGTGTTTATAAATGTGTTTATAATGATGTTTACATGTTGGGTAATGGTTTGGATGATGCTTTGGGTTGAAGAATATGGATTTTGGGGTTTCAACAGCGCTGGAAGAATCTGAATTTTCCTTGGTTCGCCTAGCGAACCTGGGGCGAAGCAGCAGCGAGTGAAGTTTTCGCGGGTTCGCCTAGCGAACGATTCAGTGAAGGGTAGTGAAGGTTCGCTACGGGTATTCGCCTAGCGAAGGCATGAGCGAAGGTTCGCTAGAGTGTTCGCCTAGCGAACTTTGGGTGTTTTTGGCTCTGTTTGGTTCTGACTTGGTTCGCCAAGTGCTCGCCTAGCGAACTTTGTGTCTGTTTTTAGCTAACAGTTGGTTCGCTGGAACATTCGCCTAGCGAAGGAGCTAGCGAATGCTCGCGAGGGATGTTCGCCTAGCGAAGGAGCTAGCGAATGCTCGCGAGGGAGGTTCGCCCAGCGAACAGTGTTGTTCGTGTAATTTTGTTTTCAGCATAACTTTTGATCTGTGATTCGGTTTGAGGCGTGGTTTGATGCATTGGAAAGCTATTGAGCTGTACTTTCTCATGATGAGGAGTTTGAGGTTGTTGGCCGATTAAATAAAGTCGAGAATTCAGGAATAGTGTCATTTACCGACTTTTGTCGTTTTAAATGTGTATATTGGTTGTGTAACATACAACGTGGCATTGATATTAATGTGTATGTCTTGTATGATATTGTGTAATGATAATGCATGTGATGAAATGTTGTGATGATAAAGTGTGGCCGAAAGGCAAATGAATGTGATATGTTGTAATTGGTTTTATATGCATGTTTATGATTACATGTATGTGTGAAAATGAATTGCTTACGTGAAGTTTAATGTATGTTAATTGGTGGCCGTATGGCATGAAAATTGCATTGTTGGATTGATTTCTAATGCATGAATAAAGATGGTGAAATAATTCATAATGATGAATTGTATGTGATTGTAAGAGATGAATGCATGACAATGTTTGTATACATGTATGCATTATAAGAATGCCATGAATCATTTTGTATGTGAAGCATAGTGATTGCATTCTTATGTTGAGGGATTCAAAGAGAATTCCGCTATGACATCGTGTGCCTATGTGAGGACCTAAAGCGATGGTTATAGATGATCGTGTGCCCAGGTGGGGACTTAAAGCGATCGGATCGTGTGCCCAGGTGGGGACCTAAAGCGATCGGGTTGTGTGCCCATGTGGGGACCTAAAGCAATCCATAACGTCGTGTGCTCATGTGGAGACCTAAAGCGACGGGTGAACATCGTAGGCCCGACGGGGTGTTACTTGAGTGATCCTCAGTAACGAGCGATGGTTCCAGCAGAGTTCCTGAGTGAACTAGTGATGAGTCGGTACCGCATATGTAATTGCATAGAGTCGTTGTGTCGGTCTCTTGCATTAACATGAATCATGATTGCATTGTTATATGTGGAAAGTCATGATTGATTATAAGGTGTGGAAAATGGTGATGTACATTTATGATAAATGTATTGTGCATGTTGGATATGCATTGCTAAATGGTTGATTTTATGATTGAGCTTATGATAAGCCTTTGGGAATTGTTGTGTAATTGTGTTGGAGGTAGTGAATTGTAATTGATATGTTTTGTGTATAAACGTATGCATTGTATGAGAATAGGTGATTATGTGCATGAATGATATGCTTGGGTTGTGAAATATGTTATATAATGGAATTTGTGAGTAATAGTGTATGTGGTAATAAATGTGTTATGTGTATTTTTTTATGTTGAAATATATAATTATATGCATCGATATTATGATAATGTTTCTTACCCTTCTGCTATTTTATAATGCTCTATGAGGCATTGCAGAGTAGGTTGCTGAAGGTATTCTGTGAAGCTTAGGACTTCATTTCTTTTGGTCGGTCGGCTCTGATATGTAGCATCGGGTAGCTAGGATTACATGATTATTTTGTGATACATTTTGTATATGTATCTTGACTTGAATTGTTTATGTAAACATGATTCCGTGTTGACGGATAGTATTTGATATATATATATATATCTATATATATGATGTTATTCGGTATTTAGATGTTTCCGCTTTTATTCTAAATATTGAGATGTGGGTGTAAGGACGAAGTTCCTATGTGTAAGTTACCCCACTGTTGCATATCTCTGTTGAGCAGGTGTTGATTGTTTTAATTTCACGTATAATGTGACATGCTTCTTTAATGCCATGCTCTGTAATTATACTCTGATGAAATTATTAATATACGCCTAAATGATTAATATGTAATTATTTGGGGGTATAGAAGGGGGTGTTACATTAAGTGGTATCAGAGCCAGTGTCGAGTCAGTTTGTGTCTGTCTTGTTGTTGTTGTTGGTTGAACTGTTGTTTAACCGTGTTGTCGTTGTTGGGAATGATCAGAATATGGCTGGTAGAAACGACAATGCGATGGCTGCTGCTTTGGAAGCAATGGCTAGGGCGGTGCAAGGTGCGCCGAAAGTGAATGCTAATGACGAGTTCAGGAAGAATCAACCACCGGTCTTCAAGGGAAGATTTGATCCGGATGGTGCTCAGATATGGTTGAAGGAAATTGAGAGGATATTCCGAGTTATGGACTGTGCGGAAGAGAACAAGGTAAGGCTAGGAACTCACATGCTGAAGGAAGAGGCCGACGATTGGTGGGTCGGTATGCGTCAAGTTCTTGAGGTGGATGATGAAGAGATTACTTGGGATTTGTTTCGTACTGAGTTTCTAAGGAAGTATTACCCTGAACATGTTAAGGGAAAGAAGGAGATGGAATTTCTAGAACTAAAGCAAGGTAGTATGTCTGTTGTGGACTATACTGCGAAGTTTGTGGAATTGGTACAATTTCATCCTCACTATGTGGCGATGACTGCCGAGTTTTCCAGATGTGTGAAGTACGAGAATGGTCTACGCCCTGAGATTAAGCAAGCCATTGGTTATCAGAGGATAAGAAGATTTTCCGACTTGGTGGAATGTAGTAGAATCTTCGAGGAAGATAGCAAAGCTCGTTCTGCTCACTACAAGAGTATGAATGAGAGAAAAGGGAAACAACAAGCTCGTGGTGGTCCTTATGTGACACCCGTTGATAAGGATAAGCATAAGAGTAACTTTGAGAAGAAGTCGAGTGGAGGGGGTTCTAGTGCTCCGAAATGTTTCAAATGTGGAGAGATTGGTCATAAATCATTGGAATGTAGGAAGACTCTTGAGAAGTGTTCCAACTGTGGAGGCTTGGGGCATGCTTTCGCCGATTGTAGAAGGAACAGGGTGAAGTGTTACAATTGTGGGGAATGGGCTCACATTAGTACTAATTGTGCTAAGCCGAAACAAGCTCAAGCGGGCAGAAAAGTGTTTGCATTGGCGAGTACGGATACTACTGATGCGGATCGTTAGACTACAGGTACTTGTCTTATTAATGGTATGCCTTTAGTTGTTATTGTTATTATCGGAGTGACTCATTCGTTTATTTCACATGAGTAAGCGAAGCGTTTGAATTGTTGTTTGTTCCTTAGTACCTGATGGGTGTGTGAAACACCGTCAGTACTTTCTGGTTTTTCTGTTCGGTGGTCAGCAGGTGTTAGGATGAGATAAGTGGGGGAGAAGCTGGTACTTCTCCGTGTTTCCTCGGATGTGGAGCGTTAACTCGGTGTGTTGTGGATTGCGAGATCGTAAGTGTTATTTGGACAGAGTAGTTTCCGGTTTCAGGAAGGATACAGAGGTAAAATTTATGTCAACTAAGGTTTGTGCCTTAGGTAGTTTTGTGCGCAGGATGCAAGGAATGCTGTTATAGTTTGGTAAAGACGGTTTATGCCCCATCATGATTGTCGGCTGTCTATTGACAAATTGAGGAACTGATCACCCTTAATCTCTTGTTGATAGTAGACGGAAATTATGTTGGATGGAATAGGTGTGTCTTTCCGGCTTTGATAGTGTGTACAATGAATTGTTTGGAATTAAGCAGGCGATTACGGATTGTTTTGATGAGTTAATGAAGATTCTTATACTGGAAGATGGGACAGATTAGAGGCTTTGGTATGTTGGTACAGTTGGGAAGTTTTGAGAAAGAATGATTGGGCATCGTTAATGGTTGTTCTTAGAGAGAAGAGTGTGAACTCAAATTGGACGAAGGTAAGGATTTGAGGTTTGGATATGCTAAGTAAGTAGAAGAACTTTTAGGGAGTGAAACTCAGATTGAAAGAGCGGTTGGAAGAATTACTGGAAAAAGGAATTTGTGAGACCAATTGTGTTGTCTTAGAGAGCTCCAGCATTGATAGTAATACAAGGAACTGATGATTGAATGGAATAACAAGCATGATGTGTATGAAGGTATTGAGTCTGTGGAAAGTGAAACTTAGAGTTCTTGTGAGGTTTGGAGTCTTTGGAATTGTAGAGCATCAGTGGAAATTTTGACAGAACCTTTAGGTATGGATGTAATATTTAAGAGTTCTTTTTGGTTGGTTGTTGCTACATGTTGGGATTTATGGAATTTGGACGGTTAAGAGTAGGACTTGTGTATGGATTACTGACAGTTGAATAAGGTGACGATTGAGAATAAGATAACTAGGATGGTTTGGGTCATTTGATGGAAGTAGTGATTTGTTTGGGTCGTGGCTTAGGTTTTCAGCATTTGAGAATTCATGAAAGGATTAGTACTATTGTGGAGTTGGAATTGGTTACGGTTGTGTTGTGTTGGAATATTGGAAGTATTATCTTTATAATTTTGAAATTCGAAGTGTTTAGTGATTTCGAGAGTATTGAGTACTTGTTTGGTCCGAAGGAATAGAGTATGAGACAACAAAGACGATTAAGATTCATGGCGAGTTATGAATTTGTTTTGGTTTTGGGAGAGGCAGTTGTTAGGCCTAGTGTGTAAGTCGAAAATCTTTATGTATGTCGGTTTTGATGGCAAGAGAGCTAGAATCGTTGAGCAGTTCAGAGACTTGTACCTAGTGAGAGAGGGTTAGACTTTGGGAGCGAGATTGATGGACTCGATAGTTTTGAGCAATCAGAGTGCGCAGTGGAAGCGTGATGTGATCCATTTTGTATGGATGTGTGAGACTTGTAAGAGTTCATAAGTTGGACATTGGAGACATGTTGGAATGATGAAATTATTGGATGTTCCAGAATGGAAGTGTTAAGTGAAAGGTTTAAATTTGTTTCGTGGACTACAATGTAGATCGATGTGTTGGTGATATGTTCGATTGGTGAATCGTAGCATAGATATGTGAACAAGGAGGTTGGTCTTGTGGTTATGTAGGAGTTCGTGAACGATGTTGTGTCGTGGAACTTTATGTTCTTGTTTGTGTTGTTGCCTCGTTTCCATGGTGATGGTTCGAGTACGTGTAGCTAATTCCTGTGTGGCGAATTAGGGGAGTGTTACCTAGAATACGGTAACGATTTTGTTGTGTTTTGGTTCTAGAGTGAACCTGTGTGTTGGTATCTTGGTTTTCCTTGAGTTGTGAGTTTGTCGTCAAGTGCATTGTATGGGCTTTGCATCTTGTCGTTGTAGTTGTCGTTGTTGTAGTTAGCAAGTTGGTTTGTCAGTTGTGTTATTTGTGGTGTGCCTTTTGTTGGCATGTTGGTTTGTGGGTCGGATGCGAGAGTCGTGTCCGGAGTTGTTCGTCTCGGTATATTTTCGAGGACGAAAATGTCTAAGTGGGGGAGAGTTGTAACGCCCCAATTTCGATTATTCCAATTTTTGTTGAGTCCTTTATTTAATTGAATGTTAAATTATTCTATTTATGACTTTGGTGTGATAATATGCTTTTATGCTATGTTATGATGTATTATCTCGTTTGAGAGCGTTTTCGGGAATTTTGGGCTTAAGGGCATTATGGTCATTTTATAACTATTAATGAGTTAGAGAAAATTAAGGAAGTAATTTGTAGAGGAAATTTATTAGAAAATGAATTAAGTGTAGAAATTGAATTAGAGGGAATATTGTGTAAAAATTGAAATGAGAGAAATAGAAAATAAAAGAAAAGAAATAGGAATAAGAGGAAGGAAATAGGAGAGAAAGAGAATTAGGGGAAATAGAAAGAAAAAGAAGAGAAAGAAAGAGGAAGAGGGAAAAAGAGAAGAAAAGAGAGAAAGAGTGGAAATCATCAAGAACAAGAGCTAGATCATTTGGAATCCGGGTAAGGGTTAAAAACATTGTTATCTTGTCTATGTGTGTAGTTATGTATGTGTAGGTTTGTGGATTGAAAGATTTTTATAAGTTTTTAGAAAACCCTAAATTGGTGAAATGTTGTGATGATGATCAAAATGTGATTTTGTGTTTATAAATGTGTTTATAATGATGTTTACATGTTGGGTAATGGTTTGGATGATGTTTTGGGTTGAAGAATATGGATTTTGGGGTTTCAACAGCGCTGGAAGAATCTGAGTTTTCCTTGGTTCGCCTAGCGAACCTAGGGCGAAGCAGCAGCGAGTGAGGTTTTCGTGGGTTCGCCTAGCGAACGATTCAGCGAAGGGTAGCGAAGGTTCGCTACGGGTATTCGCCTAGCGAAGGCATGAGCGAAGGTTCGCTAGAGTGTTCGCCTAGCGAACTTTGGGTGTTTTTGGCTCTGTTTGGTTCTGACTTGGTTCGCCAAGTGCTCGCCTAGCGAACTTTGTGTCTGTTTTTAGCTAACAGTTGGTTCGCTGGAACATTCGCCTAGCGAAGGAGCTAGCGAATGCTCGCGAGGGAGGTTCGCCCAACGAACAGTGTTGTTCGTGTAATTTTGTTTTCTGCATAACTTTTGATCTGTGATTCGGTTTGAGGCGTGGTTTGATGCATTGGAAAGCTATTGAGCTGTACTTTCTCATGATGAGGAGTTTGAGGTTGTTGGCCGATTAAATAAAGTCGAGAATTCAGGAATAGTGTCATTTACCAACTTTTGTCGTTTTAAATGTGTATATTGGTTGTGTAACATACAACGTGGCATTGATATTAATGTGTATGTCTTGTATGATATTGTGTAATGATAATGCATGTGATGACATGTTGTGATGATAAAGTGTGGCCGAAAGGCAAATGAATGTGATATGTTGTAATTGGTTTTATATGCATGTTTATGATTACATGTATGTGTGAAAATGAATTGCTTACGTGAAGTTCAATGTATGTTAATTGGTGGCCGTATGGCATGAAAATTGCATTGTTGGATTGATTTCTAATGCATGAATAAAGATGGTGAAATAATTCATAATGATGAATTGTATGTGATTGTAAGAGATGAATGCATGACAATGTTTGTATACATGTATGCATTATAAGAATGCCATGAATCATTTTGTATGTGAAGCATAGTGATTGCATTCTTATGTTGAGGGATTCAAAGAGAATTCCGCTATGACATCGTGTGCCTATGTGAGGACCTAAAGCGATGGTTATAGATGATCGTGTGCCCAGGTGGGGACTTAAAGCGATCGGATCGTGTGCCCAGGTGGGGACCTAAAGCGATCGGGTTGTGTGCCCATGTGGGGACCTAAAGCAATCCATAACGTCATGTGCTCATGTGGAGACCTAAAGTGATGGGTGAACATCGTAGGCCCGACGGGGTGTTACTTGAGTGATCCTCAGTAACGAGCGATGGTTCCAACAGAGTTCCTGAGTGAACTAGTGATGAGTCGGTACCGCATATGTAATTGCATAGAGTCGTTGTGTCGGTCTCTTGCATTTACATGAATCATGATTGCATTGTTATATGTGGAAAGTCATGATTGATTATAAGGTGTGGAAAATGGTGATGTACATTTATGATAAATGTATTGTGCATGTTGGATATGCATTGCTAAATGGTTGATTTTATGATTGAGCTTATGATAAGCCTTTGGGAATTGTTGTGTAATTGTGTTGGAGGTAGTGAATTGTAATTGATATTTTTTGTGTATAAACGTATGCATTGTATGAGAATAGGTGATTATGTGCATGAATGATATGCTTGGGTTGTGATATATGTTATATAATGGAATTTGTGAGTAATAGTGTATGTGGTAATAAATGTGTTATGTGTATTTTTTTATGTTGAAATATATAATTATATGCATCGATATTATGATAATGTTTCTTACCCTTCTGCTGTTTTATAATGCTCTATGAGGCATTGCAGAGTAGGTTGCTGAAGGTATTCTGTGAAGCTTAGGACTTCATTTCTTTTGGTCGGTCGGCTCTGATATGTAGCATCGGGTAGCTAGGATTACATGATTATTTTGTGATACATTTTGTATATGTATCTTGACTTGAATTGTTTATGTAAACATGATTCCGTGTTGACGGATAGTATTTGATATATATATATATATCTATATATATGATGTTATTCGGTATTTAGATGTTTCCGCTTTTATTCTAAATATTGAGATGTGGGTGTAAGGACGAAGTTCCTATGTGTAAGTTACCCCACTGTTGCATATCTCTATTGAGCAGGTGTTGATTGTTTTAATTTCACGTATAATGTGACATGCTTCTTTTATGCCATGCTCTGTAATTATACTCTGATGAAATTATTAATATATGCCTAAATGATTAATATGTGATTATTTGGGGGTATAGAAGGGGGTGTTACAAAATTGGTTCAAACACAACACATATAATTTATATTACATGTTCATGATCAATTGACATCAAAGCAATGCATATTTTAAAGAATTCAAGTTGCTATGCACTTACCTCTTGAAGTTCCTTGTGCTAACTGTCAAGATGCTTGTGCCAGAAGTAATCCAATGATTTAGATACTCTTGATTGATCCCTTAGAAGCTTTTAGGATGATCAAAACCAGCTGGAAACATCAGGAACAAGAATTGGCTCTTTCTTGCAAAAGTGGCAAAAGTGACCAAAATGGTAACTCACTCAAATGGTATTACAGTTGAGGGAAACCTATTGGGACAGTTTGAGGATGGTATTTGGAGAGTATTTAAAGGGTTAATTGGTTTTGAAAGTGATTGGATCAAGACATGGCTTGAAAAACGCAGAAAGGTAAAAATTTGAGGTTTTGGAGGTTGACTTTCTGATCTTGAGGTTGTACAAAGAGGATGAAGGTTTGAACACCTCCAATGGATGATTTCTGATGTGTTTGGATTGTTATTTGAGTGGTTTTTGCTCTGGTTTCAAGAATTCCCAAATTGCTCCAATGTGACTTGAAATTGAAGTAAGAGAGGGAGAGTGAGAAAACAAAGCTTTGGTATTGTTTTGGTTTGGTTTGAAACATCAGAAATGACCTCTATTTATAGTATAGGAAGTTTGTTTTTGAAGGAATAGTGAATGGCAACTGATTCACTCTATTATCCAATGGATATGCCCATGTATCACTTCCTTAAATGCCAAGGTACCAAGTCTTCCCTAGCCATTGACTTGAGCTGGTCTTGGTAGCTTTAGGTCTTCTGATTTTTGCGACAACCTTGACTCAATTGGACTGATAGGGCTTGGTTCAT
Organism: Lathyrus tuberosus; assembly: GCA_022829125.1. Taxonomy (NCBI): domain Eukaryota; kingdom Viridiplantae; phylum Streptophyta; class Magnoliopsida; order Fabales; family Fabaceae; genus Lathyrus; species Lathyrus tuberosus. The sequence goes on along the minus strand of JALAZF010000089.1, from coordinate 1,153,400 downwards.
GACAGCTCTATGTTCCACATTAATGCCAAATGACAAATTTGGAGTTTTTGGATTTGAAACTTTGAATGATCACATGCCAAAGGATAGGATTCTTGCCTTAGGGTCCAAGGTTGCAGGTTCTTCATGATTGACTGTGATTCTTGTTGAATTTGGATGAGGATCAGTCTTGCATAGTCACCAAAATTGGACTCAAGAATCGTGTGCCACAAGTAATGCACACAAACTGTCTTGGAAATCTGTTTGAGTAAGCCATGTTGTAAGGTTCATAACTCCTTACTCAAATTGAATTAATGGGAATTCTTGTACTTTGTGGAAAGCTCTCATGACATACTTTAACTTTGATGCCCACCAATGGACCTGGTTTAGCTTGGATCATGATGAAAAATGGTCCAAAAGTTGGTGAAAAACCTAGACAGATTCTGTCTAAAAAATTTTTTATGTTGGAAAAAGTGGCCATTTTCATGTTTTTTTGATTTTGATCAATCCATAACTCAAAATCTATGAGGATTTGGAATCTTTTGTAGTTGACACTTTTGAAGTATGTCAAATGAACTTTCATTTGAGCTTTGGATGGAAGAAATAGACCTTAGGGTTTGGGAGTTATGACCTTGAAAAGTTGGTACCAAATCGATTTTGTTCCATAACTTAGAAAAATTTAAGTTTCTTATGGTTGCCCCTTTTGCAAGAAACCTCACTTTTCTTGATTTTTCTTGATGAATGATGATCAAAACCATGCATTAACATTGTTTTTGATTTAGGGGAGTCACATTTGTGAAAAAATTCAAAAAGTCAAACTTGATTTTGGGCACAGTTGACTTTTTGTCAGATGAATTCCAAATTATGTGATCCTCTATGCAATCAAGTTCTTGACCTAATTCAAACCTAATGGATGGGTTCCAAAGGTGTTTTAGGGTGTCATGAATCATGTCCCAAGGTTTGGGAACATGTCTTGGTCCAAAGTCAAAGGTACAATTGACTTTTTCTTCAAAACCCTAATTGTGGTCTAGATGAAATTGAAACTTGTGAATCAAGCTTCTTGGATCAATCCATTGTTGTAAATGGATCAATGTGGTGTATTTGAGGCCCTCAAATCATGTCTTGAGGTCTTGGCTCATGTTTTGCCCAAAAGTCAAGTTAGGGGTGAATTAGGTCAAAAACCCTAATTCCAAATTGTTTATGAATGCATCCCCTGAGACTATTTTTACTCTATGATTGGGTCCATGAGGTCCCTTTGAGCTTCTTGGGTCATGTTTTGAAGAATTGGCTCATGCCCAGATGAAAATTTTCATCTGGAGGCCTTGGTCGACCAAAACCCTAATTTGGTGACACTGTCGATCTTGGGGCTTGATCCATTTGGAATGTTGCAATCTTGTGCTTGATTCTTGATATGGGAGATCTCTTGATCCTTCATGGGTGTTTGAGAGGTTATAAAAGTTGAAGATCATGTCATTTCTTAATTGATCCTTTGTTTAAGTGCTCTGAGAGGGCTAAAAACCCTAATTCTTGATTGTAGTGAATGCTCAACAATCCTTGAGGAGATTGATGAGGTATGACGGTACATCCATATTTTTGTAATGATCCTCACAATGATGGGAAATCTTGTGGTCAAAATTTGGGGTATGACATAGAGGATTACACTTGTCAGGCACCACTTGAAAGTGAGTGGGAAGCCAATGCTTTAGGCTTTTGTCGCCAGATTACTGGTATGACCACTACCTCTTGGGAAGGTCTAAAAGCCACATCAATTCACAACCTCGCCATTAGATACTTCCACATCCTTTTTGCAAACACTGTCTTTGGTAGGGAGAACACAGGGAATGTAAATTACAATGACTTATCTTTCATTCACTGTGCTTTATCGGAGACTAAGGTAAATCCTACCCCTTTCTTGTTAGTTCACTTTGCATATGCCGCCGGTAGGTCCGGTGGTCACATCTGTGTCGAAGGAGTGATTACCTCCATAGCTTATGCTCTAGGCCTGCATGATGATTTGGCTACCATTGAGCAGTTGGCAATTCCTTTTGCTGACTTAGATTATTGCCGCAACATGCGCCTTATTAAGAATTTTCCCGAGCGGCAAGTATAGGCTTATGATTAGGAACAGAGAGGTGTGGAGTATATATTTACCTTATGCGACGCGAATTAATGTGCGCACTAGCACTAATTGGTTATTTGACACTGAGGCCCTAGACCTAGAGGAGGAAACTATTAACAGGGCCTATGCTGTGACTATGGGATTTGCACCACAGACTGGTCCCCGTGCCAATGCTGATATCATTGGGCCTAGTCACCGAGCACACACTGTACCCACCTTTTGTGACCAATTTTCAGGTACATACCAGCCTCGGGAGGAGTACGATTACGTCGCTATCCAGAGCATTCTAGATGACATCTTGTCCGAACTACGGTTTCAGAATGACAGGGAGGTGGAGCGTGATCTACTACTCCAGAGTTTGCAGCATCAACAGGAGGACCTCAGAGTTGCTTTGAATCGTGTCAACCAGCAGCAGGTTGACTTTGTCGGCCGTATAGAGCATGATATAGAAGATCTGACTGAGCAGGTGAAGGGTATAAGGATGGAGGTTACTTCTTTGAGAGAGCTAGTGCAACATGTTCTTAACCCTACCCTTGGCAGAGGATTTGGACGTTGTCGTGGCCGAGGCCGTCACCATTGACTTCACCAGGTTTTTCCACTCCTTTTTCACCTTGTACAAAAACATTGAGGACAATTTTTGGTTCAAGTGTAGGGAAGGAGCTTTATTGCTTTGTTTTTAGTTTTCCATTATTTTCATGCTACATTTATGTCTTTCTAGTTAGTTTATTTGTGTCGAGTCTTTTATGCGTCTATTGAGTCCTATTGCATGTTATATTTTTCTTTTCTTAGATAATTCCCCTAAGATTGATAAAAGTTGACCCCAACGAAAAAATTTTCATCCGATTCAATAGCATGACACTTTTCACTTTTAGGCTATTTTAATTAGACTTGGGAAAGTCTTTATATCGTAGGTAACGTTTTAGCACCCTAGACTCCCTAAGTATGCGACACCGATCTAAATAACCATTATGTCGAGACCTTGATTTTCGAGTTTATGTAGTAGTCTCTTGAGTAATTTATGTTAGCGGTCAGCACTATCCCAAAACACACGCTAAATAATGAACTGATGCAAATATCTGGATCTCAAAAAATAATAATAATTTGAATTTAGCTATTTTTTTAGAAAAGCGAATGAAAGGATTTGTTTCCCTCTAAGTTATGTGGCCCTCACCCGGCCATTTAGCCCAACGGATCGGATTTTTGAAATTCGAAAAGAAAAGAAAAAGAAAAGAAGAAAAAGAGTAAAAAGTTAAATATCGAGATCATAAACACTAACAGGTTCACTTACCATGTGAGTGTGGGGATAATGGGCTTAATGTGATCGCGCGAGAATGAAAAAGAGGGAAAAGAAACAAAGAATGTAGGTCGAGTTATAATGGTATGATTTGGATTAGTATCACATAGGGGGAGTTTTTGTCCGCAAGTACGGATATGTGACATTATGGTATCCTCGTTGTCAAAGTCTAGTACCTATCTTTTAGCATTAGCCTAATAGTTGTGTACCGTTTTAAAAGTCGTGTCGTGTTTTCGTTTCGGATATTGCACTTATTGTTTTTATGTGTGTTGGGAGTTTGCTTGAGGACAAGCAAAATTCTTAGTGTGGGAGAGTTTGATAACGAGAAATCGTATCGTATTTTTAGCCTCATTGCGCATATGATTCGTCTATTTTTATTCGAGTTTTATTTGCATTTTACTATGTTTTGTGAATTTTGCAGTTGACAGCTTCATCTGTTGCGGAATCGGGAGAAAAGCCGAAAAAGAGTGAAAGAAGAGGAAAATCCAGCAAGAAAGAATCAAATTTGATGTTTTCCTGATATGGCGTTCGCCATACATCAGCATGCCACATATTTAAGTGAATCAAGACCATGGCATTCGCCATGGCCTGGTGGCGCTCGCCATAGCAGCGCAGTTGCAGAATTCAAATTCTGCAACTGTCTTGGGCAGTTATTTCAGCCATGTTTTCCCTCTACTCAAGGAGCATGACCTGGGCAGCTTTCATTTGAACTTTCTCTATATATAAGACCCTCTGGTCATGTTCCAGACACCCGATTTTACACGCGGAAGCTCTGTCGAAATTCCATTTAGATTTCTAGGCATATATTTACTTTCAAAGCGGCAATTACTCACATCGAGGAATTATTGCAATTTCATTGTAATTTTATTTCCATTGTTGTATTTTGTATTCCGAACAGGCCTGCCAGCATTACTTGCAATACGATTCCGTATTTTTACTTTACAGGTTATTTCCCGTTTTTACTTTGCATTTGAATTTACTTTGTTTTGTATGCAATGTTACTTTTAATTTCAATTACCGTTATTATGTTTGTGATAAAAAATACCATATCTTGTTAAATTTATTTGAGTTCGGCGTATGAGGACCGTCATTACCGACGGGACTCTGTAGAAAACTTAGGTGCAAAATTATTTGAATGTATGTTAGTTGTGGTCTTTGTTTCTAATTTTCATGCCTTATTATTCCGACACGAGAGTGAGGAATATACTAAGTTCGGACCGATAGCGCGAGAGTGTGAGGGATGAACTGATAGTAGAAACTAGGCATTGATCCTAAAAATAGCTAGAGCACTTTAGGCATCGTTTAGAATTTCATTAACTTTCAAAATACGCTTTTCAATTAAAACGGGCGAGCGAGAAAAAAATCCTGTGGTTGAAAGGTGTGGTTCTTGTCGATAGCGCGAGAGTGTGAGACAGAGTCTTTAAGTTAGTACTTTCTATGGAACGAAGTTCAGTCGTAATTAGCATCCCACTTCTACAAGTCCTTTAGGTACGCAGAATCCATATTCCGGACTCGTTTTTATTGTTACTCCTTAAAACCTCTAGAATTAGTAATTTCTTTCTTTCCGTTCCAAACCTGTTAATCCTCAGCTTTAGCTTTACACTGCAATAATAGATTGCATTAGTTTGATTATCCATTCCCTGTGGGTTCGACAACCTTATTTAAAACTACACGAACAGCTGTATACTTGCAGTCTTTATTCGACGGACACGTTAGTGCCATCGGAGCGCATCAAGCAACTCTAGCCAGAATAAGCGAAAGTTCCAAGAATTCTGTATGCAGTGCAGCAGAAAAGTCTTGCTCTTGAAATCCTAAATTCCAGCACCAAACATCCCCCACCCAACTCCCCAACTCATTTATTGCTGCAAATTTGTGAACAGAACATTCAAACAATGATGGATACTTGCTACTCAGTGGTATCGCCTCGAGCCAGCATGAATTCCAAAAAGATATTTAATCACCTCTACTGAGCTTACAAGATAATTGTAACATAAAAGAATCCTCATCCTTGGAACCTTCCATGTTGAGAATTTCCTTCCACCACAACGATAAGCACCTTCCATTGTGACTCGCCTTATTGAGGATTAACTTAAGAGCATAATCCTCATACTTGATTGATAGCACTGAATTCCAAATGGTATCCTTTTCATGAATAAGTCTCCAAATCCACTTTGATAAAAGATAATGATTAAAAACATGAATATCCTTCACCCTCGGGCCCCCTTGTTCCTTTGATTTGCATATGACCGACCAACTAACCCACGCCATCTTTGAATCTTCCTTAGGACCCGACTATAAAAATCTTCTTTGGATCGAAATAAGTTCTTTCACTATTTTCGTCGACGCTTTGAACAAAGAAAGATGATGTATAGGAAGATTAGTTAATACAGAATTAATGAGAGTGGCTCTACCTCCTATAGGCAACCGTATGCTTTTCCACTTTGAGAGTCTGGCCTTGAATTTTTATATAACCAGCTTCCAAATTTTTGATCTCCTATGATTATCTCCAACACATAAACCCAGGAATTTAAACGGTAATCTGCCAAATTTGAACGCAAGAAACTGAGTTGCAGCTGCCATAAACAATTCTTCTACCCCCATACCATACAAGCAGCTCTTGTTAAAATTCGTACGTAATCCCGATACCATTTCAAAACCTCTAAGTATTGCTTTAATTCCCCATAGATTTCTCCAGTCATCTTCACACGTAAGGATAGTGTCATCCGCAAATTGTATAGTACTAACCGAATATGCTTCGTTCAAACCAAACCCACCAAATACATTTCTATTAATAGCCTTTCTGACTAACATATTTAGACCTTCTACCACCAAAGTATATAAGAAAGGAGATAAAGGATCTCCTTGTCTTAAACCCTCGAACTTTTGAAATATTTTGGTGAACTCCCATTGACTAATACGGATAGGAAGTTATTGCACATTGTCGCTTGAATCCACTGCAGCCACTTATTTCTAAAATTCATAGCCTTTAAAATCTTCATCATGAAATCCCATTCGACACAATCATAAGTTTGGGTGAAATCTACTTTGAATAAAAGGCACCTTCTCTTATGCCTAATCGCCAAATCAATATTTTCGTTCACCACGAGAACACCGTCGAGAAGTTGTCTTCCAGGAATAAAAGCTGTCTGAGATGGAGATACCAACCTACCAATGATCTTACCCAACCTAGATGCCAATATCTTTGAAGTTATCTTGTACATACATCCAACCAAACTAACACTATTAGATTTTAAATAAAAAATCTGACATGTAGTTTTTTGGCATATTTGAAAAAATAGATAAAAAATCATGTATATTTTTTCAAAAAACTATGATTTTATATCGAATTTTAAAAAAATAATATTAAAAATATAATTTTACACTGATTTTTTTGAACAATCCAATATAAAAACATATATTTCTACAAAAAATATATAATTTCTCACCTGTTTTATAAAAATATATGTAAAAGTACGCTTTTTATATCTGTATTTTAAAAACAAATGTAAAAGATATGCTTTTTATATATGTTTTTTATAAAATCAATAAAAACCCATAAACTATTTAAAAGATACGGTAAAAATATATAGACATAGCCCTAAAAATTTAATAAACACAAAACAAAATTAAAAATGTAAAATTCATAAAAGAGTATTAATGTAAAAACATAACTTCTAGAGGGTGTCATATCAAATTTTGATGGTGCCAAAATAAATTCTCCTTAAAGCCATTAGAGTTGACTCAATCAACTCGAAAACCTCGTTCTAATTTAAAAAATAGATTGTGTGCGCGCGCGTGCATGTGCATGCGTGCGTGTGCGCGCGTGCGTGTGATTATAATAATTAAAAATGACACATCAAAATTTGATTTCATTATAATTATTTTGATTTTTGATGAATTTCATTTTTTTATTGAGTTTTTATTATGTTTATTAATATTAAAGCTTATAATACACTAACTTTTAGTTCCTCCATTTTAAAAAACTAATTTATTATTTATTATTAATTTTTCAAAAAATTAATTAATATTTAATCATTCGATCATTTTTATTAAATTTTTTAATATATTAAATAATTAAAATTAAATGTTGGGCATTAACTCCAATTACAAATTAAAGTTATTGTAATATATATAAACAACTGAGCAAAGTACAACTCAAATAATGTGGGACTCAGCTTACCGTTAAGTTGCTGCACTAGTTCCACAACTCTTCTTCTTCATCGATAGCAAACTTTTCATAAACTAAAATCAACTCTCATTTTCATAAACTGAACTCACCTTATATAACTAAGAAAAATATGTAGATAAAGCAATAGTTATACATCTCTCTTTGCCATAGTTCTCTTTGTTGAAACATGTCTTGTTCTAAAGAATTTTCGGATTGAGAGATTATTAGTTTTGTACGTTGCATATTTCCTTTCACTAATATTAGGGGAAAACGTTTATAAATTCCTACTTTATAACCCACTGTTGGTATTTGTCATTGGATTCGCTTGTTTTATCACAGTCTGTGCTATCAAGGATTTTGCGGCTGCCTGTTCAGCATTAGAGATGGGAACATGTTTACATAAATGCAAGAAGTGAAAATAGAATACCAACAACGTCATACACATGCAGTAAAATAAACAGATCTAACATTAAACCTTTTTCTGGCCATTTATGGTGGATTGCTGCATACTTAGTTCACTGTCATCTGGTAATAAATCAAACAGGTTCTCTGATTTTCTGTTCAGCATATAATTATGTTTCTACTCTAACTCTAACTGCTGCAGCTGCCACGAGTAGAATTTTGTTCGTTTGTTAAGCAATATTTCTTTTAAGTGCTTGTAGATGATTTTCTAAATGCTGGAAACCATTTGCATTAGTTCAAAGATGGCGTCATTGGCTGCGCTTGCTTTCCTACAGAAAAATACACAGATTTAAGAACTCTTGCATTGCTGATATAATATAACGTTAGTTCCACATTAGTTGGTATTGTTAGAATTTTATTAATTTTTTATATAGTTTATTCAAACAAATGATAATGTCTCCTTGTGGGTTGCAAAGAAGTAACGGTGAATTGAGCCTAGGCCCAAAAAAAATTCTTTTAAGAATTTGTATTCATTAGTAATTATTCTAGTAAATATTTTCAATTCATTAAATTTTTTTCCTAATTACCAGTGCCACGCCTGTAAATTTGAAGGGGGGCCAATCAAATCTCAAGGATAGTTAAATAGAGAGACCAAAAAACATTTTTAAAATAGTTTAAAAAAACATTAAACTGAGGGATTAAAAGTGCATTTAAACTTAATATTAATAAAAAAAGTGAATCTTCTAAAATTTGAAGTTTGGGCAACTTGACAAGGACAAAGATGTATAGAAATTATGAGAGTGGAAGAATTGTAATATTTTGTAAAACTATTACAAGTTCAAATCTATTAAATCAACTACGTAACTAAGATTGAGAGAAGCTTATGATCTCCCTAATCTACCTTTTCATTTGTTTGCACTTTACACTACTACTAAGCCTTTTATTGTAATTGACTAAATAATAATTCATCATCCAATCAAAAGAACCCATATTCCCAAGTGGCATTAATTTTTTGAAAATTTCTAACCATTTCCCTCTCACTCTTGTCTTCCCTCTTTCTCTCACTTTCTCGTCTCCCTCTTTCACCGTCTTTCTCTCTGCCTTCTTCCCTCATTATCTCTCTCTTTTCTCGTCTCCTTCCCTTCCCTCTTTCCCTCACCTTCTCTCTACCTTATTCCCTCACTAATGCGCTGCGAAGAGTTATGGGGAATGAATGTTCTGGTGTTCATTGAAATCTTGGTTTGCACATATCCAAGGTAAATCATACAAACGCATTCCCTTAACCACTGACAGTGTATATGTTGTATCTGCAAGGTATTTGTTTACGATTATGTGCATATATAAATCTATGTTTTTCGATATCGTTTTCAAATTTTTATTTTGACTATAAATCTGTGTCTTTTTTCTTTCAGCCTCAAGATATCTGAATCCAGTTTAGGGTTTGGGAAAAGAACGAGATCTGCAAGGGTTTTGTGAGAGTTTCTGATTTGAATCCGGTTTAGGGTTTGGAAAAGGTATATGAATCTGTGTTGCTTTTGTGAGAGTTTTTTATTGTAGAAAATGATAGATTATTGTAGAAAATGCTATAAGTTTTTCTCATTATTTATCTTAGCGAGCTTATGAAAATAAGCTGAAAAACAGCTTATAGACAAGTCATAAGCTGTTTACATAAAAGTTCAATCATACATTACGATTTTGTCACTTCATACTAATGTGTGATACAATTGTAAAGTAAGGTTGAATGGTTATACAAAACTTGTTTATCCCGTGTCAATGCATAGTTATTATGAAACCGTTTTTCAATTGGTCATGATCTTTGATGTTGGTTCATGCTCTCTCAATATGTGCAATTGGCTAAATTTCAGGAGGAAAAAGGCTGCTGGTTGTGGAAGAATCCTCCACCACTAATGGATATAAGTTACAAGATATGATCATAACAGGTTTTTCTTGTCCCTTCTACAACAATTTTGTCAAGTAGCAGCTATTGCAGCCCTTAACGGTGAATGATTTTGCCGGTGATTCTCACAGCGGCTGGAACTGAAAGGATCTTTGGTTTAAGGTTTGTAGTAAGTATATTTTTTTTATTTCTATGTTTTTCTTTCAAATCATTTTCGCTTCTCCTGAACTAGCCGTCGCATTAATAGTTTATTATCATTGCAGAAGATGTTTCACTGGCATCAGCAACGGATGGATAATGTGTATTCCTCTGTTCTGTTGATTTTGTATTTTTTTTGTGGGTATGTTCTGTTAACACTATTGTACATGATTTTTATCAACTAACCTCTATAATAAAGTCTGCAAAGTTACTTTAAATTGTGTCACTGTTTGTGTGAATTGGATTTGTTAATATCACTTTTTCTAAAGCTTTATGCTTTAAATTTGTCTTTGATTACAAAGCTCTTAAGTGTCACAGTGCCTATCAAACTTCTTATCTCAATCATATAGTGTGTTGGAATCTATGCTAACAAGAGACATCAACTACTCCGCGGATTTGATAGAGCAGTGGTCATTCGTTTCGATGTGAAGATTAATGATCATGAAATTGAGAAAGGTTTGAAGGTTATCAGTGAAGAATCTATTCGGAGGATCAATCGCAATCACAATTTTCATCCCTATCAGAATTATTTCAATTTTGATTTTAATAATCTGTGATTTTTCATGTGTTAGGTTTCAACAATTCGAGAAAGTAAATCAGATGACAAGTGATTATCGGTGTTCATGAGAATGGAGACTCCACTTGAGAGCTGAGTCACGTGAAGATCGTGTGGCGTGGATGGAAGCTTTGCCAGCTGTGAGGGTCCAGGTACTTATTTCTTCTCATGATCTCTTAGGTTACTGCATGCGTGTCATTTCTACACCCGTCAAGTCAACTTCATATTATCTGCTCTTTTGTTTTACATGACATATTCTTTTCATAAGTTGAAGATAACTATCCTTTTTTGTGTAACTTTGATACAATTGGATATCTACAAGTGGTGGAATCCTGGTGGAAAGTTCTTTCTGAACTTTTCTAGAGCTATCAAGTTCACCCTAATATATTTTTGGGGTATTTTCGGGTGCGTGTTTCTTTTAAGTGTCAATTTGCAAGCTGCCCTATTCATTCTGCTTGAATTTCAACTTGTACAATTCACTGAATTGAAGAAGATGAAATAATAGAGTAAAAGATATTTAAGATGTTGAACTATGCCTTCCAGATTCATATTGCTATTTACACACATTATTGACTACCAAAACAAATGGCATCTAATATGGAATAAATTTTGCAGCTAATTTCTCAACAAAGAGCTTCATTAGAACATGCTACTCTGATTATGACAGACTATTGATATCGTATTCCCATGTTTTTCCTTTTCTTTGTGTGAATGAAGACCTTAATCCAATGCAATCAGCCACCAAGCTTAAGCACATTAAGAATGAGTGATTATGTGTCCATATCTAAATAACGACGATATAGTTATCGTGGTTTTAAATTTGTTTCTGGAGTGACATAAGCGACATATATATTGGTTGTGATTGATAGTGTCTACTACTGCAGCAGTTAAAATAGATGTTTCATTTGTAAATTAGGGGCCTAGTGGAGTATGGTGTGATGTAGATGTGGTGGAATTCTCGTATTCCGGTGCACCTGAGTCAGTTCTTTAAGAGCAACAGTATACATAGATTGTGGATGACTTGTGTGGAGGTTATCCGTGAATTGGTTCAGGATCTCAGGTGCTTCTTTGCTCTCTTATATAATCTTCCATACGAAAATACTCACATGGTTTACGAAAGAATATCATTTTGGAAATATCCCCAATTTGGTAATGTGTTACTCTTCTTCTTAAATTGAGTCTGTTGAGCTGTTAGTGTTTTTCAAACTGTCTTTTTGGTTTCATATATATGCAAAAGTTATAGCAATATGGAAAAATGCAGGAGGAAAAGCTTAGAAGATTGAAGTGGATAATGAAAGTTTACTTTGATGCTTCCAAGCTTTTTGACTAACTATGAGTTTGGATATCCTGATAATGATAAGCATTACATTGATGTGGATGTGTTCTTTGGTCTCAAATTGAAGTTATTGTTGTTTTACTCTAACTGATTTAATATTGTTGTTGTTGAATCAAATTTGCTATTATTTCATGGCTGCTTGTACCCAATGCAGTGTGTTTATTAACTAATTTTGCTGGTTTTGAAATTCTCTGTACTCAACTTGGTATCTATCCAAATGACACAATATCTGCAAAGGACAGTTTCCTTTTGTAACAACAGATTGTTGTTGTTTTTATTCCTTAAAGTACAATATTCCCTTTTCTAGCCTGCTGATTTAATAACTTATGCATGCTTAGTCCTTTAACTTGATGCTTTCGAGCTGAACTCAAGGGTCTCTGAATCGCCCAATTTAAAGACAGTTCTACAATCCTAGATATTCATGTTAGAAGTTAATTGCTGTATTTTCAATGAAATCGAAGGAATTTAGGTTCCTATTTGTTGCAGATGTGTAACAAGCAGCAAAGGCACACAAGTCAAAAGTAGCTGGCAACTCATCAAGAAGAAGTAGGATAAGTAGCGACTCTGGTCAACAGACATCATTACTATTGCCTTTTCGTGTTTCGTCTTCAGTCGGTTTTGCTTTCGTTTATGAATTCATTTCGAACACTTATTTATTTTTTGATTTGGTTTGATATTTTATCGTATGCTGAACATTGAACTATTATGAGATTTGTGTTGGATATCCTGATAATGATAAGCATTACATTGATATGGATGTGTTCTTTGGTCTCAAATTGAAGTTATTGTTGTTTTACTCTGACTGGTTTGATAGTGTTGCTGTTGAATCAATTCTGTTGTTATTCTCTGTGATGAAAAGTTGAATATTGAAATATGACTAACCAACTGACAGATGTATAGACGAGTGGGTTTTTTTTCACACACTGTCGTATTTGAATGGACCTTTCTCACACACTGTCATATTTGATTGGACCTTTCTTCCTAATCCAGGGTTTGTCGTGCACAGATAGTTGGAAGAAGGATATTAAGCCAAGAGAAATTTAAGAGCCAATGCGGCGGCAATGAGGACACTTCTGACAGTCTTATATAGAATGAAATTTGTGATTCTGTCAGCAAGGATGAGTTAGGAGATGAAAACAAATCTTTTGTGTTCAGTGTAAGGAAGGTAAACCAGCTTTTGCAAAAATTAGAAGGAAAATTGTTGTCCTACAAGATGTTTGAGAGTGATACAAAAGCTTCAAGAAATGAGTAAGAATTTAATACTTGAATTTCTCTTTTTGCAGTGCACATTACAGATACCATCACATTATACTTTTAGGGAAGATACTAAGTTTTATTCTCTGCGTGACTATTATTTCCTTGGTGTTGACAATACTTTTAATAGGTGAAATGCCTTCACTGATTTGACTTATGATGACTATCATTCTGTTTTAGTGGTCCACCAACAGAGTGTTTTGTTCACCATGCTCGAGCTATGGAAGTCAGATTGCCTATAACTGTAAGCAGCTTTTTAATATTTATGCATTTCGTTTTAGGTCATTTTATAAGTGAAAAATATTCATAAGTTTGTTAATGAATGGGTTTGTTGAACTGGTGGTTTGGGCTGGGTCTTCAGCCTCAATATAATTCACATTGCATAGTAAAGCATATACTATTTTTTTCTTGGGTACTTTGGGAAGCGAAAGTCTCAAGATATAGCAAATGATAGTTTTTATCCCGCAAAATGAAAAAAGGAGAGTGGAAAATAATAGCACACATGAAAATTAAGTGAAAACAAAATCTGTTAATGCCACTTGACATCAGTCATGACTTTTATACATACACATCGTTTAAATTATTTTTGCATGACAGGAATCTTCAGAGATATTATTTGTTAGAAATGTTAAAAAAAATACTAGAGAAAAATTTATGGATCATACATTAGCCCACCAACCAAACATGTTTGATGCATCCAAATATGACTTTAACCACATATTTCTGAGTGGAGGAAACAAACAGATTTCACGTGTCCATAATATTTGTAGTTAGATGACTTATATTCCCTTGGCTTCCTTCTCTTCATCTTCATCTATATAACCTTGACAAGAATGCCTTTTGTGTTTTCCTGTGAAATATTTAACTAGGCCACAAAACCCTTGTATCTCAGGTTTGTACTATTCCGTCTCATTTTCGGTGTGTTAATATTTAAGACCACGCATTTCTTAAGAATGATTTTAAATTGTTTCAGGCTTTCTGTTGCTGCAGTGTCAATCAAACTTTTTAGTTATTTCCTTTCCTTTTCTTTTCCAGGGAAACAAACTCATGGAAATGCTGTAACATTTTCTCGGTATGATGCAATTGCTGCTAAACCTCAACCTGAACTTCAACTATAAGAAAACTCACCCCTTCCCTTAGCTGCTGAGAAAACAAGAAGAAAAGATCCTTTAGATGGCTTCAATGAGTACACAAATGGATGGAACATCGTGACCACCATTATTGGGTTGTAACTTCATTCAACCCTTACTTCTTTTGTTCTTTTTTAGTTTCAACTTTTGTAGTATGCATACAGTTAGGTTTTGTTACCTATCACTATTAAGATTTAACATTTGAGCTTAGGTTATCTTTTTCTGCAAAATACAGATATATAAAACTAATTAAGTTCTGTGTATGGCTAATTTTAGTTGATTTTGCAACTTTCTCAACATTTTAAGTTGTTAATGTAGCTAAAATAGATGACTAATCAAGATTTTAGATGTGATTAACCATAATTTGAAGGTGTTAAAATCTATAGGCTTAATTGTGAGTGTTTTTTTCTTTAATGCAGTCAGTGGCATATACACCAGTTCTTGTATTCAGCATTGCAACAATCTGTTTCTTAGGTTTTGGCCTCTGTTTATTACTTCTCATTGTTTGTTACTTCTGTCGTAAATCCAAGCCTTATGGTTATTCTCCAACATGCTACATATTTTCCTTTATTCTTCTCATATTTTTGACAATTACAACAATGTATGTACAATTTCTCCCTTTCTTTGTTTTAGTGATTTCTTATTTAGTTTAATCTGCATAAAAAATTACGTGTCTCTCTGTGTTAACATGATTGGATGTGTGGTTCTATATTTTGGCCAAGGTAGTTTTCTTCGCAGCACGACATCAACGTTGCAGTACGTGGTATATAAAGCTAACTCTAATGTGGATGAAAGCTTTGTGTATAATAAGGGAAAGGTGTGCACTATTGCAGAAATATGAAGTTGATGGGTGTGAACTCGAATGTGGTGACTTGGAATGCATTGATATATGGGTTTGCTCAGAAATGTGACAGAGCAATGGTTTCTCAAGTTTTCAGGTTGATGATTGAAGATGGTATTGAGCCTGATGTGGTGTCATGGACTTCTGATTTATTTGGTTTTGTATAGAACTTTCGAAATGAGGAAGCTTTTGATATGTTTAAGAAAATGTTGCATCATGGGTTCTGCCCAACTAAGGCTACTATCAGTGCGCTTCTTCCAGCTTATGCTTCTGCAACAAGAGTGAGGTTTGGGCAGGACATTCATGGATATGCTTTGGTGATTGGTGTGGAGGAAGATGTATATGTAAGGAGAGCTTTGGTTGACATGTATACAAAATGTTGGTTCATTTCTGAAGCTAGGACACTGTTTTATACGATACCGGAAAAGAACACTATGACTATGAATTAGAAGTTTTGACACTATTATGTGCATGTTTTCAGCAGTGTTGGCAGAGTTTAAATGTGTCAGCGTCATAAGTTTGTTCCACTCCTTCTCGCGAGGCAGACACAATATCTCTGTTGGGATACATTATGTTCCTGAGACTGTCTCTGCAAGTTTGACCATTGTACAACCAAAAGACATCCTCCATGTATAGGAAAGTTTGTGACTGATTATTACTTAGCCTTCAATAACATCGACACCATAGAATTCGAATTCATGATGAACTTCCAGGCCTGTTTGCCAAACATTACTATGTTGAAAGCACAAAGATTTTGAAAAGACAAACCTTCACACTATTTTAGCAGGGATAGTTTTTCTCAAGAGAACCATTGTATCCATTTCATTTTCATATATGATATCTCTACTATTAGATCCATACCAGTAGGAAATCCTCAAGATAACTTAGAAGGAATTTAATATATTATTTCATATGCCATAGTTTTTGAATTGGAGTTATCTTAGTTACTAAATATTGTGATGTTGTAATTCATTTTATCATTTTTCAAATAATGTTGAATATAAAATAGTCCTTTCTTTCTGATTTATTCATTGATTTAAATTGTTGCAAGAAAAGGAATTCTGGTGTTTGCATTTCAATGGATGATGCTGTAATACCCCAAAATTTGCTCTCAGGTTTTCTCAATAAATTGGTCTATGCTTTACTCATTTGCATTCCATAGTAGGTCATAAATTGCATATCACATAGCATACATATGGCATAAGGGCATGTGATCAGTGGTTTTCAAAGGTGTTAATCATCCAAAGCAAGAGAATAAGAGCCAAGGGTCTTCAAACAAGCTTCAAGGGTCTCTTATATCATATATCCTCTCACTTTGATCCCACAAGGCATTGGAAGTTGGGAATTCATCAAGAAGATTGGATAGTACATCATCTCATACACAAAACAGTCTAAAATGGGGATCTGATCCTCAAATGGGCGAGCTCTTTGAGTTTTTATCACCTCCAAATGTCATGTGTCATCTTTGTTAGATAGGATATACATCATATTCAGAGGAATTTGGATTTGGAAGATGTGTTATTTCCTCCTAACCAGAGGGTACCAAAATTAGGGTTTGACATAAAATCAGTTTATTTCTGATTTCTTGGACAAAACTTGATCTCATGGTATTCTCTATGTTCCTAAGAGTATAGGGATGGAAAATTGCCCATCAATTGGTTTCTGAAGGGTTTCAATTGGTCAGAAGATTAAAAATCAGGAGAATTGGGGAAAATGTCAACTGTGCAGTGAAAAAGTCAACTCCTGACTTTTTAAGGTCAAATTCATGAAATTCAAGTTAAATATGTTCATTGGACAAGATTTGATCAAGAAATGATGGAGGAATCATGAAAAATCAAGAAAGGTACAAAGTTTCCATTTTTGGAAATTTAGGGTTTCCAAAAATGGCAAGTTTGGACCATTTTACACCACACTTTGAGGCTTCCTTTCTCCATGATAAAAGCTTCAAACCTCAGGTCCAAGTTGAGCCAATTAAAGATGACATTCCAAGCTTCAAATCCATATAAATACTCTTCCATTGGATCAAAATTGAGGGAGTTATGATCAAGCAAAGTTTGACAAAACTAGGTCACAAACCAAGTCATGACCAAGGAAAACTAGGCCCATGCGCCATAATTTTGTCAAACACTTGGTGTGCCAAATATCCACCCATTTCTCTCATTGAAGGAAGCTTCAAATGAAAAACTGTTGAACATCAAAGTTTTTCATCTCAATGTCCTCTTCAACTTTGATGTTGGACATTTTTCCATTTGAGCAAATTATGATGAAGTTATGATGGTCCTAAGATGAGGTGTTCATGCTGAAAATCCATAGGTCATGTTGCCTTGCCATGCCATGCCAAGCCCCGCCCATGAAGGCACTTGTGCCCACTTGAGTTTCAAGCCATTTTACACCAACTTCCAAGCCTCCATTCAATTCAATTTCCACATCAAACTTGTTCTATGATCTATCCTCTTTCATTTGACACCTAAAGTTCATGATTTCATGCACTAATGTGAGAGAATTTCATCACCAAACCTCCATGTTTCAAGCTGCCAAGGATAGCATGTTTTAACATTGATGTTGTTAAACATTAACATGCATACATCACCCTACTCAATCTTTTCTTCTTTTGGCCAAACACTTCCCCTTACACATGATGTTATGAATCACTCACCATGCACAAAGAGGAAGGGGACAAACCTTGCTGAGCACGTTTCTGCTGCAGCTTACTTCCATCATCACCATCAACTTTAAACTCCACCATAACTTCATGAACATCATCTACACCATAGCAAAACCAAGCAACTCGCCCCTAACTAACTTGACTCAGTTAGTTAGGGTGCACTCACTTTAACCTAATATACTCACTTAACCTCACCTCATTAACTCAGTTAACAATAGTTTCATTTTGGGAACTTCATTTTTGCTCACACATTTCACAAACACTCTCAAATTCTCTCTACTCTCTCTCTGATCTCATTGCACGATTTCATCATTCTCATTAAGCATCTTCATCATTCATCTTCATCAGTGTGATTGTTGAGCAAGAACAAGTGGAATCATCAAGTGCAGCTTCTTTCTCAAGGTGATTTTCTCAGTTTTCTTCAAGATACAAAGTCCATAAACCTTTATTTGGTCAAATCAAACTCAAAAGCAAGTTGCTATCTCTGGTTTTCTCCACATTTCCAAGATCTTCAAGCTTCAGGTTCCACATTTCTCAAACTGTGCTTGCACGATTTATGTTCATTATTGCTTGTTTTAGCTTGATTATGGCTTACTAGAAGCATAGCAACATTTCTGGCTAGTTGATAGGCCTCTTAAAGGTATAGATCCAAACCTAGGGCATTATTAATCTCTTCGATTCTCTTCATGCGTGTATGATATGTGGAAAATATTTGTGGATTCATGATGTACTCAACTTCAGCTTCATTTTGGTATATGATTTGTATGTTTTTGGAATAGTTGGAGATTGCAGGTGGCTGGAGAGTGGCCGGAGAAGATGACCGGAGGTCCTTCTCCGGCCGGTGAGGGCGCGCAGTTAGGGTTTCTTAGCTTAAATCACAACCGTTTGATCATTTGCATCGTGTGGTCATAAGCTTGCCAGCGCATTAAATTGTCATGTGACTTGCATGTGCCTTTTTTTGACTTCAGATTGATTATGTGTGTGTACGTGCACGTTACATATTTTGGACTTTAGCTCTGATTCATTTGATGTGAGTACTTCTTTGATGATCTTGCATTGACTTTAATCCAATGGTTTAAACGTTGCCAACGCATTAATGAAACCATGTGTATCATGCATGCAAGTTATTTTAATCTGAGTGTTCTTGTGTGTATGTGTGCATGATTGCTTTGGTGTGCGTGCGTTGTGGATGGTTTGATGTGATTACTTTGATGATCATCGCTGATAGACTTGATCGTGTGATTATGATTGAACCCCAAGTTAGCTGATTGTACACCATGTCACACACAATCACACGCATGTGGATTGGGTTTATAATTAATATTTGCACACCCCTCATTTGGGCCCAAATTATTTCCAACGTGGAAATTACTCATGCCACACCCCATTCTATTTCTTTTTGTATTTTTCTTTTTATTTCACCTATTGTTTGATTTTCTTATTTTAAAAATACCAAATCATCTCTAAAAATCCCAAATAAATTCATATGTGTTCTTTATGCATTTAATTAATTTTATATTACTTTTAATTCTGATTTCATGGATTTTTGCATATAATTGCATTATTTTCTTTTAATTTCTTTCTAATGGATGTTCTTCTTTGACACTCAAATTTGTACATTTTCTTTCTTCCATCTCATACAATATTTTTCACCCATTCTTTTTGAATTTGTTAGATAACACATTAAAGCATATAATACAATTTTTATTTGATTATTAAAATCATTTTATCATGTTTTTTGATGAACCTATTTGAGCTTTCTTTTGAGGTGTTTCAATGTGGATTTGTGAACTTTGTTGAGCATGTGTCTTATTGAGTTTTGCACCATACTTTTGATATGTGATTCTCTTTTGACTTAGGTTGGTTGTGACTCATTTTCACAATTTTATCTTGTGCTTTGATAATTGTTGATTCCTTGCATGTGAAGTTACTTTTTGTCACATTGTTCTACCTCATTCTTATATGTTTTGATGAGGCATTTATGCCACCATTTGATGTTTGTTTGTGTATCAATTATAGGTCATTTGCATGATATTATAGGTCCTCTTTGTCTCATTATAAATCACTTTGGTTTGTATTTGCATTTGGTATGAGTTTGTGCATTCTAATTTGAACTTTGACATGTTCCCATCTCTCACTTCTCCTCTTATGATCTACATGTTGCATATGTGCATTTTGTATGACATATCTCTCTTTCCATTTGCATATCCTTAATGATATGCCACTGCTCATAAGCATTCATTAATCATTCTACATGTTATGCATCTCTAATATCTCTTTGTGCACCTAATTGTACATGTTTCACTTCTTCTTACTTCTACTTCATCCTATCTCTTCTACCTTAATCCTTTTATTCATGATTGGTATGACAATTCATATACATGCTAAGCCATTTGTAAATGATATATGATTCTGAATTTGGTCTTTCATGAAGCATTAATGCATGACCACCTTGCATGTTCACTCATCTTTCATCTATTTCTTTCATGATGAATTTGTTGGGTGTTTAAGCTTTGATTGTGTATAATTCATTTGTGTTTGGTGTCTTAACATTAGAGAACACCTTTAGATGTAGGTTCTGACCTTAATTGAGTTTCATCCCTTAGGATCCATATTCATTGGTTCTTACTTGTAAATATCTTTGAACTAACTTTCTTTTCATATAGGTGCAAATGGTAAGTAAGTGTGTGGATATGCTTCCACATACACTTCTTTCTTTCATCCTCTCTTATTTCTTTCAATAATTCAACTTGTGATCATGATAAGCATTTATATGCTTTACTTGAATAATTTCTTCTTCATCCCTCTTTAAGATCAACTTAACTTCCATCTTGGAAGTAAGTTGTTTCTTTTGCTCTTCTTCTCCTTTCTTTTAGGATTAGGTTTCTTAAACCACATTAACCATAGGAACATCCATGTATGATAACATTAGGGTGAGTCTTAGTCCCCTTTAGTTTTCACCTTTTGCTCCCATTTGAGTCTCTTCTTCTCATCTCAAAATAAAAGTAAAAAACACTTAATAAAGGCATAACAAATATTGTATTTGAGTCTTTCATGTGAGAATAAGATAGTGAGGGATCTTCTCTCACTTTCTTAGAATGTTTAGCGTACGTCCCGTCTTGGGTCGATATGCGAGGCATTCGATCCTACATGAAAGACTTAAATACAATATATGTTACAAAACACCAAATAATCAAGATACTTCTTTCGAAAAGCTAAAAAACAAACAAACAAATCCTTTTCTCATCTCATTCACTCCTTCCTTAAGGATGCATCGTTTCTGTTCTACCGCAAATAAGTAACGCCTAAGTCTCCATACAGCGAGCTGCAACACCTAAACTGCTAGGACGCAAACGTTGACGTATTCCACTAAAAAACACAAACAACTTTCCCTTAGGTGAGGGGAACTACGTCACTCTGATTCTCATGCTCCCGATGAGATACGTAGGCAGTGGGGTAGGGCCCATTCGAGCACTTCTTTTATTTTCCCTACATTTGTTTCTCTTTCTCTCTCCTTTCCTTTTCCAGTTCTCCAGCTAGCAGTTCCTTTTCCAGTATCCTTTCCTTACACCCTTTGATCGAGACAAGCAAGCGTGGATCCCATCGGGTATGATGGACGCGTGGGGGTGCTAATACCTTCCTCACGCGTAACCGACTCCCGAACCCAGTTCTCTTGGTCGTAAGACCATGCTCTTTCCTTTCCCTCAGGTTTATGCAGTGTTTCCTTTCCCTCTCTTGGGATAAATACACATTACTGGCGACTCTGTTTCAGTGCCACTTTCGCGTTTGTACTTGGATGAAAATCCCGGGAGCGACTCTGCTGGGGACCGAACCTAGAATCTCTGGTTCCCTTAGCGAGTCAATCCTAGCGCTTGTCTATTTTATTTCATTGGGTGTTTACTGTTGTACTGTATTGTTGTTTTACTGTTTTACTGCTTTACCGTATATTACTGTATTTACCGCATTTTAGCATTTTCATTTCATATGCTATATTATGCTATACTGGACTGTGATGTTTTCTGTTTGGCGGGATGGGGTATTCTGAGAGATAGGCCCAATACACAGGCTTGAGTGCACTTATGTTTAGTGTGTTTCATATCCTCTCACGTTCCATTTCGGTGCGAGGAGGGAATATGAAGCACAATCTGGATGTGGTTCTCTCTAGAGAATTCTGCGTTGTGGATCTTCCACGATGGTAGAGCTGTCTGGAAGAGCTGTTAAGTCTGGATGACCTTCTAGGATGACCCCTCTTTATTTTGAGGTGAATCAGAGGACGATCTCTTTGTTTGGCGATAGCATTGTATCCTTCGGGCTGAATGTGCTATTGCTTCTCATTCCGAGATTCGAATTTGAGGATCCTCACGTTCTAGTACATACATGTGAGGTTGGGGGGATTGTTTACAGGTGTGCAGGAACCCTTGACTTTCAGAATACCCGGTTTTCTTATGGGTTCTGGATTTGTTACTGAATCTTTGATCCCGATTGGTTCCTTATTGTTCTGGATTTTTTTTACCGGACCTTTGATCTTGGGTTTGTGTATCTCACCAAATTCAGAAAACAGTACAGTGGGTTCAGCAATATATGTGCAGCATTGATCACATGCCCTTGCATACATGTCATCATTAGCATTCTTGCATTTAACCTTCATGTTTATTCATTTGCAGGGTACACTTCCTTTCAATTCCGGTTGACAGTTCCCTTTTGCAGTTATGGATGCTCCAAGGAAGAACAATGTGCATTACATGTTCTTTGACACTAAGGTGGGTCAGTTGCAGAGGATGGTTTCTCTTATTACTCCAGATCATGTGGGTTTGTTCCAGAAGGCTTATGGGGAGATTCTGACCATGGTTGATGATTTGAATGCTTTAGAGAGGAGTGTCATCCATACTTGCTTGTAGTTCTATGACCCACAGTTAAGGTGTCACTTTCTCGGACTTTCAGTTGGCCCCGATGCTAGAAGAGTATGCCATTCTTCTAGATGTGCCTCTCAAATACCAGATTCCTTTTAACTCTGATATGCGCCCTCCAAAGCCTGAGGAGATAGCTAAGGCCCTCCATCTGAGCGTACCTGTGGTAGCCGATAACCTCGCCACCAAAGGAGGTTTATCTGGCTTTCATCTGGATTTCTTGGTTGCCAAAGCTGAAGAATGTGCTGCTAAAGCTCAATGGGAAACAGTTTGTGCTATTCTGGCCTTGAGCATTTATGGGATTATGTTGTTTGCTGATGAGCCCAAGTTTGTAGACATGAGAACCGTCCATATCTTTGTGGTGAAGAATCCTATACCTACGCTCTTGGGTGACTTGTATTATTCTGTGCATTATAAGAACGAGAAGAAGAGAGGGGGTTTGGTCAGATGTTGTGCACCTCTGTTTCATAAATGGCTCATGAGACACTTACCAAATTCTGAGGCCTTCCTGGATCCTCATCCTGCAAAGAATTGGGGTAAAAGGATGATTCAGTTTATGGCCAAAGATATTTGTTGGTTCAATCAAAGAACGATGGGTGGGGATTTCATCAGTAGCTGTGAAAGACATCCAAATGTGCCACTCTTGGGGATAAGGGGTTGCATCAATTACAATCCTGTTATTCTAAGGAGGTAGTTGGGATTTGCCTTAATAGATCCTCCAAGAGATAGCGAATTGGAAGAATCTTTCTTTTTCTCTGTGAAAGATAATCTTTCGTTGGTAAGGCAAGCGGCCGGAGCTTGGGGCAATTTGTAAACAAAGGGTAAAGTTGTCTTTGGCAAGTGCAACAACGTGTCGTCTCCTCAGTATGATGCATGGTTGAAAAGAAGAGTTCAAATCACCCTTTTGCCGTTCTCTAGGGAAAGTCCGTCAGATCCAGTTGCTGTTGAACCAGTGACCACGATAAGTGTTGCTGAATATAACAAGCTTAAGGCGGAGATGGATAAGACAGTCAAAATGAATGAGAAGTTGAGTGAAGGACTCCGAAAGACGCTTTGTGAAAAGCGTAATGTTGAGTATGAACTGCAAAAGCTGACTGAGCGTCATGAGGCTAATGAGAAAAGAATTGCAGAGGACACTATCTATATTTGCAAGGTCAAGCAAAATGAGATGGCATTAAAAGAGGCGTGCAAGCGTATCAACGAGCAGTTGTCAAAATCTGAAAATGCACTTGCCAAAGGGCAGCAGAGATGGGATGAGTCTCCGAGTGCCGAAGGGAGATCGAAGCAAGAATCAGGGCTGAAAATGATGAGTTGAGAAAGAAGTTGAAGAGTAAAGAGAGCGAATTTCTCCAGCAACTTAGTTCGGCCAACCGAGAGATTGAAGATCTGAAAGTCTGCGCCGGAGTAAAGAGAGCCAAAGAGTTAGACGTTAAAGAACAAATCAGAAAGCTGGAGGAAGCTGTCAAGATAAGGAGTCAGCTGATCAGAAGTCTTACGGAGTGCCCTAATGATCCAGTTACTGAAGCGCTTCTTAAGGAGGTCCGGGAAGATTTGTATGGGCTCAGTGTTTGAGTTGTTTTGTTGTTATTCTGGGAACTCACCATCATACTTGTTGATGGATTTTCTTCATGTTATTCAGTTATATTTGATCAGAATCAATTTGTATTTGACTGTTCCACACCTGGTTATGGGTTTTCATTTATGCTAATGGTGTTTCGTTTGGTATTATTAAGGTGGATTCTTCATCAAATTATAAAATGATTCACACACTCACTGGGCCGTATATGATGGGTATTCTGAATTATTAATATGCACCTCTGATGTTCTGTCACTGTTAGCAATTGCAGGAGTATGCATTGTTCCCTTACGGTCAAACTGGAATTGAAGGAAGGAATGCCCCAAAATGAATAAACATCGCATTGCATGGCATATATCATTTTGCATTTTGTTGTTTGCTTTTCAGGTACTTGTTGCAGGAGCTCTCTAACCTTTATTTGGTTTCAGGCATAATAGCTGATTCCCACATTCACCGATACGCAACCAGACGAAATCAAACAAGAGTCATGGATCAGGTAAAGACAGAGTTGGCTGAGTTAAGGGCACGCATGGAGCAGTTTATAAATTTGATGCAGGGCGTTGCCTAGGGACAGCAGGACCTGAGAGCAGGGCAAGAAGACATGCGAGCTACCATCCAGAGGTTGGAGACAGAGATTCCTACTGGTGAACACGTTAATCCCCCTAGGGTTAACCCCTCTGTTGTCAACCCTCCTATTAGCAATTCTCCTGTTGTTACTCCTCCTCCGGTTGGAGTTAACTTAGGATTTGTTCCTGACAACAATGGGCTGGTGGAAGATCGTCAGGATGATCAGTTTTCTGTACTTAATGCTGATATGGGATTCTACCATTATGACAGGAAATACGAGGGACTGGCTGAAAGAGTGAAAGCAATAGAAAGTCAGAATCCTTTGGGAATTGATGTTGAAGATATGGGGCTAGTACAGGGTGTCAAGATTCCCCCGAAGTTTAAACCACCTACTTTTGACAAGAACAATGGTAGCACTTGTCCTAAAACTCATCTCCAGGCGTATAACTGAAAGATAGCTGCTTATTATGATGATCAGAAGTTATGGATGTACTTTTTCCAGGACAGTTTATCTGGAGCCTCACTGGAATGGTATATAAAGTTGGACCGGGCTCGCATCAGAAGTTGGAAAGAGTTGTGCTTGGCTTTCTTGAAGCAATACCAGTATAATATTGATATGGCACTGAATCGCACTCAGTTGCAAAGCATGACACATGACCCTAAGGAAGGTTTTAAGCAGTACGCCCAGAGGTGGCGTTAACTTGCTGCTCAGGTGCAACCTCCACTGGCAGATAGAGAAATGGCTGACATGTTCATGAATACTTTGCAAGGTCTGTATCTCGATCGGTTGGCTGCTTGTCCATCCACTGGTTTTGCTGACATAGTAATTGATGGAGAGAGGATCGAGAGTTTGCTAAAGATGGGGAAGATTCAGGATGGAAGTGGTACAAGTTCAGCTCCCGCAAAGAAGTTTTTTGGTAACAATAATAGAAAGCGTGAAGGTGACGCTAATGCTGCATATGTACAAGGGGGGAGAGGTAGAGGACGACAGGGTCCATATCACCAATCTGCATCTATAACTATTCCAACTCCAGGAACTGAGGCTCAACCTGCAGAGCAAAGGCAGTATCACCCAAGAAAGAGAATGAATGATCGACATTTTGATGTTTTCCCTATGACATGCTCACAAAGGCTACAGAATTTACTTCGTTTGAAGTTGGTACAATTGAGGACTTTGGCTCCCCCAGCGGGCAAATTACTTTTTGGGTATGATGCAAATGAAAAGTGTGAATTTCACTCAAATGCGCCGGGTCACAATGTGGAAAATTGTAAGGCTTTCAAACATGTGGTTCAAGATCTTGTTGATTCCAAGGCTATTAATTTTCCTCCGAGGCCTAATGTAATTCAAAATCCCATGCCTCCGCATAGTGGGCCAGGGGTGAATTCCATTGAAGAAGATGGAGGTTTGAATTTGGTGAGGGACATTAATGATGTCAAGACTCCGTTGAAAGTTGTGAAGGACCGCCTGTTGAAAGGGGCTGTATTTCCTAGTTGTTCAGAAAGTTGTGAAGATTGTTTGATTGTTGATAATGGTTGTGTGAAGTTGAGAAATAGACTTCAGAGCATGATGGATGAAGGACGTTTACAATTTGATCAGTTGAAAAAGAAAGATGATGAAGTTTCTACTATTACAATCTACTTTGATCCTGTGGAAATTCCAGTGCCTGCTCCTGTACAGACATCTGCGCCTGAACGAGTAGCTCCTATAGCTATAATTGTTCCCAGTCATGTCCCAAATGAGAATAAGGTTGCGATTCCGTGGTACTATGGAACTAATAGTCAAGGACAAAGGCAAGAGGTGCAGACTCCTAAAGAAAGTGGTTCAAGTATAGGAAATGTTGGGGGAATGGGTGGTTTCACTTGCAGCGGAAGGCTTTTTGCTCCTCAGATACTCAGGAAAGATGATACTGAAGCATTAGCGAGGACCAAAGGAAAGCAAGTGATAAGTGATGAACCAGTGCCCATGACAGAACCTGATAATTCATTGGAGAAAGATGTTGAGGAATTCATGAGAATAATCAGAAAGAGCGATTATAAGATCGTTGACCATCTACATCCAACTCCTTCTAAGATCTCCATATTGTCATTGTTGCTATGTTCCGAAGCGCATAGGAAGGCCTTGTTAAAAATTTTGAATATGGCGTACGTGCTACAAGAAATATCAGCGAACCAGCTTAAAAGTGTGATTTCCAATGTTAACGCCGGTAACGGTTTAGGGTTCACAGATTTTGACTTAACGCCGGAAGGAAGGAACCACAACAAGGCTCTCCACATATCAATGGAATGTAAAGGTGTTATGCTATCCCATGTATTGGTGGACACTGGTTCGTCCCTCAATGTGTTGCCTAAGAAAGCATTAGCAAAGCTAGATGTGGAAGGGGTTATACTGAGGCCTTGTGATCTAGTGGTGAAAGCATTTGATGGTTCAAAGAGATCAGCGTTTGGAGAAGTAGAGCTACCTTTCCAGATCGGACCCCAGGTCTTCAATACAGTGTTTTATGTGATGGACATCCAACTGGCCTATAGTTGTCTATTGGGTCGTCCGTGGATCCACGCTGCTGGGGCCGTATCTTCAACCTTGCATCAGAAGATAAAATTTGTAGTTGACGGTCAGGTTGTTACGGTATGCGGAGAGGAAGATATTTTCGTTAGTCATCTGTCGTCCTTCAAGTACGTGGAGATGGACGGAGAAATCCACGAAACTCTCTGTCAGGCATTTGAAACTATGAATATGGTGAAAGACTCTCCTTCTGGTGAGGCAAGGGTGGGAACTTCTATGGCTTCGTATAAGCAGGCTTTGGAAGTGGTGCAGGCTGGTCATGCGGAAGGATGGGGTCAAGTGATTGAGCTACCTTTCAAGGATGATAAGAGCGGAATTGGTTATAAACCTTCCCAAGTTCCATTACTACAGGGTCAAGAGCGCCAAGGGCCAGTTATTTTCTCAAGTGGAGGAGTCATACATCCAAGCCAGATTTATGCAACAATTGAAGATGGTGAAGATAGTGATTGTGACCTGGACAATTGGGTGTGCCCCTGTGCCCCTGGAGTGAAGCTGAACAATTGGTTTTCGGAGGATCTCATTCAAGTTACTCTGTCAAATAAGTAATTTTCTATGTTTTCTTTCATTAAGCATGCAAAGGTCCTATACTCTGCCCAAGGCATAGTGACTTCATTGTAGGGCCCCATTTGTTCTCATACAAATTTTTATCATTAATAAAAGGACGTTTTGTATTCAAAATTGTGTTCCCTATCTTTCATTTTATTTTTATTTTAAAAAAAAATGGCAATGTTTTCTTCGCAGTTCTCTTGCATTTTTCCTTTTCCTTTCAAAAAAGAAACTTCTAAAAGCATGAATTATCATTCATGCAGAAATAATTCTCTGGATCTTGTTGATGATGACCCTGCTATGGTTTATTCTGACTTTGATAATCCAATATACCAAGCTGAAGAGGGGGACGAGGAAGACTGTGAACTTCCTGAAGAGTTGGCAAGATTGTTGAAACAGGAAGAAAGAGCCATCCAGCCTCATCAGAAATCTATAGAAGTTGTCAATCTCGGTACTGAAGAGGTAAAGAAAGAGGTCAAAGTAGGGGCAAGCCTGGCAGAGGATATAAAGAAAGAGCTAATTGAGATGTTGCGAGAGTATGTTGACATCTTCGCCTGGTCTTATCAAGATATGCCGGGGTTGGATACGGACATCGTTGTGCACAGATTGCCGCTGAAAGAGGGTTGTTTTCCTGTCAAGCAGAAGCTCCGGAGGACCAAACCTGAAATGGCCATTAAAATCAAAGAGGAGGTGCAAAAGCAGTTAGATGCGGGGTTTCTAGCTGTCACTAGTTATCCACCATGGGTCGCTAATATTGTGCCTATACCGAAGAAGGATGGCAAAGTCAGAATGTGCGTGGATTATCGAGGTTTGAACAGGGCGAGTCCAAAAGATGATTTCCCATTACCACACATTGATGTGTTGGTAGATAACACGGCTCAATTCTCTGTGTTTTCTTTCATGGATGGGTTTTCCGGATATAACCAGATCAAGATGGCGCCGGAGGATATGGAGAAAACTACATTTATTACCCCTTGGGGCACATTCTGCTATAAGGTGATGCCGTTTGGTTTAAAGAACGCTGGGTCAACATATCAGCGTGCCATGGTGACGCTTTTCCACGATATGATTCACAAAGAAATTGAAGTTTATGTGGACAATATGATTGCCAAATCACAAACGGAAGAAGAGCATTTGATAAATTTGGAAAAGTTGTTTGAACGGTTGAGAAAGTTCAGACTGAGGCTAAACCCGAATAAGTGTACTTTCGGGGTAAGATCTGGTAAGCTTCTGGGCTTCATTGTCAGTGAAAAGGGAATCGAGGTAGATCCAGCAAAGGTAAAAGCCATTCAAGAAATGCCGGAGCCAAGAACAGAAAAACAGGTTCGTGGATTTTTGGGAAGACTGAATTATATTGCAAGATTTATATCTCATCTTACCACAACTTGTGAGCCAATATTCAAATTATTGAGAAAAGATCAATCAATCCGGTGGAACAACGACTGTCAAAAGGCCTTTGATAAAATAAAAGAATACTTGCAAAATCCTCTGATTCTCATGCCTCTAGTTTCTGGGAGGCCACTGATTATGTATCTCACTATACGTGATGGATCAATGGGTTGTGTTCTCGGTCAACATGACGAGACAGGTAGGAAAGAGCATGCTATATACTACCTGAGCAAAAAATTCACCGATTCCGAGTCCAGGTACTCGATGCTTGAGAAGACGTGTTGCGCACTAGCATGGGCTGCTAAGCGATTGAGATAATACATGCTAACTCATACAACCCTACTGATTTCAAAGATGGATCCAATCAAGTACATTTTTAAGAAGCCAGCTCTTAATGGAAGGGTCGCTCGGTGGCAGATGGTTTTGACTGAATATGATATACAATACACTTCCCAGAAAGTTATCAAAGGGAGTGTGTTGTCTGATTATCTTTCCGAGTTGCCTATTGATGATTATCAGCCAATGAGGTTTGACTTTCCTGATGAAGACATCATGTTTCTTAAGACTAAAGATTGTGAAGAGCCTCCGGTTGACGAAGGGCCGGATCCTGATGACAAATGGAAACTGATGTTCGATGGGGCCGTTAACATGAATGGAAGTGGTGTTGGGGCAGTCCTTATCACTCTGAAAGGATCACACATACCTTTCACTGCCAGGTTAACGTTTGATGTCACCAATAATGAAGCGGAATATGAGGTTTGTATCATGGGTATTGAAGAAGCCATTGATTTAGGGATCAAGACTCTTGAAATATTTGGGGACTCTGCTCTAGTGATCAATCAAATCAATGGAGATTGGCATACCAACCAGCAGAACTTGATTCCTTACAGAGACTATGCCAGAAGACTGTTGACTTTCTTTACAACAGTAAAATTGTGCTATATACCTCGTGATGAAAATCAAATGGCTGATGCTTTAGCAACATTGTCTTCCATGATTCAGGTGAATTGGTGGAACCATATACCCAAGATTGATGTGATGAGGCTAGATAGACCCGCTCATGTGTTTTCCGCTGATACGACGACTGATGATAAACCCTGGTATTTTGATATCAAACGTTTCTTGAAGAGTCAAGAGTATCCGGTTGGGGCATCAAACAATGACAAAAAGACTCTGAGGAGGTTAGCATGAAGCTTCTTCTTGAATGAGGATGTGCTTTACAAGCGAAACTTTGACATGGTCTTGCTCAGATGCGTGGATAGACACGAAGCAGACTTGTTAATGCAGGAAGTGCATGAAGGATCTTTCGGTACCCATGCTGGTGGGCATGCTATGGCGAAGAAGTTATTGCTAGCTGGGTATTACTTGCTGACTATGGAGGCTGATTGCTTTAA
The DNA here is from genome assembly GCA_022829125.1 of Lathyrus tuberosus. Taxonomy (NCBI): domain Eukaryota; kingdom Viridiplantae; phylum Streptophyta; class Magnoliopsida; order Fabales; family Fabaceae; genus Lathyrus; species Lathyrus tuberosus. The sequence continues at coordinate 1,122,625 of JALAZF010000089.1, read as the reverse complement.
GTACGCCCGAAAATGCCACAAATGCCAAATCTATGCTGACAAGGTGCATGTGCCACCAAATCCCCTGAATATGATGAGTTCTCCATGGCCCTTTGCTATGTGGGGCATTGATATGATTGGGAAGATTGAGCCTACTGCTTCCAACGGACATCGATTCATTTTGGTGGCTATTGATTACTTTACCAAGTGGGTGGAAGCTGCCTCTTTTGCAAATGTCACCAGGCAGGTGGTAGCCCGATTTATTAAGAAGGAGATTATTTGCCGGTATAGGGTGCCCGAAAGGATCATTACTGACAATGGTTCTAATATCAACAATAAGATGATGCAAGAGCTATGCCAGAGTTTCAAAATTGAACATCACAATTCTTCTCCTTATCGCCCGAAGATGAATGGTGTCGTCGAGGCAGCCAACAAAAATATCAAGAAGATTGTGCAAAAGATGGTGGTGACGTATAAGGATTGGCATGAAATGCTGCCTTTCGCTTTACATGGGTATCGTACTTTTGTTCGTACATCTACTGGGGCCACCCCGTTTTCTCTTGTATACGGTATGGAAGCAGTAATACCAGTTGAGGTTGAGATCCCTTCTTTAAGGGTAATGATGGATGTTAAACTTGACGAGGCTGAATGGGTTCGAGCGAGGTTCAACGAGTTGAGTCTCATCGAAGAAAGACGATTGGCTGCAGTATGTCATGGACAACTGTATCAGAGGAGAATGAAATGGGCATTTGACCAGAAAGTGCGTCCTAGGACTTACCAGACGGGCGACTTGGTATTAAAAAGGATTCTTCCTCCGAATACAGATCACAGGGGAAAATGGACTCCTAATTATGAAGGTCCATATGTTGTCAAGAAGGTTTTCTCGGGCGGAGCCTTGATGCTTATAACAATGGACGGTGAGGATTTTTTTTCACCTGTGAACTCAGACGCAATTAAAAAATACTTCGCATAAAGAGACCCGCTGGACAGTAAAAAGAGAGTCCAGGCAAAAAAGGGCATCCTGGCGAACCATTATAAAAAAAAAAAGAGAAAAGAAAAGGTTAGGGCAAAAATTAGTGATAAAAAAAAAAAAGAAAGTACACCCGGTAAGTTGAAAACCCGCAAGGGCAACTTAGGCAAAAAAGGGTATCTCGGTGGATTGAAAACCCGTAAAGGGCGATCCAGGCAAAAGAGAGATTTAGCGAAAACTGCGATCTGAGTAATCTATATTGTATTGTCTCAATCAATAAGCACTCCGAAGGATAGGAATCAGTTCAATCGTCCCCTTTGAAGGCAAAGTTATTGGAGAGTCTTGAAGATATATGAACCATAGCAGGGTTGAAACTCAATGGGGTTCCAGTTTCACATTGCCATTAGGACAGTTTCTTTTCCGTTTTGGCAATTACCTCTTTCTAGGAATTGCTTCTTGATGTAAATGCCTATTTTTCAGGTTTTTCAATCAATAAAGTGGTCGTTATTCAGAATAATTCTATCTGTTTGTTTTGTTTTATAATTTGCTTTGTTTACACAAACGTCCAAATTTTTGATAAACATTTGCATGTGAAAACATTGGGGTTCTACAATAACATGCATAAAAGGAAAACATTTAAAATTGCTTTAACTGACGGGTGTGCTTGGGTGAATACTACAAAACCCATGCTACCCTGGGGCATATGTGCGCATTCTTTTATTCGCAGGTGTTGAGAAGTTCACTGGATAGCTATGCAGAGGTGTACGACGCCTTCAAGTCAAAATCCTTTACGAAGCAAATGATCGTTCCCCCCCCCCTAAGCAGAGACGGTTCCTCAGCAGGAAGGTACTTCTTGGAGGTGGTCATCCCCAGCGTATTTACAGAGCTTCATGATCCTCAGCAACGTTGTCAAATGGTAGTATTGAAGCCATCATGTTCAAAAAAAGATTCTCATTTCACTCTTTTGTCACAATGTTTACTGATTGAGTCCATCGTCTGGCCGACGGTCGTGCTCGACGATTCGATATTAACAAGTCAAGTTTCAAATGGGTAGTGTTGTATCTTATTAAGTCATTTCTCCCATTCAGTACTTCCAACAGCTACAAGCTTTTCTGTGTCGATAACGGTTATGAATCCCCAGTGAAGTCGTCATCCCAAGCATGGGGCATTTTGAAAATTCCCCAGCAAGAGGTGTTCCAAATCTATTATCCCCAATAGAGTTTGAAGAGGCGTGGTCTTCTGTAAAATCCTCTCAAGGGACTTTTCCAGCACGAGACACTCTGAAGTGGTTCTCCCCAGTGGAGTTTGTTGTAAGCTCATTTCCCCAGCGGAGTTCTATGGTTATAGTTATTCCCCAAGCAGACCGGTCCAGATGACGCCTCCCCAGCAAAGTTATCATTTCCTACAGTGACCTAAACAGGTTTGTTAAGTCAGTGCCCAGATCAGGAGATCAGGTCAATTTGTCTTCCCCAGTACGGTTTGCGACCACGAAGTCAATCCATCTTGTTTTCCCCAGCGGGGTTACCTTTCTTCGGCATTTATTTTGCTGAGAACCTCTTTTCATTTTGCATATAGTATGCATAGCATCCTCAAAACGCGTAGCATTTCCATCGAGGTGGAGCATTACGCCATGGAAAAATTCAAACATATGCATGTGAAGCATAGGCCAGTTTTGATACCTCGTGCGAGAGTCCAAAACTTTGCTCCTTATATCATTGACAAAGCCAGAAAGAATGCCTCTTTCATTCCCCAGCAGACATTTCAAAGCAGCGCAAAGGGTTTCATCATTTTTATCCCCACAGAGTCATATTTCTCAGATTACGAGTCTCTTGGAACCATTCCCGATAGGATTCCTGCAGCCGTCCCCGACAGCACCTTTAGTTTTAACCTTGCCAGTTCCCGACAGGTCCATTTACCCATCCCCGATAGGTAAACCTTGGTTATAAACTGCAGCCGTCCCCGACAGAACCTTTGAGTTTTAACCTTGCCAGTTCTCGACAGGTCCATTTACCCATCCCCGATAGGTAAGCCTTGGTTATAAACTGCAGCCGTCCCCGACAGCACCTTTGAGTTTTAACCTTACCAGTTCCCGACAGGTCCATTTACCCATTCCCGATAGGTAAGCCTTGGTTATAAACTGTAGCCGTCCCCGACAGTTCCCTTTAGTTTGAACCTTACCAGTTCCCGACAGGTATACTTGCCCATCCCCGATAGGTAACCCAGGTCCAAGCATGCCAGTTCCCGACAGGTATTTCACCAGTTCCCGATTGGTATTTCACCAGTTCCCGACAGGTATTTCACCAGTTCCCGACAGGTAGTTCACCAGTTCCCGACAGGTTGATCGCCAGTTCCCGACAGGTTTCCTATGGGGTTCAATGTTTCCAAATTCTTTCTCATAAACTTTTCTTCCTTATCATGGTTTCATTTACCACATTTTTCTTTATCCACACAGTGCAAATTTTCTCGGTTATTTTTGTATTCAATCCCTATGTATCTTGAATTCCTGATAGCCTTTGCTTTCATCCATTCACAGTTGATTGAATAGGGGAAGCTGTAATATCCCAAAGTTTTCTCTCATGTTTTCTCAATAAATTGGTCTATGCTTTACTCATTTGCATTCCATAGTAGGGCATAAATTGCATATCACATAGCATACATATGGCATAAGGGCATTTCATCAGTGGTTTTCAAAGGTGTTAATCATCCAAAGTAAGAGAATAAGAGCCAAGGGTCTTCAAACAAGCTTCAAGGGTCTCTTATATCATATATCCTCTCAGTTTGATCCCACAAGGCATTGGAAGTTGGGAATTCATCAAGAAGATTGGGTAGTACATCATCTCCTACATAAAATAGTCTAAAATGGGGATCTGATCCTCAAATGGGCGAGATCTTTGAGTTTTTATCACCTCTAAATGTCATGTCTCATCTTTGTTAGATAGGATATACATCATATTCAGAGGAATTTGGATTTGGAAGATGTGTTATTTCCTCCTAACCAGAGGGTACCAAAAATAGGGTTTGACATAAAATCAGTTTATTTCTGATTTCTTGGAAAAAAATTTGATCTCATGGTATTCCCTATGTTCCTAAGAGTATAGGGATGGAAAATTGCCCATCAATTGGTTTCTGAAGGGTTTCAATTGGTCAGAAGATTAAAAATCAGGAGAATTGGGGAAAATGTCAACTGTGTAGTGAAAAAGTCAACTCATGACTTTTTAAGGTCAAATTCATGAAATTCAAGTTAAATATATCCATTGGACAAGATTTGATCAAGAAATGATGGAGGAATCATGAAAAATCAAGAAAGGTACAAAGTTTCCATTTTTGGAAATTTAGGGTTTCCAAAAATGGCAAGTTTGGACCATTTTGCACCACACTTTGAGGCTTCCTTTCTCCATGATAAAAGCTTCAAACCTCAGGCCCAAGTTGAGCCAATTAAAGATGACATTCCAAGCTTCAAATACATATAAAGAACTCTTCTATTGGATCAAAATTGAGGGAGTTATGATCAAGCAAAGTTTGACAAAACTAGGTCACAAACCAAGTCATGACCAAGCAAAACTAGGCCCATGCGCCATAATTTTGTCAAACACTTGGTGTGCCAAATGTCCACCATTTTTCTCATTGAAGGAAGCTTCAAATGAAAAACTGTTGCACATCAAAGTGGTTCATCTCAATGTCCTCTTCAACTTTGATGTTGGACATTTTTCCATTTGAGCAAATTATGATGGAGTTATAATGGTCCCAAGATGAGGTGTTCATGCTGAAAATCCATAGGCCATGTTGCCTTGCCATGCCATGCCAAGCCCCGCCCATGAAGTCAGTTGTGCCCACTTGAGTTTCAATCCATTTTACACCAACTTCCAAGCCTCCATTCAATTCAATTTCCACATCAAACTTGTTCTATGATCTATCCTCTTTCATTTGACACCTAAAGTTCATGATTTCATGCACTAATGTGAGAGAATTTCATCACCAAACCTCCATGTTTCAAGCTGCCAAGGATAGCATGTTTTAACATTGATGTTGTTAAACATTCACACGCATACATCACCCTATTCAATCTTTTCTTCTTTTGGCCAAACACTTCCCCTTACACGTGATGTTATGAATCACTCACCATGCACAAAGAGGAAAAGGACAAACCTTGCTGAGCACGTTTCTGCTGCAGCTTACTTCCATCATCACCATCCACTTTAAACTCCACCATAACTTCATGAACATCATCTACACCATATCAAAACCAAGCAACTCGCCCCTAACTAACTTGACTCAGTTAGTTAGGGTGCACTCACTTTAACCCAATAAACTCACTTAACCTCACCTCATTAACTCAGTTAACCATAGTTTAAACCATTTTAACTCATCATATAAATTAGAAACTCACTCACAATTTCATTTTGGGAACTTCATTTTTGATCACACATTTCACAAACACTCTCAAATTCTCTCTACTCTCTCTCTCTGATCTCATTGCACGATTTCATCTTCTCATTAAGCATCTTCATCATTCATCTTCATCAGTGTGATTGTTGAGCAAGAACAAGTGGAATCATCAAGTGCAGCTTCTTTCTCAAGGTGATTTTCTCAGTTTTCTTCAAGATACAAAGTCCATAAACCTTTATTTGGTCAAATCAAACTCAAAAGCAAGTTGCTATCTCTGGTTTTCTCCACATTTCCAAGATCTTCAAGCTTCAGGTTCCACATTTCTCAAACTGTGCTTGCACGATTTATGTTCATTATTGCTTGTTTTAGCTTGATTATGGCTTACTAGAAGCATAGCAACATTTCTGGCTAGTTGATAGGCCTCTTAAAGGTATAGATCCAAACCTAGGGCATTATTAATCTCTTCGATTCTCTTCATGCGTGTATGATATGTGGAAAATATTTGTGGATTCATGATGTACTCAACTTCAACTTTATTTTGGTATATGATTTGTATGTTTCTTGAATAGTTGGAGATTATAGGTGGCCGGAGAGTGGCCGGAGAAGATGACCGGAGGTCCTTCTCTGGTTGGTGAGGGCGCGCAGTTATGGTTTCTCAGTTAAAATCACAACCGTTTGATCATTTGCATCGTGTGGTCATAAGCTCGCCAGCGCATTAAATTGTCATGTGACTTGCATGTGCCTTTTTTTGACTTCAGATTGATTATGTGTGTGTACGTGAACGTTACATATTGTGGAATTTAGCTCTGATTCATTTGATGTGAGTACTTCTTTGATGATCTTGCATTGACTTTAATCCAATGGTTTAAACGTTGCCAACGCATTAATGAAACCATGTGCATCACGCATGCAAGTTATTTTAATCTGAGTGTTCTTGTGTGTATGCGTGCATGATTGCTTTGGTGTGCGTGCGTTGTGGATGGTTAGATGTGATTACTTTGATGATCATCGATGATAGACTTGATCGTGTGATTATGATTGAACCCCAAGTTAGCTTATTATACACCATGTCACACACAATCACACGCATGTGGACTGGGTTTATAATTGATATTTGCACACCCCTCATTTGGACCCAAATTATTTCCAACGTGGAAATTACTCATGCCACACCCCATTCTATTTCTTTTTATATTTTTCTTTTTATTTCACCTATTGTTTGATTTTCTTATTTTAAAAATACCAAATCATCTCTAAAATTCCTAAATAAATTCATATGTGTTCTTTATGCATTTAATTAATTTTATATTATTTTTAATTCTGATTTCATGGATTTTTGCATATAATTGCATTATTTTCTTTTAATTTCTTTCTAATGGATGTTCTTCTTTGACACTCAAATTTGTACATTTTCTTTCTTCCATCTCATACAATATTTTTCACCCATTCTTTTTGCATTTGTTAGATAACACATTAAATCATATAATACAATTTTTATTTGATTCTTAAAATAATTTTATCATGTGTTTTAATGAACCTATTTGAGCTTTCTTTTGAGGTGTTTCAAGGTGGATTTGTGAACTTTGTTGAGCATGTGTCTTATTGAGTTTTGCACCATACTTTTGATATGTGATTCTCTTCTGACTTAGGTTGGTTGTGGCTCATTTTCACAATTTTATCTTGTGCTTTGATAATTTTTGATTCCTTACATGTGAAGTTACTTTTTGTGCACATTGTTCTATCTCATTCTTATATGTTTTGATGAGGCATTTATGCCACCATTTGATGTTTATTTGTGCATCAATTATAGGTCATTTTCATGATATGATAGGTCCTCTTTTTCTCATTATAAATCACTTTGGTTTGTATTTGCATTTGGTATGAGTTTGTGCATTCTAATTTAAACTTTGACATGTTCCCATCTCTCACTTCTCCTCTTATGATCTACATGTTGCATATGTGCATTTTGTATGACATATCTCTCTTTCCATTTGCATCTCCTTAATGATATGCCACTGCTCATATGCATTCATTAATCATTCTACATGTTATGCATCTCTAATATCTCTTTGTGCACCTACTTGAACATGTTTCACTTCTTCTTACTTCTACTTCATCCTATCTCTTCTACCTTAATCCTTTTATTCATGATTGGTATGACAATTCATATACATGTTAAGCCATTTATAAATGATATATGATTCTGACTTTGGTCTTTCATGAAGCATTGATGCATGATCACCTTGCATGTTCACTCATCTTTCATCTATTTCTTTCATGATGCATTTGTTGGGTGTTTAAGCTTTGATTGTGTATAATTCATTTGTGTTTGGTGTCTTAACATTAGAGAACACCTTTAGATGTAGGTTCTTACCTTAATTGAGTTTCATCCCTTAGGATCCATATTCATTGGTTCTTAATTGGTTTGATCATTGCTTGATATCCTTTCTTTCATTTTACTACTTGTAAATAGCTTTGAACTAACTTTCTTTTCATATAGGTGCAAATGTTAAGTAAGTGTGTGGATATGCTTCCACATACACTTCTTTCTTTCATCCTCTCTTATTTCTTTTAATAATTCAACTTGTGATCATGATAAGCATTTATATGCTTTACTTGAATAATTTCTTCTTCATCCCTCTTTAAGATCAACTTAACTTCCATCTTGGAAGTAAGTTGTTTCTTTTGCTCTTCTTCTCCTTTCTTTTAGGATTAGGTTTCTTAAACCACATTAACCATAGGAACATCCATGTACGATAACATTAGGGTGAGTCTTAGTCCCCTTTAGTTTTCACCTTTTGCTCCCATTTGAGTCTCTTCTTCTCATCTCAAAATAAAAGTAAAAAACACTTAATAAAGGCATAACAAATATTGTATTTGAGCCTTTCATGTGAGAATAAGATAGTGAGGGATCTTCTCTCACTTTCTTAGAATGTTTAGCGTATGTCTCGTCTTGGGTCGATATACGAGGCATTCGATCCTACATGAAGGACTTAAATACAATATATGTTACAAAACACCAAATAATCAAGATACTTCTTTCGAAAAGATAAAAAACAAACAAACAAATTCTTTTCTCATCTCATTCACTCCTTCCTTAAGGATGCGTCATTTCCGTTCTACCGCAAACAGGTAACGCCTAAGTCTCCATACAGCGAGTTGCAACACCTAAACTGCTAGGACGCGAACGTTGACGTTTTCCACTAAAAAACACAAACAACTTTCCCTTAGGTGAGGGGAACTACGTCGCTCTGATTCTAATGCTCCCGATGAGATACGTAGGCAGTGGGGTAGGGCCCATTCGAGCACTTCTTTTATTTTCCCTACATTTGTTTCTCTTTCTCTCTCCTTTCCTTTTCCAGTTCTCCAGCTAGCAGTTCCTTTTCCAGTATCCTTTCCTTACACCCTTTGATCGAGACAAGCAAGCGTGGATCCCATCGGGTACGATGGAGACGTGGGGGTGCTAATACCTTCCTCGCGCGTAACCGACTCCCGAACCCAGTTCTCTTGGTTGTAAGACCATGCTCTTTCCTTTCCCTCAAGTTTATGCAGTGTTTCCTTTCCCTCTCTTGGGATAAATACATATTGCTGGTGACTCTATCTCAGTGCCACTTTCGCGTTTGTACTTGGATGAAAATCCCGGGAGCGACAGATGCCAATTTGGGTTTTATCATTTCTAATAGCATCTAGCGCCATCAAATTACCATTTAGCATCCCTTTTCTTGATGACCTCCTCATGTGAACATTGGCCAGTTCCTTTTTAGATTGAATATTAATTACTTAAAAGTTTAAAGAAACACTGCGTACAATTGTATTTAATAGTATAACATTTTGGAAGTTCAGTCTTTTAGGAAACTGTACAGTCACTTCACTTACTTGATTGAACTTGTATTAATTAAATGTCAGATATTATAAAATATTTATTGATGTAGCTCACATGTAATTCATTGAAATATTTATGTTCTGGATTGGGCCAATGCCTGCCCACCAGCCAGGAAGCCCCAACCCATTGTTACGTGAAGGGGCCCAATAAGGCCCAAATATCCTCTTTGCCAGGCACGTCCAATATCGTCGAGCAGACAGCTGCTTGATACGGGGAGAAACCACACGTTTTCCCCACTGGCTCCACATGCTCCCAACAAGGGGACACGCTACCAAATAAACTACCCACTTTCGGAAGAGCTGGTCAACCCACTTTCTGGAGATCACGGGGCAGTTACCCCAGGCCGAAGACCATGCGCTGGTTTTCCCTACGCCATGTAAGCCCTGGCAGTTATCTGCATTGGGCCTAGCGATTCAACCCAGTGTAGACGACCATTGGCCCAACACTGGGGGAACCCTATAAATACCCTATTTCACTAGAGAGTCAGGTATTCTAATTCTCACCCTCACTACCTTTCTGTACTTGCTTGCTCCATCTCTGACTTTAGCATCGGAGTACCTTGTAGGTACACCCCCACCGTCTCACCACCACCGGAGTAGTGGAGTTCACGACGTGCAGTTGACCATCGATCCCGTTTTTCCTCCTGTAAAAACCAAAGCAACCTTTAAACTCTGACGATCATGGCCAGCCCTCGAACTGACGCCAACACTCCGGACACTGCCTTTACACCATTCAACAACGGGGACGACCACGATCCCAACGTGGTCATTCACGGCGAAGAAGGCGACCACAGGGACGGGTAGACTACCTCTCCCTCCTCTGATGATGCAGACTTCATTGCCGCCCGACATGATGATAGCCTGGCTATCTGCCAGCCTATCCCCGCGCCACCTAATGTTGATCCGAACACAGTGGCTTTGTTCACGCTGATCAATCAGACCAATCTGATGATCTTCCAACAAAATGAACGGATTGGGGTGCTCAAGAGGGAGCGACAGCAGCGTTCTCCCCCGCGGAGGCATCGTCACCCTATTTCTCACAGCCCCTCTCCTCCCCCACAGAGGACATGGCAAGACGACTCTCGGAGTCCTTCCCCCCGACTGACTGGGCGTCGCCCTCACTTGGAACGGCCTCAACCCGTGGTCGCATTGAAGTGCAGTCGATTGCCTCCTCGGAAGGAATGATGGTCCCTCGTCCAGAAGAGGACCAAGGTCGACATGTACAGCAAGAAGCCAAAGAGCCGACCAAGGAGCTCCCCTCGACGAAGCAAGTGCGGTCAGGGTGACCAGTCCCCGTCACAATCACTAGTCAGGAGTGACGAGGATGACCAGCGCACCCACGATCCAGGGAAATCATGGAGACCCTTTTGCCCGTCAGGAGTGAAACTCGACTACAGGAACGTCCGAGGAGCTATCAAGTGCAAGCTCTTCCCAACCACCCTCCGGAAGGGTGCCATGGCGTGGTACAAGAGCCTCGTACCAGAGTCCATCACCACCTGGAAGGAACTGAAGAGATAGTTCTCCATACATTTCACTACTTCCCGATGCCACCCAAAGACAGAAGCCTCCCTGGAAGCCATCATCTAGGGTAAAGACGAATCTCTCCGAGATTACATCGAGAGATTCAACTGAGAAGTCGTCCAGGTAGCCACCATGGACGACATGAAGAAGTTTCTGATCGAGCGAGAACTATGACCTCGCACCGAGTTCTCCAAGGCTATGGACATTCAACGCAACTTGGAAGAGCTCCTCCACGAGGCCCAAGCATACATTCAGTATGAGGAGATAAAGGCCGCCCGTTGTGCCCGCGACTCGTGGAATCAAGAAGGCCCCCGAAGCTCCAGGCACGAGGACTCTACTACCCCCTTGCGAGGGGGAGAAAGAAGAAGAGAAGACTGTCCCAGGGACTCTCGTGAATCGAGAGGACCATCTAGCCGGTTCATAGAGTACACGCTACTCTCCGCTCCCCACGAGCGAATTCTGGCTGAGGCATCAACTCGGAATTCCAGAAAGGAGGTGTCCGCTTCCCGAATTCGACACCACCCAAACCAATCATTGACAAGTCCAAGTACTACAAGTTCCATAGGAGCCACGGGCATGTCACGGAGGACTGCATCCACCTCAAGGATGCGATAGAAATTCTGATCAAGGAGGGGCACCTCAAGCAGTACACGAAGAGGAACGACGCCCCCAGAAAGGATGCCCGGGAGACGCAAAGGATCGAGGAGGCAACCCCTCCCTCCGGAGAGAACGGAATGCAGGTCACTCTGAGTGTCACCCGACCAGAGGATTTCTACTTCCCCGACAAGGCCAAGATCCCTGTGACCGCTCGCAGCCCGTGGGAATGCTTCCCCACCGCAATGGTTATATCCGACAGGGGATTCAACAAGGTCTCCGTGGGGTCGATCAAACAGAAGTTTGATGAGCTGATCGACGTGAGCTCGACGCAGACTGCCACCTTTAAGAAGGTACGAGGAAAGTCGAACCCCATCACCTTCTACCTCGAGGAACTGCCGAGAGGCACCCCATCTCCACCATATCTCTCCTAATCAGGGCACAAATGGCGAACTTCGGTGTCTGTTGGGTCCTAGTCGACCAAGGGAGTTTGGTGGACATCATGTACGCCCACCTCTTCAAGACCCTCCAGCTCAATGAAACACATCTGACCCCCTACGCGGGCTCAGACCTCTAGGGTTTCAACGACACCACCACCAGACCGTGGGGCTATGTCGAGCTGATGGTTACTTTCGGGAGTGATGACACTGCCCGACAAGTCAAGACCCGCTTTCTGGTGGTGGAGTACCTTTCCCTATACCAGTGCATCCTAGGAAGAACGACTCTGACCCGCTTTCTGAAGATGAAGTACTACACGACCAGAGGTCGGGTCGTCACCCTCCACGGGGATATTGAAGCTGCTGGGAGATGCTTTGAAGCTGCGACCAAGGGTCTGAACTCGATCAACATCAAGTTCAAGACCGGAGAGAAGCCAGCCCCGAACGCCGAGCAGAAGCCACTCCCGTGCGTCAACGCGGTGGACCTCGACACTCGCTTCCCCAGCGAGCAGGAACAAGGAGAAGCAGCGGGCAATAACCTCCCAATCAAAGGCAACGGGTAGCCTCTCCACCCAACGCGCCCCATTCCAGATGGAGACTTTGAGCATATCACCCTCAGGGATAATTCGGACAGGAATGTGAAGATTGGTTTCGGGCTCCCCGACCTGACGAGGAAGCAGTTGAAGGCCTGCCTCCAGGAGAATGCTGACTTGTTCGCGTGGAGCGCGTCGGAGATGCCCGGCCTCGACCCAGATGTGGCCTGCTACCAGTTTACTGTAGATCTGACCGCTAGGGCTATAGTGCAACGTAGGCGTAAGCAGTCTCCCGGGAAAGAGGAGGCTGCTGAAAAGGCTGTAAAAGACCTCTGAGAGGTAAACTTCATTTTGGAAGCCCGGTACACCACCTGGCTATCCAACGTTGTACTTGTGAAGAAAAATAATAGAAAATGGAAGATGTGCGTTGATTACACTGATCTTAACCGGGCATACCCGAAAGATGCTTATCCACTGCCTAACATCGACCAACTAGTCGACAATTCTGCAGGTTTTAAATTATTGTCATTCATGGACGCTTACTCCGGGTACAGTCAAATCCCCATGGCGAAGGCCAACAAGCAATACACAGCCTTCATGACCGAGTCGGCCAACTACTACTACAATGTAATGCCCTTCGGCCTGAAAAACGACAGCGCGACCTACCAGCGGATAATGAATAAAGTCTTTCGAGGAGAGATCGGCGACATGATCGAAGTCTACATAGACGACATGATCGTGAAATCCACAGAAGAAATTGATCACGCCGCCCACCTAAAAATGGTCTTCGACACGGCGAGGAAATGCAAGATGAGGTTCAACCCGGAGAAATGCACCTTCCGCATCCGGGTAGCCAAGTTCCTCGGTTTTTACCTCATTGAGCGCAGGATCGAGGCGAAGCCCTTAAAGCGCAGGTGATGGTCGACTTCATGGCGGAGATGACCATCCTAGAACCTTCGATCGACGGATTTCGAAAATGGACGATCCACGTCGACGGGGCATCCAGCTCGACAGGAAGCGGAGCGGGCATCATCCTAAAAAACGAGGAAGGAATCCTGATCGAGGTCTCCCTCACGTTGTCCTTCCTGACGTCAAACAACCAGGCCGAGTATGAGGCTTTCCTTGCCGGGTTACGACTGGCCGGGGATCTCGACGCCAAGGAAGTAAAGATATTCACTGAATCCCAGCTCGTGGCCTCCAAGGTGCGAGGAGAATACCAAGCCAAGAACGACAGCCACATCGAGTACTTGGCTCTAGTGAAAGAAATGATGAAAAAGTTCACCTCAGCGAAAGTGAGTCACGTTCCGCGCGAACACTATACTCGGGCAGATGTCCTATCGAAGCTCGCGAGCACAAAGAAAAAAAGCAGGAACAAATCTGTTATTCAAGAAGTGCTTCCAAGTCCGAGCATCGAGAAAACCATCCTCGTGGCTGACGTAAACGCCATTGGAAACATCCACTGCTAGATGACCCCGATGTACGAGTACCTCACCACGGGAAAACTACTCGACAACCCCAAGGACGCTGAAGTAGTTGGGCAACGTGCCTACTCATATACTATTGTTGAGGACAAGTTATATCGACGCGACTTCTCAATCCCCCTCCTCAGGTGCGTCGAGGAGTCTAAGGTCCCCGACATACTCCAAGAGATCCACGAGGGGAACAACACGCAACACCTCGGCGGACGGTCCCTAGCCCGTAAGGTGTTGCGAGCAAGGTACTACTGGCACACCATGCAGCAGGACGCCAAGGAGCACGTCAAGAGGTGTGACAGGTGCCAACGACATGGAGACATGCACTTGGCACCACCCAGTGAACTCAAAACATTGTCGTCCTCGTGGCCATTTGCTTGGTGGGGGATGGACATCATCGGACCCTTCACCGTAGGGTCGTACCAAAATAAGTACCTAATTGTCGGCGTCGACTACTTCACCAAGTGGATCGAGGCCAAAGCCTTGGCCAAAATCACGGCCCACAACATACTCCGTTTCTACAAGAGGAATATACTTGCCCGATTCGGCGTGCCCCAGGAAATTGTCACCGACAACGGTACACAATTCACCGACAAGAACTTTCAAGACTTCGTCACCAAACTGGTCACGAAGCAACACTTCACGTCGGTCGAGCACCTGCAAACAAACAGACAACCCGAAGCCGCGAACAGGGTGATCCTGCGAGGTCTGAAATAGAGACTGTGCGACACCAAGAAAAGGTGGGTCAAGGAGATACACAGCGTCCTCTGGGCCTACAGGACAACCCCGCACTCCACTACCGGGGAAACCCCTTTCCGACTGACCTACGGAACTGAGGCGGTGATCCCTGTAGAAATAAGGGAATCCTCGAGAAGGACTGAGTCTCCCCTCGACGAGGAGATGAACGATAAGGCCCTAAGGGAGGAGCTCTACCTAGTCGAGGAGATATGGACGGGTGCGTCCCTTCCGAAGCCTCACTCAAACAGAAGATAACTTTTTGCCATGACAGCAAAGTTATCAAACACGAAATTCAGGTAGGCGCCCTTGTCCTGTGAAGGAACCAGAAAGATTCGCGCGAAGACAAACTCGCCGCGAACTGGGAGGGCCCCTATCGCGTCCATGTGAAAACGGGGACAGGAGCCTACTACCTCGAAAATCTACACGGGGAGGAACTTGCTCGACCATGGAACGCTGAAAAACTTAAAAAGTACTATAGTTAAACATTGCCCGCGACCCATCTGCGTCGCGACCACGGGAGCGCACTAAGGTACAAGCGTGACTTCCTAGCTCGGAACAAGAAGACAAGGGCCTGCTTTATGTGTGCGCGAGGACCCTTGATCCGACGGGGATACCTCGACCGAGTTCCACCGTCGTTGTACCAACTAGGCAGGACGCCCAACTCGCAATGGGAGGTCCACGCCACGAAACTAAGACCTCGCCCGAGCTCTTAGCTTCGTCGATGGTTGGGATACAGCTCCGACCACTCGATCAGTTCCCCACACTGTCGAGGACCAATGAAGTCAAGCAAAGGCCCCAAATACTTAGAAAAATATGGAAATAACGAATATATAATCAACATACAAGCATCACACACAAGACAAGGAAAGACAATGCATTCAACCGGGCAGAAGCCCATTGTTCAAAGAGTACATACAAAAATATCATAAGCCCCTGGCATGCAAGCCAGGCGGAAATTGATACAAAATCACGGCACAAAGGCCGAACTACACAACAGTAAAAAATGGCACGCAGGCCATACCAACAGAACAAAGAAAACAAAATTAAACAGTTGTATCTCCTCCAGACTGGTCACCCCTCATGGGTTGGTCGTCTTCGTTCTCCTTAGTTTCCGGCGCGATCACCCTACCGTCGACCACCTGGTGGTAGGGGCTTGTTCCTTCGGTTACGAGCCGGACACAGGGATTCACAAGTAGGAGTTGCTCAACAGCGGCCGTAAAACCCACTTCCATGGCCCCTAAGACGTCCTGCTCGAGGACCCTTATCTTCGACACCAGGTCCGCCCGAGAAAACAGGAGCTTCTCCTCGTCGGTCTCATCTTCAACAGGTCGGGCAGCCTGCTCTGGCTAAGGAATTCTCGCCAGGAGATTCTTCCTCTCCTCAGCAGTGCTCTTCAGCTTCCCCTCCATCTTCTCGTGAAGCTCGACCTGTGCTTCATTCAGCCTCTTGCACTCCGCGAGGTCCGTGGCCAGCTTCTGCATCTCCGTCTCGATAGACGCGAGCTTACCCTACAAATTAAGTAACTCGGCCGACGGGCAAGTCTCGTCGTTAAGAACCAAAGTCGCCTCGCAGACACGCATCACTGCAGCAATGTTCTCCGACAAGGATTTCCTCCTCATGACGTGGTCAACGCCCAAGATGGCCTTGGACTCAGCGGCACTAACGGACGGAGAGTTGGCCCTGGAGAAAAGGGCATGTGAGAGCACCTTTGGTTTGACAAAATTTTGGTAAAATACATTATTGATAAAGATGAATAAATCTGGACTGAACATAGATGTTGAAAAAGATGTCATGACATCCTGAAGTACTGCACTTATTTAGCAAGTGTCAAATCTGTAACACATCAGCCAAGAGATAATGCACATGGATCAAGGAATTAGCAAACAGAAGATTGAAGCCCAAAACTGCAGAAGATACTATAAATAGAAGACTTAGATCTAGGTTTTTGTATGTCTTAGTACGCCTTTTGTAACCTTGCTTTCTTGTGTAAGAAATAAGGGTTTAGGGTTTTGAGAGTCGTTGGCTCTCTAGGTTGTAAGTCTCCTTTTGTATCAGTTGATACATTGTGGTAGATATAGGTGTCGCACAGATCCATAAGCCTTGGGGTATTGGATTGTGTATTGTTCTTAGATGAAGCTTTTAAGAAAATCTGAGTTAGCTTGTTTGTCAAGAAAGCTTGACAGATTTCTGTATTGATAGGGATGATGTAGAAATCACAATTGGTGATTAAGGGAAGTGAGTGGGGTATCTCATATCAGGGTTGTAAACGTTTGAGTTTAGTCTTGGTAAAGATGTTCATTGGGTAGATGTTAGGTATGAAGTTGTAAACGGGGGAGTTAAACTTTGTAACGGTCTACAGATAGTGGAGTCTTCTTCCTGGATTGGTATCCCCCAGATGTAGGTGAGTTGCACCGAACTGGGTTAACAATTATTGTGTTCTTTATCATTCTACAGATTTACGTTTTCTGTTAGGGCTCATTTGGATCAGATGTCGTGACATCTGTGATTGTGCAGTTCTGATATTCAAGATATCAGTCTGATGTTGCGCCTCTGAGTTTAAATGATTATGTAGCACAATGTCTTGACATGTGTTAGGACATCTGTTGTCTGCATAGGCCAGAATTTCAATTGGTATCAGAGCAGGCATCCTGTCTGGTTCTGGATGAGATCTTTGGGAGATACTTTCTGGCGTTTAAACAAGGAGGAGTTTGAAGATCAGATCAATCAACTCAGATATACTCAAGGGTATTAATGGATGAGATAGATGTTCTGGATCGAAGGGAGCAACCCGGAGGTTGTTCATATTGCTGAGGAGATTCTACAACAACTACAGGAGAAGTGGCTAGTTCTCTTGTTGGCGTGTCTTATAAGATGTTATGACATCTTTTTAGGGCAAGCAGGATTTGTTCCTTGGTGATTCCGCTGCATGTGTTTTTGATGGAAGAGCTCTAGAATTATGGGATTCTGGAGTTGTTACTGAAGACAGTTGGTGGAAGGTCTCAATCGCCGGCCTCTATATTTGAAGATATCTGCAGTCTTCTATTCCAAAGTTGGGAACGATGGAGTGAAAGGAGTTGTGGTTAGATATCTGGTATGATGACTTGGTACTTGGAAGCTTGGTTTCTTGGTTCATTTGAAGTCAGTTGAAGAGGAGAGGAGTTGAGTTTAAGTTTAGAAGGTTCTTGCTCTAGGAGTTTGATAAATTATTGGTCGGCTAGGTTGTCAAAGATACTGGAGAATTCTCTCAAGTCCACTCATAAAGGCATCTATGTCGTGTATCTGGAGTCTTCTAGTTACTCTTCTGACAAGAAGGTGTTTCTTTGAAACACAATCTGAAGAAAGTGGAGGTGATTTATTTTCACCATCCAAAAATAGCAAGGAAGGATTCATCTCTCTTGACCCTAAGAGTGGATCCAATCTGATTGAAGAATTGTTGAGGTAAATAAGATTTGTTCAGAGAAAGTCTTAGTTACTTGAGTCAAGGGTGGCAGCCTTGGTATCTCAACATTGTCCTTGAAGAAGATACTTGCAAAAAGATTGAATACTCTATAAGTGTTCATGACATGATCTGGTGGAGCTCAACTACAACAGTGAAGAAGGGTTATTGTACAAGGATTTAAGATCAATTGCTATTTGTGGAATCCACAAGTATTTAATTGATTATCCTTGAAAGTCAAGATTGCTGATGTTCAACAAGATGTTGGAACATCTCATCATTAGAGTTTGTGAAGAATCATGGGAGGGGTACTGCATACGCTTTAGCATCTGTTATAGTCTTAGGTGGTGACCTAAAAAGTGGCTTCAGTTGGGTGTGACAGGAGCATGTGTTCTCTGGAGAGTTTCCTGGCAAGAAACTAGTTTGGACTTTGATGTTGTTGAAGATGAGGATGAAGACATCATAATCTTGATGGTTGCAGCTTGGATCAGCTTATTTTTGATCTAGGTGCTTTGGAGCATGAATCTTGCTCTTTTTGTTGAAGGTCAAAGTTAAGTGGAAGTTATCTCTGATTTTCTATAGTCTCCTCTACTAAGGAAAGTGGCATTCTTTGGTATGGCTATGGTGTAGTCTTGGACTACTTATTTTCTAAAAATTCAGACGTGGCAGGTGTGAAGTCTTTGGAGTTTCAAAGCAGGATGGAGGTTGTCTACTCAAACTTGGTTGTTGAATCAAGTCTATGAGGGCATAGAACTCTTGTTCTGCGAAGGGAGGAGGTTCTTCTAAGTGGCAGAAGGAGGAACTGAATTCAACAGTTGGATGTCATATCAGAATGCTCTGACATCTAGCTTAACATCAGAAGTCTCAGCTCGTGATGTGGCACATCAGCTTAAGATAAGGTGATCTACAGGAGAATGGAAGTTGTGGTTGCCTAAAAAAGGTCTATCTCATGCAGTTTGCGGGAGCTGTGGATGGGAAGATGTTACATGACTAATGTCGCTCCCAGGATTCTCATCCAGGTACAAACGCGAGAGTGGCGCGGAAAAACAGAGTCGCCAGCCGTGTAAATTTATCCCAAGAGAGGGAAAGGGAACACCGCATAAACCTGAGGAAAGAGGGAAAGGAATGGTCATTGCAACCATAGCCTGGGTTCGGGAGTCGGTTACGCGAGGGGAAGGTGCTAGCACCCCACGCGTCCATCGTACTCGATGGGATCCACGCTTGTTGTCTATTCTAAGGGTGAGTTATCCTATCATCTATGGCTGTGCTAAAACGGGAGGGGAAGACAAAGACCGACTCGGTAGGACGTCAACGTCCTAGGCCTACGTACCCCCTTTGTGCAATGGGGAATTCAGAGTCAACGTAGTTCGGACCAAGTTCTTTTTGTGTTTTTTATGAGCGATGTTAAGTTCGCGTCCGGCAGTTAGGGTCGATGCCTGTTTGCGTCTCAGACGGAAGGTAACGTGCCCTTTTGAAAATAGCCTTTAAGTTGAAGGTCCCGAAGGACAAAAAAGGTTTAAAGTTGGTTTATGTTTTTTAGGACAGAAGTGGCTTAAGTTAGTTCCTAAGCTGCATTGCACCAAAGTCTAGGGCATAGGGGCGAATACTTAACGCATCGTCCCAAGACAGGACGCTCGCTAAGCACTCTAGAAAGATGAGAGGAAGCCCCTCATTTCTCATTCCCCATACTCAAGACTCGCGTGCAATACACCTTATTATTATTAAGTGTTTTAAAGAAATTTGAGGTGAGAAGAGAGAAGACACCAGGGTAACTCTAAGGGAGACTATGAGTCCTAAAGTTGTCATGCATGGGTGACCTACGGTTAGTGAGGTTTGAAAACAACCTAAATCCTAAAGGAAGAAGATAGGAGAGAAGGAAAGGATAAGGGTGACCATGGATATTTATCCATACCCTTAAAGGACTTACCTTGGTCCCTGCATAAAAGGTTAGTGAGAAACAGACATAAACAAGAGAAATGAGGTGAATGAAAATCAAACAATGGCAACCAACAATGATTATCATCCAAACATGAATCAAATAAACAAAGAAACAGCCCCAAAGCAAATGGCACAAGTGCCTTTTCAAGCAGATAATCATACAAGGTCAAAGATGCGCCTGCAAGAAAATCTCAAGTGAAAACAAATCAGATAATTAGAAAAATGACTCCTAAAATTCCCAAATTAAACATTAAGGTTCCTCAACCAGAGTCAAACAACATATCAAAAGTCCCTGCAAAAAATCAAGATATTAGTCATTCAAATAATTAGGCAAAGTTCAGGTGGAAAGTGGGGTTCAGTATGCCAAAGGGAAGGACCTAAATGCAATATGAAATAAATTTAAAAATGAAAGAAAAATATTTTTATGCAGTTTAGAATGTTAATGAATGAATGTAAAAAGAACGGATCAAAAATATTTTGTAGATGAGGAGAATTAAAAT
Source organism: Lathyrus tuberosus (assembly GCA_022829125.1). Classification (NCBI taxonomy): domain Eukaryota; kingdom Viridiplantae; phylum Streptophyta; class Magnoliopsida; order Fabales; family Fabaceae; genus Lathyrus; species Lathyrus tuberosus. Next base: position 1,102,239 of record JALAZF010000089.1, on the reverse strand, counting down.
GAAGAAGTTCAAGTATGCATTATAGGTGTAATTGAAAAAGAAAATAGATCAAACAATTAATTTAAATGATAAGAATAAAATAAAAATAAAAAATAAAATTTGTAAAAATTTTATAAATTAATAAAGATGATGTATGAATTTTTTAGGATTTTTTTAAATGCAATTAGGTATTTTTAAAATTAAAATATGAAAATGTAATTGAAATAAAATAAAATAAGATGAATTAAAAGTGTGTTGGGGGTACGTGTAGTAAAAAAATGAAGAGGAATAATGGTTGGGCCAAAAGGGAAGGGTGCGAATAGCAGCCCAAGTGTTAAGTCCGTTAAAAAAAAAATAAAAAACAAAATAAAACGTGGGGGGGCGTGGTCAGCAAGGAAAGTGCGTTGGAATTGTGGTTGGGCCAAAGGGTGGGGGGTGCGCGTAGCAACCTAGCCCACCCAACTTTCAGAAAAAAAATAAAAAGGCTGGGGAGTATACCGTGTTCTCCCATGTGCACGGCACATGACATTTTTTATGTGTTGGCTCAATGATAGCCTAGTGATTCATCAGACGCACATGGTTAGGTCACCAAGTCAACAGTCAACAAAAAGTAGTCAAAACGAAATAACCTTATTGGAGGCACACGGTAACTGCTGTGAGGTAATAACATGCAACCACTAAATAAAAATTCAGAAAAAAAAAAAAAAGAACATCACACGTGGCCGGCTTTGGACCGTGCGATCAAAGGCATGAACGGTGAGGATTACGTCTTCCTCCCACGAACCCTAGACTGGCTGAAAATTCACAGATCGCCGGAGCCCTAGCTCCGGCCGCCCTAGCTCCACCTGCAATTCTTAAAAAGTGCCCAGAAAATACGCACGAATACACTATTCCAACCGGTTTTTCACGAGGATTAAGATTATGCACTCCACATTCACAAATAATTAACACATAATTCAAATCGAAGGGATTAGTGTTAGGGCGAAAAATTTCAAATCAACATTACAGGCAATATACGCATCCAATCACCAAACCAATCATACCAGCATGATCAGTGACAACAACACAACAATATTTACGTAAAAAAAAGGAGTTTTAGGATCCTTGAAAATCCTTCAAACCTGAGATGGTATACCTTTAAACCTTGCCTTTGGATGCGAATGGTGGTTGGGTTGTGCTCCAGAAATCCCCAGGAGAAGGTTTGTGGAAGAACTTGTGGCAAAAACCTTGTGGATCGTGAGTTTTTGTGAGAAATCCTCTTTTAGGGTTTTCTTGAGAACTCCTCCAATTTCACATGCATGAACCCTAACCAGTGCATCTTTGTGTTTATAAAGACTAGGGTTTGCCTCTGAATACGAATTGGGCTTAGGTAATTCCATGTTTAATGATTTTTGAATTATTTTAGAATTTGGCATTATGTTGAATAAGTGAAAAATACACCCCTTCCATGCACTTAAATTCATAATGGATCACTTGCATCTGGATTGCTAATCACACCATATTTAACTTGGGCCTTGAGAACAAATGATTCATGAGTTTTAGACATTTTGGGAAATTTGAATAATGGAAAATAGGTGAAAAATAAACCATGGAAATACTTCATTCATGGGCCCAAAATAATCCTCACGGAATGTCTTTTAATATTGGAATGTGGCATGAAGCAATGGAATTGATTATAGGTCACTATGCCCAAAATTATGAAAATGGCATCATGAGAAACCCTAAAAACCACTTTGCCTTCTTTTGATCATAACTGGAGTTTCACAAATGATATGGAGACCCACTAGTACTTGTTGGAAATAGGAGAAAAAGATTTTCAACTTTCATGTTGGAGAAAAATTCATCTGAAGCATCTTTGATGGTGTAAAGTTAAGTTGAATGAAGTGTAGAAACTTGCCAAAAATGGAAACCTTTCATTATAGGTCACTTTCCAAATTTGGAAACTTTGCACCAACTCCTGATTCCTGACAAACATGTATGAAACTTGACCCCTGGAGACCATATGAGGGTGTAAGACCTTAAAATCCCCGAAGGGAACCTCAAAATTTCACAGTTGACTTTTCTCCTTTGACTGTTGACTTTTCCCCAAATTCAACTGATTTTCAATCTATTGGCCAATTGAACTTCTCTTGAACCAAACTGATGGACAATCTACCACTCCTAGATACTTAGGGACCCAAGGAATACCATGGAATCAAGTCTTGCCCAAAAAATCAGAAATAAACTGACTTTATAGCAAACCCTAGTTTTGGTACCCTCAGTCTAGGAGGAAATAACACAGTCTCCAAATCCAAATTCCTCTGAATATGATGTGTATCCTCTCCAACAAAGGTGATATGTGTCATTTGGTGCTGATAAAAACCCAAGGAGCCTGGCCATTGGAGCAATAAACCCAAGAATTCCAAAACCATAATTCATGCACTGGTTAGGAGAGAGTGATCCACTTGAGATCCCTTGCCACTTGTGAACCCTTGATGATGTAGTAGACCAGATAAGACTTTTCTGAACTGCCTCAGGCACTTTGACCCCATGCTAATGATATGCATACATGATAATGCAAAAAAGAAATGAAACATAAGCCAGTTAGTAAAAAAGTAAGGAGGGCAAATTTTGGGGTGCAACAGCTGCCCCTATTCAATCAACTTGGTCCTGAGTGTATGATAGCGACAGCTTTCAGATAATCAGGATACACGGAGATTGAATACCAAAGAACCCAGAAATTTGCAATCCTCTACTGAAGAATTATTCATAAATGCTGGTATGCTGGGTATAAAACAAACTTTCCCAAGTTATGTCATCTCTGCTTATAAAGAGAACCGACGAAGTAAATCTTCAAAAGGTTGCTATCTCTGCTGATAAAGAGAACTTAGCAAAGTAAAAGCCATCCCTGCTGATAAAGGGAAACTGACGAAGAACTATCCAGAAGATCGCTACCTCTGCTAATAAAGAGAAACTAACGAACTGATGCCATCCCTGCTGATAAAGAGAAACTGACGAAAGAAAATCTTCAAAAGATTGCTGTTCTCTGCTGATAAAGAGAATCTAGCAACATAAATGCCATCCCTGCTGACAAAGGGAAACTGACAAAAGAAAATCTCCAAAAGATTGCTGTTCTCTGCTGATAAAGAGAATCTAGCAACATAAATGCCATCCCTGCTGACAAAGGGAAACCGACGAAAGAAAATCTTCAAAAGATTGTTGTTCTCTGCTGATAAAGAGAATCTAGCAACATAAATGCCATCCCTGCTGACAAAGGGAAACTGACGAAAGAAAATCTTCAAAAGATCGTTGTTCTCTGCTGATAAAGAGAATCTAGCAACATAAATGCCATCCCTGCTGACAAAGGGAAACTGACGAAAGAAAATCTTCAAAAGATCGTTGTTCTCTGCTGATAAAGAGAATCTAGCAACATAAATGACATCCCTGCTGACAAAGGGAAACTGACTAAAGAAAATCTTCAAAAGATCGCTACCTCTGCTGGTAAAGAGATACTAGCAAACTGATGCCATCCCTGCTGATAAAGGGAAACTGACGAAAGAAAATCTTCAAAGATTGTTGTCCTCTGCTGATAAAGAGAATCTAGCAACATAAATGTCATCCCTGCTGATAAAGGGAAACTGACGAAAGAAAATCTTCAAAAGATCACTGTTCTCTGCTGATAAAGAGAATCTAGCAACATAAATGCCATCCCTGCTAACAAAGGGAAACTGACGAAAGAAAACCTTCAAAAGATCGCTACCTCTGCTGGTAAAGAGATACTAGCAAACTGATGCCATCTCTGCTGATAAAGGGAAACTGACGAAAGAAAATCTTCAAAGATTGTTGTCCTTTGCTGATAAAGAGAATCTAGCAACATAAATGCTATCCCTGCTGATAAAGGGAAACTGACGAAAGAAAATCTTCAAAAAATTGCTGTTCTCTGCTGATAAAGAGAATCTAGCAACATAAATGCCATCCCTGCTGACAAAGGGAAACTGACGAAAGAAAATCTTCAAAAGATCGCTACCTCTGCTGGTAAAGAGATACTAGCAAACTGATGGCGACTTCACTGGGGGTAACGTGAAACGAAACTTCTGGTTTTAAACCACCTCTGGCAAACAAAATATGTCAAGCAAGGACGGGATTTCACACAAAAAGAGGGCCAAACAAAGGCAAACTCCCAACCGTTTCAAAATCTACTGGTAAGATGACTCCGTTGGGGAAGGAGAAGTCTAAATAAAAGACTCTGCCGGGGAGCACAAGTATGAGGAACGCATCCTTCCAAAAAAAAATCTCCTGAGTTATGCCATCTCTGCTGAGAAAGAGAACTGGCAAAGAAAGTATCAAACCTGGATTATGCTTCGAATGCAAATGGAAATGCTATGTGTTTGAGGATGCAATGCGAATGCTTATGATATGCAAAAAAGGGTCTTTCCAACAAAATAAATGCCGGAGAGAAAAAACCAATTCAGCCGGGGATGACAAAAATAAATTATCCTCTGAATCCAGGAACTCTGCTGAGAAGGGTCATACTGATCGACTCTTCGGATCAACCACTTCTGCTGGGGATGAAATCCCAAAAGAACTACCGGGGACCCTGTCCTTTACTGAAGGTAACATCCAAAACCTGAGATTTCTCCTCTGTTGGGGGAGTTGAGAATGATTGCCAATAACAGAACCGGAAGTCTGTTACTGAAAAATTGCTGATATCCAATTGGCTTAGAACCTGTTGGGGAAAACAGTCCATGATACCAGCCTGCTTGGGGATACTGCTGATCTTAGTCTGCTGGTGGGGAGAATGACTTTACTCTCACCTTGCTGGGGATTAGAATATGACATTGTCGGTGAGAGCACGCTTCCTGGCTGGATGGGGAAGGTGAACACCCTGATTCTGTGGGGAGATAACGTCTTGATTCAAAGAAAATACGTTCTAGGTCTCCTGCTGGGGAAAGTCTGCTCTGCTGAAGAAAGTTTGTCCTGCTGGGGAAGGAACAATCCCAATGCTGGGGAGAGCCAACTGCTGAGGATGTACAATCTGTTGCCCTGCGACCTGACTTGTCTTTATGGTCATAAGCGACTCTTTGAACTTTTCATCTCAAGAGGATTTTACAGAAAATCGGGCGTTCGCACTGCCCCAGGGTCTTCAAACTCTTGGAGAAATTTATCATATCTCGACATAATTGCCCCAGTCTTCATAATCCATGATGTACATTACCTCGAAAGGGAATCGTAATGACTTGACAATACTCTGCTTCAGCATCTTGAACCTTGAGGAGGTGTTTTCAGTCAACCATTTTCAGGAGTGGACGATCTCTCACGCTCTAGAGGTGACCTGCCCCAATATGAGCTTTGAAGTGACTTTGCCCCTGCTCTTAGAATGAATGCCCCAGAATAACTGATCTTCGGAGAGTTTCCTCGACGTAACTGCCCCAGATTGGCTACATCTTAACGCGACTTACTGGGGAGAGCCCACTCTACACTGAGGCTTTTCACAGCCTGCCCTTTGATATGATTGTCCTTCAGCATTTCCAAGCGTCCCAACTTGGCAGGATCAAGCTTCTTGCCTGACGTTCATTGATGTTTAGGCACATGTATGCAAACAGAATAAGTTATTTATGAGAATGATAATCCTAATGCAACACTCATGTTAACCTTGAAGTTTTTATTGAAAATGCGTCGCCGAGCCTTGTGAATGAATCACTAGCTGGGATGCGACCTTGATTTTTGAATGGCAAAACAATGCGCACATGCAATACCAACAAATCTTATTAGCACAACTCATAGGAGTCAGGAGCGCTATCCTGTTGAAGTACGCTTTCGGAATAACCCTGTTTCAATTAGGACTTTTAAGGGCTGTAACGTGGTCTGGTTCCCGGTTTCAGAAAAAAGGATTTATGGCTCAAAATTTATCGGTGCCCACCCACTCTCCGTGATGTTCTCCAGTCCTATGTTCACTTAATCTGACCCGAACGCTCATCTCTCAAAAGGTTTATGATCCTTAAGGAACCTACGCCACTAATGATTTGGCACCTAAGGGAGTTTTGGAATGACAGTCACCTCTTTTTGTCTTTTGTGTCTGTAATCACACGAATTTGTTCTTATCGGGGATTTTCTTTTGTAACGCCTTTCGCTTTTTCTCTCGTTTGCTTTTTGATCCCTAATTTTTGCCTGGACTGGCTCTTTTGAGTTTTTTCGATTTTGAAGTCCAGCGGGATGCCCTAACTTTTGCCTAAGTCATTTCGACTTAGCGGGCTTTTCTCTTTTCTCTCTTTTTTCATTCCAATTTTTTTTAACAAAGCGTGTGACACTGGTTGTCTTACTTGCTTGACAAGGTTGTGACCGCCTCACTCCTTAGTTGTTGATGGATGACCATCGTGGTTTCGCATCTCTTGTTGGTGGGAAGAAGGTAATGGATCCTCAGACGCACACTCTCCTTGAAATTTGAACGCTCGGTCAAACTAACTGACGCCTACCCTGCCCCTGGGTTAAGTATGAGGGTTTTTTTTCCGTACGAAAGAAGCTCCTACTTCAAGGCTCAAAGGGGTTAACGAGGGTCTATCTCCCTTATATCTCCAGTGTTTAGGGATTTGAAACAATGCCTGTACATCCTCAACAGGGTTTTATCCGAAAGCATACAACCAAAGGTTTTGCGTTTTTACTTCATCATCCTCCCTCAAGAGTTCTAAACAAAGAAAATTGGTATTGTAGTGCATAAAAAAAAACATTTAAGAGTGAATACGAATGGATTACTTCAAGGAAAACATACTCATTGCATTAATATCGTCAAAAAAACAAACAAGTCTTGCATACACACGATGCTTTAACAAGAAATGAAAAAATACAAATGAAAATGCAAGTAAAGAAACTGAAGATTGCCATTGCTGAGGAAGCTTAATTCTCTCTGGACGTACTTGCAGACTGAGTGTTCATTTGAGAAAGGAGGCTTCCATTGATGTACATGTCATCTTCAGTGAATATAATGATCTCTGAGTCTACCAGGTCTTGCACCTTGTGCTTGAATACATTACACTCATCAATTGCGTGCCCAAACGTTCCCGAGTGGAACTCGCACCTAGCAGTCATGTCATAATCCGGAGGAATAGGGTACGGTACTGGCGCGGTACCCCTTGTTTGAATCAGAGACTTCTTGAGCAGACGCGTAAACAGCTAACTATAAGGGATTGGAACAGGATCAATTGTCCTCTTGGGCCCTCTTGGTCTTGGTTACCCCTATTGCTGATAATTATGTTGTCGATGCTGATTTGGGCACCTCACCTGCGCTTGCTCTTTCCTTTCCACATTTGGCTGAGGCACAAATAAAGGTTGCTGACGTAAAACTTCTGTAGCAAAAGGCTGTGGAGAAAGTCCATGGTATGAGGTAGATCCTGCAAAGAGGGGAGGAGCCTTCACTTCTTCTGCAACAATTGGGGTAACATCACCTTGTACATTCACGCCGCCCGACGTGAACTCAATTGCCCCTGCGTCAATCAAATCCTGGACTCGGTGCTGAAAGGCCCTACATTCCTCCACAGTATGACCTGGTGCCCTAGAATGGAAATCACAATGGGCTCTTGCATCATATCCTGGTGGAGGATTACCAGTGAGAGGAGCCAAAGTCCTTTTCCGTACCAGTTGAAACTGAAGGAGATACGGCAATAGCTGAGAATACAGTATAGGGAGCGGATGAAAAACTCTTTCAGACTTCTTCTGCCCCTGTGTACACTTTTTGCCCTTGGGCTTCTCTTGGGAGCCAAGACCTAGCTGCTGCTGGGAAAGTTTTGGAACTTCCGCTTGTGGAAGAGACTCACGAGGTAATCCATGATTTAAATCAAATTCCAAAGAGATGGGAGGAGTAAGGATCTCTGTTGTGGAAGCGGCCACAAGACTGTCTTCCTTCTTCAACACTGTTTTCAAAATCTCCATGACCAAACCCATCTGAGTCTTCATCTGACTGATCTCCTCCCTCAGCATCCTCTGCTCCTGGAGCATGTCTTCCCCAAATTGACTCATCTGAATCTTCAGTTCACTCAACTCAGCTTGAACTCGTTCCATGATCAACTCTGCAATTCTGAGATTATAACAAGATAAGAATACCGGAGATAAACACCTGTCATGCAAAATGGTTATGCAAAATGATTATGAATATGCAAATGCAAATGGACGTGTTTGAAAATTCACAGGGCGATCCACCCCTTGATTCCGATTTAATAACAAGGTGTAATGGAACTTCTGCTCATATATTAAGAAAACCAGAGAAAGCCAAATGTCAACAATCACAAATCCGAGATACAAGTCTGAATATAAAAAACCATAGGTCCCAACCAACAAGCCTGGTGGTGATCCACATACAATGAAAGAAAACAGAAAACTATGGCATATCATCAAAGTTTACAAGCGTCAATCCTCCCCATCCACTATGCTTTCTGCACCAGTCTTGAATTTCCTCGAACAACTTTCTGGTGTCGGGATGCTTGGGCCTCTGAATTAGTCCTTGAATGAGAAGGTCTCTCATGTGTATGATCCCATCCAAGTATCTGCAATGCAACTCCCAAGCGTCTTCTCCAGAAACACCATCCATGCCAGGACCCTCATGTCTAGGTTTCTTCACCTCAGCTTGGGCTTTCAGTTCTTCCATGGAGGCTATGGATTCATTGAGTCGACCTTCGACTACTTGTCTCTTGAATATCCGTGATAAGATCTCGGTGTCTTTCTTCTTGAGCGTCGACTTCAATTGATCAATCTTAGCTATGTAGTCGTCTTCCTTTCTCTTATTCTCAGCCATGGCAGTTTCTTGGTGATCATTGAACCTGTGAATCTTCAACAAAGCCTTGCCTAATTCCTCCTCCTTGGACCTGAGAACGCTACTGATACCATCCAAATCTTGTTTCATTCTTTCTCTGGATGCGACCATGTCAGCAAGCTCTCTTTCTGCTTTAGCAAGAAGCTCTGTCTTCAACTTGGCGGTATGAACAGCTTCACCCCTCTCATGCTTACACTGATAAATCTCTCTCTTTAGCTTACTATTCTCTTCCCGCAACCTTTCCTTTTCAGCCCATAATTCGTTATACTTCTCCAACTCAACGGTGGTATGAGGCTCGATCACCAAAGGATACAAAGATGGTTCCACCGGGAAGGGAAGAAGCTCCTCTTCTGCTCTCTTCTTGATCCACTCTTTATAGGGAGGAAAAGCCTGGTTATTACATTTCCCGAATGACATTTTACCCTTCTTAGTCACCTGTTTCCAAGCATTCACAACTTTCCTTATCAACCCTTGATCCTCAATACCATTGAAGAACAAGGACTCACGGACATCTCGCTCTTCGGGTGGATTCTTCAAAGGATAGCCAAACTGTCTGATAGCTAGGGAGGGATTATAGTTAATTCCACCTTTCCTCCCTATCAAGGGAACATTAGGGAATTCTTCACATTTTCAAATGATCTCCATTCCTAGCAAGTCACGATTAATCCAAACGATGTTATCAGCAGTCAAGCCCATAACCCTCTTAGACCACTTCAGAGAATCTTTCGTATCAACGAAAGCGCCAGATTCAGGGAGACGAATCAGAAACCAAGTAGCTAAGAGCGGCGCACAGCAACTCACAGTTTTCCCACGCCTATTCTCATTCTTATAGTGAACTGAATGGTACACATCACCCAGCAAGGTAGGTATAGGATTCTTCGAAATAAAGATTCTGACGGCATGCATATCCACCAGATCAGGAATATTCTGAAACAAAACAATCCCATAGATGCACATAGCTAGGATAGCTTGGAAAGCAGTCCAGTTCTTCTCTTTGACATGTATGCAAGCCTGATCGAACAAGAACTTCAACGAGAAACCCTTAACTCCTTGTTTTTCTGCAATATTACTGTTAAGAACGGATTCATCAATATGAAGAGCAACAGCCATATCTTTCACCCCGGGGTGTTCTTCAGAAAAGAAAACTATATCATGACTGATAGGAATTCCCAAAATAAATGAGAACTCCTCTAACGTCGGAGCCAAGATGTAGTCCGGGAAAGTGAAGCAACGCAGAGACGGATCGTAAAACTGAAGAAGTGTGTGAATGGCATCCTTCTCATACTGGGAGATATTATAGACAAATTTCAGAAGTCTTCCATACCTTCCACTGAACTCTGTACGAACTTCAGAACCAGCCATATTAATCAGTTTGTGAATCAGTGTCAAAGTCGGCTCTGGGAATGAATAGGCGACAGTCTTCTTTCTCTGAACATCCATACTGAAGAACCTCAGAAAACCGGAATCAAGAGTAAGATGCAAGCCCTGAAAAATGTCAAACACGTCAGAATGCAAGAAATATGATATGCTCATGCAAACATGGGGTCAAGGCACACTGCTGGATGTGCTGTGCTGTTAGCTGAACGAGAAACCAGAAAACCGGAACTCTGAACCGCTGAGGAACCCAAATAATCAGACATTGATGAGGAATCCAGAAAACCGGGTAGGTTGAAAGTCTCGGTTACCTGCAAACCTGCAAACGCCCATCCCCTCTCACATGTGGGTACTAGGATGTTTAGTATCCCGGGCTCTCAGGTCGAAAAATGATGATACGTTCACCATTTCTAGTTTGGCATCATCATCAATCGAGGAGGCCTCAACTGATTCTCCAAAGCGGAAGGTCCTCAGCTTTGGCACTGAGGTCGAGAAACAATAGTACATTCATCCCTCGGGGTACAGTACTAAAGTCAATCGAGGAGTGCCTCCACTGATTTTCTTCAAAACGTAGAGGCCATCCTATGCGAGTTCCAAAGGGGGCCCTCGGGTGCGAATGGGTTTGCCACAGGATGTGGTCTGCCACTGTCACCACTAAAGAGGGATGTTTCCACTAAGGTCCTCAATGATCGGTCACCAGAGTCGACAGCTCTCTAGATCAACACTCCAACATGCGCAAGACACACACGTTAGAATGCGTCCCAAGATAGCCTCGTCTGGTTGTGAATTTCGTGAACACACAAACGTACCAAGCGGGCACGTAGGTCCCACTACTTTCCACTCTAGTCCTAGGGTATTCTCAAGCCTTGGTATTGGGCTTAGCTCTCAGCCCCACTCAACCTGCAAAACAAAGAACAGCCAGCACAGCAGCAGCATGATAGTAATAAAAAATGAAATGCAGAAAATGCGGTAAAAATAAAAAATAAAAATAAAATACAACACATAAATCAAATCAAAACAAAATACCCAAAGAGAACAAAGACAAGCAAGCGTTAGGATTGACTCGCTTAGGGATGGACCAGCATAGGTCAACCAAAGTCCCCAGCAGAGTCGCCAGCTGTCGCTCCCAGGATTCTCATCCAGGTACAAACGCGAGAGTGGCGCAGAAAAACAGAGTCGCCAGCCGTGTAAATTTATCCCAAGAGAGGGAAAGGGAACACCGCATAAACCTGAGGAAAGAGGGAAAGGAATGGTCATCGCAACCATAGCCTGGGTTCGGGATTCGGTTACGCGAGGGGAAGGTGCTAGCACCCCACGCGTCCATCGTACTCGATGGGATCCACGCTTGTTGTCTATTCTAAGGGTGAGTTATCCTATCATCTATGGTTGTGCTAAAACGGGAGGGGAAGACAAAGACCGACTCGGTAGGACGTCAACGTCCTAGGCCTACGTACCCCCTTTGTGCAATAGGGAATTCAGAGTCAACGTAGTTCGGACCAAGTTCTTTTTGTGTTTTTTATGAGCGATGTTAAGTTCACGTCCGGCAGTTAGGGTCGAGGCCTGTTTGCGTCTCAGACGGAAGGTAACGTGCCCTTTTGAAAATAGCCTTTAAGTTGAAGGTCCCGAAGGACAAAAAAGGTTTGAAGTTGGTTTGTGTTTTTTAGGACAGAAGTGGCTTAAGTTAGTTCCTAAGCTGCATTGCACCAAAGTCTAGGGCATAGGGGCGAATACTTAACGCATCGTCCCAAGACAGGACGCTCGCTAAGCACTCTAGAAAGATGAGAGGAAGCCCCTCATTTCTCATTCCCCATACTCAAGGCTCGCGCGCAATACACCTTATTATTATTAAGTGTTTTAAAGAAATTTGAGGTGAGAAGAGAGAAGACACCAGGGTAACTCTAAGGGAGACTATGAGTCCTAAAGTTGTCATGCATGGGTGACCTACGGTTAGTGAGGTTTGAATACAACCTAAATCCTAAAGGAAGAAGATAGGAGAGAAGGAAAGGATAAGGGTGACCATGGATATTTATCCATACCCTTAAAGGACTTACCTTGGTCCCTGCATAAAAGGTTAGTGAGAAACAGACATAAACAAGAGAAATGAGGTGAACGAAAATCAAACAATGGCAACCAACAATGATTATCATCCAAACATGAATCAAATAAACAAAGAAACAGCCCCAAAGCAAATGGCACAAGTGCCTTTTCAAGCAGATAATCATACAAGGTCAAATATGCGCCTGCAAGAATATCTCAAGTGAAAACAAATTAGATAATTAGAAAAATGACTCCTAAAATTCTCAAATTAAACATTAAGGTTCCTCAACCAGAGGCAAACAACATATCAAAAGTCCCTGTAAAAAATCAAGATATTAGTCATTCAAATAATTAGGCAAAGTTCAGGTGGAAAGTGGGGTTCAGTATGCCAAAGGGAAGGACCTAAATGCAATATGAAATAAATTTAAAAATGAAAGAAAAATATTTTTATGCAGTTTAGAATGTTAATGAATGAATGCAAAAAGAACGGATCAAAAATATTTTGTAGATGAGGAGAATTAAAATGAAGAAGTTCAAGTATGCATTGTAGGTGTAATTGAAAAAGAAAATAGATCAAACAATTAATTTAAATGATAAGAATAAAATAAAAATAAAAAATAAAATTTGTAAAAATTTTATAAATTAATAAAGATGATGTATGAATTTTTTAGGATTTTTTTAAATGCAATTAGGTATTTTTAAAATTAAAATATGAAAATGTAATTGAAATAAAATAAAATAAGATGAATTAAAAGTGTGTTGGGGGTACGTGTAGTAAAAAAATGAAGAGGAATAATGGTTGGGCCAAAAGGGAAGGGTGCGAATAGCAGCCCAAGTGTTAAGTCCGTAAAAAAAAAAATAAAAAACAAAATAAAACGTGGGGGGGTGTGGTCAGCAAGGAAAGTGCGTTGGAATTGTGGTTGGGCCAAAGGGTGGGGGGTGCGCGTAGCAACCCAATCCACCCAACTTTCAGAAAAAAAATAAAAAGGCTGGGGAGTTTACCGTGTTCTCCCATGTGCACGGCACATGACATTTTTTATGTGTTGGCTCAATGATAGCCGTGTGATTCATCAGACGCACATGGTTAGGTCACCAAGTCAACAGTCAACAAAAAGTAGTCAAAACGAAATAACCTTATTGGAGGCACACGGTAACTGCTGTGAGGTAATAACATGCAACCACTAAATAAAAATTCAAAAAAAAAAAGAACATCACACGTGGCCGGCTTTGGACCGTGCGATCAAAGGCATGAACGGTGAGGATTACGTCTTCCTCCCACGAACCCTAGACTGGCCGGAAATTCACAGATCGCCGGAGCCCTAGCTCCGGCCGCCCTAGCTCCACCTGCAATTCTTAAAAAGTGCCCAGAAAATACGCACGAATACACTATTCCAACTGTTTTTTCACGAGGATTAAGGTTATGCACTCCACATTCACAAATAATTAACACATAATTCAAATCGAAGGGATTAGTGTTAGGGCAAAAAATTTCAAATCAACATTACAGGCAATATACGCATCCAATCACCAAACCGACCATACCAGCATGATCAGTGACAACAACACAACAATATTTACGTAAAAAAAAGGAGTTTTAGGATCCTTGAAAATCCTTCAAACCTGAGATGGTATACCTTCAAACCTTGCCTTTGGATGCGAATGGTGGTTGGGTTGTGCTCCAGAAATCCCCAGGAGAAGGTTTGTGGAAGAACTTGTGGCAAAAACCTTGTGGATCGTGAGTTTTTGTGAGAAATCCTCTTTTAGGGTTTTCTTGAGAACTCCTCCAATTTCAAGTGCATGAACCCTAACCAGTGCATCTTTGTGTTTATAAAGACTAGGGTTTGCCTCTGAATACGAATTGGGCTTGGGTAATTCCATGTTTAATGATTTTTGAATTATTTTAGAATTTGGCATTATGTTGAATAAGTGAAAAATACACCCCTTCCATGCACTTAAATTCATAATGGATCACTTGCATCTGGATTGCTAATCACACCATATTTAACTTGGGCCTTGAGAACAAATGATTCATGAGTTTTAGACATTTTGGGAAATTTGAATAATGGAAAATAGGTGAAAAATAAACCATGGAAATACTTTATTCATGGGCCCAAAATAATCCTCACGGAATGTATTTTAATATTGGAATGTGGCATGAAGCAATGGAATTGATTATAGGTCACTATGCCCAAAATTATGAAAATGGCATCATGAGAAACCCTAAAAACCACTTTGCCTTCTTTTGATCATAATTGGAGTTTCACAAATGATATGGAGACCCACTAGTACTTGTTGGAAAGAGGAGAAAAAGATCTTCAACTTTCATGTTGGAGAAAAATTCATCTGAAGCTTCTTTGATGGTGTAAAGTTAAGTTGAATGAAGTGTAGAAACTTGCCAAAAATGGAAACCTTTCATTATAGGTCACTTTCCAAATTTGGAAACTTTGCACCAACTCCTGATTCCTGACAAACATGTATGAAACTTGACCCCTGGAGACCATATGAGGGTGTAAGACCTTAAAATCCCCGAAGGGAACCTCAAAATTTCACAGTTGACTTTTCTCCTTTGACTGTTGACTTTTCCCCAAATTCAACTGATTTTCAATCTATTGGCCAATTGAACTTCTCCTGAACCAAACTGATGGACAATCTTCCACTCCTAGATACTTAGGGAACCAAGGAATACCATGGAATCAAGTCTTGCCCAAAAAATCAGAAATAAACTGACTTTATAGCAAACCCTAGTTTTGGTACCCTCAGTCTAGGAGGAAATAACACAGTCTCCAAATCCAAATTCCTCTGAATATGATGTGTATCCTCTCCAACAAAGGTGAGATGTGTCATTTGGTGCTGATAAAAACCCAAGGAGCCTGCCCATTGGAGCAATAAACCCAAGAATTCCAAAACCCTAATTCATGCACTGGTTAGGAGAGAGTGATCCACTTGAGATCCCTTGCCACTTGTGAACCCTTGATGATGTAGTAGACCAGATAAGACTTTTCTGAACTGCCTCAGGCACTTTGACCCCATGCTAATGATATGCATACATGATAATGCAAAAAAGAAATGAAACATAAGCCAGTTAGTAAAAAAGTAAGGAGGGCAAATTTTGGGGTGCAACAACTAAGAGGCTTGGTGGATCCAAGATGTCTTGCTATGGGGCAAGTAGTTCATGTGACTTAAGGGTCTGATTTCATTAGTGGATCAGTGTATCTTGTGGGAGTTCTGAAGAAGATTGAGATCAATCAAAAAGTGACATTTGGTTGGTTTCATTGTGTGCGTTCAAGCAGGATGCTTGAAACTGATTGCTCTTGTGCAGAAGAGTAGTTAGTTGAAATTGTAAGGAGGTTCTGGTTCTCTGGGAGCTTGTGGTAGAAGTTCTGGGTTGAGGATGGAAGCATACCTTCTTTTGGTGGATGAGAGTTTATTTCTCTCTGGGTTTCTGAATTTTTCTTTGTTCAAGCTGGTGGCGCAGTGTTGTGTGAAGATCTTCAGTGTGGATTACTATGCTGATAGTAAGTCCAGTGGTGGAGCATATCAAGAACCATGGTGTGTGGTGTCTCTGATGTGTGGAAGATGTTATAACTAATGTTAGAACATCTTTGGGTTGGTTATCCTTGGTGAAGGATTTCAGGTTCTGTGAAGAACTGGTTACTTGCATCGTGTCTAAGAAGTATCTACATTGTCATATGGGAGAATGATGGAGTAGAAGAGCTGTCTTGGAGGTCTGATGTAAGGTTTTTGGAAAACTGAAGTGGATCATATGTTGATTGCATGAAGGTCTGGTTTCTGATGCATTCAGAAGTGGATATTCACCAGAACATCAGAAGTATTCCAGGTTATCATACGGGAGAATAATAAGGAATGGCTGTCAAGGATTGTGGGGTGTCTATCTCTATTGCTGGCTGGGTAAGTGTCATACCCCAAATTTTGACCATTAAGATTTACCATCATTGTGAAAATCATCATCACAATATGGAGGAACTATCATACCTCATCAGTCTCCCCAAAGACGGGTGAGCATCCACTTAATCAAATTTAGGGTTTCCAGCCCTCTCAGAGCTTTTAGACAAAGGATCAATCAAGAAATGACATGATATTCAACTTATCTAGCCTCTCAAATATCCACAAGGGATCAAGAGGACTCCCCACTTCAAGGATTAAGCACAAGGCTGCTCCCTTCCAGGTGGATCAAGCCTCAAGATCGCCAGTGTAACCAAATTAGGGTTTGGTCGACCAGGGCCTCCAGATGAAAATTTTCCTCTGGGCATGAGCCAATGCTTCAAAGCATAACCTAATATACCCCATGGAACCTCATGGACCCCATCATCAAGTCAATTTTGCCTCAGGGGATGCATACATAAAAAATCAGGAATTAGGGTTTCTTGACCTAATTCACCCCTAAGTTGACTTTTGGGACAAATCAGGAGCCAAGACCTCAAAACATGATTTAAGGGTCTCCAACATACCACATTGATCCATTTGAAACAATGGATTGATCCAGGAAGCTTGAGCAGGAAGTCTCAATTTCATCAGTACCACAGTTAGGGTTTCGCAAGAAAAGTCAACTGTAGCTTTGACTTTTGACCAGGACATGCTCCCAAACCCTAGGAAATGATTCAATACACCCTATAACACCTATGAAATCAATCCATCAAGTTTGATTTAGGTCAAAGACTTGATTTCATAGAGGATCGCACAGTTTGGAATTCATCTGATAAAAAGTCAACTGTGCACAAAAGTCAACTTTGACTTTTTGAGATTTTTCACAAAAATGGTTTTTTAACCCTAAAATGATGTTAATGTATGATTTGAATCATCATTCATCAAGAAAAATCAAGAAAAGTGGGATAACTTGTAAAAGAGCTAACCATAAAAACTTAGAAAATTTTCTAAGTTATAAACAAAGTGGCAAGGGTACCAACTTTGGAGGATCATAACTCCTAAACCAAAAAGCCATTTTTCCCCATCCAAAGCTTGATTGATAGATCTCATTACCCTCTACAAAAGCTAAAAACTGACCTCCCTCCAAATTCCTCATGGATTTTGAGTTATGGAATGATCAAAATCACAAAAAGTGAAAATGTCACTTTTTTCCAACACTTAGTGAAATTTTCACTAAGTCAGAATCTGCCTTCACTTTTTTCCAAATGTAGGGGGATTTTTCACTTGGATCCAAAAGGTATCAAAACCAAATATGATCAAACAATTGTTGTATCATATGAGGGCTTTCCAAAATGGCCAAGAACATCACCAAATTCCACTTGGGCCAAGAGATATGACAATGGCAATATGCCTTGCTGAAAACTGCCAAGGCTAGGCAAAATTTTGCATTTTACTCGATTTGGCAAAATCAGATAATTCCAAGCCTTGTCATCACTTTGGACACATCTTAGGATCAAATCTAAAGGGGACAAACACTGAGCCAAGCCTCCAAAGTCCTTTGAACAAGAAGTAGCATGCCAAACCTAGAATTGCCTAAAAGAGGGACAAGACTCCAATTTTGGATTGGAGCATTCAACGCATACACCAAGGTGGCATGGACTGAGCCATTTCCAACTGAATTCAGTCAAGACTTATCCAAGACCAAGGGAACCACAACCCTGTGCCCTAACCTCTAGTCAATGGCTAGAGGAGACTTGGATTCCAAAGTGCAACCATTGGCCAAACCTCTGCTGCAGTTGCCATTCACTATTGCTTGCAAAACAAACTTGCTCTACTATAAATAGAGCTCATTTGTGATCAGTTTGAGTACACCAAAACCATCAAACAGATGCTTTCCTCAAAATCTCCTTCTTCACTCCAATTTTGCCTTCCAAAGCAAGTCACTATCGGGTTTAGAGTTTGAGAGCAATTCCAATCAAACAAATCACACACACACCTCATAAACATCATATAGAAGTGATCCAAACACTCACACAACATCTGGAACACCAAAATCACAAAAGCACCAGCCAATTGCTCAAGCCTTTGACAGATTTGCAGTTGGGTTACCATCTCAAGTTCCAGATCATTTCAATCCATTCCAAGCATCCAGACACATTCCATAGCACCTAGGGAAGCTGTCCATAACCTTGGAACCAAGCTGTAACACCTCTAACACAAAACACAATCACCGGCTGTATGAGGTAAGCATGAGCTCTTCTAACTCTATGATCCATGCATTTTTTGTTGCACAATAATTTGGCCGTATGTTCATAATCATGCATGGAGTGTTTTCCCTCAATCAATTGCATTATTTGAATCGTGTATGGAATTTCTGAGCCTTCATGCAGAATTTAGGGTTCTTGAGGTTTCTCTTTGATTTCTTATTCCATGCTTAAAATAAATGAAATTAAAGACCATAGACATGATCGTGAGGTTGAAACGAGTAGATTGATATGTAGATTGCATGATATAATCAAGTATTCAGTGAGATTGGATAGAAAACGCAAATCTGCAGAAACAGAGGGTGGCGCGTGTTCTTGCCCTTGTTCTTGGCGCCCTTTTTGAAAATTCAAATATTTGAATTTTGTGATTTTATTTAATTGATTCAAAAATTAATTTCTCTCTGAGCTTTAATGATTTTGAGTTGATTCTTTTTTCAATAATTCACAAAAATGTTAAAATATTTTATTTTACCAAAAAATCCCAAAAATATTATTGATTTCATATAATTGATATTTTTGCAAAGAATTAATATTTTAATTGTTTTTTGACATTTAAAATACTTTTTCCTTCTTGATTTTGCAAATTTTAATGACTTCTAATCATTTTGTAGGTCAAAACATGATTTTTGAAACATTAATCCAAGATCACAATTTGTTTTCCACATGTTAAACAATTTTGATCATTTTAATTGAACTTTTTTTTATTCAATTAAAATACATTTTGGAAACAAATTAGGGTTTTGATTAATTCAACCATCATCAAACCTTTTAAAAACACTTTGGGCCTCTAATAGAGTGTAAGACTCAATCCTTTGTAAATACAAACCTATTCTTGGGCCTCACTTATTGTATAAGTCCCGTAGTATTTCGAAAAGTTCGACGCGATCATCGTCCGTTGAAAAAAACCCTGGGCCTCTCCTTGAGCTATAAGACCCATTCAAAATCTTTTGGGCCTCTATTAGAGTGTAAGACCCAACCCCCTTTGAAAACCAAACCATTTTGGGCCTCAATGCATTGTATAAGACCCACCGCGTTTTCAAAAATCTCGGCGTGATCGCCATTTTCAAACAAATGACCCTGGGCCTCTCCTTGAGCTGTAAGCCCCACCACTTGTACAAAAATAAATCTTATGGGCCTCTTGAGAGAGAGAGAGAGTAAGACCTATCCCCTTGTACAAAAAACCTTTCTTGGGCCTCAATCACTCGTATAAGTCCCTCTGTACAAAACGACAGTGCGATCACTGATAAACCTTGGGCCTCTCCTTGAGCTGTAAGCCCCAACATCTTTTCAAAATAGTTTCTCCTTTAATTTTGAATATACTGTTATTTTCAATCTTTCTTTGTTGAACAACTAACCAAACAGCATGGAAGCTCTACAACCGAGTAAGTGTTTATATGCTTTCTTTATCCGTTTTCATATAAATATAACTGTATTGTGGGGCTGTTTCACTGTAAGTCTTCTTTCATAAATTCATATCAAATGTGTAATACTAGTATAGATATTTAGAGTTTCCCCGGAAACTACGTCTAGTACTAAGCCCTGTTGATCACTCTAAAATAGGAAAACTAGATCCCCCATAGGATTACCAGACACAGTCTTCCCTCCTCTTGGGGTTAAACAATATGTAGACGTGAAAGGCAGCATTCTCGGTGAACCCTTTCACAGACTGTCACCCTTAGACATTGTCAAAGAAACTCTACTCCCCAGAGATGATCTTTTCTCCGTGAATGACATCTCTTGAGTTTCTTCCAAATTCTCAGACTTTCCTGGCTTGATCTATTCTCTGTGAATAGTCTGTCTTGAATTTCTCGGGGTTTGGGGACCCACAGGCTTCCTAAAAGCATCCCCGCCTCCTCTTGGGCGTTGTACAAGGACCCTACGGCTCCTTAGAAGTATTCACAACCTCCTCTTAGGCTTCGTATAAGGATTCTTCCTTCGGGAAGAGATCCTCCTCTTGGGCTTCGTACAAATTGTCCCTCGACTTCTTAAAAGTTTTCAGCCTCCTCTTGGGCTTCGTACAAATTGTCCCGACGACCTCCTAAAGGTATAGGAACAGAAATTAGTCATCTTAATAGAACAGTCTTTCAAAGAGTCTAGATCTTTCTACCGTGAACGTACTACTACTGTTTCTTTAAGCATAGTATAAAAGATAAAACTCTAGACTTGGACAGTCTAATCTCCTTGAGTCTTGAAGGCATTCTCAAGTAGGGAAAAACACCAGTAGACTCGGACAGTCTCCAATACCCTCTGGATTCCCCATTTCCTTAAAGAACAGGAAATAAACCTGATCCTCTGATCAATGCCAAAGCATACCCTTACCTTTAATCAGTCTCTTTATAAGAACTGATTTTCTCTTTTAACCAACCTACTGGACCTGTCACTCAACTGAAACAGCACTCCTTTTAGCCTCTATCTCGGGCTTCGTACGAGATACAAAAAAGACTCTCTTGTTGAGTCAATATCTCTTTTAGCCTCTATCTCGGGCTTCGTACGAGATACAAAAACACTCTCTTGTTGAGTATAAAACACTCTCTTGTTGAGTCAACCTTTAGCCTCCGTCTTGGGCTTCGTACAAGACACATCTAAAAGCACTTTCTTGTTGAGTCAAACCCTTTTAGCCTCTCTCTCGGGCTTCGTACGAGACACAAAAACATCCTCTTGTTGGGTCAATAGCCTCCTCTTAGGCTTTGTATAAAAAAACCCCGGTTAAGTCAATCAACATTTTAGCATCAAAACTGTGCCTCGTTCACTGGATATAAACATCAACAACTCCTTTCATCTAATCGCTGTAAGCGGCAAGCCTCTGGATTATTTACATCCATGCCACTGTCCCTCTTTTAGCATAAGAAATTCCTAAGGAAGATGGCATTGCTCTACACTGAGTTAAAGTCTTCTCCTTCAGGTTAAACCCCCCTATAAAGGAAATTATGGCATTGCTAGGATTCACATATCCCGGTTAAAGTAATCCTCCTTTATAGCCAGTCACCCAACAGTTGTGACAAACAGACCCCCTTTAGAGATGACAAATTCTCTCTAAAGACAACATCTTTTTAGCTTCACATCTTGGGCTTTGAACAAGATACAAACCACCTTTTCAGCTTCACGTCTTGGGCTTTGGACAAGACACCAAAACACCATTTCCTCCCATAGAATATAAGGAACTACGATCGCTCTGATTTCCCTGTTTCGGTAAACGGGAATACGTAGGCGTAAGATTGAAAGAAAAATCTTAGTGAGCACACTAATCCAAAGTCCCAAATCTCATACCTTCACATATCAATCGAAAAGCATCAGTCCTAAACTCCCACCAATCGCCCAGGCACTATTTTAACAAAATAACTTAAGAGAGACCCACAATCTCAATAGCATCTATAAACCAACAGTCATCTGTTTAAACTCAGTATGCAAGCAGGTTTAATTGGAGACATCTATTTCCCTTCCTTCATCAGGTTCAATAGGATAAAAAATGAATCGAACTGTAGTACCCCAAAAGCGATAGTGCTTCGCAACCACGTCCAAAAATTCGCGCTACAGAAAAAAATGGCGACTCCACTGGGGAACGTCGAGATCTTGTTCTCTTCCCATCTCTTAAGAAGAAACTTTAAAAAAATTCCGCAGAAAAGTGGCGCCCACCGTGGGGCCGTTTTCTTTCTTTCTTTCGTTCCTTTTTTAGGGATTTCACTGGGATAGGACCTTTTTGACTTCACTAGGATCTTAGGTCAAAACCTTTAAAGTTGGGAAGATACCACAGAATGGCGACTCCGTCGGGGAGCCATTTTTGTCAGGAACATAGGATTCATAGCTCTTTAAAGTCTAGGACTTTAGGACAAATATATATACTGCTTTTCCTAATTAATATCTGTGTTTATTTTTCTGCTAATGGGAATGCGTGTGATGCCGCATGTGGAAAGATTGAATATACACCTAGGAAAAACCTCTTTTAGTAGTGCAGAAACTATTGGAAATGGTTGTCACGCGATACTGATGGTTCTTCGAAAAACATCACCTAGCATGGTTCCCGGCCCGCTGGTGTTTTCTCGACAAGAACTGATGATGTTGAGAAACAGGTACAAAAATCACTAGTATAAACCTTTGGGGGGGGGGGGTAGAGCTTTGACTTCATGACACCGACCCTTTGACCCCATGTTTTTTCTATGTTTTGTGTGTTGCATCCATGTATTCATCTAAAAAAACATTACATCAAAGAAAAACTTCTCTTCTAGTATCTCCTTTTCAAATTAAACTAAGACAATGATTGCAAATGTCAGAGAAAAAGATTGCGTTCATGGATTTCGGTAGAAGGAGAACTCATAAGTATACCTTCAGGGTTCCAAAATTAGAAGATTTTAGAGGATTAGCGAGGATGATCACTAACCCTGAAGCTTTTAGAGCTAAGTACGGAGGTTTGCTACCTCTGTTAAGAGTCCATGTGATTAAAGGAATCATGGAGGCACTCATTCAGTTTTACGATCCGGTCTATCACTGTTTCACATTCCCGAATTACCAGCTCGCACCAACGCTGGAGGAGTATTCTCACCTAACCGATCTACACATTACTGATCGAGCTCCATTTTCTGGACTGGAAGAAATTCCAAAGGATCAGACCATTGCAAGAGAAATCTATTTAGATGAGTCATAAATCAAGACTCACATGACCACCAAGGGTGGGCTCCCAGGTTTGCCAGCCCAGTTCCTGACAAAGAAGGCTCTGTACTTTGCTAGCATAGGGAACATGACTGCTTTTGAAAGCATCTTTGTCTTACTCACCTACGGGTTATTTCTGTTTCCTAACATTAATAGCTTCGTTGATATCAACGCCATTAAGGTTTTTCTCATTGGAAACCCTGTGTCGACCTTGCTCGCAGATGCATATCATTCTGTACACTTAGGAAATATGTACAGTGGAGGGATGATCACATGCTGTGTACCCCTGTTATATAAATGGTTTATCTCCCATTTGCCCAAGTCTGTTGCGTTTTGGGATCATAAGAGTGCCTTACGTTGGTCGCAGAAAATCATGTCTCTTACCAACTCTGATATAGATTGGTGCAATAGGATTTATGACGGGATCAGGATCATTGATCATTGTGGAAACTTCCCCAATGTACCCCTCATAGGAACTAAGGGAGGAATCAACTACCATCCAGTATTGGTTCGTCGTCAATTTGGATACCCGATGAGGTATGTCCCGCATAATGCTCATCTGGAAGGTCTTTTCTTCAAAGAAGGAGAAAATGACAGGGCACTAAAGATGAAAATAGTGCACGCTTGGAAACATGTTCATAAGAAAGGAAGAGAGTCTCTAGGAAAACCGGATTGTGCCTCGGTGGAGCCTTATCTCCACTGGGTACAAACTAGAGCTCTTAAGCTAAAGATGTCTTATCCTTGTCGCGGAGTTCTTCCGCCGAGGGAATCTGTCATGTACTTCATGACTGAAACGGAAAAATTTCAGGTTACTCTCAACATAGTTCAACAAGAGAGGAGGTCTTGGAAGAACAAGTACCGCACCCTCAATGTAGAGTGTACCAAAATACAACGACTGCTGAAAGATAAGGATGCTCTAATCGAGATTTTAGAGCAACATGTTGTGGATAATCAGGATGACCAAAGGAATTTGCTCGTTCCTTTCACTTGGCAAAGGAATGACAACCCAACAACGGCCCAAGAGCCCCGGTCCAAGAAAAGGAAAGTACCAGAATCAGCACCCGGTTTCTCCCCAGAGAGGACTCAGGACCCCTTAGCTTAGGTTTCTATTTCCGCACCTTGTAATCTACTGTATTTCTATTTTCGCAATCCTTAGAATTCAATTAAATGGGGTTTCCCCACTGTTTGATATTTACAATCTAATTGTCAAAGTTTATTTTGATTAAACAAAAAAAATAATTTATATAATCATTGCATTCATCATTCTCACGTCATGTATTCTTCTTACCTACGAATCTCACGTTTGTGTCTCGGTTCTAGAGTCAAACTGTCTCATTCGTACAATACTCGGGCCAATCGTCAGAAAAAGATGGATGATCTCGAGGAAGAGAACAGAGAGTTGAGAGAAGAGATCGACGCTCTGAGAGAGGATATGAGAAAACTTCATAACGACATGCAAGCCATGGCAGAAGCTCAGCTACAAAGGACTGTGATCTCAGAGATCACCTCAACGCCCATTGTGGAAAAGTCCGATCCTAGGTACAAAATGCCAAAAGATCGTCCCTAGGGCATGCCACTTAACTATATCCCGGAAGGATATATCCCGTTGATCAATGAGAATCAGGGGACCGCAGCAGGAACCGCTGGGCCTGAAGGTTACAAACTTCGGGAAAGCAAAGATGTCAGGGGCATGACAGCAACTTCTGAAGGTTACAAACTTCGGGAGGCACCGAGAGTCTAGACCATAATGATTATACCACTGCCCGTGGTACACACTGTCCTGGAAGGACAGATTCTACAGATACCTTCTGGTGGAAACGACAACATGTTCGAAAGAATGAATGAGTTCTAGGAACAGTTCCTGGGAATGCAGAAAGAACTGCAGGCCCTTCGTGGTCAAGATTTATTTGGAAAGGACGCCGCAGACCTCTGCTTGGTCCCCAATGTGAAAGTCCCGCATAAATTCCAGGTGCCAGACTTTGAAAAGTACAAGGGTAACTCTTGCCCTCAGAGTCACTTGGTGATGTACGCTCGGCGAATGTCAGCTCAGACAGAGAATCAGGATTTACTGATTCACTAATTTCAGGATAGTTTAACCGGTGCCGCCCTAAAATGGTATATGGGTTTAAACCGTGCTACGATTAACACTTTCAGAGATCTTGGCACTGCCTTCGTCCAACAATATAAATACAATCTGGACATGGCACCAGACAGAGATCAACTCAGATCAATGTCACAAAAGGACAAGGAAACCTTTAAGGAATACGCTCAGAGATGGCGTGAAATTGCCGCTCAAATTTGTCCACCTCTTGAGGAAAAAGAGATGACAAATATTTTCTTAAAGACCTTGAGCTCATTTTACTACGACAGAATGGTCGCTAGTGCGCCCAGTGACTTCACCGAGATGGTGGGTATGGGAGTTCGTCTTGAGGAAGCCGTCCGAGAAGGACGTTTAGTTAAAGA
Source organism: Lathyrus tuberosus (assembly GCA_022829125.1). Lineage (NCBI taxonomy): Eukaryota > Viridiplantae > Streptophyta > Magnoliopsida > Fabales > Fabaceae > Lathyrus > Lathyrus tuberosus. The sequence continues at coordinate 1,076,814 of JALAZF010000089.1, read as the reverse complement.
CATTGGATCATCAAGTAGTACAAAGCGATATGGTAGTGCTCTCCCTAAGAAAAAAGAGCAGGATATTGGGAATATCTCTCTCGGAAAGCAAAGGCGACGTTATCAGCTAGTAGCGGCTGTGACTCCTGCTATCAATCCTGCGCCTATTTCTACGTATCAACTTCAGGTTGCGCAAAGCTAACCTAATCAGCAAAGGACACAACAGCCGCTTCAGCAGGCTCGTCCTCAATACAGCAACAACCGTACAACGCGGCCACCAAGATTTGATCCTATACCCGTATTGTACGCAGAATTATTTCTGTTACTACTGGCTAAGGGGCATGTCCAAACTAAGTCTCCTCTTACAGTACCGGAAAATCTGGCTTTTTGGTTTAAGGTGGATCATACTTGCCATTACCATCAAGGAGGACCAGGGTATAACATAGAGAACTGTCTCAATTTCAAATCCGACGTACAAAAGCTTGTTAGGAGCGGGGTCTTATCTTTCAAAGATACGAATCCTAATGTTCTCACGAACCCGCTGCCTCAACATGAGAGAGCTGCAGTCAATTTGATAGAGGGGGAGACTAACAACGTCTATCAAATTCATGATGTACTCTTGTTAAGGACCAATCTGGTCAGATGCATTGTAGACAGAGTGGATATGGCCATGTGCCACCTCATAACTATCACCAGTGTGATATCAACTCTAAAAGCAATCGAGGATGTTCTGTGGTGCAATCAGCTCTACAGGAACAGATGGATCTCGGATGGATCCAAGAGCACCAAGTTCATGGAATTAACATGGTTTACACGAATTCTAACATCATTCAGAACCACGACGTCCGTGCAATGAATGTCAACTTGGTGGCGATGCATTCCAGGCAAAGCCAGTATCATAATCTGCCGTGGCACAATTACAGTTCCTGTCTGACTTGCTCGGTAAACAAATAGGGATACTCTTTTGTACAAGAGGCCCTCCAGTGTCAGATGGATCTTGGATGGATCCAGGACTACCATAATAGGAATCCCTATCAGATCAACATGATTCAAATCTTCGATATTCGCTTGATGAATACCAGCCTGGTGGAGTTACATGCTAAACAGGTCCGACTCGGGTTCCTGGTATCACATGATTATCAGAGCTGTAGGGCGGGTTGCGAAAAAGATCAAGGTTGTGCCCTTGTCCAGGAAACCCTTCAGCACTTGTTGAACCACTGGTGGCTTCCAATATATATGGATGAAGACACCCAGCAAATTAGTATTACCAATGGGAACCCTACTCGGCATCAAAGTCGGGACGTTCGATCTGTGGAAACTGACCTAGTGAGGTTACGTTGTATTCAAAGCAGGCGTGGCCAGGTGCCACCACACAACTATGAACGTTGTAGAGTCTGTTCGGAAAGTAACCAAGGATGTTACCTTGTGTGAGCAGCTCTTCAGGGTCAGGTGGATCGTAGAGAGATTCGCCCATATCCGGGTTCCAGACCAATCAACTGGGCACTAGACTAACTCGCTGATCAAATTGAGAATGTTGTCGTAATTTTTGATCATCAGAGGGCTAGGGATGTTTGTACCATCATCCCTCTACTTAACGAATCGAGAGTTCCCAACCAGGAACGGGTCGAAATTGCTTACGATGGTCGGAAAAATCAGAAGGCTCCCATAGTCATCTATCTACCGGGACCATTACCGTATGAATCAACTAAGGCTATCCCTTACAAATACGGTCCAACAACAGTCGAGAATGGAAAGGAAATTCCATTACCCTCCGTCGTGAATATTGCAGACATCAGTCGAGTAACACGGAGTGGTCGAATCTTCAATCAAGGAGTTGGAGAATTTAACAAAGAAAAGGAACCTCAGACAGAAGTTCCCAATCCACCAGTCGGTCAATCCAGTAATCCCAACCTTTCGAAAGACAACGATGAGATGCTGAAGCTCATCCAAAAGAGTGAATACAACATTGTTGATCAGCTATTACAAATTCCTTTAAATATCTTTGTGCTGTCACTTTTACTCAGTTCAGAAGCGTACAAGGAGGCTCTACAGAAAGTCTTGGAGCAAGCCTTTGTAGAACAGGATGTAACAATCATACAGTTCGATATCATTGTCTCTAACATCACTTTCTGCAATAACTTGGGATTTAGTGATGAGGAATTACCTGAAGAGGGTCGCCGTCATAACATGGCGCTCAATATCACGGTCAGCTACCAGGGCGATGCTATATCCAGCGTACTGGTAGACACAGGGTCAGCCCTGAATGTTATGCCGAAGTCCACTTTGATGCAATTATCCTTCAAAGGACCCCCAATGAGAACCAATGAGGTCGTCGTCAAAGCATTTGACGGGTCCAGAAAAATGGTTATCGGCGAAGTCGACCTTCCCATAACTATTGCTCCTCACACTTTCCAAGTCACTTTCCAGGTCATGGACATCCGGGCAACGTACACTTGTTTATTAGGAAGACCTTGGATACATCAGGCTGGGGCGGTCACCTCGACCCTCCACCAAAAGTTAAAGTTCGTCCAGAACAACCAGCTCGTCACGGTCTGTGGAGAACAAGCCTTGCTCGTGAGTAAATTATCATCATCTACTTGTGTAGAACCCGAGGAGGTTATTAGAACTCAGTTCCAAGCACTGTCGGTGAGCAAGGACAATTAATCCCAAGAGGGAACTTCCATTTCCTCATACAAAGATGCTATCAAAGCAGTCGAGAGTACCAATACAACAGGATGGGGACAGCTAGTCATTCCTACTGACAATAAAACAAAGAAGGGTCTTGGTTTTTCTGCAACCTGTACCCAGACAGCTACTACCAGCAATGAAAGTCTTCATCCCATTCAAGACTTCTTCCACAGTGGAGGTTTCCTTCACCAAGTGCCTCAAGAAGTGCATACCATCAATAAAGATGATCCCTCTGATATGGAGGAAGAATGGGAGTCCTATCTTAACAAGGACGGATATACGTCTCAGGAAGAGGTACCTACGCCCTTTTGCTTTCCTACACAGAGTCTGAGATTTATACCCAGGTCAGATGTCGAAATGATGTACGGAGATTATGATCCGGGAGGATGTCGTGCTCCACCAAACTCATTAGAGGAGGACACTCTGATGAAGGACAGTTTTGACCACAACTATTATGGCCCGATGGATGGCCTGCCAATGTGGCAGCCGTATCTAGGAGACTTGGGGCAAGGAAATCAACCGAACAATGAAAATCAGCTGAGCATCATTAAAAAGAATACCTGCGTCCCCACCATGTCATGGGATCAATAATCAGGTCATTCAGAAAACGTCCAGTACGACGATGAATTTGCAACGTTTGCATGACTTGAATTCATCAACTATGCTTTTCCAGAGGTCAACGTCATCGAGAAGGATGACTCATCCAGTTTCAAAGAAATGTGGGACACCCTGGGACAACCAAGTGGGAAATACGACTATATGGTCAAATACACCGCTCCCGAAAGCTCTCGTATCAGGCTCGAAGACATCCAGCCAAGTGGATGGGGAGATCTACCTAAGAGAACAAATACTATGCAAAATGCAATAGAGGAATCCTCCTACGACAACTCTGCCTGGGAGACAGATTCCAATGATCCTGCACCACCAGAAATCAGCGTTATTTCTGAAGACAAATCAAGGAAGGTTCCAGACTTTGTGATTCACCGAGGAGTTCGCCGCCAATGGGTTGCTGTCGATGTTCCAAAGATTGTTCATAAGTCAAAGTAATTGTCATCTTTAACCTTTCACCTTGCCCAGGTGAAACGGATGTTTTGATAGGGCTCACTTTCTGTAAAGTTCCCTCTTCGCTTCGCCCAAAGTGACATAGTTTTGTTTTATAGGGCTGTAGTTTCAAGAATCGACTTGTTCATTAATAAAATAACGTCATTCTGTAATTTCCGCATTTATTGCTATTTTCTCTTTTTGCTTTTCTTAGAAAATGGTAATCCTAAAAAACAAATAATAAAAAACAAATAGTAAAAAAAAAGAAATACACTGCACACACTTGCATTTTCTCTACCTCTTCTAAACACAAATCATATCGTCATGGAGATTGCTTGTTTTAAACCCCATTGAAACATACGATCCGATGCCTTCTCCCAACTTTGAGTTCCCGGTATTTGGGGCTGAAGAAGAAAATGACGACGAAATTCCAGAAGAGATCTCCCGATTACTCAGACAGGAGGAAAGGTCCATTGAACCTCATAAAGAGCCGTTGGAAACGGTAAACTTAGGTTCGGAAAAAGAGAGAAAAGAAATCAGGATTGGGGCACTGCTCAGTCCAACTGCCAAAGAGAGTCTGATAAAGCTTCTCAAAGAATTCCCCGGTGTATTCGCTTGGTCCTATCAGGATATGTCTGGGTTGGATACCAGCATCGTGGAACATCATCTACCGCTGAGATCAGAATGTCCGCCAGTAAAACAGAGGTTGAGACGGACTCACCCGGACATGGCCATCAAAATCAAAGAGGAGGTACAGAAACAGATTAACGCGGGTTTCCTCGCCACATCAGAATATCCTCAATGGTTAGCCAACATCGTACCCGTTCCAAAAAAGGACGGAAAAGTCAGAATGTGTGTGGATTACAGAGAACTAAACAAGGCTAGTCCAAAGGACGACTTTCCTTTACCATACATTGACATGCTGGTTGACAGTACAACAATGTTCAAAGTTTTCTCATTCATGGATGGATTCTCGGGCTATAACCAGATCAAAATGGCGCCGAAAGACATGGAGAAAACTTCGTTCATTACCCCCTGGGGTACCTTTTGTTAACAGGTGATGTCGTTCGATTTGAAGAACTCCGGGGCAACCTATCAAAGGGTCATGACTACTCTGTTTCATGACATGATACACAAGGAAATCGAGGTATATGTCGATGACATGATTGCAAAATCTAAAACAGAAGAGGAGCATGTGACCCATCTGTCAAAGCTATTCGAGCGGTTGAGAAAGTACAAACTCCGTTTGAATCCCAACAAGTGCACCTTCGGTGTCCGTTCGGGAAAACTTCTAGGGTTCATCGTCAGCCAGAAAGGAATTGAGGTTGATCCTGACAAGGTCAAGGCCATTCGAGAAATGCCTTCTCCGAAAACTGAAAAACAAGTCAGAGGATTCCTGGGACGTTTAAACTACATCTCCAGATTCATATTCCTCATGACCGCGACATGTGCGCCGATTTTCAAATTACTTAAAAAGAATCAGGACTGCGTTTGGATAGAAGACTGTCAAACCGCCTTCGACAATATTAAGGAATATTTATTGAACCCTCCGATTTTATCACCTCCAGTGGAAGGAAGGCCACTGATCATCTATCTAACAATCTGGGAAGACTGAATGGGATGTGTACTTGACCAACAAGACGAAACCAAAAGAAAGGAGTCTGCCATCTACTATTTGAGCAAGAAATTCACCGACTGCGAGACTCGGTACACTATGCTCGAGAAAACTTGCTGCGTTTTGGCTTGGGCAGCCAAACGTCTCTGAAATGGATCCAATCAAGCATGTATTCGAAAAACCTGCTCTCACGGGAAGGATCGCCTGTTGGCAGATGTTGTTATCAGAATATGACATAGAGTACCATGCTCAGAAAGCCGTTAAGGGAAGTATTTTAGCCGATCATTTGGCTCATCAACCGTTTGACGATCAAGAATCAATCGGGTTTGACTTCCCAGACGAAGATGTCATGTATTTAAAGGTGAAAGATTGCGATGAACCGCTACCCAGTGAAGGGCCAGAACCAGATTCCCAATGGGGACTTATCTTTGACGGAGCTGTCAATCATTACGGAAACGGAATTGGGGCAATTATCATAACACCTCAGGGTACCCACATTCCTTTCACTGCCCAACTTACATTCAAGTGCACAAACAACGAGGCCGAATACGAAGCTTGTATTATGGGTCTCGAAGAAGCGATCGACTTAAGGATTAAGAACTTGGATGTATATGGCGATTCAGCTTTGGTTATCAACCAGATCAAAGGAGATTAGAACACATACCAATCAGGACTGAACCCTTACAAAGATTATGCGAGAAGGTTGCTACCCTTCTTCAACAGAGTTGAGTTTCATCACATCCCTCGGGAGGAGAATCACCTGGCTGATGCATTAGCCACTCTCTCTTCCATGATTAGTGTAGGTTAATGGAACGACATACCTAAGATCGACATGATGCACCTTGAATGGACCGCTTACATCTTCACGATTGAAGCGGTCATAGACAACAAACCTTGGTATCACGATATCAAATGCTTCCTTTAGAAACAAGAGTACCCACCTGGGGCATCCAGAAAGGATAGAAAAACCCTCCGAAGACTGGCAGGCAGTTTCTTCCTGAGCAGTGATACTCTCTATAAGAGAAATTTTGACATGGTCTTGCTCCGATGCGTAGACAGACCAAAAGTAGACATGCTGATAAAAGAAATTCACGAAGGGTCCTTTGGCACTCATGCCAACGGACACACAATGGCGAGAAAAATTCTAAGAGCAGGGTACTACTGGTTGACCATGGAATCCGATTACTACAAGTACATGAGGAAGTGTCACAAGTGTCAGATATACTCTGACAAAATTCATGTACTGCCAACACATCTCAAAGTTCTTTCTTCCCTATGGCCTTTTTCCATATGGGGGATCGACATGATTGGCTTGATTGAGCCTAAAGCTACAAATGGACTTCGGTTCATCCTGGTAGCCATTGATTACTTCACTAAGTGGGTCGAAGCAGTGTCATACGCTAATATAACCCGACAAGTAGTGGTCCGATTTATCAAAAACAATATCATTTGTCGTTATGGTGTTCCAAGCCAGATCATTACGGATAATGGATCTAACTTGAACAATAAGATGATGAAAGAGTTGTACGCAGAGTTCAAGATCGAACACCATAGCTCATCTCCCTACCAACCAAAGATGAATGGAGCGGTAGAAGCGGCTAACAAGAACATCAAGAGGATTGTTCAAAAAATGGTTGTAACCTACAAAGACTGGCACGAGATGCTACCCTTTGCTCTTCACGGTTATCGCACATCTGTCCGCACTTCAACAGGGGAAACCCCTTTCTCTCTAGTATATGGCATGGAAGCAGTGCTCCCCATAGAAGTAGAGATCCCATCAATCAGGGTATTGATGGAAGCTAAGCTTACAGAGGCTGAATGGTGTCAAAATCGACACGATGAATTGAATCTGATCGAAGAGAAGCGAATCACGGCTCTATGCCACGGTCAATTGTATCAATAAAGAATGAAGAGGGCGTTTGACAAAAAGGTCCGACCTCGCGTCTTCAGGAAAGGAGACCTCGTGCTCAAAAAGATACAATCTTTTCTCACTGATTCTCGGGGCAAATGGACTCCAAATTATGACGGCCCCTATGTGGTCAAGAAAGCTTTCTCAGGCGGCGCCTTGAGACTTGCAACCATGGACGGAGAGGAATTTTCCTACCCCACAAATGTTGATGTAGTCAAGAAATACTTCGCCTAAACTAAAAAAAAACGTCTTGGTGGATTGAAAACCCGGAAGGGCGGTCCAAGCAAAAATTAGAGACAAAGTCAAAAAATCATCCCGGTGGATTGGAAACCTCAAAGTACAATCCAGGCAAAAATTAGGGATAATGGCAAGTAACTACGTCTGATCAGTTCAATTCCTCAGCAGTCATGCCATCCATCAGAAACTCCATTCAAGGTCATCTTCGACAGAAGCTCAGGATGCCCAGAATTCAAAGTTGGTAGAAGGATAGCGGTCGTTATGTTTCGATGTAGCCCTTTTCCCTGTAAATTACCATTTTCTAACTTTGTATATGCTCTTTGGAATCACGCGTTTGGCTGATTTCCATCCTATCAATAAAAGTTGAGCCCTTGTGCTTTTATTTGCAATTCATATTTGTTTTAGCTTTACAGAACGACATTTTAACATGATCAACGATTCTTTAAACGAAACCAAAATGAATTTACTTGTCAAACTTTTTCTGCTTTTAAAAAAAAATAATAAAGATGGCAATTTCTTTTGACTGTTGAACATCAGAAGAACATCGATGGCTTCTCCAGAAGTAAGCGAGCCTCAAAGTGCAGAATCAAAGTACTCCTTCTAAACCAGTATGCCTGAATGAAGGATCAGCTGTGTCAGAGACCATTGTTTCTGTAATACCCCAAATTTTGACCACTTAGATTTCCCATCATTGTGAAAATCATCATCACAATATGGATGAACCATCATGCTTCATCAGTCTCCCCAAAGATGGGTGAGCTTCCAATACAATCAAAATTAGGGTTTCAAGCCCTCTCTGGGTGCTTAGACAAAGGATCAATCAAGAAATGACATGATCTTCAACTTGTCTAATCTCTTAAATATCCACAATGGATCAAAAAGGACTCCCACTTCAAGGATTAAGCACAAGGCTGCTCCCTTCTAGGTGAATCAAGTCTCAAGATCGACAGTGTCACTAAATTAGGGTTTTGGTCGACCAGGGTCTCCAGATGGAAATTTTCATCTGGGCACAAGGCAATGATCCAAAACATGACCTAATATGCTTCATGGAACCTCATAAACCCATACATCAAGTCAATTTTGCCTCAGGGGATGCATTCATCAAAAATCAGGAATTAGGGTTTCTTGACCTAATTCACCCCTAAGTTGACTTTTGGGACAAACCATGAGCCAAGACCTCAAGAGATGATTTGAGGGTCTCTAATACACCATATTGATCCATTTGGAACAATGGATTGATCCAAGAAGCTTGAGCAACAAGTCTCAATTTCATCTGCACCACAATTCGGGTTTTAAGGGAAAAGTCAACTGTAACTTTGACTTTTGACCAGGACATGCTCCCAAACCCTAATACATGATTGAATATACCCTATGACACCCATGGAACATGTCGATCAAGTTTAATTTAGGTCAAGGACATGATTTCCTGAAGAATTGCACAGTTTGGAATTCATCTGATAAAAAGTCAACTGTGCACAAAAGTCAACTTTGACTTTTTGAGATTTTTCACCAAAATGGATTTTTAACCCTAAAATGATGTTAATGTATGATTTGAATCATCATTCATTAAGAAAAATCAAGAAAAGTGAGATAACTTGTAAAAGGGGTAACCATAAAACTTAGAAATTTTTCTAAGTTAAAAATAAAGTGGCAAAGGTACCAACTTTGAAGGACCATAACTCCTAAACCACAAGGCCATTTTTTCTCATCCAAAGATGGATTTGTAGCCCTCATTATCACCTACAAAAACTTCAACTACAAGTCATTCCAATTCATTAAGGATTTTGAGTTATGGAGTGATCAAAGTGGCTAAAAAGTGAAAATGTCACTTTTTCCAACACTTAGTGAAATTTTCACTAAGTCAGAATTTGCCTTCACTTTTTGCCAAATGTAGGGGGATTTTTCACTTGGAATCAAAAGAGATCAAAACCAAACTTGTTCAAACAGTTGTTGTATCATGTAAGGGCTTTCCAAAATGGTCAAGAACATTACCAAATTCAACCTACATCATGAGATACAACATTGGCAAGTTGCCTTGCTGAAATCTGTCAAAGCAAGGCAGAATTTGTACTTTGGCTCGATTTGCCAAAATCAGCCAATTTCAATTGCTCCAATCCACTTGGACACCTCAGAGGATTGAATCCAAAGGGGACAATCACTGAGCCAAGCCTCCAAAGTCCATGGAACAAGAAATAGCATGTTGAACCTAGAGTTGCCAAAATAGGGACAAGACTTCAAATTTGGAATGAGGCATTCAATGGAACCATCAAGGTGGCATGGACTGAGCCATTCTCATCTGAAATCAGTCAAGACTTATCCAAGACCAAGGGGGCCAAAGCTCTGTGCCCTAACCTCTAGTCAATGGCTAGAGGAGACTTGGATTTTCATTTGCCAACATTGGCCAAACCTACTTACCAGCTGCCATGCACTATTCCTTGCAAAACAAACTTGCTCTACTATAAATAGAGCTCAATTGTGGTCAGTTTAAGGACACCAAAGCCATCTAACAGATGCTTTCCTCAAAATCTCTTTCTCTTGGCAAAAATGCCTTTCTTAGCAAGGTAGCTATCGGGTTTTGAGTTTGAGAGCAATTCTGCACAAACCAATCACTCACACACCTCACATACATCACATATGAGCTGATCAAACACTCACATAACTTCTGAAACATCAATTTTCAAACAAGGTGCAGCTGAGGTACCACAAAATGATCCAGCCAATTTCAATCAAGTCCAACCATCCAAACACAATCCATAGGGTGTAGGGAAGCTGTTCAGATCATCACCACTCATCTGTAACACCTCCAAATCAAAAATCACTTTGAACTTGCTGTCACGGCTTGGAGGTAAGCACATACTTGGTCATCTCTCAATCTATGCATATTTCCTCGCACAATAATTTGGCCATATGTTCATAATCATGCATGGAATGTTTTCCCTCAATTAATTGTATTGTTTGAATCGTGTATCAAAAATCCTAGCCTTCATGCAGAAATTAGGGTTCTTGAGGTTTCTTCGTGATTTCTTGTTGTATGTTTAATTTAAATGAAATTAAAGTACATAGACATGATCGTGAGATTGAGACGAGCATAATGATATGTGGATTGCATGATATGATTACGTATTCATGGAGATTGGATAGAAAACGCAAATCTGAGAAACCAAGAACACGCGCGTGTTCTTCAGCTTGTTCTTGGCGCCTTTTTTTCAAATTCAAATATTTGAATTTTGTGATTTTGTTTAATTGATTCAAAAATTAATTTCTCTCTGAGTTTTAATGATTTTGAGTTGATTCTTTTTTTAATAATTCACAAAAATGTTAAAATATTTTATTTTATCAAAAAATCCCAAAAATATTATTTATTTCATATAATTGATATTTTTGTAAAGAATTAATATTTTGATTGTTTTTGGCATTTTAAATATTTTTTTCTACATTGATTTTGCAACTTTTAATGCTTTCTAATTATTTTGTAGGTCAATACTTAATTTTTGAAGCATTAATCCAAGATCACAATTTGTTTTCCATGTGTTAAACAATTTTTGATCATTTTAATTGAATTTTTATTCAATTAAATACATTTTGAAAACAAATTAGGGTTTTGGATTAATTCAACCCTCATAAATCATTTTCAAAACACTTTGGGCCTCTATTAGAGTGTAAGACCCAATCCTTTTTTTGACCAAATCATCTTTGGGCCTCACTTATTGTATAAGTCCCGATACCGTCAAAAAACAAACGGCACGATCGTCGCCTTTTCAAAAATCATCTGGGTCTACCCTCGAGTAGTAAGACCCATTTATTTTTCTTTAAAACTCTTTGGGCCTCTTGAGAGAGTGTAAGACCCATCCCCCCTTGTACAAAAACTTTTTGGGCCTCACTCATTATATAAGTCCCTCTGTACAAGTAAACGGCGCGATCGTCGCCCGTTTAAAAATAAAAACCATCTGGGCCTACCCTCGAGTAGTAAGACCCATTTCTTTTTCTTTAAAACACTTTGGGCCTCTATTAGAGTGTAAGACCCAATCCCCCTTCTAACCAAAACATTTTGGGCCTCACTTATTGTATAAGTCCCTCTGCGTTAAAAGAAAACCTCGGCGCGATCGCCATTTTTAAACGTAAAATCATTTGGGCCTACCCTCGTGTTATAAGCCCCACTCTTTTTCCTTTAAACCTTTTTGGGCCTCTTGAGAGAGTGTAAGACCCATCCCTTTGTACAGAAAACCTTTTTGGGCCTCAGTCACTTGTATAAGTCCCTCTGTACAAATTCAAACAGTGCGCTCACTGATAAAACCCTGGGCCTCTCCTTGAGCTGTAAGCCCCAGATCTTTCTTTTTCAAAGCACTTTCTCCTTTGATTTTGAATATACTGTTGTTTTTAATATTTCTTAGTTGAACAACTAACCAAACAGCATGGAAGCACTACAACCGAGTAAGTGGTTATCGCTTTCATTTACTGCTTTCATATTATAAACTGTATTGTGGGGCTGCTCACTGTAAGTCTCCTTTCATAAACTCATATCTACTGTGTAATAATAGTATAGATATTTCGAGTTTCCCCGGCAACTACGTCTAGAACTAGGTGACGCCGTTTCACTTATTCGTAGAAATAGACGCCTAGATCCCCAATAGGAGCACCAGATACAGTCTTCTCTTCGGCTGTCCTCCTTAGGAATCGTCAAGAAGCTCTACTCCCCAAGATGAATGTATTCTCCGTGAATGGCATCTTTGAGTTTCTTCCCAATTCTCGAACTTTCCTGACTTGATCTATTCCTTGTGGATAGCTTGCCTTGAATGTCTCGGGGTTTGGGTACCCACTACGGTCATAATCTTGGACCTTAACTAAGGAACCCTCTTTAAAAGCTAAAAGTCGCTGGATAGTAAACCTCGCACGTTTACCAGTGGTTTTCATCTTTAAAAGAGTTATCTCTCCTAATGGAAAGGAGATGATAGACCCACGGGCTTCTTAAAAGCATCGGCCTCCTCTTGGGCGTTGTACAAGGACCTTTCGGCTTCTTAGAAGTATTCACAGCCTCCTCTTAGGCTTCGTATAATGATATCTTCCTTCGGGAATGATAGCCTCCTCTTGGGCTTCGTACAAGGACCCGTCGACTTCTTAAAAGTTTCCATCCTCCTCTTGGCCTTCGTACAAATTGTCCCGACGACCTCCTAGAGGTATAGGAACAGAACCTAGTCATCCTCATAGAACAGTCCTTTCATAGAGTCTACTACTGTTTCTCGAAGCATAGTACGAAAGATAAAACTCTAGACACTGACAGTCTAACTTCCTTGAGTCTCAAAGACATTCTCAAGCACCCTTCGTTAAATAGGAAGGAAACCCGCAGACTTAGATAGTCTCAATACCCTTTGGATTTCCCGTTTCCTCAAAGAGAAGGAAATATCCCTGATCCTCAAATCAAATCCCTGAGTACAGTGTTACTCATATAAGAACTGATTTTCTCTTTTAAATCAGTATATTGGATCTGTTACTTAACTGAAACAGTTACAATAGCCTCCATCTCGGGCTTCGTACGAGATACCAAAATTCTCCCCAGTGGAGTCAAAACAACCTTTTCGCCTCTCTCTCGGGCTTTGTACGAGATACAAAAACACTCTATTACTGAGTATAAAAGATTCTCCACCTGAGTCAACTCTTTGCTAGCCTCCTCTTAGGCTTTGTATAACGATATGCCCCACTGAGTCAAAAACTTTTAGCCTCTCTCTCGGGCTTTGTACGAGACACAAAATAGCCTCCTCTTAGGCTTTGTATAATGATTTTCCTAGCGGAAATTAGCCTCCTCTTAGGCTTTGTATATGAAAACCACTGGTTGATCCAATCGACCTTTTAGCATCAAAGTTGTGCCTCGTTCGTAGTACACAAACATCAACAACTCTTTCCCCTTCATCTAATCGCTGTAAGCGGCAAGCCTCTGGATCATCTACATCCATGCCACTGTCCCTCTTTTAGCATGAGAAATTCCTAAGGAAAGATGGCATTGCTCTACACTGAGTTAAAGTCTTCTCCTTCAGGTTAAAACCCTTTCTTCGGAAATTATGGCATTGCTCGGATCCGCGTATCCTAGTTAAAGTAATTCTCCTTCTCCCCTTTTTAGAGATGACAAATTCTCTCTAAAGCTGAGGTTTTTCAGCTTCACGTCTTGGGCTTTGAACAAGACACAAATAGACCTTTCAGCTTCACATCTTGGGCTTTGAACAAGATACAAATCACCTTTCGCTTCACGTCTTGGGCTTTAAACAAGACACCAAAAACACCATTTCCTCCCATAGAATAGGAGGAACTACGAATGCTCTGATTTCCCTGTTTCGGTAAACGGGAATACGTAGGCATAAGATCGAAAGAAAAGATCTTAGCGAGCGCAATCAACAAAAAACCCAAATCCCATATCTTCGTCAATCAAAAGCAGTAATTCAAAAGCACCAGTCCTAACATCCTAATCCTTATTCCCCTCCAGAAACCTTCTGCCCAGGTAAAAAGAAAGAGAACAGTATTGGCGAAAATACAAATAACCAGTACAAAGGCCCCCCCCACATTGATAGCATCCGTAACCTAACAGACCACTGTTTAAACTCAGTATGCAGCAGGGTTAATTGGAGACATCTATTTCCCTTCCTTATTCAGCTCACAATAGGATAAAAAATGAATCGACCTGTAGTTAAAGCTCAAACCGCAGAGAGCGACCAGCGCTTAAGAACCGCGTCCAAAATCGCTCGCTACAGTTTCATCTGACCTCTTCGGCTGAGTTCTCATCTCCTAAGCCCGACCAACGGTTGTTCCCCGCAGGGACTATCTCTCCTAAGCAAGGCAGAATTGTTATCTTGAACCAGCGGTACTTCTTCGCCTCGCGATGGCTGAGTATCCAGTCGTGTTCATTTATTAGTCTGTATGTCGCGTCAGTTTTGTCAGCATAAACATACATACACCATGCATTATTGATTTACATTCGCATTCATATTGCATCACTATCACTTTAGTCGGTCTTATTCCCTGGTGATAATAGTCCTCTCAATTGAGTTGTCAAGTTCTTTCCTCGTCAGGAAACGTTGCGTCTCAACAATCTCTCTCCTCCAATTTATTTATGGATTAGAGTTGGCCCTCGACCACTTTGATAACTTGAACCTCTGAAAGACCAGAGAACCTTCAACCGATGTCACTCTTCGCCATTGAAGATGATATTTTCGCTTTCCCAGATTAAGGAAAATCCCTAGAGGAAGCCTCTTAAGCAGAGAGTCGGCAATACAGCTGTTTCTCTCTGAAAAAAACCGCTGATAAAAAGGTCATCAGCACCTCAAAATTGGATCACATTATATGGCGTTTCTCCTGGAAGATCCCGAGAAAAGTATGATGCAATATCCCCAAGCGTGAAAGCAGTCTCTCAAGAGACTCGTTTTCCTCAGTAGAGTCGGCAAATGGCATCTCTAAACAGAGAAGTTTGTACACCTCTACAACTCAGACGACTGGGTTCCCCAGCTACTCTGACATCAAAACTTTTTCTATCAAATGGCATCTCTCCAGGAAAATTTGGCGAGAAGTTTGAGGAAAAATCGCTACGAATAGCGTCCCTTATCAAAAAGTTTATTGACAAAAGAAACTGAGACCAGTTCCTTGGTAGGAAACCAGGATCGAGGGGAAGTTTATTTCAGGAACTGAGACCAGTTCCTTGGTAGGAAACCAGGATCGAGGGGAAGTTTATTCCAGAAACTGAGACCAGTTCCTTGGTAGAAAACCAGGATCGAGGGGACGTTTATTTTAGAAACTGAGACCAGTTCCTTGGTAGGAAACCAGGATCGAGGGGAAGTTTATTCCAGAAACTGAGACCAGTTCCTTGGTAGGAAACCAGGATCGAGGGGAAGTTTATTTCAGAAACTGAGACCAGTTCCTTGGTAGGAAACCAGGATCGAGGGGAAGTTTATTTCAAAAACTAAGACCAGTTCCTTGGTATGAAACCAGGATCGAGGGGAAGTTTTTACCTTTTCTAAGCATCATTGCTTAGCAAAAGAAGAAGGATGCGCAAGCTGCCATTCTTAACCACCATCAAAATTTTGGGTATTCCGATATTTAATCCTCTTGCACCCCGAATGCCCGAATACCTTCGCCATTCATACCTTCGGGTCCAAGAAGATTAAATAGGGGCATCTGTCATACCCCAAATTTTGACCACTAAGATTTCCCATCATTGTGAAAATCATCATCACAATATGGAGGAACCATCATACCTCATCAGTCTTCCCAAAGATGGGTGAGCATCCACTACAATCAAATTTAGGGTTTCCAGCCCTCTCAGAGCTTTTAGACAAAGGATCAATCAAGAAATGACATGATCTTCAACTTGTATAGCCTCTCAAATATCCACAAGGGATCAAGAGGACTCCCCACTTCAAGGATTAAGCACAAGGCTGCTCCCTTCCAGGTGGATCAAGCCTCAAGATCGCGAGTGTCACCAAATTAGGGTATGGTCGACCAGGGCCTCCAGATGAAAATTTTCCTCTGGGCATGAGCCAATGCTTCAAAGCATAACCTAATATACCCCATGGAACCTCATGGACCCCATCATCAAGTCAATTTATCCTCAGGGGATGCATACATCAAAAATCAGGAATTAGGGTTTCTTGACCTAATTCACCCCTAAGTTGACTTTTGGGACAAATCACGAGCCAAGACCTCAAGACATGATTTAAGGGTCTCCAACATACCACATTGATCCATTTACAACAATTGATTGATCCAGGAAGCTTGAGCAGCAAGTCTCAATTTCATCAGTACCACAGTTGGGGTTTCGCGAGAAAAGTCAACTGTAGCTTTGACTTTTGACCAGGACATGCTCCCAAACCCTAGGACATGATTCAATACACTCTATAACACCTATGAAATCAATCCATCAAGTTTGATTTAGGTCAAGGACTTGATTTCATAGAGGATTGCACAGTTTGGAATTCATCTGATAAAAAGTCAACTGTGCACAAAAGTCAACTTTAACTTTTTGAGATTTTTCACAAAAATGGTTTTTTAACCCTAAAATGATGTTAACATATGATTTGAATCATCATTCATCAATAAAAATCAAGAAAAGTGGGATAACTTGTAAAAGGGGTAACCATAAAAACTTAGAAAATTTTCTAAGTTATGAACAAAGTGGCAAGGGTACCAACTTTGGAGGATCATAACTCCTAAACCACAAAGCCATTTTTCCCCATCCAAAGCTTGATTGATAAATCTCATTACCGTCTACAAAAGCTTAAAACTGACCTCCCTCCAAATTCCTCATGGATTTTGAGTTATGGAATGATCAAAATCACAAAAAGTGAAAATGTCACTTTTTTCCAACACTTAGTGAAATTTTCACTAAGTCAGAATCTGCCTTCACTTTTTTCCAAATGTAGGGGGATTTTTCACTTGGATCCAAAAGGTATCAAAACCAAATATGATCAAACAGTTGTTGTATCATATGAGGGCTTTCCAAAATGGCCAAGAACATCACCAAATTCCACTTGGGCCAAGAGATATGACAATGGCAATATGCCTTGCTGAAAACTGCCAAGGCTAGGCAGAATTTTGCATTTTTGCTCGATTTGGAAAAATCAGATAATTCCAAGCCTTGTCATCACTTTGGACACATCTGAGGATCAAATCTAAAGGGGACAAACACTGAGCATGCCAAATCTAGAATTGCCTAAAAGAGGGACAAGACTCCAATTTTGGATTGGAGCATTCAATGCATACACCAGGGTGGCATGGACTGAGCCATTTCCAACTGAATTCAGTTAAGACTTATCCAAGACCAAGGGAACCACAGCCTTGTGCCCTAACCTCTAGTCAATGGCTAGAGGAGACTTGGATTCCAAAGTGCAACCATTGGCCAAACCTCTGTTGCAGTTGCCATTCACTATTGCTTGCAAAACAAACTTGCTCTACTATAAATAGAGTTCATTTGTGCTCAGTTTGAGTACACCAAAGCCATCAAACAGATGCTTTCCTCAAAATCTCCTTCTTCACTCCAATTTTGCCTACCAAAGCAAGTCACTATCGGGTTTTGAGTTTGAGACCAATTCCAATCAAACCAATCACACACACACACACCTCATAAACATCATATAGAAGTGATCCAAACACTCACACAACATCTGGAACACCAAAATCACAAAAGCACCAGCCAATTGCTCAAGCCTTTGACAGATTTGCAGTTGGGGTACCATCTCAAGTTCCAGATCATTTCAGTCCATTCCAAGCATCCAGACACATTCCATAGCACCTAGGGAAGCTGTCCATAACCTTGGAACCAAGCTGTAACACCTCTAACACAAAACACGATCACCAGCTACAAGAGGTAAGCATGAGCTTTTCTAACTCTATGATCCATGCATTTTTTACTGCACAATAATTTGGCCATATGTTCATAATCATGCATGGAGTGTTTTCCCTCAATCAATTGCATTGTTTGAATCGTGTATGGAATTTCTGAACCTTCATGCAGAATTTAGGGTTCTTGAGGTTTCTCTTTGATTTATTATTCCATGCTTAAAATAAATGAAATTAAAGACCATAGATATGATCGTGAGGTTGAAACGAGTATATTGATATGTAGATTGCATGATATAATCAAGTATTCAGTGAGATTGGATAGAAAACGCAAATCTGCAGAAACAGGGGGTGGCGCGTGTTCTTGCCCTTGTTCTTGGCGCCCTTTTTGAAAATTCAAATATTTGAATTTTGTGATTTTATTTAATTGATTCAAAAATTAATTTCTCTCTGAGTTTAATGATTTTGAGTTGATTCTTTTTTCAATAATTCACAAAAATGTTAAAATATTTTATTTTACCAAAAAATCCCAAAAATATTATTTATTTCATATAATTGATATTTTTGCAAAGAATTAATATTTTAATTGTTTTTTGACATTTAAAATATTTTTTCCTTCTTGATTTTGCAAATTTTAATGACTTCTAATCATTTTGTAGGTCAAAACATGATTTTTAAAACATTAATCCAAGATCACAATTTGTTTTCCACATGTTAAACAATTTTGATCATTTTAATTGAATTTTTTTTATTCAATTAAAATACATTTTGGAAACAAATTAGGGTTTTGATTAATTCAACCCTCATCAAACCTTTTAAAAACACTTTGGATCTCTAATAAAGTGTAAAACCCAATCCTTTGTAAATACAAACCTATTCTTGGGCCTCACATATTGTATAAGCCCCGTTGTATTTTGAAAAATTTGACGCGATCATCGTCCGTTGAAAAAAACCCTGGGCCTCTCCTCGAGCTATAAGACCCATTCAAAATCTTTTGGGCCTCTATTAGAGTGTAAGACCCAACCCCCTTTGAAAACCAAACCATTTTGGGCCTCAATGCATTGTATAAGACCCACCGCGTTTTCAAAAATCTCGGCGCGATCACCATTTTCAAACAAATGACCCTGGGCCTCTCCTTGAGCTGTAAGCCCCACCACTTGTACAAAAATAAATCTTATGGGCCTCTTGAGAGAGTGTAAGACCCATCCCTTTGTACAGAAAACCTTTCTTAGGCCTCAGTCACTTGTATAAGTCCCTCTGTACAAAATGACAGTGCGATCACTGATAAACCTTGGGCCTCTCCTTGAGCTGTAAGCCCCAACATCTTTTCAAAATACTTTCTCCTTTAATTTTGAATATACTGTTATTTTCAATCTTTCTTTGTTGAACAACTAACCAAACAGCATGGAAGCTCTACAACCAAGTAAGTGTTTATATGCTTTCTTTATCCGCTTTCATATACATATAACTGTATTGTGGGGCTGTTTCATTGTAAGTCTTCTTTTATAAACTCATATCAACTGTGTAATACTAGTATAGATATTTAGAGTTTCTCCGGCAACTACGTCTAGTACTAAGCCCTGTTGATCAATCTAAAATAGACAAAACTAGATCCCCCATAGGATTACCAGACACAGTCTTCCCTCCTCTTGGGGTTAAACAATATGGAGACGTGAAAGGCAACATTCTCGGTGAACCCTTTCACAGACGGTCACCCTTAGACATTGTCAAAGAAACTCTACTCCCCAGAGATGATCTTTTCTCTGTGAATGGCATCTCTTGAGTTTCTTCCAAATTCTCGGACTTTCCTGGCTTGATCTATTCTCTGTGAATAGCCTGTCTTGAATTTCTCGGGGTTTGGGGACCCACAGGCTTCCTAAAAGCATCCCCGCCTCCTCTTCGGCGTTGTACAAGGACCCTACAGCTTCTTAGAAGTATTCACAACCTCCTCTTAGGCTTTGTATAAGGATTCTTCCTTCGGGAAGAGAGCCTCCTCTTGGGCTTCGTACAAATTGTCCCTTGGCTTCTTAAAAGTTTCCAGCCTCCTCTTGGGCTTCGTACAAATTGTCCCTCGGCTTCTTAAAAGTTTCCAGCCTCCTCTTGGACTTCGTACAAATTGTCCCGACGACCTCCTAAAGGTATAGGAACAGAAATTAGTCATCTTAATAGAACAGTCTTCCAAAGAGTCTAGATCTTTCTACCATGAACGTACTACTACTGTTTCTTTAAGAATAGTATAAAAGATAAAACTCTAGACTTGGACAATCTAATCTCCTTGAGTCTCGAAGGCATTCTCAAGTAGGGAAAAACACCAGTAGACTCGGACAGTCTCCAATACCCTCTGGATTCCCCATTTCCTTAAAGAACAGGAAATAACCCTGATCCTCTGATCAATCCCAAAGCATTGCCTTACCTTTAATCAGTCTCTTTATAAGAACTGATTTTCTCTTTTAACCAACCTACTGGACCTGTCACTCAACTGAAACAGCACTCCTTTTAGCCTCTATCTCGGGCTTCGTATGAGATACAAAACGACTCTCTTGTTGAGTCAATCTCTCTTTTAGCCTCCATCTCGGGCTTCGTATGAGATACAAAAACACTCTCTTGTTGAGTATAAAAGACTCTCTTGTTGAGTCAACCTTCAGCCTCCGTCTTGGGCTTCGTACAAGACACATCTAAAAGCACTCTCTTGTTGAGTCAAACCCTTTTAGCCTCTCTCTCGGGCTTCGTACGAGACACAAAAGCATCCTCTTGTTGGGTCAATAGCCTCCTCTTAGGCTTTATATAAGAAAAACCTCGGTTGAGTCAATCAACCTTTTAGCATCAAAACTATGCCTCGTTCACAGGATACAAACATCAACAACTCCTTTCATCTAATCGCTGTAAGCGGCAAGCCTCTGGATTATTTACATCTATGCCACTGTCCCTCTTTTAGCATGAGAAATTCCTAAGGAAAGATGGCATTGCTCTACACTGAGTTAAAGTCTTCTCCTTCAGATTAAAACCCCCTATAAAGGAAATTATGGCATTGCTAGGATTCACATATCCCGGTTAAAGTAATCCTCCTTTATAGTCAGTCACCCAACGGTTGTGACAAACATACCCCCTTTAGAGATGACAAATTCTCTCTAAAGACAACATCTTTTTAGCTTCACATCTTGGGCTTTGAACAAGATACAAACCCCTGGCTGCAAGTCATGCTAATAGTGGATCAGTTTAGCAGCTATGAAGTTCAGGAGCATGCATACGATAGCTGACATCGTTATAACAAACTAAGGGGCCCTGTGCGTCTGTTTGAGGAATGTGAAGCATTCTGATTCAATTGGTTTGTGCCTCATGCAGCTCGAGGTCTATACATGAGAATTCAAGAGGAGTTCGTGTGGTGTGTAGATGGTTGCAGGATGGGGGGATCAATGGGACTTTGATCTCAAGCCAAGAGTTTGTTATGGTTGGTATACATTTCATCACGGGTAGCATGATGGTGATCATGTGTGAGTGATTATTGTTTCTTGTCAGAGGAAGCAATAAGAGAGTTGATGATTGTGTTCAACTGGTAAGTTGAATTAAGGGTGCCTTCTTGAAGACATGAAGATGCGTCTTATGTTTTCCTTTCATTAGCTTGGGTGTTCTGTGGAGGAGCACTAGTTACCTTAGATAGGGGGAGTTGCTCCTTGATTTAAGATGTTTTACTGCGAGGATGCAGTTGAAGTTCTAGTTTGCATTTGTGCGTCAAGCAAGCTGAGATGTCAAGGAGGATGTCTTGACATTTTTTGTATTGTTGCAAGTTAGGGGAGACTTGGCAGTGCATGTGTAATGGTAATGGTTCTTATTGGATACTTAAGAATCATTTATTGAGTCTGGGGGAATTTATTTTTCTCTGCAGGTTGTGATCACAAGACTGTCAAGTTATTCATCAATACAGAAGTTTTCTTGATGGACAGTGTCTGACATGATGTCAGAACATTGTTGAGGACATGCTCTATGAGTAATTGGTCTTTTGGACGGTGGAAGTTGCATTATACGCGTGCTAAACACGTTCATCATTACTTGTATTATTGTTGGACGGTTTTCTTGAAGAAGAAACAGTCAAAGCATTCTTAGCCGGTGCACATTGGGTTTTGGTGAAGTTACAACCTTAAAGTAATAACCGCATTGAAGTTTTAATAGATCGTTACATTCGAAGGAAAGTTCTTGGTTATTTAAGGGTGTTCTTGGAGCAATTTGTTTCAGAATTGGGATATTCATTGTGGTATGGTCAAAATGTCTTTTGTTCAAGTCTGGATAAATGTTGGTTGGGTATGGGAATGTCTTGGTTTCTTTTGCTAATTTTTTGCTAAAAAGGGGGAGTATAGGTCATTGAGTCAGGGGATGCATGGGTTGTTCTTACAGTTGCTCTGCAAGGATGATAAACAAGATGTTATAACATCTTGTCTGTGTGTAAGTTTCCTTTGTGTCTTGTGACTTGAGTTAAGAATCAAGTTGTGTCTTGTGACCTGAGTTACATGCCTTAAGTACTTAGATTCACAAAGACTACAACTGATCTCTGGAGGGGGAGTGTGTTTGAAAAGGATATCCTTTGTTCTTCGGTTTCAATCTTTCTACTAACTTCTTTAGAAGTTTCTATTGCCTGGACACCTTTCAAATTCGCTCATCCTGGTTTACTACTTTCCTCAAGGGTGGCAGTACCGTCTTATTAGTTAAGGGGGAGTCAGAGTTATCTTCTTCCTCATGTACACCAACATAGAGTCGGTTTGCACAGTATTCCAATCATATTCACCACTCAGGGTGAAGAGATGTCCAAAAAGTGTTTTAGCCAAAATTTGTCAAAAGGGGGAGATTGAAAGCACCTTTGGTTTGACAAAATTTTGGTAAAACACATTATTGATAAAGATGAATAAATCTGGACTGAACAAAGATGTCGAAGAAGATGTCATGACATCCTGAAGTACTGCAGTGATTTAGCAAGTGTCAAATCTGTAACAAATCAGCCAAGAGATAATGCGCATGGATCAAGGAATCAGCAAACAGAAGATTGAAGCCAAAGACTGCAGAAGACACTATAAATAGAAGACTTAGACCTAGGTTTTTGTATGTGTTAGTACGCCTTTTGTAACCTTGCTTTCTTGTGTAAGAAATAAGGGTTTAGGGTTTTGAGAGTCGTTGGCTCTCTAGGTTGTAAGTCTCCTTTTGTATCAGTTGATACATTGTGGTAGATATAGGTGTCGCACAGATCCATAAGCCTTGGGGTATTGGATTGTGTATTGTTCTTGGATGAAGCTTTTAATCAAATCCGAGTTAGCTTGTTTGTCAATAAAGTTTGACATATTTCTGTATTGACAGCGATGATGTAGAAATCACAGTTGGTGATTAAGAGAAGTGAGTGGGGTATCTCATATCAGGGTTGTAAACGTTTGAGTTTAGCCTTGGTAAAGATGTTCATTGGGTAGATGTTAGGTATGAAGTTGTAAATGGGGGAGTTTAACTTTGTAACAGTCTACAGATAGTGGAGTCTTCTTCCTGGATTGATATCCCCAGATGTAGGTGAGTTGCACCGAACTGGGTTAACAATTACTGTGTTCTTTACCATTCTGCAGATTTATGTTTTCTGTTAGGGCTCATGATAAACATGTTGGATCAGATGTCGTGACATCTATGATTGTGCAGTTCTGATATTCAAGGTATCAGTATGCTGTTACGCCTTTGAGTTTAAATGATTATGTAGCACAATGTCTTGACATGTGTTAGGACATCTGCTGTCGACATAGGCTAGAATTTTAGCATGCTTGAGGAAGCAGGGGGAGCACGTATTTCTCCTCATAAGTGTTGTCAGTAAGATCAACGTGTATATGCTTGGTGATGCACTACCTCTTTAGAGAGCCCTGTGAGGTTGGGGTGTTGCTGCCTTATGGGGAGGAGGACGAGCCCCCGGGCCCCGATTGGAGACCGGGCATCTGCTGAACCTAGATGACTCGCCCCTTCCCGACCTTTTTCACGCCCCGGGTGGCCGCCAGCTTCTTGACATATTCCTCCATGCTCGACATTTTTCCTGCAAAAGAAAAATAAGCACGTCAGCAAACCAATGGCAGAAACATAGGAGGCGAGACCGAATGAAGGAGTTGTTCGCTACCTAGTAACCGGACAACTTCCTTGTCAGATGCTGTCTCGAGGAGGGCTTTCGTGTTAATCAACCGAGCTTTCTCTAAAATCTCCCTGCGCTCGTTGCGGATAAATTTCCCGTCCGGAGTCACGATCTTCGTGGGTTTGAAACCGGAGACAAACTTGACCAACTCCTGGTAGGCCAGCCGATCCTCCTCGTTCAGCACGTCCGAGCTTATTATATAGATGTCTGTGCTCCTTTCGAAGTGCTCCTCCGTCCACTCCAGGGGGAACTTCGCCTCGAAGACATCTACCCGCTGCCCATCTTTCTCTTTGGACACACGGTTGTACACTGTGTCTGTGGCCTGGTGTGTGATGGGCTTGACGATGTAATATCGGGACTTAAAGTTGCGGACAGAATCCATGTAAGCCCGGAATTGCCTGCTCGGTTGTTTAAAAGATACACAACTGTGCCTTCCTGTCATACCCAAAATTTTGACCACTAAGATTTCCCATCATTGTGAAAATCATCATTACAATATGAAGGAACCATCATACTTCATCAGTCTCCCCAAAGATGGGTGAGCATCCACTACAATCAAAATTAGGGTTTCAAGCCCTCTCTAAGTGCTTAGACAAAGGATCAATCAAGGAATGACATGATCTTCAACTTGTATAACCTCTCAAACATCCACCATGGATCAAAAGGACTCCCACTTCAAGGATTAAGCACAAGGATGCTCCCTTCTAGGTGGATCAAGCCTCAAGATCGCCAGTATCACCAAATTAGGGTTTTGGTCGACCAGGGCCTCCAGATGGGAATTTTCATCTGGGTATGAGCTAATGATTCAAAACATAACCTAATATACTCCATGGGACCTCATGGACCCTATCATCAAGTCAATTTGGCCTCAAGGGATGCATACATCCAAAATCAGGAATTAGGGTTTCTTGACCTAATTCACCCCTAAGTTGACTTTTAGGGAAAATCATGGGCCAAGACCTCAAAGGAGGATTTTAGGGTCTCTAATACACTACATTGATCCATTTGCAACAATGGATTGATCCAAGAAGCTTGAGCAACAAGTCTCAATTTCATC
The DNA here is from genome assembly GCA_022829125.1 of Lathyrus tuberosus. Lineage (NCBI taxonomy): Eukaryota > Viridiplantae > Streptophyta > Magnoliopsida > Fabales > Fabaceae > Lathyrus > Lathyrus tuberosus. The sequence continues at coordinate 1,051,835 of JALAZF010000089.1, read as the reverse complement.
TGCACCATAATTAGGGTTTCGCGAGGAAAGTCAACTGTAACTTTGACTTTTGACTAGGACATGCTCCCAAGCCCTAGGGCATGCCTCAATATACCCTATGACACCCATGGAACATGTCCATCAAGTTTGATTTAGGTCAAGGACATGATTTCCTGAAGAATTGCACAGTTTGGAATTCATCTGATAAAAAGTCAACTGTGCACAAACGTCAACTTTGACTTTTTGAGATTTTTCACCAAAATGGATTTTTAACCTTAAAATGATGTTAATGTATAATTTGAATCATCATTCATCAAGAAAAATCAAGAAAAGTTGGATAACTTGAAAAAGGGGTAACCATAAAACTTAGAAATTTTTCTAAGTCATGAAAAAGTGCCACTAATGCACCAACTTTGGAGGACCATAACTCCTAAACCACAAGGCCATTGTGCCCCATTCAAAGCTTGATTTATAGATCTCATTGCCCTCTACAAAAACTTCAACTAGACCTAATTCCAACTCCTCATGGATTTTGAGTTATGGAGTGATCAAAATCAAGAGAAAACACTTTGTTCCAACACTTAGTGAAAATTTCACTAAGTCAGATTTTGCCTTACTTTTTACCAAATGTAGGGGAATTTTTCACTTGGATTCAAAAGAGATCAAAACCAAATATATTCAAACAGTTGTTGTATCATGTAAGGGCTTTCCAAAATGGTCAAGAACATTACCAAATTCAACTTACACCATGAGATATGACATTGGCAAGTTGCCTTGCTGAAATCTGTCAAAGGCAAGGCAGAATTTGCAATTTTGCTCGATTTGCCAAAATCAGCCAAATTCAAATGCTCCTATCCACTTGGACACATATGAGGATTGATTCTAAAGGGGACAATCACTGAGCCAAGCCTCCAAAGTCCATGGAACAAGAAATAGCATGTTGAACCTAGAATGGCCAAAATAGGGGCAAGACTCCAAATTTGGATTGAAGCATTCAATGGAAGCATCAAGGTGGCATGGACTGAGCCATTCTCATCTGCAATCAGTCAAGACTTATCCAAGACCAAGGGAACCAAAGCTCTGTGCCCTAACCTCTAGTCAATGGCTAGAGGAGACTTGGATTTTCATTTGCCAACATTGGCCAAACCTACTTAGCACTTGCCATTCACTATTCCTTGCAAAACAAACTTGCTCTACTATAAATAGAGCTCAATTGTGTTCAGTTTAAGTACACCAAAGGCCTACAACACTTGCCTTTCTCAAAATCTCTTTCTCTTGGCAAAAATGTCTTTCTTAGCAAGGTAGCTATCGGGTTTTGAGCTAGAGGGCAGTTCCACTCAAACCAATCACTCACACACCTCATATACATCACATATGAGCTGATCAAACACTTAAACAACAACTGGAACATTGATTTCTCAGAATCACCAGTCAATTGCTCAAGGTTTTAACCAAAGTGCAGTTGAGATGCCATGAAATGATCCAGCCAATTTCAATCAAGTCCAAGCATTCAAACACACTCCATAGGGTGTAGGGAAGCTGTTCAGATCATCACCACTCATCTGTAACACCTCCAAATCAAAAATCACATTGCACTTGCTGTCACGGCCTAGAGGTAAGCATATACTTGGTCATCTCTCAATCTATGCATATTTCCTCGCACAATAATTTGGCCATATGTTCATAATCATGCATAGAATGTTTCCCCTCAATTAATTGCATTATTTGAATCGTGTATCAAAAATCATAGCCTTCATGCAGAAATTAGGGTTTTTGAGGTTTCTTCGTGATTTCATGTTTTATGTTTAATTTAAATGAAATTAAGTGATATAGACATGATCGTGAGGTTGAAACGAGTTGATTGGTATGTGGATTGCATGACATGGTTAAGTATTCAGTGAGATTGGATGGAAAACGCAAATCTGGGAAACTCAGAACACGCGCGTGTTCTTGGCACCATTTTCAGAAATTTGAATATTTGAATTTTTGTGATTTTTGTTTAATTGATTCAAAAATTAATTTATCTCTGAGTTTTAATGATTTTGAGTTGATTCTTTTTTTAATAATTCACAAAAATGTTAAAATATTTTATTTTCCCAAAAAATCCCAAAAATATTATTTATTTCATATAATTGATATTTTTGCAAAGAATTAATATTTTAATTGTTTTTTACATTTTAAATATTTTTTCCACATTGATTTTGCAACTTTTAATGCTTTCTAATTATTTTGTAGGTCAATACTTAATTTTTGAAGCATTAATCCAAGATCACAATTTGTTTTTCATATGTTAAACAATTTTGATCATTTTAATTGGATTTTTATTCAATTAAATACATTTTTGAAAACAAATTAGGGTTTTTGGATTAATTCAACCCTCATAAATCATTTTCAAAACACTTTGGGCCTCTAATAGAGTGTAAGACCCAATCCTTTTTTGACCAAACCATTTTTTGGGCCTCAGTATTGTATAAGTCCCGCTACCGTCAAAAAACAAACGGCGCGATCGTCGCCCTTTTAAAAAAATAACCTTTTGGGCCTCTCCTTGAGCTATAAGACCCATTTAAAACTTTTTGGGCCTCTAATAGAGTGTAAGACCCAACCCCCTTTTAACCAAAACATTTTCGGCCTCACTTATTGTATAAGTCCCTCTGCGTTAAAAGAAAACCTCGTCGCGATCGCCATTTCAAACGGAAAAATCATCTGGGCCTACCCTCGTGTTATAAGCCCCACTCTTTTTCTTTAAAACCTTTTGGGCCTCTTGAGAGAGTGTAAGACCCATCCCTTTGTACAGAAAACAATTTTTGGGCCACAGTCACTTGTATAAGTCCCTCTGTATAAATACAAACAGTGCGCTCACTGATAACACCCTGGGCCTCTCCTTGAGCTGTAAGCCCCAAGTCTTTCTCTTTCAAAGCACTTTCTCCTTTGATTTTGAATATACTATTGTTTTCAATCTTTCTTTGTTGAACAACTAACCAAACAGCATGGAAGCTCTACAACCGAGTAAGTGGTTATTGCTTTCATTTACCGCTTTCATATACATATAACTGTATTGTGGACTGTTTCGCTGTAAGTCTTCTTTCATAAACTCATATCAACTGTGTAATAATAGTATAGATATTTAGAGTTTCCCCGGCAACTACGTCTAGAACTAGGTGACGCCGTTTCGTTTATTCGTAGAAATAGTCAAAACTAGATCCCCATAGGATTACCAGACACAGTCTTCCCTCCTCTTGGGGTTAAACAATGTGGAGATATGAAAGGAAGCATTCTCGGTGAACCCTTTCATAGACTGTCACTCATAGAAGTTGTCAAGAAACTCTATTCCCCAGAGATGATCTTTTCTCCGTGAATGGCATCTCTTGAGTTTCTTCCAAATTCTCGGACTTTCCTGGCTTGATCTATTCTCGGTGAATGGCATGTCTTGAACTTCTCGGGGTTTGGGGACCCACAGGCTTCTTAAAAGCACTTGTCAAGAAACTCTATTCCCCAGAGATGATCTTTTCTCCGTGAATGGCATCTCTTGAATTTCTTCCAAATTCTCGAACTTTCCTGACTTGATCTATTCCTTGTGGATAGCTTGCCTTGAATTTCTCGGGGTTTGGGGACCCATCGGCTTCTTAAAAGCAATCGGCCTCCTCTTGGACATTATACAAGGACCCACGGGCTTCCTAAAAGCAACCCCGCCTCCTCTTGGGCTTAGTACAAGGACCCTACGGCTTCTTAGAAGTATTCACAGCCTCCTCTTAGGCTTCGTATAATGATCTCTTCCTCCGGGAATGATAGACTTCTCTTGGGCTTCGTACAAGGACCCGTCGGCTTCTTAAAAGCTTCCAGCCTCCTCTTGGGCTTCGTACAAATTGTCCCGACGACCTCCTAGAGGTATAGGAACAGAACTTAATCATCTGCATAGAACGGTCCTTTTCAAGAGTCTACTACTGTTTCTCAAAGCATAGTACAAAGGATGAAACTCTAGACTTGGACAGTCTAATATCCTTGAGTCTCAAAGACATCCTCAAGTGACCCCTTCAAAAAATAGGAAGAAAACCCATAGACTCGGACAGTCTCAATACCCTTTGGATTTCCCACTTCCTTAAAGAACAGGAGATGACCCTGACCCTTGAATCAAATCCTTGAGTACAGTGTTGCTCATATAAGAACTGGTTTTCTCTTTAAAAATCAGTATACTGGACCTGTCACTTAACTGAAATAGTTACCATAGCCTCCTCTTAGATTTTGTATAATGATCCTTCTCCAGTGAAGTTAGCCTCCTCTTGGGCTTTATACAATGATTCTCCCCAGCGGAGTCAAACAACATTTAGCCTCTCTCTCGGGCTTTGTATGAGACACATAAAAGACTCCCTCGTTGAGTCAATAACCCCTTTCGTCTCCATCTCGGGCTTTATACGAGATACAAAAAGGTTCTTATTGAGCCAAACAAATTTCAGCCTCCACCTCGGGCTTCGTACTAGATACAAAAAACACTCTTGTTGAGTCAATAGCCTTCATCTCAGGCTTTATACGAGATACCAAAAGACTTTATCGTCAAGTCAAAAACCTTTTAGCCTCTCTCTCGGGCTTTGTACGAGACACATATTAGCCTCCTCTTAGGCTTTATATAAGAAAACCACTGGTTAATCCAATTAACCTTTTAGCATCAAAGTTGTGCCTCGTTCACAGTACACAAACATCAACAACTCCTTCCCCTTCATATAATTGCTGTAAGCGGCAAGCCTCTGGATCATCTACATCCATGCCACTGTCCCTCTTTTAGCATGAGAAATTCCTAAGGAAAGATAGCGTTGCTCAACACTGAGTTAAAGTCTTCTCCTTCAGGTTAAAATCCCCTATAAAGGAAATTATGGCATTGCCGGATTCACATATCCCGGTTAAAGTAATTCTCCTTTATAAAACAGTTGTGACATACAACCCCCCTCTTTAGAGATGACAAATTCTCTCTAAAGTCAACACCTTTAGCTTCACATCTTGGGCTTCGAACAAGATACAAATAGACCTTTTAGCTTCACATCTTGGGCTTTAAACAAGATACAAACCACCTTTTCGCTTCACGTCTTGGGCTTTGAACAAGACACCAAAAACAACCATTTCCTCCCATAGAATAGGAGGAACTACGAACGCTCTGATTTCCCTGTTTCGGTAAACGGGAATACGTAGGCATAAGATTGAAAGAAAAATCTTAGCGAGCACACTAAACAAAAACCCAAAATCTCATACTCTCATGTATCTATCAAAAGCATCAGTCCTAACATCCTAAATCCTCGTTCCCTGCTAGAAAGTCCTAGAAAGAGAAAAAGAGAATCGTATTGGCGAAAATACAAATAACCAGTACAAGGGCCCCCCCACATTGATAGCATTTGTAACCTAACAGACCGCTGTTTAAACCCAGTATGCAAAGCAGGGTTAATTGGAGACATCTATTTCCCTTCCTTCATCAGCTTTAATAGGATAAAAAATGAATCGACCTGTAGTAAACACAACCGCAGAGAGCGACCAGCGCTTAAGAACCGCGTCCAAAATCGCTCGCTACAGAAAAAATGGCGCCCACCGTGGGGCCTGTCTCTCTTTTTCTCCTTTTCATCTCTTGTGTGAATGCAACAGATTGGGGCTTCCGCCGGGGAACCCAATTTCTGTCAGGAACTTAGGATTCATAGCTTTAAAGGTCTAGGATGTTTAGGACAAATATATATACTTCTTTTCCTAATTGCTATACATGTTTATTTTTCTGCTAATGGGAATGCGTGTGATGCCGCATGTGGAAAGATTGAGTATACACTTAAGATAAGTGATGGCAACGAGGTTGACCATCAACCTCGGTGGAGGCTGACCAATGCAACCCATTCTCTCACCTAGACAATGGGCCGATTGTTAAGTCTGAGAAGCTGAGGAGCTAAACCCTTTCGTAGTGCGGAAACTATCGGGAATATTTGTTACGCGATACTACCCTCATTTGAGGCTGGTGATCTATTCTCGGTGAATGGCACTTACTCTAAGATTGCTCTACAACTCGCTGGCGATCCGCTTGTTGTTTTGCTTTCCTGGGAGGAGCTGATGATAATTAGTACAGGTACAAAAATCACCCTAGTATAAACCTTTGGGGATGGGTAGAGCCTTGACTTCATGACAACGACCCTTTGACCCCATGTTTTTTCTATATTTTTGTGTGCTGCATCCATGCATTCATTTAAAAAACATTAAAACATTCAAAAAATTTCTCTTCTAGTCTCTCTGTTATTCAAATTAAACTAAGACTGCGATTGCAAATATCAGAGAAAAGGATTGCACTAATGGATTTCGGTAGAAGGAGAACTCATACGTATACCTTCAAGGTTCAAAAACTAGAGGATTTGAGAAGGTTAGCAAGGATGATCACTAACCCTGAGGCTTTCAGAGCCAAGCACGGAGGTCTGCTACCACTGTTAAGAGTCCATGTGATTGAGGGAATCATGGATGCGCTCATTCAGTTCTACGATCCGGTCTATCACTGTTTCACATTCCCAGATTACCAGTTAGCACCAACGCTGGAGGAGTATTCTCATCTGATTGATTTACACATTACTGATCGAGCTCCATTTTCTGGACTGGAAAAACTTCCAAAGAATCAGACCATTGCGAGAGCAATTCATTTGGACGAGTCTGAGGTCAGGACCCACCTAACTACTAAGGGTGGCATCCAAGGTTTGCCAGCCCAATTCTTGACAAAGAAGGCCCTGTATTTTTCCAGTATAGGAAACATGACTGCTTTTGAAAGCATCTTTGTCTTACTCACCTACGGGTTATTTTTGTTTCCCAACATCAATAACTTTGTAGATATCAACTCCATTAAGATTTTTCTCATTGGAAACCCTGTGCCGACTTTGCTCGCAGAGGCGTATCATTCTGTACACTTGGGAAATTTGTACAGCGGAGGGGAGATCACATGCTGTGTACCTCTGCTTTATAAATGGTTTATCTCCCACTTGCCCAAGTCTGCTGCTTTTTGGGATTGCAAGAGTGCCTTACGTTGGTCGCAGAAGATCATGCCTCTTACCAACTCTGATATAGATTGGTGTAATAGGATCTATGATGGAATTAGAATCATTGACCGTTGTGGAAACTTCCCCAACGTACCCCTTATAGGAACTAAGGGAGGAATCAACTATCATCCAGTTCTCGTTCAGCGTCAATTTGGATACCCGATGAGACACGTCCCACGGGGGGTTCATCTGGAAGGTCTTTTCTTCAAAGAAGGAGAAAACGACAGAGCACTAAAGATGGAAATAGTGCATGCTTGGAAGCATGTTCATAAGAAAGGACGAGAGTCTCTAGGAAAATCGGACTGTATCTCGGTGGAGCCTTATCTTCACTGGGTACAAACTAGAGCTCCCAAGCTAAAAATGCCTTATCCTCATTACGGAATTCTTCCGCCAAAGGAATCTGTCATGTACTTCATGACGGAAACTGAAAAGTTTCAGGTTACTCTCAACAAAGTTCAAAAGGAGAGAAGGTCTTGGAAGAACAAGTACCGCACCCTCGATGTGGAGTGCATCAAAATACAGCAATTACTAAAAGAGAAAGATGCTCTGATTGATATTTTGGAGCAACATGCGGTGGATAATCAGGATGACCAAAGGAATTTGCTCGCTTCTTTCACTTGGCAAAGGAATGACAACCCGACAACGGCCCAAGAGCCCCGGTCAAAGAAAAGGAAGATACCAAAATCAGCACCCGATTTCTCTTCAGAGAGGACTCGGGCCCCATTAGCTTAGGTTTCTATTTCTGCGCCTTGTAATCTACTGTATTTCCATTTCTGTAATCCTTTGAATTCAATAAAAAGGGGTTTCCCCACCGTTTGATATTTGCAATCTAATTGTCGAAGTTTATTTTGATTAAACCAAAAAACAATTAATATAATTATTGCATTCATCATTCTCACATCGCGTATTCTTCTTACCTATGAATCTCACGTTTGTGTCTCGGTTCAAGAGTCAAACTGTCTCATTCGTATAATACTCGGGCCAATCGTCAGAAAAGGATGGACGATCTTGAGGAACAAAACAGAGAGTTAAAAGAAGAGATCGACGCTCTAAGAGAGGATATGAGAAAGCTTCGTAACGACATGTAAGCCATGGCAGAAGCTCAGCTACAGCGAACTGTGATCTCAGAGATCACCTCAACGCCCATCGTGGAGAAGTATGATCCTAGGTATCAAATGCCGAAAGATCGTCCCTGGGGCATGCCTGTTAACTATATCCCGGAAGGATATGTTCCGCCGATCACTGAAGATCAGGGAATCACAACAGAAGCCGCTGGGCCTGAAGGTTACAAAATTTGGGAAAGCGAAGATGCCAGGGGCATACTGAAGACTCCTGAAGGTTACAAACTTCAGGAAACGCCAAGACTTACTACCGTAGTCACGGTACCACCCCCTGTGGTGCACACTGTACCGGAAGGACAGATTCCACCGACACCTTCTGGTAAGAAGGAAACTATGTTTGACAGAATGGAGGAATTCCAGGAGCAGTTCTTGGAAATGCAGAAGGAACTGCAAGCCATTCGCGGTCAAGATCTATTTGGAAAGGACGCCGCAGATCTCTGCTTGGTCCCAAATGTGAAAGTCCCGCACAAATTTCAAGTGCCTGACTTTGAAAAGTACAAGGGTAACTCTTGCCCTCAAAGCCATCTGGTGATGTACGCTCGGCGGATGTCAGCTCAGACAGAGAATCAGGACCTACTGATTCACTACTTTCAGGATAGTTTAACCGATGCCGCATTAAAATGGTACATGGGTTTAAACCGTACTACGATCAGTACATTCAGAGATCTTGGTACTGCCTTCGTCCAACAATACAAATACAATTTGGACATGGCACCCGACAGAGATCAACTCAGATCGATGTCGCAAAAGGACAAGGAAACCTTTAAGGAGTATGCTCAAAGGTGGCGTGAAATTCCAGCTCAAATTTGTCTACCTCTTGAGGAAAAAGAGATGACAAAGATCTTCTTAAAGACCTTAAGCTCATTTTACTATGACCGAATGGTTGCCAGTGCACCCAGTGATTTCACCGAGATGGTGGGCATGGGCGTACGTCTTGAGGAAGCCGTCCGAGAAGGACATTTGGTAAAAGACACTGGATCGACGAGCGGTACTAAAAAATACGGTAGTGCTCTTCCTAAGAAAAAAGAGCAGGATATTGGGAATATCTCTCTCGGAAAGCAAAGGCGACGTTATCAACAGGTAGCAGCTGTGACTCCTGCTATCAGCCCTGCACCTATTCCTACGTATCAACCTCAGGTTGCGCAGAGCCAACCTGACCAACAAAGGACACAACAGCCTCTTCAGCAGGCTCGTCGTCCATACAACAACAACCGTACAACACGACCACCAGGATTTGATCCTATACCCGTGTCGTACGCAGAGTTGTTTCCGTTACTACTGGCTAAGGGGCACATTCAGACTAAATCTCCTCTTACAGTACCGAAAAATCCGCTTTTTTGGTTTAAGGTGGATTAGACTTTCCCTTATCATCAAGGAGGTCCAGGGCATAACATAGAGACTTGCCTCAATTTCAAATCCGACGTGCAAAAGCTTGTTAGGAGTAGGGTCTTATCTTTCAAAGATACAAATCCTAATGTTCTCACAAACCCGCTGCCTCAACACGGGAGGGCCGCAGTCAATTTGATAAAAGGAGAGACTAACGATGTCTATCAAATTCACGATGTACTCTTGTTGAAAACCAATCTGGTCAAGATACATTGTAGACAGAGTGGATATGGCCATGTGCCACCTCATAATTATCATCAATGTGATGTCTGCTCTAAAAACAATCAGGGATGTTCTGTGGTGCAAGCAGCCCTACAGGAACAAATGGATCTCGGATGGATCCAAGAGCACCGAGTTCGTGGAGTTAACATGGTTTACACGAATTCTAATGTCATTCAGAACCACGATATCCGTGCAATGAATGTCAACTTGGTGGCGATGCACTCAAGGTAAAGCCGGTATCATAATCTGCCACGGCACGATTACAGTTCTTGTCTGACTTGCTCGGTAAACAAACAGGGATGCTCTTTCATACAAGAGGCCCTCCAGCGTCAGATGGATCTTGGATGGATCCAAGACTACCATGATAGGAATGCCTATCAAATCAACATGGTTCAGATCTTTGATATTCGCGTGATGAATACCAACTTGGTAGAGTTACATGCTGAACAGGTCCGACTCGGATTCTTAATATCACATGATTACCAAAGCTGTAAGGCAGGTTGCGAAAACGATCGAGGTTGTACCCTTGTCCAGGAGGCACTTCAGCACTTGTTAAATCACTGGTGGATGCCAATTTATATGGATGAAGATACTCAGCAAATTAGTATCAGTAACAGGAATCCTACTCAGCGTCAGAGTCAGGATGTCCGATCAGTGGAAGCTAACCTAGTAAGGTTACATTGTATTCAAAGTGGGCGTGGCCAAGTGCCACTACACAATTATGACCGTTGTAGTGTCTGTTCGGAAAGTAACCAAGGGTGTTACCTTGTGAGAGCAGCTCTTCAGGGTCAGGTGGATCGTGGAGAGATTCGCCCATATCCGGGTTCTGGACCCATCAACTGGACGCCGAACTACCTTGCCGAGCAAGTCGAGGATGTTCTCACAATCTCTGGTCGTCACCAGACCAGGGATGTTTTTGCCATTATCCCTCTACTTGACGAATCTAAAGTTCCCAACCGGGAACGGATCGAGATTACTTATGATGGTCAAAAAAATCAGAAGGTTCCCATAGTCATCTATCTACCGGGACCGACACCGTATGAATCAACTAAGGCTATCCCTTACAAATACGGTGCAACGACAATTGAGAACGGAAAGGAAATTCCATTACCCTCCGTTGTGAATATTGCAGACATCAGCCGTGTAACACGGAGTGGCAGAATCTTCAACCGAGGGGTTGGGGAACTTAACAAGGAAAAGGAACTTCAGACGGAAACTCCTGATCCACCAGTCGGTCAATCCAGTAATCCCGACCTTTCGAAAAATAATGATGAGATGCTGAAGCTCATCCAAAGGAGTGAATATAACATTGTGGATCAACTGTTACAAACTCCTTCAAAGATCTTGGTATTATCACTGTTACTAAGTTCAGAAGCGCATAGGGAGGCTCTACAGAAAGTCTTGGAGCAAGCCTTTGTGGAACAGGATGTAACAATCAGACAATTTGATAGCATTGTCTCTAACATCACTTCCTGCAACAACTTGGGATTTAGTGATGAGGAATTACCCGAAGAGGGTCGCCGTCATAACATGGCGCTCAATATCACAGTTAACTGCCAGGACGATGCTTTAGCCAGCGTACTGGTAGACACAGGGTCAGCCCTGAATGTTATGCCGAAGTCCACTTTGATGCAATTATCATTTAAAGGCCCTCCGATGAGAATCAGCGAGGTCGTCGTCAAAGCGTTCGACTGATCCAGAAAAACCGTTATCGGCGAAGTTGATCTTCCCATAACTATCGGTCCTCACACTTTCCAAGTCACTTTCCAGGTCATGGACATCCGGGCAACATACAGTTGTTTATTAGGAAGACCTTGGATACATCAGGCTGGAGCGGTCACTTCGACCCTCCACCAAAAGCTAAAGTTCATCAAGAACGATCAACTTGTCACGGTTTGTGGGTAACAAGCCTTGCTTGTGAGTAACTTGTCATCATCTACTGGCATAGAACCCGAGGAGGTTATTGGAACTCAGTTCCAAGCACTGTCGGTGAGCAAGAACAATCAGTTCAAAGGAGGAACCTTAATTTCCTCATACAACGATGCTATCAAAGCGGTCGAGAGTATCGATACAATCGGATGGGGGCAGCTTGTCATTCCTATTGACAATAAAACAAAGAAGGGTCTTGGTTTTTCTGCAACCTGTACCCAGACAACTGCCAACGATGAAAGTCTTCATCCCCTTCAAAACTTCTTCCACAGCGGAGGTTTCCTCCACCCAGTGTCTCAGGCAGTACATGCTATCAATGAGGAAGATCCCTCCGACACAGATGAAGATGGAAGTCCTATCTTAATGAGGACGGTTATATGTCTCAGGAAGAGGTGCCTACACCATTTTGCTATCCCGCACAAAGTCTGAGATTTATACCACGGTCAGATGTCGAAATGATATATGGAGATTGTGATCCGGAAGGATGTCGTGCTCCGCCAAATTCATTAGAGGATGACACTCTGATGAAAGACAACTTTGACCATAACTACTATGGCCCAATGGATGGTCTGCCAATGTGGCAGCCTTATCCAGGAGATTTGGGGCCAGAAAGTCAGCTGAATAATGAAAATCAGCTGACCGTCATTGAACAGAATACCTGTGTCCCCACCATGTCATGGGATCAACACTCAGGTCATTCAGAAACTACTCAACATGAGGATGAATTCGCAACGTTTACAGGACTTGAATTCATCAACTATGCTTTTCCCGAGGTCAACGTCATCGAGAGAGATGACTCCTCCAATTCGAAAGAAGTGTGGGACAACTGAGTGGAAAATACGACTATATGGTCAAGTACACCGCTCCCGAAAGCTCTCGTATCAGGCTCGAAGACATCCAGCCTACTGGATGGAGAGATACAGCTGAGGGCACAAATACTCTGCATAATACAACGGAGGAATTCTCCTACAACAATTCTGCCTGGGAGACAGATTCCAATGATCCCGCTCCACCAGAAATCAGCGTTATTTCTGAAGACAAATCAAGGAAAGTGCCAGACTTTGTGATTCACCGAGGAGTTCGCCGCCAATGGGTTGCAGTCGAGGTTCCGAAGATCGTTCATCAGTCAAAGTAATCGCCATCTTTAACCTTTCACCCTGCCCAGGTGAAACGGATGTTTTGATAGGGCTCGCTTTCTGTAAATTTTCCCTCTTCGCTTCGCCCAAAGCGACAGAGTTTTGTTTTATAGGGCTGTAGTTTCAAGAATCGACTTGTTCATTAATAAAATAACGTCGTTCTGTAATTTCCGCATTAATTGTTGTTTTCTCTTTTTGCTTTTTCAAAAAATGGTAATCCTAAAAAATAATTCAAATAAAAACAAGCAGTAAAATAAATACACTGCACACACTTGCATTTTCTCTATCTCTTCTAAACACGAATCATCACGTCATGCAGATTGCTTGTTTTAAACCCAGTTGAAACATACGATCCGATGCCTTCTCCCAACTTTGAGTTCCCGGTATTCGAGGCTGAAGAAGAAAATGACGACAAAATTCCAGAAGAGACTCCCGACTACTCAAACAAGAGGAAAGGTCCATTGAACCTCACAAAGAACCGTTGGAAACGGTAAACTTGGGTTCAGAGCAAGAGAGAAAAGAAATCAGGATTGGGGCACTTCTCAGTCCAACTGCCAGAGAGGGTTTGATAAAGCTTCTCAAAAAATTTCCTGATGTATTCGCTTGGTCCTATCAGGATATGCCAGGGTTGGATACCAGCATCGTGGAACATCACTTACCGTTAAGATCGGAATGTCCGCCAGTAAAGTAAAGGTTGAGACGGACTCACCCAGACATGGCCATCAAAATCAAAGAGGAAGTACAGAAACAGATTGACGCAGGTTTCCTCGCCACATCTGAATATCCTCAATGGTTAGCCAACATCGTACCCGTTCCCAAAAAGGACGGAAATGTCAGAATGTGTGTTGACTATAGGGACCTGAACAAGGCTAGTCCAAAGGACGACTTTCCTTTACCACACATTGACATGCTGGTAAACAGCACAGCAAAGTTCAAAGTCTTCTCCTTCATGGATGGATTCTCGGGCTATAACCAGATCAAAATGGCGCCGAAATACATGGAGAAAACTTCATTCATTACCCCATGGGGCACCTTTTGTTACAAGGTAATGTCATTCGGTTTGAAGAATGCCGGGGCAACCTATCAAAGGGCCATGACGACTCTGTTTCATGACATGATACACAAGGAAATCGAGGTATATGTCGATGATATGATTGCAAAATCAAAAACAGAGAGTGTGCACGTTGAACATCTGTCAAAATTGTTCGAACGTTTAAGAAAGTTCAAGCTCCGCTTGAATCCCAACAAGTGCACCTTCGGTGTCCGTTCAGGGAAACTATTAGGGTTCATCGTCAGCCAGAAAGGAATTGAGGTTGATCCTGACAAGGTCAAGGCCATTCAAGAAATGCCTTCTCCGAAAATTGAAAAACAAGTCAGAGGATTCCTAGGACGTTTGAACTACATCTCCAGATTCATATTCCTTATGACCGCCACGTGTGCGCCGATTTTTAAATTACTCAAAAAGAACTAGGATTGCGTTTGGACAGAAGATTGTCAAACCGCCTTCGACAGTATCAAGGAATATCTGTTGAATCCTCCCATTCTATCACCTCCAGTGGAAGGAAGACCACTGATCATTTACCTCACAGTTCTAGAGGACTCAATGGGATGTGTACTTGGCCAACAAGACGAAACCAAAAGGAAAGAGTCTGCCATTTACTATTTGAGCAAGAAATTTACCGACTGCGAAACTCGGTACACGATGCTTGAGAAAACTTGTTGCGCTTTGGCTTGGGCATCCAAACGTCTTCGCCAATACATGATTCGTCATACTACTTGGTTGGTCTCTGAAATGGATCCAATCAAGTACGTATTTGAAAAACCTGCTCTTACGGGAAGGATTGCCCGTTGGCAGATGCTGTTATCATAATATGACATAGAGTACCACGCTTAGAAAGCCGTTAAGGGAAGTATTTTAGCCGATCATTTGGCTCATCAACCGATTGATGATCAGGAATCAGTCGGGTTTGACTTCCCAGACGAAGATGTCATGTATCTAAAAATGAAAGATTGCGATGAACCGCTACCCAGTGAAGGGCAAGAACCAGGTTCCCAATGGGGACTTATCTTTGACGGAGCAGTTAATCATTATGGAAATGGAATTGGGGCAATCATTGTTACCCCTCAGGGTACCCACATTCCTTTCACTGCCAGACTTACGTTCAAATGTACGAACAACGAGGCCGAATACGAAGCTTGTATTATGGGTCTCGAGGAAGCAATTGATTTAAGGATCAAAAACTTGGACGTATACGGCGACTCAGCTCTAGTTATCAATTAGATAAAAGGAGATTGAAACACATACCAATCAGGACTGATTCCTTACAAAGACTACGCAAGAAGGTTGTTACATTTCTTCAACAGAGTTGAGTTTCATCATATCCCTCGTGATGAGAATCACATGGCTGATGCATTAGCCACTATCTCTTCCATGATTAGTGTAAGTCAATGGAATGACATGCCTAAGATTGACATAATGCGCCTTGAAAGGCCCGCTTACATCTTCACGATTGAAGCAGTCATAGACGACAAACCTTGGTATCACGATATCAAATGCTTCCTTCAGAAACAAGAGTACCCACCTGGGGCATCCAGGAAAGATAGGGAAACCCTCAGAAGATTGGCTGGAAACTTCTTCCTAAGCGGTGACACTCTCTATAAGAGAAATTTTGACATGGTCTTGCTTCGATGCGTGGACAGACCAGAAGCAGACATGCTTATGAAAGAAATTCATGAAGGATCCTTTGGTATTCATGCCAACGGACATACAATGGCGAGAAAAATCCTAAGAGCAGGGTACTACTGGTTGACCATGGAATCTGACTGCTACAAGTACATGAGGAGGTGTCACAAGTGTCAGATATACTCCGACAAAATTCATGTACCGCCATCACATCTCAAAGTTCTTTCTTCCCCGTGGCCTTTTTCCATATGGGGAATCGACATGATTGGCTTGATCGAACCTAAGGCTTCAAACGGACATCGGTTCATCCTGGTAGCCATTGACTACTTTACCAAGTGGGTCGAAGCAGTGTCGTACGCTAATGTAACCCGACAAGTGGTGGTCCGATTTATCAAAAACAATATCATCTGCCGTTATGGTGTTCCGAGCCAGATCATTACTGATAATGGATCTAACTTGAACAACAAGATGATGAAGGAGTTGTGCGCAGAGTTCAAGATTGAACACCATAACTCATCTCCCTACCGACCAAAGATGAACGGAGCGGTAGAAGCGGCTAATAAGAACATCAAGAAGATCGTTCAAAAGATGGTTGTAACCTACAAAGATTGGCATGAGATGCTACCCTTTGCTCTTCACGGTTATCACACATATGTCCGCACTTCAACAGGGGCAACCCCTTTCTCTCTAGTGTATGGCATGGAAGTAGTGCTCCCCATAGAAGTAGAGATCCCGTCAATCCGAGTATTGATGGAAGCTAAGCTCACCGAAGATGAATGGTGTCAAAGCCGACACGATGAACTGAATCTGATCAAAGAAAAGAGAATCACGTCACTTGCCACGGTCAGTTGTATCAACAGAGAATGAAGAGGGCGTTTGACAAAGAGGTCCGACCTCTTGTTTTCAGAAAAGGAGACCTCGTGCTCAAAAAGATACAGTCATTTCTCACTGATTCGCGAGGTAAATGGACTCCGAATTATGATGGCCCCTATGTGGTCACAAAATCTTTCTCAGGCGGCGCCTTGAGACTTGCAACCATGGACGGAGAGGAATTTTCCTACCCCACGAATGTTGATGTAGTCAAGAAATACTTCGCCTAAACTAAAAAAAAAAAAAAAAAAGAAGAAGAACGTCTCGGTGGATTGAAAACCCGAAAGGGCGGTCCAGGCAAAAGTTAGAGACATAAAAAGAAAAAATCATCCCGGTGGATTGGAAACATCACAGTACAATCCAGGCAAAAATTAGGGATAATGGCAAGTAACTATGTTCAACAGAGGTAAGTCCCTCAGCAGCAGTTACATCATCTGTCAGAAAACTCCAGTCAAGGTCATCTTCGACAGAAGCTCAGGATGCCCCGAATTCAAAGTTGGTAGAAGGATAGTGGTCGTTATGTTTCAACGTAGCCCTTTTCCCTGTAAATTACCATTTTCTAACTTTGTATATACTCTTCGGAATCACGCGTTTAGCTGATCTCCATCTTATCAATAAAATTTGAGCCCTTGTGCTTTTGTTTGTAATTCTTACTTGTTTTAGCTTTACAGAACGACGTTGTTAACATGATTAACGATTCTTGAAATAAAACAAAAATGAATTTACTTGTTAAAACTTTTTCTGCTTTTAAAATAAAGACGGCAATTTCTTTTGACTGTTGAACATCAAAGGAACATCAACCGCTTCTTCAGAAGTAAGCAAACTTCAAAGTGCAGAATCAAAGTACTCCTTCTAACCCAGTACGCCTGAATAAAGGAATCAACTGTGTCAGAGACCTTGTTTCATCTGACACGCCTCGGCCGAGTTCTCATCTCCTAAGCCCGACCAGCATAGCTCCCAACAGGGACTATCTCTCCTAAGCAAGGTGGAATTGCTATTCTGAACCAACTGTACTTCTTCGCCCCGCGATGGCCGAGTATCCAGTTGTGTTCATCTGTCAGTTTGTATGTCGCGTCAGTTTTGTCAGCATAAACATACACACATCATGCATTATTGATTTTCATTCACATTTCATATTGCATCACTATCACTCTAGTCGGTCTTGTCCCCTAGTGATAGAAGTTATCTCAATCGAGTCGTCAGTTCTTGCCTCGTCAGGAAACGCTGCGTCTGAACATTCTCTCTCCTCCAGTTTTATTTCTGGATTTAAGTTGGGTCCTCGACCACTTTGATAACTTGAACCTCTAAAAAACCAGAGAGCCCTCAGTTAACATCACTCTTCGCCACTGAAGATGATATCCTTGTGTTGCGGTGAAACTCGGATAACAAATTATTAATTAATTCGCATCATTTTTATTTTACAACCGACTTTGATTTATCCAAAGGAAAGGTTCAAGATCGTTAAAAAAACCTAAAGGGGGGAGATCTAAGGTTCGGGGGTTGGTTACACCTAGGGAAGGTATTAGCACCATAAACATCCGTAGTACTCTACGGGAACCTCTTGTTTAGATTGTGTTATATTAAAGTTGCTTGCTAAGGAAACTGCTAAGGTAAAAAACCTAAGGGTATATACACTAAGTATGCTCGCCAAGACATCGCATCTCGTGCCTACGTATCCTGACGGGAATGGAATCAGAGCATTCGTAGTTCCCCTCAATACGGGGTGAGGAACTCTTGACTGTGGTCATGGTTCCAAAGGAAAGCTTGAAAGCAAAGCTTGTAAGGATTGATTGTTTAGGAGAAGAGATTAATGGCTATCTCTTGGGAAGATTGTGAAAGGTTGGACCGTCTTAAAGGAGAAGAGATTAATAGTTATCTCTTTGGGAAGGCCAGGTCAGAAGGGAGAAGAGATTAATGGCTATCTCTTGTGAAATGGTTTGAGGTTAACAGGGTATTTGAGCTATCTATGACATGAAGTCAAATAGAGAGACTTTTCCTTTGGAAGGAGAGGAAAGCAACCTTGTAAACAAGAGTTGAAGTGGGATTAAAATAAGTGGCAGGCAATGTGAGTCCAAGGACTCAAAGGGGATAAGCAATTAGTCAGGATAGAATAACATTAAACAAGTATGAATAATATCAGAGTATGAAGTGAATATACATGTAAGGGCAATGGCAAAAGGTAATGAGATAATTCATAACAATCATAAACACACGAACACACTAAAAACAACTTTTCAAAAATGTCCTAAAACATCTTAGAAAATTATCCAAAAATAAGTTTGAAGAAAGTAAGTTCACTAATTTAAAATAAATTTTAAAATGAAATGAAAATAAAATAAAAGTGAAAATAATAATTAAAAATTTAAACTAAGTATTAAAATGTAACTTTGAATTTTTGGTATTTTTGAATGAAAGAAAATATTTTAAATTACTTAAAATTGAGAAAGAAAATAAGGTTATGCACAAATTTGTTATCATTTTTAGCATTCCTATTAACATACAAATAAATAAATAAAATAAAATGTGAAAATAAAATAAATAAGTAATATAAAAAACTTTTAGTAAAACCATAATGTAAATCTATACTATGAAAACTATAATATATAAAACTATAATATACAAAACTACACCATAAATCTATGCTAAAAATATATACTATAAAAGTTATAAAGATTATAACATACATATGCAACAGCAAGTGTAATGTAGCTCACAAATTATATAACAGTAGCCCACGTTTCAAATAGAAGCATGCTTTATCACTACTTATTTTAAAATATTAACTAATAAAGTCTAAAAAAAAGAAAGAGTTTGTATTTATAATATTTAACAAATAAAAATATTAAAAAGACAAAATATTTGTGGAATTTTTTTTAAATACTGCTTATTTGACAAACTACAACTCACAACCTACATCTGCTTCTTTTAGCACTACTCTAAGCAAACCATATAATTACAGCACAACAATTGACAAACTTGCAGATCAAATGTATAATATATGACCATCTACTATAAATCAAAATAAACATACGAATGAAGCTAACACATCTAACAGTAAATTCCTCACCACAATTTACTACACAACAACAATGCTTACTGATTCCATAAACTGAGTTTTTAAAAAGTTAGAACTTAAAACGTAAGAAAAAAGCATATAACTATAACAATCAAAAAGATAAAGTATGTATGTATTTACAAAACAAATTATTTAGTAAGTATATAAAAGAAGTGCAATGTACAATATGCTTACAAACTATTTACAAAAACTTAAAAAAAGAATACAAGTGTGAAATGGTTACTGAGTTTAATAGGTATCAACCAAAACTTAATCCTAGATTCATTAATAAGGGAGTAAAGTAATTCTGTTCCAAATCACAGAAAACAAAACGTGGTCTCTTTCTCATGCAAAAATGAACTAAAACTATCGTGAATAAAACATTCACTTTGCTCAGACATTTCCAGCTCCATTCTTAACTAAACATCCTGAAATAAAGCAACCTTTGGTGTGTTCCCATAGTAGAACAACTAGGGTCCCTCACCAACTCAAAATAATCACCCAAATGAGAGCACACTAGATGCAAATATCATGGCACGAAACTGAACATGGATGAAAACTCTCAAAGAAAAATGACACATGAACTGAAACTAACATCCTCCAAACTCAACCAACAGTCATACGTTAAAATAAAACATGGCTAACTCAGAAAGGAGTATCAAGGAATCTTGTGCAACTCAAGACAAAGACGTGGAAAAGAACTCACACGACTGGCAGCTTTAATGCATTATTCAAACTCAACCACAAGTCATGCATTCAGGCTAGCATAAGGACATAAGCATCATGTATTTAACACAAACCGGCAGTATGAAAATGCATCATATCAAACTCTCATATTATCATTTCAACATGGCCAGAACATAAAGGATGAGTATAATACATGGCATAAAAATCACTCATCATCTCAACACATCTTATGCAAACTCTCGATGGTAACCTTTAATGTTCAAACATGGCATTAGGGTACAAAACGACATAGCCTCAAAAACTGGCAGTGTTACTAACATCAATATTATTCACCTGGCCACTTGACTCAGATGCCAAAAAGAAACAAACAACAAGATCATGATATTTATGAGCCAGGAGAGTAAGGATAACTATTTGTCATGCCATAAGAACCTCAAGCAGCTTACATATGGTTAGCTTAGAATATGGTGAGCCACTTGAGAATGTTTCAAGCATGCGAGCTTTGAAATAATGATATGAACATGATGTGTTCTCAGTTACCAACAGTAAACAATGCTTAACAAATACATCACATGTCCATATTCAAACAATAGCATTTAAACCACACGATGACAATTACACATGATTATGGTAGCTGGAAAATGAAATGAAAGAATGATTACCTAGTGGAATGAGTTCACTGCACCTTCAAAACTTGATGATCAAACTGCACTAAACTTCTTCTTTCCCAAGATGCTTATGCTGCCAAACTCCACAACTCTCCACACGATTAATGCTTCACTTTGAAATGCTAAGAAGTGTTATGTGATATGCTTGATGATTGTTGGTTCCTTTGCAAATGAGAGCCAACCTACTTTTATAGTAGCAGCAGCTGGTTAATGGCATAGAAGGTTCAACAGACAATGGTTTTGTCTTGAAGAGAAAGTAACAATGGGACTGCCACACGCATGATCTTTTCCTTGAGCCAAGTGAAAACTTGTTGTAGCTTGTTTTGGGGTTCTAAATCAGAAAAAGAAAAGGGAAGATCCAAGAGATTAAAGTATGAGAATGGATTACACGATGGTCATTTTTCTCTCAGCATGGTAGCTTATTACTTATTGGTTTATCAAGTACAAATCAGCTGTACTTTGGAAGCTCCTTTTGCACGGCTTGGTGACAAAAAAAAAAGGTGTTGGAACTGATGGTGAAAATGTCAGCATGGTGGAAAAAGTCAGCATGGTGGAACATTGAAGTTGGCTTAAGAATTAGTTCCAAATGAACTTGGTTTGTGTACAACTTAAGGGCTCTATTTTGGCACACGACTACACTTCCAACCATAGACCAAAATACTACCACTCTTGATTCTTTGGAGTAATGGCATGGGACACTTGTTTTTTTCTTTTTTTTTTGAATTTGTATTTTTTTGTAAAACTAGGAAATTAACTAAATTAAATTAAACTTAAAATCCAGATGAAAATAAAACAGTAATAAGAATTAAAATTAAAAAGAAAATAAAATTAAACTAAGTTAACAAAAATTGAATTAATTAAAATTAGACTAAAATTAAAGTTATCTAATTAACTAATCTAAAATAAAAATAAAAAACGCTACACTAAAATTAATATAAAACTAAAGTTAGAAATAAAATTAACTAAACTAAATTGAAATTAAGCTAAGCTGAAAACTATATTATAACCTAAACTAAAACAAAATTAACCAAATTAATTCTAGATAAATCCTATGATAATAAAACAAGTTTTATTTATTTCTTAAAATAAAAAATAAATAAAAAAGAAGAATAAAATTGACAAAAAGTACATGATTATGATCATTGAAATGTTTTAGCTAAAATGCAAAAAATGCTGACTTAATGATGTATGACAAGGAATCTGAGGGTAAAATTTGGGGTACAACAGTTGCCCCTATTTAAATAGCTTTACCGGATGACACGAGAGATGGAAACCCTCGAGAGATCAAGGTGAAAGGTATTTAAATATAGCAAACCGAAAATTTTGCCCTTAGATGACATGCACATGCTACGGACAAGTGTAATACCCCAAAATTTGCTCTCCCTTTTTGTCATCTTAGCATAGCATTATCATTTATCATATCATATCCATCTCATTAGCATTGCATTGCATTTAACATAGAAAAATGAAGCATAGCATTCCTCTTACCATCAAGGCATGTGATCAGGTGGAAGATGGACAATCAAGGGATCATTCAAAGCACAAAAAGGTCAATCAAGTTGCCTCAGGGCAAGCCAAGAGTCTCTCATGTCTCATACCATCTCAATTGATCATCCAAAACCTCAAGGAAGTGAGATCCAATAGGAGATTGAAGCCCTACATCTTTCATCATGCAAGAGGTTCAAAAAAAAACTGAAGGAAAACCCTCAAAAGAGATAGCTCATTGATCCAAAATCATCCTCAAATGGCATATCCCATCATCCTTTAAAAGGATGCACAACATACTCTGAGGAATTTGAAATTGAAGACTGCACTTTTCCCTCCTAACCAGAGGAGGTCAAAATTAGGGTTTCTAATAAAACCAGGATATCTTTGATTTTTTGGACAAAACTTGATGTCATGGTATTCTATATGTTCTTAAGTGTATGTATGTGGAAAATCACATCTCAATTGGTTTTAGAAGTGGTTCAATTGGAAGAAAAATCAAAAATCAAAGAAATTGGGGCCAAGTCAAATAATCAGAGGAAAAAGTCAACTCTTGACTTTTTGAGGCCAAATTCATAAAATTCATGTTATATGTGTCCAATGTACAAAATTTGGTCAAGAAACTCCAAAGGAATCATAAAAAAATCAAGATGTGGAAAGTTGCCATTTTTGGATGAAGAAGGGTTACTAAAAATAGCAAGTTTTGGCCATTTTGCATCAGAGTTTGAACCAAGGCCATTTAAAATTGAAGCACCAAATGAAAATTCCACTCGGCCACAACAAAAGTTCTTTCTTTAAGCTTCAAATCCATGTGTAGAACATCTCCATTGGATAAAAATTGAGGGAGATATGATTGATCAAAGTTGGAGGAAAGTAGTGCAAAAACCAGGTCGTGACCAAGAACTTTCAGGTCACGCGCGTGTCATTTTCACAAGCACGTGGTGGGCCAAATGTTTGGGTCAATTTCTCAAGGTTAGAGGCCTCAAATGAAAACTCTTTTAACATGAAAGTTGTTCCTCTATGTGAGATCTTCAAAGTGTATGTTTGTGGTTTTTTCATTAGACCAATGATTGAGAAGTTCTGGTGGCTCAAAATAAGGTCAAGATAACTGAATGTTTGGTTAGGTCACAACCAGGTCTTGCCCCACATGCGTGCATTATGAGTCAGCTTTGAGTTTACATGTTTGAAGCACATTTCCAAGTTGTTGCAAGTCTCATTTTCATTTACTTTCAACATCAAAGTTGTTGTATCATGTACACACTTTGTAATGATACCAAGATCATTCATGTCCATGGCTTGAAGAGAGAGATATCCATGCGTAAACATCACCATTTCCAACTGATGAATCACACCATAATTTGCTGTTTGGTTTAGACATCCATCAAATAACCCTTGCACCTTATTTCCACATTAAGCCAAGCACATATCACCTCCACCTTGCACATTAGCACGTGCCTTGCATGAAAGTGGAAAGAATAAACTTGCTGAACAAGTTTCTGATACAACCAGCCGTGCCATTGCAAGCTCATTTTCAGCTCCACCATAACCCACCATGAACTATCACCACCATATCCTCGCTCTCCCTAACTAACTTGACTCAGTTAGTTAGGGATGACTCACTTAAACCACTTCAACTCAGTTAATTCACCCAGTTAACCATGGTTAAACTCACGCTATAAATAGAAAACTCACACTCTAATTTCATTTCCAACTTCATTTTTCTCACTTTCAACTCTCATTCTCTTATTCTCCCTCTGAAACACTCTCTATTCTCTCTCTCTGATCTTTCACGAAACCAACACTTTCTTCATTCATCTTCTTTAATCATCATCTTGAGTGTGGTCTTTGAGCAAGTGAAGCTTCATCAACATTTTGATTCTCTCTCTGCTCTCAATACCTCAAGACTCAACTGCATTTATTTTGCACGAATCAAACTCAAGATCAAGAGTGGATCTCTGGTTTTCTTTTGCTTCAAGGTTCTGCGAACTTCAGGTTCCAATTACTCAAATTCTATTGCATAAACTCTTATTGTTTTAGTTTGTTTTTTATGGTTTAGAGCTTATTAGAAGCTATGCGTGCGTCCTGTTTAGTTGATATGCTCTTTAGGAGCTTAGGTGTGTTTTTAGGGCAAATTTTTTTGGCTCGGTTTGTGTTATGCAAGCATGATCTCTGAGAAATAAGTGTGTATTCGTGTTCTCCATAAGTTCAGCTTCTATTTGGTATACTTTTTGTGGATTTCTGGAGAAATTAAAGTTGCAGACGGTGGTGATTGACCGGAGAAGGTGACCGGAGGTCCCTCTCCGGCCGGTGGACTTTATGTTAGGGTTTTATGCTCAGTTTGAATTTGGTCCGTTGGATGAGTATGATCTAATGGCCAAAATGTTGCCAGCACATTAAAATGAGCGTGCAAGTCACATGCCACATTTCAGATTTCATTTAAACATTGTGTGGTGTAGTGCATGTTAATGAATGTGTTCCTCCACGCGTGATCATTGATCTTGTTTACTTTGACCTTTGTGTTGACTTGACCTAATCTGATGGTTGCAATTGCTTTGACTTGTGTTGACTGAAGTGCATGCTTATTATGGTGTTTTGCGCAAACTTGGACCTAGACTATTTTGCTATACGCACCCCATTGTTTTAGAGCCCAAACATATTGAACTGATGTTTTGCTATGTTTACACCCCCTTTCATATTGCATTTTTATTTTATTTTCATTTTTTCTACACGTTTCATAATTGAATTTTAAAAATACCAAACTTCATCATAAAATTCCACAAAAATTCATGAGCCTTCTTAAAACATTTAGAAAATTTTTTATGATTTTATTTCTTGGTTTTATGACCTTTTTGCCCCTGTTCTATAATATTCTTTGAATTTCAATTTGTATGCATGCTTAATGTGATACATAAATTTGTGCATTTTTGTTCTCAATCATTAAAAATTGTTTTGATGCTCTTCTTTTTGCATTGAGTCATTATCATCTTGAGGTATGTTAAGTGATTTTTTATTTGATTTTTTTAGGTCAGTTTATGGCATGTTTGGTGTTCATTTTTGTGTTACTTTGTATGATGTGTATACTTGACCTAAGTGCATTGTTTGACATCATTTTGCCTTGGTTTCTTGCATGCTACTTTGATATGTGATTCATCTCTGATTTGTGAACCTCAATACCATGTTTTCATAATTTTCATGAACTCATTTGATTTTTGTTTAAAACATTTCATTTGAAGCATTACAACATGTCATATCCTTGTAATCTTTGTGCATGTTTACATGATTTCTTTTGTACATACTTGCATGATCATTTGCCTACTTTGTGAGCCATTCATTTGACATTATAGGTCATTGGTACATGTTATGTGTCATCATTGCATGTTCACTTTCATTTGAACTTTGTGTGTCCTTAATATGAAGTGCTTGTGTTATCTTTTGAGTGTCCATTTCCTTTCTTCTTCTATTGCTTCTTGAATGGCTTGATAGGTGTTTCATGAATGCTTGTGATGTGTTTATATATCATTCTTCATTTCATTTCAATTCTAATCCTTGGATTACATGTTCCATTTAGGCATGTTTCTTCCATTTCTTTTCATCTTTCATTCTCCCTTTTCTTATGGTAGCATGTTTTAATGTCATGGATGATGTTTGTTGCCTATCCACTTGGACTTGCATGATAATGATCATTTGTTTTCCATGTGATGTACATTCTGGTTGTAACCAATTTCTCATCTAATTCTTTTGAGTTTTATGGTGCATTAAATGTTCTTTTACTTCTTATACTTCTTATACATGTTTACTAACCATGTAGGGGCTTTGGTAAGTTGCAATTGAGTGTGGATAAGGAATCCACATTCAAACTTCTTTCCTCTCATCTTTTACAATTCCATCTTGTGTTTTGTTAAGCACTTATGTGCTTTTTCTTAATAACTCACCACTTTCCCTTTTTGAATTACAATTCATCTTCTAACTTAGAAGTGAATTGTTTAATTCATTCTTTCTTTAGACTTTAGGTTGAAACCTCACCAACCATTAGGACCACTCCCTTTAATTTTCAATTAGGATTGAGTCTTAGTTCATATAGATTTTTACCTTTTCTCCTCTCTTGAGTCTCTTTTCTCATCTCAAAGAAAATTCAAAATACTTAATAAAGGTAGGCATTTATTGCATTTTGGCCTTTCATATAAAGAAGAGATTATAAAGGGGTTTTCTCTTATAATCTTAGAATGTGTAGCATATAGCCCATCTTGGGTCAATGTGTTAAACATTTGATCTTGTATGAGGGACCTAAATGCAATACTTGTTGAAGGTACAAATAATAAAAAAACACTTCTTCATTTCTTAATCAACAAAAACACTTAATAAACACAAGTATGCTAGTGTGTTTGAACCATGACAATTGGAACTAAGTGTGGGGTCTTCTTCACTCTTAGTGTGCATTCTTATCCATTCCATCTTGGAATGTGAGAATGTACACATTACAATAACTAAGATTCAGATACACTATCATATGCAAACAAAGGGAAAAAACTCTTAAAAGACAAAAACAAACAATAACGTCTTTCCTTCGGGAATTCTTTTCTCACCTCATTCACTCTTAACGTACGAACGTGCTCCTACTCGTTCTCGTGCAAGATGGTAACGCACTCGGACCAGCGAGCCTGCAACACCTGAGCTAGAACGTTAGTCGTTCTTTAAAAAACACAAACAATCCATCCCTAGTGAGGGGAACTACGTCGCTCTGATTCTCATGCTCCCGATGAGATACGTAGGCAGTGGGGTAGGGCCCATCCGAGCACTTCTTTTATTTTCCCTACATTTGTTTTTTTTTTCTTTTTCCTTTCTTTCTTTCAGTTCCTTTTCCAGTATCCTTTCCTTTCACCCTTTGATCGAGACAAGCAAGCGTGGATCCCATCGAGTACGATGGACGTGAGGGGGTGCTAATACCTTCCTCTCACGTAACCGACTCCCGAACCCAGTTCTCTTGGTCGCAAGACCATGCTTTTCCTTCCCCTCAAGTTTATGCAGTGTTTCGTTTCCCTCTCTTGGGATAAATACACATTGCTGGCGACTCTGTTTCGGTGCCACTTTCGCGTTTGTACTTGGATGAAAATCCCGGGAGCGACAGCTGGCGACTCTGCTGGGGAATTGTTGACCTATTGCTGGTTCATCCTAAGCGAGTCAATCCTAGCGCTTGTTTGCTTTTCTTTCATTGGGTGTTTACTGTTATCTTGTATTTGCTGTTTACTGTATTTTATTACTTGTACCATATTTACAGCATATTAGCATTTACATTTCATATATTATACTATGTTGCACTGTTCTGTCTGTTTGGCGGGATGGGATTTCTGAGGGACGAGCTCAGTACACAGGCTCAAGTATACACTTAGATTTAGAGTAGAGAGTAGTGGGACCTACGTGCCATCTGTGTACGTTGGGTAATCACGAAATTCACAGCTAGACGAGGCTATCTTGGGACCCATCATGGCGTACGCATCTTGCGTATTCCAGGATGTCGATCTAGAGAGCTGTCGACTCTAGTGACCGATCATGAGGACCTTAGTGGAAACATCTCTCTTTAGTGGTGACAATGGCAGACCACATTCGGTGGCAAACCCATTCGCACCCGAGGGCCCACTTTGGAACTTGCATAGGATATCTTGTTTGAAAGAGAATCAGTGGAGGCACTCCTCGATTGGCGATAGTACTGTACCCCGAGGGATGAATGTACTATTGCTTCTCGACCTCAGTGCCAGAAGCTGAGGACCTTTTGTTTTGGAGAATCAGTTGAGGCCTCCTCGATTGATGATGATGCCAAACCAGAAATGGTGAACGTATCATCATTTCTCGACCTGAGAGCCCGGGATACTGAACATCCTAGTACCCACATGTGAGAGGGGTGGGTTGTTTACAGGTTTGCAGGTAACCTTGACCTTCAACATACCCGGTATTTTGGATTTCCTATCAGTATGGACTCATCAGCCTGGTATTATGGTATTCCGATTATTCCGGCACCCTGATTATGCCGATATTCTGGCATTCCCATATTCTGATCACGCCGGTGTTCTATTTATTCTGGTATTCTGATTATGCCGATATCCCGGCATCACGGCATCCTGGTATTCTGATCATCCGGTATTCCGGTATTCCGGCATTTTCTTCAGAACAGACCTATGAGCTTATTTAGCCATCAGCACAGCAGTTATCCAGATTATATGGAAGCTTTGATCCCATGTCTGTTGCATCTCCATCATAACATGTTTGCATACATGTTATGGTATTTCCAAGGGATATTAACTTTGAGACTTGCTACTGAGCATTTCCATCCATTTCTTATGTTTTTCTATAAAAAAAATTCGAATCAAAGCATAATGATCCTTTGGAAATATTCGAACATGGCATTCTGCATGGCATTCTCATACTCTCATATGCATAACAGGTGTTCCGGAGCGGATTTATCATTCTGACTGGGTATTCTCTTCAGAAACGACCAACGTGACTTCTTCCAACTACTCAATTCACCACAATCAGGGTTCAGATATGGAACAGCTCTGAGCGGAGGTGACTGAGATGAAGGCCCAACTGGGGCATTTTATGGTGGACATTCAAGCATTGTCCCAAGGTCAGAAACTGCTGAGAGAAGAAGTCAACCGGGTGAAGTCTCAGATGGGTCCGCTTACAGAAATCCAGAATGCGGTGTTAAGGAAACAAAGCAATCCTCATCCCTGGTGAGGGGAACTACGTCGCTCTGATTCTTCATTAGTCAATGGAGATACGTAGGCGGGAGATCGTGTGAGATCTTTGCGAGCAACCTTATCTATTAACCTTATTTATCAATTTCTTTCCTCCAGATATCTCTTGTCAGCTTCCAACTCCATCTCCCCAAGAGAGTCCTAGGGGCAGAGCATATGAGCAAAGGCCAGAACAACTTGAGAAGAGGTTTGATCCTATTCCGATGCCGTACGCGCAACGGGTTTCCTCATTTGCTCAAACTCAAACTGGTTGAGCTAGTCGCATCAGGATCATCTTCGACAAAGCTTCCTTTGGGGTTTCAATGCCAAATGTCAGGTATGACTACCATTCTGGAGCACCTGACCATTCAATCGACGATTGCAAGTCTTTCAGAGCTAAAGGTAAAGACAAGGTGCGAGACGTAATTGACTCAAAGGTTATCACACCAGATGGGTGGCCAATAAATTGAACTTTCTTCATCAAATTGAGCGCCCAGTTTGCAAAAACATCTTCAGAATCAATAAGTCCAGACGGAGTCAAGCCTCCTCAACAAGGACAATCATTTAGCTTCTTTACCGCATTTGCATATGTAGCTTTTATTTGTTTGTTTAAACATTGTTTGCATGTAAGAGCTTGTTTGTTTTTTGAATGGAAATCATAATACAATACGCATGTTTTTCCTGAAGTAATCCATTCGTATTCACTCATAAGTTTGTATATGTGCATTGCAATACCAACTGTCGTGCTTAAACTCTCTGAGGGAGGATGATGATTTGAGAACGCAAAATCTCTAATTGTGTGCTCTTGAATAAAAACCCTGTTGAGGATGTACAGGCATTGATTCAAATCCCCAAACACTGGAGATATAAGGGAGATAGACCCTCGTTAACCCCTTTGAGCCTTGAAGTAGGAGTTTCTTTTCGTATGAAAAAACCCTCACATTTAACATAGGGGCAGGGTAGGCGTCAGTTAATTTGACCGAGCGTTCAAATTTCAAAAGGAGTGTGCATCTGAGGATCCATTACCTTCTATTCCACCATCAAGAGGTCAAGAGATGTGAAACCACAATGGTTATCCATCAACAATCAAAGAGTTGAGGCAGTCACAACCCTTTCAACAAAGTCAAGACAAGCCAATGTCACACGATTTGTTCTGAAAAAAAAAGAGAATAAAAAAAAGAGAAATGAAAAAGCCCGCTAAGTTGAAACTTGAAAACAAGCAACTTAGGCAAAAGTTAGGGCATCCCGCTGGACTCAGAAATCAAAGATTCAAAAGAATATGTCCAGGCAAAAGTTAGGGATAAGCAATAAAAAAAAAAGAGAATGCGAAAGCAAAAAACAAAAGGATTACAAAAGAAGATCCTCGAGAAAGAACAAAGTCGTGTGACTACGAGAAAAGACAAAAGGGGTGACTGTCACTCCAAAGCCTCATTAGGTGTCAAACCATCAGTGCATGGATTCCTTAAAGATCATGAAATCTTTTTGAGAGACGAACGCTTGTGCAAATCAGTTGAACGTAGGACTGGAGAACATCACGAATAGTGGGTGGGCACCAATAAACTTTGAGCCATAAATCCTTTTTTCTCAAAATCGTGAACCAGGCCACGATACAACCCTCAAAAGTCCTAATTGAAACAGGGTTATTTCAAAAGCATACTACCAAGAGATAGCGTTCCTGACTCCTATGAGTTGTGCTAAAAGATCTTTGTTGGTGTTGCATGTGCATTACATTCTTTCATTCAAAAATTAA
The DNA here is from genome assembly GCA_022829125.1 of Lathyrus tuberosus. Taxonomy (NCBI): domain Eukaryota; kingdom Viridiplantae; phylum Streptophyta; class Magnoliopsida; order Fabales; family Fabaceae; genus Lathyrus; species Lathyrus tuberosus. The sequence continues at coordinate 1,021,099 of JALAZF010000089.1, read as the reverse complement.
TGTCGTATCCTAACCCGTGATCCGCTCACAAAAGGGTTTGCGGCATCTTTTCAGTAAAACTTCAAGATTAACATGTGTGTTGCGTTAGAATTTTCATTCTCAGAATAAAACATTTTCTGCTTGCATACATTTGTTTGACATCAAAAGAAGCTTACATATGGAAATTCAGTCCGGAAGCTTAATCTTGCCGAGTTGAGAATCCTGAAACTCCTGAAGGACAGCCACATCCAGTGGTACCTCCCCAAGAAACTTTGTTGAGTAGGAGCTTTCCTAACAAGTTGTGCTAAGACGTAGTCGATCTGGGGCAATCACGTCGAACCATCTCTTTAAGGTGTGGCTCATCTGAGCCAATCACGTCGAGAGATCTCTCCGAAGTTCAGTTATTCTGGGGCATTCATTCGGAGATCAGGGGCAGTCACGTCGAGAAACCTCTCTGAAGTTCAGTTATTCTGGGGCATTCATTCGGAGATCAGGGGCAGTCATGTCGAGAAACCTCTCTGAAGGTCAGTTATTCTGGGGAATTCATTCGAAGACCAGTCCGGTCAGGGGCAAAGCCATTTCAAAGCTCGTATCGAGGTCGGCCACCCCAAGAGCATGAGAAGTTAGTCCATTTAGATGATTGATCAGCCTATCCAGGGTTCAGGGTATTGGGGCAGAATATCTCACGGTGATATGAGATTGCTCATGAATCTTCTCAAGGCGAATCCCTTTGTAGACCATACAATCTGAAGCAGCGAATTTGAGATGCATTGAATATCTCCAAGAGTTTGAAGACACTGAAGCATTGAACATGCCAAGTCTTCTGTAAAATCCTCTTGAGATGACTTTTTCTCTGTAATCCATGCAGTCCGGGGCAGTTGCTTCGAGATCCGGCGAATCTCTCCAAGAGTTTGAAGACATTAAGGTGTTTCGGATGTCAAGTCTTCTGTAAAATCCTCTTGAGACAATTTCTCCCGGTGGACCATGTTGGTCTAGGGCAAGTGAAGAAAAACGGTTGGTCACGCATATGCAGTCAGTCAACCAAAAGGAGTGAAACCAAGGGGCATTCCAACCCAAGGAATTTGTGGTCCCCCGTCTTTAGCAGGCTTCATTAATAACACTCCCAGCAAGAGATGCATCAAAACGTTTCTCCCTAACAAGTGGTGGTTCAGAGTTAGATCTTCTCAGTTGTTGAAGTCATATCCGGCACGGCGCATACGTGCACATCCTTTGTTTGCAGGTAGCAGCCTCATACTAGGCTCAAAAGCAAGATGGAGGTTTTTTTTTTTAAGATCATGGATCGTTTCTTCCAGATGAGTAATCACTTATTCCCACGCAGAAGGCTGGGGCAATCATGTTCAGGGAAGGGTTCATTTGTCACCCTTTTGTCACAACGTTTACTGATTGAGTACATCATTTGGTCGGCGGTCGGTCACGACGATTCGATATCAGCGAACTGAGTATGACTTGATACTGTTGTATCTTATTAATTCTATTTTCTCATTCAGTACTTCCAACAGCTACGAGCTTTTCTGTGTCGATAACGGTTGCGAATTCCCCAGTAGAGTGGCTTCGCGGACGCCGAAGTCGATGGTCAATGCCCAGTGAAGTCACCAGGAGTTTGAAGACACATACTCTTCTGTAAAATCCTCTTATGGTGTTTCTTCAGATAAGTCTGGTATCATGGGGCAAAAACAAGTTGTTGACCCTCCCAAACATGGGGCATATTGAATTTCCCCAGCAGAAGATGTTCCAGATCTATAATCCCCAGTAGAGTTTGAGGACGTTTGGTCTTCTGTAAAATCCTCTCAAAAGGCATCCCCAGAACGAGACGCTTTAAAGTAGTTTTCTCCAGCAGAGTTGATGAGAAACTCATTATCCCCAACGGAATCGTCAAACGGGAAGTTCGCCTAACACGGGGCATTGTGACACTTATCCTAAGATTGACAGTTTTATTCCTCAGCAGACTACCGTGGAATTGCTTTGGGTTTCCCCAGCAGATCTCTAGGGACTCTTTCTCAGCATGTTGCAACGTAATGTCTTCTAACCAGGATTTGAACATCCCCTGTGGAGTTTATTCTCAGCAGGATTTACCAGCAAGTGGTAGTGTCAACGGGGCATATTTCCCGCAGGTTTCAGCATGTGAAATTTGCCAAAGAATAATTCCCAGCTGAATCTTTTTCTCCCCAGCGAAGTCCCCACAGAGTTCAACATTTTGACAGTAATTTCTCCAGCAAGGTCTAAATAGATCGAGGGAACTTCTTCTTCAGCAAAGTGACAGCGTATGATATTACCCAGCCGGTGGTGTAATTCTTAGCATTGATCATTTACAATCCAAAGTCCAATTTATTTTTGGCACATGAACAGTTTGTTCATATTATTCTAGCAGGTGGGATAGTATGGCAGATGGTTGTTCCAGCCAGTGGGATGATCATTATATACAGTTTATTCATATTATTCCAGCAGGTGGGATAGTATGACAGATGGTTGTTCCAGCCAGTGGGATGATCATTATATACAGTTTGTTCATATTATTCCAGCAGGTGGGATAGTATGGCAGATGGTTGTTCCAGCCAGTGGGATGATCATTATATACAGTTTGTTCATATTATTCCAGCAGGTGGGATAGTATGGCAGATGGTTGTTCCAGCCAGTGGGATAATCATTATATACAGTTTGTTCATATTATTCAAGCAGGTGGGATAGTATGGCAGATGGTTATTCCAGCCAGTGGGATAATCATTATATACAGTTTGTTCATATTATTCTAGCCGGTGGGATAGTATGGCAGATGGTTGTTCCAGGCAGTGGGATAATCATTATATACAGTTTCTTCATATTATTCCAGCCGGTGGGATAGTATGGCAGATGGTTGTTCCAGCCAGTGGGATGATCATTATATACAGTTTGTTCATATTATTCCAGCCGGTGGGATAGTATGGCAGATGGTTGTTCCAGCCAGTGGGATGATCATTATATACAGTTTGTTCATATTATTCCAGCAGGTGGGATAGTATGACAGATGGTTGTTCCAGCCAGTGGGATGATCATTATATACAGTTTGTTCATCTTATTCCAGCATGTGGGATAATATTGCAGGTGGTTGTTCCAGCAGGTGGGATGATCATCTAGCAAAGCTTCCAAAGCCGGTTTGGTAAGCATCAAAGTCCAAGTTTAATTTGGCAAAGCTGCAAAAGTCCATCCGAGGATGGCAATTTTGAGATTCCAAAGCCTGTTTGGTAATCATTGAAGTCCAACGACAGATTGGCAAAAATCCAGCACGAACTGGTAAAAGTTCATTGTTTAGAATGGCAGAGCAGCTAAAGTCCACCCGCAGTGTGGCAAGCCAGTAGTCGTCTGGCGTCGTACAAAAGACGTTATTAAAGTCCACCCGCAGTGTGGCAAGCCAGTAGTCGTCTGGCGTCGTACAAAAGACGTTATTAAAGTCCACCCGCAGTGTGGCAAGCCAGTAGTCTTCTGGCGTCGTACAAAAGACGTTATTAAAGTCCACCAGCAGTGTGGCAAGCCAGTAGTCGTCTGGCGTCGTACAAAAGACGTTATTAAAGTCCACCAGCAGTGTGGTAAGCCAGTAGTCGTCTGGCGTCGTACAAAAGACATTGTTAAAGTCCACCAGCAGTGTGGCAAGCCAGTAGTCGTCTGGCGTCGTACAAAAGACGTTATTAAAGTCCACCCGCAGTGTGGCAAGCCAGTAGTCGTCTGGCGTCGTACAAAAGACGTTATTAAAGTCCACCCGCAGTGTGGCAAGCCAGTAGTCGTCTGGCGTCACACAAAAGACATTATTAAAGTCTACCAGCAGTGTGGCAAGCCAGTAGTCATCTGGCGTCGTCCAAAAAGACATTTCTAAAGTCCACCAGCAGTGTGGCGAGCCAGTAGTCGTCTGGCGTCGTTCAAAAAGACATTTATTAAAGTCCATCAACAGTATGGCAAGCCAGTAGTCGCCTGGCGTCGTTCAAAAGACAGACTTCTCCGACAACGTTTAACTTGAAGATTCAATCCAACAATCTCGTTGGGTTTATATCCCTTTTCTTTTTCATCATCCAGAGCAAATTTTTGGTTATATTTGGTATTCAATCACTATATACCTTGAAAGTCTGAAAGCATTCGCTTTCAGGCATTCAGGTCTACAGTGTTTGAATAGGGGCAGCTGTAATACCCCAAAATTTGCTCTCCCTTTTTGTCATCTTAGCATAGCATTATCATCTATCATATCATATCCATCTCATTAGCATTGCATTGCATTTAACATAGAAAAATGAAGCATAGCATTCCTCTTACCATCAAGGCATGTGATCAGGTGGAAGATGGACAATCAAGGGATCATTCAAAGCACAAAAAGGTCAATCAAGTTGCCTCAGGGCAAGCCAAGAGTCTCTCATGTCTCATACCATCTCAATTGATCATCCAAAACCTCAAGGAAGTGAGATCCAATAGGAGATTGAAGCCCTACATCTTTCATCATGCAAGAGGTTCAAAAAAAAACTGAAGGAAAACCCTCAAAAGAGATATCTCATTGATCCAAAATCATCCTCAAATGGCATATCCCATCATCCTTTAAAAGGATGCACAACATACTCTGAGGAATTTGAAATTGAAGAATGCACTTTTCCCTCCTAACTAGAAGAGGTCAAAATTAGGGTTTCTAATAAAACCAGGATATCTTTGATTTTTTGGACAAAACTTGATGTCATGGTATTCTATATGTTCTTAAGTGTATGTATGTGGAAAATCACATCTCAATTGGTTTTAGAAGTGGTTCAATTGGAAGAAAAATAAAAAATCAGAGAAATTGGGGCCAAGTCAAATAATCAGAGGAAAAAGTCAACTCTTGACTTTTTGAGGCCAAATTCATAAAATTCATGTTATATGTGTCCAATGTACAAAATTTGGTCAAGAAACTCCAAAGGAATCATAAAAAAATCAAGATGTGGAAAGTTGCCATTTTTGGATGAAGAAGGGTTACTAAAAATAGCAAGTTTTGGCCATTTTACATCAGAGTTTGAACCAAGGCCATTTAAAATTGAAGCACCAAATGAAAATTCCACTCAGCCACAACAAAAGTTCTTTCTTTAAGCTTCAAATCCATGTGTAGAACATCTCCATTGGATAAAAATTGAGGGAGATATGATTGATCAAAGTTGGAGGAAAGTAGGGCAAAAACCAGGTCGTGACCAAGAACTTTCAGGTCACGCGCGTGTCATTTTCACAAGCACGTGGTGGGGCAAATGTTTGGGTCAATTTATCAAGGTTAGAGGCCTCAAATGAAAACTCTTTCAACACGAAAGTTGTTCCTCTATGTGAGATCTTCAAAGTGTATGTTTGTGGTTTTTTCATTAGACCAATGATTGAGAAGTTGTGGTGGCTCAAAATAAGGTCAAGATAACTGAATGTTTGGTTAGGTCACAACCAGGTCTTTCCCCACATGCGTGCATTATGAGTCAGCTTTTAGTTTACATGTTTGAAGCACATTTCCAAGTTGTTGCAAGTCTCATTTTCATTTACTTTCAACATCAAAGTTGTTGTATCATGTACACACTTTGTAATGATACCAAGATCATTCATATCCATGGCTTGAAGAGAGAGATATCCATGCGTAAACATCACCATTTCCAACTGATGAATCACACCAGAATTTGCAGTTTGGTTTAGACATCCATCAAACAACCCTTGCACCTTATTTCCACATTAAGCCAAGCACATATCACCTCCACCTTGCACATTAGCACGTGCCTTGCATGAAAGTGGAAAGAATAAACTTGCTGAACAAGTTTCTGATACAACCAGCCGTGCCATTGCAAGCTCATTTTCAGCTCCACCATAACCCACCATGAACTATCACTACCATATCCTCGCTCTCCCTAACTAACTTGACTCAGTTAGTTAGGGATGACTCACTTAAACCACTTCAACTCAGTTAATTCACCCAGTTAACCATGGTTAAACTCACACTATAAATAGAAAACTCACACTCTAATTTCATTTCCAACTTCATTTTTCTCACTTTCAACTCTCATTCTCTTATTCTCCCTCTGAAACACTCTCTATTCTCTCTCTCTGATCTTTCACGAAACCAACACTTTCTTCATTCATCTTCTTCAATCATCATCTTGAGTGTGGTCTTTGAGCAAGTGAAGCTTCATCAACATTTTGATTCTCTCTCTGCTCTCAATACCTCAAGACTCAACTGCATTTATTTTGCACGAATCAAACTCAAGATCAAGAGTGGATCTCTGGTTTTCTTTTGCTTCAAGGTTCTGCAAACTTCAGGTTCCAATTACTCAAATTCTATTGCATAAACTCTTATTGTTTTAGTTTTTTTTTTATGGTTTAGAGCTTATTAGAAGCTATGCGTGCGTCCTGTTTAGTTGATATGCTCTTTAGGAGCTTAGGTGTGTTTTTAGGGCAAATTATTTTGGCTCGGTTTGTGTTATGCAAGCATGATCTGTGAGAAATAAGTGTGTATTCGTGTTCTCCATAAGTTCAGCTTCTATTTGGTATACTTTTTGTGGATTTCTGGAGAAATTAAAGTTGCAGACGGTGGTGATTGACCGGAGAAGGTGACCGGAGGTCCCTCTCCGGCCGGTGGACTTTATGTTAGGGTTTTATGCTCAGTTTGAATTTGGTCCGTTGGATGAGTATGATCTAATGGCCAAAATGTTGCCAGCACATTAAAATGAGTGTCCAAGTCACATGCCACATTTCATATTTCATTTAAACATTGTGTGGTGTAGTGCATGTTAATGAATGTGTTCCTCCACGCGTGATCATTGATCTTGTTTACTTTGACCTTTGTGTTGACTTGACCTAATCTGATGGTTGCAATTTCTTTGACTTGTGTTGACTGAAGTGCATGCTTATTATGGTGTTTTGCGCAAACTTGGACCTAGACTATTTTGCTATACGCACCCCATTGTTTTAGAGCCCAAACATATTGAACTGATGTTTTGCTATGTTTACACCCCCTTTCATATTGCATTTTTATTTTATTTTCATTTTTTCTACACGTTTCATAATTGAATTTTAAAAATACCAAACTTCATCATAAAATTCCACAAAAATTCATGAGCCTTCTTAAAACATTTAGAAAATTTTTCATGATTTTATTTCTTGGTTTTATGACCTTTTTGCCCATGTTCTATAATATTCTTTGAATTTCAATTTGTATGCATGCTTAATGTGATACATAAATTTGTGCATTTTTGTTCTCAATCATTAAAAATTGTTTTGATGGTCTTCTTTTTGCATTGAGTCATTATCATCTTGAGGTATGTTAAGTGATTTTTTATTTGATTTTTTTTAGGTCAGTTTATGGCATGTTTGGTGTTCATTTTTGTGTTACTTTGTATGATGTGTATACTTGACCTAAGTGCATTGTTTGACATCATTTTGCCTTGGTTTCTTGCATGCTACTTTGATATGTGATTCATCTCTGATTTGTGAACCTCAATACCATGTTTTCATAATTTTCATGAACTCATTTGATTTTTGTTTAAAACATTTCATTTGAAGCATTACAACATGTCATATCCTTGTAATCTTTGTGCATGTTTACATGATTTCTTTTGTACATACTTGCATGATCATTTGCCTACTTTGTGAGCCATTCATTTGACATTATAGGTCATTGGTACATGTTATGTGTCATCATTGCATGTTCACTTTCATTTGAACTTTGTGTGTCCTTAATATGAAGTGCTTGTGTTATCTTTTGAGTGTCCATTTCCTTTCTTCTTCTATTGCTTCTTGAATGGCTTGATAGGTGTTTCATGAATGCTTGTGATGTGTTTATATATCATTCTTTATTTCATTTCAATTCTAATCCTTGGATTACATGTTCCATTTAGGCATGTTTCTTCCATTTCTTTTCATCTTTCATTCTCCCTTTTCTTATGGTAGCATGTTCTAATGTCATGGATGATGTTTGTTGCCTATCCACTTGGACTTGCATGATAATGATCATTTGTTTTCCATGTGATGTACATTCTGGTTGTAACCAATTTCTCATCTAATTCTTTTGAGTTTTATGGTGCATTAAATGTTCTTTTACTTCTTATACTTCTTATACATGTTTACTAACCATGTAGGGGCTTTGGTAAGTTGCAATTGAGTATGGATAAGGAATCCACATTCAAACTTCTTTCCTCTCATCTTTTACAATTCCATCTTGTGTTTTGTTAAGCACTTATGTGCTTTTTCTTAATAACTCACCACTTTCCCTTTTTGAATTACAATTCATCTTCTAACTTAGAAGTGAATTGTTTAATTCATTCTTTCTTTAGACTTTAGGTTGAAACCTCACCAACCATTAGGACCACTCCCTTTAATTTTCAATTAGGATTGAGTCTTAGTTCATATAGATTTTTACCTTTTCTCCTCTCTTGAGTCTCTTTTCTCATCTCAAAGAAAATTCAAAATACTTAATAAAGGTAGGCATTTATTACATTTTGGCCTTTCATATAAAGAAGAGATTATAAAGGGGTTTTCTCTTATAATCTTAGAATGTGTAGCATATAGCCCATCTTGGGTCAATGTGTTAAACATTTGATCTTGTATGAGGGACCTAAATGCAATACTTGTTGAAGGTACAAATAATAAAAAAACACTTCTTCATTTCTTAATCAACAAAAACACTTAATAAACACAAGTATGCTAGTGTGTTTGAACCATGACAATTGGAACTAAGTGTGGGGTCTTCTTCACTCTTAGTGTGCATTCTTATCCATTCCATCTTGGAATGTGAGAATGTACACATTACAATAACTAAGATTCAGATACACTATCATATGCAAACAAAGGGAAAAAACTCTTAAAAGACAAAAACAAACAATAACGTCTTTCCTTCGGGAATTCTTTTCTCACCTCATTCACTCTCAACGTACGAACGTGCTCCTACTCGTTCTCGTGCAAGACGGTAACGCACTCAGACCAGCGAGCCTGCAACACCTGAGCTAGAACGTTAGCCGTTCTTTAAAAAACACAAACAATCCATCCCTAGTGAGGGGAACTACGTCGCTCTGATTCTCATGCTCCCGATGAGATACGTAGGCAGTGGGGTAGGGCCCATCCGAGCACTTCTTTTATTTTCCCTACATTTGTTTTTTTTTCTTTTTCCTTTCTTTCTTTCAGTTCCTTTTCCAGTATCCTTTCCTTTCACCCTATGATCGAGACAAGCAAGCGTGGATCCCATCGGGTACGATGGACGTGAGGGGGTGCTAATACCTTCCTCTCACGTAACCGACTCCCGAACCCAGTTCTCTTGGTCGCAAGACCATGCTTTTCCTTCCCCTCAAGTTTATACGGTGTTTCCTTCCCTCTCTTGGGATAAATACACATTGCTGGCAACTCTGTTTCGGTGCCACTTTCGCGTTTGTACTTGGATGAAAATCCCGGGAGCGACAACAAGTAACAGACATGCAAATGCTGACATGCCATGAACTTCTAGTATGATGATATGATGTCATGATAGTGCAAAGATGCAAACAAACCAAACTCCAACAGACGCAGGGGAATAACACCGGGGAAGGATGAAGGCTAGTATCCATGAGGAAAACTCAATGGGGATACAGACTAACCAACACAAGAGACTCAATGGGGAGACTCTGAGGGAACACTGGGGAAAATAAAAGCACACTCTTTACTGGGCATGGAACCAGAAAGAAGACATGATCTCCACTGGGAATTTCATTGAAATAAAAAGATAGACAATCTGGGATTTTCTTATACTGAAGAGTTCAAACGGGATCTTTAAGAAAAACCAAAAAAGACAGAGAAAGGCACATCCGAAAAAAAAAGTTAGATGGCAAAAGAAACCAGACATCCAATAATGGCTTCGAATGAAGGGTACAAATTACAACATCTAATAACGGCTTTAGATAAAGGTGAGAAAACAAGACTCGATCTGAAAAAATATCAGAAAGAGAGACACATCCAGAAGGGCATCAGATGATGAAAGCAATGTCATTCCGGAAAAACATCAGAATAAACAAGGTGATTATCTGGAAAAACATCAGATAAGTTCTGGAAGAACATCAGAACAAAAGACTCGATCTGGAAAAACATCAGAAAGAGGGACACATCTGGAATAACATCAGATGAAGAAAGCAATGTCATTCCGGAAAAACATCAGAATAAACAAAGTGATTATCTGGAAAAACATCAGATAAGTTCTGGAAGAACATCAGAACAAAAGACTCGATCTGAAAAAACATCAGAAAGAGAGACACATCCGGAAAAACATCAGATGATGAAAGCAATGTCATTCTAGAAAAACATCAGAATAAACAAAGCGAAATATCTGGAAAAACATCAGATAAGTTATGGAAGAACATCAGAACAAAATACTCGATCTGGAAAAACATCAGAAAGAGAGACACATCCGGAAAAACATCAGATGATGAAAGCAATGTCATTCCGGAAAAACATCAGAATAAACAAAGCGAAATATCTGGAAAAACATCAGATAAGTTCTGGAAGAACATCAGAACAAAAGACTCAATCTGAAAAACATCAGAAAGAGAGACATAAATGACATCCAAGAACGGCATTGGACACAAAAAGAGGAACAAACATATCCGGAAAAAAAATCGGATAAGAAAGGTCATATCTGGAAGAACGTCAGATAGACACTACAATATTTGTTTGGTAGGTTCCAAGTGAGTTGGACTTTGACCACAAGGTGAGACGCGGATAACGACACGACCTCGGGAGAAATGCAAATGAGGATGAAACACTCATGATATGCATATGGTATAAATTATGCAGATGATGCAAATGCAAATGCTGATGACACATCTCGACTCTTTTGTGGAGAAGACAAAACTGGAAGACTGATTCCTCAACACGGAGATCACCGCCGTTCTGCTTGGGATTAGAGATGCTAATGTTGAACACATCATTGCCACACTAGTAAACTGTATCAAGTTGACGATCCTTGTAGGAAGGATGAAAAACTGCTTGAAAGTTGCATGGGGATTCTTCAAGTAACTTGCCCCAAATTAGTTGACTGTTGTAGATGAGCAGAACATTGCTTCAACTTGATTGATTCTGGAGATGACTGTTCCATGGTGCTCTTTGGGAAAGCTTGCCCCAGTCTGAGTCTTGAAAATGATTGTTTTACTGTACACTGGGAAAGCTTGCCCCAGTCTAAGTCTTGAAGTATCTTCTGAATAAACCAATTCTGAGAAGTCGCCATTAAACCACAAATCTTAAACTGATTCTCAATAGGATATGGAAGGAACTTGCCCCTGATTGAATCACCGACCAAGTTTCTCAAATGTTTGAAAATTCCTTAAGAAGAAAGCTAGTTTGCAAACAAAAGTATTTGTACAAACATGGTAAATGAAAAGTTCATGCAACTTTAGAAATCAATCATTTTTGAAAAAGGCAAAGTATATGAGTCATTGGTCTGAACACGGTGGTTCAAGACATTTAGGAGTGAAAAGTTTAAGCAAAAGGTGTGATACCAAAACAAGTGATTTGCAGAAAATCTTTAGGAGTCAAGTTACGCGACCTTGCTGTAGTATGCTTTCAAAATGACCTTGCTTCAATTAGGTCTTTTGAGGGTTGTAACGTGGTCTGGTTCACGGTTTACGAAACAAAGGATAAAGGCTCAAGGTTTATTTGTGACCCACCCAATCTACGCGATGAACTCCAGTCCTATGCTCAGTTAACTCAAACTATGCACTCAAATTCCCATGAGTCAGAAATTGCATTGATGATAGTAATGATGATGGTTCAAAACCCAATGGACTTGAGGTGGCAGTCACTGCTTCCCTATAACATTTAGTTGTTTTTTTTCTTTTTTTTGGTGAGGACCTCAGTCAACTCGTTTTATCTTTGAAGATTTTGGTAACCTCTTGAATGATTTTTATTATCCCTAACTTTTGCCTGAACTGTGTCATTTGAGCTTACAGCCAGCGGGATGCCCCAATTTTGCCTAAGTCTCCTTCATAGGTTTTGACTTAGCAGGCTTTTATTTTGATTCTCTTTTTTCTCTCTCTTTTTTTTTAGTGACTGCCTTGCTTAATGATTATAGTGAACTATCATTGGCGTTAGACCTGAAAGACATCTTCGACACTTGCTTGCTGTGTGCGAAGGAAGACTGTGAGTGCAACATTTTGTTGAAAGTCGTCTTGAATGCTACTTTTGTATTTGAATGCACAATCAAGTTAACTGAGAACTACCCTGCCCTAGGTTAAGATTGCGGGTTTTTATTTGTAAAGAAAAGAAACTCCTACTTCTAGGCTCGAAGGGGTTAAAGAGGGGTTAACTTCCTTAATTCTCCAGTGTTTGGGGAACTGAAACAATGCCTTACATCGTCAACAAAGTTTTGATTTAAAAACATACCAACAGCAATTATGGGATAGAACGTTTTCATCATCCTCCCTCCAATCTTTGCATAATCAAAGAGATAAAGTATCTATTGAAAAAGAAAGCATGAAGATGTAAATAGCAAACACAAATGAATTAAATCAAAAATTGCAATGCTCATTTCATTAATTTTGAAAGTACAAACATAGTTGAAGCAAACAACCATTACAAAATAAAGAAAGTGCAAACAACAAGAAACAAAGGCCTAGTGACTAATCAAACACAAGGATGAGCTGTCCTGTCTGAAACACTGGCTTTTAGGAGGATAATCTGCTGAAGTCAACTGAAGCTTCATTTAGCGTGCCCTGGAAGAGGGTTGTTCTGAACATGGGGATTGTCACGAAAGCTAAGAATTCCAGTCTTAATCAAATCACGCACTCTAGCCTTCAGTGCATAGCAATTTTCCAAGTCGTGGCCTGCGGCACCTTCATGGAATGCACAGTGGAGATCAGCCCTATAGCCGGCTGGAAGAGGATTTAGAGGAGGAGGTGGAGGCCTTGTGGTAATCAAATTTTGTTGAACCAAACTAGGATAAAGTTCAGTGTAAGTCATGGGAATGAGATCAAATTGACCCCTATTACGATACTGGCTCTGTCCTGCAGCTGGACGTTGGAAAGCTTGAGTTGGTCATGGTGCAGCAACCACGGGAGTGACAGCGGCAATCGTAGGGTGAGCAACATACTGAGGTTGAGGATGAGGCTTTCTCACTTCAACCATTATAGCATTAGTCTGATCTTCCTTCTTCTTTTGAAAGCTCACGTAGGATTTCTTCACAGCATTAGAAGATTCAGCAACCTTTGATACTTTTCCTTTCTTAAGACCTTCCTCTAATCTTTGGCCAATAGTAACTAAATCAGTGAAATTAGAGGAAACACTTCCAACCATTTTCTCCCAATAGAATGGGGATAGGGTATCCATAAACATTCCAGTTAACTCTTTCTCAGCCAAAGGAGGTTCAACCTGGGAAGCCAACTCTCTCCAGCGCTGAGCATACTCCTTGAAAGACTCTTTATCATTCTGAGACATGTTTTGCAGTTGACGGCGATCAGGAGCCATGTCAAGGTTATACTTGTATTGCTTCATGAAGGCATTGGTGAGGTCTTGGAAGCTATGGATAGAGTTTTGCTCAAGACCCATGTACCATTTGAGTGATGCTCCACTCAAGCTGTCTTGGAAACAGTGTATAAGCAACTTTTGATTCTTGGCATGAGCAGTCATCCTGCGAAGATACATGACTAAGTGAGCTCTTGGGCAAGAGTGACCTTTGTACTTCATAAAATCTGGAGTAGTAAACTTAGGAGGTATAACAAGGTCAGACACTAAGCACATGTTGTCAGCGTCCACATTAAAGAAATCAGTACCCTCAATGGCTTTGAGTCTTCTTTCTATGCTTTGAAACTGCTCTCGGACAACTTCGGGTTCAACAAAGTCCTCATGGTCCTCACCTTGAACACTGGCAGCATTGTACTCGTAGAGGGGATTCTCAAAAGGAACTCGAGTAGTCTGAACTATAGGTTGAGGCTCGGCGAAAACAGGAGCTTGAAAGACAGGCATAGCAGTAGATATAACCGGCGGAGAATAGTTGTGTGGTAAACCAAACTCGGGCCAAGTTGAAGGTGGCACTTGAACCGGTGGAGGATCAGCACTTGAAACTTCCTGGATGACAGTTCTTTGGGGTTGCTCTCCCCTAGCAATCAAAACTTGAAGCATCTCAGTGAGTTTAGTCATACTTGATTTGAGGTCATCGATCTCCATTCGGACCTCAGCATTATGTGCCTCTTGCTCTGACATCTTGCGTCTGTAATTAGCTCTAGTCCGGTATCGGTGTCGAGGAATCAGCTTGACGACTCACAGATGACACTGGAAGATAGAGACCACTGGAAATGAGTAACGGGACAGACAGACTTATGCAATGAGACATGCAAAGATGCAAATGATATGCAATGCAATGCAAACCAACTGGTTTCAAGGAACTCAAAAGCAAGTTGCAAACATTTTTTTGAAAGCTGAAGAGTTTTGCTTTAAAAACCATGATCTTTTTTTTTTATCTTTACAAAGGAGAGAGCGCATGAATTCATTGAAACCGGAGGGCTATCATGAATGTACGCACAAACACGCATATACAGGTATTCACATATTCACACATATGTACAGGGAAACAAATGAGGGCCTAGGTTTGAAGATCACGAGCATGGAGCCATGGTCTATCCATCCCAAAAGGCGTGTACTATGGGTTTTCATCTGCAGAACAGGGTTCTAAAAGAGTTCCCAGAGTCGACAACCCATCTTTCGGATTTTATCAACTTCCCAATTGCTCGGTGGTCAATAAAATTCTCAAGAGAGTCTCGTCTGAGTGTAGTATCGCGTAGCAACCATTTAGGATTACTCCCTCATAGTCATCGCACTACATCCTAAAAGGCCAAGTGGGGTAAAGGGTAACTAATGGTCATCATTATCCCTGGCATCAAGGTCGAAAGTAGTAACGCCCTCACGATTGCTCGTTTAGCTTATACCACTTCCAAGAGGGCCTCAACTGAGTGTGGACTTCAAGTTCACTCCTTTGGGATTTCTCCCTCAAAGTTTCCTTGACTATGCCCACGATCCTAATCAAATGTGTACTCTCAAGTCCGAGTTAGGACTTATCCTCACCACTCAAATGTAACAACCCTGCACATAGAAAAACTCAAGCACAATAGGTATACATATATATAAATATACAAATGTACAGGCAAGCAAACATATAAATAACACAAACACAAACAAGATAGGCTTAACCCTCTTAGGAAAGGACCAGCAATAGGTCTAACGTTATCCCCAGTGAAGTCGCCATTTCTGTTGCGGTGAAAATCGGATAACAAATTATTAATTAATTCGCATCATTTTTCTTTTACAACCGACTTTGATTTATCCAAAGGAAAGGTTCAAGATCGTTAAAAAACCTAAAGGGGGGAGATCTAAGGTTCAGGGGTTGGTTACGCCTAGGGAAGGTATTAGCACCCTAAACATCCGTAGTACTCTACGGGAACCTCTTGTTTAGATTGTGTTATATTAAAGTTGCTTGCTAAGGAAACTGCTAAGGTAAAAAACCTAAGGGTATATACACTAAGTATGCTCGCCAAGACATCGCATCTCGTGCCTACGTATCCTGACGGGAATGGAATCAGAGCATTCGTAGTTCCCCTCAATACGGGGTGAGGAACTCTTGACTATGGTCAAGGTTCCAAAGGAAAGCTTGAAAGTAAAGCTTGTAAGGATTTATTGTTTAGGAGAAGAGATTAATGGCTATCTCTTGGGAAGATTGTGAAAGGTTGGACCGTCTTAAAGGAGAAGAGATTAATAGCTATCTCTTTGGGAAGGCCAGGTCAGAAGGGAGAAGAGATTAATGGCTATCTCTTGTGAAATGGTTTGAGGTTAACAGGGTATTTGAGCTATCTATGACATGAAGTCAAATAGAGAGACTTTTCCTTTGGAAGGAGAGGAAAGCAACCTTGTAAACAAGAGTTGAAGTGGGATTGAAATAAGTGGCAGGCAATGTGAGTCCAAGGACTCAAAGGGGATAAGCAATTAGTCAGGATAGAATAACATTAAACAAGTATGAATAATATCAGAGTATGAAGTGAATATACATGTAAGGGCAATGGCAAAAGGTAATGAGATAATTCATAACAATCATAAACACACGAACACACTAAAAACAACTTTTCAAAAATTTCCTAAAACATCTTAGAAAATTATCCAAAAATAAGTTTGAAGAAACTAAGTTCACTAATTTAAAATAACTTTTAAAATGTAATGAAAATAAAATAAAAGTGAAAATAATAATTAAAATTTTAAACTAAGTATTAAAATGTAACTTTGAATTTTTGGTATTTTTGAATGAAAGAAAATATTTTAAATTACTTAAAATTGAGAAAGAAAATAAGGTTATGCACAAATTTGTTATCATTTTTAGCATTCCTTTTAACATACAAATAAATAAATAAAATAAAATGTGAAAATAAAATAAATAAGTAATATAAAAAACTTTTAGTAAAACCATAATGTAAATCTATACTATGAAAACTATAATATATAAAACTATAATATACAAAACTACACCATAAATCTATGCTAAAAATATATACTATAAAAGTTATAAAGATTATAACATACATATGCAACAGCAAGTGTAATGTAGCTCACAAATTATATAACAGTAGCCCACGTTTCAAATAGAAGCATGCTTTATCACTACTTATTTTAAAATATTAACTAATAAAGTCTAAAAAAAAGAAAGAGTTTGTATTTATAATATTTAACAAATAAAAATATTAAAAAGACAAAATATTTGTGGATTTTTTTTTAAATACTGCTTATTTGACAAACTACAACTCACAACCTACATCTGCTTCTTTTAGCACTACTCTAAGCAAACCATATAATTACAGCACAATAATTGACAAACTTGCAGATCAAATGTATAATATATGACCATCTACTATAAATCAAAATAAACATACGAATGAAGCTAACACATCTAACAGTAAATTCCTCACCACAACTTACTACACAACAACAATGCTTACTGATTCCATAAACTGAGTTTTTAAAAAGTTAGAACTTAAAACGTAAGAAAAAAGCATATAACTATAACAATCAAAAAGATAAAGTATGTATGTATTTACAAAACAAATTATTTAGTAAGTATATAAAAGAAGTGCAATGTACAATATGCTTACAAACTATTTACAAAAACTTAAAAAAAGAATACAAGTGTGAAATGGTTACTGAGTTTAATAGGTATCAACCAAAACTTAATCCTAGATTCATTAATAAGGGAGTAAAGTAATTCTGTTCCAAATCACAGAAAACAAAACGTGGTCTCTTTCTCATGCAAAAATGAACTAAAACTATCGTGAATAAAACATTCACTTTGCTCAGACATTTCCAGCTCCATTCTTAACTAAACATCCTGAAATAAAGCAACCTTTGGTGCGTTCCCATAGTAGAACAACTAGGGTCCCTCACCAACTCAAAATAATCACCCAAATGAGAGCACACTAGATGCAAATATCATGGCATGAAACTGAACATGGATGAAAACTCTCAAAGAAAAATGACACATGAACTGAAACTAACATCCTCCAAACTCAACCAACAGTCATACGTTAAAATAAAACCTGGCTAACTCAGAAAGGAGTATCAAGGAATCTTGTGCAACTCAAGACAAAGACGTGGAAAAGAACTCACACGACTGGCAGCTTTAATGCATTATTCAAACTCAACCACAAGTCATGCATTCAGGCTAGCATAAGGACATAAGCATCATGTATTTAACACAAACCGGAAGTATGAAAATGCATCATATCAAACTCTCATATTATCATTTCAACATGGCCAGAACATAAAGGATGAGTATAATACATGGCATAAAAATCACTCATCATCTCAACACATCTTATGCAAACTCTCGATGGTAACCTTTAATGTTCAAACATGGCATTAGGGTACAAAACGACATAGCCTCAAAAACTGGCAGTGTTACTAACATCAATATTATTCACCTGGCCACTTGACTCAGATGCCAAAAAGAAACAAACAACAAGATCATGATATTTATGAGCCAGGAGAGTAAGGATAACTATTTGTCATGCCATAAGAACCTCAAGAAGCTTACATATGGTTAGCTTAGAATATGGTGAGCCACTTGAGAATGTTTCAAGCATGCGAGCTTTGAAATAATGATATGAACATGATGTGTTCTCAGTTACCAACAGTAAACAATGCTTAACAAATACATCACATGCCCATATTCAAACAATAGCATTTAAACCACACGATGACAATTACACATGATTATGGTAGCTGGAAAATGAAATGAAAGAATGATTACCTAGTGGAATGAGTCCACTGCACCTTCAAAACTTGATGATCAAACTGTACTAAACTTCTTCTTTCCCAAGATGCTTGTGCTGCCAAACTCCACAACTCTCCACACGATTAATGCTTCACTTTGAAATGCTAAGAAGTGTTATGTGATATGCTTGATGATTGTTGGTTCCTTTGCAAATGAGAGCCAACCTCCTTTTATAGTAGCAGCAGCTGGTTAATGGCATAGAAGGTTCAACAGACAATGGTTTTGTCTTGAAGAGAAAGTAACAATGGGACTGCCACACGCATGATCTTTTCCTTGAGCCAAGTGAAAACTTGTTGTAGCTTGTTTTGGGGTTCTAAATCAGAAAAAGAAAAGGGAAGATCCAAGAGATTAAAGTATGAGAATGGATTACACGATGGTCATTTTTCTCTCAGCATGGTAGCTTATTACTTATTGGTTTATCAAGTACAAATCAGCTGTACTTTGGAAGCTCCTTTTGCACGGCTTGGTGACAAAAAAAAAAGGTGTTGGAACTGATGGTGAAAATGTCAGCATGGTGGAAAAAGTCAGCATGGTGGAACATTGAAGTTGGCTTAAGAATTAGTTCCAAATGAACTTGGTTTGTGTACAACTTAAGGGCTCTATTTTGGCACACGACTACACTTCCAACCATAGACCAAAATACTACCACTCTTGATTCTTTGGAGTAATGGCATGGGACACTTGTTTTTTTTCTTTTTTTTGAATTTGTATTTTTTTGTAAAACTAGGAAATTAACTAAATTAAATTAAACTTAAAATCCAGATGAAAATAAAACAGTAATAAGAATTAAAATTAAAAAGAAAATAAAATTAAACCAAGTTAACAAAAATTGAATTAATTAAAATTAGACTAAAATTAAAGTTATCTAATTAACTAATCTAAAATAAAAATAAAAAACGCTATACTAAATTTAATATAAAACTAAAGTTAGAAATTAAATTAACTAAACTAAATTGAAATTAAGCTAAGCTGAAAACTATATTATAACCTAAACTAAAACAAAATTAACCAAATTAATTCTAGATAAATCCTATGATAATAAAACAAGTTTTATTTATTTCTTAAAATAAAATAAAAAAAAGAAGAATAAAATTGACAAAAAGTACATGATTATGATCAATGAAATGTTTTAGCTAAAATGCAAAAAATGCTGACTTAATGATGATATGACAAGGAATCTGAGGGTAAAATTTGGGGTACAACACCTTGCTTTCCCAGATTAAGGAAAATCCACAGAGAAATCCTCCTAATCGGAGATTCGGCAGTACGGCAGTTTTTCTCCGAAAAACTCACTGATGAAAAGGTCATCGGCACCTCAAAATTAGATCACATCATATGGAATTTCTCCGGGAAGACCCCGAGAAACGTATGATGTAAGATCCCAAGCAAATGCAGTCTCTCAAGGGACTTGCATTCCCCAAGTAGAGTCAACAAATGGCGTCTCCAACAGAGAATTTTGTACAACTCTACAGCTCAGACGACTGGGTTTCCCCAATAAGTCTGACATCAAAACTTTTTCCGTCAAATGGCATCTCCCCAGGAAGATCCGACGAGAAGTTTGAGGAAAATCGCTACGAATAGCATCCCTTGTCAATTAAGTTTATTGACAAAAGAAACTAAGACCAGTTCCTCGGTAGGAAACCAGGATCGAGGGGAAGTTTAAATCAGAAACTAAGACCAATTCCTTGGTAGGTAACCAGGATCGAGGGGAAGTTTAAATCAGAAACGAAGACCAGTTCCTTGGTAAGTAACCAGGATCGAGGGGAAGTTTGTTTCAGCAACTGAGACCAGTTCCTTGGTAGGAAACCAGAACGAAAGGAAGTTGACAAAAGAAAACTGAGACCAGTTCCTTGGCTGAAGACCAGGATCGAGGGGAAGTTTACCTTTTCTAAGCATCATTGCTCAGAGAAAGAAGATGAATGCGTAAGCTACCATTCATAACCACCATCAAAATTTTGGGTATTCCGATATTTAATCCTCTTGCACCCCGAATGCCCGAATACCTTCGTCATTCACACCTTCGGGTCCAAGAAGATTAAATAGGGGCATCTGTCATACCCTAAATTTTGACCACTAAGATTTCCCATCATTGTGAAAATCATCATTACAATATGGAGGAACCATCATACTTCATCAGTCTCCCCAAAGATGGGTGAGCATCCACTACAATCAAAATTAGGGTTTCAAGCCCTCTCTAAGTGCTTAGACAAAGGATCAATCAAGGAATGACATGATCTTCAACTTGTCTCACCTCTCAAACATCCACCATGGATCAAAAGGACTCCCACTTCAAGGATTAAGCACATGGATGCTCCCTTCTAGGTGGATCAAGCCTCAAGATCGCCAGTATCACCAAATTAGGGTTTTGGTAGACCAGGGCCTCCAGATGGGAATTTTCATCTGGGCATGAGCTAATGATTCAAAACATAACCTAATATACTCAATGGGACCTCATGGACCCTATCATCAAGTCAATTTGGCCTCAAGGGATGCATACATCCAAAATCAAGAATTAGGGTTTCTTGACCTAATTCACCCCTAAGTTGACTGTTAGGGCAAATCATGAGCCAAGACCTCAAAGGAGGATTTGAGGGTCTCTAATACACTACATTGATCCATTTTCAATAATGGATTGATCCAAGAAGCTTGAGCAACAAGTCTCAATTTCATCTGCACCACAATTAGGGTTTCGCGAGGAAAGTCAACTGTAACTTTGACTTTTGACCAGGACATGCTCCCAAGCCCTAGGGCATGCCTCAATATACCCTATGACACCCATGGAACATGTCCATCAAGTTTGATTTAGGTCAAGGACATGATTTCCTGAAGAATTGCACAGTTTGGAATTCATCTGATAAAAAGTCAACTATGCACAAAAGTCAACTTTGACTTTTTGAGATTTTTCACCAAAATGGATTTTTAACCCTAAAATGATGTTAATGTATGATTTGAATCATCATTCATCAAGAAAAATCAAGAAAAGTTGGATAACTTGAAAAAGGGGTAACCATAAAACTTAGAAATTTTTCTAAGTCATGAAAAAGTGCCACTAATGCACCAACTTTGGAGGACCATAACTCCTAAACCACAAGGCCATTGTGCCCCATTCAAAGCTTGATTTGTAGATCTAATTGCCCTCTACAAAAACTTCAACTAGACCTAATTCCAACTCCTCATGGATTTTGAGTTATGGAGTGATCAAAATCAAGAGAAAACACTTTGTTCCAACACTTAGTGAAAATTTCACTAAGTCAGATTTTGCCTTACTTTTTGCCAAATGTAGGGGGATTTTTCACTTGGATTCAAAAGAGATCAAAACCAAATATGTTCAAACAGTTTTTGTATCATGTAAGGGCTTTCCAAAATGGTCAAGAACATTACCAAATTCAACTTACACCATGAGATATGACATTGGCAAGTTGCCTTGCTGAAATCTATCAAAGGCAAGGCAGAATTTGCAATTTTGCTCGATTTTCCAAAATCAGCCAAATTCAAATGCTCTTATCCACTTAGACACATCTGAGGATTAAATCTAAAGGGGACAATCACTGAGCCAAGCCTCCAAAGTCCATGGAACAAGAAATAGCATGTTGAACCTAGAATGGCCAAAATAGGGACAAGACTCCAAATTTGGATTGAAGCATTCAATGGAAGCATCAAGGTGGCATGGACTGAATCATTCTCATCTGAAATCAGTCAAGACTTATCCAAGACCAAGGGAACCAAAGCTCTGTGCCCTAACCTCTAGTCAATGGATAGAGGAGACTTGGATTTTCATTTGCCAACATTGGCCAAACCTACTTAGCAGTTGCCATTCACTATTCCTTGCAAAACAAACTTGTTCTACTATAAATAGAGCTCAATTGTGTTTAGTTTAAGTACACCAAAGGCCTACAACACTTGCCTTTCTCAAAATCTCTTTCTCTTGGCAAAAATGCCTTTCTTAGCAAGGTAGCTATCAGGTTTTGAGCTAGAGGGTAATTCCACTCAAACCAATCACTCACACACCTCATATACATCACATATGAGCTGATCAAACACTTAAACAACAACTAGAACATTGATTTCTCAGAATCACCAGTCAATTGCTCAAGGTTTTAACCAAAGTGCAGTTGAGATGCCATGAAATGATCCAGCCAATTTCAATCAAGTCCAAGCATTCAAACACACTCCATAGGGTGTAGGGAAGCTGTTCAGATCATCACCACTCATCTGTAACACCTCCAAATCAAAAATCACATTGCACTTGCTGTCACGGCCTAGAGGTAAGCATATACTTGGTCATCTCTCAATATATGCATATTTCCTCGCACAATAATTTGGCCATATGTTCATAATCATGCATAGAATGTTTCCCCTCAATTAATTGCATTGTTTGAATCGTGTATCAAAAATCCTAGCCTTCATGCAGAAATTAGGGTTCTTGAGGTTTCTTCGTGATTTCATGTTTTATGTTTAATTTAAATGAAATTAAGTGATATAGACATGATCGTGAGGTTGAAACGAGTTGATTGGTATGTGGATTGCCCGATATGGTTAAGTATTCAGTGAGATTGGATGGAAAACGCAAATCTGGGAAACTCAGAACACGCGCGTGTTCTTGGCGCCATTTTCAGAAATTTGAATTTTTGAATTTTTGTGATTTTTGTTTAATTGATTCAAAAATTAATTTCTCTCTGAGTTTTAATGATTTTGAGTTGATTCTTTTTTTAATAATTCACAAAAATGTTAAAATATTTTATTTTCCCAAAAAATCCCAAAAATATTATTTATTTCATATAATTGATATTTTTGCAAAGAATTAATATTTTAATTTTTTTTTACATTTTAAATATTTTTTCCACATTGATTTTGCAACTTTTAATGCTTTCTAATTATTTTGTAGGTAAATACTTAATTTTTGAAGCATTAATCCAAGATCACAATTTGTTTTTCATATGTTAAACAATTTTGATCATTTTAATTGAATTTTTATTCAATTAAATACATTTTTGAAAACAAATTAGGGTTTTTGGATTAATTCAACCCTCATAAATCATTTTCAAAACACTTTGGGCCTCTAATAGAGTGTAAGACCCAATACTTTTTTGACCAAACCATTTTTTGGGCCTCAGTATTGTATAAGTCCCGATACCGTCAAAAAACAAACGGCGCGATCGTCGCCCTTTTAAAAAAATAACCTTTTGGGCCTCTCCTTGAGCTATAAGACCCATTTAAAACTTTTTGGGCCTCTAATAGAGTGTAAGACCCAACCCCCTTTTAACCAAAACATTTTGGGCCTCACTTATTGTATAAGTCCCTCTGCGTTAAAAGAAAACCTCAGAGCGATCGCCATTTCAAACGGAAAAATCATCTGGGCCTACCCTCGTGTTATAAGCCCCACTCTTTTTCTTTAAAACCTTTTGGGCCTCTTGAGAGAGTGTAAGACCCATCCCTTTGTACAGAAAACAATTTTTGGGCCACAGTCACTTGTATAAGTCCCTCTGTACAAATACAAACAGTGCGCTCACTGATAAAACCCTGGGCCTCTCCTTGAGCTGTAAGCCCCAAGTCTTTCTCTTTCAAAGCACTTTCTCCTTTGATTTTGAATATACTATTGTTTTCAATCTTTCTTTGTTGAACAACTAACCAAACAGCATGGAAGCTCTACAACCGAGTAAGTGGTTATTGCTTTCATTTACCGCTTTCATATACATATAACTGTATTGTGGGGTTGTTTCGCTGTAAGTCTTCTTTCATAAACTCATATCAACTGTGTAATAATAGTATAGATATTTAGAGTTTCCCCGGCAACTACGTCTAGAACTAGGTGACGCTGTTTCGTTTATTCGTAGAAATAATCAAAACTAGATCCCCATAGGATTACCAGACACAGTCTTCCCTCCTCTTGGGGTTAAACAATATGGAGATATGAAAGGCAGCATTCTCGGTGAACCCTTTCATAGACTGTCACTCATAGAAGTTGTCAAGAAACTCTATTCCCCAGAGATGATCTTTTCTCCGTGAATGGCATCTCTTGAGTTTCTTCCAAATTCTCGGACTTTCCTGGCTTGATCTATTCTCGGTGAATGGCATGTCTTGAACTTCTCGGGGTTTGGGGACCCACAGGCTTCTTAAAAGCACTTGTCAAGAAACTCTATTCCCTAGAGATGATCTTTTCTCCGTGAATGGCATCTCTTGAGTTTCTTCCAAATTCTCGAACTTTCCTGACTTGATCTATTCCTTGTGGATAGCTTGCCTTAAATTTCTCGGGGTTTGGGGACCCATCGGCTTCTTAAAAGCAATCGGCCTCCTCTTGGGCATTATACAAGGACCCACGGACTTCCTAAAAGCAACCTCGCCTCCTCTTGGGCTTAGTACAAGGACCCTACGGCTTCTTAGAAGTATTCATAGCCTCCTCTTAGGCTTCGTATAATGATCTCTTCCTCCGGGAATGATAGCCTCCTCTTGGGCTTCGTACAAGGACCCGTCGGCTTCTTAAAAGCTTACAGCCTCCTCTTGGGCTTCGTACAAATTGTCCCGACGACCTCCTAGAGGTATAGGAACAGAACTTAATCATCTGCATAGAACAGTCCTTTTCAAGAGTCTACTACTGTTTCTCAAAGCATAGTACAAAGGATGAAACTCTAGACTTGGACAGTCTAATATCCTTGAGTCTCAAAGACATTCTCAAGTGACCCCTTCAAAAAATAGGAAGAAAACCCATAGACTCGGACAGTCTCAATACCCTTTGGATTTCCCACTTCCTTAAAGAACAGGAGATGACCCTGACCCTTGAATCAAATCCTTGAGTACAGTGTTGCTCATATAAGAACTGATTTTCTCTTTAAAAATCAGTATATTGGACCTGTCACTTAACTGAAACAGTTACCATAGCCTCCTCTTAGGCTTTGTATAATGATCCTTCTCCAGTGAAGTTAGCCTCCTCTTGGGTTATTGACCGGTAAATAGCAAGTGTACTATTTATCAGTGTAGTAATAAAAGGGGTTTTCCCCGAAGTCGATCTCTTAAGGACTGTCAGAATTTATAATGCCAAATGTATTTTCAATTAAACAAAAGTTTCCTTGGTAAGAGTTGATGAGTAGTAATTTTAACAATGAAAAGAAATGTAAATATAATTAAGGTCTTAGACGATTATGAAAATAATGCTAGGAGAGGTGTATGAAATCCCTTATAATAACAATTTTTCCTATGTGTGCAATAATACTGTAAATTTTATTATCACCGCCTCTTTAGATTAGTTTTCCAAAATTCCTTTAGAGAAAACCCTTTGGTATTCTCTCTATACCCCAATTCCTTGGTGGTATATAGAGAATCCCAAACTTTTTGTTTAACAAAAGTAATGCGGTTAAAATGCGATATCCCAATTCCTCGGCGATATCAAATATGATATTGTTATACGAAAGCGTTAAAATGGTTTTCCAACCTAAATTCAACCGTAAATCAAATCCAATTTTCCAATAAAGATTTGTATAAAGAACATCGTATAACAAGATTAATAAAATAAACAGTACAATTACTACTAAAAAGATTCAATTGTCATTACATAAGGAAATCAGGGACACCCCCTAGCATTGGGGGGTTTAGCCTCTCATGTTCATAATTAAAACAAAAACAAGGGAAAGATACAAGAAAGACATTACAAAGAGTGTAGGATTACTTTGATCTCAATTGCTTCCGCCAATTGATGATCTCCATTCTCCTAGATTTCTCCCAAGCAGGAACTTTTCTCGTACAAATGTTCGTAAAACCCAAGATGTCTTTTCCCTCTTCTAGGCCTAACTTAAATAACTTTGATCTGTCATTACATTCCAGGAAATACCCAAAATACCCCTCAGATAAGTGTTTAAGCAAAGCAGGAAAAATCACAAATTTTGGTCTCCAGGGCTCCTGACACGGGTCGTGTCCCATGACACGGGCGGCCGTGTCAGGCATGATTTATTGCTGCCTCGTGTTTCCTCTTCAAGGCTCCTGACACGGGCCGTGTCCCATGACACGGGCGGCCGTGTCAGGCATGATTTATTGCTGCCTCGTGTTTCCTCTTCAGGGCTCCTGACACGGGCCGTGTCAGGCATACTTTCTTGCTGCCTCGTGGTTCTCTCTTCAGGTGCCCTGACACGGGCCGTGTCCTGTGACACGGGCACCCGTGTCAGGCTTCTATGATGCTGCCGAAAAATCATCTTTAGGCTCCGAAGCTTCATCGTGCGTATGTTCGATCATTGATTCTTCATGTATACCTGAACAGCACAGAAACTACTACCAAATCAAAGCATAAAAGGTCTATGAAAGAAATAACATTGAAACTTAGACTAACTTAAATAAGAACATGAAAATAACCACATGAATTCAAATGCAAGCAAAACATAACTGAAATAAGACACAAAAAGGCACAAAAACATACGAGGGAAAACCACTGATCAAATTCCCCCAAACTTAAACTTTTGCTTGACCTCAAGTAATAAGCTTGCATAAAGAGTTAAATCGCCAGTGAACTGTAAAAAAAACATTCATGAGTAGAGGTGATAGTACTTATACGTGAGTTTTTCGTTCCAAGTTGCTCAACAAGGAATCTTGGTACTTCTCCGTCAACAACAGTATCGCACAAACACTACACCGCGTTGAAACCACAGACCTCAACCCCCTTTTCGGTTACCTCTCCAACTATGCTTTGGGCTTAAGTCTTTCCTCGATTTTCAACCCCTTTTGTTCAGACAATCACTTTTAAGGCATCAATGATGATTTTTCCTCACATGTACAAAATTGATCAAAGTTTCTTTTTCTAGGCACCCTTATTTTTCTTGCACATTGGCATTTGTCTGTCCACTTAGGGACGGCTCTTAGGTTCGACCGCCGTTAGGCTAAATAACCGGGTGAGGGTTACCCAACTTAGAAGGACAAGTCGTCTAATTACCATTATTCACATTTTTCGGTGCCTTGACTCTATTTTTTCTTTGTACACGCAATTCTTATAGGTATGCCAGACTGTCATTTTAAACTACTCGGGGAATACTTCTCAGAATAAAGCACTATGGCACAAATCTACACGTTAGACTCGTTCCCATACTCAGAGGATCTGGGGTGTTTGTAATATACTGACGTTTTCAATTTTTTCCAAAAGTTCTCACTAAGCTTCTTTTCTCTCAAACTCTATATACTTTCTTCTCCCTCACTCAAAAATATAAGACTTAACAGAACCTGTAAAAATTTTCAATTCGGAGGACGGGTATCACAGTGGTTTTCTGACACAACTTAAAACATAAAAATAACTACAAACTCAAAAGAAAATTTGACACAAAACAAACATAAAACGAGTAAACCCCCCCCCCCCCCACACTTGAATTCAATTGTGACCTCACTGTTGGTAGACAATTGTGAGAGGGGACTTACATAACTCTACTGAGAAGAGGGGAAGTGCAGCCTCATCTGCTGTATCCACTCATGCATTTCTCGCATCATCTCTCCTTGCCGAACCTGTTCATCACCTTGGCGATAAAGTTGATTCCTTTGGTGGGACTGCTCCTCCCTGATTTCACCAATTTCATGCTGCAACCATGTCCACTGATCTGGTGTCATAGAAAAAGATCTTGCTCCAGTGTTTGATGCTCCTTCATGAGGGGGGACAGTCTGATAAGGGTCAGGTTCCACCCTAACACCTTCTTGAGCTGGAATACCTGCATCAACATTATCCTCATCCTGCTCGTCCGTAACAATTACGACGGCACCTCCATAAATCCAATTATCAGTGTCCTGAATCCCACTTCTGTGGGGGTTAGGTAAAGCCATCCAAAATTGACCAGAACATAATAAAGAATAATTCCCATTATTAAAAGCAATCATACGCTATTGGATCAGCGCATTCATGTCAAGACGGGTGTTACCTGACACCGGAGTCTCATCAAGTACAGCTTGGTCATATCCCAAGTGCTCGGCTATCTGGGTAATCATACCCCCAACAGAGATTCCTCCCGAAGGAGCTCGACCAACTCGTCCTAAATAATCAGCTGCAAAGGCTGCAACGCTTACCTGCATATTGTTAGCCATAGCATATAAGAAGAACAGCTCTCTCTGGGTCGCCCACCCGGTGTTGTCACCACGGCCAAACAAAGTGTAAGCCAGACATTTCTGCGCATAACGAAAACACGGATTCTGAATCCCAGAGGCCTTGGCTCCCTTGGCTACATATTCTGGTTGGCCGGTGATTGCTCTCCAGAATTTCCTCGCCTCAAAGTCTTCAGGCACAAATCCAGGGCCAACCGTCGGAAGTTTCAAAATATTCCCTACCTCTTCCACGGTCAGCTCATGGTCATTATCATACAACCTGAAACTCATAGTCCCATAAAAATGGTAAAAAGAGCCTGCTGTCCATTTCTTTTTCAATTTAAATTCAATAGTACTAAGAAATTCTAAAGTTATGCGTTCATAAGTAGGTGCTTCATACTGCATAAACTCCAGCATTCCTAGTGTGCGAAACATTCTATCTATCTCAGTATTCAGCCCCAGAGTAGATAAAGTTTCATAACAGATATACCTGGTGGGTGTGATTTTGCGTTTAACATGCAAGGCATACCTCCGCTCATGATCTTCGGTGTCAAAAATAATGCCGTGAGCATTCGGCTGGCGGACATTTCGCTTTCGCGAACAGGAGATTTCGTCCACGACCTTCTTACCTTTGTCTCCTCTCTTCGGGGGCATTTTCGTCACCCTAGAAATCAAGAAAAACTGAAAACAGGAATTAGGAAAATAATTTACCGTAGTCTTGATGAGGAAGACGAGGGGAACAACTTTTGTGAAGCAAGGTAGGGGTTTTGGTGAGTGGGTGCTAGGAAAAATGAGGGTTATGTGAAAATGGGTAATGGGGTTTTAGGTTTTGAAATGAGAGTGGAGGAAGAAGATGAAAGAAGTTAGTAAAAAAAAACTTAAAATAAAGAGTAAAGGTAAATAATGAGGATAAATGGCATGGGGGCCACCAAATCAAATTCAAAATAATAAAATCATAAAAATAAATGCATGAATAATGAAAAAAAACAAAAATAAAATAGTAAAAAAAAATTTGAATTCTGCCCTTCCTGACACGGGCCGTGTCCTGTGACACGGGCGGCCGTGTCAGGTAGGCTGTCAACAAACCTTCGCCTTTTACCAACCAGCAACCTAGGGGGCCTGACACGGTCCGTGTCCCGTGACACGGGCGGCCGTGTCAGAGCACATCTTCCCCGTTTATATATTTTTTTTCTTTTTTCCGTTTTGCAGTTTCTCTCCTCCCGTTATGCTGGACTTTTTCCTTTCTGATTATCTACAAGAACCCTGCAAAACAACTAAATAAACACACACACCCTTCATTAATTTTGATAAACTATGGGTTGCCTCCCACAAAGCGCTTCGTTTAACGTCGCATGGCTCGACGGTCGTCCGTCCCATTATGTAAGACGAGCGATATCCACCTGACCAGTTGGTTGACCTTGGAAGTAGGGCTTCAACCTCTGCCCATTCACCTTGAATACATCTCCATTAGCTTAGTTCTTTATCTCAACCGCGCCGTGTGGAAACACTTTATGCACAATAAACGGTCCTGACCATTTAGATCTCAATTTTCCAGGAAACAACTTCAGACGTGAATTGTATAAAAGAACCAGTTGTCCTTCCCAAAAGTCTTTTTTCTGGATTCTTTTATCATGCCACTTCTTGGTTTGTTCCTTATACATCTTGGCATTTTCATATGCGTGGTTCCGAAATTCTTCCAACTCATGAAGTTGAAGAATCCGGGAACTCCCAGCCTTAGATAGGTCTATGTTCAGGAATTTGGTTGCCCAAAATGCTTTGTGTTCTAATTCTAACGGTAGATGGCAGGCCTTTCCATAGACCAACTGATACGGCGACATACCGATTGGTGTCTTGAAAGCTGTTCTATATGCCCACAGGGCATCATCCAACTTTGTCGCCCAATCCTTCCTCGAAGAACTTACAGTCTTCTCCAAAATTTGCTTAAGTTGTCTATTCGAGACTTCTACTTGGCCGCTTGTTTGGGGATGATACGGAGTGGCAATCCTGTGTTTAACATTGTATTTTTTTAGCAACCTCTCCATTAGGTGATTCAGGAAGTGCGTTCCCTCATCACTAATCAATGCTCTTGGTACCCCAAATATCGCAAAGATATTCTCCTTTAAGAACCTCACAACAACCTTGGCATCATTTGTAGGTAAAGCCACTGCTTCCACCCATTTGGACACATAATCCACTGCTACTAAGATATAATTTTTTCCGAACGATGATGGAAATGGCCCCATAAAATCAATCCCCCAAACATCGAACAACTCAACTTCCAGCATGGAGTTTTGGGGCATCTGATTCCTTTTGGAGATGTTCCCTGTCCTCTGACATTTGTCACATTCTTTAACTAATGCTTGAGCATCCTTGAACAATGAGGGCCAATACAACCCCGACTGAAGGACTTTGGATGCGGTTCTGTCACCACTGAAGTGTCCTCCATAATCTGAGTCATGACACGCTTTTAGCACATCTCTCTGTTCCTCCTCTGGCACACATCGTTTAACCAATCCATCTACTCCTCTTTTGTAGAGAAACGGGTCATCCCATACATAGAACCTGCAATCATGAACAAACTTTTTTCTTCGGTTAGAGTCAAAATCATCAGGTATAATACCACCCACCACATAGTTCACGTAATCTGCAAACCACGGAACGCCAATAATAGCTAGGATGTGTTCATCAGCAAACGCATCCTTTATTGGACGCTTGTCTTCGGTTTCCACAATGGGTGACATCCTAGAGAGGTGGTCAGCCACGGTGTTTTCACACCCTCTCTTGTCACGAATCTCCACATCAAACTCCTGAAGGAGTAGAATCCATCTCAAAAGCCTTGGTTTAGAATCCTGCTTAGCAAAAAGATATTTCAAGGTAGCATGGTCAGTATAAACAATCACTTTTGAACCCAACAGATATTGCCTGAATTTATCAAAGGCGTATACCACCGCCAACAACTCCTTTTCGGTAGTTGCATAATTCATCTGTGCAGGGTTCAAAACATGACTAGCATAATAAATAACATGAAGAAGCTTTTCTTTTCGCTGCCCCAATACAGCCCCTATGGCAATGTCGCTCGCATCGCACATGATCTCAAATGGAAGAGACCAATCGGGGGCAATCACGATAGGTGCCGACACAAGTTTATTTTTAAGTGTCTCAAATGCATCGGCACACTCTTTGTCAAACATAAAAGCTCTATCCTTAACTAAGAGAGTGGTTAGAGGTTTGGCTATTTTAGAAAAGTCTCTTATGAACCGGCGGTAAAAACCCGCATGTCCTAAGAAACTTCTTATACCTTTTTCATTCACAGGAGGGGGAAGCTTTGAGATTACCTCCACTTTGGCTTGGTCAACTTCCATCCCCTTATGTGAGATTTTGTGACCGAGAACAATACCTTCACGCACCATGAAATGGCACTTCTCCCAGTTGAGAATCAAGTTGCTCTCCTGGCATCTTTGTAAAACAAGAGAAAGGTTAGTTAAACAATTATCAAAGGAAAAGCCAAATACCGAAAAGTCGTCCATGAAGACTTCCATATGCTTTTCAAGCATGTCAGCAAAAATGGAAGTCATGCACCTCTGAAAGGTGGCCGGAGCGTTACATAGCCCGAATGGCATTCTTCTGTAAGCAAAGACTCCATAAGGGCAAGTAAAGGCTGTCTTTTCTTGATCTTCCGGCGCAACCGCAATTTGGTTGTACCCTGAGTATCCATCCAAGAAACAGTAATAATCATGCCCCGCTAACCTCTCCAACATTTGATCAATGAAGGGCAAAGGGAAGTGGTCTTTCCTGGTAGCTAAATTCAACCTACGGTAATCAATACACACTCGCCACCCTGTGATCGTCCTCGTCGGAATCAACTCATTTTTCTCATTTTTTATGACGGTGGTTCCTCCTTTCTTGGGCACCACATGAACAGGGCTCACCCACGAGCTGTCAGATATTGGGTAAATCAAACCCGCATCAAGCAATTTCACCACTTCTTTTCTAACAACTTCTTTCATGGCAGGATTAAGTCTTCTTTGAGGTTGGACCACTGGTTTATGGTCATCCTCCATGAGAATTTTGTGCATACAAATAGTAGGACTGATACCCTTCAAATCCTCAATTTTCCAACCCATAGCTCCCTTGTACTTTTTAAGAACTTCAATCAACTTATCTTCTTAGAAAGTTTTTAAGCTAGCACTTATGATGGCTGGACATTTACCTTCGGTATCGAGGAAAACATACTTGAGGCTTTCGGGTAGTTCTTTCAATTCAGTCCCCTTTTTAGTCTCTTCACCACCTTCCGCGAGTTAAGGTGTCCTAAGATCTTCCCATCGGTGCTTTTGCGGTCCCTTAAATGGGGGTTGAGCTTCCATCATGGCAATCACTTCCAACTCTTTTTCACCGGCTTCTTCGCTATCTTCAAAAATCGACAAACTCAACACTTTTTCCAACGGTAATTTTTGTGCACTTACCGGATTTTCATTATCAATCACTTGATCTATCACCTCTATAGTATGGCTCGTACCAATATCATTCTTATGCTTCATAGTGTTTCGCACATCAATCTTCAACTCCTCGTCATAGACCTTAAGAGTCATCGTGCCCTCTTCTATGTCTATCAAACATCGTCCGGTCTCCAAAAATGGTCTTCCCAAAATGAGTGGTATTTCTTCGTCCTCTGGCATCTCTAAAATAACAAAGTCCACCGGGAACACAAACTTATCAATCTTCACTAGAACGTCTTCTACTATTCCATAAGGCCTCTTAACAGAATGATCGGCAAATTGTAAAGTCATCCTAGTGTCTTGTACAGTCCCAATCCCTAACTTTTTGTATATGGACAACGGCATAAGGCTTACGCTCGCCCCCAAATCAATAAGGGCCTTATTGAAAGACCTATCTCCAATAGTGCACGGAATGGTGACCGACCCTCTATCTTTCTTTTTCACTGGAATCTTCATTCCCTGCAAAATAGCACTACACATTTTGGTTAGAATAATAGGTTCTGTATCGACGGATCTCTTCTTGGAAATGATATCTTTCATGAACTTGGCATAAGTAGGCATTTGTTAGAGCGCCTCCAGGAAAGGAATATTGAGTTCAAGCTTCTTGAACATTTCCAAGAATTTTTCAAAAAATTTCTCGTGTTGCCCCTTCTTTTTGTTTCTAGTTGGAAAGGACAGCTTGATGCTCTGTTTGGGTTCAGTACTCTTCTTCTTGGTTACTTGCTCAGGTACACTCACTTCTTCATTCACAACCTCATTTTCCTTAATCTCCAACTCAACTTCAAGCAGCTGGTCTTCCCCCTCAGATTCTTTCTCGGTGTCCTCTTGAGGTTTGGACCGTCTCGTGGATACTGCACTAACATTATTATGCTCTCGCGGGTTGGTTACCGTTGAACTTGGAAGAGTACTCTGTGCTTTAGAACCTGCTAACTGTTGAGCTATTTGGCTCATCTGGACCTCTAGATTTTTTATGGAGGCACCTGTATTCCTAAGATTGCTTCTTGTCTCTTCTTGGAATTGAGAGCTTTGAGCTGCCATCTTCTCAATGGCGATTTCCCAATCCGCTTTCTTTTGGACCTGTTGTTGAGGTTGGTAGTACTGTTGAGGTTGTTGCTGATATTGTTGCTGTTGTGGCGGTGGTTACTGTTGTTGAGGTTGCTTCTGACCATTTCCTTGTTGATCCTTCCAGGAAAAGTTTGGATGATTTTTCCATCCCTAATTATATGTGTTGGAATACGGGTTGTTCTGCTTCAGAAAATTGATTGCCTCAACCTGTTGTGTTGTAGCCACACAATGCATGGCAAAGTGAGGACCTCCGCAAATTTCACAATTCACCGCTTGAACCGGTTGCACTTGTGCTACCGTCTGTTTATCTATACTCATTTTCTTTAACCTTCTCTCCACTTCAGCCGCAATCTGCTCCTCCATTTTCACAACCTGTTCTGTCAGCTTCAAGTCAATTGTTTTCTCAGGTTGGCTAACACTGCGATCATACAGCTCCAGGTGCTCATTTGCTGCAATCGCTTCAATGATCTTTTTAATACCAGTGGCTGTTGAAAAATTTGTAGAACCACCGGCAGTTGTGTCAATAAGCTGTTTTGTCTTCATCCTTAACCCATTCACAAAATTCTGCATTTGTTCGGTTGCGTCCATATTATGGGTGGGACATGCAACCAAACACCTCTTAAATCGCTTGTAAGCATCTCCGAGTGATTCCCCTTCTTTCTGCTTGAAATTAAAAATGTCATATCTTTTTCGGATGTACACAGATGCAGGAAAATACTCGTTCAGAAATGTAGTCTCCATCTCTTGCCAAGTAGTAATACTCCCAGCGGGTAGTGAATAAAACCATTCTTCGGCGTCATCGGATAAAGTGAACGGGAACATCACTAACTTCTTCGCTTCTTCAGAGTGTCCCTCAATCTTCAAGGAAGTACTCATGGTAAGGAATCTTTGCAAGTGCTTGTTGGCATCTTCATTGATTCTTCCTGAAAATGGCTTACTCTGAAGCTGTCGGATGGTGGACGGGTGCAACTGGAACTGCGCAACAGTAACTAGTTGATTAATGATTGTCAACCGTACTGCTGGAGCGTTTGCTCGACCATAATCACCGAGAAGTCTTTCGGCAGGTGGATCTTCCGCCATGGTAATAGTTTTCGGCTCTGAGTCAGTACCGGAATCTGTATGCTCTGAATGTCCTGAAACTGACTCTTCTTTCTCTGGCTCAACACTAATTGGTTCTGACACTGATGCTGCCAGTTTCTCTATTCTTGCTTGACGGCGTCTGGCGTGTAAGAATCTCTCAGGTTCTGCGTCAAAAGAAAGTTCAGCTGAGGCCTTACCTCGCATACAAAGGTTAGAAAGTGATTAAAACAAATAAAAATAACAATGAACAAAAACAAACAGAATGAAATAATTTTGGTCACTGAGTGACAAAATTTCAATTAGAATAAATTAGACAATATGAATTTGGCAGTCCCCGGCAACGGCGCCAAAAACTTGACCGGTAAATAGCAAGTGTACTATTTATCAGTGTAGTAATAAAAGGGGTTTTCCCCGAAGTCGATCTCTTGAGGACTGTCAGAATTTATAATGCCAAATGTATTTTCAATTAAACAAAAGTTTCCTTGGTAAGAGTTGATGAGTAGTAATTTTAACAATGAAAAGAAATGTAAATATAATTAAGGTCTTAGACGATTATGAAAATAATGCTAGGAGAGGTGTATGAAATCCCTTATAATAACAATTTTTCCTATGTGTGCAATAATACTGTAAATTTTATTATCACCGCCTCTTTAGATTAGTTTTCCAAAATTCCTTTAGAGAAAACCCTTTGGTATTCTCTCTATACCCCAATTCCTTGGTGGTATATAGAGAATCCCAAACTTTTTGTTTAACAAAAGTAATGCGGTTAAAATGCGATATCCCAATTCCTCGGCGATATCAAATATGATATTGTTATACGAAAGCGTTAAAATGGTTTTCCAACCTAAATTCAACCGTAAATCAAATCCAATTTTCCAATAAAGATTTGTATAAAGAACATCGTATAACAAGATTAATAAAATAAACAGTACAATTACTACTAAAAAGATTCAATTGTCATTACATAAGGAAATCAGGGACACCCCCCTAGCATTGGGGGGTTTAGCCTCTCATGTTCATAATTAAAACAAAAACAAGGGAAAGATACAAGAAAAACATTACAAAGAGTGTAGGATTACTTTGATCTCAATTGCTTCCGCCAATTGATGATCTCCGTTCTCCCAGATTTCTCCCAAGCATGAACTTTTCTCGTACAAATGTTCGTAAAACCCAAGATGTATTTTCCCTCTTCTAGGCCTAACTTAAATAACTTTGATCTGTCATTACATTCCAGGAAATACCCAAAATACCCCTCAAATATGTGTTTAAGCAAAGCAGGAAAAATCACAAATTTTGGTCTCCAGGGCTCCTGACACGGGCCGTGTCCCATGACACGGGCGGCCGTGTCAGGCATGATTTATTACTGCCTCGTGTTTCCTCTTCAGGGCTCCTGACACGGGCCGTGTCCCATGACACGGGCGGCCGTGTCAGGCATGATTTATTGCTGCCTCGTGTTTCCTCTTCAGGGCTCCTGACACGGGCCGTGTCCCATGACACGGGCGGCCGTGTCAGGCATACTTTCTTGCTGCCTCGTGGTTCTCTCTTCAGGTGCCCTGACACGGGCCGTGTCCAGTGACACGGGCACCCGTGTCAGGCTTCTATGATGCTGTCGAAAAATCATCTTTAGGCTCTGAAGCTTCATCGTGCGTATGTTCGATCATTGATTCTTCATGTATACCTGAAAAGCACAGAAACTACTACCAAATCAAAGCATAAAAGGTCTATGAAAGAAATAACATTGAAACTTAGACTAACTTAAATAAGAACATGAAAATAACCACATGAATTCAAATGCAAGCAAAACATAACTGAAATAAGACACAAAAAGGCACAAAAACATACGAGGGAAAACCACTGATCAGCTATATACAATGATTCTCCCCAACGGAGTCAAACAACATTTAGCCTCTCTCTCGGGCTTTGTACGAGACACATAAAAGACTCCCTTGTTGAGTCAATAACCCCTTTCGCTTCCATCTCGGGCTTTATACGAGATACAAAAAGGTTCTTATTGAGCCAAACAAATTTCAGCCTCCACCTCGGGCTTCATACGAGATACAAAAAACACTCTTGTTGAGTCAATAGCCTTCATCTCGGGCTTTATATGAGATACCAAAAGACTTTATCGTCAAGTCAAAAACCTTTTAGCCTCTCTCTCGGACTTTGTACGAGACACATATTAGCCTCCTCTTAGGCTTTATATAAGAAAACCACTAGTTAATCCAATTAACCTTTTAGCATCAAAGTTGTGCCTCGTTCACAGTACACAAACATCAACAACTCCTTCCCCTTCATCTAATTGCTGTAAGCGGTAAGCCTCTGGATCATCTACATCCATGCCACTGTCCCTCTTTTAGCATGAGAAATTCCTAAGGAAAGATAGCGTTGCTCAACACTGAGTTAAAGTCTTCTCCTTCAGGTTAAAATCCCCTATAAAGGAAATTATGGCATTGTCGGATTCACATATCCCGGTTAAAGTAATTCTCCTTTATAAAACAGTTGTGACATACAACCCCCTTCTTTAGAGATGACAAATTATCTCTAAAGTCAACACTTTTAGCTTCATATCTTGGGCTTCGAACAAGATACAAATAGACCTTTTAGCTTCACATCTTGGGCTTTAAACAAGATACAAACCACCTTTTCGCTTCACGTCTTGGGCTTTGAACAAGACACCAAAAACAACCATTTCCTCCCATAGAATAGGAGGAACTACGAACGCTCTGATTTCCCTGTTTCAGTAAACGGGAATACGTAGGCATAAGATTGAAAGAAAAATCTTAGCGAGCACACTAAACAAAAACCCAAAATCCCATACTCTCATGTATCTATCAAAAGCATCAGTCCTAACATCCTAAATCCTCGTTCCCCGCTAGAAAGTCCTAGAAAGAGAAAAAGAGAACTGTATTGGCGAAAATACAAATAACCAGTACAAGGGCCCCCCCACATTGATATCATTCGTAACCTAACAGACCGCTGTTTAAACTCAGTATGCAAAGCAGGGTTAATTGGAGACATCTATTTCCCTTCCTTCATCAGCTTTAATAGGATAAAAAATGAATCGACCTATAGTAAACTCAACCGCAGAGAGCGACCAGCGCTTAAGAACCGCGTCCAAAATCGCTCGCTACACTTCCCTCGACCGTCTGCCTCTGTAAGTGAAAAATATGGAAGAACAAAGGTATAGTAGCCCTGATGTCGAGGTACTGACAGACGAGCTCGTATGCACGTATGAAGGCGAACGTGTTGGGGTGAAGCTGCGAGGGTACCAGACGCAGCCAAGTAAATGCCTCCCGCTAGAAGTCACTGAAGGGCAGGCGCCAGCCCACCTCGTCGAAGGTGAACTCGTACATAGGGAATATCATCCCTTTGAAGCTCGAACAGATGCGGTAACGGTCCTCGACTATGGAGAAGTTGTCCTTGGCGTCCGTAGAAAACAAGGACGGAACGCCCAGAGGCTCCTCTCCAGCCCAGTCTTCAGGCGTCCGCTTCCTAACACCAGTGGTCTGCACCAACGGGGAGTCGGGCTCATCATTGGTCTCTATGATTCCCTCGACCCTTGTCACCATTTTTACCTGAAAAGCATAGGAAATTGGTGAATTCGACATTCCAGATCAAATTCACCCTTCCACCACAAATCAAGTGAAAGGGCGAAGAAAGGATACGAGGAACTACTCAATAAACGTCCCCGGGAAGCTCCCGCGCTGGGGGAGTCTGGTCCCGCGTGGTCGTGAATCCCTCCCTAGACATTTACATTCCCTCCGACCATGTTTTCTGCGGGTGCTAAGCCCTCGGACCTCCCCGCGTTAGCGAGAAACCGAAACGTAAAGCCCGAGGTCACCCACGGGCATGCTCGGGACCTTCATCCTACATCCCCGGGACATTCATCCGATGTCCTCAGTGTTGCACCCCAAAATTTTCCCTCATATTTATACCCTCATTAGTGGCTTATGTTACCATTTCATGTATTTTAAGGTCATAGACATTGCATATGCATCATGGGTCTCCTCAAGGCATGGTATCAAGAGTGTCACCATCATTGATTATATAAGGCAAGGAGAATGAGATATGTCAAATAACCAAGCCACAAAGGCTCATAACACCTCAAAGACAACTCATGTAGTCCACCATGTCACCAAGAGTTTGAAAGTGGCAAAGAGATAAAAGAGAACCACACTCTCCTGGTTGGTGATCATCAACTAGGGTTTGGATCATCTGAACTTGGCACACCCTCATAAGCAAGGATCTTGGGCCTTTAACATCATCTCATCACATGAATCATCTTGGTTTGAGGCAATCTACATCATGGTCAGAGGAATTTGGGTTTTGAGGATCAATCATTTTCTCCTGACTTTTGGGGATCAAATTAGGGTTTTGCATAAAAGTCAGTTTATTTCTGATTTTTGGGCAGGACTTGATTCCATGGTATCCCACATGTTTCCAAGTGTCACAAACTGGGATATGACCCATCAACTGCATTCATAAGGGTTTCAATTGGAGGATTGACTGAAAATCAAGAAAATTAGGGAAAAGGTCAATTAATCAGGGAAAAAGTCAACTCTTGACTTTTTAAGATCAAAACCATGTTCCTCATGTCAAACATGGCCTATGGGTGGAATTTGATCAAGAAATGTCCATAGAATCAAGAAAAATCAGAAGTTGTGAAAACTTGCCTTTTTTAGAAATTAAGGTTCATAGGAACTTTTCATTTATGGAAAGTTTTCATGCTTTGCAGCCATCTTCAAGCCAGATTTTCTCCATGATCTAAGCATATTTTGGAAATTCTTTCAAATGAATATTGTAGAGTGATCTTCAATCTTTCCAACCATATGTGGTTCATCTCCATTGGATCATTATTGAAGAAGTTACCAAGAACTTGTCATTTGGCTCACTACTCATTGAGATATTTCACCCCAAAATCACCCTCATGAATAGGTGTCCTCAAGTGTACACGCCATGCCATTCCACTTCACATTGCAAACCAAATCATGTTGCAGCATGCCATGCGCATGTGTCCTTGTCATTACCATTTAAGCCATGCACTTTCTTACATGCCATGCATCACCACATAACCCTACCTCATATGTAAAAGAAAGAGAAAATTAAACTTAATATGCAAGGTTCACATTCTGACATGTACTAACCATTACATTCACACCTCATTACCATCTTTATACATCATAACAACAATATAATACACCTACATGAGCAAACCCGTGCCTAACACCATCACTCTCATCAGCTTTTATTTTTCATTTTCATAACTAACTTGCTTAACTACACTTTAACCCTGATTCAGTCATTAACCATACATGAACCGCACATATAAAAGATCATAAGCCCCTAACAGAAACGGTTACATCTCATTTTTCCACAAAACAAATCGAGAATCATCCAAACTCCACCATTGAAGCTCTCAACTCCAGAGCTTCAAATCTCACTATTCTTTGAAGCTTTTTCCATTTTCTCTCCACAATCATCATCACCAATCTTGAAGCTACTTACTGTATGCATTAGAGTTCATCTGAAACCACCATAGCTCAACCTGCACCATCACCTTAGTCCAAGAATTCCTCATATTTTTCACAAGATCCAGGGTTGCTAAGGCATTTATTTTGCCTCAAGAGTTGATTTGAAGACCTTGCACGAAGTTTTCTGGTGTTTCTTGGAGCTAGGATCCCATTTCTGACCATGTGAGTATCTTGAAATCCAATGCATCATAGTAGGGTTATTAATGATTAGGAGCATGTAATTAGGTTGCACATTGAAGCCCTATGATCATAGGCTCTGTTTGCTGGCTAGGGATCATAGAAATGTGAGGTTTCAGTTCTTGGATCTTAACTTAATTCCCTCGATTCTCTTTGTGTGTTAAATGTGTGGAATTTTCAATGGAATATTTGGAGTCTACGCAAAATTCTGGTCGAAATGATGTAGGGTTTTGCCATTTCTGGAACACTTCACCTCAACCCACGGTGGCTTCCCACCGGAGAAGACGACCGGAGGTCTTCTCCGGCCACCTGGTCCAAACCCTAATTGATTTTCAGGTCAAAGGAGCGTTTTAATCTTGACCTTTGATCCATCCCAATCCAATGGCCCTTAAGGCGCCAACACATTAAAAAACACATGCTACTCACTGTCCCCCTTCCCTCCTTTTTTTTCATTTAATTTGATTTCTGAACAAAAATTGGTTTTTTGTTGAACTGGGCCCAAGCGAAATGTTGTACACACCCCCTCTTTCTGGGCCCAGGTGTGATTTGAACTGGAGAATTACTGTCGTGGCACCCCTCCCCTCTATTTCTTGCATTTTTAATTTCTCTTTCATGACATGTTCACAATTCAATTTTAAAATGGCTAGACTTTCCTAAAAATTCCAATTAATTTTATGGGGCTTCCTAAGCATGTTAGTTAATTTTATATGAAATTTATTTGACATTTTAAGATGTTCTGGTATTTTTCATGGATTTTTGTATGAGATGTGTTTCCTTTGACATACCTTGCAATCCAAGCATGATAAAGGGACCTTCCCTTAATCTTCTGACCCTGATTTTTGGCATGCTTTTTAGCATTTGATTACTTGAAATGTTGATGGCTGGTTGGTGTATGATTCATGTATTTTGATCTGGTTTTGAACTTCATTTTGTGACTTGTGCTTATGTGATCATCAGTGGGAACATGCTTAATCTTTGCATTTGTTTGAGCATTCTTAATGCATCTTTTTGGCTCAATCTTTTGTATGCAAGCACCTACTGACTTTGGAATAACATTATTAATTGATCCCAATTTTTAAAGGCTTTTTTTCTATTTTTCACCAATTTGTCAATATGAACATGTGGTGGGAGAGCATGCATAGAATTAGGCCATGGTTTGGAATTTGTATGAGGCTCCTTGAAGCCAACTTTAGGGATGATTTAGAGCACTCTCATGAGTGTATTTTGATGCTTAATTGGGACATGTGGAATTTTTTATGTGTTCATGGTTCACTTGCTTTGAGTGCACTTAAGTTGTATACTCGATAATGCTTAATGATTGGTGATGCTTTGGTTTGCTCATGACTTTATGCCTCCTCCCTTTGGATGTCATTTGTGAACCTTTTCATACTTGTTATAACATGACATAGGGCCTGCCCACATGTATTTGTGTGCCACTTCTTATGCACTTGGTTGATGTTTACTTGTGTATGAATGATAACATGAATGATGTTTCTTAATGCCTAATGCTTTGTGCTCACTTGTTTGAATGCCTTTGCACACTTGTTTTAGAATTCAATTGAGATGTTTTACAAGGTCATTCACCCCCGGCCTAGATACTTAGATACCACTTGGCCATGCCTTTCCTTTCCTTTTGCTTGTATGCTAAATAACATGCTTATAGGGGATGTTTTTCTTGCATAGTTTGAATGAACTTTGAGAAGAGCATTTGTTGTAACTTGTATGACATTTCAATGATGATTTGAAGCTCTTGTTTATATCATTTCACCTCTGACCTTGATGCTTACACATGCTTACATGGCTTATGTGTTTCACTTTTACTTTATTTGCAAGTCACAAGGTCTTAGAAGATGTTTAGTGTTTGTTTGACCTTAATTGTTGTGACTTCTATAAGTGCATTTACTTGAACACTTTTATGGTGAGTTGAAATCACTTGTGAACACCTAAGTATGCATTCATTTCTGATTTGTGTGCTTACTTTGTGTGAATGAACATACTTGTGGAGTTATAAGTGAGCTACTTGTGCAAGCTTGTGCAACTCTTAAAGGCATTTTGACATGACACTTCCATGAACTCTTGAAGTCATTTTCACACTTTGAATATATGTTGTAGGTTCTGGTCCATACTGTTTACATCCTTATATCACTCTTGTATCACTTCTACTTCATCTCTTACTTCTTTCTTCTCCCTTGAATCTCAACACTTGTTTAAGTCTTAGATTCGCTTTTGCATGTTCCCTTAGGCTTCCCTAGTCTAACTTAATCTTCGATTAAGCTTGGAGTAGGATAGACATTAGGAGTTAATCCATGTATGCTAACATTAGGTAGAATTCCCTTTCTTACCTAAATCTTAGGACCATGAGGCATGACAACACTAGACTTAGTCCTCCTTAGTTGTTTTTCTTTACAACTTTCAGTCTTTCTCTTCTCACCTCAAAACAAGTTTAAAATACATAATAAATACAACGAGTATTGTACGCCATGAGCCTTAAGTACATGGGAAATGGAGAGTAGGGGGCTTCCTTTCACTTTACTAGAGTGTTTAGTATGCGTCCCGTCTTGGGTCGATGTGCAACGCATTCGATCCTATGTCATAGACTTTAGTGCAATATAAGTTCCAAACTAACTTAAGCCACTTCTGTCTAAAAAAACACAAACCAAGTTCAAATCATTTTATCCTTCGGGATTAATTGGGTTCCAATCATTTTCATAAAAGAGCATGTTACTTCCGTCTTGTCGCAAACAGGCATCGACCCTAAATGTCGGACGCGAACTTAACGTCGCTCATAAAAGTACTTAATGACCTTGTAGGTCGAACTATGATTGCTCTGATTTCCTCCTTCTGGTTAGATTGACGATACGTAGGCACGAGACGGCGATGTCTTGGCGAGCAATCTTCCCCCACAATCCCGTAGTCTCCGAACTACGTTGCCTCTGATTTTCCCGTTCCGGAGGGAATACGTAGGCCTAGGACGGCGATGTTCTATCGAATCACTTTTTTCTTTTCTTTCCCCTGTTCCCTTTCCAGGTTAGCATTAGAGCTTTAGATAACTCACCCTTTGATCGATAACAACAAGCGTGGATCCCATCGAGTACGATGGACGTGAGGGGGAGCTAATACCTTCCTCTCGCGTAACCGACTCCCGAACCCAGGCTATGGTTGCGATGACCATGTCTTTCCCTCTTGAGGTTTTCTTTGATCGTTTCCTTTCCCTTCGTTGGGATAAATAACGTTCGGTGGCGACTCTTCTGTTCTCTTCCGCCGGTTGATTTTCGCAGGTGCGACACTCGAGACCTTCATCTCGCTTCCTCGGGACCTTCACCGGGTCCTCGAGCTCTTCTACTTATCTCCCCGGGGTATTCATCTTAGCTCCCCGGGACATTCATCGGAAATTTAAAGGAATCCTGCCGTTTTCTCCAGAAACTCCGCGGGTCCCCCGAGAACTTCATCGGTTCACCGGAAGAACCACCATGAAACACTTTAAACAAAGAAAACGTGCCAGATACTCACTTGGAAAGGTGGTTGTGGACTGACGGTGCGGCGGCTTGCGGCGGACTGACGGAATTGGAAGTTGAAAAAAGAGAGAGAAAAGGTCTGAACGGGAGAGCAGAAACGTCCAAATGGCGCGGACTCAGCTCTTATTTATAGTCCTAACACGGGACTCGAGGCGTCATAGGCACTTGAGTACCCAATTCCTAGCCGCCCTAGGTATTGAAGGCGCCTGCCACGTGGCACCCTAATCCTCTCGTGTGTCCTCTCAGTTTCCTTTCGTGTCCGTCTATTGAGTGCGTCCGCCTCTTTTCGTCTTCCCGGCCTGCGCCGACCAAGGTACCCTATGGGGACGGTCCCCGGCAAGAAGTGATCTGACGTCCCCGTGATGCCCGTCTTGTCCGGCGTCCCCTGCTCTTAGCCACCTACGTCCGCCGTCAATTCGGTATTTCGAGCACGCGCCCCGCAATGTCTCCCCGGCGAATGGGCTGGCCTTAAGTCATTACTCCGACGCTTCGGAGCAACGACTTGGAAGGCTCCTGTTCTAGACTGGGCCAATGCCTGCCCACCAGCCGGGCAGCCCCAACCCATTGTTACGTGAAGGGGCCCAATAAGGCCCAAATCTCCTCTTTGCTGGGCACGTCCAATATCGTCGAGCAAACCACTGCCTGATACGGGGAGAAACCACACGTTTTCCCCACGGGCTCCACGTGCTCCCAACATGGGGACACAACACCAAGTAAACTACCCACTTCTGGAAGAGCTGGTCAGCCCACTTTCCGGAGATAATGGGGCAGTTACCCCAGGGCGAAGACCACGAGCTGGTCTTCCCTACGCCACGTAAGCCCTGGCAGTTA
The DNA here is from genome assembly GCA_022829125.1 of Lathyrus tuberosus. Taxonomy (NCBI): domain Eukaryota; kingdom Viridiplantae; phylum Streptophyta; class Magnoliopsida; order Fabales; family Fabaceae; genus Lathyrus; species Lathyrus tuberosus. The sequence continues at coordinate 976,104 of JALAZF010000089.1, read as the reverse complement.
TCTGCATTGGGCCTAGTGATCCAAACCAGTGCAGACGACTGTTGGCCCAGCGCTGGGGGCACCCTATAAATACCCTCTTTCACTAGAGGGTCAGGTATTCTAATTCTCACTCTCACTACCTTTCTGTACTTACTTGCTCCGTCTCTGACTTTAGCATCGGAGTACCTTGCAGGTACAACCCCCCCCCCCCCCCCCCCCACCGTCTCTCCACCACCGGAGTAGCGGAGCTCACGACGTGCAGTTGACCACCGATCCAATTCTGATCAGGTACGATAAATTTCCAATAACTTTGACTTATCAGTGTCTTTGGTCTTGTAGTATTCTCTCATGATAGAAAGTTTCTTGGAAGTATTTGACATGAGCATTGCAACAATCTGGTTCTTAGACTTTGGCTTCTGTTTATTACTTCTCATTGTTTGTTACTTCTCATTATTTGTTTGCTACTTTATAGAGGGCACTAATACTTCATAATTTTTTTTAAAATAAGAGATTTAAAATGCAGTAAAATTTAATAAATCAAATTTAAATTTATTTCTAATTATTTTTATATAATATTTAAATAATTTTTTATTTTAAAAATATGATTGAAATAGTTCATAAGTTCGTACGAGACATAATCCTTTAGATTCTACCAAAAAACGATCATATATATTGCTTTCAATAATATAACACAGAAGACAATCATTAGATTCTATTTTTTTCACTATTATATAAAAAGGTTTATAAAGTGACACGGGACACAATCAATAAAAAACATATATAAATATTAACACGGGACACAAGACACAACCAATTAGAACTCACTCTATAAATATTATTTTCAATGTGCATTTACTTTCAATGTACTATAAAATATTAAATTTATCACTCAAACTATCAATTTGTTATTGTATTCTAAGGAAACAATGAGAGTGATATTTGTAAATTTTACCATCTCCTGTAATTATTATCACTAAAACTCACTATTTGCACGAGTCACTATCACCACAGTACCTTTTTTTTAATCACCCAAATATTTTTAAATATTTATAACTATTAATGATATTTATAAATATTTATAGTTATTAGACATGTTTGATTTATAATGTTGGTGATTTGTTACGTATTTATTTTTTAATATTTGCAGTTATTAGTGATTTTATAATATCAATTATATATCAAAAACAACAACCAAGTCTTGTCAAAATGATCTTAAAAATCTGCTTATGTTTAGACAGCAGTTATTTACTGCAAACTGAAAGAAACTCAGTTTTCACCATCATCTATTCCATACTTTGTTCTAGCAAAAGAGTACAAAATCTTAAGCAGAAAATTTATTTATAATTACTAATAATACAAAGATATAGAAATGTTATACACATGAATAAGCTGGTTGATTAATAAGAACACAGGTACATACCAGCTTCATAAAATCAATCAATCAACAAAACAAGCCAAAGTTCTGCTGTTAACTAGAGTATTTAATTATCTTTTGTATAACCACTGTCCTTGCTTTCCTAGTCCATTGACTAGATTGATCGGCCTGCACACTCAAACTCTCGATAATCTCCGCAAAAGTTTCTATTTTCTTCTTAATCTCATCGATAGCAAGCTTTACAGCATCCTCATTTCCAAGAGCAAAATCAGCAATTTGCATCGTGGATTCAATCTTTATTTCCAGTTGATTGATACGTACCCGAATGTTGTTCATATCTGCCAATGCGATCTTAGTACCAACCTGCATTGACCTAATTACTTCTCGTTGGCCTTTTAAAGCTGTCTCGTATTTCTTAAACAGCGAGTTGCACCATTTTCCAACAGAGCCGATTGGAACAGATAATGCCCCGGCCAAAGCCGTTACAACAGGTGGTGCGGCGATTGCCGCTGCCACTACAGAAAAAATCAACACAGCGACAAAAGCAGCTACGAAGATAACGCTTGAAACCCTCTTCAGTGTCTTGAGAGATTTCAGTTTCTTATCAAGCTTTTGCTTTGTAATCAATAATTTCTTCAGCATTGATGATTGTTGAGTATAAACGTTCTGAAACAAAGAATAAAACTCTTCCGTAAACGGGTCTTCAGTTTCCTTGAAATCCTTAAGACCTTTCAATGTCTTTAAATAAGTCGACCCTTCAATCCCATTTTGAACCTCTTCGTCAAAACACGTTATAGCAGAGTTAACCACAACAAGTTTTTCACGTGCCCGTTTCAAGCATTTCTCAAGAGCATTACAGAACTCCAATGTCTGGAGACTATTATCAAGAAAATCCTCCACCAAGGACAACAAGTCGCGGTCTTTCTTGTTCCATATATCTTGTTTGCACTCGAGAATGACTTTGACAACTTCCTGGTTCGTGTCAAGAAGACTTCCGGTAACTTCACCTAGTGACTCAAGTGATATCGAACGAACCTCAATCCCTTGAGCAAGAGAGTTGATCACCCTATTGGTACGCTCTTGAATGGTAGCATCGAAGGATTGCAAGTTCGGATCATCAACACAAGCAGCTTCATAAGAGCTTAAATCAGCCGCGTAAAGAGAATGTGCACCCATTTTAATCGGTGTTGAGACATCGGTATTAGAACTAGCCCCCTTGCTGAACAGACTTCCCATCCCAAATTCACAGTCCCAAACAAAGAGCTAAGAAGCACAAAAAAGATTAGTGAGCATTCGAAGTTGCAATTACAAAGATTGATTTTGAAAATTGATTCCGAACAAAATTGAGTTAAAAGTAAAGTGATTTATATTCATGTAAAGTGAGTCCAATGATAACATCACAGCTAAAAATCAATTATAGAGGCAAAAACTCCAAATTCTAACTAGCTAGATTAAATTCTAGAAGTATAATCAATTCTATTCGACAACATTCAAACTTGTCAAAATCAATTCTACATGTCTATAATCAAATTTGTCTACTCCACAGTTTGAACCAAACATACATTAAACCCAATTTCAAAATTAGAAAGCTACTTCCATTCTTGTAATGATTTTTGCTCAATTAATCACCAGCAGGGTCAATTCTTATTAAAAAAAAACAGAAAATATAAAGTTTCAAAATTTCACAAGATTATGCCCAGTTGCATCTATAAGGAAATCCTTCAATTGAGAACATATAAAAGGTATGTATGCATATAAATTACAAAAAAAAAAAACATTAATAACCCAAGTTCAAAGTTTCAATTTTTAAGTATTTATAGACAAAATAGGGTAATTCTAGAAGTTTTATTACCTGGGTTTAGGTCAGAATCTCAGAACTATGTTGGTATGTTTCCTTGCAGAAGAGAAAGGAACTGCAAAAATTGAAGTTAAGGGGAAGCTGAATGAATATAGATCTATGGCTAATAATAGAAGCATTGACTTGAGTGGGAAGACGAAGAAATATATATGAACAAAAAAGAACAGTGATTGAGGAAATTGCTCAGAAAGTGAGTTAAGAATGAAAGTAGAGAGCTTACTGGTTTATGCTTTGGGGTTGAGATTTGAGATGGTCCCAAACCAAACCACGTTTAGTAAAGAAACAATATTCGCAATCGAAAAGGCAAACATGTTCTTTAAGGTTGTTAATGTTTTGTTTTCATTTTTTTATTTTGTCTTGTTTCTTCAATAAAAATAGATATTAATTACTATATATTGACAGTGTAAAAAATTTTATACGGTTAGATCATCACTATCACCTGATTACATTATTTCAGAAGTTGTTAAAATAAAAGTCTAACTTGTTTCGTGATCCAACGTCTATGATTAACTTGTTTCTTGATCCAACATCTATGATTAACTGACATTGTAAAAAAAATTTATAATGGCAATGCATTTCATTTAAATTTATAAAAATATCTACTTTGTCCCTCCGCAGCCATAATAATTATTTAATAAATAATCGATTTAGTTATTAAAGTACTTAAATTTATTTAAAAAGTTAGTATTAAAGTGTTATTTTATCTATAAAGACAATTTGAAGGACTAAATAATTACTATTTCCTCCGTCTCATAAAAAATATTTTATTTGTATTTTTTTATGTTTTAAAATAAATGTCTCTTTAAAATACCAATATAATATTTATTATTTTTTTCACAACTATACACATATTTATGAACTTTCACGTTTTTCAACTACTCCACTAACTATAATAAATAAGAGTATTTTAGTAAATGATATCAATTTTTGACAAAATACTCAAATTGGTCCCTTAAGTTTATCTCGGGGTCCAACTTGGTCCCTTAATTTTAAAAAGTCCGAAAGTGATCCCTTAAGTTTTAAAATGGTTCCACGTTAGTCTTTACCGTCAACACCGTTAGTCAAAGTCAATGGGATTGTACAATTGGCGCACACGTGGGGCTGTTGTGTGAGTAGTCATGTCATGTGGATGCCATGTGGAATTTGTAAGCCTAAAAAAGAAATGGGAACTGAAACGAAGCCATTGTTCTCAGAATGAGGAAATGACACTACTACAAAACGCGCAAACAACAACTCCAACAAGAAAGTCTATTCCGAGTGAGATCTTCGTACCGACCCACGCGAGAAAAGCTTCTCGGGGGCCCGCACTACGCGACCATCAATCCTAGTTGGTCAATAGTTCAAGGTTCTACAAAGGTCCTTAGAGTCATGGATCCTAATAAAAACATTGATCGCTACGCCAAAAACAGGACGGTCGTCAATATCCTCAAAAGAATCTAATCTAAGTGAGGTTCTCGTATCGACTCTTACGAGAAAAGCTTCTCGGGAGCCCATACTACTCAACCTCATCGTATCTTATGTTTTCACTCTAGACTCGAGTAGAGAGTTTTTCCCACACGATCTCAAGCCATCAGAGGATCCATATCAAAAGCTCAATGAGATATAAATAACAAATACAAGATAATAACATAAGATATATACAATGGAAAAAGATAGAAGAAAAAGAATAAATAAAGCTAACACTCAATCGCAGATCGAACTAAGTTAGATTTGACTCTCTCTAGTATGGAGCATATCATCCCCAACAGAGTGCCAACTATCGTACCTCGAAAAATACGATCCTTCGTGATGGACGCAAAAAAAATAGTTCGAACAGAGTCGCCACCAAACTTTATTTATTCCAATGAAGTAATAGAAAAATATCGATAAAACCTTTGAAAAAATAGAATAATGGTCTTCGCAACCATCTTCGGGTTCGGGAGTCGATTACGCAAGGGGAAGGTATTAACACCCCTCGCGTCCGATGTACTCAATGGAAAGCTCTTAGTTAGATTTGTGATTGAATGTTAACTCATGTTTATTTGCTTTCTTCGAGAGATAAGAAGATTAAAAAGAGAGAAGAAAGGAAACCTCAAAAAAGGGGAAAAAGGGGTTTTTTATTAGTTTGTTCGCCAAGGATTAGAGCCATTGTGCCTACGTAGCCTCATAGTGCAATGAGAAAATTAGAGCTTCGTAGTTCGGGGAGACTACGGTGGAAAAAAGAAAAAAAGGTTGAAAAGAAAAAGGTAGTTTAGGAATTATGCAAAGAGTGGTGAGTGCCTTCTAGAAACTTATTTAATTAAATAATGAATAATGATGTAATATATGTATGGAATAATGATGTAATAAATGAGAGATATTTTGGACATTCTAGAAACATTGATTTTTTTCTATGATGCATGAAAATGATTAATAATATTTAAATGGATATTTTGATGATAAATCAAATGATTATGAATTTATTTTTCAAATTACATAATGAAAAAATGCAATTTTAGCCAATTTCTTCAACATGTAAAATGTTGACTTTTTGTTGACTTTTTTTACTATAATGCATATATGCATGATTATAATGACTTTATTTGATGATAAAAATGCATATGGCTAAAATGCAAAACTTGACAAATGGACATGTATCAGATAAATTTTAAATGTTCGGACAAAATTGGGGTATGACACTATCATGTAGTCCATAGTAGAACACACGAATGAGATCCTCATTATAGTCGTGTGCAAGCTTCAAAAAGAAATTAATTTGTTGATACTCAACAAGATGAACAACATCTGGAATATCCAAACAGCCGGCCAACACAGGCTTCTAAACGTATTGCTTCACAACAAGCCGGTGTTGATGTTTTTGTTCAAATTCCTCAACACGCCTACTTGAAACTAATGAAAATGGAGTTTTTGGAACAGTGGGTGATGTGGTAGCCTTACCTTTACTTTTAGAATCACCCCTGGTCCTTGCAAGTTTAGGAGCCATTGAGAATTGTTTAAACAAAGTTCGCACACCAACTGTTTGATAGAATGTGTGAATGAGAAATGAAGTGGTTTAAATGATAAATGATTTCCCACAAACCCAAATCAGATAAATAGATACACAAATACACAAAGATGTGAAGAAAAACTAGAATGAGTGCAAATTTGGAGTTTTGTAGAATCTCGGTGAATGAGGGTTTGAGAATAATGAATGAGAGAGTTTAATGATATGTTGTAGATTGGAATGTTGAAAGAGATATAATGAATGAATCCAAGAGGAGTTAGTGTCAATTGAAGTGTTACAAGACTCAAAATGAATTTGAAAAGTTATGAAGATGAATACATGTATTTGGAGAGAATGAGAAATGAAGTGGAATGACTAAAAAATGTCTTATGTGCCGACCTCTTGGAAGCATGTGCCGACCTAAAAAGGTCATAAGTCGACATATACTGAAACAACTTTAAAAAATTCTGAAAAAATTAATTTTATGAGCCGACCTATGTAAACATGAGTCGACACATACTAAACCAAATTTGAAAAATTTAGAAAATTATTTTCATGTGACGACCTATAGGAAACATGAGTCGACACATGAAATAATTTTGACACATGATTTTGGGCTGACCTTGGAAGACTCAACTTGACATATGCATGACTAGTTTATGAGAGACACATGTAAACGATTGTTTTTCATGATTTGCTAGCCAATAACATGCAAACACGCAAATGTAAGCATGAAATATTAAAAAGATATAGAGTGCGTGTGAAGATATTTAGAATGAGGCCACTATAAACATGTTAAATGAAACACACAAAGGTTGTCACTTGAATTTTTTGGAAATGAACACTCATAACATGTATCATATACACAATATATCACATACCTTTGAAAAATAAACAGGTAAAAGAAAGAAAATTACTTACAAAGTGAAAATTGAAACAATATTACCTCACTGTTTGAATGACGAAGGATGCACAAGCATTCTACAAGGAACTCTCAAACGAAATTTGGAATAAATGCAAAACGTGCCACAAACCTATTAATAAAAATGATCTTACCACCATTCGCTATGACAAAGTATCCAATAGTATGATTTGTAATGAATTCAAGAAAATTATTGATTTGATGATCATCCATTTTGGTTGGACTTTCATTCTTGTCCTTTTCATGATAGTTATCTTGCTCCTCCTCAAACTTCATTGTCTTAGGTTGATCAATCCCTTATTCTATGTTCTCGAGTATGTCTTTTAATTGATGACTCCAAGAGTTTGACTAAATTTTGGTAAAACATAATGTTAAGAAAGATGTTCCAACATGAAGGATTCAGACCCAGACTAAAAGATGTCGAGTGAAATGTCACAGCATGAAGACTTGACATCATGACTGTCATATCAGGTTTTGTTTAAATCTGTTCCATGATTCAAGGCATGACTAGCAATGGATCAAGGAAGAAAGATACAAGCCCAACTCAGCCGAAGACTATAAAAGAAAACCAAGACCTAGACAGAGAGCAAGAGACGACAACATAGACTTAGGAATCCTATTTTGTAAAGTAGGTTTTAGGTTTGAGAGTCGTAGGTTTCTCTTGTAAGTCACCCTTTGTATCAGTTGATACACTGCGGTAGAAATAAGTGTCACACAGATCCATAAGCCTTGAGGTATTGGATTGTGTATTGCTCTTGGATGAAGCTTTTAAGCAAATCCGAGTTAGCTTGTTTGTCAAGTATGCTTGACAGATTTCTATATTGATAGGGATGATGTAGAAATCACAGTTGGTGTATAAGGGAAGTGAGTGGGGTATCTCGTATCAGGGTTCTAAACGTTTGAGTTTAACCTTGGTAAAGATGTTCATGGGGTAGATGTTAGGAATAAAGTTGTAAACGTGGGAGTTTAACTTTGTAACAATCTACACAATAGTGAAGTCTTCTTCCTGGATTGGTATCCCCCAGATGTAGGTGAGTTGCACCGAACTGGGTTAACAATTACTGTGTTCTTTATCATTCTGCAGCTTTACGTTTCTGTTAGGGTTCATGATGAACATGTTGGATCAGATGTCGTGACATCTGTGATGGTGCAGTTCTGATATTCAAGGTATCAGTCTGCTGTTGCACCTCCAAGTTTAAATGATTATGTAACACAATGTCTTGACATGTGTTAGGACATCTGTTGTCTGCATAGGCCAGAATTTCATTAATGATAAACCTACATCATAAAACGAAACACATTTTCTGACATTTCTCAGATAGGTAGCATTACAAGTAGTCTACACACTTTTACCAATTAAAGAACACTAGATGTTAGCTACCTTGGTCACACAACCCTTCTTCCTTGCCACAAAGTCAATGTAATAGGGAGATGTCACCCATTATATGTCTTGAGCTCCCACAAACTAGATCACACACTCTCGTCATAGAGCCAAGACATTTATCCTGCAAAATCAACAAGAAATGTTAGGTACCCAATATTCATTGAGTCCTTGAGGGTGAGTAAACCTTGATTGCATTTAGGCAACCATTGAAAAACACCTTTAGGCAAAAGAGATTTTCTAAACTTGCATTTTGCAATGGTATGACCCTTCTTGCAACAAATGTGATAAGTTAAATTGTAAGAAGAGTGACCTTTGCTATTTTGATCCTGAAGGTTCCATGGTTTGTGGATTGGCAATAATTTTTGCTAAAACATGGTTCACTACAGGATGTCGTGTGTGATGTTGTAACATGCTGCTCAGCTCACCTTGAGAGCAGATGTCATAACAGATGTTGGAACATGTTCTACCAGAACATTTATTCTGATTGTTTTAAATCTTGATAGATTTGTTTTATTCTAATTCTGTGATATTTCTTTTGGATATATCTCAGTAATTTACGCAGGTCAAGATGATGCTATCAGGAACAAGGTTTTGTATCTCCAGTTGTACACAAAATGCTAAAATTAAATGATGAGACGTTTTAAGAAACTTTGAAGATTTGTTCCTGCTATTATGGAGAGGATTCTGCAAGGGGTTTAAAACTGACAAAATGGGAAAAGTCTAAGCCCATAATACAGGAGGCTATAAAAGGAGACTTACTATACCTAAAATATGGGTGGAATTATTGTTGAAGAAACCATGTGTGCAAATAATGGTTTAGGGTTAGAGTTTTCTTTTAGTGTGTTGTTGTATTGTGTCACTCATGTGTCTTCTGATACATTGAGGTAGACAGTTTGTGAGCCATTCATCCATCCCTTAAGATGCTTGAATTAGACTAATGTTATTGAGTTGTAAGTGTCCACTCTAAGCTTTTAAGAAAGAGTGAAATGTCCTTAATTGAAGCTTTTAAGCAAGATCAATTATTGTCTCTGAAGTGTGTCTTCTTCTGATGTATTGTTATGTCTATCACTACTATTAGTGACTGGTAGGAAGTGAAAAGGGTTTTTCATACCTAGGAGTCTTAGGTAGAAATTGCACTGGGTAGGTATTAAGTGAGAAGTTGTAAACTGGGTTGTTTAACTTTGAATTGATACTGCTAATAGTGGATTTCCTTTCTGGCTTGGTAGCCCCCAAACGTAGGTGTTGTTATGCACTGAATTGGGTTAAAAACTCTTTGTGTTTTGTTATTTTGTGTACCTTTAACTTTGTGTACCTTGGTCCTTGTGTGTTAAACATATATCAATGTCTCGACATCTCTTAGGACATATGATATTTGCATACAAGAATTTCAATTGGTATCAGAGCAGGCATCCTGCTCTGTATCTTGTGAGATATAGGGAAAATACTTTCTGTTGCAATGGACAAGGAAGGAGGTTTTGTGAACAGACCACCCATCCTTGATGGAACCAATTATGATTATTGGAAGGCACGTATGGTGGCCTTTCTGAAGTTGATGGACAGGAAGGCTTGGAAGTCTGTGGTCAAGGGATGAGATCCACCAATGGCTAGAGATAGGGATGGTAATATTACTGATGTGCTGAAGGCTGAGGAAGACTAGGATGATGAATATGAAAAGATGGCTCAGGGAAACTCCAAAGCTCTAAATGCTCTTTTTAATGGAGTGGATAAGAACATTTTCAAACTGATAAATAATTGTACTGTTGTTAAAGATGCTTGGGAGATTTTGAAGACTGTGAAGGAACTTCTAAGGTGAAGATGTCAAGACTACAACTTCTTACCACCAAGTTTGAGAACTTAAAAATGAAGGAGGATGAGAGCATTCATGATTTTCACATGAATATTATTGAGATACCTAATGCCTCAAGTGCCCTGGGGGAGAAGATTTCAGAAGCTAAGTTGGTCAGAAAGATTCTCAGATCTCTTCCAAAGAGATTTGACATGAAGGTGACTGCCATTGAAGAAGCCCAAGACATAAACAACATGAAAGTTGATGAGCTTATGGGATCTCTTCAAACTTTTGAATTAGGGATCAGTGAAAAGGCTAAAAAGAAGAAGAGCATAGATTTTGTGTCAAATGCTAAAGACTCAGAGGATAAATGTGACCTAGATACAGATGAAGATATATATAATGCTATCGTGCTTCTTGGGAGGTAATTTAACAAGGTTCTGAAAAGGGTGGACAGAAGAGGAAGATCAGGTGTCAATAAGATCTTATCCGACATCAGAAACAACAATGACTCTCAAAAGAATGTCAGGTCTAAAGAGAAGTCAAATTAAGGCAAAGGAATACAATGTTATGAGTGTGAGGGTTTTGGTCACATCAAGTCAGAATGTCCCACTTTTCTCAAGAAACAAAAGAAAGGGTTGTCTGTATCATGGTCTGATGATGATGAGTCAGAAGATGAATCTAATTCTGAGACTGGCAACATTGTAACCGCTCTCTCTGGTAGATGGGCTGATGAGGAAGAATCGTGTGCAGAAAATTTCCTTTATGAAGATCTGGATATGTCTTACAAGGAAACTTGTGACAAGTGTAAAGAACATATTAAGACAGAGGAGAATCAGAGGAAGATCATAGTTGTAATTGAGAATGAGAAGAAAGAACTTCTATGTAATGTTTATCATCTTCAGGATGAGGTAACCTTACTCATTAAGAAGAATGAGTAATGAATATGATGTGGTGAAAGAGTATAGAAATGCAAGAGTTGATTATCCTTATGATGATTAATAAAACAATAAGTTTGTAGAAGAGTTCCCTCCTTTTGAAAATAAGAAAATGGTCACCATGTCCAACCACATGTTACAACATCCTGGCAGACATGGTGTCTCTTCAACAAACTCTAAAGCCTCAACTTGGAGGTGTCATTACTGTGGGGAGTATGGTCACATTAAGACCTTCTGTTATAAGCTATATGGAGTGCAACAATCATTAGCTCGTGCCAAAGCCAATCAAGTAAGTAAGAAAAGAAGGTCTATCAACAGGGATGTGAATCTTATGGCTTACACCTCCTTGAGGGCTTCAACCAGAGAAGACTGGTACTTTGACAATGGATGCTCTAGACACATGATGGGGATTCAGAAGTTGTTGGTGGATATTAGGTCTCAGCCCTCGGGGTCTGTCAGATTTGGTGATGGATTTAAAGGAGAAATTAGAGGAGTGAAAAGATTGATGTGTGCAGGATCTCCAAATCTAGAAGGTGTTCTTCTGGTGAAAGGTTTAACCGATAACCTTATTAGTATTAGTCAACTTTGTGATCAAGGTTTGTTGATCAATTTTTCAAAATCAAAATGCATAGTCAAAGATGAGAAAGATGTTGTTCTAATGAGAGGTATAAGGTCAAAAGATAACTGCTATCTATGGGTGTCATACCCCAAATTTTGACCACTAAGATTTCCCATCATTGTGAAAATCATCATCACAATATGGATGTACTTACATGCCTCATCAGTCTCCTCAAAGATGGGTGAGCATTCACTATAAACAAGAGTTAGGGTTTCAAGCCCTCTCTGAGCACTTAGACAAAGGATCAATCAAGAAATGACATGATATTCAACTTGTCTAACCTCTCAAATACCTATAAGGGATCAAGAGGACTCCCACGTCAAGGATTAAGCACAAGGTTGCTACATTCCAAGTGGATCAAGCCTCAAGATCGTCAGTGTCACCAAATTAGGGTTTTGGTCGACCAGGGCCTCCAGATGGAAATTTTCCTCTGGGCATGAGCCAATGCTTTAAAGCATAACCTAAAATACTCCAAGGGGCCTCATAAACCCAACCATCAAGTCAATTTAACCTCAGGGGATGCATTTACCCAAAAATTAGGAATTAGGGTTTCTTGACCTAATTCACCCCCCAAGTTGACTTTTGGGACAAAACATGAGCCAAGACCTCAAGACATGATTTGAGGGTCTCCAATCCACCATATTGATCCATTTGCAACAATGGATTGGGCCAAGAAGCTTGATCTACAAGTTTCAATTTCATCAGGACCATAATTAGGGTTTCGAGGAAAAAGTCAACTGTACCTTTGACTTTTGACCAAGACATGCTCCCAAACCTTGGGACATGATTCAATACACCCTATAACACCTATGGAACATATCCATTAAGTTTGATTTAAGTCAAGGACTTGATTTCACAAAGGATCGCACGTTTTGGATTTCATCCGATAAAAAGTCAATTGTGCACAAAATCAAGTTTGACTTTTTGGAATTTCTCACAATTATGGTTCCTTGACCCTAAAACAATGTTAATATGTGATTTGAATCATCATTCACCAAGAAAAACCAAATAAAGTGAGTTAACTTGTAAAAGGGGTAACAATAAAAAACTTAGAATTTTTCTAAGTTATGAAACAAAGTGGCTAGGGTACTAGCTTCCAAGGATCATAACTTGAGATCCAAGCAACCATTTTGGATGATCCAAAGATGGATTTGTAGCTCTCATGGCATACTTTAAAAGTGTCAACTACACCTCATTCCAATTCCTCATGGATTTTTAGTTATGGAGTGATCAAAATGGATGAAAACATGAAATGCCACTTTTTCCAACACTTAGTGAAATTTTCACTAAGTCAGAATCTGTCTTGCTTTTTTTCAAAATGTAGGGGCATTTTTCACTTGGATCCAAAAAGTTTCAAGACAAACTATGATCCCACACGTTCTTTATAATATAAGAGCTTTCCAAAATGACCAAGAAGTCCATTAAACTCCACTTGAGCTAGGAGTTATAACAGCTGCAACATGCCTTGCTGCAAACTGTCTTGGCAAGGCAGATTTGTGCACAAGAGCTCAATTTGTCCAAATTTTGCAACAACAAGCATGGTTATCCATCTGCACACCTCAAGGGGGAACAACCAAGGGACAAACACCAATTCATCAGCCTCCAAAGTCCCAAAATCTACAAGTAGCATGCCAAACCTAAAAAGGCTAAAGATGCTTTAAGACTCCAATTTTGTTTTGGAACAATTAATGGATGCTTAGAGGTGGCATGTATCAGAGCAAAAATGAACACTTCAGTCAAGCCTTAACCTTGAATCAAAGAACCATAGGCATGTTCTCAAATCTCAAGTCAATGGCTAGAGGAGACTTGAGATTCCATTTGATCCACATTGGTCAAAGTCCTGCTGCAGTTGCCATTCCCTATTCCTTGCAAAACAAACTTGACACACTATAAATAGACCTCATTTCTGATCAATTTAAGCACACCAAAGGCCCCAAACCAATGCCTTTCTCAGAATCACACTTTCACTCTATTTCTTGCCTTCTAAACCAAGTCACTATCGGGTTTTGAGTTTGAGAGCAATTCCAACCAAATCAATCACACACACACCTCACATATAACATATAGAAGTGATCCAAACTCTCACATAACATCTGGAACATCAGAATCACAAAATCACCAGCCACCTGCATAAGCTTTTGACAGATTTGCAGTTGAGGTGCCAAATCAAGTTCCAGCTCAATTCAATCCATTCCAAGAATTCAGACACACTCCATAGCACCTAGGGAAGTTGTCCACATCATTGGAACCAAGCTGTAACACCTCTAACCTAAAACACGATCACCAGCTGCAAGAGGTAAGCCTCAACTTGGTCATCTCATGTTTCATGCATATTTCCTCGCACAATAATTTTGCCATGTGTTCATAATCATGTATGGAGTGTTTCCCCTCAATTAATTAATTTGCTTGGATCATGTATCAAATTTCCGAGCCTTCATGCAGAAATTAGGGTTCTTGAGGTTTCTCTTTGATTTCTTATTCCATGCTTAAAATAAATGAAATTAAAGACCATAGACATGATCGTGAGGTGAAAACGAGTAGTTTGATATGTGGTTTGTGTGATTTTATCAAGTATTCAGTGAGATTGATGAGAAAATGCAAATCAGCCTAGAACATGGCACGCGGGCAAGACCAAGGTGTTCTTGGCGCCCTTTTTCAAATATTTGAATATTTGAATTTTGTGATTTTATTTAATTGATTCAAAAATTAATTTCCTCTGAATTTTAATGATTTTGAGTTGGTTCCCTTTTTTAATAATTCACAAAAATGTTAAAATATTTTATTTTACAAAAATTTCCCAAAAATATTATTTATTTCATGTATTTGATATTTTTACAAAGAATTAATTTTTATTTGTTTTTTGACATTTAAAATATTTTTCCTTCTTGATTTTCCAAACTTAAATGATTTTCAATCATTTTGTGGGTAGAAACATGATTTTTGAAACATTGATCCAAGATCATCACTCATTTTTCACATGTTTTCAATGATTTTTATTAATTTTTAATCAAAATTAATTCCATTTTAAAACCAAATTAGGGTTTTGATTAATTCCACCCTCATCAATCTTTTTCGAACACTCATGGGCCTCTAATATAGTGTAAGACCCATTCCTTGTTGAGCTATAAAACCTTTGGGCCTCACACATTGTATAAGTCCCTCTGTATATTTTCAAAAGTTCGGCGTGGTCGTCGCCTTTTTTTAACAAAATCAACTGGGCTTCTCCTTGAGCTATAAGACCCATCTTTATTCATTTTTCAAACATGGGCCTCTAATAGAGTGTAAGACCCATTCCTTGTAAATAAGATACCTTGTTGGGCCTCAGATATTGTATAAGACCCACTGTATTTTCAAAAACCTCGGCGCGATCGCCGTTTTCAATCAAACCATCTGGGCCTACCCTCGTGTTGTAAGTCCCATCTTTCTTTTTCAAAATAATATTTGGGCCTCTACTAGAGTGTAAGACCCAATCCCTTTTTAACCAAAATCTTTGGGCCTCAGACATTGTATAAGTCCCAGCACAATCTTTTCAAAACAATTTCTTTTTTGATTTAGGTTCAAATATACAGTTGTTATCAAAACTTTCTTTAATTTCTTTGAACAACTAAAAAAACAGCATGGAAGCTTGCTCGCCTGTAAGTTTTATCCGCTTTCATTTACTCGCTTTAATATATACAACTGTATTGTGGGAAGCTGCGCATGGTTAGTCTTCTTTCATTCTTTTAAATACATGTCAAATATATATAACTGTATTGTGGGAAGCTGCGCACGGTTAGTCTTCTTTCATACCCTTTTAAATACTTGTCATATATCAAATGTATATATATACTAGTACAGTTATTTAGAGTTTTCCCCGGTAACTAGGTCTAGAACTAGGTAAAGCCCATTTGGTCACTCTTAAATACAGTCAAAACTAGAGCCCCATAGGATTTCCAGATACAGCCTTGCCTTCTCTTGGGCTTAAACAATATGGAACAAAGAGAAAGGCAGTATTTCTCGTGAACCTTTTCTCAGACTGTCACCCCTAGAAATTGTCAAAGAAATTCTACTCCCCGGAGTTGATCTATTCTCGGTGAATAGCATCTCTTGAGTTTCTTCAAACCTCAGAACTTTCACTAAATGATCTATTCTCGGTGAATAGCATTTCTTGAATTTTTCTCGGTTTGAGACCCACAGGCTTCCTAAAAGTATCCCCGCCTCCTCTTGGGCTTTGTACAAGGACCCGTCGGCTTCTTAAAAGTTCTCATGCCTTCTCTTGGGCTTCATACAAGGACCCTCGCGACCTCTTAAAGGTATAGGATAGAACTTAGTCATCATTCGTTAGAGTTGTCTTTCTAAAAGGAGTCACAAAAGACCTCAGACCAATTTTAGGGTTGATACTCATCCCTTAAACGAGTCGGCCTCCTCTTGGGCGTTGTACAAAGATAGACCTTTCCAATAGACTTGGACGGTCTAAATCTCCTTGAGTCTCAAAAACATTCTCAAGTTCCTTACAAATATAGGAGAAATCCCGGATTCTGGATTACTGTCAAGCAGCGCTAAAACTTGTGGGTTCTAAAACCTCGTCTCTCTCCTAAGAAACTCCCCAACCGAGGTCAGTTTATCATCATATAACACTATCTCAAATCAGAACCTCAAGGTATCTGATCCATCAATTCTTCTGCATTCCCCTGCAAGAGTTGGTTTCCCCATTTGGACATGCCTCGGGATCTCAAGAATCCCCAGCAGAAGATAGCCTCCTCTTAGGCTTTGTATAATGATCCTTTCCTCAGGAAAGTCAGCCTCCTCTTGGGCTTTGTATAATGATTCTCCCCCCAGCGGAGTTAACCTTTTCAGACTCTCTTGTTGAGTCAATCAATTATTTCCGAGACTCTCTTGTTAAGTCGATCTCCTTTTCAGACTCTCTTGTTGAGTCAATCACTCTCATAGACTCTCTTGTTGAGTCAATCACTTTTTTGTACTCTCTTGTTGAGTCAACCCTTTTTTAGCCTCAATCTCGGGCTTCGTACGAGACAGATAAAAAACACTCTCTTGTTGAGTCAACCCTTTTTAGCCTCAATCTCGGGCTTGTTGAGTCAAACCCTTTTCGCCTCAATCTTGGGATTTATACAAGATAGATAAATACCTCCCCAGTGGAGTCAGCCTCCTCTTAGTCTTTGTATTAGGACTTCCCCAGTGGAGTCAATCAACCTCTTAGCTTCAACCTTGGACTTTGATCAAGGCACAGAAAAATCAACAATCCCTCTTTAGAGATGACAAATTCTCTTTCAATCAACCTTTTAGCTTCAATCTTGGGCTTTGAACAAGACACAAATACTCCTTTTAGCCTCTGTCTTGGGCTTTGAACAAGACACCAAAACATCTTTTTCCTCCATTAGAATAGGAGGAACTATAATTGCTCTGATTTCCCTATTTCGGTTAAACGGGAATACGTAGGCATAAGATTGCGAAATCTTAACGAGCATACTAGTCAAAAACTCTAGGTCCAATACCTTCATACATCAATCAAAACTTAGGTCCAGCACCTTCCCAAAAACATCAACCAAAACTCACTATCCCTGTCACATTTCCCAAGAAACTTTCCCAAATCCATTAACGAATAAACACCACCAAGTACAAAGCAAAACCTAAAGCTAATATCCCGTGGATAACAATATATAGGATGGGTAACTGACAATTGCCCATTGTATAACCTGACCCCGGACCCCCCAATATCTTTAACCATTTGTTCAGTTAAACATTCGCGTGCAAGGTTAGTTTTAGATACCTTCCATTTTCCTTCCAGCTTCATGGGATAAATAAGAAATCAGAAAGTAGCACCCCCTCCTACCATTGCGGTGAGGAAAACCCAGCGATAAGGTGGTCGCGTCACCGACCAAAATCGCTCGCTACAGTAAAATGGCGACTTCACTAGGGACTTATTTTATTGTTTAGGACTAGGATTATTATAGCTCCTAAGAGGTCTAGGATGTTAGCTTTAGGAATGAATATATATATATATATATATATATATATATATATATATATATATATATATATATATATATATATGTATATATATATTGCTTTTCCTACTTGGTATCCGTGTTTATTTTTCTGCTAATGGGACTGCGGGTGATGCTGCATCTGGAAAGTTTGAGAGCCACCTAAGATAGGTGATGGCATGAGACAGGTAATCTTACAGGGAGTGACTCCCAAATAAGAGGTCCCGGTAGAACATCGAATCAGTGAAGATACTCTTTGCGGATTCAATGCCTATACGACTTTGGTTGTTGAAAGCAGATTGTTCGATTGGGCTATCCGTGAAACTGAGGATTTTAGTAGACTAAGACCATGTTACTATTTTGTAGTGCGGAAGCTATCGGAAATAGTTGTCACGCGATACTACCTTCATTTGAGATTACTCTAAGATACATCAGCTCGCTCGGGTGAACCAGACTGCTGTTGTTATCCCAAGATGGGTCAATAATTTTATGGACAGGTACAAGAAATCACCAGTACAACCTTTGGGGATGGGTAGAGCCATGGCTTCATGACTCCGAACCTTTTACCCCATGTTTTTTCAATGTTTTTGTGTGCTGCATTCATGCATTCATTTCATTAAAAAACTTAAAACAAAGAAATTTTCTCTTCTAGTCTCTCTTTTTCAAATTAAACTAAGATAATGATTGCAAATGTCAGAGAGAAAGATTGCGTTATGGATTTCGGTAGAAGGAGGACTCACAAGTACACCTTCAAGGTTCCAAAATTAGAGGATTTAAGAGGGTTGGCAAGGATGATCACCAACCCTGATGCTTTCAGAGCTAAGTATGGAGGACTGCTGTCTCTGTTAAGGGTCCATGTAATTGAAGGAATCCTGTCCATGCTAATCCAGTTCTACGATCCAGTTTATCACTGTTTCACATTCCCGGATTATCAGCTAGCACTAACACTGGAGGAGTACTCTCACCTGACTGATTTACTGATCGCGACTTTATGAGTCGAATGGGGGTTACTGCAAGTATACAGTTGTATCGCGTAGTTTTAAAAGATTATCGATCCCACAGAGACTAGAAATCGAACGCACCGTTATCTATCGTTACTATGTTTATCTAAGGCTAATCAGAATTTGGGTTTTTAGTTCAAACGGGAAATTAAAGGGAAATTAAAATTTGGGAATACTAGTTATGAATAAGTTATCGGTATATAATTCGGTAACCTACGTGAAATTTATTAAACCTAAGCGTATAAAGATTTATCACCCTATTCATCTGTAGGAAAAACCGGTTTAAAAGCCCTCAACTCACACTCCCGTGGTTATTGCTTCAGACTATACTTCTAAGTTAATACGTCTGCTCTCGCTAGTCCGTATGAGGTTAAAAATACTTTTTGAAAACTAATTAAACCTAATTAACTTTAAAGCGCTTCCGTTGTTTTTAAAACTAATGCCCGATTTCAGCTATCCGGGTAAAGCCTCACACTCCTGTGGTCTCGACTTTAACCTATGTTACTTTTTTACTCTCGTAATAAAAGTTGGGTTTTAAATTAAGAAATCGAAGCCAGAAGAAGGATTGATTATTGATTTTAGCTTAGAGAAAATTAATTCATTTTAGTTACTTCATTACATACCGATAAGATCGGTTTAGCTCGACATATTTAGGAAATTAAACGCAAAGGCAGGGAAATAAATAAACACAGACATAACTAATAAATAAATAAACAATGCTTGAATTAAATAACGGAACCTGGAATTCAGTAATAACAGCAACAACAATCCCTCCACAAGCTGGTAGGTTCTTGCTTGAATGAAATAAATTGCAAAGGTTGAAGGCAATGAAACAAAAACTAAAACTAAGTCGTAATAGTTCCTCAGTGTGAGAAACTATTACTTTTGTTCGATAATGGTTGACAAGGAAATGGAAATGCAAAGTAAAAAATGAAACTAAAGCTCTGGAAACAATTTGGCAGCAAGACAGTATACTTGATAAGAGAATTTGGCCACCCTTTGTTCTTCGTAAATGCTTGTATTTATAGGCTCAGTTGAGATAGAAGTTGGAGAGAATTCCGCCACTCACACTGACAGTTACACCACTTTGGACCTAGAAATCTTCGGAGGAAAATGACATCGTGTGAAACTGCTCTCTGAGAATTCGTGGTCAAGTCTCTGCTCCAACGTGTTAATTAAGCGCATGACGATCGTGGTACATTGTTACGGTCGTGGTGCATTTTGAAGCTGCCACGGTCGTGGCGCACCCATGACGGTCGTGATATCAGCAATTTCTGATTTCTTCAATTTTTCTTCTCTTTTCTGCTCTTTTCTTGCATGTTTTGGTTCTTTTCCACACTTAGCATACTTTGACTTGTAAAATGTGATTACCTGCAAAAACACTTAAATAATCTCGAGAAAATCGGTTATTAGACAAAAAACGAAATAAGAAACTAACATAAATCGAAGTAAAAATATGATATAAATTCGTGTTATCAAACTCTCCCACACTTGAATCTTTGCTTGTCCTCAAGCAATCAATCTATTAAAACTGACAAACTGCATCAAATGCACATACCTGGCATACCAATGGTGTTGAAAAAGAGTTTCTTGTTAGCTAGACGGGTACTAGTGTAAAACACTAAGGATACAATAATGACACAAAGCAACAAGCTTGTCATAGCCTCTCTTTTGTACAATCCAGTCCAAATCATTATATTATAGTTCAACCATCAGTTTTCGTATCTATTTCACCCGGTTTCATTTTAACGCAATCACATTAAGCCCTTTGCCTTATTCACGAACGTAGTGGAGTAACCGGTTAGTGACTTTGATCCCATTTTCTCACACGGGGCCTGATACACAAATGTGGTAACCCTTTATACATCCCATTCGTAGATTGCGGGGGATCGAACAGTAGTTCGCCCTACCAAGTTCAGAATCAGGTACCTCTGAACCAATCAACAACGGGTTTTCTTTCTTTACTTGCACATTTTCACAACTGTGAGAGTTGTTGCATATTCTATTTATTTCTCGGCATATAGATAAGAAAGATTTTTTTTTCTTGATTTGGGCATCAAACACTTATATTCATCGGTTCCCCACGTGGTTTGTGATTTAGACGGTGCTGACTGCTAATATAAACTACTAAGGGTTACTTTAGGACTGAACTCAAGGTATCGTATAATAAGTGTCGAAACTGATATCGCATACGCAAGAGGTCTAAGGTGTCAAGACGGTATCGATCTTGTTAGCACTTTCCCAGCTTCCTAACATAGTTTAAAGTTTGGTATGTCACACATGTGCATTAATCGTAAAAATTTTCGTTATGGCAGAATAAAGTGAGGAAATCGGATTACTGAACGAAAATATTCATATATTACTTTGCTAAGGAAAAAGAAAGTACAAGAAAGGGAAATAAACGAAAATAAATCTAACTCTCCCACACTATATCGGACATTGTCCTCAATGTTGCGATATAAAGGGGATTAACAAGGGAAACTAAAAAGAGAAACAAAATACAAAAACAAAATAAAATCAAGGTGGACCACGTCCTCTGCCTCTAGAGCGTCCTCTTCCATGCTGCGCTACGTGATCAGGAATGCTCACGTGATGGATGTACTCGTGTAAGCTCTGCACTCGCAGTGTCAATACACCCATCTCCTCGATGACACCTAGGGGTGGCAAAACGGGCCCGCCCCGTGGGGAAAGCCCGTTTTACCCGTCATTTTTTGCGGGGCGGGCCTGAATTTTGAACCCGCATATTTAAGTATGCCCGCCCCGCCCCGTTTTTTTGCGGGCTTTTGCGGGGCGGGCCTAAACGGGGCGGGTATGCCCGCGGGTAAAAACAACTCATTCTATCTTATATTATTATTATTATTATTATTATTATTATTATTATATCTTGTATTATTATTATAGCTTGAACTTAACATCACTTTTAAACAACCTTACAGCTAATAACGAATACATAACATCAGTATAGTATCTAAGTGGTTCCATGGATGTTCATATCTTATATTATTATTATTATTTTTTTTAATATTAGAATTTAATAGGCATTCTCATTTTTCAACCCAGCACTTGGAAGAAAACGATATCATTTTTAATTAATATAAATTATTTTAATTAATATAAATTAACTGAATTGAACATATTATTATTAATAAAAAATATTATTAATATATAAATTAACTAAATTAATTGAATTGAACATATTATTATTAATATAAATTATTTTAATTAATATATTATTATTAAAAAAAATTTAAAGAGAATGGCGGGCCTGCCCGCATGCCCGCGGACCCGTCATTAAATGGGGCGGGCCTAGAAAATGAGCCCGCATCTCCACCTTTGACCGCCCCGCCCCACCCCTTTTTTTGCGGGCTTTTGCGGGGCGGGACTAAACGGGGCGGGCATGCCCGTTTGCCACCCCTAATGACACCGTCAAGTCTCTGACCTTGGTCAACTTGCCCTTGCTAGATTTGACGCATAAGTGTCATCATTTCATTCTGTTGCTGGGTTTGTTGCCATATAACCCTCTAGATTTCTTCGTTAGTAACCGGGTCTTGGTCAGGGCGGCGACGACGTCTGGAGGTCGAAGGAGCATCATTGGCCGGCGGTGGTTGGTTCTCAGGGGCGTTATCCATTTCTTGCTCCATCTCATCAACAGGTCCATGTTTTTGATCATCAGGGGCAGGCGCATTTTGCTCAGGAGCATTAAGATCAAAAAGCCAACTGGCCATATTTTGAGGGTCAATGCGACTCCTGCAAGGCATGATGATACTTCTTACGGTTTTAGCGCGGACCATTGGATGATATTTCCCATCTCGTCGTAACTTGATGAGCTGAGAGTTTCTGCAATAATCTATATCAAGGAATACTGGAGGCAAGGAGGGTAGTCTAGCAAGGTCATTTTCCAAATTCAAACTCAGTGCAATAGAGGTGACAATCCCTCCAAAATAAAGGGTTTGGAGCCTCTAGCACAGTTTAACTATATGTGTGCTAGCAAAAATGGTGCGGCATTGATTGGCTCTGGATGAAACACACAATGAAGGAAAAACAACTCTTTAGAATTCACCTTATGGTTACTATCTCGTGCAAAGATGGTGCTTCCAAGTGCGCGGTGGATGTATCTGACGGTTGGGTTGTGGATAAATGTTGCGTTAAGGCTATCCTAGCTGTCAACTGTGGTTCTTGTTAACCGATTCCATAATTGAAAAGCCGCTTGAGAGAAAGTTTCTTGTGGTACTCGGAGGTGCACATCCTCACCATGGTGGATACCGAGCATTCCGGCAAGTCGCTCTTAGCCGATTGAGTACTCTTTGCCAAACATACGGAACTTTGCGACTCCGATTAATTGGTTCGTTTCTCCCGGAGGGGTTATGTAGGTGAAGGAGCTGAGGAACTCTAAAGTGAGGTCTTTGTAAGTGGGCCGGCTCTGAGTGCAAAGCTGCCAAAGACCGGCATTCTGTAACATCCATTGAACTCCCTCAAGCATTCCAAGTTCTTCCAAGCATGCAACGTCAATGTAGCGGGTCGGTTGAACGGAACGGCGGTAGAAATCGATATACCGAGCTCTTTGGCGTTCTCCTGCCTCTCCATCTCGGAAGTTTAATGTGGATAAATCTGGAATTTGACGCGCCATTGTTTGGTTAAAGAGGATTTTGGAAAGAAAGTAGGTTATGGAATTTTGAGAGTTTGTGAAAAGAAGTGGCGTATGGTGTGATTATATAGTGCAATGGTAAGTTGAATGGTTACGGAAATGATTAATGTGGTTCAATATGGTAGTGGGACGGTTGTGGAATTGCAGAACGTAGTGGGATGACTGGGGTTTGAATGAGAGAAAGAAGAGGGAACGAGTGAAACAATTCTGTTTTAACGCATAATCTGTTTCAAACCCGCGTGACGGTCGTCACGGGGTCGTCACGATCGTGACGTTCACAAAATCTGGGTGGTGAATTTGTTTTATGACAGACACAATTCCAAATACAATAATTCAATAGCAGGTCATGGGAAGCATATGGAAATAGCAGTATATTGCATAAACAGAGATAATAACATTACAACATACATTAAAATAGAAAAAGGAAAACAGGAACGAAATTGAAATCACAAAGATTTAATAGCAGCAGCAAATGAAATTATTCCTTAAAACCAAAAAGGTGCCAGTTAAATTACTAGCAATGTATCAAAACTGTATGAAATCAAATTATTCCCGACATGAAAAATGAAAACTGAAATAATGTAAAATTATTCTAAAGTAAAATGCATAAAAAGTCTTGAAAATAAGGTGCTTCATAAATCTAGCCAAGGCGTTTCTTCAAAGATGCGATGGCTTGATTTAAATGATCAAATTGTTCAACGGTCATGTCCATAAGTCCAACAATATTTTGACGCACAGTGTTAAGCTCATCCTTTACTGAAGTGATTTCTTTATGATATTCATCCATAGTCTTTAAAATAGAATTCAGATTAGAAGCATAATTAGTGGCATCAGCTGTGGGAATGTCGATGTTCTCTTGGAATTCCATATAGTCAAGATCATGGTAATGAGGGGGTGTTTTCGGGTCAATCTCAGGTTCAGGAAAGGTTTCTTCTGGTTCAGGCACGGGTTCATCAAGGTTATATAGCCAATTATGTTGATCGTGCACACTTGTGCGTTCATGATTTGGAAGTGTAAAGTGTGGTACGACAACATTGTTAATTAAAAGCTGGAAATGGTTCGGACCTTGGTCCCTAATCATAGCCCTATTGAAGCAAAAGGTGATATTCATGGGTCTAAATTCTCCAAAGGGGTTAATCTTAGAAAGTCGGGTTCTGAATCCCATAGCATCAGCTATCTTAGTAACTAGGCTACCTATCAAAATTGGACTGTTATCATTATTGATAAGTTTGCAAAAGTTATTCAGCATAAAAGTGAGTCCATTAACCTCTCTAGACTGAGAAGCACAAAACATAATAAAAAGCTCATCCCTCGAAACAGTGTTATCATTCTCAGGTTTACCAAATAAGGTATAGGCCAAGATCATATGAAAGTAACAGAAATCGAGGTTATGTATTTCTGTTGAAAGCATAGGGTCCATGTCAAAATCAGGTTTCCCTGAAATTCTACCCCAAAAATCACTCAGCTCTCCAACCAACACTAAGTCCTCTTGAACCACAGAGAAAACATGGGGTCCTTTAGGGAATCCCAAAAGATCCGACAGTTCCTTTATGGTGAACTGGCAGCTATATCCAAATAATCTAAAGGTAATTCTTCCCCTGGTTAAACCTTTTCCACAGTGAGGGTTATAGCTTAAAGAGCTCAGGAATTCTAAAGTCAACCTACGGTAGCACTTATGTTTCTTGTTTGCAAAACCCTCCCAACCTAACTGGCTAAACAGAAAGTCTACGCTCTCACCTACACCTAAGGCGGTCATGGTGGGTCTGTGGGCGAATTTTGTCAAGGCAAAAGGTCTAAGAGACAAAGCCTCATAGCGATGCCACTGTGCTCCATCTCTGAATTCTACTGGCATGTTATCCTCATTTGCCATTAGTTAGTACTTTTTGCAAAAATGTAAGCAGAAGAGGAGAACAGAGAGAGTAGAGAGACTTTATAATCTTGTAGTTTTTTTCAATTTTTAAGATCAGCACAATATTTTCAAATTAAATTTAAAACGATATAAATGAAACGGAAAATTTGCAAAATAAAAACAAAACATAGAAAGCATAAAGAAATAACAAATATAAAGCATGAAAAACAAAAATCATGGGTTGCCTCCCATTAAGCGCTGTTTTTAACGTCAAAAGCCTGACGAATTCAATTTGATGTTTAGTTAGGAGGTTCGGTGGGCAACTCTAAAAGTCTTAGGCAGTTCAAATAATCTCTATTTTCAATGCTGTGATAGTGTTTTAGACGTTGTTCATTGACTAAAAATGGATTACTATTCCTCCCCTTTATTTCTACCGCTCCACTTTGTAGAATTTTCGTAATCTCGAAAGGACCGGACCATCTAGACCTTAATTTCCCAGGAAAGAGTTTTAATCTAGAGTTAAATAGGAGTACAACGTCTCCCACACTAAATTCTTTTCTAGATAAGCGCTTATCGTGCCATCTTTTAGTTCGTTCTTTATATATCTTAGCATTTTCGTAAGGGTATAATCTTAACTCTTCTAGTTCATGCAGATCTAGGATATGTTTTTCACCTGCGGAATCATACCTTAAGTTCAATGTTTTAATAGCCCAATAGGCTTTATGTTCTAATTCCACTGGTAGATGGCAAGACTTACCATAGACAAGCTTGAAAGGTGTAGTTCCGATTGGTGTTTTGTAGGCCGTCCTATATGCCCATAAAGCTTCGTTGAGTTTTGATGACTAGTATTTCCTAGAGGTGGATACGATCTTTTCTAGAATTTGTTTTATTTCTCGATTCGAGACCTCAACCTGTCCACTTGTTTGTGGATGATATGGTGTTGCTACGCGGTGTCTTACTCCATACTTCGATAGTAATTTGTCAAATATTTTCGATATGAAATGAGAACCACCGTCACTTATGACAAGTCTCGGCACACCAAATCTAGGAAAAATTGTGTTTTTAAAGAGCTTTATGACTACTCGTGCGTCATTTGTAGGAGAAGCTATTGCCTCAATCCATTTTGAAACATAATCGACAGCTACGAGTATATATTTATTTCCAAAGGATGATGGAAAGGGTCCCATAAAGTCGATCCCCCATACATCAAAGACTTCTACTTCTAATATACCTTTTTGAGGCATCTCATCGCGTCTTGATATGTTACCAGTGCGTTGGCACCGGTCGCAGTTTAGTATTGCAATGTGGACATCCTTCCAAAGGTTGGGTCAGAATAGGCCGGATTGCAAGATCTTAGCACATGTCTTTGAGGTACTAGCATGTCCTCCATAAGGAGCAGAATGACATTGAGAGATGATGTTTTCTATTTCTTCTTCTGGGACGCAACGACGGAAGATACCTTCGGCTCCTCTCTTAAACAGCAAAGGTTCATCCCAATAGTAATGTTTTAGATCATGAAAGAATTTTTTCTTTTGTTGATATGATAAGTCTGGTGGAAGTACTCCAGCTGCTAAGTAGTTGACTATGTCAGCATACCATGGCAGAGTTGTGTGTATGTTAATTTCTTCCACGACTTCTTCCATCTTTGGGTCATTCAACTGTAGAGTAGATATATCACTTTATAGTTGGGCTATGAGTCGTTCATATGGGAAATCCTCATTAATGGGTACTGGCTCTGGTTTAATGCCCTCTAATCGAGATAAGTGGTCTGCTACTATGTTTTCGGTTCCTTTCTTATCTTTGATCTCTAAGTCAAATTCTTGTAGAAGTAGGATCCACCTTAGCAGTCTAGGTTTTGCATCCTTCTTGTTAAGTAAATATCTAATAGCTGCGTGGTCTGTATAAATGATGATCTTAGCTCCCACTAGGTAGGAACGGAATTTGTCAAGGGAAAATATCACGGGTAAAAGTTCTTCTTTTTCTGTGGTAGCAGAGTTCATTTGGGCGGAATCTAAGGTTCTACTTGTATAGTAAATGGCATGAAGTTTTCTATCCCTCCTCTGTCCTAAAACTGCACCTACAGCATAATCACTTGCATCACACATGATTTCGAAAGGTAATCTCCAATCTGGTGGTTGCATGATAGGTGCGGTAATAAGAGCCGTTTTCAGTTGTTCAAACGCTTTTAGGCATATCTCATCAAAGTTAAATTCAACGTCTTTGATTAATAGACCGATAAGAGGTTTAGTGATTTTCGAGAAATCCTTTATGAATCGTCGGTAGAAACCGGCGTGTCCTAAGAAACTTCGTATTTCTCGTACGGTTTTCGGAGGTTGAAGATCTTTTATAATTTCTATCTTGGCTTTATCAACTTCAATTCCTCTATCGGACACAACGTGTCCAAGTACAATTCCTTCATTTACCATAAAATGGCATTTCTCCCAGTTTAATACGAGATTAACTTTTACGCATCTTTCCAATACCATTTCAAGGTTCGATAGACATCCTTCGAAGCTCTGCCCACATACAGAAAAGTCATCCATAAACACTTCCATAATGTCATCTATAAAATCAGCAAAGATTGACATCATGCATCTTTGGAATGTGGAAGGTGCGTTACATAGTCCAAATGGCATTCGTCGATAAGCAAATGTACCATAGGGACATGTGAAGGTTGTCTTTTCTTGGTCATCAGGATGAATTGGAATTTGAAAGAATCCTGAATAACCGTCTAAATAGCAGAAGTATGAGTGTTTAGCCAATCTTTCCAACATTTGGTCAATAAAAGGCAATGGGAAATGGTCTTTACGAGTGGCTTTATTTAACTTTCTATAGTCGATGCACATTCTACTTCCAGTTACAACCCTTTTTGTTATAGATTCACCTTTTTTGTTCTTAACAACTGTAACACCTCCCTTCTTTGGAACAACATGTACTGGGCTAACCCATTTACTGTCTGATATCGGGTATATAATTCCTGCTTCTAAAAGTTTTTTCACTTCATCTTTGACTACAGTACTCAAGATCGGGTTAATCCTTCTCTGATGTTCCCTAGAGGATTTACAGTCTTCCTCCAGCATAATGCGGTGCATACAAATAGAAGGGCTTATTCCTTTAAGGTCAGCGATGTTATAGCCTAACGCAGTTGGGTATTTTCTTAAGACGTCCAATAGTTTCTTCATTTCGGTCTGTCCTAAGTCTGCGTTGACTATTACAGGTCGTTCGAGAGCTTCGTCTAGGAATTCATACCTTAAATTTTTGGGTAATGTTTTCAGTTCTAGGGCTGGGTTCTTTGGGCAAGTTAGATGATCTGGTGTAAGTGCTAAGCATTCGCTTAGGCTATCGTCTTGATAAGGTTCACGCCAGTTATCATCTTCGAAAATCGGAGGTATAGGAATTTTTAGAATATCGAAATATGTGGTCGGTTCCATCTCGATTTCTCTTACGCACTCATCTATGACATCTAGTAAATAACATGTGTCGTCTATGGCTGGAGCTTGTAAGAATTGTGTCAAAATGAATTCAACCTTCTCTTCACCAACTTCAAAAGTTAGTCTGCCTCTCTTTACATCTATAATTGCTCCAGCAGTAGCTAGGAATGGCCTTCCTAATATGATAAGAGTAGTAGAGTCTTATGTAATATCCATGATTATGAAATCAGTAGGGATATAGAATTGTCCTATACGAACTGGAACATTTTCTAGTATACCAACTGGGTATTTAACAGAGCGGTCAGCTAATTGCACAGACATCTTAGTTAGTCTTAATTCTCCCATATCAAGCTTCTTGCAAATGGATAAGGGCATAACACTAATACTGGCTCCTAAGTCGCATAGAGCTTTGTCTATGACGAACTTCCCAATTACACAAGGTATTGAGAAACTACCTGGGTCTTTCAGCTTAGGAGGCATTTTGTTTTGAATTATTGCGCTACACTCAGCAGTAAGCGTAACTGTTTCGTTTTCCTCAATCTTTTTCTTATTGGATAGGATTTCTTTTAGGAACTTAGCATACGAGGGCATCTGGGTGATGGCTTCTATAAAAGGTATCATGATGTTTAATTGTTTCAGAAGTTCAACAAATTTCTTAAATTGCCCTGCAGTTTTGGAATTTTTCAATCTTTGAGGATACGAAATAGGTGGTTTATAGGGTGGTGGAGGCACATAAGGTTTTTCTTTGTTTACAGCCTCTTGTTCGTTATCTTCCTTTTCCTTGGGTTCACTCTCCTTCTCAGTTGTTTGGTCGTTAGCAGACTTTTGGTACATGGCTGGATTTTGAAGTCTTGGGTCAATAGGTCCATCTAATTCTTTTCCACTTCTCAGTATAACAGTGTTTGCATGTCCTTTAGGATTAGGTTGTGGCTGTCCAGGAAATGTTCCAGCTGGAGCAGCAGTAGGTGCTTGTTGTTGAGCCACTTGGGAAATTTGTGTTTCAAGAATTTTGTTGTGAGTGGCCAAAGCGTCTACTTTGTTTGCTAACTGCTTAATCTGTTCGCTAGTGTGTACGTTTTGATTCAGGAACTCTTTGTTTGTCTGAGTCTGGGTAGCTATGAAGTTTTCTATCATCAGTTCAAGGTTAGACTTCCTAGGAACATTTGGAGCAGCTGTTGCAGCCTTTTGATAACCTGGTGGTGCAGTAGGTGCTTGACCAGGTGCATTGTTGTTTTTGTAAGAGAAGTTGGGGTGATTCTTCCAACCAGGATTGTAGGTATTTGCATAGGGGTTTGCTTGAGCATAATTCACTTGATCTGTAGAGGCTCCTGCTAAAACTTGGCATTCAGGGGCAGCGTGTCCAACTGTTCCACATAATTCGCAGTTTGGCGCTACAGCAGCCACGGTGGCTGTGGGTGTCATGGTCAAGTTGTCTATCTTTTGAGCGATTGCATCTACCTTAGCACGGACGTGATCTAGGCTAGATACTTCGTACATTCCTCCTTTTGGTTGGGATTTCTCCACTTGAGTTCTTTCACCTCCCCATTGTAGCGAGCGATTTTGGACGCGGTTCTTAAGCACTGGTCGCTCTTTGCGGTTTGAGCTTTGACTACAGGTCGATTCATTTTTTATCCTATTGTGAGCTGAATAAGGAAGGGAAATAGATGTCTCCAATTAACCCTGCTTTGCATACTGAGTTTAAACAGTGGTCTGTTAGGTTACGGATGCTATCAATGTGGGGGGGGGGGGGGCTTTGTACTGGTTATTCGTATTTCGCCAATACAGGTTTCTTTCTTTCTAGGGCTTAATGCTTCTGATGGGGAATAAGGATTAGGATGTTAGGACTGGTGCTTTTGAATTACTGCTTTTGATTGATGGAGATATGGGATTTGGGTTTTTTGTTGATTGCGCTCGCTAAGATCTTTTCTTTCGATCTTATGCCTACGTATTCCCGTTTACCGAAACAGGGAAATCAGAGCGTTCGTAGTTCCTCCTATTCTATGGGAGGAAATGGGTGTTTTTGGTGTCTTGTTCAAAGCCCAAGACGTGAAGCGAAAGGTGATTTGTATCTTGTTCAAAGCCCAAGATGTGAAGCTAAAAGGTCTATTTGTGTCTTGTTCAAAGCCCAAGACGTGAAGCTGAAAGACCTCGACTTTAGAGAGAATTTGTCATCTCTAAAGAGGGGGAAGGAGAATTACTTTAACTGGGATACGCAGATCCGAGCAATGCCATAATTTCCGAAGAAAGGGTTTTAACCTGAAGGAGAAGACTTTAACTCAGTGTAGAGCAATGCCATCTTTGCTTAGGAATTTCTCATGCTAAAAGAGGGACATTGACATGGATGTAGATGATCCAGAGCCGCTTACAGCGATTAGATGAAGGGAAAGGAGTTGTTGATGTTTGTGTACTGTGAACGAGGCACAGTTTTGATGCTAAAAGGTTGATTGGATCAACCAGTGGTTTTCTTATACAAAGCCTAAGAGGAGGCTAATTTCCGCTAGGAAAATCATTATACAAAGCCTAAGAGGAGGCTATTATGTGTCTCGTACAAAGCCCGAGAGAGAGGCTAAAAGTTTTTGACCCAGTGGGGCATATCATTATACAAAGCCTAAGAGGAGGCTAAAAGAGTTCGACTCTTGCTTAAGGAATTTGTATGTCGTACGAGGCCCGAGATGGACGCAAAAAGGGGTGATTGACTCAACGAGGGAATCTTTTGTGTCTCATACAAAGCCTGAGAGAGAGGCTAAAAGGGTTTGACTCTACAAGGGAATCTTTTATACTCAATAAGAGAGTGTTTTTGTATCTCGTACAAAGCCCGAGAGAGAGGCGAAAAGGTTGTTTTGACTCCACTGGGGAGAATTTTGGTATCTCGTACGAAGCCCGAGATGGAGGCTATTGTAACTGTTTCAGTTGAGTGACAGATCCAATATACTGATTTAAAAGAGAAAATCAGTTCTTATATGAGTAACACTGTACACAGGGATTTCATTTGAGTATTAGGGATATTTCCTTCTCTTTGAGGAAACGGGAAATCCAAAGGGTATTGAGACTATCCGAGTCTGCGGGTTTCCTTCCTATTTAACGAAGGGTGCTTGAGAATGTCTTTGAGACTCAAGGAAGTTAGACTGTCCGTGTCTAGAGTTTTATCTTTTATACTATGCTTAGAGAAACAGTAGTAGACTCTATGAAAGGACTGTTCTATGAGGATGACTAGGTTCTGTTCCTATACCTCTAGGAGGTCGTCGGGACAATTTGTACGAAGCCCAAGAGGAGGCTGGGAACTTTTAAGAAGCCGACGGGTCCTTGTACAAAGCCCAAGAGGAGGCTATCATTCCCGGAGGAAGAGATCATTATACGAAGCCTAAGAGGAGGCTGTGAATACTTCTAAGAAGCCGTAGGGTCCTTGAATAATGCCCAAGAGGAGGCCGATGCTTTTAAGAAGCCCGTGGGTCTATCATCTCCTTTCCATTAGGAGAGATAACTCTTTTAAGGATGAAAACCACTGGTAAACGTGCGAGGTTTACTATCCAGCGATTTTTAGCTTTTAAAGAGGGTTCCTTAGTTAAGGTCCAAGATTATGACCGTAGTGGGTACCCAAACCCCGAGACATTCAAGGCAAGCTATCCACAAGGAATAGATCAAGTCAGGAAAGTTCGAGAATTGGGAAGAAACTCAAAGATGCCATTCACGGAGAATACATTCATCTTGGGGAGTAGAGCTTCTTGACGATTCCTAAGGAGGACAGCCGAAGAGAAGACTGTATCTGGTGCTCCTATTGGGGATCTAGGCGTCTATTTCTACGAATAAGTGAAACGGCGTCACCTAGTTCTAGACGTAGTTGCCAGGGAAACTTGAAATATCTATACTATTATTACACAGTAGATATGAGTTTATGAAAGGAGACTTACAGTGAGCAGCCCCACAATACAGTTTATAATATGAAAGCAGTAAATGAAAGCGATAACCACTTACTCGGTTGTAGTGCTTCCATGCTGTTTGGTTAGTTGTTCAACAAAGAAAGATTAAAAACAACAGTATATTCAAAATCAAAGGAGAAAGTGCTTTAAAAAAGAAAGATTTGGGGCTTACAGCTCAAGGAGAGGCCCAGGGTTTTATCAGTGAGCGCACTGTTTGACTTTGTACAGCGGGACTTATACAAGTGACTGGGGCCCAAAATGATTTTCTGTACA
This sequence comes from Lathyrus tuberosus, assembly GCA_022829125.1. NCBI lineage: Eukaryota > Viridiplantae > Streptophyta > Magnoliopsida > Fabales > Fabaceae > Lathyrus > Lathyrus tuberosus. The sequence goes on along the minus strand of JALAZF010000089.1, from coordinate 943,181 downwards.
AAGGGATGGGTCTTACACTCTCTCAAGAGGCCCAAAAAGTTTAAAGAAAAGAGAAATGGGTCTTACTACTCGAGGGTAGGCCCAGATGGTTTTTATTTTTAAACGGGCGACGATCGCGCCGTTTACTTGTACAGAGGGACTTATACAAATGAGTGAGGCCCAAAAAGTTTTTGTACAAGGGGGGATGGGTCTTACACTCTCTCAAGAGGCCCAAAAAGTTTTGAGATGATTAAATGGGTCTTACTACTCGAGGGTAGGCCCAGATGATTTTTGAAAAGGCGACGATCGCGCCGTTTGTTTTTTGACGGTATCGGGACTTATACAATAAGTGAGGCCCAAAGATGATTTGGTCAAAAAAAGGATTGGGTCTTACACTCTAATAGAGGCCCAAAGTGTTTTGAAAATGATTTAAGAGGGTTGAATTAATCCAAAACCCTAATTTATTTCCTAAAATGTATTTAATTGAATAAAAATTCAATTAAAAATGATCAAAAATTGTTTAACACATGGAAAACAAATTGTGATCTTGGATTAATGCTTCAAAAATTAAGTATTGACCTACAAAATAATTAGAAAGCATTAAAAGTTGCAAAATCAATGTAGAAAAAATATTTAAAATGCCAAAAACAATCAAAATATTAATTCTTTACAAAAATATCAATTATATGAAATAAATAATATTTTTGGGATTTTTTGATAAAATAAAATATTTTAACATTTTTGTGAATTATTAAAAAAAGAATCAACTCAAAATCATTAAAACTCAGAGAGAAATTAATTTTTGAATCAATTAAACAAAATCACAAAATTCAAATATTCAAATTATTCAAAAATGGCGCCAAGAACAGCTGAAGAACACGCGCGTGTTCTTGGTTCCTCAGATTTGCGTTTTCTATCCAATCTCCATGAATACGTAATCATATCATGCAATCCACATATCATTATGCTCGTCTCAACCTCACGATCATGTCTATGTACTTTAATTTCATTTAAATTAAACATACAACAAGAAATCACGAAGAGACCTCAAGAACCCTAATTTCTGCATGAAGGCTAGGATTTTTGATACACGATTCAAACAATACAATTAATTGAGGGAAAACATTCCATGCATGATTATGAACATATAGCCAAATTATTGTGCGAGGAAATATGCATAGATTGAGAGATGACCAAGTATGTGCTTACCTCCAAGTCGTGACAGCAAGAGCAGATGTGATTTTGAGTTGGAGGTGTTACAGACAAGTTGTGATGATCTGGACAGCTTCCCTACACCATATGGAGTGTGTTTGAACACTTGGATTGAATTAAAATGGACTGGATCAGTTTATGGCATCTCAGCTGCAACTTCACTTCAAACTTGTGTGGATGGCAAGTGATTTTGAGATTTTGATGTTCTAGATGTTATGTGAGTGTTTGATCAGCTCATATGTGATGTATGTGAGGTGTGTGAGTGATTGGTTTGTGCAGAATTGCTCTCAAACTCAAAACTCGATAGCTACCTTGCTAAGAAAGGCATTTTTGCCAAGAGAAAGAGATTTTGAGGAAAGCATCTGTTAGATGGCTTTGGTGTACTTAAACTGACCACAATTGAGCTCTATTTATAGTAGAGCAAGTTTGTTTTGCAAGGAATAGTGCATGGCAGCTGGTAAGTAGGTTTCCTCAATGTTGGCCAATGGAAATGAAAGTCTCCTCTAGCCATTGACTAGAGGTTAGGGCACAGAGCTTTGGTCCCCTTGGTCTGGGATAAGTCTTGACTGATTTTAGATGAGAATGGCTCAGTCCATGCCACCTTGATGGTTCCATTGAATGCCTCATTCCAAATTTGAAGTCTTGTCCCTATTTTGGCAACTCTAGGTTCAACATGCTATTTCTTGTTCCATGGACTTTGGAGGCTTGGCTCAGTGATTGTCCCCTTTAGATTCAATCCTCTGAGGTGTCCAAGTGGATTGGAGCAATTGCAATTGGCTGATTTTGGTAAATCGAGCCAAAATTCAAATTCTGCCTTGCCTTGACAGATTTCAGCAAGGCAACTTGCCAATGTTGTATCTCATGATGTAGGTTGAATTTGGCAATGTTCTTGGCCATTTTGGAAAGCTCTTACATGATACAACAACTGTTTGAACAAGTTTGGTTTTGATCTCTTTTGATTCCAAGTGAAAAATCCCCCTACATTTGGCAAAAAGTGAAGGCAAATTCTGACTTAGTGAAAATTTCACTAAGTGTTGGAAAAAGTGACTTTTTCACTTTTCAGCCACTTTGATCACTCCATAACTCAAAATCCTTAATGAATTGGAATGACTTGTAGTTGAAGTTTTTGTAGGTGATAATGAGGGCTACAAATCCATCTTTGGATGAGAAAAAATGGCCTTGTGGTTTAGGAGTTATGGTCCTCCAAAGTTGGTACCTTTGCCACTTTATTTTTAACTTAGAAAAATTTCTAAGTTTTATGGTTACCCCTTTTACAAGTTATCTCACTTTTCTTGATTTTTCTTGATGAATGATGATTCAAATCATACATTAACATCATTTTAGGGTTAAAAATCCATTTTGGTGAAAAATCTCAAAAAGTCAAAGTTGACTTTTGTGCACAGTTGACTTTTTATCAGATGAATTCCAAACTGTGCAATTCTTCAGGAAATCATGTCCTTGACCTAAATCAAACTTGATGGACATGTTCCATGGATGTCATAGGGTGTATTGAGGCATGTCATAGGGCTTGGGAGCATGTCCTGGTCAAAAGTCAAAGTTACAGTTGACTTTTCCCTTAAAACCCTAATTGTGGTGCAGATAAAATGAGACTTGTTGCTCAAGCTTCTTGGATCAATCCATTGTTCCAAATGGATCAATATGGTGTATTAGAGACCCTCAAATCATCTCTTGAGGTCTTGGCTCATGGTTTGTCCCAAAAGTCAACTTAGGGGTGAATTAGGTCAAGAAACCCTAATTCTTGATTTTTGATGAATGCATCCCCTGAGGCAAAATTGACTTGATGCATGGGTTCATGAGGTTCCATGAAGTATATTAGGTTATGTTTTGGATCATTGCCTTGTTCCCAGATGAAAATTTCCATCTGGAGACCCTGGTCGACCAAAACCCTAATTTGGTGACACTGTCGATCTTGAGACTTGATCCACCTAGAAGGGAGCAGCCTTGTGCTTAATCCTTGAAGTGGGAGTCCTTTTTGATCCATTGTGGATGTTTAAGAGATTAGACAAGTTGAAGATCATGTCATTTCTTGATTGATCCTTTGTCTAAGCACTCAGAGAGGGCTTGAAACCCTAATTTTGATTGTATTGGATGCTCACCCATCTTTGGGCAGACTGATGAAGCATGATGGTTCATCCATATTGTGATGATGATTTTCACAATGATGGGAAATCTAAGTGGTCAAAATTTGGGGTATTACAGATGCCCCTATTTAATCTTCTTGGACCCGAAGGTATGAATGACGAAGGGATTCGAGCATTCGGGGTGCAAGAGGATTAAATATCGGAATAACCGAAATTTTGATGATGGTTATGAATGGTAGCTTACGTATTCATCTTCTTTAGCTAAGCAATGATGCTCAGAAAAGGTAAAATTCCCCTCGATCCTGGTTTCCTACCAAGGAACTGGTCTTAGTCGCTGATTTAAACTTCCCCTCGATCCTGGTTTCCTACCAAGGAACTGGTTTTAGTTTCTGATTTAAACTTCCCCTCGATCCTAGTTTCCTACCAAGAACTGGTCTTAGTTTCTGATTTAAACTTCCCCTCGATCCTGGTTTCCTACCAAGGAACTGGTCGTAGTTTCTTTTGTCAATAAACTTTCTTGACAAGGGACGCTGTTCATAGCGGCTTTCCTCAAACTTCTCGCCGAATTTTCCTGGGGAGATGCCATTTGAGTGGAAAAAGTTTTGATGTTAGACTTGCTGGGGAACCCAGTCGTCTGAGTTGTAGAGTTGTACAAACTTCTCTGTTGGAGACGCCATTTGTCGATTCTACTGGGGAAAGCGAGTCTCTTGAGAGACTGTTTTCACTTGGGATCTTTCATCATACTTTTCTCGGGATCTTCCCGGAGAAACGCCATATGATGGGGTTCAATTTTGAGGTGCCAATGACCTTCTCATCAACGACTTTTCGGAGCAAAACTGGCGTGCTGCCGAATCTCTGATCACGAGACTTTCTCTGTGGATCTTCCTTAATCCGGGAAAGCAAGGATATCATCTTCAATGGCGAAGAGTGATGTTTATTGAGAGTTTTCTCTGGCTTTTCAGAGGTTCAAGTTATCAAAGTGGCCAAGTGCCGACTCTGATCTAAAGATACACTGGTGGCGAGATTGTGCAGACGCAACACTTCCTGACGAGGAAAGAACTGACAAACTCGATTGAGAAAACTGTTTATCACTAGGGGACAAGACCGACTCAAGTGATAGTGATGCAATACGAAATGCGAACGCAAATAAAATGCATGAAGTATGTATGTATATGCTGACAAAACAGACGCGACATACAGACTAATGGAGGAACACAATTGGATACTCGGCCATCGCGGGGCGAAGAGGTACCGTTGATTCAAAATAGCAATTCCACCTTGCTTAGGAGAGATAGTCCCGTTGGGAGCTATGTTAATCGGGCTTAAGAGATGAGAACTCGGCCGAGGACGTCAGACGAAACAAGGTCTCTGACACAGTTGATCCCTTCATTCAGGCATACTGGCTTAGAAGGAGTACTTTGATTCTGCACTTTGAAGTTTGCTTACTTCGGGAGAAGCAATCGATGTTCTTCTGATGTTAAACAGTCAAAAGAAATTGCCAACCTTAATTTAAAAGCAGAAAAAGTTTTAACAAGTAAATTCATTTTGTTTTATTTCAAGAGTCGTTAATTAAGTTTAAACAATGTCGTTCTGTAAAGCTAAAACAAGCAAGAGTTACAAACAAAAGCACAAGGGCTTAAATTTTATTGATAAGATGGAGATCAGCCAAACGCGTGATTCCAAAGAGTATATACAAAGTTAGAAAATGGTAATTTACAGGGAAAAGGGCTACGTTGAAACATAACAACCACTATCCTTCTACCAACTTTGAATTCGGGGCATCCTGAGCTTCTGTCGAAGATGACCTTTGACTGGAGATTTCCTCCGATAGATGATGTAACTACTGCTGAGGGAGTTGCCTCTGTTGAACATAGTTACTTTCCATTATCCCTAACTTTTGCCTGGATTGTACTATGAGATTTCCAATCCATCGGGATGATTCTTTTTTTTTTCATGTCTTTAACTTTTGCCTGGACCGCCCTTTCGGGTTTTCAATCCACCGAGACGTTTTTTTTTTCAGTTTTAGGCGAAGTATTTCTTGACTACATCAACATTCGTGGGGTAGGAAAATTCCTCTCCGTCCATGGTTGCAAGCCTCAAGGCACCGCCTGAGAAAGCTTTTGTGACCACATAGGGGCCATCATAATTTGGGGTCCATTTGCCCCGAGAGTCAGTGAGAAATGATTGTATCTTCTTGAGCACGAGGTCTCCTTTCCTGAAGACACGAGGCCGAACCTTTTTGTCGAACGCCCTCTTCATTCTCTGTTGATACAACTGACCATGGCATAGTGTCGTGACTCGCTTCTCCTCGATCAGATTCAGTTCGTCGTGTGGACTTTGACACCATTCAGCTTCGGTGAGCTTAGCTTCCATCAATACCCTGATTGACGGGATCTCTACTTCTATGGGAAGCACTGCCTCCATGCCATATACTAGAGAGAAAGGGGTAGCCCCTGTTGAAGTGCGGACAGATGTGCGATAACCATGAAGAGCAAAGGGTAGCATCTCGTGCCAATCTTTATAGGTTACAACCATTTTTTGAACGATCTTCTTGATGTTCTTGTTAGCCGCTTCTACCGCTCCGTTCATCTTGGGTCGGTAAGGAGATGAGTTATGGTGTTCGATTTTGAACTCAGCGCACAACTCTTTCATCATCTTATTGTTCAAGTTAGATCCATTATCGGTAATGATCTCGCTTGAAACACCATAACGGCAGATGATATTGTTTTTGATAAATCGGACCACCACTTGTCGGGTTACATTGGCGAATGACGCTGCTTCGACCCACTTGGTGAAATAGTCAATGGCTACCAGAATGAACCGATGTCCGTTTAAAGCCTTGGGCTCAATCATACCAATCATGTCGATTCCCCATATGGAAAAAGGCCACGGGGAAGAAAGAACTTTGAGATGTGATGGCGGTACATGAATTTTGTCGGAATATATCTGACACTTGTGACACCTCCTCATGTACTTGTAGCAGTCGGATTCCATGGTCAACCAATAATACTCGGCCCTGAGAATTTTTCTCGCCATTGTGTGTCCATTGGCATGAGTGCCAAAGGATCCTTCCTGAATTTCTTTCATGAGCATGTCTGTTTCTGGTCTGTCGACACATCGGAGCAAGACCATGTCAAAATTTCTCTTATAAAGAGTGTCACCGCTCAGGAAGAAGTTTCCAGCCAATCTTCTGAGGGTTTTCCTATCTTTTCTGAGTGCCCCAGATGGGTACTCTTGTTTCTGAAGGAAGCATTTGATATCGTGATACCAAGGTCTGTCGTCTATGACTGCTTCAATTGCGAAGATGTAAGCGGGCCGTTCAAGGCGCATGATGTCGATCTTAGGTATGTCATTCCATCGACCTACACTAATCATGGAAGAGAAAGTGGCTAATGCATCAGCCATGTGATTCTCATCACGAGGGATGTGATGAACGTCGACTCTGTTGAAGAAGGGTAACAACCTTCTTGCATAGTCTTTGTAAGGAATCAATCCTGATTGGTATGTGTCCCAATCTCCTTTTATCTGGTTAATGACCAGGGCTGAGTCGCCGTATACGTCCAAGTTTTTGATCCTTAAATCAATCGCTTCTTCGAGACCCATAATACATGCTTCGTATTCGGCCTCGTTGTTTGTACATTTGAACGTAAGTCTGGCAGTGAAAGGAATGTGGGAACCCTGAGGGGTAACAATGATTGCCCCAATTCCGTTTCCATAATGATTAACTGCTCCGTCAAAGATGAGTCCCCACTGGGAACCTGGTTCTGGCCCTTCACTGGGTAGCGGTTCATCGCAATCTTTCATCTTTAGATACATGACATCTTCGTCTGGGAAGTCAAACCCGATTGATTCTTGATTGTCAATCGGTTGATGAGCCAAATGATCGGCTAAAATACTTCCCTTAACGGCTTTCTGAGCGTGGTACTCTATGTCATATTCTGATAGTAACATCTGCCAATGGGAAATCCTTCCCGTGAGAACAGGTTTTTCGAAAACGTACTTGATTGGATCCATTTCGGAGACCAACCAAGTAGTATGACGAATCATGTACTGGCGAAGACGTTTGGCTGCCCAAGCCAAAGCGCAACAAGTTTTCTCAAGCATTGTGTACCGAGTCTCGCAGTCGGTGAATTTCTTGCTTAGATAGTAAATGGCAGACTCTTTCCTTTTAGTTTCGTCTTGTTGGCCAAGTACACATCCCATTGAGTACTCTAGGACTGTGAGGTAAATGATTAGTGGTCTTCCTTCCACTCGAGGTGATAGAATCGGCGGATTCAACAGATATTCCTTGATACTGTCGAAGGCGGTTTGGCAATCTTCTGACCAAACACAATCCTGGTTCTTTTTCAATAACTTGAAAATCGGCGCACAAGTGGCGGTCATAAGGAATATGAATCTGGAGATGTAGTTCAAACGTCCCAGGAATCCTCTGACTTGTTTTTCAGTTTTCGGAGAAGGCATTTCTTGAATGGCCTTGACCTTGTCAGGATCAACCTCAATCCCTTTCTGGCTGACGATGAACCCTAGTAATTTCCCCGAACGGACACCGAAGGTGCACTTGTTGGGATTCAAGCGGAGCTTGAATTTTCTTAGACGTTCGAACAATTTTGACAGATGTTCAACGTGCTCATCCTCTGTTCTTGATTTTGCAATCATATCATCGACATATACCTCGATTTCCTTATGTATCATGTCATGAAACAGAGTAGTCATGGCCCTTTGATAGGTTGCCCCGGCATTCTTCAAACCGAACGGCATTACCTTGTAACAAAAGGTACCCCATGGGGTAATGAACGAAGTTTTCTCCATGTCTTTCGGCGCCATTTTGATCTGGTTATAGCCCGAGAATCCATCCATGAAGGAGAATACTTTGAACTTTGCTGTGCTGTCAACCAGCATGTCAATGTGTGGTAAAGGAAAGTCATCCTTTGGACTTGCCTTGTTCAGATCTCTGTAGTCGACACACATTCTGACCTTTCCATCCTTTTTAGGAACAGGTACGATGTTGGCTAACCATTGAGGATATTCAGATGTAGCGAGGAAACCCACGTCGATCTGTTTCTGTACCTCCTCTTTGATTTTGATGGCCATGTCCGGGTGAGTGCGTCTCAACCTTTGCTTTACTGGCGGACATTCCAATCTCAACGGTAAGTGATGTTCCACGATGCTGGTATCCAACCCTGGCATATCCTGATAGGACCAAGCGAACACATCGGGGAATTCTTTGAGAATCTTTATCAAACCCTCTCTGGCAGTTGGACTGAGCAATGCTCCGATCCTGATTTCTTTTCTCTCTTTTTCTGAACCCAAGTTTACCGTTTCCAACGGCTCTTTGTGAGGTTCAATGGACCTTTCCTCTTGTCTGAGTAGTCGGGAGATCTCTCCTGGAATTTCGTTGTCATTTTATTCTTCAGCCTCGAATACCGGGAACTCAAAGTTGGAAGAAGGCATCGGATCGTATGTTTCAACGGGGTTTAAAACAAGCAATCTGCATGACGTGATGATTCGTGTTTAGAAGAGATAGAGAAAATGTAAGTGTGTGCAGTGTATTTATTTTACTGCTTGTTTTTATTTTTGAATTGTTTTTTAGGATTACCATTTTCTGAAAAAGCAAAAAGAGAAAACAGCAATTAATGCGGAAATTACAGAACGACGTTATTTTATTAATGAACAAGTCGAATCTTGAAACTACAGCCCTATAAAACAAAACTCTGTTGCTTTGGGCGAAGCGAAGAGGGAAATTTAAAAAGCGAGCCCTATCAAAACATCCGTTTCACCTGGGCAGGGTGAAAGGTTAAAGATGGCAATTACTTTGACTGACGAACGACTTTCGGAACCTCGACGGCAACCCATTGGTGGCGAACTCCTCGGTGAATCACAAAGTCTGGCACCTTCCTTGAATTTTCTTCAGAAATGACACTGATTTCTGGTGGAGTAGGATCATTGGAATCTGTCTCCCAAGCAGAATTGTCGTAGGAGGATTCCTCTGTTGCATTTTGCATAGCATTGGTGCTCTCAGCTGTATCTCCCCATCCAGTTGACTGGATATCTTCGAGCCTGATACGAGAGCTTTCGGGAGCAGTGTACTTGACCATAAAGTCGTATTTCCACTTGGTTGTCCCAAAGTGTCCCAAACTTCTTTGGAACTGGAGAAGTCATCCCTCTCGATGACGTTGACCTCAGGAAAAGCATAGTTGATGAATTCAAGTCCTGCAAACGTTGCGAATTCATCTTCATGTTGAGTAGTTTCCGAATGACCTGAGTGTTGATCCCATGACATGGCGGGGACACAGGTATTCTGTTCAATGACGCTCAGCTGAGTTTCATTACTCGGCTGACTTTCTGGCCCCAAGTCTCCTGGATAAGGTTGACACATTGGCAGACCATCCATCAGGCCATAGTAGGTAGAGTCAAAGTTGTCTTTCATTAGAGTGTCTTCCTCTAATGAGTTTGTCGGAGCACGACATCCTTCCGGATCACAATCTCCGTATATCATTTCGACATCTGATCTTGGTATAAATCTCAGACTTTCTGTAGGAAAGCAAAAAGGCATAGGCACCTCTTCCTAAGACATATAGCCGTCCTTGTTAAGGTAGGACTTCCATGCTTCATCTGTGTCAGAGGGATCTTCCTCATTGATAGCATGAACTGTCTGAGACACTGGGTGAAGAAAACCTCCACTGTGGAAGAAGTTTTGAAGGGGATGAAGACTTTCATCGTTGGCGGCTGTCTGGGTACAGGTTGCAGAAAAACCAAGACCCTTCTTTGTTTTATTGTCAATAGGAATGACAAGCTGTCCCCATCCTGTCGTATCGGTACTCTCGACCGCTTTGATAGCATCTTTGTATGAAGAAATTGAAGTTCCTTCTTCGGATTGATCATTCTTGCTCACCGATAGTGCTTGGAACTGAGTTCCAATAACCTCCTCGGGTTCCACACAAGTAGATGATGATAAGTTGCTTACAAGCAAGGCTTGTTCCCCACAAACCGTGACAAGTTGATCGTTCTTGACGAACTTTAGCTTTTGGTGGAGGGTTGAAGTAACCGCTCCAGCCTGATGTATCCAAGGTCTTCCTAATAAACAACTGTATGTTGCCCGGATGTCCATGACCTGGAAAGTGATTTGGAAAGTGTGAGGACCAATAGTTATGGGAAGATCAACTTCGCCGATAACTATTTTTCTGGATCTGTCGAATGCTTTGACGACGACCTCGCTGACTCTCATCGGAGGGCCCTTGAATGATAATTGCATCAAGGTAGACTTCGGCATAACATTCAGGGCTGACCCTGTGTCTACCAGTACGTTGGCTAAAGCATCGCCCTGGCAGTTAACTGTAATGTTGAGCGCCATGTTATGACGACGACCCTCTTCGGTTAATTTCTCATCACTAAATCCCAAATTATTACAGGAAGTGATGTTAGAGACAATGCTATCGAATTGTCTGAGTGTTACATCCTGTTCCACAAAGGCTTGCTCCAAGACTTTCTGTAGAGCCTATCTGTGTGCTTCTGAACTGAGTAACAGTGATAATACTGAGATCTTTGAAGGAGTCTGTAACAGTTGATCAACAATGTTATATTCACTCCTTTGGATGAGCTTTAGCATCTCATCTTTGTCTTTTGAAAAGTCGGGATTACCAGATTGACTGACTGGCGGATCGGGAATTTCCGCCTGAAGTTCCTTTTCTTTGTTAGCTTCCCCAACCCCTCGGTTGAAGATTCTACCACTCCGTGTTACACGACTGATGTCTGCAATATTCACGACTGAGGGTAATGGAATTTCCTTTCCATTCTCAATTGTTGTTGCACCGTATTTGTAAGGGATCGCCTTAGCTGATTCATACGGTAATGGTCCCGGTAGATAGATGACTATGGGAACCTTCTGATTTTTCTGACCGTCATAAGTAACCTCGATCCATTCCCGGTTGGGAACTCTAGATTCGTCAAGTAGAGGGACGATGGCAAAAACATCCCTGATCTGGTGATGACCAGAGATCGTGACAACATCCTCAACTTGATCGGCAAGGTAGTTCGGCGACAAAATGATGGGTCCTGAACCTGGATATGGATGAATTTCTCCATGATCGATCTGACCCTGAAGAGCTGCTCTCACAAGGTAACACCCTTGGTTACTTTCCGAACAGACGCTACAATTGTCATAGTTGTGTGGTGGCACCTGGCCACGCCCACTTTGAATACAATGTAACCTCACTAGGTTATCTTCCATTGATCGGACATCCTGACTTTGACGACGAGTAGGATTCCTGTTATTGATACTAATCCGTTGAGTATCTTCGTCCATATAGATTGGCATCCACCAGTGATTTACCAAGTGCTGAAGTGCCTCCTGGACAAGGGTACAACCTCGATCGCTTTCGCAACCCGCTTTACAGCTTTGATAGTCATGTGATATTAAGAATCCAAGTCGGACCTGCTCAGCATGTAACTCTACCAGGTTGGTATTCATTATGCGGATGTCAAAGATCTGAACCATGTTGATTTGATAGGATTTCATATCATGGTAGTCTTGGATCCATCCAAGATCCATCTGACGCTGGAGGGCCTCTTGTATGAAAGAGCATCCCTATTTGTTTACCGAGTAAATCAGACAGGAACTGTAATCGTGCCGCGGCAGATTATGATACTGGCTTTGCCTTGAGTGCATCGCCACCAAGTTGACATTCATCACACGGATGTCGTGGTTTTGAATGACGTTGTAATTCGTGTAAACCATGTTAACTCCATGAACTCGGTGCTCTTGGATCCATCCAAGATCCATTTGTTCCTGTAGAGCTGCTTGCACTACAGAACATCCTTGGTTGTCTTTAGAGCAGATATCACACTGGTGATAATTATGAGGTGGCACATGGCCATATCCACTCTGTCTACAATGCATCTTGACCAGATTGGTCCCCAATAAGAGTACATCGTGAATTTGATAGACATTGTTAGTCTCTTTCTCAATCAGATTGACTGCATCTTTCTCATGTTGAGGCAGCAGGTTCGTAAGAACATTAGGATTCGTATCTTTGAAAGATAAGAGCCCGCTCCTAACAAGCTTTTGCACGTCGGATTTGAAATTGAGACAAGTCTCAATGTTATGCCCTGAACCTCCTTGATGATAAGGGCATGTTTGATCCACCTTAAACCAGAAAGGCGGATTTTCCGGAACTGAAAGGGGAGACTTAGTCTGAATGTGCCCCTTAGCCAGCAGTAACGGAAACAGCTCTGCGTACGTTACGGTTATAGGATCAAATCCTGGTGGCCGTGTTGTACGGTTGTTGTTATATAGAGGACGAGCCTGCTGAAGAGGCTGTTGTGTCCTTTGTTGGTCAGGTTGGCTCTGCGCAACCTGAGGTTGATACATAGGAACAGGCGCGGGGCCGATAGCAGGAGTAACAGCTGCTACTGGCTGATAACGTCGCCTTTGCTTTCCGAGAGAGATATTCCCAATATCTTGCTCTTTTTTCTTAGGGAGAGCACCACCGTATTTTTTAGTACCGCTCGTTGATCCAGTGTCTTTTACCAAACGTCCTTCCCGGACGGCTTCCTCAAGACGTACACCCATGCCGACCATTTCGGTGAAATCACTGGGTGCACTGGCGACCATTCGGTCATAGTAAAATGAGCTTAAGGTCTTTAAGAAGATTTTTGTCATCTCTTTTTCCTCAAGAGGTGGACAAATTTGAGCGGCAATTTCACGCCACCTTTGAGCATACTCCTTAAAGGTTTCCTTGTCCTTTTGTGACATTGATCTGAGTTGATCTCTGTCGGGTGCCATGTCCAAATTGTACTTGTATTATTGGACGAAGGCAGTACCAAGATCTCTGAATGTACTGATCGTAGTACAGTTTAAACCCATGTACCATTTGAGTGCGGCACCGGTTAAACTATCCTGGAAGTAGTGAATCAGCAGGTCCTGATTCTTCGTCTGGGCTGACATCCGCCGAGCGTACATCACCAGATGGCTCTGAGGGCAAGAGTTACCCTTGTATTTTTCAAAGTCGGGCACTTGGAACTTGTGCGGGACTTTCACATTTGGGACCAAGCAGAGGTCTGCGGCGTCCTTTCCAAATAGATCCTGACCGCGAATGGCTTGCAGCTCTTTCTGCATTTCCAAGAACTGCTCCTGGAATTCATCCATTCTGTCAAACATAGTTTCCTTCTTACCAGAAGGTGTTGGTGGAATCTGTCCTTCCGGGACAGTGTGCACCACAGGGGGTGGTACCGTGACTACGGCAGTAAGTCTTGGCGTTTCCCGAAGTTTGTAACCTTCAGGAGTCTTCAGTATGCCCTGGCATCTTCGCTTTCCCGAAGTTTGTAACCTTCAGGCCCAGCGGCTTCTGTTGAGATTCCCTGATCTTCAGTGATCGGCGGAACATATCCTTCTGAGATATAGTTAACAGGCATGCCCCAAGGACGATCTTTCGGCATCTGATACCTAGGATCATACTTTTCTATGATGGGCGTTGAGGTGATCTCTGAGATCACAGTTCTTTGTAGCTGAGCTTCTGCCATGGCTTGCATGTCGTTACGAAGCTTTCTCATATCCTCTCTCAGAGTGTCGATCTCTTCTTTCAACTCTCTGTTTTCTTCCTCAAGATCATCCATCTTTTTCTGACGATTGGCCCGAGTATTATACGAATGAGACAGTTTAACTCTAGAATCGAGACACAAACGTGAGATTCGTAGGGAAGAAGAATACGCGATGTGAGAATGATGAATGCAATGATTATATTAATTGTTGTTTTTTTGGTTTAATCAAAATAAACTTCGACAATTAGATTGCAAATATCAAACAATGGGGAAACCCCTTTTTATTGAAATTCAAAGGATTACAGAAATGGAAATACAGTAGATTACAAAGTGCAGAAACAGAAACCTAAACTAATGGGTCCCGAGTCCTCTCTGAAGAGAAATCAGGTGCTGATTCTGGTATCTTCCTTTTCTTTGACCGGGGCGCTTGGGCCGTTGTCGGGTCGTCATTCCTTTGCCAAGTGAAAGGAGTGAGCAAATTCCTTTGGTCATCTTGATTCTCTACAGCATGCTGCTCCAAAATTTCAATCAGAGCATCTTTCTCTTTCAGTAATTGCAATATTTGGATACACTCTACATCGAGGGTGCGGTACTTGTTCTTCCAAGATCTTCTTTCCTTTAGAACTTTGTTGAGAGTAACCTGAAGCCTTTCAGTTTCCGTCATGAAGTACATGACAATCTCCCTCGGTGGAAGAATTCCGTAACGAGGGTAAGGCATCTTTAGCTTGAGAGCTCTGGTTTGTACCCAATGGAGATAAGGCTCCACCGAGACACAGTCCGGTTTTCCCAGAGACTCTCGTCCTTTCTTATGAACATGTTTCCAAGCTTGCACTATTTCCATTTTTAGTGCTTTGTCACTTTCTCCTTCTTTGAAGAAAAGACCTTCCAGATGAACACCCAGTGGGATGTGTCTCATCGAGTATCCAAATTGACGAAGAACTAATATCGGATGATAGTTGATTCCTCCTTTAGTTCCTATGAGGGGCACGCTGGGGAAGTTTCCACAACGATCAATGATTCTGATTCCCTCATAAATCCTATTACACCAATCTATATCAGAGTTGGTAAGAGACATGATCTTCTGCGACCAACGTAAGACACTCTTGCAATCCCAAAAAGCAGTAGACTTGGGCAAGTGAGAGATAAACCATTTGTAAAGCAAAGGTACACAGCATGTGATCTCCCCTCCGCTGTACAAATTTCCCAAGTGTACAGAATGATACGCATCCGCGAGCAAAGTCGGCACAGGGTTTCCAATGAGAAACCTTAATAGCGTTGATATCGACGAAGTTATTGATGTTGGGAAACAAAAATAACCCGTAGGTGAGCAAGACAAAGATGCTTTCAAAAGCAGTCCCGTTCCCTATACTAGCAAAGTACAGAGCCTTTTTGTCAAGAACTGGGCTGGCAAACCTTGGATGCTGCCCTTAGTGGTCATGTGAGTCCTGACCTCAGACTCATCCAAATGAATTGCTCTTGCAATAGTCTGATTCTTTGGAATTTCTTCCAGTCCAGAAAATGGAGCTCGATCAGTGATATGTAAATCAGCCAGATGAGAATACTCCTCCAGCGTTGGTGATAGCTGGTAATCCGGGAATGTGAAACAATGATAAACCGGATCGTAGAACTCAATGAGCGCGTCCATGATCCCCTTAATCACTTGGACTCTTAACAGTGGTAGCAAACCACCGTGCTTGGCTCTGAAAGCCTCTGGGTTAACGATCATCCTCGCTAACTTTCTCAAATCCCCTAGTTTTGGAACCTTGAAGGTATACTGGTGAGTTCTCCTTCTACCGAAATCCATTAATGCAATCTTTTTCTCTGATATTTGCAATCACAGTCTTAGTTTAATTTGAAAAACAGAGAGACTAGAAGAGAAAGTTTTTTGAGTGTTTTAATGTTTTATTAAATGAATGCATGAATGCAGCACACAAAAACATAGAAAAAACATGGGGTCAAAGGGTCGTTGTCATGAAGTCAAGGCTCTACCCATCCCCAAAGGTTTATACTAGGGTGATTTTTGTACCTGTACTCATTATCATCAGCTCCTCCCAGGAAAGCAAAACAACAAGCGGATCGCCAGCGAGTTGTGTGCAATCTTAGAGTAAGTGCCATTCACCGAGAATAGATCACCAGCCTCAAATGAGGGTAGTATCGCGTAACAGCTATTTCCGATAGCTTCCGCACTACGAAAAAGGTTGGCTTTTCTTAAGTGTATACTCAATCTCACCACATGCGGCATCACACGCATTCCCATTAGCAGAAAAATAAACATGTATAGCATTTAGGAAAAGCAGTATATATATTTGTCCTAATCATCCTAGACTTATAGAGCTACGAATCTTAAGTTCCTGACAGAAATGGGTTCCCCGGCGGAAGCCCCAATCTGTGGTTCCCTGCCTAAGAGATGGACCAGCATATGTCAATCTTTCTCCTCAGCAGAGTTCCCATTTTCCGTAAAAAACGGGTATGACGCCCTAAGGCAGAAAAGGAGACTCCCCAGTAGAGTCGCCATTTGTGTAATTTTTCACACAAGAGAAGTAGAAAGAAAGGAACGGGCCCCACGGTGGGCGCCATTTTTCTGTAGCGAGCGATTTTGGACGCGGTTCTTAAGCGCTGGTCGCTCTCTGCGGTTTGAGCTTTGACTACAGGTCGATTCATTTTTTATCCTATTGTGAGCTGAATAAGGAAGGGAAATAGATGTCTCCAATTAACCCTGCTTTGCATACTGAGTTTAAACAGCGGTCTGTTAGGTTACGGATGCTATCAATGTGGGGGGGCCTTTGTACTGGTTATTCGTATTTCGCCAATACAGGTTTCTTTCTTTCTAGGGCTTAATGTTTCTGATGGGGAATAAGGATTAGGATGTTAGGACTGGTGCTTTTGAATTACTGCTTTTGATTGATGGAGATATGGGATTTGGGTTTTTTGTTGATTGCGCTCGCTAAGATCTTTTCTTTCGATTTTATGCCTACGTATTCCCGTTTACCGAAACAGGGAAATCAGAGCGTTCGTAGTTCCTCCTATTCTATGGGAGAGAATAGGAGGAAATGGGTGTTTTTGGTGTCTTGGTCAAAGCCCAAGACGTGAAGCGAAAGGTGATTTGTATCTGGTTCAAAGCCCAAGATGTGAAGCTAAAAGGTCTATTTGTGTCTTGTTTAAAGCCCAAGACGTGAAGCTGAAAGACCTCTACTTTAGAGAGAATTTGTCATCTCTAAAGAGGGGGAAGGAGAATTACTTTAACTGGGATACGTGGATCCGAGCAATGCCATAATTTCCGAAGAAAGGGTTTTAACCTGAAGGAGAAGACTTTAACTCAGTGTAGAGTAATGCCATCTTTCCTTAGGAATTTCTCATGCTAAAAGAGGGACATTGGCATGGATGTAGATAATCCAGAGCCGCTTACAGCGATTAGATGAAGGGAAAGGAGTTGTTGATGTTTGTGTACTGTGAACGAGGCACAGTTTTGATGCTAAAAGGTTGATTGGATCAACCAGTGGTTTTCTTATACAAAGCCTAAGAGGAGGCTAATTTCCGCTAGGAAAATCATTATACAAAGCCTAAGAGGAGGCTATTATGTGTCTCATACAAAGCCCGAGAGAGAGGCTAAAAGTTTTTGACCCAGTGGGGCATATCGTTATACAAAGCCTAAGAGGAGGCTAAAAGAGTTCGACTCTTGCTTAAGGAATTTGTATCTCGTACGAGGCCCGAGATGGACGCAAAAAGGGGTGATTGACTCAACGAGGGAATCTTTTGTGTCTCATACAAAGCCTGAGAGAGAGGCTAAAAGGATTTGACTCTACAGGGGAATCTTTTATACTCAATAAGAGAGTGTTTTTGTATCTCGTACAAAGCCCGAGAGAGAGGCGAAAAGGTTATTTTGACTCCACTGGGGAGAATTTTGGTATCTCGTACGAAGCCTGAGATGGAGGCTATTGTAACTGTTTCAGTTGAGTGACAGATCCAATATACTGATTTAAAAGAGAAAATCAGTTCTTATATGAGTAACACTGTACACAGGGATTTCATTTGAGGATCAGGGATATTTCCTTCTCTTTGAGGAAACGGGAAATCCAAAGGGTATTGAGACTATCCGAGTCTGCGGGTTTCCTTCCTATTTAACGAAGGGTGCTTGAGAATGTCTTTGAGACTCAAGGAAGTTAGACTGTCCGTGTCTAGAGTTTTATCTTTTGTACTATGCTTCGAGAAACAGTAGTAGACTCTATGAAAGGACTGTTCTATGAGGATGGCTAGGTTCTGTTCCTATACCTCTAGGAGGTCGTCGGGACAATTTGTACGAAGCCCAAAAGGAGGCTGGGAACTTTTAAGAAGCCGACGGGTCCTTGTACGAAGCCCAAGAGGAGGCTATCATTCCCGGAGGAAGAGATCATTATACGAAGCCTAAGAGGAGGCTGTGAATACTTCTAAGAAGCCGTAGGGTCCTTGAATAATGCCCAAGAGGAGGCCGATGCTTTTAAGAAGCCCGTGGGTCTATCATCTCCTTTCCATTAGGAGAGATAACTCTTTTAAAGATGAAAACCACTGGTAAACGTGCGAGGTTTACTATCCAGCGATTTTTAGCTTTTAAAGAGGGTTCCTTAGTTAAGGTTCAAGATTATGACCGTAGTGGGTACCCAAACCCCGAGACATTCAAGGCAAGCTATCCACAAGGAATAGATCAAGTCAGGAAAGTTTGAGAATTGGGAAGAAACTCAAAGATGCCATTCACGGAGAATACATTCATCTTGGGGAGTAGAGCTTCTTGACGATTCCTAAGGAGGACAGCCGAAGAGAAGACTGTATCTGGTGCTCCTATTGGGGATCTAGGCGTCTATTTCTATGAATAAGTGAAACGGCGTCACCTAGTTCTAGACGTAGTTGCCGGGGAAACTTGAAATATCTATACTATTATTACACAGTAGATATGAGTTTATGAAAGGAGACTTACAGTGAGCAGCCCCACAATACAGTTTATAATATGAAAGCAGTAAATGAAAGCGATAACCACTTACTCGGTTGTAGTGCTTCCATGCTGTTTGGTTAGTTGTTCAACAAAGAAAGATTAAAAACAACAGTATATTCAAAATCAAAGGAGAAAGTGCTTTGAAAAAGAAAGATTTGG
The DNA here is from genome assembly GCA_022829125.1 of Lathyrus tuberosus. Lineage (NCBI taxonomy): Eukaryota > Viridiplantae > Streptophyta > Magnoliopsida > Fabales > Fabaceae > Lathyrus > Lathyrus tuberosus. The sequence goes on along the minus strand of JALAZF010000089.1, from coordinate 924,230 downwards.
GGCTTACAGCTCAAGGAGAGGCCCAGGGTTTTATCAGTGAGCGCACTGTTTGACTTTGTACAGCAGGACTTATACAAGTGACTGGGGCCCAAAATGATTTTCTGTACAAAGGGATGGGTCTTACACTCTCTCAAGAGGCCCAAAAAGTTTAAAGAAAATAGAAATGGGTCTTACTACTCGAGGGTAGGCCCAGATGGTTTTTATTTTTAAACGGGCGACGATCGCGCCGTTTACTTGTACAGAGGGACTTATACAAATGAGTGAGGCCCAAAAAGTTTTTGTACAAGGGGGATGGGTCTTACACTCTCTCAAGAGGCCCAAAAAGTTTTGAGATGAATAAATGGGTCTTACTACTCGAGGGTAGGCCCAGATGATTTTTGAAAAGGCGACGATCGCGCCGTTTGTTTTTTGACGGTATCGGGACTTATACAATAAGTGAGGCCCAAAGATGATTTGGTCAAAAAAAGGATTGGGTCTTACACTCTAATAGAGGCCCAAAGTGTTTTGAAAATGATTTAAGAGGGTTGAATTAATCCAAAACCCTAATTTATTTCCAAAAATGTATTTAATTGAATAAAAATTCAATTAAAAATGATCAAAAATTGTTTAACACATGGAAAACAAATTGTGATCTTGGATTAATGCTTCAAAAATTAATTATTGACCTACAAAATAATTAGAAAGCATTAAAAGTTGCAAAATCAATGTAGAAAAAATATTTAAAATGCCAAAAACAATCAAAATATTAATTCTTTACAAAAATATCAATTATATGAAATAAATAATATTTTTGGGATTTTTTGATAAAATAAAATATTTTAACATTTTTGTGAATTATTAAAAAAAGAATCAACTCAAAATCATTAAAACTCAGAGAGAAATTAATTTTTGAATCAATTAAACAAAATCACAAAATTCAAATATTCAAATTATTCAAAAATGGCGCCAAGAATAGCTGAAGAACACGCGCGTGTTCTTGGTTCCTCAGATTTGCGTTTTCTATCCAATCTCCATGAATACGTAATCATATCATGCAATCCACATATCATTATGCTCGTCTCAACCTCACGATCATGTCTATGTACTTTAATTTCATTTAAATTAAACATACAACAAGAAATCACGAAGAGACCTCAAGAACCCTAATTTCTGCATGAAGGCTAGGATTTTTGATACACGATTCAAACAATGCAATTAATTGAGGGAAAACATTCCATGCATGATTATGAACATATAGCCAAATTATTGTGCGAGGAAATATGCATAGATTGAGAGATGACCAAGTATGTGCTTACCTCTAAGTCGTGACAGCAAGAGCAGATGTGATTTTGAGTTGGAGGTGTTACAGACAAGTTGTGATGATCTGGACAGCTTCCTTACACCATATGGAGTGTGTTTGAACACTTGGATTGAATTGAAATGGACTGGATCAGTTTATGGCATCTCAGCTGCAACTTCACTTCAAACTTGTGTGGATGGCAAGTGATTTTGAGATTTTGATGTTCCAGATATTATGTGAGTGTTTGATCAGCTCATATGTGATGTATGTGAGGTGTGTGAGTGATTGGTTTGTGCAGAATTGCTCTCAAACTCAAAACCCGATAGCTACCTTGCTAAGAAAGGCATTTTTGCCAAGAGAAAGAGATTTTGAGGAAAGCATCTGTTAGATGGCTTTGGTGTACTTAAACTGACCACAATTGAGCTCTATTTATAGTAGAGCAAGTTTGTTTTGCAAGGAATAGTGCATGGCAGCTGGTAAGTAGGTTTCCTCAATGTTGGCCAATGGAAATGAAAGTCTCCTCTAGCCATTGACTAGAGGTTAGGGCACAGAGCTTTGGTCCCCTTGGTCTTGGATAAGTCTTGACTGATTTCAGATGAGAATGGCTCAGTCCATGCCACCTTGATGGTTCCATTGAATGCCTCATTCCAAATTTGAAGTCTTGTCCCTATTTTGGCAACTCTAGGTTCAACATGTTATTTCTTGTTCCATGGACTTTGGAGGCTTGGCTCAGTGATTGTCCCCTTTAGATTCAATCCTCTGAGGTGTCCAAGTGGATTGGAGCAATTGCAATTGGCTGATTTTGGCAAATCGAGCCAAAATGCAAATTCTGCCTTGCCTTGACAGATTTCAGCAAGGCAACTTGCCAATGTTGTATCTCATGATGTAGGTTGAATTTGGCAATGTTCTTGGCCATTTTGGAAAGCTCTTACATGATACAACAACTGTTTGAACAAGTTTGGTTTTGATCTCTTTTGATTCCAAGTGAAAAATCCCCCTACATTTGGCAAAAAGTGAAGGCAAATTCTGACTTAGTGAAAATTTCACTAAGTGTTGGAAAAAGTGACTTTTTCACTTTTCAGCCACTTTGATCACTCCATAACTCAAAATCCTTAATGAATTGGAATGGCTTGAAGTTGAAGTTTTTGTAGGTGATAATGAGGGCTACAAATCCATCTTTGGATGAGAAAAAATGGCCTTGTGGTTTAGGAGTTATGGTCCTCCAAAGTTGGTACCTTTGCCACTTTATTTTTAACTTAGAAAAATTTCTAAGTTTTATGGTTACCCCTTTTACAAGTTATCTCACTTTTCTTGATGAATGATGATTCAAATCATACATTAACATCATTTTAGGGTTAAAAATCCATTTTGGTGAAAAATCTCAAAAAGTCAAAGTTGACTTTTGTGCACAGTTGACTTTTTATCAAATGAATTCCAAACTGTGCAATTCTTCAGGAAATCATGTCCTTGACCTAAATCAAACTTGATGGACATGTTCCATGGATGTCATAGGGTGTATTGAGGCATGTCATAGGGCTTGGGAGCATGTCCTGGTCAAAAGTCAAAGTTACAGTTGACTTTTCCCTTAAAACCCTAATTGTGGTGCAGATGAAAATGAGACTTGTTGCTCAAGCTTCTTGGATCAATCCATTGTTCCAAATGGATCAATATGGTGTATTAGAGACCCTCAAATCATCTCTTGAGGTCTTGGCTCATGGTTTGTCCCAAAAGTCAACTTAGGGGTGAATTAGGTCAAGAAACCCTAATTCCTGATTTTTGATGAATGCATCCCCTGAGGCAAAATTGACTTGATGCATGGGTTCATGAGGTTCCATGAAGTATATTAGGTTATGTTTTGGATCATTGCCTTGTGCCCAGATGAAAATTTCCATCTGGAGACCCTGGTCGACCAAAACCCTAATTTGGTGACACTGTCGATCTTGAGACTTGATCCACCTAGAAGGGAGCAGCCTTATGCTTAATCCTTGAAGTGGGAGTCCTTTTTGATCCATTGTGGATGTTTAAGAGATTAGAAAAGTTGAAGATCATGTCATTTCTTGATTGATCCTTTGTCTAAGCACTCAGAGAGGGCTTGAAACCCTAATTTTGATTGTATTGGATGCTCACCCATCTTTGGGGAGACTGATGAAGCATGATGGTTCATCCATATTGTGATAATGATTTTCACAATGATGGGAAATCTAAGTGGTCAAAATTTGGGGTATTACACCCATTGGTAGTGATTCTGAGCCATACTCTCGATGAGTTGTTGGGCTTCATCATAGGGTTTATCCATGAGTGTACCACCAGCGGCGACATCTATTGTCAATCTTGTGTTGTACAAGAGACCATTGTAAAACGTGTGGATAATTAACCAATCCTCAAGACCATGATGCGGGCATATCCTCCTCATATCTTTGTATCTTTCCCATGCATCATATAAAGACTCGTTGTCTTTTTGTCTGAAGCTGTTGATTTGGGCTCTCAGCATAGCTGTTTTGCTTGGCGGAAAATATCGTTCCAGAAAGACCTTCTTTAAATCTTCCCAAGAAGTAATAGAATTTGATGTCAAGGAGTGCAACCAAGCCCAAGCTCTATCTCTTAATGAGAAAAGGAAAAGACGTAGTCTTATGGCGTCTGCGGTTACACCATTCACTTTCACTGTGTCTGCGTACTGCACAAACTTGGTTAGATGTTCGTTCGGATTTTGTGTTGGGTTTCCAGAAAATTGATTTTGTTGCACAGTGGATAATAGCGAGGGTTTCAACTCGAAATCGTTTCGGTTGATAGATGGAGCGATAATGTTGTTGTGAGGTTCTTGTTGAGATGCGGCAGCATAATACTTAAGAGGTCGGTTCTATGGTGGATCAGCCATGTTTGGTTCTGATTCGGAATCTGATTCGGATTCAAGTTCAGGATCTAATTGAGACTCAGGTTCTGATAAAGGAAAAGGGATATCGTAAGCTAAGCAGTATTCTTGGATACTTCTTTTTACGGTAAGAAGACGTTCAGGTTCGTCTGTTGGTCGTACGACGTCTTCGCCAGAAGAGCGAGTACTTGGCATACAATCAACAGAAAGGGAATTTTGATTTTTGCCTTAGTCTATATGACGTAACAAAGGAATTACGATGTCGACTTAATTAGTCCCCGGCAACGGCGCCAAAAACTTGATCGCGACTTTATGAGTCGAATGGGGGTTACTGCAAGTATATAATTGTATCGCGTAGTTTTAAAAGATTATCGATCCCACAGAGACTAAAAATCGAACACACCGTTATCTATCGTTACTATGTTTATCTAAGGCTAATCAGAATTTGGGTTTGTAGTTCAAACGGGAAATTAAAGGGAAATTAAAATTTGGGAATACTAGTTATGAATAAGTTATCGGTATATAATTCGGTAACCAACGTGAAATTTATTAAACCTAAGCGTATAAAGATTTATCACCCTATTCATCTGTAGGAAAAACCGGTTTAAAAGCCCTCAACTCACACTCCCGTGGTTATTGCTTCGGACTATACTTCTAAGTCAATACGTCTGCTCTAGCTAGCCCGTATGAGGTTAAAAATACTTTTTGAAAACTAATTAAACCTAATTAACTTTAAAGCGCTTCCGCTGTTTTTAAAACTAATGCCCGATTTCAGCTATCCGGGTAAAGCCTCACACTCCCGTGGTCTTGACTTTAACCTATGTTACTTTTTTACTCTCGTAACAAAAGTTGGGTTTTAAATTAAGAAATCGAAGCCAGAAGAAGGATTGATTATTAATTTTAGCTTAGAGAAAATTAATTCATCTTAGTTACTTCATTACATACCGATAAGATCGGTTTAGCTCGACATAATTAGGAAATTAAACGCAAAGGCAGGGAAATAAATAAACACAGACATAACTAAGAAATAAATAAACAATGCTTGAATTAAATAACGGAACCTGGAATTCAGTAATAACAGCAACATCAATCCCTCAACAAGCTGGTAGGTTCTTGCTTGAATGAAATAAATTGCAAAGGTTGAAGGCAATGAAACAAAAACAAAAACTAAGTCGTAATAGTTCCTCAGTGTGAGAAACTATTACTTTTGTTCGGTAATGGTTGACAAGGAAATGGAAATGCAAAGTAAAAAATGAAACTAAAGCTCTGGAAACAATTTGGCAGCAAGACAGTATACTTGATAAGAGAATTTGGCCACCCTTTGTTCTTCGTAAATGCTTGTATTTATAGGCTCAGTTGAGGTAGAAGTTGGAGAGAATTCAGCCACTCACACTGACAGTTACACCACTTTGGACCTAGAAATCTTCGGAGGAAAATGACATCGTGTGAAACTGCTCTCTGAGAATTCGTGGTCAAGTCTCTGCTCCAACGTGTAAATTAAACGCATGACGATCGTGGTACATTGTTACGGTCGTGGTGCATTTTGAAGCTGCCACGGTCGTGGCGCACCCATGACGGTCGTGATATCAGCAATTTCTGATTTCTTCAATTTTTCTTCTCTTTTCTGCTCTTTTCTTGCATGTTTTGGTTCTTTTCCACACTTAGCATACTTTGACTTGTAAAATGTGATTACCTGCAAAAACACTTAAATAATCTCGAGAAAATCAGATATTAGACGAAAAACGGAATAAGAAACTAACATAAATCGAAGTAAAAATATGATATAAATTCGTGTTATCATTTACCTATCACTGACCAAGTGTCATACCCCAAATTTTGACCACTAAGATTTCCCATCATTGTACAAATCATCATCACAATATGGTTAAACCATCATACCTCATCAGTCTCCCCAAAGATGGGTGAGCATTCACTACTATCAAAGATTAGGGTTGCAAGCCCTCTCCGAGCTCTTAGACAAAGGATCAATCAAGAAATGACATGATATTCAACTTGTCTAGCCTCTCAAACATCCACAAAGGTTCAAGAGGACTCCCACTTCAAGGATTAAGCACAAGGCTTCTCCCTTCTAGGTGGATCAAGCCTTAAGATCGCCAATGTCACCAAATTAGGGTTTGGTCGACCAGGACCTCCAGATGGAAAGTTTCCTCTGGGCATGAGCCAATGCTTCAAAGCATAACCTATGATTCTCTAAGGGACATCATAAACCCAATCATCAAGTCAATTTAGCCTCAGGGGATGCATTCACCAAAAATCAAGAATTAGGGTTTCTTGACCTAATTCACCCCTAAGTTGACTTTTGGGACAAAACATGAGCCAAGACCTCAAAGGATGATTTAAGGGTCTCTAATACACCACATTGATCCATTTGCAACAATAGATTGAGCCAAGAAGCTTGAGCAACAAGTTTCAATTTCATCTGAACCACAGTTAGTGTTTCGCGAGAAAAGTCAACTATATCTTTGACTTTTGACCAGGACATACTCCCAAACCTTAGGACATGATTCAATACACCCTATAACACCTATGAAATCAATCCATCAAGTTTGAATTAGGTCAAGGACTTGATTTCATAGAGGATCACACAGTTTGGAATTCATCTGACAAAAAGTCAACAGTGCACAAAAGTAGAACTTTGACTTTTTGAGATTTTTCACAATTATGGTTTTTTAACCCTAAAATGATGTTAATGTGTGATTTGAATCATCATTCATCAAGAAAAATCAAGAAAAGTTGGATAACTTGTAAAAGGGGTAACTGTCATACCCCAAATTTTGACCACTAAGATTTCCCATCATTGTGAAAATCATCATCACAATATGGAGGAACCATCATACTTCATCAGTCTCCCCAAAGATGGGTGAGCATTCACTACAATCAAAATTAGGGTTTCAAGCCCTCTCTGAGTGCTTAGACAAAGGGTCAATCAAGGAATGACATGATCTTCAACTTTTCTAACCTCTCAAACATCCACAATGGATCAAAAGGACTCCCACTTCAAGGATTAAGCACAAGGCTGCTCCCTTCTAGGTGGATTAAGTCTCAAGATCGACAGTGTCACCAAATTAGGGTTTTGGTCGACCAGGGCCTCCAGATGGAGATTTTTCATCTGGGCATAAGCCAATGATCCAAAACCTAACCTAATATACTCCATGGAACCTCATGGACCCAATCATCAAGTCAATTTTGCCTCAGGGGATGCATTCATCAAAAATCAGAAATTAGGGCTTCTTGACCTAATTCACCCCTAAGTTGACTTTTAGGGCAAATCATGAGCCAAGACCTCAAAGGAGGGTTTGAGGGTCTCTAATGAACTATATTGATCCATTTGGAACAATGGATTAATCCAAGAAGCTTGAGCAACAAGTCTCAATTTCATCTGCACCACAGTTAGGGTTTTAAGGAAAAAGTCAACTGTAACTTTGACTTTTGACCAGGACATGCTCCCAAGCCCTATGACATGCATCAATATACCCTATGACACCCATGGAACATGTCCATCAAGTTTGATTTAGGTCAAGGACATGATTTCATGAAGAATTGCACAGTTTGGAATTCATCTGATAAAAAGTCAACTGTGCACAAAAGTCAACTTTGACTTTTTGAGATTTTTCACCTAAATGGATTTTTAATCCTAAAATGATGTTAATGTATGATTTGAATCATCATTCATCAAGAAAAATCAAGAAAAGTTGGGTAACTTGTAAAAGGGGTAACCATAAAAAACTTAGAAAATTTTCTAAGTTAAAAATAAAGTGGCTAGGGTACTAACTTTGGAGGGTCATAACTCCTAAACCACAAAGCCATTTTCTCCCATCCAAGGCTTGATTTGTAGATCTCATTGCCCTCTACAAAAACTTCAACTAGACCTAATTCCAACTCCTCATGGATTTTGAGTTATGGAGTGATCAAAATCAAGAAAAGTCACTTTGTTCCAACACTTAGTGAAAATTTCACTAAGTCAGATTTTACCCTACTTTTTGCCAAATGTAGGGGGATTTTTCACTTGGATTCAAAAGAGATCAAAACCAAATATGTTCAAACAGTTGTTGTATCATGTAAGGGCTTTCCAGAATGGCCAAGAACATTACCAAATTCAATTTGAGCCATGAGATATGACATTGGAAAGTTGCCTTGCTGAAATCTGTCAAGGCAAGGCAGAATTTGCATTTTTGCTCGATTTGCCAAAATCAGCCAAATCCAAATGCTCCTATCCACTTGGACACCTCTGAGGATAAAATCTAAAGGGGACAATCACTGAGCCAAGCCTCCAAAGTCTTTGGAACAAGAAATAACATGTTGAACCTAGAATGGCCAAAATAGGGACAAGACTCCAATTTTGGATTGGAGTATTCAATGGAAGCATCAAGGTGGCATGGACTGAGCCATTTGCAACTGAATTCAGTCAAGACTTATCCAAGACCAAGGGAACCACAGCGTTGTGCCCTAACCTCTAGTCAATGGCTAGAGGAGACTTGGATTTCCATTGGCCAACATTGAACAAACACCTGCTGCAATTGCCATTCACTGTGGATCCCAAAACAAACTTGCTCTACTATAAATAGAGCTCATTTGTGCTCAGTTTGAGTACACCAAATCCATCAAACAGATGCTTTCCTCAAAACCTCTTTCTCTTGGCAAAAATGCCTTCTTTAGCAAGGCAACTGTGAGTTTTTGAGCTCGAGAGCTTTTCCATCACAATCAATCACACACACACCTCATATATATCATATGTAAGCTGTGCAAACTATCACAAGTGACCTGTAATCACAAAATCACAAAGTCACCTCTCAAAACCTCAAAATAGGCTTTTGTTGCATTTTTCAAGCCATGTCTTGATTCAGTCACTTTCCAAACCAGATAAAACCTCAAACACACTCCAAATATCATCCTTGAACTGTCCCAAATGGTTCCCCTCATTTGGAACACCATTTGAGAGAGTTGCTATTTTGGTCACTTTTAACCCCTTTTGCAAGAAAGGGACTGTTTGTGTTTTTGCAGGTACCAATCAATTCCAATCATCCTAAAAGCTGCTAAGGGATCATTTGAGTGTGTCTAAAGCATCAAATCATTTCTGGAACAAGAGGTTTGACAGATTGCACAAAAGCTCCAAAATCTCAAAAAAGAGGTAAGCCTCACAACTTGGAATCTTTGAATCATGCAATGCTTTGAAGTCCACTGATCATAAACATCTCATAAATGTTGTATAGGTTGTGTTTGAGCTAATCCACCATGTAGTCCATGCTTGTAGCAAGTTGTAGCATAGAAAATGCAATTATAGGTCATTTTCAAAACCACTATCGGGTCTTGAGGAGGGAGTGTGATCTGAAAAAACTACCACCACCATTGGATTCCTTATGAAATTCTGGTCCAGATGCATATAAATTTTGTCTCAAACCATTAAGAATTGAGAAAGTTATGAACTTCACGTTTCTGAGCCAAAACTTGCCAAAACTTGCCTTGGGCCAGGCCTAAAACCAAGTCATGCCTTGTATATTTGTTGTTTTGTTTCAAACAATGGATGTATCACCACCCCAGTGGTAAGGCGCGCGCCTTGTAACCTTGAGGTCTTGGGTTCAAACCCCACCCATGCCATTTTGTGTTTTTTCACATTTTGCCATTTTTTCTAATATTTTCATGGTTTATTAATTAATTGGAAAATTAATAACTCTTTCAATTTTAATTATTTTTGATTGGTTCTTTTTGCAAAAAATCACAAAAATGTTGAAATATTTTATTCCACAAAAACTTGAATTTATATTATTTATTTAATATAATTAGTATTTTTGTGAATAAATTCATTTTTATTTGTTTTTAAACATTTTAAAATGAATATTCATCTTGAAAAATCAAGACCAAATGAGTTTTAATATCTCTTGTGATTTATACCTCATTTTTCAAACCTTAAACAAAAATCACAAGTAGTTTATTCAAACCTATTTGGTATTTTTCATTGATTTTCTTTAAATATTTACTTTTAAAGAATAAAATTAGGGTTCCATTGATTTTCACTCAAACAAATCATTGTCAAACACTCATGGGCCTCTAATAGAGTGTAAGACCCAATCCTTTTTTTTTTGACCAAACCATTTTTGGGCCTCAGTGTATTGTATAAGTCCCGATACCATCAAAAACAAACGACGCGATCGTCGCCTTTTGAAAAATAACCTTTTGGGCCTCTCCTTGAGCTATAAGACCCATTCAAAACTTTTGGGCCTCTAATAGAGTGTAAGACCCAACCCCCTTTTAACCAAAACCATTTTGGGCCTCACTTATTGTATAAGTCCCTCCGCGTTAAAAGAAAACCTCGGCGCGATCGCCATTTTTAACGAAAAGTCAAATTGGGCCTACCCTCGTGTAGTAAGACCCATCTCTTTTTCTTTAAACTTTTTGGGCCTCTTGAGAGAGTGTAAGACCCATCCCTTTGTACAGAAAACCTTTTTGGGCCTCAGTCACTTGTATATTTCCCTCTGTACAAATTCAAACAGTGCGCTCACTGATGAAACCCTGGGCCTCTCCTTGAGCTGTAAGCCCCAAATCTTTCTTTTTCAAAGCACTTTCTCCTTTGATTTTGAATATACTGTTATTTTCAATCTTTCTTTGTTGAACAACTAACCAAATAGCACGGAAGCTCTACAACCGAGTAAGTGTTTATACGCTTTCATTTACCGCTTTCATATACATATAACTGTATTGTGGGGCTGTTTCGCTGTAAGTCTTCTTTCATAAACTCATATCAACTGTGTAATAATAGTATAGATATTTAGAGTTTCCCCGGCAACTACGTCTAGAACTAGGTGACACCGTTTCATTTATTCGTAGAAATAGACAACTAGATCCCCAATAGGATCACCAGATACAGTCTTCTCTTCGGCTGTCCTCATTAGGAATTGTCAAGAAACTCTACTCCCAGAGATGAATGTATTCTTCGTGAATGGCATCTTTGAGTTTCTTCCAAATTCTCGAACTTTCCTGACTTGATCTATTCCTTGTGAATAGCTTGCCTTGAATTTCTCGGGGTTTGGGGACCCACGGGCTTCTTAAAAGCATCGGCCTCCTCTTGGGCATCGTACAAGGACCCACAGGCTTCCTAAAAGCAACCCCGCCTCCTCTTGGGCTTAGTACAAGGACCCTACGGCTTCATAGAAGTACAAAAGATGACACTCTAGACTTGGACAGTCTAATCTCCTTGAGTCTCAAAGACATCCTCAAGTGACCCCTTCGTTAAATAGGAAGAAAACCCGTAGACTCGGAAAGTCTCAATACCCTTCGGATTTCCCACTTCCTTAAAGAACAGGAATAACCCGGATCCTCGAATCAAATCCCTGAGTGCAACGTTGTTCATATAAGAACTGATTTTCTCTTTAACAATCAGTCTACTGGACCTGTCACTCAACTGAAACAGTCGCCACAGCCTCCTCTTAGGCTTGGTATAATGATCCTTCTCCAGTGAAATTACCCTCCTCTTGGGCTTTGTACAATGATCCTCCCCAGCGGAGTCAAACAACGTTTAGCCTCTTTCTCGGGCTTTGTACGAGACACATAAGAGACTCCCTCGTTTAGTCAATCACCCCTTTCGCCTCCATCTCGGGCTTCGTACGAGATACAAAAAACTATCTTGTTGAGTCAAATAGCCTCCATCTCGGGCTTTATACGAGATACCAAAAGATTCCCTCGTTGAGTCAAAACCTTTTAGCCTCTCTCTCGGGCTTTGTACGAGACACATATTAGCCTCCTCTTAGGCTTTGTATAAGAAAACCACTAGTTGATCCAATCAACCTTTTTAGCATCAAATTTGTGCCTCGTTCACAGTACACAAACATCAACAACTCCTTCCCCTCCATCTAACTGCTGTAAGCGGCAAGCCTCTGGATCATCTACATCCATGCCAATGTCCCTCTTTTAGTATGAGAAATTCCTAAGGAAAGATGGCATTACTCTACACTGAGTTAAAGTCTTCTCCTTCAGGTTGAAATCCCCTATAAAGGAAATTATGGCATTGCCGGATTCACAAATCCCGGTTAAAGTAATTCTCCTTTATAAAACAGTCGTAACAGACAAACCCCTCTTTAGAGATGACAAATTCTCTCTAAGGTCAACACTTTTAGCTTCACATCTTGGGCTTCGAACAAGATACAAATAAACTCTTCAGCTTCACATCTTGGGCTTTGAACAAGATACAAACCACCTTTTGCTTCACGTCTTGGGCTTTGAACAAGACACCAAAACAACCATTTCCTCCCATAAATAGGAGGAACTACGAACGCTCTGATTTCCCTGTTTCGATAAACGGGAATACGTAGGCATAAGATTGAAAGAAAAATCTTAGCGAGCACACTAAACAAAAACCCAAAATCCCATACTTTCATATATATCCGTCCTAACATCTCAACCGATAGCCTAAAGCACCCCTCGTCAACAAAATAAACTTAGGAGAAACCCCGAATCTTTGTAGCATCTGTAACCTAACAGACCGCTGTTTAATCTCAGTATGCAAGCAGGGTTAATTGGAGACATCTATTTCCCTTCCTTCATCAGCTTTAATAGGATAAAAAATGAATCGAACTGTAGTACCAGAGCGATCGTGCTTCGCAACCACATCCAAAAATCACTCGCTACAGTAACCATAAAAACTTAGAAAATTTTCTAAGTTATGGAACAAAGTGGCTAGGGTACCAACTTTGGAGGACCATAACTCCTAAACCACAAGGCCATTTTTCCCCATCCAAAGCTGGATTTGTAGCCCTCATGGCCCTCTACAAAACTTTAACTACACATCATTCCAATTCATTATGGATTTTGAGTTATGGAATGATCAAAGTGGCTGAAAACATGAAATGCCACTTTTTCCAACATTTAGTGAAATTTTCACTAAGTCAGAATCTGCCTTCACTTTTTTCCAAATGTAGGGGCATTTTTCACTTGGATCCAAAAAGTATCAAAACCAATTATGATCAAACAGTTATTGTATCATATAAGGGCTTTCCAAAATGGCCAAGAACTCCATCAAATTCCACTTGAGCCATGAGATATGACAATGGCAATATGCCTTGCTGAAAACTGCCAAGGCTAGGCAGAATTTTGCACTTTTGCTCGATTTGGAAAAATCAGATAATTCCAAGCCTTGTCATCACTTTGGACACATCTGAGGATCAAATCTAAAGGGAACAAACACTGATCCAAGCCTCCAAAGTCTTTGGAACAAGAAGTAGCATGCCAAACCTAGAAATCCCTAAAAGAGGGACAAGACTCCAATTTTGGATTGGAGCATTTAATGGATGCACCAAGGTGGCATGGACTGACACATTTGCAACTGAATTAAGTCAAGAATGATCCAACAACTAGGGAACCACAGCTCTGTGCTCTAACCTCTAGTCAATGGCTAGAGGAGACTTGAGATTCCAAAGTACAACCATTGGTCAAACCTCTGCAGCAGTTGCCATTCACTATTGCTTGCAAAACAAACTTGCTCTACTATAAATAGAGCTCATTTGTGCTCAGTTTGAGTACACCAAAGCACTACAACACTTGCTTTCCTCAAAATCTCTTTCTCTTGGCCAAAATGCCTTCTTTAGCAAGGTAACTCTGAGTTTTTGAGTTAGGGAGCAATTACACCACAACTCATGATCCAAACACCCCAATATGTCATATCTAAGTTGTCCAAACTCACACAAGTGACCTATAATCCGGAAAACTCAAAGTCACATCTCAAAACCTCAAAATAGGCTTTTTTTGCATTTTTCAAGCCATGTCTTGATTCAGTCACTTTCCAAACCAGATAAATCCTCAAACACACTCTAAATATCATCCTTGAATTGTCCCAAATGGCTCCCAACATATGGAACACCATTTGAGGGAGTTGCTATTTTGGCCATTTTAACCCATTTTGCAAGAAAGGGCCGGTTTTTGTTTTTGCAGGTTCCAGCTGATTCCAATCATCCTAAAAGCTTCTAAGGGATCATTTGAGAGTGTCCAAAGCATCAAACCATTTCTGGAACAAGAAACTTGGCAGATTGCACAAAAAACTCCAAAAGCTCAAAAAGAGGTAAGCATCATGACTTGAACTTTCCAAAATATACATTTCTTTGAGGTCCACTGATCATGCACATCTTGTGCATGTTATATGTGTTGTGTTTGCACCAAATTGTCATGCAATCCTTGCTGTATCATGGGATAGCACAGAAAATGCAATTAGAGGCCTATTTCAAAACCACTATCGGGTTTTAAAATAGGGACATGATCTGAAAAAAATACCACCACCATTGGATTCCTTGTGAAATTCTAGGTAGGATAGACCTAAATTTTGTCTCAATCCATGGAGAAATGAGAAAGTTATGGCCTTCATGTTTCTGAGCCAAAACTTGCCTTGCCTTGCCTTGGCCAGGCCTAGGACACAAGGCAAGCCTTGTGTATTTGTTGGTTTGTTTCAATCATTGGATGTATCACCACCCCCGTGGTAAGGCGCACGCCCTATAACCTTGAGGTCGTGGGTTCAAACCCCACCCAGACCATTTTGTGTTTTCTCACATTTTGCTATTTTTTTCCAATATTTTCATGTTTTATTAATTAATTGGAAAATTAATAACTCCTTCAATTTTAATTATTTTTTATTGGTTCTTTTTGTAAAAAATCAAAAAAATGTTGAAATATTTTATTCCCCAAAAAAATTAGATTTATATTATTTATTTAATATAATTAGTATTTTTGTGAATAAATGTCTTTTATTTGTTTTTAAACCTTTTAAAAATAAATATCCATTTTGGAAAATCAAAACCAAGTAGGTTTTAATTCATCTTGTGATGAAAGCCTCATTTTTCAAACCTAAAACCAAAATCACAAGTTGTTTATTCAAACTTATTTGGAATTTTTATCATTTGTATTAATTTTCTTTGAATAATTATATTAAAAAATGATGAAATTAGGGTTTTATTGAATTTCACCCTAACAAACTTTTTTCAAACACTCATGGGCCTCTAATAGAGTGTAAGACCCAATCCTTTGTAAATACAAGCATATTTTGGGCCTCAAAGGTTGTATAAGTCCCGTTGTATTTCAAAAGTTCGGCGCGATCATCGCCCGTTTAAAACAAACCATCTGGGCCTCTCCTCGAGCTATAAGACCCATTCAAAATCATTTTGGGCCTCTAATAGAGTGTAAGACCCAATCCCTCTTTGAAACCAAAATAGTTTGGGCCTCAGTCATTGTATAAGACCCACGGTGTTTTCAAAACCTCGGCGCAATTGTCGCCCTTTTCAAAATAAACCCTGGGCTTCTCCTTGAGCTATAAGACCCATATTTGTTCACTTTCAATCATTTTGGGCCTCTTGAGAGAGTGTAAGACCCATACCCTTTGTACAAAAAACCTTTCTTGGGCCTCAGTCACTTGTATAAGTCCCTGTACAAAACGACAGTGCGATCACTGATAAAACCATGGGCCTCTCCTTGAGCTGTAAAGCCCAATTTTCCTTTCAAAAGAACTTTCTCCTTTGATTTTGAATATAATATTGTTATCAAAGCTTTCTTTGTTGAACAACTAACAATACAGTATGGAAGCTCTACAATCGAATAAGTGTTTACCCGCTTTCATTTACCGCTTTCCTATGTATATAACTGTACTGTGGGGCTGTTTCACTGTAAATCTTCTTTCATAAACTCATATCGACTGTGTAATACTAGTATAGATATTTAGAGTTTCCCTGGCAACTACTTCTAGAACTAGACAAAACCTCGTCTCCTCACATCCGACGTTCTCCCGGATACTTCAACATAACCTAAACCATGAGAATTTTCTTTTACAACAATTTTAGATAACTAGATCTAAGAAATCTCCCCCCTTAAATAGTTCATATACAGAAGGCCAATGTTCCAAGTGAAACCCCTTCTGGAACTGTTCATCCGCCTCCTCTTGGGCGTTGTACAAGGACCCGTCGGCTTCTTAGAAGTTTTCACAGCCTCCTCTTAGGCTTCGTATAAGGATTCTTCCTCCGGGAAGATAGCCTCCTCTTGGGCTTTGTACAAATTGTCCCTTCGGCTTCTTAAAAGTTTTTCTCGCCTCCTCTTGGGCTTCAAACAAATTGTCCTGACGACCTCTTAAAGGTATAGGAACAGAAATTAGTCATCTTAATAGAACTGTCTTTCAAAGAGTTAGATCTTCCTACCACGAACATACTGTCTCTTGATCTCTCTTAAGCATAGTACAAAAGATAAAACTCTAGACTTGGACAGTCTAATCTCCTTGAGGCTCGAAGACATTCTCAAGTTCCTTTCAAAAATAGGAAAACACACCCGTAGACTTGGGTAGTCTCAATACCCTTCGGATTCCCGTTTCCTTAAAGAACAGGAAATAATCCCGGTCCTCAGATCAAATCCATGAGTACAACATTACCCATATAAGAACTGATTTTCTATTTTAACCAACATACTGGACCTGTCACTCAACTGAAACAGTAACCCTAGCCTCCTCTTGGGCTTTGTACAATGATTCTCCCCAGCAGAGTTAACCTTTGTAGCCTCTATCTCGGGCTTCGTACGAGATACAAAAACACTCTCTTGTTGAGTATAAAATACTCTCTTGTTGAGTCAAACATTTTTAGCCTCCATCTCGGGCTTCGTACGAGATATAAAATCACTCTCTTGTTGAGTATAAAAGACTCCCTTGTTGAGTCAAACATTTTTAGCCTTCATCTCGGGCTTTGTACGAGATACAAAACACTCTCTTGTTGAGTATAAAAAGACTCTATTGTTGAGTCGATCACCTTTAGCCTCTATCTCGGGCTTCGTACGCGATACAAATCACTCTCTTGGTGAGTATAAAAGACTCTCTTGTTGAGTCAAACCCTTTTATCCTACGTCTTGGGCTTCGTATAAAACACATATAAAAACATTCTCTTATTGAGTCAACCCTTTTAGCCTCTATCTCGGGCTTCGTACGAGACACAAAAGCATCCTCTTGTTGGGTCAATAGCCTCCTCTTAGGCTTTATATAAAGAAATCCCTGTTTGATTCAATCAACCTTGTAGCATCAAATCATGCTTTGGTCACAGCATACAAACATCAACAACTCCTTTTCCCTTTTCTAATTGCTGTAAGTGGCAAGCCTCTGGATTATTTACATCCACACCACTGTCCCTCTTTTAGCCTGAGAAATTCCTAAGGAAAGATGACATTGCTCTAAACTGGGTTAAAGTCTTCTCCTTCAGGTTGAAAATCCCTTATAAAGGAAATTATGGCATTGCTGGATTCGCATGTCCCAGTTAAAGTAATTCTACTTTATAATCAGTCACCCAACAATTGTGACAAACAGACCTCTTTAGAGATGACAAATTCTCTCTAAAGTCAACACCCTTTTAGCTTCACATCTTGGGCTTCAAACAAGATACAAATAGACCCTTCAGCTTCACATCTTGGGCTTTGAACAAGATACAAACCACCTTTAGCTTCATGTCTTGGGCTTTGAACAAGACACCAAAACACAATTTCCTCCCATAGAATAGGAGGAACTACGATCGCTCTGATTTCCCTATCCCGGGAATACGTAGGCATAAGATTGAAAAAGAATCTTAGCAAGTACAATAATCAAAAAAGCCCAAAGTCCCCTACCTACATCCAATCTGGCGCAGTATCCCAACAAATTCCCCATGAACAATCCCGGTATTTCGTTCTGAACAAAATAAGCAGAGAGAGACCCACACGAACTAAAGCCGCAACTGTAAACCAACAGTTTTGACTATTTAACCTCAGTATGCAAGCAGGGTTAATTGGAGATATCTATTTCCCTTCCTTCATCAGCTTCAATAGGATAAAAAATGAATCGAACTGTAGTACCAAAGCGATAATGATTCGAAACCACAAAAACCGCGCTACATAAAGATGGTGAACACAGTGGGAGTCAAAGTAAGATCTAGTCATCGTTGTCCCTATTTTCCACAGAAAAATGGCGACCACAGTGGGAGTCAAAGTAAGATCTAGTCATCGTCGTCCCCTTTTTCCACAGAAAAATGGCGACCACAGTGGGAGAGACTTGTTTTTTTCCTGTCTCTTAGGAGGAAATCTTAAGTTTAGACAATTTCGCAGGAAAAATGGCACCCACTGTGGGGCCTTCAAACAAAGGAATCTTGTCTCTCTTATCTCTCTGGTTGAAACCTTCTCTTAGGACGAGTCCTTGGGTTCACAAGGTATCACCGAATGACGGTTCCATCGGGGAATGTCATTATTGCTAGGATCGGCCCTCACTAGGATCTTAGGTCAAAAACCTTTAAGTTGGGAGGTACCACAGAATGGCGACTCCGCTGGGGAGCCATTTTCTGTTAGGATCGTAGAATTCATAGCTCTTAAAAAGTCTAGGACATTAGGACAAATATATATATACTGCTTTTCCTAATTGATATCTGTGTTTATTTTTCTGCTAATGGGAATGCGTGTGATGCCGCATGGGGAAATATTGAGTATACACCTAGGAAAAACCTCTTTCAGTAGTGCGGAAGCTATCAGAAATAGTTGTCATGCGATACTACCCTCTTCTGAGATTCTTCGAAATACATCACCTAGCACGGTTCCCTACCCGTTGATGTTATCTCGACAAGAATCAATGATTTTGAGAGACAGGTACAAAAATCCCTAGTATAAACCGTTGGGATGGGTAGAGCCTTGACTTCATGACACCGACCCTTTGACCCCATGTTTTTTCTATGTTTTTGTGTGCTGCATTCATGCATTCATAAAAAAAACATTAAAATAAAGAAAAAATTTCTCTTCTAGTCTCTCTTTTTCAAATTAAACTAAAACAATGATTGCAAATGTCAGAGAGAAAAGGATTGCGCTCATGGATTTCGGTAGATGGAAAACTCACAAGTATACCTTCAAGGTTCCAAAACTAGAGGATTTGAGAGGATTAGCAAGGATGATCACTAACCCTGATGCTTTCAGAGCCAAGTACGGAGGTCTGCTGCCTCTGTTAAGGGTCCATGTAATTGAGGGAATCCTGGAGGCACTCATTCAGTTTTACGATCCGGTCTATCACTGTTTAACATTCCCGGATTACCAGCTCGCACCAACGCTGGAGGAGTATTCTCATCTGTTTGATCTACCCATTACTGATCAAGCTCCCTTTTCTGGACTGGAAGAAATTCCAAAGGATCAGACCATTGCAAAAGCAATTTATTTGGACGAATCAGAAGTCAGGACTCACCTGACCACCAAGGGAGGAATCCCAGGTTTACCATCCAAGTTTCTGGTAAAGAAGGCTATGTACTTTGCTAGTATAGGGAACATGACTGCTTTTGAAAGGATCTTTGTTTTACTCACCTACGGGTTATTTCTGTTTCCCAACATTGATAACTTCGTCGATATCAATGCCATTAAGGTTTTTCTCATTGGAAACGCCGTACCAACCTTGCTCGCAGATGCGTATCATTCTGTACACTTAAGGAATTTATACAGAGGAGGAATGATCACGTGCTGTGTACCCCTGCTATATAAATGGTTTATCTCCCATTTACCTAAGTCTGCCACTTTTTGGGATCATGTCTCTTACCAACTCTGACATAGATTGGTACAATAGGATTTATGACGGGATTAGAATCATTGACTGTTGTGAAAACTTCCCCAACGTACCCCTCATAGGAACTAAGGGAGGAATCAATTACCATCCAGTTTAGTTCGTCGTCAATTTGGATACCTGATGAGGCATGTCCCGCGTAATGCTCATCTGGAAGGTATTTTATTCAAGGATGGAGAAAATGACAGGGCACTAAAGATGGAAATAGTGCACGCTTGGAAACATGTTCATAAGAAAGGACGGGAGTCTCTAGGAAAACCGGACTATGTCTCGGTGGAGCCTTATCTCCACTGGGTATAAACTAGAGCTCTCAAGCTAAAGATACCTTATCCTCGTTACAGAGTTCTTCCGCCAAGGGAATCTGTCATGTACTTCATGACTGAAATGGAAAAAATTCAGATTACTCTCAATAAAGTTCAACAGGAGATGAGGTCTTGAAAGAACAAGTACCGCATTCTCAATGTGGAGTGTACCAAAATACAGCAACTGCTAAAAGATAAGAATGCTCTAATTAAGATTTTGGAGCAACATGCTGTCGAAAATCAGGATGACCAAAGGAATTTGCTCGCTCCTTTCACTTGGCAAAGAAATGATAACCCGACAACGGCCCAAGAGCCCCAGTCCAAGAAAAGGAAAGTACCAGAATCAACACCTGAGTTCTCCTCATAGAGGACTCAGGACCCATTAGCTTAGGTTTCTGTTTTCGCACCTTGTAATTTACTGTATTTCCATTTCCGCAATCCTTTGAATTCAATAAAATGGGGGTGTCCCCACTGTTTGATATTTGCAATCTAATTGTCGAAGTTTATTTTGATTAAACCATAAAAATAATTAATATAATCATTGCATTCATCATTCTCACGTCACGTATTCTTCTTACCTACGAATCTCACGTTTATGTCTCGGTTCTAGAGTCAAACTGTCTCATTCGTACAATACCCGGGCCAATCGTCAGAAAAAGATGGATGATCTCGAGGAAGAGAACAGAGAGTTGAAAGAGGAGATCCACGCTCTGAGAGAGGATATGAGAAAGCTTTGTAACGACATGCAAGCCATGGCAGAAGCTCAGCTACAAAGAACTGTGATCTCAGAGATCACCTCAATGCCCATAGTGGAGAAGT
This sequence comes from Lathyrus tuberosus, assembly GCA_022829125.1. Lineage (NCBI taxonomy): Eukaryota > Viridiplantae > Streptophyta > Magnoliopsida > Fabales > Fabaceae > Lathyrus > Lathyrus tuberosus. The sequence continues at coordinate 903,384 of JALAZF010000089.1, read as the reverse complement.
ATGATCCTAGGTATCAAATGCCGAAAGATCGTCCCTGGGACATGCCTGTTAACTATATCCCAGAAGGATATGTTCCGCCGATCGCTGAAGATCAGGGAATCATAGCAGAAGCCACTGGGCCTGAAGGTTATAAACTTTGGGAAAGCGAGGATGCCAGAGGCATAATGAGGACTCCTGAAGGTTACAAACTACGGGAAACGCCAAGATTCACTGCCGTAGTAACGGTACCACCCCATGTGGTGCACACTGTCCCGGAAGGACAAATTCCACAGATACCTTCGTGTGGAAAGGAAAGTATGATCTATAGAATGGATGAATTCCAGGAGCAGTTCCTGGAAATGCAGAAAGAACTGCAGGATATTCGTGGTCAGGATTTATTTGGAAAGGACGCCACAGACCTTTGTTTGGTCCCCAATGTGAAAGTCCCGCACAAATTCCAAGTACCCGATTTTGAAAACTACAAGGGTAACTCTTGCCCTCAAAGCCATTTGGTGATGTACGCTCGGCGAATCTCAGCTCAGATAGAGAACCAGGATCTACTGATTCACTACTTTCAGGATAGTTAACCGGTGCCGCATTAAAATGGTACATGGGTTTAAACTGCACTACGATTAGAACTTTCAAAGATCTTGGCACTGCCTTCGTCCAATAATATAAATACAATTTGGACATGGCACCAGACAGAGATCAACTCAGATCAATGTCACAAAAGGACAAAGAAACCTTTAAGGAGTACGCTCAGAGATGGTGTGAAATTTCCGCTCAGATTTGTCCACCTCTTGAGGAAAAAGAGATGACAAAGATTTTCTTAAAGACCTTGAGCTCATTTTACTACGACAGAATGGTTGCCAGTGCGCCCAGTGACTTCACCGAGATGGTGGGCATGGGAGTTCGTCTTGAGGAAGCCTGTCCGAGAAGGACGCTTAGTTAAAGACATTGGATCATCAAGTAGTACAAAACGATACGGTAGTGTTCTCCCTAAGAAAAAAGAGCAGGATATTAGGAATATCTCTCTCGGAAAGCAAAGGCGACGGTACCAACCAGTAGCAGCTGTAACTCCTACTATCAACCCTGCGCCTGTTTCTACGTATCAACCTCAGGTTACTCAAAGCCAACTGCAGTCGCAGCAATTTCAGCAAAGGACACAACAGCCTCTTCAGCAGGCTCGTCCTCAATACAACAACAACCGTACAACGCGGCCACCATGATTTGATCCTATACCTGTATCGTACGCCGAACTATTTCCATTACTACTGGCCAAGGGGCATGTCCAGACTAAGTCTCCTCTTACAGTACCAGAAAATTCTCCTTTTTAGTTTAAGGTGGATCAGACTTGCCCTTACCATCAAGGAGGACCAGGGCATAACATAGAGAACTGTCTCAGTTTCAAATCCGACGTGCTAAAGCTTGATAGGAGCGGGGTCTTATCTTTCAAAGATATGAATCCGAATGGTCTCACAAACCCGCTGCCTCAACACGATAAGGCTATAGTCAATTTGATAGAGGGAGAGTCTAACAACACCTATCAAATTCGCGATGTACTCTTACTGAGGGCCAACTTGGTCAAGATGCATTATAGACAGAGTGGATATGGCCATGTGCCACCTCATAATTATCACCAGTGTGATATCAGCTCTAAAAGCAATCAAGGATGTTCTGTGGTGCATTCAGCTCTACAGGAACAAATGGATCACGGATGGATCCAAGAGCGCCGAGTTCATGGAGTTAACATGGTTTATATGAATTCCAACATTATTTAAAACCATGAAATTCGTGCGATGAATGTCAACTTGGTGGCAATTCACTCAAGGCAAAGCCAGTATCATAGTCTGCCACGACACGATTACAATTCTTGTCTGACTTGCTCGGTAAAGAAACGGGGATACTCTTTCATACAGGAGGCCCTCCAGCGTCAGATGGATCTTGGATGGATTCAAGACTACCATAATAGGAATCATTATCAAATCAACATGATTCAAATCTTCGATATTCTCTTGATGAATACCAGCCTGGTGGAGTTACATGCTAAATATGTCCAGCTCGGGTTCCTGGTATCACATGATTATCAGAGCTGTAAAGCGGGTTGCGAAGACGATCAGGGTTGTGCCCTTGTCCAGGAAACACTTCAGCACTTGTTGAACCACTAGTGGCTTCCAATCTATATGGATGAAGACACCCAGCAAATTAGTATCACTAACTGGAATCCTACTAGATATCAAAGTCAGGATGTTCGGTCGATGGAAACAGATCTAGTAAGGTTACACTGTATTCAAAGCGGACGTGGCCAGGTGCCACTACACAACTATGAGTGGTGTAGAGTTTGCTCAGTGGATAATCAAGGATGTGTAATACCCCAAATTTTGACCACTTAGATTTCCCATCATTGTGAAAATCATCATCACAATATGGATGAACCATCATGCTTCATCAGTCTCCCCAAAGATGGGTGAGCATCCAATACAATCAAAATTAGGGTTTCAAGCCCTCTCTGAGTGCTTAGACAAAGGATCAATCAAGAAATGACATGATCTTCAACTTGTCTAACCTCCCAAGTAACTACAAAGGATCAAAAGGACTCCCACTTCAAGGATTAAGCACAAGGATGCTCCCTTCTAGGTGGATCAAGCCTCAAGATCGCTAGTGTCACCAAATTAGGGTTTTGGTCGACCAGGGCCTCCAGGTGGAAAATTTTCATCTGGGCACAAGGCAATGATCTAAAACATGACCTAATATACTTCATGGAACCTCATGAACCCATGCATCAAGTCAATTTTGCCTCAGGGGATGCATTCATCAAAAATCAGGAATTAGGGTTTCTTGACCTAATTCACCCCTAAGTTGACTTTTGGGACAAACCATGAGCCAAGACCTCAAGACATGATTTGAGGGTCTCTAATATACCATATTGATCCATTTGGAACAATGGATTGATCCAAGAAGTTTGAGCAACAAGTCTCAATTTCATCTGCACCACAATTAGGGTTTTAAGAGAAAAGTCAACTGTAACTTTGACTTTTGACCAAGACATGCTCCCAAACCCTAATACATGATTGACTATACCCTATGACACCCATGGAACATGTCCATCAAGTTTGATTTAGGTCAAGGACATGATTTCCTGAAGAATTGCACAGTTTGGAATTCATCTGATAAAAAGTCAACTGTGCACAAAAGTCAACTTTGACTTTTTGAGATTTTTCACCAAAATGGATTTTTAACCCTAAAATGATGTTAATGTATGATTTGAATCATCATTCATCAAGAAAAATCAAGAAAAGTGAGATAACTTGTAAAAGGGGTAACCATAAAACTTAGAAATTTTTCTAAGTTAAAAATAAAGTGGCAAAGGTACCAACTTTGGAGGACCATAACTCCTAAACCACAAGGCCATTTTTTCTCATCCAAAGATGGATTTGTATCCCTCATTATCACCTACAAAAACTTCAACTACAAGTCATTCCAATTCATTAAGGATTTTGAGTTATGGAGTGATCAAAGTGGCTGAAAAGTGAAAATGTCACTTTTTTTAACACTTAGTGAAATTTTCACTAAGTCAGATTCTGCCTCACTTTTTGCCAAATGTAGGGGGATCTTTCACTTGGAATCAAAAGAGATCAAAACCAAACTTGTTCAAACAGTTGTTGTATCATGTAAGAGCTTTCCAAAATGGCCAAGAACATTGCCAAATTCCACCTACACCATGAGATACAACATTGCCAAGTTGCCTTGCTGAAATCTGTCAAGGCAAGGCAGAATTTGCAACTTTGGTCGATTTGCCAAAATCAGCCAAATTCAATTGCTCCTATCCACTTGGACACCTCAGAGGATTGAATCTAAAGGGGACAATCACTGAGCCAAGCCTCCAAAGTCCATGGAACAAGAAATAGCATGTTGAACCTAGAATGGCCAAAATAGGGACAAGACTTCAAATTTGGAATGAGGCATTCAATGAAACCATCAAGGTGGCATGGACTGAGCCATTCTCATCTGAAATCAGTCAAGACTTATCCAAGACCAAGGGGACCAAAGCTCTGTGCCCTAACCTCTAGTCAATGGCTAGAGGAGACTTTCATTTCCATTGGCCAACATTGAGGAAACCTACTTACCAGCTGCCATGCACTATTCCTTGCAAAACAAACTTGCTCTACTATAAATAGAGCTCAATTGTGGTCAGTTTAAGTACACCAAAGCCATCTAACAGATGCTTTCCTCAAAATCTCTTTCTCTTGGCAAAAATGCCTTTCTTAGCAAGGTAGCTATCGGGTTTTGAGTTTGAGAGCAATTCTGCACAAACCAATCACTCACACACCTCACATACATCACATATGAGCTGATCAAACACTTAGATTACTTCTGAAACATCAATTTCACAAAATCACCAGCTGTTTGCTCAAGGTTTTAACCAAAGTGCAGCTGAGGTACCACAAAATGATCCAGCCAATTTCAATCAAGTCCAACCATCCAAACACAATCCATAGGGTGTAGGGAAGCTGTTCAGATCATCACCACTCATCTGTAACACCTCCAAATCAAAAATCACTTTGAACTTGCTGTCACGACTTGGAGGTAAGCACATACTTAGCCATCTCTCAATCTATGCATATTTCCTCGCACAATAATTTGGCCATATGTTCATAATCATGCATGAAATGTGTTCCCTCAATTAATTGCATTGTTTGAATCGTGTATCAAAAATCCTAGCCTTCATGCATAAATTAGGGTTCTTGAGGTCTCTTCGTGATTTCTTGTTGTATGTTTAATTTAAATGAAATTAAAGTACATAGACATGATCGTGAGGTTGAGGCGAGCATAATGATATGTGGATTGCATGATATGATTACGTATTCATGGAGATTGGATAAAAAATGCAAATCTGAGAAACCAAGAACACGCGCGTGTTCTTCAGCTTGTTCTTGGCGCCATTTTTAGAAATTCAAATATTTGAATTTTGTGATTTTGTTTAATTGATTCAAAAATTAATTTCTCTCTGAGTTTTAATGATTTTGAGTTGATTCTTTTTTTAATAATTCACAAAAATGTTAAAATATTTTATTTTCACAAAAAATCCCAAAAATATTATTTATTTCATATAATTGATATTTTTGCAAAGAATTAATATTTTAATTGTTTTTGACATTTTAAATATTTTTTCTACATTGATTTTGCAACTTTTAATGCTTTCTACTTATTTTGTAGGTCAATACTTAATATTTGAAGCATTAATCCAAGATCACAATTTATTTTCCATGTGTTAAACAATTTTTGATCATTTTAATTGAATTTTTATTCAATTAAATACATTTTGAAAACAAATTAGGGTTTTGGATTAATTCAACCCTCATAAATCATTTTCAAAACTCTTTGGGCCTCTTGAGAGAGTGTAAGACCCATCCCCCCTTGTACAAAAACGTTTTGGGCCTCACTCATTGTATAAGTCCCTCTGTACAAGTAAACGGCGCGATCGTCGCCCGTTTAAAAATAAAAAAATCATCTGGGCCTCTCCTTGAGCTATAAGACCCATTCAAAACACTTTGGGCCTCTATTAGAGTGTAAGACCCAATCCACCTTTTAACCAAAACATTTTGGGCCTCACTTATTGTATAAGTCCCTCTGCGTTAAAAGAAAACCTCGGCGCGATCGCCATTTTTAAACGAAAAATCATTTGGGCCTACCCTCGTGTTATAAGCCCCTCTCTTTTCTTTAAACCTTTTTTTGGGCCTCTTGAGAGAGTGTAAGACCCATCCCTTTGTACAGAAAACCTTTTTCGGGCCCCAGTCACTTGTATAAGTCCCTCTGTACAAATTCAAACAGTGCGCTCACTGATAAAACCCTGGGCCTCTCCTTGAGCTGTAAGCCCCAAATCTTTCTTTTTCAAAGCACTTTCTCCTTTGATTTTGAATATACTGTTGTTTTCAATCTTTCTTTGTTGAACAACTAACCAAACAGCATGGAAGCACTACAACCGAGTAAGTGGTTATCGCTTTCATTTACTGCTTTCATATTATAAACTGTATTGTGGGGCTGCTCACTGTAAGTCTCCTTTCATAAACTCATATCTACTGTGTAATAATAGTATAGATATTTCGAGTTTCCCCGGCAACTACGTCTAGAACTAGGTGACGCCGTTTCATTTATTCGTAGAAATAGACGCCTAGATCCCCAATAGGAGCACCAGATACAGTCTTCTCTTCGGCTGTCCTCCTTAGGAATCGTCAAGAAGCTCTACTCCCCAAGATGAATGTATTCTCCGTGAATGGCATCTTTGAGTTTCTTCCAACTTCTCGAACTTTCCTGACTTGATCTATTCCTTGTGGATAGCTTGCCTTGAATGTCTCGGGGGTTTGGGTACCCACTACGGTCATAATCTTGGACCTTAACTAAGGAACCCTCTTTAAAAGCTAAAAGTCGCTGGATAGTAAACCTCGCACGTTTACCAGTGGTTTTTATCTTTAAAAGAGTTATCTCTCCTAATGGAAAGGAGATGATAGACCCACGGGCTTCTTAAAAGCATCGGCCTCCTCTTGGGCATTATTCAAGGACACTACGGCTTCTTAGAAGTATTCACAGCCTCCTCTTAGGCTTCGTATAATGATCTCTTCCTTCGGGAATGATAGCCTCCTCCGTAGGCTTCTTAAAAGTTTCCAGCCTCCTCTTGGGCTTCGTACAAATTGTCCCGACGACCTCCTAGAGGTATAGGAACAGAACCTAGTCATCCTCATAGAACAGTCCTTTCATAGAGTCTACTAATGTTTCTCAAAGCATAGTACAAAAGATAAAACTCTAGACTTGGACAGTCTAACTTCCTTGAGTCTCAAAGGCATTCTCAAGTGACCCCTTCGTTAAATAGGAAGGAAACCCGCAGACTCAGACCGTCTCAATACCCTTTGGATTTCCCGTTTCCTCAAAGAGAAGGAAATATCCCTGATCCTCAGATCAAATCCCTGAGTACAGTGTTGCTCATATAAGAACTGATTTTCTCTTTTAAAATCAGTATATTGGATCTGTCACTCAACTGAAACAAACTTTTAGCCTCTCTCTCGGGATTTGTACGAGACACAAAATAGCCTCCTCTTAGGCTTTGTATAATGAATTTCCTAGCGGAAATTAGCCTCCTCTTAGGCTTTTGTATAAGAAAACCACTGGTTAATCCAATTAACCTTTTAGCATCAAAGTTGTGCCTCGTTCACAGTACACAAACATCAACAACTCCTTTCCTTTCATCTAATCGTTGTAAGCGGCAAGCCTCTGGATCATCTATATCCATGCCACTGTCCCTCTTTTAGCATGAGAAATTCCTAAGGAAAGATGGCATTGCTCTACACTGAGTTAAAGTCTTCTCCTTCAGGTTAAAACCCTTTCTTCGGAAATTATGGCATTGCTCGGATCCGCGTATCCCAGTTAAAGTAATTCTCCTTCTCCCCTCTTTAGAGATGACAAATTCTCTCTAAAGTTGAGGTCTTTCAGCTTCACGTCTTGGGCTTTGAACAAGACACAAATAGACCTTTCAGCTTCACATCTTGGGCTTTGAATAAGATAGAAACCACCTTTCGCTTCACGTCTTGGGCTTTGAACAAGACACCAAAACACCAAAAACCAATTTCCTCCCATAGAATAGGAGGAACTACGAACGCTCTGATTTCCCTGTTTCGGTAAACGGGAATACGTAGGCATAAGATCGAAAGAAAAGATCTTAGCGAGCACAATCAACAAAAAACCCAAATCCCATATCTCCATCAATCAAAAGCAGTAATTCAAAAGCATCAGTCCTAACATCCTAATCCTTGTTCTCCACCAGAAACCTTCTGCCCAGGAAAAGAAGAAAGAAAATAGTATTGGCGAAAATACAAATAACCAGTACAAAGGCCCCCCCACATTGATAGCATCCGAAACCTAACAGACCGCTGTTTAAACTCAGTATGCAAGCAGGGTTAATTGGAGACATCTATTTCCCTTCCTTATTCAGCTCACAATAGGATAAAAAATGAATCGACCTGTAGTTAAAGCTCAACCGCAGAGAGCGACCAGCGCTTAAGAACCGCGTCCAAAATCGCTCGCTACAGAAAAGTGGCGCCCACCGTGGGGCTTTTCAAAGTTAGATCTAGGCACGGTCGTCCCCACTTTTCACAGAAAAATGGCGCCCACCGTGGGGCCAATCTTTGTCAAACTCGGTCTTCCTTTTCACCTCTTGTGTGAATACCACAGATTGGGGCTTCCGCCGGGGAACCCATTTTCTGTCAGGAACTTAGGATTCTTAGCTTTAAAGGTCTAGGATGTTTAGGACAAATATATATACTGCTTTTCCTAAATGCTATACGTGTTTATTTTTCTGCTAATGGGAATGTGTGTGATGCCGCATGTGGTGAGATTGAGTATACACCTAGAAAAGCCAACCCTTTCGTAGTGCGAAAACTATCGGAAATAGTTGTTACGTGATACTACCCTCATTTGAGGCTGGTGATCTATTCTCGGTGAATAGCACTTACTCTAAGATTGCACACAACTCGCTGGCGATCCGCTTGTTGTCTGCCTTCCTGGGAGGAGCTGATGATAATGAGTACAGGTACAAAAATCACCCTAGTATAAACCTTTGGGGATGGGTAGAGCCTTGACTTCATGACAACGAACCTCTGACCCCATGTTTTTTCTATGTTTTTGTGTGCTGCATTCATGCATCCATTTAATAAAACATTAAAACATTCAAAAAACTTTCTCTTCTAGTCTCTCTGTTTTTCAAATTAAACTAAGACTGTGATTGCAAATATCAGAGAAAAAGATTACGCTAATGGATTTTGGTAGAAGGAGAACTCGCCAGTATACCTTCAAGGTTCCAAAACTAGGGGATTTGAGAAGGTTAGCAAGGATGATCATTAACCCAGAGGCTTTCAGAGCCAAGCACGGTGGTTTGCTACCACTGTTAAGAGTCCATGTGATTGAGGGGATCATGGACGCGCTCATTTAATTCTACGATCCGGTTTATCACTGTTTCACATTCCCAGATTACCAGCTATCACCAACGCTGGAGGAGTATTCTCATCTGGCTGATTTACATATCACAGATCGAGCTCCATTTTCTGGACTGGAAGAAATTCCAAAGAATTAGACTATTGCAAGAGCAATTCATTTGGACGAGTCTGAGGTCAAGACTCATATGACCACTAAGGGTTGCATCCAAGGTTTGCCAGCCCAGTTCTTGACAAAGAAAGCTCTGTACTTTGCTAGTATAGGGAACGGGACTGCTTTTGAAAGCATCTTTGTCTTGCTCACCTACGGGTTATTTTTGTTTCCCAACATTAATAACTTCGTCGATATCAACACTATTAAGGTTTTTCTCATTGGAAACCCTGTGCCGACTTTGCTCGCAGATGCGTATCATTCTGTACACTTGGGAAATTTGTACAGCGGAGGGGAGATCACATGCTGTGTACCTTTGCTCTACAAATGGTTTATCTCTCACTTGCCCAAGTCTGCTGCTTTTTGGGATTGCAAGAGTGTCTTACGTTGGTCGCAGAAGATCATGTCTCTCACCAATTCCGATATAGATTGGTGTAATAGGATTTATGAGGGAATCAGAATCATTGACCGTTGTGGAAACTTCCCCAGCATACCCCTCATAGGAACTAAAGGAGGAATCAACTATCATCCGATATTGGTTCTTCGTCAATTTGGATACCTGATGAGACACATCCCACTGGGTGTTCATCTGGAAGGTCTTTTCTTCAAGGAAGGAGAAAGTGACAGAGCACTAAAGATGGAAATAGTGCACGCTTGGAAACACGTTCATAAGAAAGGACGAGAGTCTCTGGGAAAACCGGATTGTGTCTCGGTGGAGCCTTATCTCCATTGGGTACAAACCAGAGCTCTCAAGCTAAAAATCCCTTATCCTCGTTATGGAATTCTTCCGCCGAGAGAATCTGTCATGTACTTCATGACGGAAACTGAAAAGCTTCAGGTTACTCTCAACAAAGTTCAAAAGGAAAGAAGGTCTTGGAAGAATAAGTACCGCACCCTCGACGTAGAGTGTATCCAAATACATCAACTACTAAAAGAGAAAGATGCTCTGATTGAAATTTTGGAGCAACATGCTGTAGAGAATCAAGATGACCAAAGGAATTTGCTCACTCCTTTCACTTGGCAAAGGAATGACAACCCGACAACGGCTCAAGCGCCCCGATCAAAGAAGAGGACTCGGGACCCATTAGTTTAGGTTTCTGTTTCTGCACTTTGTAATCTACTGTATTTCCATTTCTGTAATCCTTTGGAATTCAATAAAAAGGGGTTTCCCCACTGTTTGATATTTGCAATCTAATTGTCGAAGTTTATTTTGATTAAACCAAAAAACAACAATTAATATAATCATTGCATTCATCATTCTCACATCGCGTATTCTTCTTCCCTACGAATCTCACGTTTGTGTCTCGATTCTAGAGTCAAACTGTCTCATTCGTATAATACTCGGGACAATCGTCAGAAAAAGATGGATGATCTTGAGGAAGAAAACAGAGAGTTGAAAGAAGAGATCGACGCTCTGAGAGAGGATATGAGAAAGCTTCGTAACGACATGCAACCATGGCAGAAGCTCAGCTACAAAGAACTGTGATCTCAGAGATCACCTCAACGCCCATCATAGAAAAGTATGATCCTAGGTATCAGATGACGAAAGATCGTCCTTGGGGCATGCCTGTTAACTATATCCCAGAAGGATATGTTCCGCCGATCACTGAAGATCAGGGAATCGCAACAGAAGCCGCTGGGCCTGAAGGTTACAAACTTCGGGAAAGCGAAGATGCCAGGGGCATACTCAAGACTCCTGAAGGTTACAAACTTCGGGAGGCGCCAAGACTTACTGCTGTAGTCACGGTACCACCCCCTGTGGGGCACACTATCCCGGAAGGACAGATTCCGCCAACACCTTCTGGTAAGAAGGAAACTATGTTCGATAGAATGGATGAATTCCAGGAGCAGTTCTTGGAAATGCAGAAAGAGCTGCAAGCCATTCGCGGTCAGGATCTATTTGGAAAAGACGCCGCAGACCTCTGCTTGGTCCCAAATGTGAAAGTCCCGCACAAATTCCAAGTGCCCGACTTTGAAAAATACAAGGGTAACTCTTGCCCTCAGAGCCATCTGGTGATGTACGCTCGGCGGATGTCAGCTCAGACGGAGAATCAGGACCTGCTGATTCACTACTTCCAGGATAGTTTAACCGGTGCCGCACTCAAATGGTACATGGGTTTAAACCGTACTACGATCAGTACATTCAGAGATCTTGGTACTGCCTTCGTCCAACAATACAAGTACAATTTGGACATGGCACCCGACAGAGATCAACTCAGATCAATGTCACAAAAGGACAAGGAAACCTTTAAGGAGTATGCTCAAAGGTGGCGTGAAATTGCCGCTCAAATTTGTCCACCTCTTGAGGAAAAAGAGATGACAAAAATCTTCTTAAAGACCTTAAGCTCATTTTACTATGACCGAATGGTTGCCAGTGCGCCCAGTGATTTCACCGAAATGGTCGGCATGGGTGTACGTCTTGAGGAAGCCGTCCGAGAAGGACGTTTGGTAAAAGACACTGGATCAACGAGCGGTACTAAAAAATACGGTAGTGCTCTCCCTAAGAAAAAAGAGCAAGATATTGGGAATATCTCTCTCGGAAAGCAAAGGCGACATTATCAGCCAGTAGCAGCTGTTACTCCTACTATCGGCCCCGCGCCTGTTCCTATGTATCAACCTCAGGTTGCGCAGAGCCAACCTGACCAACAAAGGACACAACAGCCTCTTCAGTAGGCTCGTCCTCCATATAACAACAACCGTACAATACGGCCACCAGGATTTGATCCTATACCCGTAACGTACGCAGAGCTATTTCCGTTACTGCTGGCTAAGGGGCACATCCAGACTAAGTCTCCTCTTACAGTACCGGAAAATCTGCCTTTTTGGTTTAAAGCGGATCAAACATGCCCTTATCATCAAGGAGGTTCAGGGCATAACATTGAGAGTTGTCTCAATTTCAAATCCGACGTGCAAAAGCTTGTTAGGAGCGGGCTCTTATCTTTCAAAGATACGAATCCTAATGTTCTTACGAACCCGCTGCCTCAACACGAGAAAGCTGCAGTCAATCTGATTGAGAAAGAGACTAACAATGTCTATCAAATTCACGATGTACTCTTATTAGGGACCAATCTGGTCAAGATGCATTGTAGACAGAGTGGATATGGCCATGTGCCACCTCATAATTATCACCAGTGTGATATCTGCTCTAAAGACAACCAAGGATGTTCTGTGGTGCAAGCAGCTCTACAGGAACAAATGGATCTCGGATGGATCCAAGAGCACCGAGTTCGTGGAGTTAAAATGGTTTACACGAATTCCAATGTCATTCAAAACCACGACATCCGTGCGATGAATGTCAACTTGGTGGTGATGCACTCAAGGCAAAGCCAGTATCATAATCTGCCGCGGCACGATTACAGTTCCTGTCTGATTTGCTCGGTAAACAAACAGGGATGCTCTTTCATACAAGAGGCCCTCCGGCGTCAGATGGATCTTGGATGGATCCAAGACTACCATGATAGGAACTCCTATCAAATCAACATGGTTCAGATCTTCGACATCCGCATAATGGATACCAACCTGGTAGAGTTACATGCTGAGCAGGTCCGACTTGGATTCTTAATATCACATGACTATCAAAATTGTAAAGCGGGTTGCAAAAACGATCGAGGTTGTACCCTTGTCCAGGAGGCACTTCAGCACTTGTTAAATCACTAGTGGATGCCAATCTATATGGACGAAGATACTCAGCAGATTAGTATCAATAACAGGAATCCTACTCGTCGTCAAAGTCAGGATGTCTGATCAATGGAAGGTAACCTAGTGAGGTTACATTGTATTCAAAGTGGGCGTGGCCAGGTGCCACCACACAACTATGACAGTTGTAGCGTCTGTGCAGAAAGTAACCAAGGGTGTTACCTTGTGAGAGCAGCTCTTTAGGGTCAGGTCGATCACGGAGAAATTCGTCCATATCCTGGTTCAGGACCCATCATTTGGTCGCCGAACTACCTTGCCGAGCAAGTTGAGGATGTTGTCACGATCTCTGGTCATCACAGGACCAGGGATGTTTTTGCCATCATCCCTCTACTTGACAAATCTAGAGTTCCCAATCGGGAACGAATCAAGGTTACTTATGATGGTCAGAAAAATCAGAAGGTTCCCATAGTCATCTATCTACCGGGGCCACTACCGTATGAATCAGCTAAGGTAATCCCTTACAAATACGGTGCAACAATAATCGAGAATGGAAAGGAAATTCCATTACCCTCCGTCGTGAATATTGCAGACATCATTCGTGTAACACGGAGCGGTCGAATCTTCAACCGAGGGGTTAGAGAATCCAACAAAGAAAAGGAACTTCAGGCAGAAATTCCTGATCCACCAGTCAGTCAATCTGGTAATCTCGACTTTTCAAAAGACAAAGATGAGATGCTAAGGCTCATCCAAAGGAGTGAATATAACATTGTTGATCAACTGTTACAGACTCCTTCAAAGATCTCAGTATTATCACTGTTACTCAGTTCAGAAGCACACAGAGAGGCTCTACAGAAAGTCTTGGAGCAAGCCTTTGTGGAACAGGATGTAACAATCAGACAATTCGATAGCATTGTCTCTAACATCACTTCCTGCAATAATTTGGGATTTAGTGATGAGGAATTACCCGAAGAGGGTCGCCGTCATAACATGGCGCTCAACATTACAGTTAACTGCCAGGGCGATGCTTTAGCCAATGTACTGGTAGACACAGGGTCAGCCCTGAATGTTATGCCAAAGTCCACTTTGATGCAATTATCATTCAAAGGCCCTCCGATGAGAGTCAGCGAGGTCGTCGTCAAAGCATTTGACGGATCCAGAAAAATGGTTATCGGCGAAGTTAATCTTCCCATAACTATTGGTCCTCACACTTTCCAAGTCACTTTCCAGGTCATGGACATCCGGGCAACATACAGTTGTTTATTAGGAAGACCTTGGATACATCAGGCTGGAGCGGTCACTTCGACCCTCCACCAAAAGCTAAAGTTCGTCCAGAACGGCCAACTCATCACAGTCTGTGGAGAACAAGCCTTGCTTGTAAGTAACTTGTCATGATATACTGGTATAGAACCCGAGGAGGTTATTGGAACTCAGTTCCAAGCACTATCGATGAGCAAGGACAATCATTTCAAAGGAGGAACCTCGATTTCCTCATACAATGATGCTATCAAAGCGGTCGAGAGTACCGATACGATAGGATGGGGACAGCTTGTCATTCCCACTGACAATAAAACAAAGAAGGGTCTTGGTTTTTCTGCGACCTGTACTCAGACAGCCGCCAACGATGAAAGTCTTCATCCCCTTCAAAACTTCTTCCACAGTGGAGGTTTTCTTCACCCAGTGTCTTAGACAGTTCATGCTATCAATGAGGAAGATCCCTCTGACACAGATGAAGAATGGAAGTCCTACCTTAACAAGGATGGCTATATGTCTCAGGAAGAGGTGCCTATGCCTTTTTGCTTTCCTACAGAAAGTCCGAGATTTATACCAAGATCAGATGTCGAAATGATCTATGGAGATTGTGATCCGGAAGGATGCCGTGCTCCGCCAAATTCATTAGAGGAAGACACTCTGATGAAAGAAAACTTTGATCACAATTACTATGGCCCGATGGATGGTCTGCCAATGTGGCAGCCTTACCCAGGAAACTTGGGGCAAGAAAGTCAGCTGAGTAATGAAACTCAGCTGAGCGTCGTTGAACAGAATACCTGTGTTCCGGCCATGTCATGGGATCAACACTCAGGTCATTCGGAAACTACTCAACATGAAGATGAATTCGCAACGTTTGCAGGACTAGAATTCATCAACTATGCTTTTCCTGAGGTCGACGTCATCGAGAGGGATGACTTCTCCAGTTCCAAAGAAGTTTGGGACACTTTGGGACAACCAAGTGGAAAATACGACTTTATGGTCAAGTACACTGCTCCCGAAAGCTCTCGTATCAGGCTCGAAGATATCCAGTCAACTGGATGGGGAGATACAGCTGAGAGCACCAATGCTATGCAAAGTGCAACAGAGGAATCCTCCTACGACAATTCTGCTTGGGAGACAGATTCCAATGATCCTGCTCCACCAGAAATCAGCGTCATTTCTGAAGACAAATCAAGGAAGGTGCCAGACTTTGTGATTCACCGAGGAGTTCGCCGCCAATGGGTTGCCGTCGAGGTTCCGAAGGTCGTTCATCAGTCAAAGTAATTGCCATCTTTAACCTTTCACCCTGCCCAGGTGAAACGGATGTTTTGATAGGGCTAGCTTTTTGTAAATTTCCCTCTTCGCTTTGCCCAGAGCGAGTGAGTTTTGTTTTATAGGGCTGTAGTTTCAAGATGCGACTTGTTCATTAATAAAATAACGTCGTTCTGTAATTTCTGCATTAATTGCTGTTTTCTCTTTTTGCTTTTTCAGAAAATGGTAATCCTAAAAAACAATTCAAAAATAAAAACAAGCAGTAAAATCAAAACACTGCACACACTTACATTTTCTCTATCTCTTCTAAACACGAATCATCACGTCATGCAGATTGCTTGTTTTATACCCCGTTGAAACATACGATCCGATGCCTTCTCCCAACTTTGAGTTCCCGGTATTCGAGGCTGAAGAAGAAGTTGACAACGAAATTCCAGAAGAGATCTCGACGACTACTCAGATAAGAGGAAAGGTCCATTGAACCTCACAAAGAACCGTTGGAAACGGTAAACTTGGGTTCAGAGCAAGAGAGAAAAGAAATCAGGATTGGGGCACTGCTCAGTCCAACTACCAGAGAGGGTTTGATAAAGCTTCTCAAAGAATTCCCCGATGTATTCGGTTGGTCCTATCAGGATATGCCAGGGTTGGATACCAGCATCGTGGAACATCATTTACCGTTAAGATCGGAATGTCCGCCAGTAAAGCAAAGGTTGAGACGGACTCACCCGGACATGGCCATCAAAATCAAAGAGGAGATACAGAAACAGATTGATGCGGGTTTCCTCGCTACGTCTGAATATCCTCAATGGTTAGCTAACATCGTACCCGTTCCCAAAAAGGACAAAAGGGTCAGAATGTGTGTTGATTACAGAGATCTAAACAAGGCAAGTCCAAAGGACGACTTTCCTTTACCACACATTGACATGCTGGTAGACAGCACAGCAAAGTTCAAAGTTTTCTCCTTCATGGATGGATTCTCGGGCTATAACCAGATCAAAATGGCGCCGAAAGACATGGAGAAAACTTCGTTCATTACCCCATGGGGTACCTTTTGTTACAAGGTAATGCCGTTCGGTTTGAAGAATGCCTGGGCAACCTATCAAAGGGCCATGACTACTCTGTTTCATGACATGATACACAAAGAAATTGAGGTATATGTCGATGATTTGATTGCAAAATCAAGAACAGAGGATGAGCACGTTGAACATCTGTCAAAATTGTTCGAACGTTTAAGAAAATTCAAGCTCCGCTTGAATCCTAACAAGTGCACCTTCGGTGTCCGTTCGGGGAAATTACTAGGGTTCATCGTCAGCCAGAAAGGAATTGAA
This sequence comes from Lathyrus tuberosus, assembly GCA_022829125.1. NCBI lineage: Eukaryota > Viridiplantae > Streptophyta > Magnoliopsida > Fabales > Fabaceae > Lathyrus > Lathyrus tuberosus. Next base: position 886,789 of record JALAZF010000089.1, on the reverse strand, counting down.
GTTGATCCTAACAAGGTCAAGGCCATTCAAGAAATGCCTTCTCCGAAAACTGAAAAACAATTCAGAGGATTCCTGGGACGTTTGAACTACATCTCCAGATTCATTTTCCTTATGACCGCGACATGTGCGCCGATTTTCAAATTACTCAAAAAGAACCAGGATTGCGTTTGGTCAGAAGATTGCCAAACCGCCTTCGACAGTATCAAGGAATATCTGTTGAATCCTCCGATTCTATCACCTCCAGTGGAAGGAAGATCACTGATCATTTACCTCACAGTCCTAGAGGACTCAATGGGATGTGTACTTGGCCCACAAGACGAAACTAAAAGGAAAGAGTCTGCCATTTACTATCTAAGCAAGAAATTCACCGACTGCGAGACTCGGTACACAATGCTTGAGAAAACTTGTTGCGCTTTGGCTTGGGCAGCCAAACGTCTTCGCCAGTACATGATTCGTCATACTACTTGGTTGGTCTCCGAAATGGATCCAATCAAGTACGTTTTCGAAAAACCTGCTCTCACGGGAAGGATTGCCCGTTGGCAGATGTTACTATCAGAATATGACATAGAGTACCATGCTCAGAAAGCCGTTAAAGGAAGTATTTTAGCCGATCATTTGGCTCATCAACCGATTGACGATCAAGAATCAATCAAGTTTGACTTCCCAGACGAAGATGTCATGTATCTAAAGATGAAAGATTGCGATGAACCGCTACCCAATGAAGGGCCAGAACCAGGTTCCCAGTGGGGACTTATCTTTGACGGAGCAGTCAATCATTATGGAAATGGAATTGGGGCAATCATTGTTACCCCTCAGGGTGCCCACATTCCTGTCACTGCCAGACTTACGTTCAAATGTACGAACAACGAGGCTGAATACGAAGCTTGTATTATGGGTCTCGAAGAAGCGATTGATTTAAGGATCAAAAACTTGGACGTATACGGCGATTCAGCCCTGGTTATTAACCAGATAAAAGGAGATTGGAACACATACCAATCAAGATTGATTCCTTACAAAGACTATGCAAGAAGGTTGTTACCCTTCTTCAACAGAGTCAACTTTCATCACATCCCTCGTGATGAGAATCACATGGCTGATGCGTTAGCCACTCTCTCTTCCATGATTAGTGTAGGTCGAAGGAATGGCATGCCTAAGATCGACATCATGCGCCTTGAACGGCCCGCTTACATCTTCGCGATTGAAGCAGTCATAGACGACAGACCTTGGTATCACGATATCAAATGCTTCCTTCAGAAACAAGAGTACCCATCTGGGGCACTCAGAAAAGACAGGAAAACCCTCAGAAGATTGGCTGGAAACTTCTTCCTGAGCGGTGACACTCTTTATAAGAGAAATTTTGACATGGTCTTGCTCCGATGCGTCGACAGACCAGAAGCGGACATGCTCATGAAAGAAATTCATGAAGGATCCTTTGGCAATCATGCCAACGGACACACAATGGCGAGAAAAATTCTCAGGGTCGGGTATTATTGGTTGACCATGGAATCTGACTGCTACAAGTACATGAGGAGGTGTCACAAGTGTCAGATATACTCCGACAAAATTCATGTACCGCCATCACATCTCAAAGTTCTTTCTTCCCCGTGGCCTTTTTCCATATGGGGAATCGACATGATTGGTATGATTGAGCCCAAGGCTTCAAACGGACATCGGTTCATCCTGGTAGCCATTGACTATTTCACCAAGTGGGTCGAAGCAGCGTCATTCGCCAATGTAACCCGACAAGTGGTGGTCCGATTTATCAAAAACAATATCATCTGCCGTTATGGTGTTCCAAGCGAGATCATTACTGATAATGGATCTAACTTGAACAATAAGATGATGAAGGAGTTGTGTGCAAATTTCAAGATCGAACACCATAACTCATCTCCCTACCGACCCAAGATGAACGGAGCGGTAGAAGCGGCTAAGAAGAACATCAAGAGGATTGTTCAAAAGATGGTTGTAACCTTTAAAGATTGGCACGAAATGCTACCCTTTTCTCTTCACGGTTATCGAACATCTGTCCGCACTTCAACAGGGGCAACCCCTTTCTCTCTAGTATATGGCATGGAAGCAGTGCTCCCCATAGAAGTAGAGATCCCATCAATCCGGGTATTGATGGAAGCTCAGCTCACCGAAGCTGAATGGTGTCAAAGTCGACACGACGAACTAAACCTGATCGAAGAAAAGAGAATCACGGCACTATGCCACGGTCAGTTATATCAACAGAGAATGAAAAGGGCGTTCGACAAAAAGGTCCGACCTCGTATTTTCAGAAAAGGAGACCTCGTGCTCAAGAAGATACAATCATTTCTCACTGACTCTCGGGGCAAATGGACCCCAAATTATGATGGCCCCTATGTGGTCACGAAAGCTTTCTCAGGCGGCGCCTTGAGACGTGCAACCATGGACGGAGAGGAATTTGCCTACCCCACGAATGTTGATGTAGTCAAGAAATACTTCGCCTAAAAAAAAAAACGTCTTGGTGGATTGAAAACCCGAAAGGGCGGTCCAGGCAAAAGTTTGAGACATGAAAAAAAATCATCCCGATGGATTGGAAATCTCATAGTACAATCCAGGCAAAAATTAGGGATAATGGCAAGTAACTATGTTCAACAGAGGCAAGTCCCTCAGCAGCAGTTACAGCATCATCTATCGGAGGAAATCTCCAGTCAAAGGTCATCTTCGACGGAAGCTCAGGATGTCCCAAACTCAAAGTTGGTAGAAGGATAGTGGTCGTTATGTTTCAACGTAGCCCTTTTCCCTGTAAATTACCATTTTCTAACTTTGTATATACTCTTTGGAATCACGCGTTTGGCTGATCTCCATCTTATCAATAAAATTTGAGCCCTTGTGCTTTTGTTTGTAATTCTTTATTTGTTTTAGCTTTACAGAACGACGTTGTTTAAACTTAATCAGCGATTCTTGAAATAAAAAAAATTTACTTGTTAAACTTTTTCTGCTTTTAAATTAAAGATGGCATTTCTTTTGACTGTTGAACATCAGAAGAACATCGATCGCTTCTCCCGAAGTAAGCGAACTTCAAAGTGCAGAATCAAAGTACTCCTTCTAAACCAGTTCGCCTGAATGAAGGGATCAACTGTGTCAGAGACCTTGTTTCGTCTGACATCCTCGGCCGAGTTCTCATCTCCTAAGCCCGATCAACATAGCTCCCAACGGGACTATCTCTCCTAAGCAAGGTGGAATTGCTATTTTGAATCAACGGTACTTCTTCGCCCCGCGATGGCTGAGTATCCAATTGTGTTCATCTCTTAGTCTGTATGTTGCGTCTGTTTTGTCAGCACATACATACATACATCATGCATTTTTTATTTGCATTCACATTTCATATTGCATCACTATCACTCTAGTCGGTCCTGTCCCCTAGTGGTAGAAGTCCTCTCAATCGAGTTGTCAGTTCTTGCCTCGTCAGGAAATACTGTGTCTGAACAACCTCGCTTCCAGTTTAATTCTGGAAAGAAGTTGGTCCTTGACCACTTTGATAACTTGAACCTCTGAAAAGCCAGAGAAAACTTTCAATAAGCATCACTCTTCGCCATTGAAGATGATATCCTTGCTTTCCCGGATTAAGAGAAAGCCTCGTGATCAGAGATTCGGCAGCACGCCAGTTTTGCTCCGAAAAACCACTGATGAAAAGGTCATTGGCACCTCAAAATTGGATCCCATCATATGGCATTTCTCCGGGAAGATCCCGAGAAAAGTATGATGTAACCCCAAACGAAAACAGTCTCTCAAGAGACTCGCTTTCCCCAGTAGAATCGACAAATGGCGTCTCCAAAACAGAGAAGTTTGTGTACCTCTACAACTCAGACGAATGGGTTCCCCAGCAAGTCTGACATCAAAACTTTTTCCACTCAAATGGCATCTCCCCAGGAAAATTCGGCGAGAAGTTTGAAGGAAAGCCGCTACGAATAGCGTCCCTTGTCAGTAAAGTTTATTGACAAAAGAAACTAAGACCAGTTCCTTGGTATGAAACCAGGATCGAGGGTAAGTTTAAATCAGAAACTAAGACCAGTTCCTTGGTAGGAAACCAGGATCGAGGGGAAGTTTGTTTCCACAACTGAGACCAGTTCCTTGGTAGGAAACCAGGATCGAGGGGAAGTTTATTTCAAAAAAGACTGAGACCAGTTCTTGGTAGGAGACCAGGATCGAGGGGAAGTTTACCTTTTCTAAGCACCATTGCTTAGCTAAAGAAGATGAATGCGTAAGCTACCATTCATAACCACCATCAAAATTTCGGGTATTCCGATATCTAATCCTCTTGCACCCTGAATGCCCGAATCCCTTCGTCATTCACACCTTCGGGTCCAAGAAGATTAAATAGGGGCATCTGTAATACCCCAAATTTTGACCACTTAGATTTCCCATCATTGTGAAAATCATCATCACAATATGGATGAACCATCATGCTTCATCAGTCTCCCCAAAGATGGGTGAGCATCCAATACAATCAAAATTAGGGTTTCAAGCCCTCTCTGAGTGCTTAGACAAAGGATCAATCAAGAAATGACATGATCTTCAACTTGTCTAACCTCCCAAGTAACTACAAAGGATCAAAAGGACTCCCACTTCAAGGATTAATCACAAGGATGCTCCCTTCTAGGTGGATCAAGCCTCAAGATCGCCAGTGTCACCAAATTAGGGTTTTGGTCGACCAGGGCCTCCAGGTGGAAAATTTTCATCTGGGCACAAGGCAATGATCCAAAACATGACCTAATATACTTCATGGAACCTCATGAACCCATGCATTAAGTCAATTTTGCCTCAGGGGATGCATTCATCAAAAATCAGGAATTAGGGTTTCTTGACCTAATTCACCCCTAAGTTGACTTTTGGGACAAACCATGTGCCAAGACCTCAAGACATGATTTGAGGGTCTCTAATATACCATATTGATCCATTTGGAACAATGGATTGATCCAAGAAGTTTGAGCAACAAGTCTCAATTTCATTTGCACCACAATTAGGGTTTTAAGAGAAAAGTCAACTGTAACTTTGACTTTTGACCAAGACATGCTCCCAAACCCTAATACATGATTGAATATACCCTATGACACCCATGGAACATGTCCATCAAGTTTGATTTAGGTCAAGGACATGATTTCCTGAAGAATTGCACAGTTTGGAATTCATCTGATAAAAAGTCAACTGTGCACAAAAGTCAACTTTGACTTTTTGAGATTTTTCACCAAAATGGATTTTTAACCCTAAAATGATGTTAATGTATGATTTGAATCATCATTCATCAAGAAAAATCAAGAAAAGTGAGATAACTTGTAAAAGGGGTAACCATAAAACTTAGAAATTTTTCTAAGTTAAAAATAAAGTGGCAAAGGTACCAACTTTGGAGGACCATAACTCCTAAACCACAAGGCCATTTTTTCTCATCCAAAGATGGATTTGTAGCCCTCATTATCACCTACAAAAACTTCAACTACAAGTCATTCCAATTCATTAAGGATTTTGAGTTATGGAGTGATCAAAGTGGTTGAAAAGTGAAAATGTCACTTTTTCCAACACTTAGTGAAATTTTCACTAAGTCAGATTCTGCCTCACTTTTTGCCAAATGTAGGGGGATTTTTCACTTGGAATCAAAAGAGATCAAAACCAAACTTGTTCAAACAGTTGTTGTATCATGTAAGAGCTTTCCAAAATGGCCAAGAACATTGCCAAATTCCACCTACACCATGAGATACAACATTGCCAAGTTGCCTTGCTGAAATCTGTCAAGGCAAGGCAGAATTTGCAACTTTGGTCGATTTACCAAAATCAGCCAAATTCAATTGCTCCTATCCACTTGGACACCTCAGAGGATTGAATCTAAAAGGGACAATCACTGAGCCAGGCCTCCAAAGTCCATGGAACAAGAAATAGCATGTTGAACCTAGAATGGCCAAAATAGGGACAAGACTTCAAATTTGGAATGAGGCATTCAATGAAACCATCAAGGTGGCATGGACTGAGCCATTCTCATCTGAAATCAGTCAAGACTTATCCAAGACCAAGGGAACCAAAGCTCTGTGCCCTAACCTCTAGTCAATTGCTAGAGGAGACTTGGATTTTCATTTGCCAACATTGGCCAAACCTACTTACCAGCTGCCATGCACTATTCCTTGCAAAACAAACTTGCTCTACTATAAATAGAGCTCAATTGTGGTCAGTTTGAGTACACCAAAGCCATCTAACAGATGCTTTCCTCAAAATCTCTTCTTTCACTCCAATTTTGCCTTCTAAGGCAAGTCACTATCGGGTTTTGAGTTTGAGAGCAATTCCAATCAAACCAATCACTCACACACCTCACATACATCACATATGAGCTGATCAAACACTTAGATTACTTCTGAAACATCAATTTCACAAAATCACCAGCTGGTTGCTCAAGGTTTTAACCAAAGTGCAGCTGAGGTACCACAAAATGATCCAGCCAATTTCAATCAAGTCCAACCATCCAAACACAATCCATAGGGTGTAGGGAAGCTGTTCAGATCATCACCACTCATCTGTAACACCTCCAAATCAAAAATCACTTTGAACTTGCTGTCACGACTTGGAGGTAAGCACATACTTGGTCATCTCTCAATCTATGCATATTTCCTCGCACAATAATTTGGCCATATGTTCATAATCATGCATGAAATGTTTTCCCTCAATTAATTGCATTGTTTGAATCGTGTATCAAAAATCCTAGCCTTCATGCAGAAATTAGGGTTCTTGAGGTCTCTTCGTGATTTCTTGTTGTATGTTTAATTTAAATGAAATTAAAGTACATAGACATGATCGTGAAGTTGAGGCGAGCATAATGATATGTGAATTGCATGATATGATTACGTATTCATGGAGATTGGATAGAAAATGCAAATCTGAGAAACCAAGAACACGCGCGTGTTCTTCAGCTTGTTCTTGGCGCCATTTTTAGAAATTCAAATATTTGAATTTTGTGATTTTGTTTAATTGATTCAAAAATTAATTTCTCTCTGAGTTTTAATGATTTTGAGTTGATTCTTTTTTTAATAATTCACAAAAATGTTAAAATATTTTATTTTCACAAAAAATCCCAAAAATATTATTTATTTCATATAATTGATATTTTTGCAAAGAATTAATATTTTAATTGTTTTTGACATTTTAAATATTTTTTCTACATTGATTTTGCAACTTTTAATGCTTTCTAATTATTTTGTAGGTCAATACTTAATTTTTGAAGCATTAATCCAAGATCACAATTTGTTTTCCATGTGTTAAACAATTTTTTATTATTTTAATTGAATTTTTATTCAATTAAATACATTTTGAAAACAAATTAGGGTTTTGGATTAATTCAACCCTCATAAATCATTTTCAAAACTCTTTGGGCCTCTTGAGAGAGTGTAAGACCCATCCCCCCTTGTACAAAAACTTTTTGGGCCTCACTCATTGTATAAGTCCCTCTGTACAAGTAAACGGCGCGATCGTCGCCCGTTTAAAAATAAAAAAAAATCATCTGGGCCTCTCCTTGAGCTATAAGACCCATTCAAAACACTTTGGGCCTCTATTAGAGTGTAAGACCCAATCCCCCTTTTAACCAAAACATTTTGGGCCTCACTTATTGTATAAGTCCCTCTGCGTTAAAAGAAAACCTCGGCGCGATCGCCATTTTTAAACGAAAAATCATTTGGGCCTACCCTCGTGTTATAAGCCCCTCTCTTTTCTTTAAACCTTTTTTTGGGCCTCTTGAGAGAGTATAAGACCCATCCCTTTGTACAGAAAACCTTTTTCGGGCCCCAGTCACTTGTATAAGTCCCTCTGTACAAATTCAAACAGTGCGCTCACTGATAAAACCCTGGGCCTCTCCTTGAGCTGTAAGCCCCAAATCTTTCTTTTTCAAAGCACTTTCTCCTTTGATTTTGAATATACTGTTGTTTTCAATCTTTCTTTGTTGAACAACTAACCAAACAGCATGGAAGCACTACAACCGAGTAAGTGGTTATCGCTTTCATTTACTGCTTTCATATTATAAACTGTATTGTGGGGCTGCTCACTGTAAGTCTCCTTTCATAAACTCATATCTACTGTGTAATAATAGTATAGATATTTCGAGTTTCCCCGGCAACTACGTCTAGAACTAGGTGACGTCGTTTCATTTATTCGTAGAAATATACGCCTAGATCCCCAATAGGAGCACCAGATACAGTCTTCTCTTCGGCTGTCCTCCTTAGGAATCGTCAAGAAGCTCTACTCCCCAAGATGAATGTATTCTCCGTGAATGGCATCTTTGAGTTTCTTCCAACTTCTCGAACTTTCCTGACTTGATCTATTCCTTGTGGATAGCTTGCCTTGAATGTCTCGGGGTTTAGGTACCCACTACGGTCATAATCTTGGACCTTAACTAAGGAACCCTCTTTAAAAGCTAAAAGTCGCTGGATAGTAAACCTCGCACGTTTACCAGTGGTTTTTATCTTTAAAAGAGTTATCTCTCCTAATGGAAAGGAGATGATAGACCCACGGGCTTCTTAAAAGCATCGGCATCCTCTTGGGCATTATTCAAGGACACTACGGCTTCTTAGAAGTATTCACAGCCTCCTCTTAGGTTTCGTATAATGATCTCTTCCTTCGGGAATGATAGCCTCCTCTTGGGCTTTGTACAAGGACCCGTAGGCTTCTTAAAAGTTTCCAGCCTCCTCTTGGGCTTCGTACAAATTGTCCCGACGACCTCCTAGAGGTATAGGAACAGAACCTAGTCATCCTCATAGAACAGTCCTTTCATAGAGTCTACTACTGTTTCTTAAAGCATAGTACAAAAGATAAAACTCTAGACTTGGACAGTCTAACTTCCTTGAGTCTCAAAGGCATTCTCAAGTGACCCCTTCGTTAAATAGGAAGGAAACCCGCAGACTCGGACCGTCTCAATACCCTTTGGATTTCCCGTTTCCTCAAAGAGAAGGAAATATCCCTGATCCTCAGATCAAATCCCTGAGTACAGTGTTGCTCATATAAGAACTGATTTTCTCTTTTAAAATCAGTATATTGGATCTGTCACTCAACTGAAACAAACTTTTAGCCTCTCTCTCGGGCTTTGTACGAGACACAAAATAGCCTCCTCTTAGGCTTTGTATAATGATTTTCCTAGCGGAAATTAGCCTCCTCTTAGGCTTTTGTATAAGAAAACCACTGGTTAATCCAATTAACCTTTTAGCATCAAAGATGTGCCTCGTTCACAGTACACAAACATCAACAACTCCTTTCCTTTCATCTAATCGCTGTAAGCGGCAAGCCTCTGGATCATCTATATCCATGCCACTGTCCCTCTTTTAGCATGAGAAATTCCTAAGGAAAGATGGCATTGCTCTACACTGAGTTAAAGTCTTCTCCTTCAGGTTAAAACCCTTTCTTCGGAAATTATGGCATTGCTCGGATCCGCGTACCCTAGTTAAAGTAATTCTCCTTCTCCCCTCTTTAGAGATAACAAATTCTCTCTAAAGTCGAGGTCTTTCAGCTTCACGTCTTGGGCTTTGAACAAGACTCAAATAGACCTTTCAGCTTCACATCTTGGGCTTTGAACAAGATAGAAACCACCTTTCGCTTCACGTCTTGGGCTTTGAACAAGACACCAAACACCAAAAACCAATTTCCTCCCAAAGAATAGGAGGAACTACGAACGCTCTGATTTCCCTGTTTCGGTAAACGGGAATACGTAGGCATAAGATCGAAAGAAAAGATCTTAGCGAGCACAAGCAACAAAAAACCCAAATCCCATATCTCCATCAATCAAAAGCAGTAATTCAAAAGCATCAGTCCTAACATCCTAATCCTTGTTCCCCGCCAGAAACCTTCTGCCCAGGAAAAGAAGAAAGAAAACAGTATTGGCGAAAATACAAATAACCAGTACAAAGGCCCCCCCACATTGATAGCATCTGAAACCTAACAGACCGATGTTTAAACTCAGTATGCAAGCAGGGTTAATTGGAGACATCTATTTCCCTTCCTTATTCAGCTCACAATAGGATAAAAAATGAATCGACCTGTAGTTAAAGCTCAACCGCAGAGAGCGACCAGCGCTTAAGAACCGCATCCAAAATCGCTCGCTACAGGATGCTACCTGGTGCGAGCAGCCCTTCAAAGTTAGTTGGACCGCAAAGAGATTCAACCATGGTCGAGTTCTGGATCAGTCAACTACTTCGCTGATCAAACGAGGACGTTGTCGTAATCTCTGATCATCAGAGGACTAGGGATGTTTGTACCATTATCCCTCTACTTGAAGAATCGAGAGTTCCCAACCAGGAACGGATCGAAATTACTTACGATGGTCGGAAAAATCAGAAGCCTCCCATAGCCATCTATCTACCGGGACCGCTACCATATGAATCAACTAAGGCTATCCCTTACAAATACGGTGCAACAACAATTGAGAATGGAAAGGAAATTCCGTTACCCTTCGTCGTGAATATTGCAGACATCAGTTGAGTAATACGGAGTGGTAGAATCTTCAACAGAGGAGTTGGAGAACCCAGCAAAGAAAAGGAACCTCAGACAGAAGTTCCCAATCCACTAGTCGGTCAATCCAGTAATCCCAACCTTTCAAAAAACGATGATGAGATGCTAAAGCTCATCCAAAGGAGTGAATACAACATTGTTGATCAGCTGTTACAAACTCCTTCAAAGATCTCAATATTATCACTGTTACTTAGATCAGAAGCGCATAGGGAGGCTCTATAGAAAGTCTTGGAGCAAGCCTTTGTAGAACAAGATGTAACAATCAGACAGTTCGATAGCATTGTCTCTAACATCACTTCCTGTAATAACTTGGGATTTAGTGATGAGGAATTACCTGAAGAAGGTCGCCGTCATAACATGGCTCTCAACATTACAGTTAACTGCCAGGACGATGCTTTAGCCAGCATACTGGTAGACACATGGTCAGCCCTGAATGTTATGCTGAAGTCCACTTTGATGCAATTATCATTCAAAGGACCTCCGATGAGAACCAGCGAGGTCGTCGTCAAAGCATTTGACGGATCCAGAAAAACGATTATCGGCGAAGTCGACCTTCCCATAACTATTGGTCCTCACACTTTCCAAGTCACTTTCCAGGTCATGGACATCCAGGCAACATACAGTTATTTATTAGGAAGACCTTGGATACATCAGGCTGGGGCGGTCACTTCAACCCTCCACCAAAAGCTAAGGTTCGTCCAGAAGGGCCAACTTGTCACGGTTTGTGGAGAACAGGCATTGCTCGTAAGCAACTTGTCATTGTCTACTTGTGTAGAACCCAAGGAGGTTGTTGGAACTAAGTTCCAAGCGCTTATGGTGAGCAATGAGAATCAATCAGAGAAAGGCACCTCGATTTCCTCATACAAAGATGCTATCAAAGCAGTCAAGAATACCAATACAACAGGATGGGGACAGCTTGTCATTCCCACTGATAACAAAACAAAGAAGGGTCTTGGTTTTTCTGCAACCTGCACCCAGACAGCTGCTAACGATGAAAGTCTTCATCCCATTCAGAACTTCTCCCATAGTGGAGGTTTCCTTCAACCAGTGACTCAAGACGTGCATACCATCAATAAAGATGATTCCTCCGATACGGAGGAAGAATGGAAGTCCTATCTCAACAAGGACAGTTATACGTCTCAGGGCGAAACACAGCCTACCTTTTGCTATCCCACATAGAGTCCGAGATTTATACCGAGGTCAGATGTCGAAATAATATACGGAGATTGTGATCCTGAAGGATGCTGTGCTCCGCCAAATTCATTAGAGGAAGACACTCCGATGAAATACAACTTTGACCACGACTATTATGGCCCAATGGATGGCTTGCCTATCTGGCAGCCGTATCCCGGAGACTTGGGGCAAGAAAATCAGCCGGACAATGAAAATCAGCTGAGCATCATTGAACAGAATACCCATGTCCCCGCCTTGTCATGGGATCAACACTCAGGTCATTCCGAACTTATCCAGTACGATGATGAATTGGCAAGGGTTGCCGGACTAGAATTCATCAACTATGCTTTTCCCGAGGTCAACGTCATCGAGAGAGATGACTCCTCCAGTTCCAAAGAAGTGTGGGACACCCTGGGACAACCGAGTGGAAAATTTGACTTCATGGTCAAACACACCACTCATGAAAGCTCTCGTATCAGACTCAAAGACATCCAGCCAACTGGATGGGGAGATACAGCTGAGAGTATAAATATTACACGAAATACAACAGAGGAATCCTCCTACGACAACTCTGCCTGGGAGACAGATTCCAATGATCCCGCTCCGCCAAAAATCAGCGTCATTTCTGAAGACAAATCAAGGAAGGTACCAGACTTTGTGATTCATCGAGGAGTTCGCCGCCAATGGGTTGTTGTCGATGTTCCGAAGATTGTTCATAAGTTAAAGTAATTGTCGTCTTTGAACCTTTCACCCTGCCTAGGTGAAACTGATGTTTTGATAGGGCTCACTTTCTATAAATTTCCCTCTTCGCTTCGCCCAAAGCGACAGAGTTTTGTTTTATAGGGCTGTAGTTTCAAGAATCGACTTGTTCATTAATAAAATAACGTCGTTCTGTAATTTCTGCATTAATTGCTGTTTTCTCTTTTCGTTTTTCAGAAAATGGTAATCCTAAAAAACAACTCAATAATAAAAATAAGTAGTAAAAGAAAAACACTGCACACACTTTTGCATTCTCTCTATCTCTTCTAAACACAAATCATCACGTCATGCAGATTGCTTGTTTTAAACCCCGTTGAAACATACGATCTGATGCCTTCTCCCGACTTTGAGTTCCCGGTATTTGGGGCTGAAGAAGAAGTTGACAACGAAATTCCAAAAGAGATCTCCCGACTACTCAGACAAGAGGAAAGGTCCATTGAGCCTCACAAAGAGTTGCTGGAAACAGTCAACTTAGGATTAGAAGAAGAGAGAAAAGAAGTCAAGAATGGGGCACTGCTCAGTCCAACTGTCAAAGAAAGTTTGAAGAGACTTCTCAAAGAGTTTCCCGATGTATTCGCTTGGTCTTATCAGGATATGCCAGGGTTGGATGCCAGCATCGTGGAACATCATCTACCGTTGAGATCGGAATGTCCGCCAGTAAAACACAAGTTAAGACAGACTCATCCAAACATGGCTATAAAAATCAAAGAGAAGGTACAGAAACAGATTGACGCGGGTTTCCTCGCTACGTCAGAATATCCTCAATGGATAGCCAACATCGTACCAGTTCCGAAAAAGGACGGAAAAGTCAGAATGTGTGTCGACTACCGAGATCTAAACAAGGCAAGTCCAAATGACAACTTTCCCTTACCACACATTGACATTCTGGTAGACAGTACAGTAAAGTTCAAAGTCTTCTCCTTCATGGATGGATTCTCGGGCTATAATCAGGTCAAAATGGCACCGGAAGACATGGAGAAGACCTCCTTCATTACCCCATGGGGTACCTTTTGTTACAAGGTAATACTGTTCGGTTTGAAGAACGTCGGGGCAACCTATCAGAGGGCCATGACTACTCTGTTTCATGACATGATACATAAAGAAATCGAAGTGTATGTCGATGATATGATTGCAAAATCTAAAACAGAGGAGGAGCATGTGACACACCTATCAAAACTATTCGAGCGATTGAGAAAGTACAAACTCCGCTTGAATCCCAACAAGTGCACCTTCGGTGTCCGTTCAGGGAAACTCTTAGGATTCATCGTCAGCCAGAAAGGAATTGAGGTTGATCCTGACAAGGTCAAGGCCATTCAAGAAATGCCTTCTCCAAAGACTGAAAAACAAGTCAGGGGATTCCTGGGATGTTTGAACTACATCTCCAGATTCATATTCCTCATGACCGCGACATGTGCGCCGATTTTCAAATTACTCAAAAAGAATCAGGACTGCGTTTGGACAGAAGACTGCCAAACTGCCTTCGACGGTATTAAGGAATACCTGTCGAACCCGCCGATTCTATCATCTCCAGTGGAAGGAAGACCGCTGATCATCTACTTAACAGCCTTGGAAGACTCCATGGGCTGTGTGCTTGGTCAACAAGACGAAACAAAAAGAAAAGAGTCTGCCATCTACTATTTGAGCAAGAAGTTTACAGACTGTGAGACTCGGTACACTATGCTCGAGAAAACTTGCTGCGCTCTGGCTTGGGCAGCCAAACGTCTTTGCCAGATACAATCATTTTTCTTTGATTCTCGGGGCAAGTGGACTCCGAATTATGACGGCCCCTATGTGGTCAAGAAAGCTTTCTCAGGCGGCGCCTTAAGACTTGCAACCATGGATGGAGAGGAATTTGCCTACCCCACAAATGTTGACGTAGTCAAGAAATACTTCACCTAAATAAAAAAAACGTCTCGGTGGATTGAAAACCCGAAAGGGCGGTCTAGGAAAAAATTAGAGACATGATCAAAAATCATCCCGGTGGATTGGAAACATCACAGTACAATCCAGGCAAAAATTAGGGATAATGGCAAGTAACTACGTTCGACAAAGGAGCAAGTCCCTCGGCAGCAGTTACACCATCCATCAGAAAACTCCAGTCACGGTCATCTTCGACGGAAGCTCAGGATGCCCAGAATTCAAAGTTGGTAGAAGGATAGTGGTCGTTATGTTTCAATATAGCCCTTTTCCATGTAAATTACCATTTTCTAACTTTGTAAATACTCTATGGACTCACGCGTTTGGCTGATTTCCATCCTATCAATAAAATTTGAGCCCTCGTGCTTTTGTTTGAAATTCTTATTTGTTTTAGCTTTATAGAACGACATTTTAACATGATCAACGTTTCTTGAAATAAAACAAAAAATGAATTTACTTGTAAAAAATTTCCGCTTAAAATAAAGATGGCAATTTCTTTTGACGGTTGAACATCAAAAAAACATTGATCGCTTCTCCAGAAGTAAGCGAGCTTCAAAGTACAGAATCAAAGTACTCCTTCTAAACCAGTGCACCTGAATGGAGGATCAGCTGTGTCAGAGACCATTGTTTCATCTGACATCCTAGGCAGAGTTCTTATCTCCTAAGCCAGACCAACGATTTTCCCCGCATGGACTATCTCTCCTAAGCAAGGTGGAATTGCTATCGTGAACCAGTGGTACGTCTTCGTCCCCCGCGGTGGCCAAGTATCCAGTTATGTTCATCTATCAGTCTGTATGTCGCATCAATTTTGTCAGCATAAACATACATATATCATGCATTATTGATTTGCATTCATAATCATGATTGCATCACTATCACTCTGGTCGGTCTTATCCCCTAGTGATAACAGTCCTCTCAATCGAGTTGTCAGTTCTTTCCTCGTCAGGAAGTGTTGCATCTGAACTACCTCTCTCCTCCAGTTTATTTCTGGGATGAAGTCGGCCTTTGACCACTTTGATAACTTAAACCTCTGAAAAACCAGAGAACCCTCAGCCAGCATCACTCTTCGCCATGGAAGATGATATCTTCGCTTTCCCGGATTAAGGAAAATCCCTAAAGAAAGCCTCTCAACTAAAGACTTTCAGCAACACATTGGTCTTTCTCTCCAGAATGTCAATGTCAACAAAGTCATTGGCACCTCAAAATTGGGGTACATCGTATGGCATTTCTCTGAGAAGATCTCGAGAAAAGTATGATGTAATATCCCCAAATGAAAGCAGTCTCTCAAGAAGACTCGTTTTCCCCAGTAGAGTCGACAAACGGCGTCTCAAACAGAGAAGTTTGTGCCTCTCTACAATCAAAACTTTTTCCATCAAACATCATCTCCCCAGGAAAATTCGGCGAGAAGTTTGAGGAGAACCGCTACAAACAGTGTCCCTTATCAATAAAGTTTATTGACAAAAGAAACCAAGACCAGTTCTTTGGTAGGAAACCAGGATCGAGGGGAAGTTTACAAAAGAAACTTAGACCAGTTCCTTGGTAGAAAACCAGGATCGAGGGGAGGTTTATATCAGAAACTTAGACCAGTTCCTTGGCTGAAAGACCAGGATTAAGGAGAAGTTTATGTCAGCAACTAAGACCAGTTCCTTGGTAGGAAACCAGGATCGAGGGGAAGTTCATTTCAGAAACTTAGACCAGTTCCTTGGCTGAAAAACCAGGATCGAGGGGAAGTTTATGTCAGCAACTAAGACCAGTTCCTTGGTAGGAAACCAGGATCGAGGGGAAGTTCATTTCAGAAACTAAGACCAGTTCCTCGGTAGGAAACCAGGATCGAGGGGAAGTTTTTACCTTTTTCTAAGTATCATTGCTTAGCAAAAGAAGATGGATGAGCAAGCTGCCATTCATAACCACCATCAAAATTTCGGTTATTCCGATATTTAATCCTCTTGCACCCCGAATGCCCGAATACCTTCGCCATTCACACCTTCGGGTCCAAGAAGATTAAATAGGGGCATCTGTCATACCTTAAATTTTGACCACTAAGATTTCCCATCATTGTACAAATCATCATCACAATATGGGTAAACCATCATACCTCACCAGTCTCCCCAAAGATGGGTGAGCAAAGGATCAATCAAGAATTAAGCACAAGGATCAATCAAGAAATGACATGATCTTCAACTTTTCTAGCCTCTCAAACATCCATAAAGGATCAAGAGGACTCCCACTTCAAGGATTAAGCACAAGGCTTCTCCCTTCTAGGTGGATCAAGCCTTAAGATCACCAATGTCACCAAATTAGGGTTTGGTCGACCAGGGCCTCCAGATGGAAATTTTCCTCTGGGCATGAGCCAATGCTTCAAAGCATAACCTATGATGCTCTAAGGGACATCATAAACCAAATCATCAAGTCAATTTAGCCTCAGGGGATGCATTCACCAAAAATCAGGAATTAGGGTTTCTTGACCTAATTCACCCCTAAGTTGACTTTTGGGACAAAACTTGAGCCAAGACCTCAAAGAAGGATTTGAGGGTCTCTAATACACCACATTGATCCATTTGCAACAATGGATTGAGCCAAGAAGCTTGAGCAACAAGTTTCAATTTCATCTGAACCACAGTTAGGGTTTCGCGAGAAAAGTCAACTGTATCTTTGACTTTTGACCAAGACATACTCCCAAACCTTAGGACATGATTCAATACACCCTATAACTCCTATGAAATCAATCCATCAAGTTTGATTTAGGTCAAGGACTTGATTTCATAGAGGATCGCAAAGTTTGGAATTCATCTGACAAAAAGTCAACTGTGCACAAAAGTCAAACTTCGACTTTTTGAGATTTTTCACAATTATGGTTTTTTAACCCTAAAATGATGTTAATGTGTGATTTGAATCATCATTCATCAAGAAAAATCAAGAAAAGTTGGATAACTTGTAAAAGGGGTAACCATAAAAACTTTTGAAAATTTTCTAAGTTATGGAACAAAGTGGTTAGGGTACCAACTTTGAAGGACTATAACTCCTAAACCACAAGGCCATTTTTCCCCATCCAAAGCTGGATTTGTAGCCCTCATGGCCCTCTACAAAAGCTTCAATACACCTCATTCCAATTCATTATGGATTTTGAGTTATGGAATGATCAAAGTGGCTGAAAACATGAAATGCCACTTTTTCCAACACTTAGTGAAATTTTCACTAAGTCAGAATCTGCCTTCACTTTTTTCCAAATGTAGGGGCATTTTTCACTTGGATCCAAAAAGTATCAAAACCAATTATGATCAAACAGTTATTGTATCATATAAGGGCTTTCCAAAATGGCCAAGAACTCCATCATATTCCACTTGAGCCATGAGATATGACAATGGCAATATGCCTTGTTGAAAACTGCCAAGGCTAGGCAGAATTTTGCACTTTTGCTCGATTTGGCAAAATCAGATAATTCCAAGCCTTGTCATCACTTTGGACACATCTGAGGATCAAATCTAAAGGGAACAAACACTGATCCAAGCCTCCAAAGTCTTTGGAATAAGAAGTAGCATGCCAAACCTAGAAATCCCTAAAAGAGGGACAAGACTCCAATTTTGGATTGGAGTATTTGATGGATGCACCAAGGTGGCATGGAATGACACATTTGCAACTGAATTCATTTAAGAATGATCCAACAACTAGGGAACCACAACTCTGTGCTTTAACCTCTAGTCAATGGCTAGAGGAGACTTGAGATTCCAAAGTACAACCTTTGGCCAAACCTCTGCAGCAGTTGCCATTCACTATTGCTTGCAAAACAAACTTGCTCTACTATAAATAGAGCTCATTTGTGCTCAGTTTGAGTACACCAAAGTACTACAACACTTGCTTTCCTCAAAATTTCTTTCTCTTGGCCAAAATGCCTTCTTTAGCAAGGTAACTCTGAGTGAGTTAGGGAGCAATTCCACCACAGCTCATGATCCAAACATATCCAATATGTCATATCTAAGCTGTCCAAACTCACACAAGTGACCTGTAATCCTTAAAACTCAAAGTCACCTCTCAAACCCTCAAAATAGGCTCTTTTTGAATTTTTCAAGCCATGTCTTGATTCAGTCACTTTACAAACCAGATAAAACCTCAAACACACTCCAAATATCATCCTTGAACTGTCCCAAATGGCTCCCAACATCTGGAACACCATTTGAGGGAGTTGCTATTTTGGCCATTTTAACCCCTTTTGCAAGAAAAGACTGGTTTTTATTTTTGTAGGTTCCAGCTCATTCCAATCATCCTAAAAGCTTCTAAGGGATCATTTAAGAGTGTCCAAAGCATCAAACCATTTCTGGAACAAGAAACTTGGCAGATTGCACAAAAAACTCCAAAAGCTCAAAAAGAGGTAAGCATCATGACTTGAACTTTCCAAAATATGCATTTCTTTGAGGTCCACTGATTATGCACATCTTGTACATGTTGTATGTGTTGTGTTTGCACCAAATTGTCATGCAATCCTTGCCTGTATCATGGGATAACACAGAAAATGCAATTAGAGGCCTATTTCAAAACCACTATCGGGTTTTAAAATAGGGACATGATCTGAAAAAAATACCACCACCATTGGATTCCTTGTGAAATTCTAGGCAGGATAGACCTAAATTTTGTCTCAATCCATGGAGAAATGAGAAATTTATGGCCTTCACGTTTCTGAGCCAAAACTTGCCTTGCCTTGCCTTCGTCAGGCCTAGGACACAAGGCAAGCCTTGTATATTTGTTGGTTTGTTTCAATCAACGGATGTATCACCACCCCAGTGGTAAGGCGCACGCCCTATAACCTTGAGGTCGTGGGTTCAAACTTCACCCAGACCATTTTGTGTTTTCTCACATTTTGCTATTTTTTTTCCAATATTTTCATGTTTTATTAATTAATTGGAAAATTAATAACTCCTTCAATTTTATTTATTTTTGATTGGTTCTTTTTGTAAAAAATCACAAAAATGTTGAAATATTTTATTCCCCAAAAAAATTAGATTTATATTATTTATTTAATATAATTAGTATTTTTGTGAATAAATGTTTTTTATTTGTTTTTAAACCTTTTAAAAACAAATATCCATTTTGGAAAATCAAAACCAAGTAGGTTTTAATTCATCTTGTGATGAAAGCCTCATTTTTCAAACCTAAAACCAAAATCACAAGTTTTTTATTCAAACTTATTTGGAATTTTTCTCATTTGTATTAATTTTCTTTGAATAATTATATTAAAAATGATGAAATTAGGGTTTTATTGATTTTCACCCTAACAAACTTTTTTCAAACACTCATGGGCCTCTAATAGAGTGTAAGACCCAATCCTTTGTAAATACAAACCTATTTTGGGCCTCAAATGTTGTATAAGTCCCGTTGTATTTCAAAAGTTCGGCGCGATCATCGCCCGTTTAAAACAAACTATCTGGGCATCTCCTCGAGCTATAAGACCCATTCAAAATCATTTTGGGCCTCTAATAGAGTGTAAGACCCAATCCCTCTTTGAAACCAAAATAGTTTGGGCCGCAGTCATTGTATAAGACCCACGGTGTTTTCAAAACCTCGGTGCGATCGTCGCCCTTTTCAAAATAAACCCTGGGCTTCTCCTTGAGCTATAAGACCCATCTTTGTTCACTTTCAATCATTTTGGGCCTCTTGAGAGAGTGTAAGACCCATCCCCTTTGTACAGAAAACCTTTCTTGGGCCTCAGTCACTTGTATAAGTCCCTGTACAAAACGACAGTGCGATCACTGATAAAACCCTGGGCCTCTCCTTGAGCTGTAAGCCCCAATTTTCCTTTCAAAAGCACTTTCTCCTTTGATTTTGAATATAATATTATTATAAAAGCTTTCTTTGTTGAACAACTAACAATACAGTATGGAAGCTCTACAACCGAGTAAGTGTTTACCCGCTTTCATTTACCGTTTTCCTATGTATATAACTGTACTGTGGGGCTGTTTCACTGTAAGCCTTCTTTCATAAACTCATATCGACTGTGTAATACTAGTATAGATATTTAGAGTTTCCCCGACAACTACGTCTAGAACTAGACAAAACCTCGTCTCCTTACATCCGACGTTCTCCCGGATACTTCAACATAACCTAAACCATGAGAATTTTCTTTTACAACAATTTTAGATAACTAGATCTAAGAAATCTCCCCCCTTGAACAGTTCATATACAGAAGGCCAATGTTCCAAGTTAAACCCCTTCTGGAACTATTCATCCGCCTCCTCTTAGGCGTTGTACAAGGACCCATCGGCGTCTTAGAAGTTTTCACAGCCTCCTTTTAGGCTTCGTATAAGGATTCCTCCTCCGGGAAGATAGCCTCCTCTTGGGCTTCGTACAAATTATTCCTTCGACTTCTTAAATGTTTTTCTCGCCTCCTCTTCGGCTTCGTACAAATTGTCCCGACGACCTCTTAAAGGTATAGGAACAAAAATTAGTCATATTAATAGAACAGTCTTTCAAAGAGTCTAGATCTTCCTACGGCGAACATACTGTCTCTTGATCTCTCTTAAGCATAGTACAAAAGATAAAACACTAGACTTCGACAGTCCAATCTCCTTGAGTCTCGAAGACATTCTCAAGTTCCTTTCAAAAATAGGAAAAAACACCCGTAGACTTGGGTAGTCTCAATACCCTTCGGATTCCCCGTTTCCTTAAAGAACAGGAAATAATCCCGGTCCTCAGATCAAATTCATGAGTACAACATTACCCATATAAGAACTGATTTTCCCTTTTAACCAACATACTGGACCTGTCACTCAACTGAAACAGTAACCCTAGCCTCCTCTTGGGCTTTGTACAATGATTCTCCCTAGCAGAGTTAACCTTTGTAGCCTCTATCTCGGGCTTCGTACGAGATACAAAAATACTCTCTTGTTGAGTATAAAACAGTCTCTTGTTGAGTCAAACATTTTTAGCCTCCATCTCGGGCTTCATACGAGATACAAAATCACTCTCTTGTTGAGTGTAAAAGACTCTCTTATTGAGTCAAACATTTTTAGCCTTCATCTCGGGCTTTGTACGAGATACAAAACACTCTCTTGTTGAGTATAAAAAGACTCTCTTGTTGAGTCGATCACCTTTAACCTCTATCTCGGGCTTCGTACGAGATACAAATCACTCTCTTGGTGAGTATAAAAGACTCTCTTGTTGAGTCAAACCCTTTTAGCCCCCGTCTTGGGCTTCGTACAAAACACATATAAAAACACTCTCTTGTTGAGTCAACCCTTTTAGCCTCTATCTCGGGCTTCGTAGGGGACACAAAAGCATCCTCTTGTTGGGTCAATAGCCTCCTCTTAGGCTTTGTATAAAGAAATCCTCGTTTGATTCAATCAACCTTGTAGCATCAAATCATGTTTTGGTCACAGCATACAAACATCAACAACTCCTTTTCCCTCGTCTAATTTCTGTAAGCGGAAAGCCTCTGGATTATTTACATCCATGCCACTGTCCCTCTTTTAGCCTGAGAAATTCCTAAGGAAAGATGGCATTGCTCTAAACTGGGTTAAAGTCTTCTCCTTCAGGTTGAAAATCCCCTATGAAGGAAATTATGGCATTGCTGGATTCGCATGTCCCAGTTAAAGTAATTCTCCTTTATAATCAGTCATCCAACAATTGTAACAAACAGACCTCTTTAGAGATGACAAATTCACTCTAAAGTCAACACCCTTTTAGCTTCACATCTTGGGCTTCGAACAAGATACAAATAGACCCTTCAGCTTCACATCTTGGGCTTTGAACAAGATACAAACCACCTTTAGCTTCATGTCTTGGGCTTTGAACAAGACACCAAAACACCATTTCCTCCCATAGAATAGGAGGAACTACGATCGCTCTGATTTCCCTATCTCGGGAATACGTAGGCATAAGATTGAAAAAGAATCTTAGCGAGCACACTAATCAAAAAACCCCAAAGTCCCCTACCTACATCCAATCTGGCACAGTATCCCAACAAATTCCCCGTGAACAATCCCGGTATTTCGTTCTGAACAAAATAAGCTGAGAGAGACCCACAAACTAAAGTCGCGGCTGTAAACCAACAGTTTTGACTGTTTAACCTCAGTATGCAAGCAGGGTTAATTGGAGACATCTATTTCCCTTCCTTCATCAGCTTGAATAGGATAAAAAATGAATCGAACTGTCGTACCAAAGCGATAGTGATTCGAAACCACAATAACCGCGCTACACCAAGCTCCCTTTTCTGGACTGGAAGAAATTCGAAAGGATCAAACCATTGCAAGAGCAATCCATTTGGACGAGTCAGAAGTCAGGACTCACGTGATCATTCCAAGGTTTGCCAGCCCAATTTTAGAGAAAGAAAGCCCTGTACTTTGCTAGTATAGGGAATGTGCCTTCTTTCGAAAGCATATTTGTATTACTCACTTACGGGTTGATTTTATTTCCTAACATTGATAGCTTCGTTGATATCATTGCCATTAAGATTTTTCTAATTGGAAACCCTGTACCTACCTTGCTCATAGATGCTTATCAATCTACACACTTAAGGAATTTGTACAGCGGAGGAATGATCACATGTTGTGTACCCCTGCTATACAAATGGTTCACTTCCCATTTGCCGAAGTCTGCTGCATTTTGGGATCAAAAGAGTACTTTACGTTGGTCGCAGAGAATCATGTCTCTTACCAACTCTGACATATATTGGTACAATCAAATCTATGATGGGATCAGGATCATTGACCGTTATGGAAACTTCCCTAATGTACCCTTCATAGGAATTAAAGGAGGAATCAATTATCATCCAGTTTTAGTTCGTCGTCAATTCGGATACCCGATGAGGCATGTCCCGCGTAATGCACATCTGGAAGGTCTTTTCTTCAAGGAAGGAGAAAATGACAGGGCACTAAAGACAGAAATAGTGCATGCTTGAAAACATGTTCACAGGAAAGGAATAGAGTCTCTAGGAAAACCGGATTGTGTCTCGGCGGAACCTTATCTCCACTGGGTACAAACTAGAGCTCTCAAGCTAAGGATGCCTTACCCTCGTCAAGAAGTTCTTCCGTTAAAGGAATCTTTCCTTTATTTTATGTCTGATACGAAAAACTTCAGGTCACTCTCAACAAAGTTCAACAAGAGAAGAAGTCTTGGAAAGACAAGTATCGTATTCTCAACGTGGAGTGTAACAATATACAACAACTTTTAAAAGAAAAAGACGCTCTGATCGAGATTTTAGAGAAACATGCTGTAGAGAATCAAGAAGACCAAAGGAATTTGCTCGCTCCTTTCACTTGGCAAAAGGATGACAGCTCGACAACGGCTCAAGAGCCCCGGTCAAAGAAAAGGAAAGTACCAGAACCAGCACCTGAGCTCCCCTCGGAGAGGACTCAGGATCCATAAGTTTAGACATTTCCTTTTACAGTACTTTGTAAATTACTGTATTTCCATTTCCGCAATCTTTGAATTCAATAAAACGGGGTTTCCCCACTGTATGATATTTGCAATCCAATTGTCGAAGTTTCTTTTGATTAAACAAAAAATTTTAATTAATATAATCATCGCATATCATTCATCATTTGCCCATAACGCATTCTTCTTCCTTATGGATCTCACATTTGTGTCTCGATTCTAGAGTCAAATTGTCTTATTCATACAATACTCGGGCCAATCGAGAAAAGAAAATGGATGATCTCGAGGAAGAGAACAAAGAGTTGAGAGAAGAAATCAACACTCTGAAAGAAGATCTGAGGAAACTTCACAATGACATGCTATCTCTGGAAGCAGCCTAGATACAACAAAGGACTGTGATCTCAGAGATCACATTGACGCCCATAGTGGAAAAGTATGATCCTCGGTATAATATGCCAAAAGATCGTCCCTGGGGCATGCCACCCAACTATATCCCAGAAGGATATATTCCGCCGATCATGGAAGATCGGGAAACTGCAGCAGGAGCCGCTGGGCCTGAAGGTTACAAACTTCGGGAAAGCGAAGATGCAAGGGGCATGACAGCAACTCATGAAGGTTACAAACTTTGGGAAAGGGAAGCACCAAGAGTCACTACCGTAATGACTATACCACCACCTGTGGTACACACTGTCCCGGAAGGACAGATTCTACAGATATCTTCTGGTGGAAATGAAATTATGAATGATAAAATGAAGGAATTCCAGGAACAATTCCTGGAGATGCAGAAAGAACTGCAAGCCATTCGCGGTCAGGATCTATTTGGAAAGGACGCCGCAGACCTTTGTTTGGTCCCCAATGTGAAAGTTCCGCACAAATTCAAGGTGCCCGAATTTGAAAAATACAAGGGTAACTCTTGCCCTCAAAGTCACTTGGTGATGTATGCTCGGAGGATGTCAACACAGACAGAGAACCAACAGCTACTGATCCACTATTTCTAATATAGTTTAACGGGTGCCGCACTCAAATGGTACATGGGTTTGAACCGCACTAAGATTGTCACTTTCAGAGACCTTGGCGCTGCTTTTGTTCAACAATATAAGTATAATCTGGACATGGCACTAGACAGAGATCAACTCAGAGCCATGTCACAGAAGGATAAGGAAACCTTTAAGGAATATGCTCAGAGATGGTGTGAAATTGCCGCCCAGATTTGTCCACCTCTTGAGGAAAAGGAGATGACAAAGATCTTCTTGAAAACTTTGAGCTCATTTTACTATGACAGAATGGTCACCAGTGCGCCCAGTGACTTCACCGAGATGGTGGGCATGGGTGTTCGTCTTGAAGAAGTAGTCCAAGAAAGACGATTGGTCAAAGATGTTGGACCATCAAGCAGTACCAAAAGATACAGTAGTACTTTCCCTAAGAAAAAAGAGCAAGATATTGGTAATATCTCTCTCGGAAAGCAAAGGAGACGATACCAACCAGTAGCAGCTGTAACTCCTGCTATCAACCCTGTGCATGTTCCTATGTATCAACCTCATGTTGCTCAGAGCCAACCAATCCAACAACCATATCAGCAAAGGACACAACAGCCTTTTCAGCAGGCTCGTCCTCAGTACAACAACAACCGTACAACACGACCACCAGGGTTTGACCCTATACCAATGTTGTACGTAGAACTGTTTCCACTATTACTGATCAAGGGGCACGTCCAAACCAGGTCACCTCTTACAATACCAGAGAATCCTCCTTTTTGGTTCAAAGTGGATCAGACTTGTCCTTACCATCAAATAGGACCAGGGCATAACATAGAAAACTGCCTCAGTTTCAAATCTGATGTGCAAAAGCTTGTCAGGAGCGGTGTCTTATCCTTCAAGGATAAGAATCCAAATGTTCAGACGAACCCGTTGCCTCAACACAAGAAAGCTGCAGTCAATTTGATAGAAAAAGAGTCTAACCACATCTATCAAATTCATGATGTACTCTTATTAAGGACTAACCTGGTCAAGATGCATCGTAGATAGAGCGGATATGGGCATGTACCATCTTATAATTACCATTAGTGTGATATCTGGTCGAAAGACAATCAAGGATGTTCTGTGGTGCAATCAGCTCTACAGGAACAGATGGATCTCGGATGGATCCAGGATCACCAAATTTGTGAAGTCAACATGCCTTATATAAATTCCAACATCATTCAGAACCACGACATCCGTGCGATGAATGTCAACTTGGTGGCAATGCACTCAAGGCAAAGCCAACATCATAATCTGCCACGACACGATTATGATTCCTGTCTGATTTGCCCGGTAAACAATCAGGGATGCTCTTTTGTACAAGAGGCACTCCTGCGTCAGATGGATCTTGGATGGATTCAGGATTACCGTGATAGAAGTCATTATCAAGTCAACATGATTCAAATCTTAGATATTCGCTTGATGAATACCAGCTTAGTGAAGTTACATGTAACACCCCAATTCCCATCGCGAATAAATAATACATAGATAAATCAGAGTAGATAAAAACTTATTTTTCCAACAGAAACAAGGATGCCACATTTAAGTAAATAAAACACAATCCCTGGTCATAAATTTGATACATAACACAAAATGGAATAAACGTAAAAGGGAACCTTTTCCATATAAAAGGAAAGTTCAATTATGGAATAAAGCGGAAAGATCCATAACTGACTTGCTTTACAAAATAAATTATTTTGTAACATCAAAATATACATACAAAGGTAATACAAAATAAATCTAACAAAGGTATACATATATAACATAATCGTTCCCCGACTCCCGTGCTACGTATCAGAGCAGATACCAAGACCGACAAAAGAATGGAGAACTAATCTTCACAAAAGCCTCCAAGACTACAAATCTGCAATTGCCTCATAGAGCAATAAACCACAGCAGAATGGTGAGAAATAACAACTAAATCAAGATTGCATAATAATATGCAAAACATAAAAAATTCACATACATAGTTATTCTCACCACAAGCATCACATATTAATACACGTAACATAAACCAATTTTACTAACATAATCACATATTCACACATAAGGCACATCAAGTCACAACATACGGAAACACACCACCACATCACATATTTTCATACATAGCATATCGTCCATAAATAATACATTTATCACGTATGCATATTAATTCACCAATCCAATCATAAATCTCAACACATAACAAATCAATGCACAATTTACCACACATAATCAATTCAATCATAATTTATGCAAATGCACAGAGACCGACACAACGACTCTATGTAATGCATATGCGGTACCATCCATCCATCATTTCTCAACACCAGTTCACTCAGGAACTATTGGAACCATCGCCCGTTACTTAATGTAACTCCCCGACGGGCATACGATGTTCCCCGTCGCTCACACCCCACACAGGTACATGATGTTTATGGATCGCTCACACCCCACACGGGCACATGACCCGATCGCTCACACCCCACACGGGCACACGATCATCGGGCACACGACATTATAGTGGATTCCCTCTGGAATCGATTCGTTGCTCACACCCACTAGGGCACACAACATCACAAGATGCATATCATGATGCTTGACACACAAGAACTCATGACACTCAAATGCATCTTCACACATATATGCAACCATAATCGTACATATATTTCAATCATCAATTCCATACGTTCACAATTCAACAATGTGAATCATCTCATCATCATTATTCATGCATTGTAAATCAATTCCAACAATGCATTTACTTGCCATAAGACCACCAAATAACACACATTGAATTTCACATACACAATGCATTTTATCATAAACCACAAACCACAACAATTAGCATTTTATCATATACATTCATATCAATTCACATCAAGAATTACTCACCATCAACCACAACAATCATACAATGTATTTCACCACACAACAACATCATAAAAACATCATTATCACATACATCAACATCATATAGGTAGCACAAAAGATCCACATTTATATGACGATAACATATCGCATCAAACACAAACAAACACAACAAAACCTACAAATCACTAATTATCCTCTACCAAATATTCTTGGTTAAATCATGGTCTAACATCACCATTTAATAGCATATTATGTTATCTATCTATTTCCTCAAGTCCCACATCAATCGGACTCGCGATTCAGGAGTTATGGTGGAAACATAAACCGCACTTTTCACACATACATTACTTTTCCATATTTTTCTTATCAATCCATGGCTTAAACATATGTTCCTATTCCACTATCAAAAATATCATTGAAATAGCCTTCCAACGCATCCGACCGTGCCTCAATCCGATTTACGGATCAAAAGTTATGAAGGAAATAAAATCGGAAATTCTGTCACGTTCGCAATGCGAACGGCTAGCGAACGTTCGCTGATTCCTTCGCTTTGGCTCGCAATGCGAACCTGCGAAACCCAGAATTTCCAGCAGCGATCAAATAGGTCATTTGGGGTCAAAAATCCTCATTTCTTCCACCCAAACACTTCCAAAACATACTATAACAACCAAAACATGATCCAAACCTAACAACAAGTATTCTACTCTATTTTTATCGAATTTCATCCGCGAAAGCATCGATTTCTATCAATCGCTCCTAATTCCAATCGATACGAAAAGTCGCGAAACATTCAAAACAATTACAACAAACAACACATATACATACACAAGCAAGATATAATTGAAACTTCTCACCCTTACCCGATTAATCGCGCTCGAAACGGAGTTTCCTCGATTTTTCCTCTTTCTCCTCTTCTCTCTTTCTTTCTTCTCCTTTTCTTTCTCTTCTTTTTCTTTCCCTTTCTTTTCTCTCTTTTTCTCTCCACTTTCTATTTATTCAAAATATCTAATCTCCTAAAAAGACTATTTTACCCCTCAACTCAAATATCTCGCAAAACCTCCCAAAACGCGATAAAATATAATCTCGATGAAAAATAACATATTTTCGAATAAAAGTCAGAAATAAAATAATATAATAATAAAATAATCAAAACGACTCAATTAAATAAAACTAACAAAACTGGGGCGTTACAACTCTCCCCCACTTAGAGATTTTCGTCCTCGAAAATATACTGAGACGAACAACTCCATACCCGACTCTCGCCACCGACCAACAAACTAACATGCCAACAAGAGACACCCCACGAATAACACAACTGACAAACCACCTCGCTAACAGCAACTACTACAACAACAAGACACGACGACAACTACAACGACAAGATGCAAAGCCCATACAATGCACTTGACGACCAACTCACGACTCAAAGAATACCCAAGTTACGAACACACACAGATTCACTCTCAAACCGAAACACAACAAGAACATAAAGTTCCACGACCCCACATCGTTTCAACAACCTCCACATAACCATGATACCAACATCCTTGTCACACAACAATATTACAACAATGCTACGGTTCCTTAATCGAACATACAACCAAAACCTCCATCTACATAGTAACCCATGAATAATATTTAAACCTTTCGCCTAACACTTCCATACTGAAACATCCAATAGTCTTACCATTCCTACATGTTCCCAATGTTCAACTTATGAATTCTTACAAATCACACACGCAAATACAAAATGTACCACATCACTCTTCCGCTGCGCACTCTGATTACTCGAAACTATCCAATCTATCCATTTCATGTCCAACGTCCAACTCTTTCTCATATTCACCAAAAATCACTGTTCAATTTTAATATACCCAACTTCACACTCTACTGTGTTATCTCACACACCAGACACGAGTCTCTGAACTGCCCAAATAATTTTAATCCTCTGACCATCAAAACTGACATGTATAAAAACTTTTGACTTAACTCTTCACAACTTCTAACCATCCTCGTTGTCTCATACTCTATTCCTTCAGGCCAAACAAGCACTCTAAACTCTTGCGATTGCCAAACACTTCGAACCTAGAGCCATAAAGATAATATCTCCAAATATTCCAACACAATACAACCGCAACCAATTCCAAATCCTGAATAGTATAGATCCTTTTATGAATCCTCAATTTTCGTAAAGCATAAACTACGACTTTACCCCCTTGCATTAACACACTAACTAAACTCATCAAAGACACATCACAATACCTCACAAACGGTTTATTAGGATCACGCAGAATCAAAACTGGAGCCGTAGACAACTTCTACTCTAGCTCTCTGAAACTTTCCTCATAATGAACATCCCAAGCAAATGACTTACCCTTTGCAAGTCAACCGATATACAGAAGCACTAACTTGGAAAAGCCTTCCATAACCTCTGGTAATAACCAACTAAAGTCCAAAAAGATTCTAATCTCCTCAACCAACTTCGGAGCCTCTCATTGTAGAACTGCATCTACTTCTGATGGATCCATAACAATACTCTCATCTGAAATAACATATCCAAAAAACTACCCCTTTTTAACCAAAATTCTCACTCGAATAACTTAGCATAAAACTTCGTCTCTTTTCAACACTTGTAATTCAAATCTCAAACACTTTACTTATTCTTCCTCTGAGTTTATAACAGATCCGAATATCCTCAATCAAAACCACCACGAACTTATCCAAATAAATATGGAATATACGATTCATATACTCCACAAACACTCCAGACGCATCACTTGAAGCTTTTAACATGTTAACAGTTTCGTTTTACGTAATTCACGTAGTCCCGACTAATCCCAATAATCGACCAGAAATCCATTCCATAAATAATTTTTCCGCTTTCCAAAACATAGAACCCTTTCATAGCTCCACAACAATATAAAGAACGTTTAAATCGGATAAACGAAGCCAAAGTTAAGAAAGAAACAATTTGGGAAGATCTGCCATGTTCGCAATGCGAATCTCCCAGCGAGCATTCGCTTTCCTCATTCGCAATGCGAACCCCCAGCGAACCAAGGCAGAAGAAAAAGGGCACAAAGTTCGCACTGCGAACTGCTAGCGAGCCTTCGCCTTGACCTTCGCACTGCGAAGCTCCGGCGAATCTTTGCATTCCCATTCAATCATCCAATTCCACAATTTCCAACATGTATCAACAACCAACCAAAAAGAACTCTTAAATATTACATTCACACCTAAGGGTTTCCTCAAGATTTCCATAGTCTCATACCATCAAGGAATTCCAAATCGTTTGCGATTCGTCACAATTCAAAACTCAAGCTATCCAGAACACACCCGCAAGTTTCCATACTACTCACTGATTAACATGCAACCTCCTACTATCATCTTTTTCCTTACCAACCATGCTGGACCTCTTCAAATCGACACACTAACGTTTCATCCAAAACACATCTGAAAACCAGGCACAACTGACGGCCTAACACTGTGACTTTCCTACCAATTTCTAGAACACTAGCCTCACAAATATAACAAACACCTTAGTCTCAACTCCAAAGAGTGTCCTACTCACTTAGCAGATATAACCTCGACTATTCACCTTCATCCAATTTAAGTTCACACTCTACTCTCTGAGAACAACCCTTAGTAATACCCAATCATTCTCCCTCAGAGACATTCCAACTTAACCCACATACACAAACCTCTAATCCGTCTCATCTTCCGATATAAGAATCTTCATCGACTCATCAAAACAATTTGTAATCATTTTCTTAATTCCAAACAATTCATTTCACACACTATCAAATCCGGAAAGACACGTCTATTCCATCCAACACAATTCCCTTCCGCTATCAACAAGAGATTAAGGGTGATCAGTTCCTCAATTTGTCAATATACAGTCGACAATCATGGTGGGGAATAAACCGTCTTTACCAAACTATAATAGCATTCCTTACATCTCATGCACAAACTACCTAAGGCACCAATCCTTAGTCGACATAAACCTTACCTCCGCATTCCCTCCGGAATCGGGAACCACACTATCCAAAGAGCACTTACAATCTTGCAACCAATGGCACACAACTGAAGCAACCTGGAGAAGTTCCATCTTCTCCCCCACATATCTCATTCTAACTCCTACAGACAACGGATAGAAAAACCAGAAAGTACTGACAATGTTTCACACACATATCACGTACTAAGGGACAAACAACAATGACAGTATTCAACTGTCACACCAACTGACTCAACAACTTGGCCGGACGGACCGACCTGCTCTGATACCACTAATGTAACACCCCAATTCCCATCGCGAATAAATAATACATAGATAAATCAGAGTAGATAAAAATTTATTTTTCCGACAGAAACAAGGATGCCACATTTAAGTAAATAAAACACAATCTCTGGTCATAAATTTGATACATAACACAAAATGGAATAAACGTAAAAGGGAACCTTTTCCATATAAAAGGAAAGTTCAATTATAGAATAAAGCGGAAAGATCCATAACTGACTTGCTTTACAAAATAAATTATTTTGTAACATCAAAATATACATACAAAGGTAATACAAAATAAATCTAACAAAGGTATACATATATAACATAATCGTTCCCCGACTCCCGTGCTACGTATCAAAGCAGATACCAAGACCGACAAAAGAATGGAGAACTAATCTTCACAAACGCCTCCAAGACTACAAATCTTCAATTGCCTCATAGAGCAATAAACCACAGCAGAATGGTAAGAAATAACAACTAAATCAAGATTGCATAATAATATGCAAAACATAAAAAATTCACATACATAGTTATTCTCACCACAAGCATCACATATTAATACACGTAACATATACCAATTTTACTAACATAATCACATATTCACACATAAGGCATACCAAGTCACAATATACGGAAACACACCACCATATCACATATTTTCATACATAGCATATCGTCCATAAACAATGCATTTATCACGTATGCACATCAATTCACCAATCCAATCATAAATCTCAACACATAACAAATCAATGCACAATTTATCACACATAATCAATCCAATCATAATTTATGCAAATGCACAGAGACCGACACAACGACTCTATGTAATGCATATGCGGTACCATCCATCCATTATTTCTCAACACCAGTTCACTCAGGAACTATTGGAACCATCGCTCGTTACTTAATGTAACTCCCCGTCGGGCATATGATGTTCCCCGTCGCTCACACCCCACACGGGCACACGACGTTTATGGATCGCTCACACCCCACACGGGCACACGACCCGATCGCTCACACCCCACACGGGCACACGGTCGTCTATAATCATCGCTCACACCCCACACGGGCACACGACATTATAGCGGATTCCCTCTGGAATCGATTCGTTGCTCACACCCACTAGGGCACACAACATCACAAGATGCATATCATGATGCTTGACACACAAGAACTCATGACACTCAAATGCATCTTCACACATATATGCAACCATAATCGTACATATATTTCAATCATCAATTCCATACGTTCACAATTCAACAATGTGAATCATCTCATCATCATTATTCATGCATTGTAAATCAATTCCAACAATGCATTTACTTGCCATAAGGCCACCAAATAACACACATTGAATTTCACATACACAATGCATTTTATCATAAACCACAAACCACAACAATTATCATTTTATCATATACATTCATATCAATTCACATCAAGAATTAATCACCATCAACCACAACAATCATACAATGTATTTCACCACACAACAACATCATAACAACATCATTATCACATACATCAACATCATATAGATAGCACAAAAGACCCACATTTATATGACGATAACATATCGCATCAAACACAAACAAACACAACAAAACCTACAAATCACTAATTATCCTCTACCAAATATTCTTGGTTAAATCATGGTCTAACATCACCATTTAATAGCATATTATGTTATCTATCTATTGCCTCAAGTCCCACATCAATTGGACTCGCGATTCGGGAGTTATGGTGGAAACATAAACTGCACTTTTCAAACATACATTACTTTTCCATATTTTTCTTATCAATCCATGGCTTAAACATATGGTCCTATTCCACTATCAAAAATAGCATTGAAATAGCCTTCCAACGCATCGGACCGTGCCTCAATCCGATTTACGGATCAAAAGTTATGAAGGAAACAAAATCGGAAATTCTGTCACGTTCGCAATGCGAACGGCTAGCGAACGTTCGCTGATTCCTTCGCTTTGGCTCGCAATGCGAACCTGCGAAACCCAGAATTTCCAGCAGCGGTCAAATAGGTCATTTGGGGTCAAAAACCCTCATTTCTTCCACCCAAACACTTCCAAAACATACTATAACAACCAAAACATGATCCAAACCTAACAACAAGTATTCTACTCAGTTTTTATCGAATTTCATCCGCGAAAGCATCGATTTCTATCAATCGCTCCTAACTCCAATCGATACGAAAAGTCGCGAAACAATCAAAACAATTACAACAAACAACACATATACATACACAAGCAAGATATAATTGAAACTTCTCACCCTCACCCAATTAATCGCGCTCGAAACGGAGTTTCCACGATTTTTCCTCTTTCTCCTCTTCTCTCTTTCTTTCTTCTCCTTTTCTTTCTCTTCTTTTTCTTTCCCTTTCTTTTCTCTCTTTTTCTCTCCACTTTCTATTTATTCAAAATATATAATCTCCTAAAAAGACTATTTTACCCCTCAACTCAAATATCTCGCAAACGCTCCCAAAACGCAATAAAATATAATCTTGATGAAAAATAACATATTTTCGAATAAAAGTCAGAAATAAAATAAAATAATAATAAAATAATCAAAACGACTCAATTAAATAAAACTAACAAAACTGGGGCGGTACATTACACGCTAAGCAAGTCCAGCTCGGTTTTCTGACTTCGCATGAGTATCAGAACTGTAGAGTATGTCGTGAGAGTGACCAAGGCTGTGCACTCGTTCAAAGGAAACTTCAACACTTGTTAAACCACTGGTGGCTTCCGATCTATCTAGATGAAGACACACAACAAGTCAGTATGATTAATGGGAACCCTACTAGGCATCAAAGTCAGGATGTTCGATCAGTGGAAACAGATCTAGTAAAGTTGCACTGCATTCAAAGCAGACGTGGCCGGGTGCCACCACACAATTATAAGCGCTGTAGAGTTTTCTCGGAGAATAATCAAGGATGCTATCTCATGCGAGCATCCCTTCAAAGTCAGTTAGACCATAAGGAGATTCAACCATGGTCAAGCTCTGGTTCAATGTCAAACTATCATCCTGATCAAAGCGGGGATGTTGTCTTAATCCCTAAACGAGAAGTGGCCAAAGATGTGTCTGCCACAATCCCTT
This sequence comes from Lathyrus tuberosus, assembly GCA_022829125.1. NCBI lineage: Eukaryota > Viridiplantae > Streptophyta > Magnoliopsida > Fabales > Fabaceae > Lathyrus > Lathyrus tuberosus. The sequence goes on along the minus strand of JALAZF010000089.1, from coordinate 851,818 downwards.
TACTTCATGAATCAAGAGTTCCTCTTGAGGGTGGAAGGATTCTCAGCCTCGAACCAATTGAGGCCGACTATAATGGTCTGAAAAATCAGAAGGCTCCTGTAGTTATCTATCTGCCGGGACCAGTACCGTACAAATCCGATAAGGCTATCCCTTACAAATACGGTGCAAAAACAATTGAGAATGGAAAGGAAATTCCATTACCCTCCGTTGTGAATATTGCAGACATCAGTCGAGTAAAACGGAGCAGTCGAATCTTCAACCAAGGAGTTGGAGAACCTACCAGAGAAAAGGAACCTCAAACAGAAGTTCCCGATCAACTAGTCGGTCAATCTAGTGATCCCGACCCTTCAATAAACAATGATGAGATGCTGAAGCTCATCCAAAAGAGTGAGTACAACATCGTTGATCAACTGTTGTAAACTCCTTCAAAAATCTTTGTGTTATCTCTATTGCTCAGTTCCAAAGCTCACAGGGAAGCTCTATAGAAAGTCTTAGAGCAAGCCTTTATGGAACAAGATGTGACAATAAGACAATTCGACAACATCATCTCCAACATCACTTCCTGCAACAACTTGGGGTTTAGTGACGAGGAACTGCCAGAAGAAGGAAAAAGTCACAACATGGCGCTTAATATTACAGTCAAATGCCAGGATGATGCTTTAGCCAGCGTACTGGTAGACACCGGATCGGCCTTGAACGTTATGCTAAAGTCTACGTTAATGCGACTATCATTCAAGGGATCTCCGATGAGAGGCAGTGAGGTCATCGTCAAAGCATTTGACAGATCCCGAAAAGCAGTTATCGGCGAAATCGATCTTCCCATAACTATCGGTCCTCACACTTTCCAAGTCACTTTCCAGGTCATGGACGTCCGGGCAGCATACAGTTGTTTGTTAGGAAGACCTTGGATACACCAGGCTGGGGCAGTCACTTCGACACTGTACCAGAAGCTGAAGTTCGTCAAGAACGACCAACTAGTCACAGTCTGTGGAGAGCAAGCCTTGATCGTGAGTAACTTATCATCGTCCACTTGAGTATAACCAGAGGAGGTTGTTGGAACTCAGTTCCAAGCACTTTTGGTGAGCAATGACAAATCAGAAAAAGGAACGTCGATTTCCTCATACAAAGATGCTCTCGAAGTAATCAAAAGTAACAATGCCAAAGGATGGGGACAGCTTGTCATTCCCACTGATAACAAAACAAAGAAGGGTCTTGGTTTTTCCTCAACCTGTACCCAGACTGCTATTAACGATGAAAACCTTCATCCCATTCAGGATTTCTTCCACAGTGGAGGTTTCCTTCACCCAGTGTCTCAAGAAGTACATACCATTAATGAGGGTGATTCCTCTGACACAGGTAAAGAGTGGAAGTCATATCTTAACGAGGACGGTTATATGTCTCAGGAAGAGGTGCCTACGCCATTTTGCTATCCCGCAGAGATTCCGAGATTTATACCAAGGTCAGATGTCAAGATGATATACGGAGATTGTGATCCGGAAGGATGTCGTGCTCCACCAAACTCATTAGAGGAAGACACTATGATGAAAGACAACTTTGACCACGACTATTATGGCCCAATGGATGGCCTGACTATCTGGCAGCCGTACCCGAGAGACTTGGGGCAAGAAAGCCAGCCCAATGATGCATATCAGCTGAGCATTATTAAAAAGAATACCTGCGTCCCCACCATGTCATGGGATCTTTATTCAGGGCATTCTAAAAATATCCAGCACGACGATGAATTTGCAAAGCTTGCAGGACTAGAATTCATCAACTATGCTTTTCCTGAGGTCAACGTCATCTAAACAGATGACTCCTCCAGCCCCAAAGAAGTGTGGGACACCTTAGGACAACCGAGTGGCAAATTTGACTACTTGGTCAAGTACACCGCTCCTAAAAGCTCTCGTATCAGGTTCGAAGACATCCAGCCTACTGGATGGGGATATTTACCTGAGAGCACAAACACTATGCAAGATGCAGCTGGAGAATCCTCCCACGACAACTCTGCTTGGGAAACAGATTCCAACGATCCTGCTCCACCAGGAATCAGCGTTATTTCTGAAGACAAATCAAGAAGGAAAGTACCATACTTTGTGATTCACCGAGGAGTTCGCCGCCAATGGGTTGCTGTCAACGTTCCGAAAGTCGTTCATAAGTCTAAGTAATTACCGTCTTTATCTTAACCTTTCACCCTTCCCAGGTGAAACGGATGTTTTGATAGGGCTCACTTTCTGTAAATGTACCTCTTCGGTCGCCCAAAGCGACAGAGTTTTGTTTTATAGGGCCGTATTTATTGTTGTTTTCTCTTTTCGCTTTTTCAGAAAATGGTAATCCTAAAAAACAACTCAAATAATAAAAATAAGCAGTTATCAAAAAATACACTGCACACACTCTTGCATTCTCTCTATCTCTTCTAAAAACAAATCATCACGTCATGCAGATTGCTTGTTTTAAACCCCATTGAAACATACGGTCTAATGCCTTCTCCCAACTTTGAGTTCCCGGTATTTGAGGCTGAAGAAGAAAATGATGAAGGAATTCCAGAAGAGATCTCCCGACTACTCAGACAAGAGGAAAGGTTCATTGAACCTTACAAAGAGCCGTTGGAAATGGTAAACTTGGGTTCAGAAGAAGAGAGAAATAAAATCAAGATTGGGGCACTACTCAGTCCAACTGTTAAAGAAAATTTGATAAAGCTTCTCAAAGAGTTTCCCGATGTGTTTGCTTGGTCCTAACAGGACATGCCAGGGTTGGATACCAGTATCGTGGAACATTATCTACCATTAAGATCATAATGTCTGCCAGTGAAACAAAGACTAAGACGGACTCATCCAGACATGGACATCAAAATCAAAGAGGAAGTACAGGAACAGATTGACGCGGGTTTCCTCGCCACATCAGAATATCCTCAATGGTTAGCCAACATAGTACCAGTGCCAAAAAAGGACGGAAAGGTCAGGATGTGTGTGGATTACAGAGATCTAAACAAGGCTAGTCCAAAGGACGACTTTCCCTTACCGCACATTGACATGCTAGTAGACAGTACAGCGAAGTTCAAAGTATTCTCCTTCATGGATGGATTCTCGGGCTATAATCAAATCAAAATGGCGCCGAAGGACATTGAGAAAACTGCGTTCATCACCCTATGGGGTACTTTTTGTTACAAGGTAATGCCGTTCGGTTTGAAGAACGCCGGGGCAACCTATCAAAGGGCCATGACTACTCTGTTTCACGACATGATGCACAAAGAAATCGAGGTATATGTCGATGATATGATTACCAAATCTAAGATGGAAGAGGAACGTGTGACCCACCTGTCAAAGCTATTCGAGTGGTTGAGAAAGTACAAACTCCGCTTGAATCCCAACAAGTGCACGTTCGGTGTCCGCTCAGGGAAACTTTTAGGGTTCATCGTCAGCCAGAAAGGAATTGAGGTTGATCCTGACAAAGTCAAGGCCATTCAAGAAATTCCTTCTCCAAAGACTGAAAAACAAGTCAGGGGATTCCTAGGACATCTGAACTACATTTCCAGATTTATATTCCTCATGACCGCGACATGTGCGCCGATCTTCAAATTACTCAAAAAGAATCAGGAATACGTTTGGACAAAAGATTGCCAAACTTCCTTCGACAGTATTAAGGAATACCTATTGAATCCACCGATTTTATCACCTCCAGTGGAAGGAAGGCCACTGATCATTTACCTAACAGTCTTGGAAGACTCGATGGCCTGTGTAGTTGGTCAACAAGACAAAACGAAAAGGAAATAATCTGCCATCTACTATTTGAGCAAGAAGTTTGCCGACTGTGAAACTCAATATACTATGCTTGAGAAAACACTGTGCTCTGTCTTGGGCAGCCAAACGTCTTCGCCAGTATACGATTCGTCACACTACTTGGTTAATCTCTGAAATGGATCCAATCAAGTATGCCTTTGAAAAGCCTGCTCTCACGGGAAGGATCGCCCGTTGGCAAATGTTGTTATCAGAATACGACATCGAATACCACGCTCAAAAAGTCGTTAAAGGAAGTATTTTAGCTGATGATTTGGCTCATCAACTGATTGACGATCAAGAATCAGTTGGATTTGACTTCCCAGACGAAGATTTCATGTATTTAAAAATGAAAGATTGTGATGAACCGCTACCCAGTGAAGGGCCAGAAACAGGTTCCCAATGGGGATTAATCTTTGACGGAGCTGTCAATCATTATGGAAACGGAATTGGGGCAATCATCATAACACCTCAGGGTACCCACATTCCTTTCACTGCCAGACTAACATTCAAGTGTACAAACAACGAGGCCGAATACGAAGCTTGTATCATAGGTCTCGAGGAAGCGATTGACTTAAGGATTAAGAACTTGGATGTATATGGCGACTCAACCCTAGTTATCAATTAGATCAAAGGAGATTGGAACACATACCAATCAGGACTGATTCCTTACAAAGACTATGCGAGAAGGTTGTTACCATTCTTCAACAGAATCGAGTTTCATCACATCCCTCGTGAAGAGAATCACATGGCTGATGCACTAGCCACTCTCTCTTCCATGATTAGTGTAGTTCAATGGAATGACATACCTAAGATTGACATAATGCACCTTGAAATGCCCACTTACATCTTCACGATTGAAGCAGTCATAGATGAGAAACCTTGGTATCACGATATCAAATACTTCCTTCAGAAACAAGAGTACCCACCTGGGGCACTAAGAAAAGACAGAAAGACCCTCAGAAGGCTAGCAGTCAGTTTCTTCTTGAGCGGTGATACACTCTATAAGAGAAATTTTGACATGGTCTTGCTCCGATGCATAGACAGACCAGAAGCAAACGTGCTGATAAAGGAAATTCACAGAGGATCCTTTGGCACTCATGCCAACGGACACACAATGGCGAGAAAAATTTTGAGAGCAGGGTACTACTGGTTGACCATGGAATCCGATTGCTAGAAGTACATGAGGAAGTGTCACAAGTGTCAGATATACTCAGACAAAATCCATGTACCGCCAATGCATCTCAAAGTTCTTTCTTCCCCATGGCCTTTTTCCATATGGGGGATCGACGTGATTGGTATGATTGAACCCAAAGCTTCAAACGGACATCGGTTCATCCTGGTAGCCATTGATTACTTCACCAAGTGGGTCGAAGCAGCATCATACACCAATGTAACCTGACAAGTGGTAGTCTGATTTATCAAAAACAATATCATCTGCCATTATGGTGTTCCTAGCCAGATCATTACTGATAATGGATCTAACTTGAATAATAAGATGATGAAAGAGTTGTGCGCAGAGTTCAAGATCGAACACCATAACTCATCTCCCTACCGGCCTAAGATGAACGGAGCGGTAGAAGCGGCTAACAAGAATATCAAGAAGATCATTCAAAAGATGGTTGTAACCTATAAAGACTGGCACGAAATGTGACCCTTTGCTCTTCACGGTTATCGCACATCTGTCCGCACTTCAACAGGGGCAACCCCTTTCTCTCTAGTATATGGAATGGAGGGAGTGCTTCCCATCTAAGTAGAGATCCCATCAATCTGGGTATTGATGGAAGCTAAGCTAACAGAGGCTTAGTGGTGTCAAAGTTGACGCGATGAACTAAATCTGATCGAGGAAAAGCGAATAATGGCACTATGCCATGGTCAGTTGTATCAGCAAAGAAAGAAGAAGGCGTTTGACAAAAAGGTCCGACCTCGCGTCTTCAGAAAAGGAGACCTCGTGCTCAAGAAGATACAATCTTTTCTCACTGATTCACGGGGCAAATGGACTCCGAATTATGATGGCCCCTATGTGGTCAAGAAAGCTTTCTCGGGCGGTGCCTTGAGACTCGCAACCATGGATGGAGAGGAATTTTCCTACCCCACGAATGTTGATGTAGTCAAGAAACACTTTGCCTAAATAAAAAAACAACGTCTCGGTGGATTGAAAATCCAAAAGGGCGGTCCAGGCAAAAATTAGAGACATAATCAAAAATCATCTCGGTGGATTGGAAATCTCAAAGTACAATCCAAGCAAAAGTTAGGGATTAATGGCAAGTAACTACGTCTGATCGGTTCAACTCCTCAGCAGTCGCGCCATCCATAAGAAAACTCCAGTCAAGGTCATCTTCCACAAAAGCTCAGGATGTCCAGAATTCAAAGTTGGTAGAAGGATAATAGTCGTTATGTTTCAATGTAGCCCTTTTCCCTTAAATTACCATTTTCTAAACTTTGTAAATACTTTATGGTATCACGCGCTTGGTTGATTTCCATCCTATCAATAAAACTTGAGCCCTTGTGCTTTTGTTTGCAATTCTTATTTGTTTTAGCTTTACAGAACGACATTTTAAAATGATTAACGATTCTTGAAATAAAACAAAAATGAATTTACTTGTCAAATTTTTCTGCTTTTAAAAATAAAGATGGCAATTTCTTTTGACTGTTGAACATCGAAAGAACATTGATCGCCTCTCCCAAAGGAGATTAAGCTTCCAAGTGCAGAATCAAAGTACTCCTTCTAAACCAGTGCGCCTGAATGAAGGATCAGCTATGTCAGATACGAATACTCCATCTGACATCCCCGGCCGAGTTCTTACCTCCTAAGTCCGATCAACGATTGTTCCCCATGGGGACTATCTCTCCTAAGCAAGGCAGAATTGCTATTTCTGGACCAGAGGATACTTTCCATCCCCTGTAGTGGCTGAGTATCCAGTCGTGTTCATCTATGAGTCTGTATGTCGCGTCAGTTTTGTCAGCATATACATACATACATCATGCATTATTGATTTGCATTCACATTCATATTGCATCACTATCACTCTAGTCAGTCTTATCCCCTAGTGATAAAAGTCCTCTTGTCAATCGAGTCGTCAGTTCTTTCCTCGTCAGGAAGCAGATCATCTACGCGATCTCTCCCCAGTTTATTTCTGGGATGAAGTTGGTCCTTGACCGCTTTGATAACTTGAACCTCTGAAAAACAAGAAGACCTTCGACAAGCGTCACTCTTCACCATTGAAGATGATATCTTCGCTTTCTCGGATTAAGGAAAATCCCCAGAGGAAGCCTCGCAACCGGAGATTCGGCAACACAGCAGTTTCTCTCTGAAAATTTGCTATCAAAGAGGTCAGCAGCACCTCCAAATTGGATTACATCCCATGGCATTTCTCTGAGAAGATCTCGAAGAAAAGTATGATGTAATATCCCCAAGCGGAAAGCAGCCCCTCAAGAGACTCGTTTTCCCCAGTTGAGTCAACAAATGGCGTCTCCAAACAGGGAAGTTTGTGCACCTCTACAACTCAGACGAATGGGTTCCCCAGCAAGTCCGACATCAAAAGTTTTTTCCATCAAATGGCATCTCCCCAGGAAAATTCGGCGAGAAGTTTGAGGAAAACCGCTATGAATAGCGTCCCTTGTCAAGAAAGTTTATTGACAAAAGAAACTAAGACTAGTTCCTTGGTAGGAAACCAGGATCGAGGGGAAGTTTATTTAAGAAACTAAGACCAGTTCCTTGGAAGGAAACCAGGATCGAGGGGAGGTTTATTTCAGAAACTTAGACCAGTTTCTTGGTAGGAAACCAGGATCAAGGGGAAGTTTATATCAGAAACTGAGACCAGTTCCTTGGTAGGAAACCAGGATCGAGGGGAAGTTTATTTCAAAAGAAAATTGAGACCAATTCCTTGGCTGAAGACCAGGATCGAGGGGAAGTTTCCCTTTTCTAAGCATCATTTCTTAGCAAAAGAAGATGGAGGGGCAAACTGTCATTCATAACCACCATCAAAATTTCAGGTATTCCGATATTTAATCCTCTTGCACCCCGAATGCCCGAATACCTTCGCCATTCACACCTTCGGGTCCAAGAAGATTAAATAGGGACATCTGTCATACCCCAAATTTTGACCACTAAGATTTCTCATCATTGTGCAAATCATCATCATAATATGGATGTACTTACATGCCTCATCAGTCTCCCCAAAGATGGGTGAGCATTCACTACAAACAAGAGTTAGGGTTTCAAGCCCTCTCTGAGCACTTAGACAAAGGATCAATCAAGAAATGACATGATCTTCAACTTGTCTAACCTCTCAAACACCTATAAGGAATCAAGAGGACTCCCACATCAAGGATTAAGCACAAGGTTGCTACATTCCAAGTGGATTAAGCCTCAAGATCGTGAGTGTCACCAAATTAGGGTTTTGGTCGACCAGGGCCTCCAGATGGAAATTTTCCTATGGGCATAAGCCAATGCTTCAAAGCATAACCTAAAATACTCCAAGGGGCCTCATAAACCCAATCATCAAGTCAATTTAACCTCAGGGGATGCATTTACCCAAAAATCAGGAATTAGGGTTTCTTGACCTAATTCACCCCCCAAGTTGACTTTTGGGACAAAACATGAGACAAGATCTCAAGACATGATTTGAGGGTCTCCAATGCACCATATTTATCCATTTGCAACAATGGATTGGGCCAAGAAGCTTGATCTACAACTTTCAATTTCATCAAGACTATAATTAGGGTTTCGAGGAAAAAGTCAATTGTACCTTTGACTTTTGACAAGGACATGCTCCCAAACATTTGGACATGATTAAATACACCCTATAACACCTATGTAACATATCCATTAGGTTTGATTTATGTCAAGGACTTGATTTCACAAAGGATCGCACAGTTTGGATTTCATCCGATAAAAAGTCAACTGTGCACAAAATCAAGTTTGACTTTTTGGAATTTTTCACAATTATGGTTCCTTGACCCTAAAACAATGTTAATATGTGATTTGAATCATCATTCCCCAAGAAAAACCAAAGAAAATGAGTTAACTTGTAAAAGGGGTAACCATAAAAAACTTAGAATTTTTCTAAGTTATGAAACAAAGTGGCTAGGGTACCAACTTCCGAGGATCATAACTTGAGATCCAAGCAACCATTTTGGATGATCCAAAGATGATTTGTAGCTCTCATGGCATACTTTAAAAGTGTCAACTATACCTCATTCCAATTCCTCATGGTTTTTTAGTTATGGAGTGATCAAAATGGCTGAAAACATGAAATGTCACTTTTTCCAACACAGTGAAATTTTCACTAAGTCAGAATCTGTCTTGCTTTTTTTCAAAATGTAGGGGCACTTTTCACTTGGATCCAAAAATTTTCAAGACAAACTATGATCACACATATGTTGTATCATATAAGAGCTTTCCAAAATGACCAAGAACTCCATCAAACACCACTTGAGCTAGGAGTTATGACAGCTGCAACATGCCTTGCTGCAAACTGTCTTGGCAAGGCAGATTTGTGCACAAGAGCTCGATTTGTCCAAATTGTGCAACAACAAGCATGATTATCCATCTGCACACCTCAAGGGGGAACAACCAAGGGATAAACACTGATTCATCAGCCTCCAAAGTCCCAAAATCTACAAGTAGCATGTCGAACCAAAAAGGCTAAAGATGCTTCAAGACTCCAATTTTGTTTTGGAACATTTAATGGATGCTTAGAGGTGGCATGTATCAGAGCAAAAATGAACACTTCAGTCAAGCCTTATCCTTGAATCAAAGAACCATAAGCCTATGCTCTAATCTCAATTCAATGGCTAGAGGAGACTTGAGATTCCATTTGATCCACATTGGCCAAAGGCCTGCTGCAGTTGCCATTCCCTATTCCTTGCAAAACAAATTTGACACACTATAAATAGACATAATTTCTTATCAGTTTAAGCACACCAAAGGCACTAAACCAATGCCTTTCTCAGAATCACACTTTCACTCCATTTCTTGCCTTCTAAACCAAGTCATTATCGGGTTTTGAGTTTGAGAGCAATTCCAACCAAACTAATCACACACACACACCCCTCACATATAACATATAGAAGTGATCCAAACTCTCACATAACATATGGAACATCAAAATCACAAAATCACCAGCCACCTGCACAAGCTTTTGACAGATTTGTAGTTGAGGTGCCAAATCAAGTTCCAGCTCAATTCAATCCATTCCAAGCATTCAGACACACTCCATAGCACCTAGGGAAGTTGTCCACATCATTTGAACCAAGTTGTAACACCTCCAACCTAAAACACGATCACCAGCTACAAGAGATAAGCCTCAACTTGGTCATCTCATGATTCATACATATTTCCTCGCACAATAATTTTGCCATGTGTTCATAATCATGTATGGAGTGTTTCCCCTCAATTAATTGCTTTGTTTGGATCGTGTATCAAATTTCTGAGCCTTCATGCAGAAATTAGGGTTCTTGAGGTTTCTCTTTGATTTCTTATTCCATGCTTAAAATAAATGAATCTAAAGACCATAAACATGATCGTGAGGTGAAAACGAGTAGATTGATATGTGGTTTGTGTGATTTCATCAAGTATTCAGTGAGATTGATGAGAAAATGCAAAACAGCCAAGAACAGGGCACGCGGGCAAGACCAAGGTGTTCTTGGCGCCCTTTTTCAAATATTTGAATATTTGAATTTGTGATTTTATTTAATTGATTCAAAAATTAATTTCTCTTTGAATTTTAATGATTTTGAGTTGGTTCCTTTTTTTAATAATTCACAAAAATGTTAAAATATTTTATTTTACAAAAAATTTCCCAAAAATATTATTTATTTCATGTATTTGATATTTTTACAAAGAATTAATTTTTATTTGTTTTTTGACATTTAAAATATTTTTTCCTTCTTGATTTTCCAAACTTAAATGATTTTCAATCATTTTGTGGGTAGACACATGATTTTTGAAACATTGATCCAAGATCATCACTCATTTTTCACATGTTTTCAATGATTTTTATTAATTTTTAATCAAAATTAATTCCATTTTTAAACCAAATTAGGGTTTTGATTAATTCCACCCTCATCAATCTTTTTCAAACACTCATGGGCCTCTAATAGAGTGTAAGACCCATTCCTTGTTGAGCTATAAAACCTTTGGGCCTCACACATTATATAAGTCCCTCTGTATATTTTCAAAAGTTCGGCGCGGTCGTCGCCTTTTTTAACAAAATCAACTGGGCTTCTCCTTGAGCTATAAGACCCATCTTTATTCATTTTTCAAACATGGGCCTCTAATAGAGTGTAAGACCCATTCCTTGTAAATAAGATACCTTGTTGGGCCTCAGATATTGTATAAGACCCACTGTGTTGTGGGAATCAGATACCTTGTTGGGCCTCTAATAGAGTGTAATATCTTTGGGCCTTTACAAGAGTGTAAGACCCAATCCCTTTCTAACCAAAATCTTTGGGCCTCAGACATTGTATAAATCCCAGCACAATCTTTTCAAAATAATTTCCCTTTTGATTTAGGTTCAAATATACAGTTGTTATCAAAACTTTCTTTAATTTCTTTGAACAACTAACAAAACAACATGGAAGCTTGCTCTCCTGTAAGTTTTATCCGCTTTCATTTACTCGCTTTAATATATACAACTGTATTGTGGGAAGCTGCACATGGTTAGTCTTCTTTCATTCTTTTAAATACATGTCAAATATATATAACTGTATTGCGGGAAGCTGCGCACGGTTAGTCTTCTTTCATACCCTTTTAAATACTTGTCATATATCAACTGTATATATATACTAGTATAGTTATTTAGAGTTTTCTCTGGTAACTGGGTCTAGAAATAGGTAAAGCCCATTTGTTCACTTTTAAATACAGTCAAAACTAGATCCCCATAGGATTTCCAGATACAGTCTTGCCTTCTCTTGGGCTTAAACAATATGGAACTAAGAGAAAGGCAGTATTCCTCGTGAACCTTTTCTCAGACTGTCACCCCTAGAAATTGTCAAAGAAATTCTACTCCCCGGAGTTGATCTATTCTCGGTGAATAGCATCTCTTGAGTTTCTTCAAACCTCAAAACTTTCACTAAATGATCTATACTCTGTGAATAGTATTTCTTGAACTTTTCTCGGTTTGAGACTCACAGGCTTCCTAAAAGTATCTCCGCCTCCTCTTGGGCTTTGTACAAGGACCCGTCGGCTTCTTAAAAGATCTCATGCCTTCTCTTGGGATTCATACAAGGACCCTCGCGACCTCTTAAAGGTATAGGACAGAACTTAGTCATCCGTCGTTAGAGCTGTCTTTCTAAAAGGAGTCACAAAAGCCCTCAGACCAATTTTAGGGTTGATACTCATCCCTTAAATGAGTCGGCCTCCTCTTAGGCGTTGTACAAAGATAGACCTTTCCAATAGACTTGGACAGTCTAAATCTCCTTGAGTCTCAAAGACATTCTCAAGTTCCTTATAAATATAGGAGAAACCCCAGATTCTGGATTACTCTTCAGCAGAGCTAAAACTTGTGGGTTCTAAAACCCCGTCTCTCTCCTAAGAAACTCCCCAACCGGGGTCAGTTTATCATCATATAACACTATCTCAAATCAGAACCTCAAGGTATCTGATCCATCAATTCTTCTGCATTCCCCTGCAAGAGTTGGTTTCCCCATTTGGACATGCCTCGGGATCTCAAGAATCCCCAGCAGAAGATAGCCTCCTCTTAGGCTTTGTATAATGATCCTTTCCTCAGGAAATTCAGCCTCCTCTTGGGCTTTTTATAATGATTCTCCCCCAACGGAGTTAACCTTTTCTGACTCTCTTGTTGAGTCAATCAATTACTTCCCAGACTCTCTTGTTGAGTCGATCGCCTTTTCAGACTCTCTTGTTGAGTTAATCACTCTCATAGACTCTCTTGTTGAGTCAATCATTTTTTTGTACTCTCTTGTTGAGTCAATCCTTTTTTAGCCTCAATCTCGGGCTTCGTACGAGACAGATAAAAAACACTCTCTTATTGAGTCAACCCTTTTTAGTCTCAATCTCGGGATTTATACGAGGCAGATAAAAGCACTCTCTTGTTGAGTCAAACCCTTTTCGCCTCAATCTTGGGCTTTATACAAGACAGATAAATACCTCCCCAGTGGAGTCAGCCTCCTCTTAGGCTTTGTATAAGGACTTCCCTAGTGGAGTCAATCAACCTCTTAGCTTCAACCTTGGGCTTTGATCAAGGCACACAAAAATCAACAATCCCTCTTTAGAGATGACAAATTCTCTTTCAGTCAACCTTTTAGCTTCAATCTTGGGCTTTGAACAAGACACAAATACTCCTTTTAGCCTTTGTCTTGGGCTTTAGACAAGACACCAAAACATCCTTTTCCTCCCTTAGAATAGGAGGAACTACGATTGCTCTGATTTCCCTATTTCGGTTAAACGAGAATACGTAGGCATAAGATTGCAAAATCTTAGCCAGCGCACTAATCAAAAACTCTAGGTCCAATACCTTCATACATCAATCAAAACTTAGGTCCTGCACCTTCCCAAAAACATCAACCAAAACTCACTCTCCCTGTCACATTTCCCAAGAAACTTTCCCAAACCCATTAACGAATAAACACCACCAAGTACAAAGCAAAACCTAAAGCTAATATCCTGTGGATAACCACATATAGGATGAGTAACTGATAACTGCCCATTGTATAACCTAACCCCGGACCCCCAATCTCTTTAAGCGTTTGTTCAGTTAAACATTCGCGTGCAAGGTTAGTTTTAGATACCTTCTCTTTCCCTTCCAGCTTCATGGGATAAATAAGAAATCAGAAAGTAGTACCCCTTCCTACCATTACGGTGAGGAAAACCCATCGATAAGGTGGTCGCGTCACCGACAAAAATCGCTTGCTACAGTAGGGCCCTCAAATAACTGCTTATTCTTCCACATGGTCTATAACCAATGAGGATGAAGTGAAGTTATGGCATCAGATTCTTGGACATTTTCATCCCAAAAGAATGAAGGAAATAATTTATGTAGGAGCCATTAGAGGAATGCCAGATCTTCAGATTAAAGAAGGGAAAATCTGTGGAGAGTGTGAAATTAGAAAGCAGGGTATGATGCCTCACACAATGTTGTAACATCAGACTACATCCAGAGTGTTGGAACTGCTTCATATGGACTTGATGGGACCAATGAAGAAAGAAAGCTTGGATGGAAAGAGGTATGTTTATTTTATTATAGATGATTTTCTAGGTTCATGTGGATGAAGTTTATTAGAGAAAGATCAGACTTGTTTGAAGTCTTCAAAGATCTGTGTAAAAGTATTCAGAGGGAAAAGAACAGTGTGATTGTAAAGATTAGAAGTGTCCATGACAAGGAATTTGAGAGTGCAGAATTCTCAGAGTTTTGTGATTCTGAAAATATTAGTCATGAATTCTCTTCTTCTATCACTTCTCAGCTGGGTGGAATTGTTGAACAGAAGACCAAAGGTATACAAGAATTTGCTAGAGTTATGCTTCATGCCAAGCAATTGTCATTGGTATTTTGGACTGAAGCTATGAATACTGCGTGCTACATTCATATCAGGGTCAAATTAATAGGAGGTACTTCAACCACTATTTATGAGTTATGGAAAGGGAGGAAACCTACAGTCAAACACTTGCATACGTTTGGAAGTAAATGTTTGTATTGACTGACAAAGATCAAAACGGTAAAATGACTCCTATAAGTTATGAAGGGATATTTTTGGGGTACTCTTCAAGCAGCAGAGCCTGTAGAGTTTTTAACTCCAGAATTAAAATAATTGAGGAATCTATTAGTGTGATAATTGATGATTCAATTACTAAGCAAAGGATAGATGTTGAGAACGATGTTGGAACATTCTCTGTGCAGACTAGAAAAGAAGAAAGATGCAATCTTTCTAGCATTGTGACAGATGATCCTCAACTCACTTTAGGTCTCTCTATTAGATTTCAGGCAGAGCTATCCAAGGAACTCATTGCAAGACACCCCTCTGAATATACAAAGAAAATATTAGACTTTTATCTTGTCTTTAAGCTGGAACCAAGGATGAGTTCTATCATTCAAGAAAAGAAGGTCTTGAATTACATCATTGAAACAAGTGTCTATGGTGTATTCTACTCTCACAACACTGAATTCTTGATGAAAGAATCCTATAATGTGGATGAATGTGTTTCTAGGAACACTGTTGAAACTGACGATGGTAAGACAAGAATGGGTTGCTCTCAACTAGTGTGGATGAAGCAGATGATGGAGGGATATAATGTCAAGTTGAATGTTATGACATTAGATTGTGAAGGTCTTAATGTTGTCAGATATGTTACTCAACATGGCTGGAGCAAGAACCCTGACATATATAATCAACTAGTCAGGAATCTTGATGAAGAAAAGGTGAGTATGTTGGAGCGTGTGGATTCTGAGGATTAGCTAACTGGTATGGGCACTAAATCATTATGTGTAGGTCAGTTTGAGGACATAAGTTATGGGCTAAGTACTTGCCCTATAAAATATTTATAGTAGTTACAGGTACGGAGGAAGGCAACAGACACTATATCTTTCCTCTATTCTCAGAGGAAAAGTAAGCCAAAGAAGGTTATTATTATTGAGAGATTAAAGAAGACAGGTTTTAAGGTTGTGGCAAGGGAGTTCAGTGTCAACACTCCTAAGGATTGTGACAACAACAAGAAGTGCAGATGGATCTTTGACAGGGGCAAGAGGTGGCATAGCACCTGAAGTTGATCAAGTGATGTGTGTTTCCACCAAGTGATGTATGTTTCCATATACTCTGTCTGGACATTGGCTCCCTTGGTGCTATACAATTCAGGGGGAGTTCTGTTAATGGTCCTGTGATGTTAGGCAAGATGTCTTAACAAGTTTTTTTAGGGAGTTGATGGGTGTTTCTTTTATTCCGCTGTGTTTGCTTCTGATTACTATTCATTGAGAAACTCTTTCCCTGCAATGGGAGTTTGAATATGATGACCGGGGATGTTGTGTATAAGATATGGAATTGCTTAAGGTATTTTACTTGTGTCATACCCCAAATTTTGACCACTAAGATTTCCCATCATTGTGCAAATCATCATCACAATATGGGGGAACCATCATACTTCATCAGTCTCCCCAAAGATGGGTGAGCATCCACTACAATCAAAATCAGGGTTTCAAGCCCTCTCTGAGTGCTTAGACAAAGGATCAATCAAGGAATGACCTGATCTTCAACTTATCTAACCCCTCAAACATCCACAAAGGATCAAAAATGACTCCCACTTCAAGGATTAAGCACAAGGATGCTCCCTTCTAGGTGGATCAAGCCTCAAGATCGCCAGTGTCACCAAATTAGGGTTTTGGTCGACCAAGGCCTCCAGATGGAAAATTTTCATCTGGGCACAAGCCAATGATCCAAAACCTAACCTAATATGCTCCAAGGGACATCATGAACCCAATCATCAAGCCAATTTTGCATCAGGGGATGCATTCATAAAAAATCAGGAATTAGGGTTTCTTGACCTAATTCACCCCTAAGTTGACTTTTAGGACAAACCATGAGCCAAGACCTCAAGAGAGGGTTTGAGGGTCTCTAATGAACTATATTGATCTATTTGGAACAATGGATTAATCCAAGAAGCTTGAGCAACAAGTCTCAATTTCATCTGCACCACAATTAGGGTTTTAAGGAAAAAGTCAACTGTAACTTTGACTTTTAACCAGGACATGCTCCCAAACCCTAAGACATGATTCAATATGCCCTATGACACCCATGGAACATGTCCATCAAGTTTGATTTAGGTCAAGGACATGATTTCCTGAAGAATTGCACAGTTTGGAATTCATCTGATAAAAAATCAACTATGCACAAAAGTCAACTTTGACTTTTTGAGATTTTTCACCAAAATGGATTTTTAACCCTAAAATGATGTTAATGTATGATTTGAATCATCATTCATCAAGAAAAATCAAGAAAAGTTGGATAACTTGTAAAAGGGGTAACCATAAAAACTTAGAAAATTTTCTAAGTTAAAAATAAAGTGACAAGGGTACCAAATTTGAAGGATCATAACTCCTAAACCACAAAGCCATTTTTTCTCATCCAAAGATGGATTTGTAGCCCTCATTACCCTCTACAAAAACTTCAACTAGACCTAAGTCCAATTCATTAAGGATTTTGAGTTATGGAGTGATCAAAATGGCTGAAAAGTGAAAATGTCACTTTTTCCAACATAGTGAAATTTTCACTAAGTCAGAATCTGCCTTCACTTTTTGCCAAATGTAGGGAGATTTTTCACTTGGATTCAAAAGAGATCAAAACCAAACATGTTCAAATAGTTGTTGTATCATGTAAGGGCTTTCCAAAATGGTCAAGAACATTACCAAATTCAACTTACACCATGAGATATGACATTGGCAAGTTGCCTTGCTGAAATCTGTCAAGGGCAAGGCAGAATTTGCAACTTTGCTCGATTTTCCAAAATCAGCCAAATTCAAATGCTCCTATCCACTTGGACACATCATAGGATTGAATCTAAAGGGGACAATCACTGAGCCAAGCCTCCAAAGTCCATGGAACAAGAAATAGCATGTTGAACCTAGAATGGCCAAAATAGGGACAAGACTCCAATTTTGGATTGGAGCATTCAATGGAAGCATCAAGGTGGCATGGACTGAGACATTCTCATCTGAAATCAGTCAAGACTTATCCAAGACCAAGGGAACCAAAGCTCTGTGCCCTAACCTCTAGTCAATGGCTAGAGGAGACTTTTCATTTGCCAACATTGGCCAAACCTACTTACCAGTTGCCATTCACTATTCCTTGCAAAACAAACTTGCTCTACTATAAATAGAGCTCAATTGTGATCAGTTTGAGTACACCAAAGCCATCTAACAGGTGCTTTCCTCAAAATCTCTTTCTCTTGGCAAAAATGCCTTTCTTAGCAAGGCAGCTATCGGGTTTTGAGTTTGAGAGCTTTTCTAATCAAACCAATCACTCACACACCTCACATACATTATATAGAAGTGATCCAAACACTCACATAACATCTCGAACACTGATTTCACAAAATCACCAGCCAATTGCTCAAGTTCTTAACAGTTTTGCAGTTGAGGTGCCATCTTCAACTCCAAACCATTTCAATCCATTCCAAGCACTCAGACACATCACTTGGCACCTAGGGAAGCTATCCAGATCATTGGAACCTAGCTGTAACACCTCCAACACAAATCACGATCACCAGCTGCAAGTGGTAAGCACGAGCTCTTCTAACTCTATGATCCATGCAATTTTTGCTGCACAATAATTTGGCCATATGTTCATAATCATGCATGGAATGTTTCCCCTCAATTAATTGCATTGTTTGAATCGTGTATCAAAAATCCTAGCCTTCATGCAGAAATTAGGGTTCTTGAGGATTTTTCATGATTTCTTGTTATATGTTTAATTTAAATGAAATTAAATACCATAGACATGATCGTGAGGTTGAAACGAGTTGATTGGTATGTGGATTACATGATATGATCAAGTATTCAGTGAGATTGAAGAGAAAATGCAAATCTGGGCAAACCCAGAACACGCGCGTGTTCTTGGGTGTTCTTTGCGCCATTTTTTGAATATTTGAATATTTGAATTTTGTGATTTTATTTAATTGATTCAAAAATTAATTTCTCTCTGAGTTTTAATGATTTTGAGTTGATTCTTTTTTTAATAATTCACAAAAATGTTAAAATATTTTATTTTCCCAAAAAATCCCAAAAATATTATTTATTTTGTATAATTGATATTTTTGCAAAGAATTAATATTTTAATTGTTTTTGACATTTTAAATATTTTTTTCCACCTTGATTTTGCAACTTTTAATGCTTTCTAATTATTTTGTAGGTCAATACTTAATTTTTGAAGCATTAATCCAAGATCACAATTTGTTTTTCACATATTAAACAATTTTGATCATTTTAATTGAATTTTTATTCAATTAAATACATTTTTGAAAATAAATTAGGGTTTTTGGATTAATTCAACCCTCATAAATCATTTTCAAAAACACTTTGGGCCTCTAATAGAGTGTAAGACCCAATCCTTTCTTGACCAAAACATTTTTGGGCCTCAGTGCATTGTATAAGTCCCGATACCGTCAAAAACAAACGGCGCGATCGTCGCCTTTTGAAAAATAACCTTTGGGCCTCTCCTCGAGCTATAAGACCCATTCAAAACACTTTGGGCCTCTAATAGAGTGTAAGACCCAACCCCCTTTTAACCAAAATCATTTTGGGCCTCGCTTATTGTATAAGTCCCTCTGCGTTAAAAGAAAATCTCGACGCGATCGCCATTTTAAACGAAAAAATCAATTGGGTCTACCCTCGTGTTATAAGCCCCACTCTTTTTCTTTAAACTTTTTGGGCCTCTTGAGAGAGTGTAAGACCCATCCCTTTGTACAGAAAACCTTTTTTGGGCCCCAGACACTTGTATAAGTCCCTCTGTACAAATTCAAACAGTGCGTTCACTGATAAAACCCTGGGCCTCTCCTTGAGCTGTAAGCCCCAAATCTTTCTTTTTCAAAGTACTTTCTCCTTTGATTTTGAATATATTGTTGTTTTCAATCTTTCTTTGTTAAACAACTAACCAAACAGCATGGAAGCTCTACAACCGAGTAAGTGGTTATTGCTTTCATTTACCGCTTTCATATACATATAACTGTATTGTGGGGCTGTTTCACTGTAAGTCTTCTTTCATAAACTCATATCAACTGTGTAATAATAGTATAAATATTTAGAGTTTCCCCGACAACTACGTCTAGAACTAGGTGACGCCGTTTCGTTTATTCATAGAAATAGACAACTAGATCCCCAATAGGATCACCAGATACAGTCTTCTCTTCGGTTGTCCTCATTAGGAATTGTCAAGAAACTCTACTCCCAGAGATGAATGTATTCTCTGTGAATGGCATCTTTGAGTTTCTTCCAAATTCTCGAACTTTCCTGACTTGACCTATTCCTTGTGAATAGCTTGCCTTGAATTTCTCGGGGTTTGGGGACCCACGGGCTTCTTAAAAGCATCGGCCTCCTCTTGGGCATCGTACAAGGACCCACAGGCTTCCTAAAAGGAACCATGCCTCCTCTTGGGCTTAGTACAAGGACCCGCCGGCTTCTTAGAAGTATTCACAGCCTCCTCTTAGGCTTCGTATAATGATCTCTTCCTCCGAGAATGATAGCCTCCTCTTGGGCATCGTACAAGGACCCGTCGGCTTCTTAAAAGCTTCCAGCCTCCTCTTGGGCTTCGTACAAATTGTCCCGACGACCTCCTAGAGGTATAGGAACAGAACTTAGTCATCTTTATAGAGCAGTCCTTTCAAAGAGTCTACTACTGTTTCTCAAAACATGGTACAAAAGATAAAACCCTAGACTTGGACAGTCTAATTTCCTTGAGTCTCAAAGACATTCTCAAGTGACCTCTTCGTTAAATAGGAAGTAAACCCGTAGACTTGGACAGACTCAATACCCTTTGGATTTCCCATTTCCTTAAAGAACAGGAATAACCCGGGTCCTTGAATCAAATCTTCGAGTACAGTGTTGCTCATATAAGAACTGATTTTCTCTTTAAAATCAGTATACTGGACCTGTCACTCAACTAAAACAGTAACCATAGCCTCCTCTTGGGCTTTGTACAACGATCCTCCCTAGTGGAGTCAAACAAAGTTTAGCCTCTCTCTCGGGCCTCGTACGAGACACATAAGAGACTCCCTCGTTGAGTTAATCACCCTTTCGCCTCTCTCTCGGGCTTTATACGAGATACAAAAAGGTTCTTATTGAACCAAACAAATTTTAGGCTCCATCTCGGGCTTTATACGAGACACCAAAAGACTCTATCGTCGAGTCAAAACCTTTTAGCCTCTCTCTCGGGCTTTGTACAAGACACATAATAGCGTCCTCTTAGGCTTTGTATAAGAAAACCACTGGTTAATCCAATTAACCTTTTAGCATCAAAGATGTGCCTCGTTCACAGTACACAAACATCAACAACTCCTTCCCCTTCATCTAATTGCTGTAAGCGGCAAGCCTTTGGATCATCTACATCCATGCCACTGTCCCTCTTTTAGCATGAGAAATTCCTAAGGAAAGATAGCATTGCTCTAAACTGAGTTAAAGTCTTCTCCTTCAGGTTAAAACCCCCCTATAAAGGAAATTATGGCATTGCTAGGATTCGCATATCCCGGTTAAAGTAATTCTCCTTTATAACCAGTCACCCAACAGTTGTGACAGACAAATCCTTCTTTAGAGATGACAAATTCTCTCTAAAGTCGAGGTCCTTCAGCTTCACGTCTTGGGCTTTGAACAAGACACAAATAAACCCTTCAGCATCACATCTTGGGCTTTGAACAAGATACAAACCACCTTTCGCTTCACGTCTTGGGCTTTGAACAAGACACCAAAAACCCATTTCCTCCCATAGAATAGGAGGAACTACGAACGCTTTGATTTCCCTGTTTCGGTAAACGGGAATACGTAGGCATAAGATCGAAAGAAAAGATCTTAGCGAGCACACTAAACAAAAAACCCAAATCCCCATGTCTCCATCAATCAAAAGCAGTAATTCAAAAAGCATCAGTCCTAACATCCTAATCCTTGTTCCCCGCCAAAAACCATTCTGTCAAAATAGCATAAGAAAGGCCCCACCACATTGATCGCATCCGTAACCTAACAGACCGCTGTTTAAACTCAGTATGCAAAGCAGGGTTAATTGGAGACATCTATTTCCCTTTCTTCATCAGCTCACAATAGGATAAAAAATGAATCGACCTGTAGTTTAAGCTCAAACCGCAGAGAGCGACCAGCGCTTAAGAACCGCGTCCAAAATCGCTCGCTACAACTTGGTCTCCACCTTCAGGGGGAGAACTGATTATATGTGATAGGGGGAGATGTGTATATGTTTGTTGTGTAGCTGCTTTGGTACATCCTGTACAAAGCATGCATGATCTCATGCAACCTGGTTTGTTTTTGTTTGGCTCTAGTAAAAGTATAATGTCAAACAAGATGTCTTGACATTGATCAGTCGGGATGGTTATGTTACTTGGTTGTGATATGTCTAATGTAATATCGTGACATTGTGCTCATTTGTTTTGGGTTTATCACTAATGAATTTTCTAGGCAAGGAATTTGGTGGGAAGCTTCATGTTTGGAACATGCTGTGTGTCTTTGGTTGGGTCATAAAAAAATGTCTTTCAGAATGTCAGTACATTGTACCAAGCTATTTTAGTTAAGACAATCAAGAGTCTATGTGTGGTCAGCATGCCAAGGACGGTGGGTCTAGTCAGTAGTGCTCTAATAGTAGGCTTGAAAAACATGTTTTTTTGGTGCGTGCGTAGCGTATTTCTATGACATGGGAAATGTCTTGATTCAAGTTAGGAAAACGAGACCTAGAGTTAATAGATTTGCTTCCCTGCTTGTGGACGGTGGTCCATTTTCAAGGATAAATTATTTGTTTCCCATCATTCAAAAGCAGTAATTCAAAAAGCATCAGTCCTAACATCCTAATCCTTGTTCCCCGCCAAAAACCATTCTGTCAAAATAGCATAAGAAAGGCCCTACCACATTGATCGCATCCGTAACCTAACAGACCGCTGTTTAAACTCAGTATGCAAAGCAGGGTTAATTAGAGACATCTATTTCCCTTCCTTCATCAGCTCACAATATGATAAAAAATGAATCGACCTGTAGTTTAAGCTCAAACCGCAGAGAGCGAACAGTGCTTAAGAACCGCGTCCAAAATCGCTCGCTACAGAAAAATGGCGCCCACCGTGGGGCCTCTCAAAGTTAGATCTAGGCACGGTCTTCCTTTTCGTTACTTGTGTGAATACCACAGATTGGGGCTTCCGCCGGGGAACCCAATTTCTGTCAGGAACTTAGGATTCATAGCTTTAAAGGTCTAGGATGATTAGGACAAATATATATACTGCTTTTCCTAATTGCTATACGTGTTTATGTTTCTGCTCATGGGAATGCGGGTGATGCCGTATGTGGAAAGATTGAGTATACACTTAAGATAAGTGATGGCGACGGGGTCGACCATCAACCCCAGTAGAGGCTGACCAACGCAACCCATTCTCTCATCTAGACAATGGGCCGGTTGTTAAGTCTGAGAAGCTGAGGAGCCAAACTCTTTCGTAGTGTGGAAACTATCGGAAATAGTTGTTACGCGACACTACCCTCATTTGAGGCTGGTGATCTATTCTCGGTGAATGGCACTTACTCTAAGATTGCTCTACAACTCGCTGGCGATCCGCTTGTTGTTTTGCTTTCCTGGGAGGAGCTGATGATCATGAGTACAGGTACAAAATATCACCCTAGTATAAACCTTTGGGGATGGGTAGAGCCTTGACTTCATGACAACGACCCTTTGACCCCATGTTTTTTCTATGTTTTTGTGTGCTGCATTCATGCATTCATTTAATAAAAAACATTAAAACATTCAAAAAATTTCTCTTCTAGTCTCTCTGTTTTTCAAATTAAACTAAGACTGTGATTGCAAATATCAGAGAAAAGGATTGCACTAATGGATTTCGGTAGAAGGAGAACTCATAGTTATACCTTCAAGGTTCCAAAGCTAGAGGATTTGAGAAGGTTAGCGAGGATGATCACTAACCCTGAGGCTTTCAGAGCCAAGCACGGAGGTTTGCTACCATTGTTAAGAGTCCATGTGATTGAGGGAATCATGGATGCGCTCATTCAGTTTTACGATCCGGTTTATCACTGTTTCACATTTTCGGATTACCAGTTAGCACCAACGCTGGAGGAGTATTCTCATCTGATTGATCTACACATTACAGATCGAGCTCCATTTTCTGAACTGGAAGAAATTCCAAAGAATCAGACTATTGCAAGAGCAATTCATTTGGACGAGTATGAGGTCAGGACTCACCTAACTACCAAGGGTGGCATCTAAGGTTTGCCAGCCCAGTTCTTAACAAAGAAGGCCCTGTATTTTGCCAGTATAGGAAACGTGACTGCTTTTGAAAGCATCTTTGTCTTGCTCACCTACGGGTTATTTTTGTTTCCCAACATCAATAATTTCGTCGATATTAACTCCATTAAGGTTTTTCTCATTGGAAATCCTGTGCCGACTTTGCTCGTAGATGCATATCATTCTGTACACTTGGGAAATTTGTACAGCGGAGGGGAGATCACATCTGTGTACCTCTGCTTTACAAATGGTTTATCTCTCACTTGCCCAAGTCTGCTGCTTTTTGGGATTGCAAGAGTGCCTTACATTGGTCGCAGAAAATCATGTCTCTTACCAACTCTGATATAGATTGGTGTAATAGGATTTATGATGGGATCAGAATCATTGACCGTTGTGGAAATTCCCCAACGTACCCCTCATAGGAACTAAAGGAGGAATCAACTATCATCCGGTGTTGGTTCGCCATCAATTTGGATACCCGATGAGACACATCCCACTGGGTGTTCATCTGGAAGGTCTTTTCTTCAAGGAAGGAGAAAGTGACAGAGCACTAAAGATGGAAATAGTGCACGCTTGGAAGCATGTTCATAAGAAAGGACGAGAGTCTCTAAGAAAACCGGATTGTGTCTCGGTGGAGCCTTATCTCCATTGGGTACAAACTAGAGCTCTCAAGCTAAAAATGCCTTATCCTCGTTACGAAATTCTTCCGCCGAGGGAATTTGTCATGTACTTCATGACTGAGACTGAAAAGCTTCAGGTTACTCTCAACAAAGTTCAACGGGAGAGAAGGTCTTGGAAGAACAAGTACTGCACCCTCGACGTAGAGTGCATCAAAATACAGCAACTACTAAAAGAGAAAGATGCTCTGATTGAAATTTTGGAGCAACATGCTGTGGATAATCAGGATGACCAAAGGAATTTGCTCGCTCCTTTCACCTGGCAAAGGAATGACAACCCGACAATGGCCCAAGAGCCCCGGTCAAAGAAAAGGAAGATACCAGAATCAGCACCCGATTTCTCTTCAAAGAGGACTCAGGACCCATTAGTTTAGGTTTCTGTTTCCGCACCTTGTAATCTACTGTATTTCCGTTTCTGTAATCCTTTGAATTTCAATAAAAAGGGGTTTCCCCACCGTTTGATATTTGCAATCTAATTGTCGAAGTTTATTTTGATTAAACCTTAAACAATTAATATAATCATTGCATTCATCATTCTCACATCGCGAATTCTTCTTACCTACGAATCTCACGTTTGTGTCTCGGTTCTAGAGTCAAACTGTCTCATTGGTATAATACTCGGGCCAATCGTCAGAAAAAGATGGATGATCTTGAGGAAGAAAATAGAGAGTTAAAAGAAGAGATCGACGCTCTGAGAGAGGATATGAGAAAGCTTCGTAACGACATGCAAGCCATGGCAGAAGCTCAGCTACAACGAACTGTGATCTCAGAGATCACCTCAACGCCCATAGTGGAGAAGTATGATCCTAGGTATCAGATGCCGAAAGATCGTCCCTGGGGCATGTCTGTTAACTATATCCCGGAAGGATATGTTTCGCCGATCACTGAAGATCAGGGAATCACAACAGAAGCCGTTGGGCCTGAAGGTTACAAACTTCGGGAAAGCGAAGATGCCAGGGGCATACTGAAGACACCTGAAGGTTACAAACTTTGGGAGACGCCAAGACTCACTGTCGTAGTCACGGTACCACCCCCTGTGGTGCACACTGTCCCGGAAGGACAGATTCCATAGACACCTTCTGGTAAGAAGGAAACTATGTTTAACAGAATGGAGGAATTCTAAGAGCAGTTCTTGGAAATGCAGAAGGAACTGCAAGCCATTCGCGGTCAGGATCTATTTGGAAAGGACGCCGCAGATCTCTGCTTGGTCCCAAATATGAAAGTCCCGCACAAATTTCAAGTGCCCGACTTTGAAAAATACAAGGGTAACTCTTGCCCTCAGAGCCATCTGGTGATGTACGCTCGGCGGATGTCAGCTCAGACGGAGAATCAGGACCTACTGATTCACTACTTCCAGGATAGTTTAACCGGTGCCGCACTCAAATGGTACATGGGTTTAAACCATGCTACGATTAGCACTTTCAGAGATCTTGGCACTGCCTTTGTCCAACAATACAAATACAATTTGGACATGGCACCCGACAGAGATCAACTCAGATCGATGTTGCAAAAAGACAAGGAAACCTTTAAGGAGTATGCTCAAAGGTGGCGTGAAAATGCCGCTCAAATTTGTCCACCTCTTGAGGAAAAAGAGATGACAAAGATCTTTTTAAAGACCTTAAGCTCATTTTACTATGACCGAATGGTTGCCAGTGCGCCCAGTGATTTCACCGAAATGGTCGGCATGGGCGTACGTCTTGAGGAAGCCGTCCGAGAAGGGCGTTTGGTAAAAGACACTGAATCGACGAGCGGTACTAAAAAATACGGTAGTGCTCTCCCTAAGAAAAAAGAGCAAGATATTGGGAATATCTCTCTCAGAAAGCAAAGGCGACGTTATCAACCGGTAGCAGCTGTGACTCCTGCTATCAACCCTGCGTCTATTCCTACGTATCAACCTCAGGTTGCGCAGAGGCAACCTGACCAACAAAGGACACAACGGCCTCTTCAGCAGGCTCGTCCTCCATATAACAACAACCGTACAACACGGCCACCAAGATTTGATCCCATACCCGTAATGTACGCAGAGCTGTTCCCATTACTACTAGCTAAGGGGCACATTCAGACTAAGTCTCCTCTTACAGTACCGGAAAATTTGCCTTTTTGGTTTAAGGTGGATCAAACATGCCCTTATCATCAAGGAGGTTCAGGGCATAACATTGAGACTTGTCTCAATTTCAAGTCCGACGTGCAAAAACTTGTTAGGAGCGGGGTCTTATTTACGAACCCACTGCCTCAACATGAGAAGGCTGCAGTCAATTTGATAGAAGGAGAGACTAACGATGTCTATCAAATTCATGATGTACTCTTGTTGAAAACCAATTTGGTCAAGATGCATTGTAGACAGAGTGGATATGGCCATGTGCCACCTCATAACTATCATCAGTGTGATGTCTGCTCTAAAAACAATCAAGGATGTTCTGTGGTGCAAGCAGCTCTGCAGGAACAGATGGATCTCGGATGGATCCAAGAGCACCGAGTTTGTGGAGTTAACATGGTTTACACGAATTCCAACGTCATTCAGAACCACGACATCCATGTGATGAATGTCAACTTGGTGGCAATGCACTCAAGGCAAAGCCAATATCATAATCTGTCGCGGCACGATTACAGTTCTTGTCTGACTTGCTCGGTAAACAAACAGGGTTGCTCTTTTGTACAAGAAGCCCTCCAGCGTTAGATGGATCTTGGATGGATCCAAGATTACAATGATAGGAACCCTTATCAGATCCACATGGTTCAGATCTTCGATATTCGCGTAATGAATACCAACCTGGTAGAGTTACATGTTGAACAGGTCCGACTCGGATTCTTAATATCACTCGACTATCAAAACTGTAAAGCGGGTTGCGAAAATGATCGAGGTTGTACCCTTGTCCAGGAAGCACTTCAGTACTTGTTAAATCATTGGTGGATGCCAATCTACATGGATGAAGATACTCAGCAAATTAGTATCAAAAACAGGAATCCTACTCGGCGTCAGAGTCAGGATGTCTGATCAGTGGAAGCTAACCTAGTAAGGTTACATTGTATTCAAAGTAGGCGTGGACAGGTGCCACCACACAACTATGAACGTTGCGGCGTCTGTTCGGAAAGTAACCAAGGGTGTTACTTTGTGAGAGCAGCTCTTCAGGGTCAGGTCGATCGTGGAGAAATTCGTCCATATCCAGGTTCTGGACCCATCAACTGGACGCCGAGCTACCTTGCCAATCAAGTCGAGGATGTTGTCACAATCTCTGGTCGTCACCAGACGAGGGATGTTTTTTCCATTATTCCTCTACTTGACGAATCTAAAGTTCCCAACCGGGAACGAATCGAGATCACTTATGATGGTCGGAAAAATCATAAGGTTCCCATAGTCATCTATCTATCGGGACCACTACCGTATGAATCAGCTAAGGCTATCCCCTACAAATACGGTGCAACGACCATTGAAAATGGAAAGGAAATTCCATTACCCTCCATCGTGAACATCGCAGACATCAGTCGAGTAACACGGAGTGGTCGAATCTTCAACCGAGGAGTTGGAGAACCTAACAAAGAAAAGGAACTTCAGACAGAAGCTCCCGATCCACCAGTCGGTCAATCCAGTAATCCCGACCTTTCGAAAAATAATGATGAGATGCTGAAGCTCATCCAAAGGAGTGAATACAACATTGTTGATCAGCTGTTACAGACTCCTTCAAAGATCTCGGTATTATCACTGTTACTCAGTTTAGAAGCCCACAGGGAGGCTCTACAGAAAGTCTTGGAGCAAGCCTTTGTGGAACAGGATGTAACAATCATACACTTCGATAGCATTGTCTCTAACATCACTTCCTGCAACAATTTGGGATTTAGTGATGAGAAATTACCTGAAGAGGGTCGCCGTCATAACATGGCGCTCAATATCACAGTTAACTGCCAGGACGACGCTTTAGCCAGCTTACTGGTAGACACGGGGTCAGCCCTGAATGTTATGCCAAAGTCCACTTTGATGCAATTATCATTCAAAGGCCCTCCGATGAGAATCAGCGAGGTCGTCGTCAAAGCGTTCGACGGATCCAGAAAAACGGTTATCGGCGAAGTTGATCTTCCCATAACTATTGGTCCTCACACTTTCTAAGTCACTTTCTAGGTCATGGACATTCGGGCAACATACAGTTGTTTATTAGGAAGACCTTGGATACATCAGGCTGGAGCGGTTACTTCAACCCTCCACCAAAAGCTAAAGTTCGTCAAGAACGATCAACTTGTCATAGTTTGTGGGGAACAGGCCTTGCTTGTAAGCAACTTGTCATCATCTACTGGTATAGAACCCGAGGAGATTATTGGGACGCAGTTCCAAGAACTGTCAGTGGGCAAGGACAATCAGTTCAAAGGAGAAACCTCAATTTCTTCATACAAAGATGCTATCAAAGTGGTCGAGAGTACCGATACGACAGGATGGGGACAGCTTGTTATTCCTATTGACAATAAAACAAAGAAGGGTCTTGGTTTTTCCGCAACCTGTACCCAGACAGCTGCCAATGATGAAAGTCTTCATCCCCTTCAAAATTTCTTCCACAGTGGAGGTTTCCTTCACCCAGTGTCTCAAGCAGTACATGCTATCAATGAGGAAGATCCCTCTGACACAGATGAAGAATGGAAGCCCTACCTTAACGAGGACGGTTATATGTCTCAGGAAGAGGTGTCTATTCCATTTTGCTATCCTGCACAGAGTCCGAGATTTATACCAAGGTCGGATGTCAAAATGATCTATGGAGATTGTGATCCGAAAGGATGCCGTGCTCCTCCAAATTCATTAGAGGAAGACTCTCTGATGAAAGACAACTTTGACCACAATTACTATGGCCCAATGGATGGTCTGCCAATGTGGCAACCTTACCCAGGATACTTGGGGCCAGAAAGTCAGCCGAACAATGAAAATCAGCTGACCGTCATTGAATAGAATACCTGTGTCCCAACCATGTCATGGGATCAACACTCAGGTCATTCAGAAACTACTCAACATGAAGATGAATTTTCAACATTTACAGGACTAGAATTCATCAACTATGCTTTTCCAGAGGTTAACGTCATCGAGAGAGATAACTCCTCCAGTTCCAAAGAAGTGTGGGACACCTTGGGACAACCGAGTGGAAAATTCGACTATATGGTCAAGTACACTGCTCCCGAAAGCTCTCGTATCAGGCTCGAAGATATCCAGCCTACTGGATGGGGAGATACAGCTGAGAGCACAAATACTATGCAAAATGCAACAGAGGAATTCTCCTACGACAATTCTGCCTGGGAGACAGATTTTGATGATCCTTCTCCACCAGAAATCAGCGTTATTTCTGAAGACAAATCAAGGAAGGTGCCAGACTTTGTGATTCACCGAGGAGTTCACCGCCAATGGGTTGTCGTCGAGGTTCCGAAGATCGTTCATCAGTCAAAGTAATTGCCATCTTTAACCTTTCACCCTGCCCAGGTGAAACGGATGTTTTGATAGGGCTCGCTTTCTGTAAATTTTCCCTCTTCGCTTCGCCCAAAGCGACAGAGTTTTGTTTTATAGGGTTGTAGTTTCAAGAGTCGACTTGTTCATTAATAAAATAACGTCGTTCTGTAATTTCCGCATTTTATTGCTGTTTTATATTTTTGCTTTTTCAGAAAATGGTAATCCTGAAAAACAATTCAAATAAAAACAAGCAGTAAAATAAAACACTGCACACACTTGCATTTTTCCCTATCTCTTCTAAACACGAATCATCACGTCATGCTGATTGCTTGTTTTAAACCCCGTTGAAACATACGATCCGATGCCTTCTCCCAACTTTGAGTTCCCGGTATTCGAGGCTGAAGAAGAAAATGACAATGAAATTCCAGAAGAGATCTCCCGACTACTCAGACAAGAGGAAAGGTCCATTGAACCTCACAAAGAACCGTTGGAAACGGTAAACTTGGGTTCAGAGCAAGAGAGAAAAGAAATCAGGATTGGGGCACTGCTCAGTCCAACTGCCAAAGAGAGTTTGATAAATCTTCTCAAAGAATTCCCCGATGTATTCGCTTGGTCCTATCAGGACATGCCAGGGTTGGATACCAGCATCGTGGAACATCATTTACCATTAAGATTGGAATGTCCGCCAGTAAAGCAAAGGTTGAGACGAACTCACCCGGACATGGCCATCAAAATCAAAGAGGAGGTACAGAAACAGATTGACGCGGGTTTCCTCGCCACATCTGAATATCCTCAATGGTTAGCCAACATCGTACCCGTTCCCAAAAAGGACGGAAAGGTCAGAATGTGTGTCGATTACAGGGATCTGAACAAGGCTAGTCCAAAGGACGACTTTCCTTTACCACACATTGACATGCTGGTAAACAGCACAGTAAAGTTCAAAATTTTCTCCTTCATGGATGGATTCTCGGGCTATAACCAAATCCAAATGGCGCCGAAAGACATCGAGAAAACTTCGTTCATTACCCCATGGGGTACCTTTTGTTACAAGGTAATGCCGTTCGGTTTGAAGAATGCCGGGGAAACCTATCAAAGGGCCATGACTACTCTGTTTCATGACATGATACACAAAGAAATCGAAGTGTATGTCGATGATATGATTGCAAAATCTAAAACAGAGAGTGAGCACGTTGAACATCTGTCAAAATTGTTCGAACGTCTAAGAAAATTCAAGCTCCGCTTGAATCCCAACAAGTGCACCTTCGGTGTCCGTTCAGGGAAACTATTAGGGTTCATCGTCAGCCAGAAAGGAATTGAGGTCGAACCTGACAAGGTCAAGGCCATTCAAGAAATGCCTTCTCCGAAAACTGAAAAACAAGTCAGAGGATTCCTGGGACGTTTGAACTACATATCCAGATTCATATTCCTTATGACCGCCACGTGTGCGCTGATTTTCAAATTACTCAAAAATAACCAGGATTGCATTTGGTCAGAAGATTGCCAAACCGCCTTCGACAGTATTAAGGAATACCTGTTGAATCCGCCGATTCTATCAACTCCAGTGGAAGGAAGACCACTGATCATTTACCTCACAGTTCTGGAGGACTCAATGGGATGTGTACTTGGCCAACAAGACGAAACCAAACGGAAAGAGTCTGCCATTTACTATTTGAGCAAGAAATTCACCGACTGCGAAACTCGGTACACGATGCTTAAGAAAACTTGTTGCGCTTTGGCTTGGGCAGCCAAACGTCTGTGCCAGTACATGATTCATCACACTACTTGGTTGGTCTCCGAAATGGATCCAATCAAGTACGTATTTGAAAAACCTGCTCTCACGGGAAGAATTGCCCGTTGGCAGATGCTGTTATCAGAATATGACATAGAGTACCACGCTCATAAAGCCGTTAAGGGAAGTATTTTAGCCGATCATTTGGTTCATCTACCGATTGACGATCAAGAATCAATCAGGTTTGACTTCCCAGACGAAGATGTCATGTATCTAAAAATGAAAGATTGCGATGAACCGCTACCCAGTGAAGGGCCAGAACCAGGTTCCCAATGGGGACTTATCTTTGATGGAGCAGTTAATCATTACGGAAACAGAATTGGGGCAATCATTGTTACCCCTCAGGGTACCCACATTCCTTTCACTACTAGACTTACGTTCAAGTGTACGAACAACGAGGCCGAATACGAAGCTTATATTATGGGTCTCGAGGAAGCGATTGATTTAAGGATCAAAAACTTGGACGTATACGGCGACTCAGCCTTGGTTATCAATCAGATAAAAGGAGATTGGAACACATACCAATCAGGATTGATTCCTTATAAAGACTATGCAAGAAGGTTGTTACCCTTCTTCAACAGAGTCGAGTTTCATCACATCCCTCGTGAGGAGAATCACATGGCTGATGCATTAGCCACTATCTCTTCTATGATTAGTGTAGGTCAATGGAATGACATACCTAAGATCGACATCATGCGCCTTGAACGGCCCACTTACGTCTTCACGATTGAAGCAGTCATAGACGACAGACCTTGGTATCACGATATCAAATGCTTCCTTCAGAAACAAGAGTACCCGCCTGGGGCATCCAGGAAAGATAGAAAGACCCTCAGAAGATTGGCTGGAAACTTCTTCCTAAGCAGTGACACTCTCTATAAGAGAAATTTTGACATGGTCTTGCTCCGATGCGTCGACAGACCAGAAGCAGACATGCTGATGAAAGAAATTCACGAAGGATCCTTTGGCACTCATGCCAAGGGACACACAATGGCGAGAAAAATTCTCAGAGCAGGGTACTATTGGTTGACAATGGAATCCGACTGCT
This sequence comes from Lathyrus tuberosus, assembly GCA_022829125.1. NCBI lineage: Eukaryota > Viridiplantae > Streptophyta > Magnoliopsida > Fabales > Fabaceae > Lathyrus > Lathyrus tuberosus. Next base: position 819,183 of record JALAZF010000089.1, on the reverse strand, counting down.
ACAAGTACATAAGGAGGTGTCACAAGTGTCAGATATACTCCGACAAAATTCATGTACCGCCATCGCATCTCAAAGTTCTTTCTTCCCCGTGGCCTTTTTCCATATGGGGAATCGACATGATTGGCTTGATTGAACCTAAGGCTTCAAAAGGACATCGGTTCATCCTGGTATCCATTGACTACTTCACCAAGTAGGTCGAAGCAGTGTCATACGCTAATGTAACCCGGCAAGTGGTGGTCCGATTTATCAAAAACAATATCATCTGCCGTTATGGTGTTCCAAGCGTGATCATTACTGATAATGGATCTAACTTGAACAACAAGATGATGAAGGAGTTGTGCGCTGAGTTCAAGATCGAACACCATAACTCATCTCCCTACCGACCCAAGATAAACGGGGCGGTAGAAGCGGCTAATAAGAACATCAAGAAGATCGTTCAAAAGATGGTCGTAACCTATAAAGACTGGCACGAGATGCTACCCTTTGCTCTTCACGGTTATCGAACATCTGTTCGCACTTCAACAGGGGCAACCCCTTTCTCTCTAGTGTAGGGCATGGAAGCAGTGCTCCCCATAGAAGTAGAGATCTCGTCAATCCGAGTATTGATGGAAGCTAAGCTCACCAAAGCTGAATGGCGTCAAAGTCGACACAACGAACTGAATCTGATAGAAGAAAAGAGAATCACGACACTATGCCATGGTCAGTTATATCAACAGAGAATGAAGAGGGCGTTCGACAAAAAGGTCCGACCCCGTGTTTTCAGGAAAGGAGACCTCGTGCTCAAGAAGATACAATCATTTCTCACTGACTCACGGGGCAAATGGACCCCAAATTATGATGGCCCCTATGTGGTCGCGAAAGCTTTCTCAGGCAGTGCCTTGAGACTTGCAACCATGGACGAAGAGGAATTTGCCTACCCCACAAATGTTGATGTAGTCAAGAAATACTTCGCCTAAAAAAAACATCTCGGTGGATTGAAAACCCGAAAGGGCGGTCCAGCCAAAAGTTAGAGACATGGAAAAAAATCATCCCGGTGGATTGGAAACATCAAAGTACAATCCAGGCAAAAATTAGGGATAATGGCAAGTAACTATGTTCAACAGAGGCAAATCCCTCAGCAGCAGCAGTTACATCACCTGTCAGAAAACTCCAATCAAGGTCATCTTCGACAGAAGCTCAGGATGCCCAGAATTCAAAGTTGGTAGAAGGATAGTGGTCGTTATGTTTCAATGCAGCCCTTTTCCCTGTAAATTACCATTTTTAAACTTTGTATATACTCTTTGGAATCACGCGTTTTCCTGATCCCCATCTTATCAATAAAATTTGAGCCTTTGTGCTTTTGTTTGTAATTCTTATTTGTTTTAGCTTTACAGAACGACGTTTTTAACATGATCAACGATTCTTGAAATAAAACAAAAATGAATTTACTTGTTAAAACTTTTTCTGCTTTTAATAAAGACGGCAATTTCTTTTGACTGTTGAACATCAGAAGAACATCAGTCGCTTCTCCAGAAGTAATCGAACCTCAAAGTGCAGAATCAAAGTACTCCTTCTAACCCAGTACGCCTGAATGAAGGGATCAACTATGTCAGAGACCTTGTTTCGTCTGACACGCCTCGGCCGAGTTCTCATCTCCTAAGCCCGATCAACGGTATTCCCCGCAGGGACTATCTCTCCTAAGCAAGGTGGAATTGCTATTCTGAACCAACGGTACTTCTTCGCCCCGCGATGGCCGAGTATCCAGTCATATGCACCTGTCAGTTTGTATGTCGCGTCAATCTTGTCAGCATAAACATACATACATCATGCATTATTAATTTGCATTTTACAGTCATATTGCATTGTTATCACTCTAGTCGGTCTTGTCCCCTAGTGATAACAATTTTCTCAATCGAGTTGTCAGCCCTTTCCTCGTCAGGAAGTGTTACGTCTGAACAATCTCTCTCCTCCAGTTTTATTTCTGGATTGAAGTTGGGTCCTCGACCACTTTGATAACTTGAACCTCTGAAAAGCCAGAGAAAACGTTCAATAAACATCACTCTTCGCCATTGAAGATGATATCCTTGCTTTCCCGGACTAAGGAAAATCCACAGAGAAAGCCTCCTAAGCAGAGATTTGACATTACAGCTGCCTTTCTCCGAAAGACCACTGATGAAAAGGTCATCGGCACCTCAAAATTGGATCACATCATATGGCATTTCTCCGAGAAGATCTCCGAGAAAAGTATGATGTAAAGACCCCAAGCGACAACAGTCTCTCAAAGAGACTCGCTTTCCCCAGTAGAATCGACAAATGGCGTCTCCAACAGCGAAGTTTGTGCACCTCTACAATTCAGACGACTGGGCTACACCAGCAAGTCTGACATCAAAAGTTTTTCCTTCAAATGGCATCTCCCCAGGAAAATTCGGCGAGAAGTTTGAGGAAAACCGCTACGCATAGCGTCCCTTGTCAATTAAGTTTATCGACAAAAGCAACTAAGACCAGTTCCTTGGTAGGAAACCAGGATCGAGGGGGAGTTTAAATTAGAAACTAAGACCAGTTCCTTGGTAGGAAACCAGGATCGAGGGGAAGTTTAAATCAGAAACTGAGACCAGTTCCTTGGTAGGAAACCAGGATCGAGGGGAAGTTTATTTTGGAAACTAAGACCAGATCCTTGGTAGGAAACTAGGATCGAGGGGAAGTTTTTACCTTTTCTGAGCATCATTGCGTAGCAAAAGAAGAAGGATGCGTAAACTACCATTCATAACCACCATCAAAATTTTGGGTATTCTGATATTTAATCCGCTTGCACCCCGAATGCCCGAATACCTTCGTCATTCAGACCTTCGTGTCCAAGAAGATTAAATAGGGGCATCTGTCATACCCCAAATTTTGACCACTAAGATTTCCCATCATTGTGCAAATCATCATCACAATATGGGGGAACCATCATACTTCATCAGTCTCCCCAAAGATGGGTGAGCATCCACTACAATCAAAATCAGGGTTTCAAGCCCTCTATGAGTGCTTAGACAAAGGATCAATCAAGGAATGACCTGATCTTCAACTTGTATAACCCCTCAAGTATCCATAAAGGATCAAAAAGGACTCCCACTTTAAGGATTAAGCACAAGGATGCTCCCTTCTAGGTGGATCAAGCCTCAAGATCGCAAGTGTCACCAAATTAGGGTTTTGGTCGACCAGGGCCTCCAGATGGAAAATTTTCATCTGGGCACAAGCCAATGATCTAAAACCTAACGTAATATGCTCTAAGGGACATCATGAACCCAGTCATCAAGCCAATTTTGCCTCAAGGGATGCATTCATCAAAAATCAGGAATTAGGGTTTCTTGACCTAATTCACCCCTAAGTTGACTTTTGGGACAAACCATGAGCCAAGACCTCAAGAGAGGGTTTGAGGGTCTCTAATGAACTATATTGATCCATTTGGAACAATGGATTAATCCAAGAAGCTTGAGCAACAAGTCTCAATTTCATCTGCACCACAATTAGGGTTTTAAGGAAAAAGTCAACTGTAACTTTGACTTTTGACCAGAACATGCTCCCAAACCCTAAGACATGATTCAATATGCCCTATGACACCCATGGAACATGTCCATCAAGTTTGATTTAGGTCAAGGACATGATTTCCTGAAGAATTGCACAGTTTGGAATTCATCTGATAAAAAGTCAACTATGCACAAAAGTCAACTTTGACTTTTTGAGATTTTTCACCAAAATGGATTTTTAACCTTAAAATGATGTTAATGTATGATTTGAATCATCATTCATCAAGAAAAATCAAGAAAAGTTGGATAACTTGTAAAAGGGGTAACCATAAAATTAAAAATAAAGTGACAAGGGTACCAAATTTGAAGGATCATAACTCCTAAACCACAAAGCCATTTTTTCTCATCCAAAGATGGATTTGTAGCCCTCATTACCCTCTACAAAAACTTCAACTAGACCTAAGTCCAATTCATTAAGGATTTTGAGTTATGGAGTGATCAAAATGGCTGAAAAGTGAAAATGTCACTTTTTCCAACACTTAGTGAAATTTTCACTAAGTCAGAATCTGCCTTCACTTTTTGCCAAATGTAGGGGGATTTTTCACTTGGATTAAAAAGAGATCAAAACCAAACATGTTCAAACAGTTGTTGTATCATGTAAGGGCTTTCCAAAATGGTCAAGAACATTACCAAATTCAACTTACACCATGAGATATGACATTGGCAAGTTGCCTTGCTGAAATCTGTCAAGGGCAAGGCAGAATTTGCAACTTTGCTCGATTTGCCAAAATCAGCCAAATTCAAATGCTCTTATCCACTTGGACACATCAGAGGATTGAATCTAAAGGGGGCAATCACTGAGCCAAGCCTCCAAAGTCCATGGAACAAGAAATAGCATGTTGAACCTAGAATGGCCAAAATAGGGACAAGACTCCAATTTTGGATTGGAGCATTCAATGGAAGCATCAAGGTGGCATGGACTGAGCCATTCTCATCTAAAATCAGTCAAGACTTATCCAAGACCAAGGGAACCATAGCTTTGTGCCCTAACCTCTAGTCAATGGCTAGAGGAGACTTGGATTTTCATTTGCCAACATTGGCCAAACCTACTTACCAGTTGCCATTCACTATTCCTTGCAAAACAAACTTGCTCTACTATAAATAGAGCTCAATTATGATCAGTTTGAGTACACCAAAGCCATCTAACAGATGCTTTCCTCAAAATCGCTTTCTCTTGGCAAAATGCCTTTCTTAGCAAGGTAGCTATCGGGTTTTGAGTTTGAGAGCTTTTCCAATCAAACCAATCACTCACACACCTCACATACATCATATAGAAGTGATCCAAACACTCACATAACATCTGGAACACTGATTTCACAAAATCACCAGCCAATTGCTCAAGTTCTTAACAGTTTTGCAGTTGAGGTGCCATCTTCAATTCCAAACCATTTCAATCTATTCCAAGCACTCAGACACATCACTTGGCACCTAGGGAAGCTATCCAGATCATTGGAACCTAGCTGTAACACCTCCAACACAAATCACGATCACCAGCTGCAAGTGGTAAGCACGAGCTCTTCTAACTCTATGATCCATGCAATTTTTGCTGCACAATAATTTGGCCATATGTTCATAATCATGCATGGAATGTTTCCCCTTAATTAATTGCATTGTTTGAATCGTGTATAAAAAATCCTAGCCTTCATGCAGAAATTAGGGTTCTTGAGGATTTTTCATGATTTCTTGTTATATGTTTAATTTAAATGAAATTAAATACCATAGACATGATCGTTAGGTTGAAACGAGTTGATTGGTATGTGGATTACATGATATGATCAAGTATTCAGTGAGATTGAAGAGAAAATGCAAATCTGGGCAAACCCAGAACACGCGCGTGTTCTTGGGTGTTCTTTGCGCCATTTTTTGAATATTTGAATATTTGAATTTTGTGATTTTATTTAATTGATTCAAAAATTAATTTCTCTCTGAGTTTTAATGATTTTGAGTTGATTCTTTTTTTAATAATTCACAAAAATGTTAAAATATTTTATTTTCCCAAAAAATCCCAAAAATATTATTTATTTTGTATAATTGATATTTTTGCAAAGAATTAATATTTTAATTGTTTTTGACATTTTAAATATTTTTTTCCACCTTGATTTTGCAACTTTTAATGCTTTCTAATTATTTTGTAGGTCAATACTTAATTTTTGAAGCATTAATCCAAGATCACAATTTGTTTTTCACATATTAAACAATTTTGATCATTTTAATTGAATTTTTATTCAATTAAATACATTTTTGAAAACAAATTAGGGTTTTTGGATTAATTCAACCCTCATAAATCATTTTCAAAAACACTTTGGGCCTCTAATAGAGTGTAAGACCCAATCCTTTCTTGACCAAAACATTTTTGGGCCTCAGTGCATTGTATTAGTCCCGATACCGTCAAAAACAAACGGCGCGATCGTCGCCTTTTGAAAAATAACCTTTGGGCCTCTCCTCGAGCTATAAGACCCATTCAAAACACTTTGGGCCTCTAATAGAGTGTAAGAACCAACCCCCTTTTAACCAAAATCATTTTGGGTCTCGCTTATTGTATAAGTCCCTCTGCGTTAAAAGAAAATCTCGACGCGATCGCCATTTTAAACGAAAAAATCAATTGGGTCTACCCTCGTGTTATAAGCCCCACTCTTTTTCTTTAAACTTTTTGGGCCTCTTGAGAGAGTGTAAGACCCATCCCTTTGTACAGAAAACCTTTTTTGGGCCCCAGACACTTGTATAAGTCCCTCTGTGCAAATTCAAACAGTGCACTCACTGATAAAACCCTGGGCCTCTCCTTGAGCTGTAAGCCCCAAACCTTTCTTTTTCAAAGCACTTTCTCCTTTGATTTTGAATATATTGTTGTTTTCAATCTTTCTTTGTTAAACAACTAACCAAACAGCATGGAAGCTCTACAACCGAGTAAGTGGTTATTGCTTTCATTTACCGCTTTCATATACATATAACTGTATTGTGGGGCTGTTTCACTGTAAGTCTTCTTTCATAAACTCATATCAACTGTGTAATAATAGTATAAATATTTAGAGTTTCCCCGACAACTATGTCTAGAACTAGGTGACGCCATTTCATTTATTCATAGAAATAGACAACTAGATCCCCAATAGGATCACCAGATACAGTCTTCTCTTCGGCTGTCCTCATTAGGAATTGTCAAGAAACTCTACTCCCAGAGATGAATTTATTCTCTGTGAATGGCATCTTTGAGTTTCTTCCAAATTCTCAAACTTTCCTGACTTGACCTATTCCTTGTGAATAGCTTACCTTGAATTTCTCGGGGTTTGGGGACCCACGGGCTTCTTAAAAGCATCGGCCTCCTCTTGGGCATCGTACAAGGACCCACAGGCTTCCTAAAAGCAACCATGCCTCCTCTTGGGCTTAGTACAAGGACCCGCCGGCTTCTTAGAAGTATTCACAGCCTCCTCTTAGGCTTCGTATAATGATCTCTTCCTCCGAGAATGATAGCCTCCTCTTGGGCATCGTACAAGGACCCGTCGGCTTCTTAAAAGCTTCCAGCCTCCTCTTGGGCTTCGTACAAATTGTCCCGACGACCTCCTAGAGGTATAGGAACAGAACTTAGTCATCTTCATAGAGCAGTCCTTTCAAAGAGTCTACTACTGTTTCTCAAAACATTGTACAAAAGATAAAACCCTAGACTTGGACAGTCTAATTTCCTTGAGTCTCAAAGACATTCTCAAGTGACCCCTTCGTTAAATAGGAAGTAAACCCGTAGACGTGGACAGTCTCAATACCCTTTGGATGTCCCATTTCCTTAAAGAACAGGAATAACCCGGGTCCTTGAATCAAATCTTCGAGTACAGTGTTGCTCATATAAGAACTGATTTTCTCTTTAAAATCAGTATACTGGACCTGTCACTCAACTAAAACAGTAACCATAGCCTCCTCTTGGGCTTTGTACAACGATCCTCCCCAGTGGAGTCAAACAAAGTTTAGCCTCTCTCTCGGGCTTCGTACGAGACACATAAGAGACTCCTTCGTTGAGTTAATCACCCTTTCGCCTCTCTCTCGGGCTTTATATGAGATACAAAAAGGTTCTTATTAAACCAAACAAATTTTAACCTCCATCTCGGGCTTTATACGAGACACCAAAAGACTCCATCGTTGAGTCAAAACCTTTTAGCCTCTCTCTCGGGCTTTGTACGAGACACATAATAGCCTCCTCTTAGGCTTTGTATAAGAAAACCACTGGTTAATCCAATTAACCTTTTAGCATCAAAGATGTGCCTCGTTCACAGTACACAAACATCAACAACTCCTTCCCCTTCATCTAATTACTATAAGCGGCAAGCCTCTGGATCATCTACATCCATGCCACTGTCCCTCTTTTAGCATGAGAAATTCCTAAGGAAAGATAGCATTGCTCTAAACTGAGTTAAAGTCTTCTCCTTCAGGTTAAAACCCCCCTATAAAGGAAATTATGGCATTGCTAGGATTCGCATATCCCGGTTAAAGTAATTCTCCTTTATAACCAGTCACCCAACAGTTGTGACAGACAAACCCTTCTTTAGAGATGACAAATTCTCTCTAAAGTCGAGGTCCTTCAGCTTCACGTCTTGGGCTTTGAACAAGACACAAATAAACCCTTCAGCATCACATCTTGGGCTTTGAACAAGATAAAAACCACCTTTCACTTCACGTCTTGGGCTTTGAACAAGACACCAAAAATCCATTTCCTCCCATAGAATAGGAGGAACTACGAACGCTTTGATTTCCCTGTTTCGGTAAACGGGAATACGTAGGCATAAGATCGAAAGAAAAGATCTTAGCAAGCACACTAAACAAAAAACCCAAATCCCATGTCTCCATCAATCAAAAGAAGTAATTCAAAAAGCATCAGTCCTAACATCCTAATCCTTGTTCCCCGCCAAAAACCATTCTGTCAAAATAGCATAAGAAAGGCCCCACTACATTGATCGCATTCGTAACCTAATAGACCGCTGTTTAAACTCAGTATGCAAAGCAGGGTTAATTGGAGACATCTATTTCCCTTCCTTCATCAGCTCACAATAGGATAAAAAATGAATCGACCTGTAGTTTAAGCTCAAACCACAGAGAGCGACCAGCGCTTAAGAACCGCGTCCAAAATCGCTCGCTACAACTTGGTCTCCACCTTCAGGGGGAGAACTGATTATATGTGATAGGGGGAGATGTGTATATGTTTGCTGTGTAGCTGCTTTGGTACATCCTGTACAAAGCATGCATGATCTCATGCAACCTGGTTTGTTTTTGTTTGGCTCTAGTAAAAGTATAATGTCAAACAAGATGTCTTGACATTGATCAGTCGGGATGGTTATGTTACTTGGTTGTGATATGTCTAATTTAATGTCGTGACATTGTGCTCATTTGTTTTGGGTTGATCACTAATGAATTTTATAGGCAAGGAATTTGGTGGGAAGCTTCATGTTTGGAACATGCTGTGTGTCTTTGGTTGGGTCATAAAAAAATGTCTTTCAGAATGTCAGTACATTGTACCAAGCTATTTTAGTTAAGACAATCAAGAGTCTATGTGTGGTCAGCATGCCAAGGACGGTGGGTCTAGTCAGTAGTGCTCTAATAGTAGGCTTGAAAAACATGTTTTTTTGGTGCGTGCGTAGCGTATTTCTATGACATGGGAAATGTCTTGATTCAAGTTAGGAAAACGAGACCTAGAGTTAATAGATTTGCTTCCCTGCTTGTGGACGGTGGTCCATTTTCAAGGATAACTTATTTGTTTCCTACATTTCTCTCCTTGACTTGTCTGGCGTTACAAACAAGGAATTTGTGCTATATAAAGTCTAAAGCCTACTTGCTTTTTCATCCCCTCACGGTGTACTTCGAACATGAGCCAATCCTCCAAATTATCTGATAAAAAGAAGGAACCTCTGAACGAAAAGAAGGGTCAATCAAGTGATGTGACATCTGCTGGATCATCAACCAGAGTTGTCCTGATAGGGAAAACCTCTGTGACAAAGGTTACGTCTTTAATAAAACTCATCCTAAGGACCTTGGTTCTGGTGTGAATGGTGATGAAGACTGGGTTCAATTTGTTAACTCAAGAGGTTGGAGGGAATAGCTAGTTGTTTTTGTCTTTTTTTGTTGTGTTAAGATCCTATTTTCAACTGTTTTCATTTGGGGTCTTATGGTGCTTTCTTTGGTGTTTTTTTTAGGTGTGTTTTTGTTCTGCAGAGTCAGTTTTGTTTGCTTGTTCTTTGTCAAATTTTAGCTCAAACAGGGGGAGATAAATAAAAATAAATAAAAGTAAAAGTCTCTAAAGGTTGTATTGTTGGTTGGTTTTTGAGCTTCTGCTGGGTCTATGATGTCCTAGCAGATGTTGTCTTTCTAGACATGTCTTGGGTCTATGATGTCCTATCAGATGTTTTGTCTTTCTGGACATGTCTTGGGATCTTATGACTTGTGTCGTATGGTGCTTCTTCCATATATGTTTCTAATGACTGTGGCTTCTGCCATATGTGTTTCTAGTGCCTTGAACGAGTTTAGTTCAAGTGTGTGTCCAGGTTGGTTTTCTTGTGCTTCGAAAAAGTTTCTTCTTCCGCTTTAAGAGGAAGATTTATTCCTCTGTGACAAGGACCGGTTCTGTGGTCTAGGGAGAGCATCTTGAATATTCCTAAAGATGCAGGTTATCTTCTTCCTCATGTACACAGTCTCCTGGGTTTATTGTGTAAAATGTGTTTTAGCCAAAATTTACCAAAGGGGGGAGGTTGAAGGTTCCATGGTTTATGGATTGGCAAAAAATTTTCTAAAACATGGTTCACTACAGGATGTTGTGTGTGATGTTGTAACATGCAGCTCAACTCACCTTGAAAGCAGATGTCCTAACAGATGTTAAAACATGTTCTACCAGAACATCTATTTTGATTGTTTTAAATCTTGACAGATTTGTTTTGTTTTAATTCTGTGATATTTCTTTTGGATATATCTCAGTAATTTACGCAGGTCAAGATGATGCTATCAAGAACAAAGTTATGTATCTCCCGCTATACGCAAAACGCTAAAATTAAATGATGAGATGTTTTAGGAAACATTGAAGATTTGTTCCTGCTATTATGAAGACGATTCTGTAGGGGGTTTAAAACTGACTAAATGGGAATAATCCAAGCCCATACTGCACGAGGCCATAAAAGGAGACTTACTAAACCTAAAATATGGGTGGAATTATTGTTGAAGAAACCATGTGTGCAAATAAGGGTTTAGGGTTAGAGTTTTCTTTTAGTGTGTTGTTGTATTGTGGCACTCATGTGTCTTCTGATACATTGAGGTAGGTTGTTTTTGAGCCATTCATCCATCCCCTTAGATGCTTGAACTGGATTGATGTTATTGAGTTGTACGTGTCCACTCTAAGATTTTAAGTAAGAGTGAATTGTCCTTGATTGAGGCTTTTAAACAAGATCAAGTATTGTCTCTGAAGTGTGTCTTCTTCTGATGTATTGTTATGTCTATCACTGCTATTAGTGACTAGTAGGAAGTGTAAGGGGTTTTTCATACCTAGGAGAGTCTTAGGTAGAAATTGCACTGGGTAGGTATTAAGTGAGAAGTTGTAAACTGAGTTGTTTAGCTTTGAATTGATACTGCTAATAGTGGATTTCCTTCCTGGCTTGGTAGCCCACAGACGTAGGTGTTGTTATGCACTGAACTAGGTTAACAACTCTTGTTTTGTTATTTTCTGTACCTTTAACTTTGTGTACCTTGGTCCTCGTGTGTTAAACAGATATCAGTGTCTCGACATCTCTTAGGACATCTGATATCTGCATACCTGAATTTTAGATACTTTTCAAAAAAGTTATACATTCTATGAGGATTATAAGAAGGCATTTTATATTTAGTAGTATCAATAGCAAAAGTGACCTTTGGTTGAAATGCCTTGTCCAAATTAGCTTTAAGAGTATTTACCATTTTTTGTCAAATGTGAGAAGTTTCACAGCCGAACCATGAAGGTTCTTCATACTCGTCTTTAACTTTTTGAATATCTACCATATATTTCTTAAGAGCTTCCATATTCTTTTCGGTTTCCAAAACTTTAGCTTCTAAATGTGTAAAGATTCTTTTGTTTGAAGCTAACTTTTTGAAAGCGTCTATGGCTTCTCTATGTAGATTTTCAAAAGCTTTTTGTAATTTGGAATAAGACAATTTATCAACACGTTCATATTTAGAATGACTTAGATTCTTTTTCTTCTTTTCATGATAATAAGACGAGAGACACACATTTGTCGATTCTTCATTATCACTTGATCCTTCATCACTTGAGGAATCGTTATCACTTTCCCAAGCAATATAAGCTCTTATAGACTTACTAGATTTCTTGTGATGACCTTTCTCTTTGTATTTCTTAAGCAATAGGCACTCTGGCTTGTACTGACTGGTTTTGCCATAATTGTAACATCAACGTCTTGATCTTCCTTTCTTGTTATCATCTTCCTTTGAGGAGTCTGATTGTCTTTTAAATTTGATGAGGTTTTTGTCGGAGTACTTTACACCATTTCTTTTAATGTACTTGTTGAATCTTTTCACAAAAAGTCCCATATCTTCATCATCCAAATTCTCGTCATCACTTATTTCACAATCACTTTGCTCATTGGTTGAAGACTTTGAAATTGAAGCCTTTAGAGCAATAGACTTGTTTTCTTCCTCCTTGTATTTACCTTTCTCCTTCTTCATCTTATTCTCATGCTTTTTCTCATGTTTTTCCAAGCAAGTGAGGTCTTGCTCATGTTTTTCTAGATTGACAAATAAAGTTGTGAGATCAAGTGTTTTAAGATCATTCACTTCTTTGATTGCGGTGACCTTGGGTCGCGATTCCCTATTAAGACACATCAAAACTTTATTAGTAGCAATATCATTGGAGATAGGATTACCTAGAGCCTTCAAATGATTTATAAGATGTATGAACCTATTTTTCATGTCGGCAATGGTTTCACCATGCTTCATGCAAAATAGTTCAAACTCTTGATTTAACATATTAATCCTAGCTTGTTTGAACTTATTAGTTCCCTCATGGGCAACTTCTAATGCGTCCCACATAACTTTGACGGTTTCACAATGAGAGACACGATAATATTCATCAACACCAAGTGCGAATATGAGAATATTTTGTGCCTTCCAATCATGTGACCACAATCTCTTATCATTATCATTCCATTGTGCTTTCGATTTTGGTACGACGACACCTTTAGCATTGGTCGCTGCAGTTTCATTAGGACCATTGATGATGGTGTCCCATACACCCTTATCAATCGAGTTGATGTGGATACACATACAAGCTTTCCAATAGCCATAGTTTTCACTGGTAAAGATGAGCGCTCTATTGTACGCCCCTTTAGGTTCGGTAGCCATTTTTTAATAAGAAAATATTGAAGGCAACTTATCTAGAGGGGGTGAATAGATCTCAAGTTAAAAAATTGCTTTACAAAAACTGTTTTCAAAAATCAATGACTGACAGAAGTGACTCGGATCGAATCATCTAAACCGAACTGCTATCAAAAAGCTCAGATATGTGTATATGAAAACCAATTGATGATAATGATAAACAAATAAATCAATATACTTTAATCACAACACTTGAAAGCTACTCAACAAGTAAAGCTATTTCCAGTGATAACAAACACAAAAAATTTAATTGAGACAAATTGTCAAACACCTTATGTGTAATCAATTTAGTTTAGAATTATGTATAGTTTTGTTGATTTGCAAATCTAACCACAATCAAATAGATTGTGATTAACTCAACAAAACCTTTTTCAAAGGTTATCAAAAGGTTTAACTAAACGTATTGATCGCATAATCGAAGAATTCAACAATTTGCAAATGAAAAATAAAAGAGAGAGTGGGGGGAGATTACACATGGATTTGTTTAGGCAGTTCCCTAATCGGCCTCACTATGGGTACGTCTGCCTTCAAGTCGAACGCGAATTAAGATACTAAAATTAACCTTACTTTGCAAATGTAGTTTACAATAGAAATGTAGAAATGCAATCCTACAAACCCTATGTTTGATGTTGACTCTAACACTTTCTCTTCCCTTGATCTAAGCTTGATCAAGTCACCCAACAATACCAATTTGATTCACCGTCTCACGCTTCTCCTTTACAAGAACCCCAATTCTCTAAAGCCTTCACTCGATCAAATCCAAATTGCAAATTGTTATAACCCAAGATTTACCAATTTGACTCACCGTCTCACGCTACTCCTTTGTAAGAACCCTTCGTTCTTCAAAGCCTTCACTCAATCGAATCCAAATTGCATAATCTTGTCCAAAACCTTCAAATCCCCAATTGATCTTGAAAGAAAACTCCACCTTGGTTTTCTCATTTGAAACCCTCAAAGATCTTAACCCAATTTACAGTTCACCAACCTAAATTGGACCTTATCAACTCTAAGTTTAGATGGCACCCAAACAATGAATGACTATGTGTACTTTGTTTGTGTGTATACATAGAATGAAGGTTAAAGATGATGAGCACTCTTTGGAACTAGTTTCATTTATGATTTTCTCAAAATCATTGAAAATAAATGAAACATGTATCAAGTATATATATGTGAACAAGTATGAAGCAAATGGAATGCTAAAGGAATAGAAAAAAATGAAAAATTTCAATATTTTTGATGCATGTGTCGACCTATGTAAGTCATAGGTCGACCTATTTGATGCATGATTCAACCTATAAAGGTCATGTGCCAACATATGCATTTAGCACATTAAACAGAGGCAACATGCTTTAAAAATGAAGTACATGAGCCGACCTGAAAATCGTATGTGTCGACCTGTAGAGAAGATTTCCTTCTATGTGTCAATTTATAGTGCGTATGTGTCGACACATAGTTGTTTTACACATAAAAATCAATTTTTGATGCATGAAAACCTTTGCTTTGAGGCATGAACTTTTTCTAAACCTTTTCCAATATATTGTCATGCTTCCTAGTGCTAAGATTCACATTTAGACTTAGAGGATATTGTCGAATATACATAAACGCTAAAGTATCCTAGTTTTGACATCATACAAAATACATCTAACAGAAAGTTGCACTCACAATCATCTTCCTCCTAAGATGATTAATCTTTAAACAAGAGTTAAACTCTGACACCACTTGTTGGAGATAATACTCCATACACAAGATGAGTGAATTGTGGAGGTTTGAAAAACAACAATTAAAAAAACACTGATAAATCAAAGTTTGAATTTATTTTTAAAAATGTTTGAATAAGTATGCAACAAAAATTCAAAGTAAATAAAATTACTAAAAATAAAGGAGATAAGGGAAGAGAAATAACACTAGGGAATTTTACAATTTTGACCAAGATGACCTAATCGTGTCCCCAGGAATTGATCTTGAGAGTATCCACTATGCTTGAGAGGTTTTAGAAGGTTATGCCCACAAACCCCCTTATACAAGGAAATGAAGTTTCAAGATAACTTTTAACCAAACAATGAACACAACTTAAAGAGGTTTGTCTTCACACCAAATAAAGATTTTAAACAAGTTAATCTTGAACCAAGACAAAGTTTTTAGTTGGCTATCCTCCAAACTGAATCGGGGTTTTATACTAGATAACCACGAAAAACCGAGATTTTTACTAGGATGATCTCGAACCTAGTGAAATTTTATATTGGACTGAACTCATAAACCAAGTGAGATTTTACACCAGGATGATCTCGAAGCGATAGAGCTTTTAACCGGGTTCACATCTACGCGGAAGGAAAGATAAAACTAATATGTATCTCATGTGTCGTGATGTCTGGCTAGGAGATCAATTGCTCTCCTCATGGAATGCATCTCCTGGAATAGATAGTCCATCTACTCAGCCGATCTATCTAATTTATCTTGAATGGCATGTCGGAGAGTGATGACTTCTCTTTGTAGCGTGTTGAGCTCATAGTTAACACCACGTTTATTCGTAGGATATACAGAAGAGGATGATGAAGATACATCCGGAGAAGGGGTAAGGTGATATTCAGGAGAGGGAGGAGTCTTGGGTGGTGTTGGAGTCTCATCATGATCCTCTAGAAGGTAACGCCAGTTCTCACAATTGTGTAGTCTTCTCAGGGTTAGGAAGGGTGAATTGGTGAACCACTTCTCTTAGGATTATTATCTTGTACTCATTTGGTCCCTCTCTCCTCACTAAACCTCAATTCAGGAAGTGGTATATATCCAGAAAGTTGTATCCATACCAAGGGGTCAATTGAGTTACTTTGTTATGTAGGCCTAAAGGTATGGCTATATGGGTAACGTTACCGCCTACATAAATGTTCTCTATCTTATGATTAGTAGCTCTATCCAAACCGGCAAGTAAGATGGCAACATAATTTATAGGGCAAGACTGGAAGACACTAAATATAAAGAACAATTATTATTTGCTAATCGGCCCAATGTTCTCAGCTTTCCCAAAGAATGTCTGGGTTGTAACCATTTGGAAGTACCTAATGGTTGGGTTATGGATAAGGTCAACATTCATTCTCTCATAATTTGGTGGATAATCCTATATAACCCCGCCCCAGAAAAAGACTAACTCAACCTGCATGTCATCATCAGCGGGTACTCCAGAATAAAAAAGAGGGTCATGCTGAAATTCTAAAAGTTAGGCTAACTCCCTATGGTTAAGTCGGCAGTCTCGTCCAAAAAGTCTAAATGAAGCTATGCTTCTAGCTAGAACTAGACCTACGTTAAGGCGGTATTAAAAGGAGCTTAGGAACTCTAGAGTTAGGTTCTTGTAAGTAGGATTCTTTGCAACTGAGAAGCGATCCTAACTCATCTGGCAAAACATATAACAGATGCTGTCTTTGAGTCTTAGGGCTACAAGGCAAAGGAAGTCAGGATATCTGGTGGGTGATATGATCCTCTCAGCAAGGACTTTGTAGCACCTTCTTTGGGCATCGTTCTTGAAAACGATCATCATATTATCCTCAGGTTGCATTCTGAAACAAGGTTAGTGGAAATACGCGCTAAGGAGAATGTAGCATGCCTGAAAAAAGAACACAAGAACAAAGTTAGTGAACCATTAATAAAACTTAAATTTCGCTGTTTATTTATTTGGATAAGGAAAAATTAAAAGAAATTCATGGGTTGCCTCCCACACAGCGTTTTGTACGTATTTGTTAAATTCATTCTTCGGGCGGACTAGCAGGGGGCTCACTCAGCTTCTAGCATGGATAATTTTCTATCATTGCATCATTGTGGTAGTGTTTGAGCCTCTGTCCGTTTATGATGAACGACCTAGTTGACTGACTCCAAATTTCAATTGCTCTAAACCGCATAATCTTTACTATTTCAAATGCTTTCTACCATCGGGAACGTAGTTTTCCATGGAACAATCTTAGTCTAGAGGTAAAAAAGAGTATTAATTCTCCTATCGAAAAGTTTCTATTAGTTATGCGCCTATCATGCCATCTTTTTCGTTCGCTCTTTGTAAATCTCGGCATTCTCATAAGCGCTTAACTTAAGTTCTTATAACTCGTGAATATCTAATATTCTCTTACTATCGACAACTTCATAATCCATGTTTAGGGTCTTAATGGCCCAATAAGCTTTATGCTCTAGCTCGACCGGTAGGTGACATGATTTTCCGTACATGAGTTTGAACGGTGTTATCCTTATGGGCGTCTTATAAGCTGTCCTATATGCCCATAATGCTTCGTTTAACTTAGACGACCAATCTTTCCTAGAGGTTGCAACAATCTTTTCTAAAATCTGCTTAATTTCCCTATTGGAAACCTCTACTTGCCCACTTGTTTGGAGGTGATAAGGTGTTGCAATATGATGTCGCACCCCATACTTTCGTAAGATCTTTTCAAATATCCTAGATATAAAATGAGACCCTCTATCACTTATGACCAATCTTGGTACTCCAAACCTCGGGAAGATATAATTTTTGAACAGGTTAATGACAACTCGTGCGTCGTTTGTAGGAGAAGCTATGGCTTTTATCCATTTGGACACATAGTCAACAACTACGAGTATATATTTATTTCCCATTGAGGATGGAAAAGGACCCGTGAAATTGATCCCCCATACGTCAAAGACCTCTAATTCTAATATACTGTTGAAAGGAATTTCATCTCGTTGAGAAATGTTTCTAGTATGTTGGCAACGATCACAGTTCATAATTATAGTGTGGACATCGTGCCACATACTAGGTCTATAAAGACTGGATTGAAGAATCTTGGTGCATGTCTTAGAAGTGCTTGCGTGCTCTCTATAAGGAGAGGAATGACAATGGTTCATAATGCTTTCGATTTCCTCCTCAGGAACACAACGGTGGAATAGGCCATCAGATCCTCTCTTGAAGAGAAGGGGTTCATCCCAATAAAAATGTTTTAAGTCATGAAAGAATATTTCTTTTGCTTGTAGGTAATATCAGGGGGTAGAACTTTAGTTGCTAGGTAGTTTACGTAGTCAGCATACCATGGCACAGTGGTTTACACTAAGGCAACTTCCTCATCAGGTTCGCTTACGATGTTTAAGTGTTGTTCTTTGAGGTAATCCTGATAATAATTATAACGCATTCCTTCGATGTCAACCGATGCGACTACTCTATCGTAAGTGAAGTCATCGTCTATTGGAATATGATATGTTTTTAGGTTCTCTAATCGCGAGAGGTGGTCAACTACCACGTTCTCGGTCCCTTTCTTATCTCGGATTTCCAAATGGAATTCCTACAACAATAGGATCCATCGAAGTAATATGGGTTTTATGTTCTTCTTTTTTAATAGGTATCTTATAGCCGCATGACCTGTGTATATAATGATCTTTGCTCCTACCAAGTAAGAACGAATTTTGTCTATTGCGAACACTACCGCTAAGAGTTCTTTCTCAGTTGTGGTATAATTTATTTAGGCATCGTCTAAGGTTCTACTCGCATAGTATATAACATAAAGTTTCTTATCTTTTTGCTGCCCTAAAACACCACCTACGGCATAGTCACTAGCGTCCCACATGATCTCAAATGGATCACTCCAATCAGGAGGTTGCATGATAGGTGCGGAGATCAGTGCTTGCTTGAGACGATTAAATGATTCTAGGCATTTTTTGTTGAAAATGAATTCGATGTCTTTCATTAGAAGACTAGTTAATGGTTTAATAATTTTAGAGAAGTCTTTAATAAAACGTCGGTAGAAATCGGCGTGTCCAAGAAAGCTTCTAACTTCTCTAACTGTTTTAGGTGGTTGAAGATTTTAAATGACCTCAATTTTCGCTTTGTCAACCTCGATTCCTCTTTCAGACATTATGAGTCATAGGAATATGCCTTCCCTCACCATGAAGTGGCATTTCTCCCAATTAAGCACGATATTGACTTTAACGCACCTTTCCAACACTTTCTCTAAGTTAGCAAGGCATCCTTCAAAGGTAGATCCGCAAACAGAGAAATCGTCCATGATTAATTCCATGATATCATCAAGGAAGTCTGCAAATAATGAAATTGCATCTCTGGAAGGTTGCGGGAGCATTCTATAATCTGAACGACATCCGTTGATAGGCGAACGTTCCATAAGTACATGTAAAAGTAGTTTTCTCTTGGTCATCTAGATGAATTGGAATTTGGAAAAATCTTGAATAACCGTCTAAATAGCATAAATACGAATGTATAGCTAAACGTTCAAGCATTTGGTAAATAAACGGAAGTGGAAAATGATACTTCCGGGTTACTTTGTTTAGCTTCATATAGTCTATACACGTACACCATCCAATCTCAACTCGTTTGGCTAAAGACTCGCCTTTTTCATTCTTAACAACTGTTAGCCCTCCTTTCTTAGGTACGACGTACATCGGGCTAACCCATTGACTGTCGGAGATTGGATATATTATTATCCCGTCTAAAAATTTAAGCACTTCTTTCCTAACTACATCGCCCATATAGGGTTGATCCTCCTCTGGTGTTCTCTAGAGGTCTTTGAGCCCTTCTCTAGCATAATTATGTGCATGCACACAGAGGGGGTTATTCCCTTTAGATCATAAATGTTGTAGCCTAAAGTTGTAGGATATTTCCTCAATACCATCAAGAGTTTCTATGTTTCTTCTCTATTAAGATCTACACTTACTATGATCTGGCGATTAAGTCGTTTGTCAAGAAACTCGTATCTTAGGTTGATGTGGTCGACACTGAATGACGACGTTCGGGGACATGCCCTTCTCATGTTCTAGGGTTGATGTGGTCGACATTGGTTGCTTTTCAGCCCGACAAGCCTTTCGGATGCGAGGACATGCTCGCAGAGATGGCAATTTTATGTCGACCAGGCTTAGGAAATGTGTCCGTGAAAGCGGCATTTTTATGTCGACGAGGTTTAGGAAATGTGCCCAAAAAAATGGCATTTTTATGTCGATGAGGTTTAGGAAATGTGCCCGCGAAAACGGCGTTTTTATGTCGACTAGCCCTGACGAGGACATAACTTGTGCGTATTGTCGAGGAAGGTATGCTCGTGGAGGATGTAGAAGACTTCGTGAATGCAACGTCTAGCTATGGGAATGCCAAATGAAGATTCTCTCTTAACACGTGGTGGTGCATTTAATTCCTGTCAGGCCTAGGGTTCTAGGCTATGATGGCCTTTGCGCTTCCCAAGTGAGCAAGTGCTTATAAAAAAGGGGGGAGAGGATTCATTTGCACACTTCACGCAAATTCCTCTCCCCAAATCCTTTTGCTCTGCAACTTGTGCCTTCGCGGGAGTTTCTTCGTCGCCGTCGATCTTCAAAGTCTACGCCATGATCTTCATCTTCTACCTCTCAATTTAAAAAGTAAGTTCTTCACCTCCCTTTGTAATTCCTATGGTGTTCTTTATTTCTAGAAATTTGCATGAATTTTCCGGTGATTCATGAACTTTCCGGTTGAATGTTCATGTGTTCTTCGATGAACACATGAATTTCTGGAAAATTCATGAAGAACATGGGATGAATGTCTATGAATATAGCGTAGGATTATGTAGATCTTCCTAGATCTTGGTTAGGATTAGTTTTAAGTTTGTAGTCGGGCATTAGGCCTGTTCGATGCAAAACTTTGGCTTTCACACGACAAGTTTATTTTGTCGAGTGAGTTCGTCCTCACGGAGTCTTCTTGTAGGGGCGCGGTGACTTTTCCCCGTTGTATGGGGAAAATGAAGTCGCCGTGTTCCGTCGTGGTCGGATAGGGCTCGAGGTTATCCTCGACTTATTCCTCGCCATTTCACTTGATTAGTGGTGGAAGGGTGGATTTGATCTTTGTCGTCGAATTCACTTTTTCTTTCTCTGCTTTTCAAGTGAAATGGCTGACAGACACGAGGGGGTTGTCCCCAACGTCGGGGCTGTACGCGAAGAGGCAGAGCAGCCCGTAGAACACGCAAATATCCACATAGCCGACAGGGACATCAAGTGGATCACCCAGGAGCCCATGTCGACGAGGTCGACATTTACTGGAGAGGAATCTAAGAAGTTTCCCTACCTTGAAGACTGGGCTGAGGGTGTGCCCGTGCAGTGGAGGGCTATCTGTCCCACAGAGAACGACCAGATCTATTCGGTGTATCCGGGGATGCGATTCCCCATGTATGAATTTGCCTTTGTGGAGGCGGAGTACCGTCTCCCGTTCACCGACTTTCAAGAGGTCGTCTTTTTCCATCTAGAGTAGTGCCCTGCTCAGCTCCATCCGAACGCTCTGGCGTTTACCAGTGGTTTTGAGCTGGTCTGCCGTTACCTAAAGGCCGGGGTGACCGTGGATCTTTTCTTCTGCATTTTTCAAATCCAAAGGAGCACAATAGGCCCGAAGCAGAGTTATGTGTCCTTTAAGCAGTAGAGCAGGCTCTTCTGGCCGTACTCAAAATCTATCTGAAACTTCAAGGATACGTTCCTAGTTGTGAAGTCGGTCTCTGAGGCGGCTAAGAAGTCTATATCCACCCTAGAGACCGTGGAGGTTGATGGTCGGCAGGTGCTGAAGGTGGTGTCAAAATTCCCCTTGGGATGGGTGTATGCCCATTTTAGATATAGGACCGATCAGTTTCCCGTCAAGCACGAGCAGCTCTGCGAAGGGGACAATGAGTCTTATCGGATTTTACATGCCTACGTGGAGAGTTTCAGCCCTGCCTTTGTGGTGGACAGGCATGGTAAGGAGTTATTCGGGGAGGATGGAGAGCCTGCTCGAGCTGCTCGTTATATAAATACCAGGGCCCTCCTTAAATGCGAAAATGACGATGTTGTGTTTGAGCTCCTTGGTATAGCTTGTTTCTTTGCCCGTGTTTTTAATTCTTGTTCAATGTGCTGATCTCCTCTTTTACACTTGCAGGAAAAATGGCGGACATGAGGGAGCGTCTGATGGGGTCCACAACGGCTAAAAATTTGAAGAAGGGGCCATTGCCGAAGGCTGGTGCTGCCAAGCAGCAAGTAACGCTAGAAAAGTTTGTGGGCGGCACTGGCTCCTTCCCGGGGACCACTTCGAACCCTCCTACCCCGAACATGACCCACAAGATAAATCGGGATGATGTTGGCTCTTCACCGGCTGGTTGTTTGAGCGGTTTCGTTGGGGGAAAATTTGTACTGCCTCCGTGCTATCTCCAAGGAAGAATTTTTGATGGGGAGAGCTCTGTTGTTGTCCCCGAACTCGAGGCGTCGGCCATCCTGTCTGCTGACTCTCAGGTGCAGAGGAAACTTCTCTGCCAGGATGTGTCCGCTGTGATCAGAGTGCTGGAGGCGGCGTTGGGCCTTAGGGATGCGGAGACAGTTCCTCTAGCAGACCTTAAGAGGGCTCAAGCTAAGATCTCCGACCTGGAGCTGGAGAACGCGGAGATTCACAATGATTTGACGAAGCTTCAAGGCAACCTGGAGGCCAAGATCGAACTCCAAAAGGAGGTGACCCAGATGAAGGGGGAGGTGACCATGGTGAACGAAGAAAATGCTCGTCTAAAGGCGAAGATAGTCGAGCTGGAGGGCTCTTTGGCGGTTGGTCAGGATGAGACCGACGATGAGAAGGCTCTGAAGACCCGGAGGGACCTGATCGAGAGGATCTGTATCCTCGAGCAGGATAATTTGGGGGCAGCAGAGTTTGGTTTCAATGCTGCTGTGGAGCAGATGAAAGCTCTCAACTCTGATGTCCAGCTGCTGACCGAGGGGGTGGGCATTCTCAACTTGGTCGTCAACGGCGAGGTGGCTCCTCCGGAGGTTCTCGGTGATGTTGTTTAGATATTTGAATTTGTACTTTGTATTTTGTTGGCCTGCGTGCCGTTTGGTTTGTAACCTGTTTGTTGGGCATAGCCCTCCTTTTGTAACATTAACTTATTCTGGCCTTGTTGCCATATTTATATAAATATCTTGTGTTTGCATTATGTATGTTTCATTTATTTGTGTATGCTTTTAACATTGAATGCTAAGTATAGACGTTTTGCTCGACTCGTATAGTTGCGCTCGACAGTTTGGAGGGACTCGTCGAGGAGGCGACGTGTTCTCGCCGGTGGTGGAACTAGGATCTCGGTCGAGGTTCTGGTCCCACAGGCTTGGACTATTCCCATCGCGAGTTGGGTGTCCTGCCCTATTGGTGCGAGAACGACGGAGCTCGATTGAGGTATCCCCATTGGGCACAGAATCTGCTCGTCCCATAAACAGAAACTGGCCGGCGTTGTCCAGTTGAGGATTGTGCTTGCACCGGGGCACGCTCCTGTGATCGAGCCGTCTCCCTGTCGTGGGGCGATCTCGTCGGCAATAAGTTTAGGCTAGCAGATAGTTCTAGCTATAGTATTGTTTGAGCTTTTCAGTATTCCATGTCCGAGCAAATGGTTCTTCGTCCAGCGTTTCTAGGTAGTAGGCTTCATTGCCTGTTTTTGATTTGACTCTGTAAGGTCCTTCCCAGTTTGCGGCCAGCTTTCCCTCGCGCGAATCCTTTTGGTTTCCGCATAGGACCAGGCTACCAACTGGGAAGTCACGCTTTACGACTTTGGAGTCGTGGCGCAAAGTTATTTTTTGTTTCAGCGAAGCTTCAAGGAGAGCTGCCCCTGATCGTATCTCTCCGACCAAGTCGAGCTCTTCTCTCATAGCCTCGTCGTTCATATCCTTGTCGAGAGGAGCTTCCGTTCATCTGGAAGGTTCCCTGATCTCCACCAATATCACCGCCTCGATTCCGTAGGCTAGTCGGAAGGGAGTTTCCCCGGTGGTGGAGTGTGGGGTTGTTCTATAGACCCAGAGCATGCTGTGTAGCTCCTCGACCCATCTATTCTTGGCTTTGCCTAGCCTTCGTTTTAGACCTCGAAGGATTACCCTGTTCGCGGCCTCTGCCTGCCCATTAGTCTAGGGGTGCTCGACGGAAGTTAAATGTTGCTTCGTGCCTAGTTTGGCGACGAAGTCTTGGAACTTTCTGTCTGTGAATTGGGTTCCATTGTCTGTGACGAGGGCCTGGGGTACCCCGAAGCATGTTGAAGGCTGTAATTTTGGCGAGGGCTTCGGCTTCGATCCACTTTGTAAAGTAATCGACGACCACAATCAGAAATTTATTTTGGTAAGACCCCATTGTGAAGGGGTCGAGGATATCCATCCCCCACCAAGCGAAGGGCCAAGGCGAGGACAGAGTCTTCAACTCATTAGGGGGTGCCAAGTGCATGTTCCCGTGGCGTTGGCATCAGTCACATTTCTGGACATGTTCCTTAGCGTCGTGTTGCATGGTCGGCCAGTAGTATCCTGCTCGCAAGGCCTTCCATGCTAATGATCTCCCTCCCAAGTGTTGCGCGTTGATACCCTCGTAAATTTCTTGGAGAACTTTGGGGACCTTGTCCTCCTCAATGCATTTCTAGAGGGGAATGTAAAATCCTCATCGGTAGAGTTTATCATCGACCAGGACGTAGGAGCAGGCCCTTTGTTTGGTCACGCTGGCCTCCTTGCTGTCCTCGGGCAGCTCCCCCGTAATGAGGTATTTATACACCGGAGTCATCCAGCAGCTGCTATCGCCAATGGAGTTGATGTCGAGAAGCTCCGATGGCTTTTCGATACTTGGGCAGGAGAGTACCTCTTGTATGACAAATTTATTACCACCCTTCTTTCTGGTGCTAGCCAGTTTTGATAGGACATCTGCTCGAGTTTTTCGTTCGCGAGGGATGTGCTGGACTTCCCACGTGTCGAATTTAGCTATTCTTTCTTTCACCAGCGCCAGGTATTTGACCAAGTTATCATTTTTGGCTTGGTACTCCCTCCGAACTTGGGACGCTACGAGCTGGGAATCAGTGAAGATTTTCACTTCCTTGGCACCCAGGTCTTCGGCCAATCGTAAACCCGCGAAGAATACTTCGTACTCTGCTTGATTGTTTGATGTGGGGAAAGACAGGACCAGAGATACTTCGATCATGATTCCCTCTTTATTTTCAAGGATGATACCTGTGCCACTACCCACGGGGCTGGACGCTCCATCGACGAAGATGGTCCACTTGTGTACCCCGCTAGACGAGGAAGCTGGAGGCATCATTTCAGCTACGAAGTCTGCCAGGACTTGCGTCTTAAGGGACTTACTGCCCTCGTAGTGGATGTCAAATTCTGATAACTCCAAGGACCATTTGAGCATTCTGCCGACCATGTCTGGTCGGCTAAGTAACTGCCTTATGGGTTGGTCTGTCCACACTACTATTAGGTGGGCTAGGAAGTAATGCTTTAGTCTCTTCGCCGCATTGATGAGGGTGAGGGCGACCTTTTCAATTTGCTGGTACCTGAGTTCTGGCCCCTGCAAAGCCTTGCTCGTGAAGTATATGGATTTTTACCCGTCGGGTGTTTCACGAATGAGGGCGGTACTAATAGCTTCACTGGTGACGGAGAGGTACAGGTACAACGTCTCCACGCTATCTGGTCGTGATAAGATGGAGGGTTCGGATAAGGCTCACTTGAGGTGGAGTAGAGCCTACTCGCATTCCTCTGTCCACTCGAATGTAGCATCCTTTCTGAGGAGTTTAAAGAAGGGCAGAGCGTGTTAGGCAGACTTGGCCACGAAGCGAGAAAGTGAAGCGAGTACCCCATTGAGGGATTGTATGGATTTTTTCTACCTCGGCATGGGGAATTCAGCGAACGCCCGACATTTGTCAAGGTTGGCCTCTATCCCCCTCTCCGTGAGGTAGAAGCCGAGGAATTTTCCTGCCCGCTGTAATGCCCTAATTTTTTACCCCTAAGATCCCACATGTCATTTGCATTTTTGTATACCACAAACAAGATCACATATTGGTTCCCTCTTCTATAGGTTTGTGCCTTGCAGGGATCTTTAAGGTTGTGTGCGTTTGATTTGTTTAATTTGTTTATATTTTACTAACCATTAATTAAAAGCCAAAAAATATTTTGTTTTCTTTCACTAACATTTTCAGGGGAAGAACAGGTTAAAAATACCAAAACAACAGTCCTTCAGCTCGATTGAATTTCATCTGATAAAGTAAAAATTGATCTGCAAACAATTCAAAAACTCATCTGATCAAGAGTTTCCAAGATTTAGTTGATTATTATTCAAGGGATTCCAAGGTTCATGTGTTTATTCCCATGCCTTCTTTGACAAGAAAGAGAATCGAGCCGGAGTTAAGACAGCACATCAAAAAGCCAAAATTTCCAAATTTTCACTGTGTTAATCGATTAACACATTTGGTTAATCGGTTAACGCGTGCGAATTTTGAAAAAAATAGCAGCAAATTCAAATTTTCAGCAATTGGCACCAATTTTCATCATTTTGGAATATTCCATCTCAGTTTTAATACCCTACATCGTCATAATTAATTCCTATCATACACCTCCACTAATCACCACTCTTTTGATAATTCCCTCCAAATTCAAATTCCAATCCTAATCTTGATCTTCCAAGCCTAATTCCAAACCACTAAATTCACAAGCCTAAACTCTATAAATAAAGGCTTCATTTCACACATTTCACAAGCTTTTGAGAGCCAAATTCACCTTGCTAAAATTTCTCTTGAAGCTTTTGATAGCCAACAAACCTCTTGCAATTTCTCTCCCAAAACCACAAATTCACCAAAGCTCTTCTTTCTTCTTTTGAAAGTTTATAAGAATTCACATTGATTCTTGCTTAACTTGGAGCTAAACCTTCATCATTTCTTGTTTTTTTCATCAATCACAGTAGATCAAGGTTTTGGAGTGTGGATCTTGCTGCAATTCAAAGGAATTTTCTGATTTGGAGTGGTAATTCATCTTCCACCATTGTTAAAGCTTCATATTCATCATTCAAGACGTTGATCCTTGGTGTTGCTTGTTGTTGATCCTTTGGATCGTATTTTGTTGTTTGATTGCAGGTTTCTTTGTCTATTTTTATTCTAAAATTCATGCAAATTCAATTCATGATCATAAGGTGTTTGAAAAATGTTTTGAAAGAGGATCACGTTGAATTTTACACATTTTTTGCTTCTGATACAGTGTTAACCGATTAACCAAACACAGTGTAAATTGGTTAACCGATTAACACCCTGTTTTTGCGTAGAAAATTCAAATCTGCACTGGTTAACCGATTAACCAAATGTGTTAACCGATTAACCAGTGACCAGAATGCCATTTTGGCTCTGTTTTGGGACTGTTTTGCTTTTCTTTCCCTCTTATCCTTCTTTCCTTTGTTCTTAGCCTTAGATCACATATTTTTGTGGTTTAATTTGGCTTTCTCTTCATCTATTTCTCCTTTCTTTTTTGATCGATGAAAGTCTAAAGGATCTTGGAATTCCGTTGTTGAATTTCGATCAAGACTAGATCGTTACCACTTTTCTTTTTGTGCGGTATTGCTTTCGGATGACGATCTATATATCGTTCATCTAGCATACATCAGCACAAAGAGCTATTACTCGGCGATTACTTAACATAGCGCAATATTTGTCCCGTATCGAAAAACTATCAAGAATGGTTGATTATTTGTCTTATGGTTCAAAACTCATGAAACTTGTTGTTAGGAGGCTTTGGTCTTATCAATCCTCTAATGAGTTTCATCAACCTTAACCTAAGTGCAATTATTCAATTGTTATTGATCACTAACACTAACAACTAATCACTAACTTACTAACAATATTTTGTATTAATTTTGTTTATGTTTCCTTCTCGCTCCCTATCTCTTTTATTTTTATGCTTCATTTCATATCATGTTTATGCTTCCGCAATTTTTCCTTTGTCCGTTGGACATATGTTTATGCTTATGCCTTTTTTTCTTTGTCCATTTGGACTCAAAAACATTAATAAAGGCTTAAACCATAAAAAACTTAATTCTCCTCATCTTGGACTATTGGTTACTATCCTATGCTTTGGAGTGATCTCTTTATGGACCTTTTTTGAAGTAATATTGGACTTATGGACCTAGAATTAGGATTTCTTATCCCTTTGCTTGGAGTATTGATTGAAGAGTTGCCTTTATTGGCCAATTTGCTTAAGGATGAAATTCTTTTAATATTGCTTTGAAGTGGCTCCATTTTGGTTAGATCCTTCTTTTCCCTAGTTTTTATTTTATGCACTAGGATAGTCACTTCTTCTCCTCCCCATTCTTAAATTTTCAAAATC
Source organism: Lathyrus tuberosus (assembly GCA_022829125.1). Taxonomy (NCBI): domain Eukaryota; kingdom Viridiplantae; phylum Streptophyta; class Magnoliopsida; order Fabales; family Fabaceae; genus Lathyrus; species Lathyrus tuberosus. Next base: position 791,179 of record JALAZF010000089.1, on the reverse strand, counting down.
CTCTCCCTTTTTCAAAACCTTCTTGTTTTCAACTTAAAACCGCTTTCATAATAAAACCTTGGCTTTTGTCAAGTGACTTTTAAAACTTGCTTTTCTTTAATAAATGTCAATCTATCTTAATCATATTTTGACCATTTCATGAAAACATAAAAAATATGAAACTCATTCAAATCTTTTGTGCTTTTATGCACCTTTTTTCTTTTAAACTCTTTTTCATAAGTTTAGACATTATTCATTTCTTTAAGCAGAATTATTCGCTTAGAAATGATGACTTGTCTTTACACTTAAAATCAATCAAAACAAACAAATCTGTCTTTGTTCTTTATACCACGAACTACGAGGTTTTGATCCTACATTGCACATTGTGGGTACGTAGGCATGAGGCGATAAGTCTCTCCAAACACAAAAATCTTAAAAAATAATTCTCCTCTCATCTCCTCAATCTCTTTACAAGCAAACCATTTTCAAACCAAAAAGCGGTAGATATTTCAAAGGGCTCCTATAGAGTACTATAGATGTATTGGGTGCGTAAAACCTTCCCTTTACATAACCAACCCCCTTACCCATTCTCTGTTTGTTCTTGTTTTTTTAGAACTCTTTAGGTTTTGTTCGCTCTTTTTCCTTTCCCTTTGTGGATAAAATAAAAGTGCGGTGGCGACTCTTGCTTATTTTTTAGTTAAGTTAATCAATAGCTTACACTCACAAATTTCCTCGCTATAGAAAAGTGGCGACTCTGCTGGGGAAAGATTGACCTCTTGCTGGTCCATCCCTTGAGGGGTTTAGCCTGCTTTGATTTATTTACTGCTTTTTGTCTAATTTGCTTGTTATTTGTTTGTTCTGTTTGAGAGTTTCTCTGTGTGTGAGATAGGTCGTATACCCGGACCAGAGTGCACTTTGAGATAGGAGGATAGTATAGTCAAAGGAGCTTTGAAGGAGTCGAATCCTAAAAAAGAAGAACTTGAGAATCTATCCACTCGGTGGTTGCCTCTTTGGAATTACTGATGTCGATCGAGCGATCGTGAAGGCATTACTTTTTCCATAGAAGCCTATAACATTGAGGACTGTAGTAACCCTTAACCCATCTTAGCCTTTTTAGGATTGTGGCGCGGAAGCTATGAAGATTCAAATCTGACTTAGCTGTCACGCGATGCTACACTCAGGTTAGATTCTCTTGAGGATAACTACCAACCTCCGAGCAAATCGGTGCGCTGGTGTGTCTGATAGTGGATTGTGGACCCTGGGCACTCTGTTAGAACCATTGTTTTCTACAGGTACAATGAAGAAAAACCTTAGTACACACCTTTGTGGGATTAGTTCTTACCCTTGGCTCCATGCTCGTGACTCGGAACCTTGAACCCGTGTGCTTTGTGTGATCTTGTTTGTGGTTGCTGCATACATGCACTCATGCATTCATGGACATTCTATTTTAGTCAATTTTCAAGGATCTTAGAGATTTTTCCTTTTGCAGACATCGCAGATAATATTCAATAAAATGAGATGTTTATCAGTATTTCAAAAAAGTGTTATTACAATGCTTGCAATTGCTTTATATTTTAAAGATCCTTGAAAGTTGAATGAAACATTTGCATTTTGCATTAGCATTCGCATCATTCTGCATTGTTTCTTGCCTTTTCTAGGTGTCTTATTGTTTCCCTTTGGTCTTCATTTAGCCAAGCTGTCGCACCAATATAACACTCGGGCTAATCAGAGAAAGAAGAGGATTTAGCTTATTTTTTGGCATTCGTACCAAGTTTGAGGTAGTTACTGAAGTTATATGGAGAGAACAAAAGATGTTGATCTCATGTCAGGCTTTACAGTAATGACTAATCCGATGTATTATTCTCCTCTGGACGACGACGTTCCACAAGTGGATGTTCCTACTTGATCCCGACCTGTGCAAAATGATCTGGTTGGTCAAGTTGTTGAAAAAGATTCTCGATTTTCGAGGTATATGCCAAATCCTCAGAATGTCCACCCTGTGACAGAGATGATTGATCTTAAATTTGTGGAAATGAAGGAAGGACTTCGTGATCTCAATGTGGAATTGAAAATGTTGACAAGACCCAATGCATCTAGTTTTAAGGCTCATGACTTGTGCCTGGTTTCAGATGTGGTTATTCCTCCGAAGTTCAAAATGTCTGTCTTTGAAATATACAAGGGTGTCAGCTGTCCAAGGAACCATTTGACGATGTTCTGTCAGAAAATGACAGCTCATGTCGACAACGATAAGTTGATGATGCATTGCTTTCAAGAAAGTTTATATGGGGGGTCCTTGATGTGGTATATGAAACTGAAAAGGAACCATATTCAGTCTTGGGAAGACCTAGCTGACGGTTTTTTGAAACAATATGACTACAATTTGGACATGGCTCCAGATAGTGATGAATTGATGAGTATGAGTCAGAAGGACAACGAATCCTTCAGAGAGTATGTAGAAAGGTGGAAAGAATTGGCAGCCCAAGTTCATCCACCACTCTTAGAAAAAGAACTGTCCAAAATGTTTCTAAGAACGCTGTCAGACTCCTATTATGACAGGATGGTAGGCGTTATACCTCTAGAGTTCTCCAAAATTGTTGAAGTCGGAATAAACCTTGAGAATGTATTTAAATGTGGAAGGATCCGGGATGTTCCAGATGACCATGCAAGTGAAGAGAAATCTGTATGTGATTCCCAAGAGGAAGAAAATGTTGAAGTTGATGTGATTCATGATTCTCCTCAGATTCCGCAAGCTCCAGTTCCGGTGCTTTATCACCAACACCAGAATCAGTTCCAAAAGCAGCAGAGACCTCTGAATAATTTAGAAATAAAGACTCGTCAGTTTGATTCAATTCCAATGACTTACAGTCAATTGTGGTCTTATTTTGCCTGAAACTCGGTGATTGTTAGTTCTTGGATTGGCTGGAATTTTGGTAAAACAAAGAATGTTCAATGTTGATGTCAAGGTACTGATGTTGCAACATTGAGATTTAACACTGGCCTGTGTTAGGTTTGTAATTACTGAAGTTGGATGTCTGATGTCACATAGGCGATGTTGTGACATTAGGTCTGCAGAATTAATAACATCAGGTTGTGATGTTGTTAGGGTTGCGTGTTAGCTAGAATTGTGGAGAGCAAGCTGTCTCATTGGATGCGAATATCTTGGGATAGATATTTTCTGCTGCATAGGAGATCTGGTGCAAATTTGTAGGAGATTTAAAAGGTTGAAGATTTAAAAAGATTTTAGGAGAAAATCTGTTTTAAATATTCAGTTTTAAATAACAAATCTGGTCAGATATTGTAGCAAGTCCAAGACCAATTCAAGGAGCTATATAAAGCGCACAAGACCAAAGGAAAAGGTACAGAAAACATTCAGAAGATCAGGAGCTGGAGGCTTAGTATCTAGAGTTTGTTTAGAGTGCTTATATTTACACTATTCTAGGGTTTGAATAGGTGTTGTGTTTCTGTCCTCTCTAGAAGCTGTGAAGCAATAGAGAGTGGTTGCTTGATCGAAGCTAGGAAGCAAGATCAAGGGTACTCAAAGTGGTTTCTTTGAGTGTTTGTAAGGGATTGAGTGGTGTTCTCATACCTTGGTGGTTTCTTAGGTAGGAAGTCATTAGTAGAGTATAAGTTTAGGAGATTGTCAACGGGTTGTTGAGTCTGTAAATTATATCTACAAGTAGTGAATTCCATCCTTGGCTTGGTAGCCCCCAGAGTAGGTTGGTTGTAACTGACCTGGGTGAACAATTCTTGGTGTTATATTGCTGTTTATTCTGTCCATTGTGCAGAGTGTGTTGTTGTGACATCACACCTTAACATCACACGTCTGATACCAGAATTTCAATTGGTATCAGAGCAGGCATCCTGTCTGTCTCTGGGTGAGATCTAGGGAAGTTACTTTCTGGTGTAAAGATGGACAAAGAAGTTGGAGGATTCGTCAACAGACCCCCTATTTTGGATGGATCCAATTATGATTATTGGAAGCCAAGGATGACTACCTTCTTAAAATCCTTGGACAGCAGGGCATGGAAGGCCATTATTAAAGAATGGAAAGCACCTGTTGTGTGTGAGAAAGATGATGCTGGCAAAGATAAAGAAGCCACCTCAAAGGCAAAGCCTGAAGAAGAATGGACAAGGAAGAAGATGAGCTTGCCCTTGGAAATTCCAAAGCTCTAAATGCAATCTTCAATGGAGTGGATAAGAATATCTTCAGGTTAATCAATACCTGTGAAGTTGCTAAGGAAGCGTGGGATATTTTGCAGGCTACACATGAAGGAACATCTAGAGTTAAGATGTCAAGACTTCAGATTTTAACATCAAAATTTGAAAGCCTGGAGATGAAGGACGATGAGACTATTCATGACTTCCACATGAATGTTATGGAGCTGGCTAATGCTTCCAATGCTCTTGGTGAAAAGATGTCAGATGAAAAGCTTATAAGGAAGATTCTTAGGTCACTTCCTAAGAGGTACAAGATGAAGGTGACTGCTATTGAAGAATCATATGACATCAGCAAGATGAGAGTTGATGAGCTCATTGGATCTCTTCAAACTTTTGAGCTTGGTTTGAATGAAGAAGAACCAGAAAAGAAGCCAAAGAGTATAGCCTTCGTGTCAAATGATGAAGAAGAAAAAGGAAAGAGTTCTGAATCCCAAGAGAATCTATCTCAGGCCATAGTTATGTTGGGAAGACAGTTCAACAAAGTGTTCAAGAGAATGAATAATAACTCCAGGCCTAATGTCAAGAACATATCTTCTGACACCAGCAAGTCAAAAGAGAAGGATGAAGAGAAAACTGCCCAATATAAAGGAGTTCAGTGCTTTGAGTGTGAAGGGTATGGACATGTCAAGAAAGAATGTCCCACATTCTTGAAGAAGCAGAAGAAGGGCATGTCGGTTTCCTGGTCTGACTCTGATAGTGAAAGTGAAGGTGAGTCAGCAAAGCATGTTAGAGCTTTAACAGGAGCTGTTTCTGATGATGATTCTAGTGATGGAGAAATAACCTATGAGGAATTAGCATCCACTTATCAAGAGATGTGTTTAAAAAGTGTTGAGATCTGTCAAGAAAGTGAAAAACAGAAGAAGTAGATTGTTAAGCTTGAGACTGATAAAGCTGATTTGGAAAATGAAGTCTTATTAGTCAAAGCTCATCTTGATCATATGACCAAAACTGTTAGGATGCTGAACAGTGGTACAGACACACTTGATAAGATCCTTCAGACTGAAAAGGTTGCTGGTGATAAGTCAGGTATAGGATTTGTGGCTGAGGCAAGCACTTCAGGAGCAAAGGAGGAGGTGTCCCAACCAATGTCTCAAACAAAGAGACAGGATCCTACACCTAAGAAGGTTGTTCAGCCTCAGAATGTTAAGAAAAAGAATAGTCCCCATCAGAGGAAGATGCAGCCTCACGGAGCTAGTCAGTATATGCCTCCCCAATATCACCAGAACATGCAAGCTGCCAGGTTCAAGCAGAACATGTCTCATCAGTTGTCTCAACATCAAGGAAACTGGTATGGATATGAATATGGATACACCAATGTTGTTCCTCATATCTATGGAAGAAGAAAGCCACACCATCATGTGAGACAATCCAGGAAACAGCATTCTCAGCCTTCTTATGGAAGAAGATACCAGCATAATAGAAGGCAGGCCAGTTATGGTAGGAGGAGACCACATTATGGATGGCATCCTAAGGAATCTCATCATGGCAGAAGATTCAGAGATGAAAGGGTGAGATGCTTTTATTGTGGAAGGTTTGGACATATGCAGTACTCTTGCTACAAGTTGCATGGATACCCTCAGCCTTAAAACAGATGGAGAGAGTACAGGCCCAAAGTTGTTAAACAATGGATACCTAAGGAGAAGGTGAAGTGCTTATTGGCTCACATGGCTGACAAAGAGTTTAAAGAAGGAACATGGTATTTTGACAGTGGGTGTTCCAAACACATGTCTGGATGTAGATCCATGTTTGCTGAAGTCAGTCAGTGTCCCTCTCATGAGGTTATGTTTGGCAATGGAAAAAAAGGTGTTGTTGCAGAAGTTGGGAAAGTGAAAGGTGGTGGTAGACCTGAACTTGACAATGTTCTGTTTGTCAGTGGTTTAAATGCAAATTTGATCAGCATAAGCCAGTTATGTGATAAAGGTTACAAGGTAAACTACACTAAGCATGAGTGTGTGGTTTCTGATGAGCATAATCAAGTTGTTATGAAGGGTGCCAGAACCAAAGACAACTGCTATCAGTGGATTTCTCTTGAAGGAAATTCAACTAATGATGTTCAAGTTGATGTTATAACATCAGACTATGACGTCATTGAGGATTCTGAAAGAGGAGGGAAAGAAGAAGATATGAATGAGGAAATTAATGATAGAACTACTCCTGAAGAAGAAAAGGATGAGGACGTGATCAATGTGGTTGACTTATCTGATAATGAAGTCATTGGAAGAGCAGTGCCTGGTCTGGCTAAGAGACTAAGCACAAGGAAAGAAAAGCAGGGTGAATCGTCTCCAAAGAAGTCTTCTGATGATAAGAAGAAAAAGACTGTTGTTGGGCCAACAAAAGCTTAGAGCAAGGTCGAGGTGACTCCAAGAAAGAGGAAGATTGTGGAATAATCTGAGTCTGAGCATGATGATGAGGATGATGTTCAGAACATCACTCATGTTAGAAAATCTATTGCAAAAATGATTGCAGACAAAGTCCCAGATGTGCCTGTGGATAACATCTCCTTCCACCGTGCAAGCAATGCCTATATGTGGAAGTTCATTTGCCAAAGGAGAATTTCTCTTGAGAGAGAGATTGGCAAAGAAGCCATGGAGATTAAAGAAGTGATGGAAGGAATTAAAGTTGCTGGGTTAATGAAAACTGTGTGTGGATTTTCAAGGTGCTATGATGGCCTGGTAAAGGAATTCATAGTAAATCTTCCTGTAAATATCTCTGACAAGAGCGGTCCAGATTATATGAAGGTCTTTGTCAGAGGAAAATGTGTTGAGTTCTCACCTAAGATTGTCAACAGCTACTTAGGAAGAGAGGATGCCGAGTATACAGAACTGGAGGATGCAGATAATGAAGTGTGCAAGGAAATTACTGCTGGACAGGTTTGAGTATGGCAATTAAAAGAAAAGTTACCAACTAGCAAACTGAATGTGAAGTATGCTATACTACACAGAATTGGAGCTGCAAACTGGGTGCCCACGAATCACAAAACCACCACAGCTGTGGGATTAGGAAGGCTTATCTATGCTGTTGGTACACAGAAAAAGTTTGACTATGGCACATACATATTTGATCAGACTGTAAAACATGCAACAACAAATGCTATTAAAATGCCAATAGCATTTCCTTCTCTCATTAGTGGAGTCGTTCTGAGTCAACAACCAGGAATATTGACTTGTGCAGATAAAGCATGCAATAGGAAGTCTCCACTATCCTTGCATCAGAAACTGTTTATGGGAAGCCATGTTGCAGATATTGTGTCAACATCAAATGTAGGTATCAAGAAGAAAACTTCCAAGGCTGATTAGCTAGCAGAGCTGAAGGCAACCCGCAAAGACTTGGATGTTGTGATTAATACCAGTCTGGCTAGAAAAGAAAAGATTGAGAAAATGATCCAAATTTTGGAACAAGATGATCATGCTGACTCAGAAGATGAAGGACAAGATAGTGCAGATGATGCAAGTTCAGAAGAAGACTAGCTTATTTACTTTTGCGCCTAGTAGTTTTAGTTTTTTTTGTTTCAGCAATTAATGTACTTGGTTATGTAATTTGAATATTGTGTTGTTATATGCATTGGCTATGTTTTTCTATGATTTGTTTTGCCTGGTCCCTAACTGTGAGGCTAATAATGAGAGCTAGGGTGTACTAACTGTAGTTCGTAGGGCTTCTGGTTGAAGCGTGTCTTATTGTGTCTAATTGTGACTAAAAAGGGGGAGATGGTAGCCAAGAGAGTCTAGAGTATCAAAGAATGCCAAATGTTGCTATGTGATGCAGATATTAAGGGGAAGTAATTGACAGCTGCTATGCTGGTTGGTGCATTGAGGGGGAGAACTCATTGCTGCTAAGAAGATAATATGTGCAGCTGTTTTGAAGCATAATGATATATGCTGAAGTAAATTGAAGATGCTGCTAATGAGGTGCTGTAGCAGAGTATTCTGAGGTGAATTGAAGATTGATATATGCTGAAGTGTTTATGAGAGCAGCAGAGTTTTGAAGAAAAGATGTCACTGCCTGATGCTACTGCTTGGAGTTTCAAAATTATTGAATGAAGTTTTATTCCGCTGCTAAAGTCTCTGAAGGTGCAGAGTGCAGAGTTTGTTTGCAGAGTGCAGAGTTTGTTTTAGCCAAAATTAGCCAAAGGGGGAGATTGTTGGTTCTTGGATTGGCTGGAATTTTGGTAAAACAAAGAATGTTCAATGTTGATGTCAAGGTACTGATGTTGCAACATTGAGATTTAACACTGGGCTGTGTTAGGTTTGTAATTACTGAAGTTGGATGTCTGATGTCACATAGGCGATGTTGTGACATTTGGTCTGCAGAATTAATAACATCAGGTTGTGATGTTGTTAGGGTTGCGTGTTAGCTTGAATTGTGGAGAGCAAGCTGTCTCATTGGATGCGAATATCTTGGGATAGATATTTTCTGTTGCATAGGAGATCTGGTGCAGATTTGTAGGAGATTTAAAAGGTTGAAGATTTAAAAAGATTTTAGGAGAAAATCTGTTTTAAATATTCAGTTTTAAATAACAAATCTGGTCAGATATTTTAGCAAGTCCAAGACCAATTCAAGGAGCTATATAAAGCGCACAAGACCAAAGGAAAAGGTACATAAAACATTCAGAAGATCAGGAGTTGGAGGCTTAGTATCTAGAGTTTGTTTAGAGTGCTTATATTTACACTATTCTAGGGTTTGAATAGGTGTTGTGTTTCTGTCCTCTATAGAAGCTGTGAAGCAATAGAGAGTGGTTGCTTGATCGAAGCTAGGAAGCAAGATCAAGGGTACTCAAAGTGGTTTCTTTGAGTGTTTGTAAGGGATTGAGTGGTGTTCTCATACCTAGGTGGTTTCTTAGGTAGGAAGTCATTAGTAGAGTATAAGTTTAGGAGACTGTCAACGGGTTGTTGAGTCTGTAAATTATATCTACAAGTAGTGAATTCCATCCCTGGCTTGGTAGCCCCCAGAGTAGGTTGGTTGTAACTGAACTGGGTGAACAATTCTTGGTGTTATATTGCTATTAATTCTGTCCATTGTGCAGAGTGTGTTGTTGTGACATCACACCTTAACATCACACGTATGATACCAGAATTTCAGTGATGACACCCAGAAAGACCAGAGCTATAAAGTCTTGTCCCCTTTGGTACAACCCAAATGCCAGTTGTGAATTTCATGATGGAGTAATGGGGCATCTGATTGAGGAGTGCAAGGTTTTCTAGGAAAAGGTTCAAGAGATGATTGACGATGAGGTGTTGACCTTTAAGGAAGGAAGCGCATTTATGAATGGAACGCCTTTATGCTGATATTAGTAGAGTGACTCGTAGTGGTCGTGTTGTTTGCTTCTGCGTCTCCCAAGAAAGTTGATCATATTCTTTCAAGCTCAAGCTGACACAGTCTCTTCAGATCTCTAGTTTATTACTGCATTTTCATTTGTAATCTTTTATGATTGTTATTGCTTTGATTGCATGTAGAACTTGTTTGTTTTGAATATTAATCTTAATGCAATGAGTATGTTTATCTTGAAGTAATCCATTCGCATTCGCTCGTAATTTGTTTTCTGCATTTGCAATACCAACCTCTTGTTTAAACTCTTGGAGGGAGGATGATGAAGTGAAAACGCAAAATTTCTGGTTGTGTGCTTTTGAATAAGACCCTGCTGATGATGTAAGGCATTGTTTCAAATTCCCAAACACCGGAGATATAAGGAAGATAATGCCTTGTTAACCCCTTTGAGCCTTGAAGTAGGAGTTTCTCTTTTAAATAAGAAAACCCTCACATTTAACCTTGGGGCAGGGTAGTCTTCAGTTAATTTGACCAAGTGTCCAAATTTCAAAAGGAGTGTGCGTCAATGGAAACCACGGTGGTTATTCCTCATCCATGAAGAAAAGAGGCAGTCACAACCCTTCCTAATGAGACAATGTCACATGATTTGTAAAAAAAATCAAAAGAAAAAGAAAAAGCCCGCTAAGTCAAAAGATTGAAAACAAGTGACTTAGGTAAAAGTTGGGGCATCCCGCTGGACATCAAAAATTAAAAAAAAATCAGTCCGAGCAAAAGTTAGGGAAAAATAAAAAGAATGAAAATGTGAAAAGCAAGAATAAAAAAAAATCTCATCAAAAGAAAAAATCTTTGTGTAACTACCAAGTTGAAGGACAAAAAGGGTGACTGTTATCCCCGAATAGCCTCATTGGTTCTTAAACCATCAGTTTCAGTAATCTTTTTAAAGATGAACATTTGTGTCAAATTAGCTGAATATAAGACTGAAGAACATCACGGAGTTTGGGTGGGTACAAATGATTTTGAGCCTAAAAATCCTTTTTACTGAAAACCGTGAACCAGGCCAAGTTATAACCCTCAAAAGACCTAATTGAAGCAGGGTTTATTTTGAGAGCGTACTTCAAACGAGATAGTGTTCCTGACTCCCATGAGTTGCGCTAAAAGATCTTTGTTGGTATTGCATGTGCATTCAAAAATCAATGTCGTATCTAAACTAGTGATTCATTCACAATGTTTTGCGACATATTTTCAGTAAAAACTTCAAGATTAACATGTCTGTTGCATTAGAATTATCATTCTCAGAACTAACATTTTTCTGCTTGCATACATTTGTTTGACATCATAGAAGCTTACATTTGAGCATCAGTGATGAGTCTAATCTTTTGAGGCCTGAAACTCTGATGAGCAATTGGTAAATCATTTCAAGGATGATCCTATCCAGGGGCATGTTGCCTGAAGGCTTTGTTGAGTATGAGCAAACTTGTTTTCCCAGTTGATGCTTTCACATGGGGCAAAGCATACTTCATTGATTGAAGAGTGTGCCAAGTTTAGTAAATATGGGACGGTTACGTCGAGATTCGATGAATCTCTCCAAGAGTTTGAAGACACTGGGGCAGATTATCTCAAGTCGTTAAGGTACAAAGTTTCCTTTTAGTGTAAAATCCTTTGTAGACCATGCAGTATGGGGCAAAAGTTAAATGGTGAATTCAACGCACATAAGAAGATTTATTCTTGTAGATGTAATCAAGTTGTTAATCAGATGATAGATTCCCTCAAGATTGTTGTGAGGTGTTGGACTCTTGAAATCCATTATTTCCCAATTGAGCGCCAGTTTGGGTATTTCCCGTCCAAGTATTATTTTGGGTATTCCTCCGGCTAAGTCTTGATTCAGATTTTCCCAGCTGAGTATGATTCTATTCTCCAACCAGGTTATGATCAAGTATTTGTGAAGCTTTAGGGTGATGTTTTCCCTTGATGTGGAATCCTCGCACAGAGTTTTACCTCTCGTTGTGATTGTTTTGATCACTCCCTAAGTAAAAAGTAATGTTGACTTCTTATTCCTCCGATTGGTTGATATCCCCATTAGGGTTGGCTTTGTGTGTACTTCTTGATGGGATCTCTTTTGGTATCTCTATCTTGTTGAGATTAGCCGAGTATTCACCTAAGCTGTTGTGTTTATTTCACCCTCTGCTCATCCTTATGTCTGTTTTGTCAGCATATTCATACTCATACGCATTGCATGCGCATTCATTTGTTATGCATAGCATTGTTGTGGTTACATTGTGCATTTTGCATCTGTTTTAGTGCTTCTCGGCTCTCTGGTGTTGGTTTCCTCCGCAGTGTGTGTGTGTGTCCTCTCTCCATTAGAGTGTTGACCCTAAGCTGAAAGTGTTTATCCTTTCCAATTCCCCACTGAATTTGTTCCTCGTGGATGATTATTGATTCAGTTTCCTCCCCAGTGTGTTGTTTGGATGAATTAATCCCCAGTTGAGTTATTTCCTCCTCGGGATGAGTCTTGTTTGACCGTTTCTCTCCAGTTTCTTCCTGGATTGAACTTTGGTCTCCGGCGGTGACTATTTTGAAAATCTCTAGGCTGTACAACCTAGATGATTGGGAGTGCATTTATTTTGCACCTTTGAGGATTTTGTATTACTCAGCAAATGATCTATTTGTGATTACAATCAGAAGATGAAGATTTTGTTTCTCCTGCAGGGTTGTGACAACACTCTTTTGGAATCCATTGCATGACAACAAGCAGCATCCTCTTTATTTGAGGAACTTGTGTGTCTCCAGTTATCAGACATTATCTTTTCCATCAAATGGCATCCCTCAGGTTGTGCCTGTCAGAGAAGTTTGTTGTGTGATCTAACTTGCCCATATCTCCTGTGAAGATCCCTGGTAGAGTTATTAATTCTTAGTTCCTGGCAAGTCTCGGCAGAAGATTTCCAGTTGACCTCAGCAGAAGGTATTTTCTTTCCAAGAATCTCGGCAGTAGATTTCTTGGATATTTTCAAAAGATTTCCAGCAAACCTCGGCAGAAGGTGGCTTTATTTCAGATTTCTTTGGTTGATCTCGGCAGTAGATTCTCCAATGAATTTTAAAATAGAATTTTCAGCAAGCCTCGACAGAAGGTATTTTATTTCCAAGAATCTCGGCAGTAGATTTCTCGGATAATTTCAAAAAAAAATATAATAATAATAAAATTATTACAGCAACCTCGGCAGAAGGTATTTTCTTTTTAGGATCTCGGCAGTAGAATCCTTAAAAGATTTTTCAGTAAAGCCTCGGCAGCAGGCATGTTTTTTATTATTCCTCGGCAGTAGGAATTACATATAAAATCTCGGCAGAAGGTGTTTAATTTGAAGGTTCTCTGGTTGATCTTGGCAATAGATTCCCCAGTAAATTTTTGATGGTTGACACATTTCCCAAAAAAAAAATCTTGGTAGAAAGTATTCCCAAATGAAGTCCTAAGTCTCGACAGTAGACTCCTGCAGTTGATATCTTTTGAAATCCCCGCAGTGGACCTCGTCAGCAGGTTCTCCAATTGGAATTTGTTAAAAGATCTCATTAAATCTCTCCATTTGAGTTTATTACCCTCGTTGCAGTTAATACCTTTTGTGACTCCAATGAATGGTAAGTCTCTTCGGTTGGATGAGACAGTTCATTGTTGAGATTTTTTTCTACTCCGATGAATGGTAAGTCTCTTCGATTTGATGGGACAGTTCATTGTTGAGATTTTGTTACTCCGATGAATGGTAAGTCTCTTCGGTTTGATGGGACAGTTCGTTGTCGAGATTTTGTGACTCCAATGAATGGTAAGTCTCTTCGGTTTGATGAGACAGTTTGTTGTCGAGATTTTGTGACTCCGATGAATGGTAAGTCTCTTCGGTTTGATGGGATAGTTCTTTGTCGAGATTTTGTGACTCCAATGAATGGTAAGTCTCTTCGGTTTGATGGGACAATTCGTTGTTGAGATTTTGTGACTCCAATGAATGGTAAGTCTCTTCGGTTTGATGGGACAGTTCGTTGTTGAGATTTTGTTACTTCGATGAATGGTAAGTCTCTTGGGTTTGATGGGACAGTTCGTTGTTGAGATTTTGTTACTCCGATGAATGGTAAGTCTCTTCGGTTTGATGGGACAGTTCGTTGTCGAGATTTTGTGACTCCAATGAATGGTAAGTCTCTTCGGTTTGATGGGATAGTTCGTTGTTGAGATTTTGTGACTCCAATGAATGGTAAGTCTCTTCGGTTTGATGGGATAGTTCGTTGTTGAGATTTTGTGACTCCAATGAATGGTAAGTCTCTTCGGTTTGATGGGATAGTTCGTTGTTGAGATTTTGTTACTCCAATGAATGGTAAGACTCTTCGATTTGACGGGACAGTTCGTTGTTGAGATTTTGTGACTCCAATGAATGGTAAGTCTCTTTGGTTTGATGGGATAGTTCGTTGTTGAGATTTTGTTAGTCCAATGAATGGTAAGTCTCTTCTGTTTGATGGGACAGTTTGTTGTTGAAGTTTTTTTACTCCGATGGATGGTTAGTCTCTTCCGTATGCTAGAGATAGTTCATTGTTGAGGTATTGATTTTCCCCAGTGGAGCCTTGTTATGTTAGGTCTTCCCTGTTGAGTTTTATCCTTGTTGTAATGTGGTTTATATCCACATACAGTTATCCCCAGTTTGAATCTTTTCCTCAGCTGAGTCCCGATAGTTGTGCAGTGTGTTCCCTGGCTAGTCAGTGGTATCCTGTGATGTGTTTTACCCTGCGGAGTTTTTTCTCTTTTCTTTTGCTCCCCAGTTTTTTCTGTTTATCTCCTGTGGCATATTCTCCCCACAGTGCTCTTGGGTTTGCATATCATTTGCATGATCATATCATTTTGTGGTCTCTTAGGGCCCAAAATTGGGTTGTTGTTATATTTAAGTCTCTTCTATCTCGTCGAGACAAAGATGCGCATCTTCGTATCTCCGGATAGAAGAAACTTAAATAGGGGCAGCTGTAATACCCTAATTTTTTACCCCTAAGATCCCACATGTCATTTGCATTTTTTCATACCACAAATAAGATCACATATTGGTTCCCTCTTCTATAGGTTTGTGCCTTGCAGGGATCTTTAAGGTTGTGTGCGTTTGATTTGTTTAATTTGTTTATATTTTACTAACCATTAATTAAAAGCCAAAAAATATTTTGTTTTCTTTCACTAACATTTTCAGGGGAAGAACAGGTTAAAAATACCAAAACAACAGTCCTTCAGCTCGATTGAATTTCATCTGATAAAGTCAAAGTTGATCTGCAAACAATTCAAAAATTCATCTGATCAAGAGTTTCCAAGATTTAATTAATTATTATTCAAGGGATTCCAAGGTTTATGTGTTTATTCCCATGCCTTCTTTGACAAGCAAGAGAATCGAGCCAGAGTCAAGACAGCACATTAAAAAGCCAAAATTTCCAAATTTTCATTGTGTTAATCGATTAACACATTTGGTTAATCGGTTAACGCGTGCGAATTTTGAAAAAATGGCAGCAAATTCAAATTTTCAGCAATTGGCACCAATTTTCATCATTTTGGAATATTCCATCTCAGTTTTAATACCCTACATCATCATAATTAATTCCTATCATACACCTCCACTAATCACCACTCTTTTGATAATTCCCTCCAAATTCAAATTCCAATCCTAATCTTGATCTTCCAAGCCTAATTCCAAACCACCAAATTCCCAAGCCTAAACTCTATAAATAGAGGCTTTATTTCACTCATTTCACAAGCTTTTGAGAGCCAAATTCACCTTGCTAAAATTTCTCTTGAAGCTTTTGATAGCCAATAAACCTCTTGCAATTTCTCTCCCCAAACCACAAATTCACCAAAGCTCTTTTTTCTTCTTTTGAAAGTTAGTAAGAATTCACATAGATTCTTGCTTAACTTTGAGATAAACCTTCATCATTTCTTGTTTTGTTCATCAATCACAGTAGATCAAGGTTTTGGAGTGTGGATCTTGCTGCAATTCAAAGGAATTTTCTGATTTGGAGTGGTAATTCATCTTCCACCATTGTTAAAGCTCCATATTCATCATTCAAGATGTAGATCCTTGGTGTTGCTTGTTGTTGATCCTTTGGATTGTATTTTGTTGTTTGATTGCAGGTTTCTTTGTCTATTTTTATTCTAAAATTCGTGCAAATTCAATTCATGACCAGTGACCAGAATGCCATTTTGGCTCTATTTTGGGAGTGTTTTGCTTTTCTTTCCCTCTTATCCCTCTTTCCTTTGTTCTTAGCCTTAGATCACATATTTTTGTGGTTTAATTTAGCTTTCTCTTCATCTATTTCTCCTTTCTTTTTTGATCGATGAAAGTCTAAAGGATCTTGGAATTCCGTTGTTGAATTTCAATCAAGACTAGATCGTTACCACTTTTCTTTTCATGCGGTATTACTTTCGGATGACGATCTACATATCGTTCATCTAGCATACATTAGCACAAAGAGCTATTGACCGGCCTCATTGTAGGATAATTACTCCGTAAATTACTCAGCGACTGCTTAACATAGCGCAATATTTGTCCCGTATCGGAAAACTATCAAGAATGGTTGATTATTTGTCTTATGGTTCAAAACTCATGAAACTTGTTGTTAGGAGGCTTTGGTCTTATCAATCCTCTAATGAGTTTCATCAACCTTAACCTAAGTGCAATTATTCAATTGTTATTGATCACTAACACTAACAACTAATCACTAACTTACTAACAATATTTTGTATTAATTTTGTTTATGTTTCCTTCTCGCTCCCTATCTCTTTTATTTTTATGCTTCATTTCATATCATGTTTATGCTTCCACAATTTTTCCTTTTTCCGTTGGACACATGTTTATGCTTATGCCTTTTTTTCTTTGTCCATTTGGACTCAAAAACATTAATAAAGGCTTAAACCATAAAAAACTTAATTCTCCTCATCTTGGACTATTGGTTACTATGCTTTGGAGTGATCTCTTTATGGACCTTTTTTGAAGTAATATTGGACTTATGGACCTAGAATTAGGACTTCTTATCCCTTTGCTTGGAGTATTGATTGAAGACTTGCCTTTATTGACCAATTTGCTTAAGGATGGAATTCTTTTAATATTGCTTTGAAGTGGCTCCATTTTGGTTAGATCCTTCTTTTCCCTAGCTTTTATTTTATGCACTAGGATAGTCACTTCTTCTCCTCCCCATTCTTAAATTTTCAAAATCCTCTCCCTTTTTCAAAACCTTCTTGTTTTCAACTTAAAACCGCTTTCATAATAAAATCTTGGCTTTTGTCAAGTGACTTTTAAAACTTGTTTTTCTTTAATAAATGTTAATCTATCTTAATCATATTTTGACCATTTCATGAAAACATAAAAAATATGAAACTCATTCAAATCTTTTGTGCTTTTATGCACCTTTTTTCTTTTAAACTCTTTTTCATAAGTTTAGACATGATTCATTTCTTTAAGCGGAATTATTCGCTTAGAAATGACGACTTGTCTTTACACTTAAAATCAACCAAAACAAACAAATCTTTTTTTGTTCTTTGTACCACGAACTACGAGGTTTTGATCCTACATTGCACATCGTGGGTACGTAGGCATGAGGCGATAAGTCTCTCCAAACACAAAAATCTTAAAAAATAATTCTCCTCACATCTCCTCAATCTCTTTACAAGCAAACCATTTTCAAACCAAAAAGTGGTAGATATTTCAAAGGGCTCCTATAGAGTACTATAGATGTATTGGGTGTGTAAAACCTTCCCTTTACATAACCAACCCCCCTTACCCATTCTCTGTTTGTTCTTATTTTTTTAGAACTCTTTAGGTTTTGTTCGCTCTTTTTCCTTTCCCTTTGTGGATAAAATAAAAGTGCGGTGGCAACTCTTGCTTATTTTTGAGTTAAGTTAATCAATAGCTTACACTCACAAATTTCCCCGCTACACCCGCACGCCGAAAGTGCATTTTTCTGGGTTAAAGCGCATTTTGCACTTTCTTGCTTTGTCAAAGACCTTTTGCAAGTGGGTTGTGTAATCGGATTCCTCTTGGGACTTCACGTTCATGTCGTCCATGTATACTTCTAGCATGTCCCCGATTTCTGATCGGAAGACCTTGTTCATCATACGCTGGTCGTGGCCCCAACGTTTTTCAGACCGAAGGGCATTACGTTGTAGTAATAGTTCCCCGACGAGGTCATGAATGCGATGTATTTCTTGTCCTTTTCGGCCATGGGAATTTTATTGTATCCCGAATAGGCGTCCATGAAGGACAAGAGTTTGAAACCTGCAGAATTGTCTACGAGCTTATCTATGTTAGGCAGAGGATAAACGTCATTCGGGCAAGCCCGATTGAGATCAGTATAATCAATGCACATGCGCCATTTTCCACTATGTTTCTTGACAAGTACAATATTAGACAGACAGGTTGTATACCTGGCCTCCGAGATAAATTTTGCCTCTAAGAGGTCTTGTACAAGTTTTTCGACAGCCTGTGCCTTTTCATCGAATTGGTTGCACCTACGTTGTCCGACGCCTCGAGCAGCTGGGTCAATGGTCAGTTAACGGCATGCAATCTCAGGGTTATGGTCGGGCATGTCTGCGGTGCTCCAAGCAAACAAATCTGCATTATCCTCCAAGCATGTCTTCAATTGCTGCTTTACCTCGTCGGGCAGCCTTGCGCCTATCTTCACCCCTGTGTTCGGGTTATCCCTAAAGGTGATGACCTCGAATTCCCCATCAGGTATCAGACGCATGATGGTCGACGCAGGGGAGCTTCCTGATGCTGCCGACATGCCTTCGTTCCTCTCTTTCTCGCCTTCTTCTGAAATTTGGCTATCGAGGTCGATTGTGTGCACTGGGAGAGCTAGCTTCTTGTCAGGCTAACTTTCCTCGCCGGGATGGTCCTCCTCCCTTGCCCGCTTGGCGGCCTTGGGTGCTGCACCGATTGAGCTTTGTCCTTTGAAACCTGCTTCAAAGCATCTCCTCACATCTTCTATATCCCCTTGCAAAGTCGCGACGTGGCCCTTCTCCGTATAATACTTCATCTTGAGATGAACGGTTGCAGGAACAATAATCAGCTCCCCTAGGGTTGGTCTTCCCAGGATACATTGGTACAATGATGGACAGTCAATTACCAGAAACTGAGTTTTGATCGACTTTGATGCGTCTTCTTCCCCGAACATGACTGGGAGCTCTACGTATCCCCAAGGTCTGGAGGTGGCTCCATTAAATCCTTGCAAGTCAGATCCTACATACGGGGATAGATTCTTCTGGTCCAGCTTCAAGGCTCTGAACAAACTGGTGTAAATGATGTCCACCGAACTGCCCTGGTCGACCAGGATCCGTCGGACATCAGTACTAGCAAGTCTAGCCCTGATGAGCAGAGGAATGTGTGAGTTCGGGGAGCCCCCAGGCAGCTCCTCACGGTAGAATGTGATTGGCTGGGAATGCCCCCGAACCTTCTCGAGTGTGGATAGCCGGTCGGGACTGCAGTCGATGATCTGGTCAAATTTTCTCTTGACCGACCCCACCGTGAGCTCATTGTATCTGCCACATGAAATGACCATCGCCATGAGGAAAGTCTCCCAGGTGCTGTGCGCGGATATCTATGGAGGATCCTCAAGGTAGTCGGGGATGACGTAGTCCTCTGGTCGTGTGATTGACATGGCAACCTGCGAGGGAGGACTGGGCGGTGAAGACTTTGTTTCCTTCTTGGTCTCCGAAGTCTCTCGTCGGGAGGATTCACCCTTTTTCGTATACTGCTTCAGGTGACCCTCTTTGATGAGGATTTCAATAGCGTCCTTCAGGTGCACGCAGTCTTCGGTCATGTGGTCGTAGTGCGATGGAAGCGGCAATATTTACTCTTGTCCGTGTTTCCCTTTGACGGTGTTGGCTTGGGGAACCGGACACCCCCTGCTTGAATTCTGCATTGATGCATTCGGAGAGAATGCGCTCGCGGGGAGCTGTCAGCAGAGTGTATTCTATGAAGCGACCAGCAGGTCCCTTGCCTTCTCAAGGACAATCATCTCGTCGTCTCTCCCTGTTGCGCTTGGGAGCCTCTGATTCGTCTTTTTTTGTTGCCCGGGAACTCTCTTGATCCCTTGAGTCCCGACCTTGTAAGCGGCCTCTTTCTCCTCGTATTGTATATACGCTTGAGCTTTACGGAGTAATTCGGCCAAGGTGCGAGGGGTCTTTATGCCAACCGCCTTGCGAAATTCGCGTTTCGGTCTCAACCCCTTTTTGAGGAGATATTTCTTCATATGGTTCGTGGTGCGGACCTCCACAGCCTCCTTGTTGAAACGCTCGATGTATGCCCGCAAGGGCTTATCCTTGCCCTGTATAATGGCTTTGAGAGGCAGTAAAGTTCTGGGCAAATTGATTCTTCAGATCCCTCCAGGACGTGACCGATCCCCGGGGAAGCCGCTTATACCAGGCCATGGCCCCCTTCCTGAGAGTGATGAGGAATAACATGCATTTAATGGCTCTGCTCACATCGTGGTAATGGAGCATGGCTTCGATATTTTCTATATGCTCGCTTAGATCGGTGGTCCCATCATAAGTTGCCAGAGGAGGAGGGTTTTCTAACCCGCGAGGAATACGAGTGTCCATGATCTCCTGAGATAGGGGTCTATGGACATCGTCGTCGCTACTCGCGCTTGAAGAACAGCAGGGGGAGTGGCTGCGCCCGCGACGTCTGCTGCGTCGATGAGAATGTCTACGCGACCGATGGTGCTCGTGATGCTTTTCTAAAGGTCTCGACTTCTTCGGGGCAGGGGAACATCTGGATCTCCGCTGAGGAGAACGGTGTCATCTTCTGGCAACTTCTGACTCAGGTTCTTCCAATCTTGACAGTCCCCTGACGGGATAAATGCTCCTGGATCTATCCCGCCGACGTTTTTTAGGAGGAGACTACGGGCGAGGAGATGAACTGCCAGGCTTCTGTGAAGGAAGTAGCTCATGGAGGGCGTGCTCGAGCATGCTGATCTTTTCCCCCTGTTGGAAGATAAGGAGGTTGGACATGTTGAGATAGGCGATGAGGGCGGCATTGTCGGGGTCAGCATTTTGAGGGACAAGTATAGGCTAAAAAACGTGACCGACGACTTGTGCGCACGGCTTCACATCGTCGGGGGTAGGAGACACGGTCTTCCCATTCCGAAGGTTTGTCTCCAGGAAGGTATCTCCAGGAATGAGGTGATCGACGTTATCTGCAATGACGGCGATGACGGGTTCTTGGTGGGCATCATCGTTCCTGTTGGAGGCCATGATGATCAAGGGGATTTTGGAGAGTAAGCTTTGGTCTTTTGGGTGAAAAGATGAGGTATCTTGAATCAAAAAGACGGGGAAGCAGTGTTTCCCACAGACGGCGCCACTGGTCTGGTATGATCATACTGGATCGTCATGGCCTTCCGTGTAGGGTAGAGATGATGATGTAGGAGAGGAGGGGGTATACCTGCAAGGTACTCCGATACCAAAGTAAGTTTGGGCTAGAGAGAAAGCAAGTACAAAACGTTAAGGTAAAATTTCGAATATTAAATAGTGATCACACTTGACCCTCTCAAGTGAGAGAGTAT
This sequence comes from Lathyrus tuberosus, assembly GCA_022829125.1. Taxonomy (NCBI): domain Eukaryota; kingdom Viridiplantae; phylum Streptophyta; class Magnoliopsida; order Fabales; family Fabaceae; genus Lathyrus; species Lathyrus tuberosus. The sequence continues at coordinate 770,164 of JALAZF010000089.1, read as the reverse complement.
TTATAGAAGTAACCCCCAGCGCGGGGCCAAGGTCTCCCATGTGGCTGAATTATTTGGTTGACCAATGGGAGACTGCCAGGTGGAGGGTCAGGCGTATGACCCTTTGACCTGGTCCAGCTTCTCTTGTGAGATCTGAGGAGGCAGTTGGTCGCGTGACCTGACAAGCGAGTGAGGGGGACGCTCCCAACGGCTAGATTCTACCCAACGGCTAGATTGGCAGAATCCAGTTATTGGGCCAGCCAAGAGGTTGACTCGATTGGGCCTTGCCTTGCTGTGGGTCAAGTGCCTGCCCAGTCCAGAATATTTGTGTTGTAGAGCAAACCATTATAGAAGATGTGGATAATTAATTAGCCATTGTTTAAACCATGATGAGGACATAGTTTCATCACATCCTTATATCATTACCATGGTTCGAAGAGTGACTCTCTTTCGGCTTATTTGAATGTGTTTATGTGATTTCTCAACATAGTCGTTTTGCTATGTGGGAAATATCTTGCTAATAATACCTTCTTTAGCTTATTCCACATAGTAATTGAATTCACATGTAGAGATTGTAGCCATGCTCTAGCTCTATCTCTAAGGGAAAATGGAAATAGACGTAGTCGAATGGCTTCGACATTTACACCATTAGCTTTTAGAGTGTCTGCATATTGTACAAACACTGATAAATGGAGATTCGGGTCCTTGGTGGGATTTCATAAGATTTGGTTTTGTTGCACTATTTGCAGCATAGACGATTTCAATTCGAAATTATTCACCTGGATTGCATGTGGAACAATGCTTGAATGTGGCTCTTCCTCTGATGGAACATTGTAATCTTTAAGAGGTTTTGTATCAGGTGCAGCCATAGGTGTAAATAAGGCTCGGTATTGTTCGATCTTGCGTCTGATACGCAAGAATCGCTCTACTTCGTCAATCATTTGCTCTAACTCTTCTCCTTGTGAGCTAGTGCTTGGCATACAACCGATAAATAAAAAAGGGAAAATTTTCCTTAGTTTATACAGTGCAACAATGGAGTTACAACATTTGACTAAATTGGTCCTCGGCAACGCCGCCAAAAACTTGGTGGGGCGTATCCGCAAGTGTACGGAAATGCCAGTTATAGTATAAAATGTCAAACCCACATAGACCAACAATCAATCCTATTGTTATCAATTATCGCTATGTAAATCTAAGGCTAAAGGGATATATTTTTGTATTTTTGAAGGAAAAATAAAGTGAGGAATAAAATTCGGCTTTGGATAATAATAAAAGCGAGACCGAAAATGTAAGTTCCAATTGAACCTCTATAACTTAATGAATTTTGGGCATTTGTTTTGATTTTTATAAAGTATTTTTCGGAAAAGAAGTATCAATTTAAAAAATTTGCTTATTTTCATGCAGCTCGTGTTATGTTTCAAAACGTAAATGCTTGGTTGTCGCTATCTCACTTACACTTTCAAACAATTTTTGGAAACCAATAAATCCTATTAATCCCTAAAGTGTTGTCGCTGTTTTTAGAAACTAAATCTATTTTTTACGATCGGGTATTGATCTCACACTGTCGTTTTGTTGATCAGTACCTGGGTGTTTTGAAATTGCAAATGCAAACATTGATCAGACACTGGTCTCACACTGTCGTTTTGTTGACCGGTACCTAAATATATCAAAATTACAAATGCAGAAAACTTATTGGATATTGACCTCACACTGTCGTTTTGTTGACCAATATCTAAATGTTTTCACTGTCATGCAAAACTTTTGAATATTAAACCTTAAAAATCAGAACCAGAAAAATACTTTAATGTTAAAATTTTATGCAATTGAATTCTGAAGTTCTGTGTTTTTTGGATTGGCTACATTTTGGTAAAACAACATGCTGTTAGCAAGATGTTAAACCATGTGTTCTACCATGACAGTCAGACATCATGTTCTGCACGATGTTGTGACATGTTATACCAGAAAGTTAGGGCATGACTATTTTGGTATTTTTAGTGTGATTTTTGAGTGTGTTCTAATTCACACTCGTGCGTTTTTCATGGGAGTATATTGTGGTATTTTCTGTTATGACAGATTCTGTTACTTTTCATAAAAAGGATCCTTGAGCCTTTTTAGGAAAGATTGTACTTTGCTCCTATTATTGTGCAGGATGATTTGCAGCAAGATAAAACTGATTGCTGCTATTTGTGCACCTCAAGAAGCCCAAGTTCATTAGGTCTGGAGGCTATTTAAAGTGAAGACCAAACCTTATTGATAGAGAGAACACAGTGTGAAGAATTTGGCAAATAAGGATTAGTCGTGCTTTAGTTGGTCTTTAGGGTTTAATGTGTGTTAATTGTATGTCACTCATGTATCTTCTAATGCATTGAGGTTGACTAATTGTTCATTGTTAATTGTCCACTCTAAAGCTTTTAAGCAAGAGTGTATTGTTCTTAGTTGAAGCTTTTAAGCAAAATCAAGTATTATCTTGGAAATGTGCTACTTCTATTGTTGGTTGTTGTTGAATTATCACTGGGATTGTGACTGATTAGGAAGTGAGAGGGGGATCTCATATCTAAAGGGTGTCTAGGTAGAAGTTGCACAAGGTAGGGATTAGGCGAGAAGTTGTAAACGGGGGAGTTTAACTTTGAACTAATACTATCATAGTGAATTTCCTTCCTGGCTTGGTAGCCCCCGGATGTAGGTGACGTTGCACCGAACTGGGTTAACAACTAATGTGTGTTATTTAAATTCCTGCAATTTTTATCTAAATTATTCTTGTGTTAATTCTGTTGTTATGGCGTCCTGACATCATATCCGACATCTGTGCAGTACGTGCCATAATTTCAATTGGTATTAGAGCAGGTCACCCTGTCATGTTTTTGAATGAGCTCTAGGGAGTTTGTATTCTGGTACTATGGACAAAGTAAGAACTGAAGAAAAATCCACTCAAGGAAAAAAGGACTCAATGTCATGGATGTAAAGGATTTGATCACATTAAAGATGAATGTCCTACATACCTCAAGGAACAGAAGAAAGGGTTGTCTGTATATTGATCTGATGATGACTCTAAAAGTGGGGCTGATAAAGAGTATGCCAAGCATGTAAATGTCTTTAATGAAAAGTATGATTCTGATGAAGACTCTTGTGATGCAGAAATGCCTTATGAAGAGTTAGCTGCCTCATACAAGGAATTAGGTAATAAAAGTGAAGAAGTCTGCAAAATGACAGAAAGACAAAGGAGAATCATATCCAAATTGCAGACTGAAAGGGAAAAGCCCTTGTTAATTATCTCTGACCTGGAAAATGAAGTGACCTTGCTATCTTCAAAACTTGACAGCATGACCAAGTCTGTTAGAATGTTGAACAGTGGTACTGACGCATTAGATGAAATACTTCAAGCTGGAAAAGTGGCTGGAGACATGAATGGAATAGCTTTTAATAATCAAACTCAAAAAGGGAAAGATCCTACTACATACATTATTCCTGCTAAAACTGGATCAAGGATGTTAAATCAAATGTCTTAACAACATAGCAGAAACCACCCTATAAGCAAATTCCATCGCTGGAGATGTCATTACTGTGGTCGGTTTGGTCACATAAAGCCTTTCTGATTCAAGTTGTATGGATATCCTAAGCTTGTTCATCAACCCATAACGAAAAAGGAGTCTATTAAAGAGTGGACTCCCAAGGTTGCCAATTGTCTTGTAGTTCACACTTCTCTTAGAGAAGACTAGAACTTAGATGGTGGATGCCCCAGGCTTAAGACAGGTGATAAGAATTTCTTGGTAGACATTAGATCTTACTCTACTAGCTATGTTACTTATGGCGATGAGGCTAGAGAGGGAAAGGAAGTGCTTGTGAAGAGAGTTAGATCTAAGGATAATTGCTTCTTGAGGGTTCCTCAAGAAACGAGGTGTCTCTCCATATATCTTTTTTTCAAAGAAGACAAAGTTAAACTATGGCACCAAAAACTTGGGCACTTGCATCAGAAAGGTATGAAGAAGATCATCACTAAGGAAGTTCTTGGAGGCATTCCAAAACTCAAGTTTGAGAACACTCTTATATCTTGGTTTGACATGAATAAAAATGTGTCACCTTGTTCACTGCTAAGAATGTGTACATAGGAAGCGGTTATTATCAACTGGTTTGGATGAAACAGATGTTGACATAATATAATGTCAAGAAAAATGTCATAACATTATACCTAAGTGTCATGAACATTTCAAAAATTCTCATTCTACACTGCATTAGTATTTGTCATCAGTTCATAAGAGAACCTGTAGAGAACATGATTGGTGCCCTTGAACACGTGATGACTGGTCAGCAACTGGTAGTCACTTTCACTAAAGTGTTGAATGCTAATCAGTTTAAAAAACTAAAAGGTAAATCAGGAATATGCATGTTTGAAGATCTATATCAATTAATGTTGATAAAGTATGCCAATAAAGTTTTCTCTTTCTTTAAGCAAATGACACACATCTATCTAAGGAAATCATTTCAAACATTTCAAATTTATTCTCCATTTCGTCATCTCTCCTCTGCGTTTTCGCCCTCTAGACTGTTCATCATCCATTTCAACAAGGATATCGTCTTTTATTCTCTTCAAAACATTTACATTCAACTATCTTCCAAGATGTCTCAACATCACGTTCCATCCACAACAAATACTCCTGAAGATTTGTCTCCTTCAAAGGTTAGGGTTGATCCTCTCTCAGCTATGGGAATTACAAATGAGGAAGTGCTTGATGTAATGCCATTGTCGATGGTACCTTGCATTGATAACATGCAAATAAGAGATAGAAGCCCTCCTTCCAAGACTATGAAAAGCCATGCTAAGAGTGAGTTCTGCATCTTCCTCTGGGGTTAAGAAGGTTCACATTAGGACTAGTCTTTATATTGACCCTATTAAATCTGGGAGCACTAAGGTGGATGCTAAGAAAGTCTCTGAACCTGTGACTGAAAACCCTAATAAAGATGAATCAGAAAAAAAGGGTTATTGATAGAGATATTCGTAAGCTTGTTACGTCCGTGTTGAAAGAAGCTAGGGCAGAAAATGTGCCAGATGTTGAAACATCTATGACACAAGAAAATGCTATTATTGCTGCCACCATCATTAGTCCCATTGATGATGTGTTTGGTTCTTCTAAACACCAGGATCCAGATTGTGTTAAGGACCTAGGTGGGTCTAAAAAAAGGAAGATTCCAAGTAGGAGAAATGATGTTCCTACTGATGTCGTCAACCTTGATGAAACAGTATCTGATGATGAAGCCATTACTAAAAATCTTGCCCCTGGAATTTCCAAAAGGCTGATAAGTAGGAAAGGTAAAATTGTTGTTATTGAGAACACACCCTCAAGGAGTATTAAGAAGAAATCTGTTGTTGTCCCTGCAAAATCTTGGAGTAAAGTGGTTACTCCCACTAAGAAGAGAAAGATTGTCTCTGCTAGTGAGTCTAAATATAATGTCGAGGATGATGTCCAAGACATCGCTCCTGCTAAGAGATCTGTGGTCAAGAGAGCATCTATGAATGTGCCTGAAGCACCCTTGGACAACATCTCTTTTCACTCTGTAGAAAATTTGGAGAGATAGAAATATGTGTATCAAAGGAGGATAGCTCTGGAACGAGAATTAGGCCAGGATGCCTTGGAATGCAAGGAAGTCATGGAGCTTATAGAACATGTTGGGCTGATCAGATTAGTAACTAGTTTTACAAAATGTTATGAGGTTTTGGTGAAATAATTTGTGGTAAATATCCCTTAAGAATGTGCTGACCGGAGGAGTAAATAATTCAGAAAAGTGTTCGTTAGAGGAAAGTTTGTAGAGTTCTCTCCCTCCATAATTAACAAGTACTTAGGAAGAAGTGAAGACCCTCAAGCTAATATTGAAGAATCAGACAACAAGATTTGCAAGGAAATAACTGCAAATCAGGTTGAACATTCTCCTAGGAAAAGGAAACTCTCTGCTGGGAAGCTTAGTGTGAAGTATACCATACTGCATAGAATTGGAGCTGTTAATTGGGTACCCACTAACCACACCTCAACTATTTCTACAAGTTTGGGTAGGTTCATCTATGTTGTTGGGACAAAGGCCAGTTTTGATTACGGGGCTTACATTTTTTACCAGAAACATGCTGGAACTTGTGTAGTAAAGATGCCAATAGCTTTTCCGTCCCTTATTTGAGGTATCATCGTAAATCAGCATCCTGGTATCTTAACTAGTGTTGACAGTGCTTGCAAAAGGGAATCTACCTTATCCCTCCACTATAAATTGTTTGTAGGAACACATGTCCTAGACATTGTTCTGATATCTGCTAAGGAAACTGGGCATTCAACTTCAAGGACTGGAATTATAGATGAGTCAAAAGAAGTTTGCAAGAAGGTGGATGATATTATTCATACAAGGACCAAAAAGAAGCTCAAGTTTGAGAGGGTGATCAGGTCTCTGACTGAAGAAGGGCATGTTGCTAGTAATGATATTGAAAGGGAAAATGATGATAATAATGATACAAGTCAAGCTACTTCCAGTACAGATGATTCTACTAGCAAGTGATGAATGGTTCTGGCTGCCTTGTTGTCTCTTTTGTTTTGGAGCTTTGCCCAGGGATATTTTGGGACCTTATGTGATTGGTTTGTACTTCTGTTTTTCTTGCTACCTTAAAGAGGAAGAAGGGTTAGTAGCATTTAATGTTTGTTTCCAGTACAATTTGTGTTTCCAACTGGTTGTTGTTTGTTTTGTTAGAGATTTTGTGTGCTTCCATTCGTGTGGTTCTATTTATGGTTGTTTACATTTACTCTATTTTCTTTTTGTCAATTTTTGGCTAAAAAGGGGGAGTAAAGTGTTGATTTGTTTGCTGTTTTTTTATGTTAGATTAGATGTCATGACTTTATGTCATGTTTATACTACTGCTTAGGAAGAGTAGTTTTTCATTGTTGTTGCCTGGTTGAATGCAACTTTTAGGGGAGCATGATAAATTATTGTGTGTCTGTGATGAAAGGTTAAATTTTGTGTTGTTGGTATACAATATCAGAATGCTCGTTTGGTGGATTATGTGGTGTTGTGTCTGGGAAAATGAATTATTCTCTGTAGTTGGTTGTGGTGTTCAGGGGGGTGTGTTTGTGCTTGTGCTCGTGCTTGTGTTTTTGAAGTGTGAGTTCATGTGTTTTTCTGGTGATTTGGGTTTTCCCCTTCAGGGGGAGTACTGGTTATGTGTGATAGGGGGATTTGTGTACCTGTCTGATTTGTTGTCGTGGAGTTGCAGTTTGTACAAAGCTTACACGTTCTCATGTAGCCTGTGTTGTTTGGTGATATCAGACCTGATGTCTTGATATTGTGCTGTCAGGTGTTTCTCTATTGGTTTAATGACATTGTGTTTGGGTTTCTTTGTTTTTGCTTTGTTTCCGTTGTGTGTGCCTCTGATATGTGCTAAGGTTGTTTTAGCCAAAATTTGCCAAAGGGGGTGATTGTAAGTTCTTTGTTTTTTGGATTGGCTAAATTTTGGTAAAACAACATGCTGTTAGCAAGATGTTAAACCAGATGTTCTGCCATGACAGTCAGACATCATGTTCTGCATGATGTTGTGACATGTTCTAGGACATGTTATACCATAAATTTAGGGCATGACTATTTTGGTATTTTTAGTGTGATTTTTGAGTTTGTTCTAATTCACACATGTGCGTTTTTCATGGGAGTATATTGTGGGATTTTCTGTTATGACAGATTCTGTTACTTTTCATAAAAAGGATCCTTGAGCCTTTTTAGGAAAGTTTGTATTTTTCTCCTATTATTGTGTAGGATGATTTGCAGTAAGATAAAACTGATTGCTGCTATTTGTGCGCCTCAAGAAGCCCAAGTCCATTAGGTTTGAAGGCTATTTAAAGTGAAGACCAAACCCTATTGATGGAGAGAACACAACATGAAGAATTTGGAAAATAAGGATTAGTCGTGCTTTGGTTGGTCTTTAGGGTTTAGTGTGTCTTAATTGTATGTCACTCATGTATCTTCTGATGCATTGAGGTTGACTGATTGTTCATTGTTAATTGTTCAATCTAGAGCTTTTAAGTAAGAGTGTATTATTCTTGGTTGAAGCTTAGCAAAATCAAGTATTGTCTTAGAAGTGTGCTACTTCTATTGTTGGTGGTTGTTGAATTGTCATTGGGATTGTGACTGATTACGAAGTGAGGGGGATCTCATATCTAGAGGGTATCTAGGTAGAAGTTGCACAAGGTAGGGATTAGGCGATAAGTTGTAAACGGGGGAATTTAGCTTTGAACTAATACTATCATAGTGAATTTTTTCCTGGCTTGGTAGCCCCCAGATGTAGGTGACGTTGCACCGAACTGGGTTAACAACTACTGTATGTGATTTAAATTCTTGCAATTTTTCTTTAAATTGTTCTTATGTTAATTATGCTATTACGATGTCCTAACATCATATCCGACATCTGTCCAATACGTGGCAGAATTTCAAATTCACTGAGTCCCGTCAGAGCGACTGTCCTCACATCCGGATTCTAGTAATTTAGCCGGACATAGTTGCGGAAACAAACACGCAATTTTCAATATTCAATTCAATCAAAGACATCATAAATAATTTAAAGCAATTGATAAAGAGTTTTTGCATATGAATTAACAGAATAAACCGAGATTTCGAGAATCTAGAGCCAGAACAATAGAAATACATTAGCAAGGCAGAAATTGTAAAAGACTTAAATAAAAGCGGCAGAATGTAAACGACTTAAAATAAAAGTTGAAATGTAAAACAATTAAATTAAAATAAACCTGCAAATTAGAACTGGAAATAAACTGGAATTAAACTTCAATTAACGACAAGATTGTTTTTATCCAAGCACACAACACAAGGCTAAACACTAAGGTGCAGTAGTTCTTTGAGAAAGCTACTACTTTACAATGGTGATTCTTTTTGCTTAAATATGAATGCTCTGAACTTTCACAAGACTAGGGTATAACTTGGATAATCAATTCTGATAAAAAAAAACTAACTAAATATAGTGTTACATAGATGACATTGCAGTCCTAAACGTGTATAAGTCGTGGCAGTAAAGATAGGAGGAATAGGGGAAGACTGTGCATGATTTTGTTGCTACTTTTTAGGATGTGCACTGCATGGCGGGCGCCATGCACTCTGTGGCGGACGCCACGTGTGAAAGTTGTGGGTCGTGGCCAGTTGAGGCTTCGTGGCGGACACGATGGCCCCTGTGGCGGGCGCCATGGTCTTTTGACTTCGTCCCCTTGCTCTTTTTCTCTCTCTAGTGGGCCCCTTGACTGTCTAGTCATGGCAGGCACCATGTGGGTTGTCGCAAGTGTATTTCTGCCATTTTTTTTTGCTTTTCATTATTTTTGTCCGGTTTCTTCACAAATCGACTCATACTTGTAATATACCTGAAACATACACAAAGTTACAACATAACACTACAAAATGTAATAAAGTGACACTAAGACATGTGCAAATCGAATCAAAATACTCTATATGTTTTAGTGTTATTAACTTGCCACATTCATTTCAATTCATATGTTTTGATTACCCACTTTTTATTTGATACACCACAAAATTGTGAATTAAAATAAACAAGAGAAATCGCGAATTTAACAAACAAGCAGTGGATTTCACATGAGAACTCAGTGTTGTATAAATTGGTCATATGTAAATTTTATTAAACAAGTAGTGGGTTCACATGCGAACTCAATGGCAAAAATAGGTCTTAGGGGGATTTTAATAAATAAGTATACGACCTTCATGAGAACTAACATTGTAGAAATTGGCTGTAAGGAATTTTAACAAACAAATAGTGGGTTACATGAGAACTCGGTGTTGTAGAAATGGTCGTAGGTGAATTTTAACAAATTCACGTGAGAACACTTGCAAAAATGGTCGTATTAATTTTAACAAATTCATGTGAGAACTCGGGTTTGCATAAGAACATCAAGTTTGCATAAGAACCCGTATTATAATACATATATTACCAAAATTTATAAACAAATAAATAAATACAAAATTCATTTTAAATGTAACAATCACTTTAAAATTTTGAATGATTTCACTTATTAGGTCAAAATATTAAGTATAACCGATTCTACTGAAAAAATATTCAAACTTTATTGAACCAAATACGATATCAATCTTTCTAAAAAAAATTAAAAGAAAGAATAAATTATGACTTTTCCTTTTTCAATAAATATATAAATATGAGATAAAATGAAAAAAAGAAATACAAATAAAGAAGAAGAAGAAAATGTGAAAAGAAAGAACAACAAAGAAGGACCCATGAAGATGAAATAGTGAAAAGAAAGAAAAAAAATGTTTAAAAGAATATCAATAACACAATTTTTTTTAAAAACATTATTAATAATAAGAGAACATAGGATATGCACTGACAGTGTAAAATAATTACACTGATTATATATTCCGTCACATTAGATCGTAAATTTTAACACTGATTATATATTCCGTCACATTAGATTGTAAATTTTAAGTTAATTAATATATGATATAATAAACTGATAAATTGACAATGTAAAATTATTTTATATAATACATATCCTTTAACCTCTAATAATAATTTATTAAAATTAATATGACTTTTTATGTTTAATTGAATGCCTCATCTTTCTAAGTAATTTCACACTAATAGGTGAACTTTATTGTAAATCAAATTAATAAATAAATTTTACTAACTCTAAGGGTTGGTCTAGAAATAGAGACTTGGATCTTAAGAGTGAGTTTCTCTCACGGTTTTAGATTCAAATTTTATTAGATGTATGTCTCTATTTAATAGATGGTGAAATTGGTTCATTTTAAATTAGTCCGTCGAGGCCGGATATGAAAATTTCTAATTAAAAAAAACATAAATTTGACCGTAAAATTTCAATAATATTGACTTCCTTTCCGACCTGGCATAGATTGTCTAAAAAATGAGAGTAGTGGTAAAGTTTTACGTTGTAGTTGATATTCAAACAATTGATAAAGATTATTTAATAAAATAATACAGTATAAAATTTTGTTTTGACCGGATAATGCATACTAGTAGAAAAGTTGAAAAACATTCTTCTATTTCTTTTGTGATTCTTCATATCGGTGCCATCTAGTATGATAGATCTTAATAGGTATTAAGAGATTACAAATTTCACTTTTTTTTTAATTTTATCTATTTAGCGAGGATTTTAAAAAATTACAAAATTTTAATAAATATTGTGTCGGTTTAAATCCGTCGCTAAAAAATTAAAATCTAAAAATAAATTAAAAATTTGTGTCAGTTTAAAATCACCGTTAAACTAAATAAAATAAAATAAAAATTGATATTTAGTAACGGCAAAACCATTATTAAATATTTGAAATAAAAAAATGCGTTTATTTGAGACTACGTTGCCTGACCAAAACTTTAAAAGTGACTTGATTTATGAATAGAGAAATCAAAAGTTGAAAAACACATAAACATATAACAGCAACAAGAATATTTGATTTATTACAAATTCAACTGAAAGTACAATTCATCTTTTAAAAAATAAGAACAACAATGTTATACAATAACAAATTTATTTGATCTTCAATTAAATTATTATAATTGCGTAAAGATACGGAATTGCAAAGACTCAGACTCAAACTCGTGACACCCAATTTTTTTAAACTTTTTAATTGTGATATTCTGATGCGTAACCTAAAAATCTATTTCTCTAATTTTGCCTATAAGCAATGTAATTAGTTAAAGCAAGCAAAGGAGCACTCTTTTCAAAATCAAAACCAACAAGACAATCATGTGCATCCTTAACCAATTTTTCAGCAAACTCTTTTGATTTTTCCAATCCCAAAAGCTTAGGATATGTAACTTTATCAGCAACCAAATCTTTCCCTGCAGTTTTCCCCAATTCCTCAGAAGATTTTGTAACATCAAGAATATCATCAACAACCTGAAACAACAAACCAATACACCTTGCAAATTTTCTCAAAATCTCTATTTCATCTTCACTTCCACCACCAACTATTGCTCCCATAACAACCGAAGCTTCGAGTAAAGCCGCGGTTTTACGCAGATGAATGAACTTGAGTGTCTCTAGATCAACATTCGATAAACCTTCAGATTCCAAATCAACAATCTGTCCTGCAACAAGTCCTTCTTTTCCAACTGATTTCGCCAGCTCAGCAATCGCTCTAACAACTTTCTCAGGTGGGACCCCTTCAGTTGCAACGGCCACGTGTTCAAAAGCCAACGAAAGCAGTGCGTCTCCGGCAAGGACAGCCACATCCTCGCCATAGACTTTGTGGCTCGTTGGCTTTCCACGTCTCAGATCGTCGTTGTCCATGCACGGTAAATCATCATGGATCAACGACATGGTGTGGATCATTTCCACAGCACATGCCGATGGGATAGATGCTTCTGCTTTGCCGCCTACGAGTTCGCAAACGGCAATGCAGAGAATTGGACGGACGCGTTTCCCTCCTGCAAGGAGGGAATATCGCATTGCTTCATGAATCTTCACCGGTTCTTGAAGTGCAATTGATTCATCCAATTCTTTGTTCACAATAGTAGCTTTTTCTAGCATGTAGACATTGAAATCGAAATTCGAAACCGTTTCTTCGGTTTTTTTGTCTGCACTAGTGTGAACTGCAGAGATTTTGTTAGAAGAAAAAGAAGAAACCAAATTTCTTCTTTGTTGATTGGTGATTGAGGAGGAAATGGGAATAGCTAGAAAGGGAATGAGAGTTTGGTGTTTGGTTGTGATTGTTTTCTTCAACAAAGAATTGGGACAAACCCATGTATTCACAATGATTGAACTCATTATTGGTGATTGATTTTTCTTGTTCACCTAGTTATATTATATATAGTTTCAACGAGGTTTCTGTTTTATTCTTTGTCAAATTGGTTATTTAATACACGTAGATTTGGCTACTATAGAATTAAAAAAATATATTAAAATGGTTAGAAATTGAAAGAGAAAAAATTTAAAAGAAAAGGTAATTTAATAATAAATTATTGATGTCATAAGAAGGAAAATATTAAAAATATTAATAAATAATACAAAATGAGAAATGTACATGAATCATTAACCTTTTGAAAATCAATTAAATTAAAATTGAAAAAAAATAATTATTAAATAAAAACTTTATATATATATATATATATATATATATATATATATATATATATATATATATATATATATATAATTGATAAAGTATAATACTTAAAATTTTAATTTATATGCTAATGTTGTAAAATTGTTACAATGTGAAAAAAGAAACAGATGCATTAAATTTATTTATCGACAATTGAATTGTCCATTTTAAAATGAATAGTTAATTTTAGAATGATTAGATACTTTGTATTAAAAAATAGAATTGTATTATACTATACATCCAAATAAAATGAATTCCATTAGATTTTGGAAATAGGTAATATTAAATTCTATCAAATTTAATAAAATTTTAAATTTTTATCTAAAATACCCTGATATTATTATTTCCTAAAAATAGTAGTATTAGTATAATTTTAATTATATATAATAAAGTTTATATAAAAATATAAGCGAGTAACAAGTTGCAACGTATCCTTTCAATATTGAAAATAAAAATAAAAATAAATAAAAGTCATTTTCAGTATACTAACAATTAATATGATGAAGATATAGTCAGTTTTTATTTTATATTATAGGGGTAATAGTCATTTACCCCTTGTAATATAGGTAAGTTTTGATTTACCTCCTTTAAAAAAATAATTTTGAATTACTTCTTTAAAATTTTGGGTATCCCTAAACGTGTAAAAACTAAGAGGTAAATAAAAAAAATATATTTTACAGGGGATAATTTTTCTACTTGGAGGGTAAAAGACTTAGAATTTTAAAATTTCAGAAATAATCCAAGAAACTTTTTTTATAGGGATAAATTAAAATGCACCTATATTGCAGGAGGTAAATGACTATTTATCCTGTATTATATTACAAAATATGAATCAAAATTTATATACCCTTTATTATAGAATGAATATTAGTTTGGTAAATTTTATATACTATTAATTCAGAGACATTCTAGTATATTCTCTAGTGACAATGTTTGGTTAATATAATTTGACGTGACACATTTTATTATGGTGTTGTTTAAAAATTAATACAGTTTTTACTTTAAATTATTGAGTATCTTTCTATATACTTACGATACTGTTATCACTTTTTAAATAAATGAAGAAATTAAAAAATTAAGGTGAAGGCGATAAGGTCAACAGTGCCAATATGTAAATGACAAACAAAGAATTTGAAATTAATTGAGTTTTTAAGAAAAGGGAATCTATATATGTTTGGTACGGTTCACCTAAATAACTAAACAAAAACCATGAATCGTTTGATGCAATATTTAAAAAAAGAAGTTAGAATTGAAGATCAATCGGTTAAATCGAGAATCGGTTGGATTTGATTTGATAATATTTACTTCTTAATTAGATTAAATCGATCCGAACTAACTAAGTCAATCGATTTTTACTTTTGCCTTTCTTTTACTTTTTAAATATTATTTTATTTTACTTTAATTGTTATGATATAAATAAATTGATCGAACTAACCTTGATCTCCACGTTTTAGTCATTCGAATTTAGTTTAATTTCTAAAAATATTTGTTTGAAAATATAACGTATTGTATTTTAGTCTTGAAATAGAAATTTTTTTATTGTTTAACGGAAAAAAAATTAAAATATTTAATAATCATCTTGGTGCAAAAAAAATAGTTTTAATATTGATATTAACTTTATTTATGACATTAAGAAAAAAAAATTATATACCATTTAAATATGAATATTTCAAAAAAAAAACTATTTAAAAGGATATAAATATTTTAATAATTTTGATAAATTTCAATAAAAAGATTGTTTGAAAATGATACTAATTTGGCTGACCTGTGTAATTTGTTAAATTATATTTAAGTTTATAAATTTAAATAACCATTCAGTCAAAAAAATTGAATTATAAAATCGTTCCGCACTTGTGATCTCCAATAAAATAAAATTTTCTTTTTGTTAGGGATTGTTAATTTTCGTAATAAAACTTGACTAATGAGGAATAATAAATGATTTCGTTTATATGGAGTAGTTTTTAGGCTTGTATTTATTACCCAAATTTATATGCTGATAACTTTGAATTTATGTTGTATCTCTATAATCGTTAAACATCGTATTATTAAGTTTACACATTATATTATAAAATAATATCATTATGTTTACGTAGAGTGACACATTCCATCTTATAAGTTGAATTAGTAGGGATGAGTTAGATTCAACCAACATATTCTAATAGTATATTTCAAGGCCCTTTAATGATATTAAGTCATTATTTGGCAGTGTCTTGTTGAAGTTAAGAATTCAAGTCATCTTCGGCTAAAGTTGATTGAACGTTGGTATTTTATGATAATTTTTTTTTTAATCATGACATCGATAGTGGGAAAACCTATCAAAGCTGATCTCAACACGTTTATTTGCGCTGAGATTGATCTAAATAAGCTTTTGTTATTGGTAAAGTTTATCTTAAAGGATAATTTTATAAAGTTGAGAATAATTATATGCATATTATTTGCTGATCTTGCGAGAAATACTCCACTCACAATAATTCGGCTTGTGAAGGATAGGACAAACCAAAGGAATCATGATGGGGCAATTAATGGTCAGATTAAGGTGACTACATATTTAGCGGGAGTATTTCGGTTACTGGATGGGTTTTGAATAATAGGAATAATGAGCATTTAAAGAGAAAATATTTCAAGGATATAAAGGAGAATGTGCAATCTGATATACATGGAAAATGAATGGTAGTTACCAGAAAAAAGAGTAATCAACAAGTGGTCCAATATGGAAATAGTAATTCTCAATAAGTATGTTATATAAGTTAAAACAGTAGTTAAATCTAAGTTAAAAGAGAAATACTCAAGATAAAAGAGGATGTTGAATTTCCCTCAACTATGCTATGGTTATGTAGCGGCTTATTTCAAGCTCATTATGGCTCTCCGATTCGTTCAGATCTATTTTGGTGAGTCCCACATCGTAATTTCCTTCTACGTTCAAGTATTAGCTTCTCATGGTTACTCTTATCCTTCGTAAGATACTAGTAGACTTTTATTTTTTCGCTATCATGGACTTTGCAAGTTGATACTAAGATTTATCTCTTCAGTGTGTGTTAGGAGGGCTGGTTGTGAGGGGAAATGTAAGTAAACTCTTAAAGAGGGGGAGAGGGTCTTAAGGCAGGTTATATTATAGGGTGTAAAGAATAATCTTTCAATCACAATATAGTAGGGAGAATCTTGATAAATATCTCTCATAATGTTAAATCCTTCAAAGAAAATATAATCCAAGTGTGGAGGTTAATGAACCTAGGGGGTGTTCAATACCTAAACAATAACTTATTTCTCTTTAAGTTCTACTTGAATAGGGACTCAAATTACATTCTTTAAATGAGCCATTGGAGCTTTCATTGCAATATTCTCATTCTTAGTATAATCTAAGAGGAGGAATAACATTCGAAACCTGATATACACATAGTCCTTTTTTGGATCTAAATCTATAGTTTACCCATTAAAATAAGGTCAGATGTCATAGGGAAAATAAGGATAATATTGAAAACTTTATGGAAATGGATAAGATGAAGCAGTATAAGGTGTTTTTTTAGGATCAAAGTAGAGGTAGATCTTCGCAAGGCTCTAAAAAGGATGATTACTCTCAAGTACCAAGGTAGAAACTTCTGGATCATTTTCGAATATGAGAGGCTACTAAATTTTTGCTTTGGATACGAAATGACTGGACACCAATTGAAGGGTTGTGAAGGATTGTGAGGAAATAACATGTATTAAAGTATAAAATGTTAACATTGCAAGTGGATAGAGGAAACTAGTAAATCTTGAAGGCGTTGAGGATTCTTTGGGTACCTTTATTTTATCCGAAATCTTTACCATATGTACTAGTTTTAACAGCGGAGAAGGAAAAAGCAATAATAAAAAAAGGAGTAGACAAAAGGTTTGTAGGAACAAAATTGAGAAAGTAAAAGGGAAAGTGATAAAGGAGGGGGTAAAAGGAAGCTTGTGGAGGTTATGGTGTCAAAAGGAAAAATGGAAGATATAAGGGAACTTAAGAAGAAAATACATTTATAAATAATGCAAATTGATTAAAAAAAAGTACTAAAGGTGGTGTTGGATGACCAACACCGCTTATCCCAATGAAAATATTAAGTTGGATTTCTAGGGTTTTGGGGAACTTTAATGTAATTCAAGCCTTGTTAAATATTTCCTATTTTAAAAGTCCCCGCCTTGTTTTTTTTAATGGAAAAAAAGGTAGAAGACTGACGAAATAGAGATAATCCAATCGAGATGCAATTTCAATTATGGATTGATAATGTTGAACCAAGAATAATTTGAAGAACAACGATATTTAATTTTATTTTAATGATAATATAATGTAAGAGAACAATTTTACTGTCTAACTTTTGTTACATGCGTAAATATTTTTTAAATAAATTCATTGTAATATATCCTTTAGAAAGAGTAAGGATGTTCTAAAACTGATCATATGGTATAATACATGAATATGAAAGAGTGTATCCAACACAGTTGCCATCAAACATCTTGGTTCCGCTTCTATTTAAGCAACATCTGAGAATGTGTCATTGTGACCCATTGTGATGCTATTGTGATTTCCAATGAAACAAAATTACCTTTTTGCTAGGGCTTGGTAATTATCTTAATAAGGCTTTACTAATGCGGATATAGTCTTGCTTTTGATGTTTTTGAGGAATAATAAATGATTTCTTTTACATCGAGTAACTTTCAGGCTTGTAGTTGCTACCCAAATTTATAATGTTGACATCTTTGGATTTATGTTATATCTCTATAAACGTTGAACGTTATATCATTAAGTTTACACGTTATATTATTAAACTAATATCATTAAGTTTATGTAAAGTTACACCCTTCACCTTATAAATTGAATAGGTGGGAATGAGTTAGATTTAACCAACATACTTCAATAGTATATTTCAAGGCCCTTGAATGATATTAAGTGATTATTTGGCAGTGTCTCATTGGAATTAATAATTCAAGTCATCTTTGGCTAAACTTGATTGAATGTTGGTATTTTATGATAAAATATTCTTGTTAATAATAACATAAATAGTGGGGAAACCTATCAAAATTGACCTCAACGCATTTATTTGCATTGAGACTGATTCAAATAAGCTTTTGCTATTGGTAAAGTCTGGCATAAAGGATAATTTTATAAGGTTGATGATGATGATATGCATATTATGTATTCATCTTGAGATAAATTCTCCATTCATAATTATTTGGGTGGTGAAGGATAAGACAAACCAAAAGAGTTATAATGGGGCAGTTAATGGTCAAATTAAGGTGACTACATATTTAGCGGGAGTATAGTGGTTGCTGAAATGGTTTTGAGTAATAAGAGTAATCAGCATTTAAAGAGAAAAGATTTCAAGGATATGAAGAAGAATGTGCAATTTAATATACATGGAAAATGAATGGTAGTTACAAGAGAAAAAAAAAGTAATAAACAAGTGGTCCTCTATGAAAAAAGTAATTATGAACAAGTATATTATATAAGTTTAAACAATAGTTAAATCCAAGATAAAGTAAATACTCAAGATAAAAAATAGGATCTTGATTTTTCCTCATTATGCTAGAGTTATACAACGTCTTGTTTTAAGCTCATTATGGATTTTCGATTCTTTCATATCTATTCTAGTGAGTCCCACATCGTGGTTTCCTTCTATGGTCAAGTACTAGCTTCTCATTGTTACTTTTATCCTTTGTACGATACTTGTATACTTTTATTTACGCTATTGTGGACTTTGCAAGTTGATACCTAGATTTCAGTCTTCGGTGTGTGTTAGGAGGGCTGGTTGAGATAGAGAAAACATAAGTAAACTCTTAAAGAGGTGGAAGAGGGTCTTGAGGCAAATTATATTATAGGGTGTGAAGAAGAAACTTGCAATCACACTCTAGTAGGAAGAATGTTGATAAATATCTCTTATAATGTTAAAACCTTTAAAGAAACTATAATCAAAGTGTTGAGGTTGATGAACTCAGAGGGTATTCAATACCTAAACAATAGCTTATTTATCTTTAATTTCTATATAAACAGGGACTCCAATCACATTCTTTAAACAAGCCTTTTGAGCTTCAATCACAATCTTCAAATTCTTAGTAGAATCTCAGGGGAGGAATAACCATCAAAACTCGATATCCACATTGTCCTTTTTTGGATCAAATCTATAATTTGCCCATCAAAATGGGGTTATATGTCATGGGGACAATAAGGATATTATAGAAAAATTTATGGAAATGGATCAGATGAAGCATAATCGTATAGAGAATTCTTTTAGGATCAAAGTAGAGGTTGATCTTCGCTAATGTTTTAAAAATAATGATTACTCTCAAGTACCAAGGTAGAAACTTATGGATCATTTTCGAATATGAGAGGCAACTAAATTTTTGCTTTGGATACAAATAACTAGACACCATTTGAAGTATTGTGAAAGATTGTGAGGCAATACCATGCGTTTGTTGAAACTAGAATAGCAGCAAGCAAAAATATATAATTAACCCAGTTTTGTCGTTCTCCACAGGGATCAGTGCGAGGGAAAGAATGCCATTCAACGGTATCTACATTTCTAAGCTTATGGATCAAAAGTTTTGGTTTCAAACGGAACCAAAAGCAAATACGGAAAATGTAAAGACGGAAAATATAAAATAAAGACTGAATTATAAATGGATCCTTGTTGGAATTAGATCTCATCAATTGATAACACATGCATTCTTCTAAACATATTATACATAAATCAATCATTCGCCTAATATCCTCACGCATCACCCACGACAGAGGTTATGTCTAACACAACGTCGAGAGATCGACCGTATTGCCTCATTGGTGATGTCTCGCGCAACAAAAACCAACACAGAACATTAAGAGCTGATACTCACGCAAGTGTTAAGCCTAAATCTATTTCTAGAGTTTAGAACAAAACAGATAATCATCTTAGATCCAGATCTGAAGAGTATATGTCTATAGCGGTTTAAATCAAAGATAAACAGGTAAACAAAGATAACACACACATCAAATAAATGATTGCTTCATATAAAATGCCAACGATCAGAATACGTACATACGTTTAACTTTTTTTTACATGTATTCAACTAATTTGCCAAATGAATGTGAATATCATTCTTCATCACTATTATCACGCATCCTCGCAATACCGTATCGATCATACTCATGCTAGCCATGCTACTTAATCAACACAATATAACAAAAGATACAATGAATATCAACTCACAAAACCATGTCAAAAGTTTTACTCATTGATAGATGAAAATCTAAGATCAAGGATTTGTAAAGGTTTTGTCAAGACCACAAATAATCAATCAAAGACAACAACAATAGAGAATCAAAACATAATCACAAACATACATTAGATGAAATACAATAGGTATCAAAATATTACATCCTCATCCAACAAGAGATCAAAAATCCTACCTTTTCTCCCTTGGAATGAAGAAATATCAAGTTCTGATCTTTAATTACAAGTTGTATCAAATATCCAAAAACTTAATCTAAAAAGGTGTGAAAGTTCTATTTATTGTACATCAGGAAATTACATGTTCGTAAAGCGAACTACTTCATTTGCACAGCGAATGGCAAAAAATAGGCACCTCAGGTTCCTATGAATAGTTAAACCGCCCCAGAAATTCTCGTGAGTTCGCAATGAGAAGGATCACTCGCAAAGCAAACACTCGCTTTCCCATTTTCAAAGGGAACTTTAGTGCCTTTTGCCCCTGCCAAAATCTGGGACCATTCGCTAGAGTCCTCGCCAGTGGTTCATAAAGCGAACATTCGCTGGCACTCACTTTCAAGTTCGCAAAGCGAACTTTTTGATGTCTTCCTCTGCTCTTTGGCAGCTTGCATAATTTTCTTGTGTCTTACACTTTGATCATTTAGTGCATTTTCCTGCACAATAACACACACATTACAAGCACCAAAGGTATATTCTCATTGTTAGAAGAACAACAACAAATCATTAGTAAAACTAATGAAAACATGAGAAAAGAGTGGAAAAAATGCAAGGAATGATAGTTCATTTTTAGGTAAAATACGCACCTAACAACTCTCCTCAACTAGATTTTTGCTTCTCCTCAAGAAAAGTATGTCTCTCATTAAAACAAGAAGATTTGATCAAGCATAAGATTCAACCAAAGTCAAGCATGAAAATGCGCACAAGCAACGTTCACCACTCAATAAAATAGAACAACGACAAAGAATTAAGTTCTTAAACAAATATCAAAATGGTTCAAAGAACAACTAATTTTTTATACTTGAATCACTCTAACACTCCTCTTCAGAATAAGAATGAAGAAATTGACGCGTTTGCAATCGCGGGGAAATTTCACTCACCTGACAAACAATGCTAATAAAAATCCAATTCATACAACATCTGACAATAAAAAATGAAAACATGGAAGCAAAAAGATCACAAAGGGCTTCAAAGGTTGTAGTTTGGTCGGGTTAACAATAAAGGGACATTTCTAAAGGCCATTGAATCGAAATTGCCGATGCAAAAAGAAACATTCACTATACATGGTATTTACACATCACAACTTCATTCACCATTTTCATTCCTTTACCACCAACCTTCTCAAACTTCCTTATGCACAATTATTTCAATCTCTATTTTTCTCATTCAAACAAGCATTCTTTTTCTTTTGTTTTTCACATTCATATTCACACTTTTTCTTTTCATGCTTGTTTGAACTTTTTTCAAAAGTTTTAGCAACCTACCATTCTTCTTTTTCATTCTCCCCAACTTAAATTCAACCAAACCCCAAGTGAATGCTCCTTGCTTTTTAAGGCAAAGAAATCAAATTAAAACAAAGTTCAAAGGTTCAAGAAGAAATTTTTAGAACCTCACAAAATTCAATGATGAACTACACTTTAAAATTATGTATAACACAACACAAAGGTCATCACTAAAATGAGATCTAAATTGTTTAGGCACAAAGGGCTAACGAATTCTCACTACTCACGGGTAAGATACTTTTGGATACGGTTGTGCTCAATATAAACAAATGCCTTGATCATTTCTAATGCTTCCACAAAATCACAATAATCAAAAGATAAAGCATGAATCAAACGAATTAAACAAAGTTATCAGTCATCCTAGCATATAGTAAACAATGAAGGTTTCCTCACAATTTGTGGCTTTTGGACCTAAGTGAAACAAGCATTCAAACAAGTTGCAAAATGAAACAAAAATACATATTTGTACAAAGCACAAAATTCTTAAATCATTCTAACATTCTATGAAGCGGTACAATTTACCTCGCATACTTTCAAAGCTCAACATCCAGACTCGGTCGAAGCTTCATTGAATACTTTTATACAAATAGCAACCAATCTAGAAGGAGTTATCATCATTCCTGGTCACACTAGAGAAAACATAAAAGAAAACAAATACATATAATATAAACAAATGTACAAAGCTAAAAAATATAGAAACTATCGTGATGCGATTCAATATCTAAACACTGATCCCCGACAACGACGCCATTTTGTTGAAGCTAGAATAGCAGCAAGC
Organism: Lathyrus tuberosus; assembly: GCA_022829125.1. NCBI lineage: Eukaryota > Viridiplantae > Streptophyta > Magnoliopsida > Fabales > Fabaceae > Lathyrus > Lathyrus tuberosus. Next base: position 747,581 of record JALAZF010000089.1, on the reverse strand, counting down.
AAAAATATATAAGTAACCCAGTTGTGTCGTTCTCCATAGGGATCAGTGCGAGGGAAAGAATGCCATTCGACGGTATCTACATTTCTAAGCATATGGATCAAAAGTTTTGGTTTAAAACGGAACCAAAAGCAAATGCGGAAAATGTAAAGACGGAAAATATAAAATAAAGACTGAATTATAAACGGAGCCTTGTTGGAATTGGATCTCATCAATTGATAACACATGCATTCTTCTAATCATATTATACATAAATCAATCATTCGCTTAATATCCTCACGTATCACCCACGACAGAGGTTATGTCTAACGCAACGTCGAGAGATCGACCATATTGCCTCATTGGTGATGTCTCACGCAACAAAAACCAACACAGAGCATTAAGAGCTGATACTCACGCAAATGTTAAGCCTAAATCTATTTCTAGAATTCAGAATAAAATAGATAATCATCTTAGATCCAGATCTGAAGAGTATATGTCTATAGCGGTTCAAATCAAAGATAAACAGGTAAACAAAGATGACACCCACACAGATAAATGACTGCTTCATATAAAATGCCAACGATCAAAATATGTACATACGTTTAACCCTTTTTTACATGTATTCAACTAATTTGCCAAATGAATGTGAATATCGTTCTTCATCACTATTATCATGCATCCTCGCAATACCGTATCGATCCTACTCATGCTAGTCATGCTACTTAATAAACACAATAAAACAAAAGATACAATGAATATCAACTCACAAAACCATGTCAAAAGTTTTACTCATTGATAGATGAAAATCTAAGATCAAGGATTTGTAAAGGTTTTGTCAAGACCATAAATAATCAATCAAAGACAACAACAATAGAGAATCAAAACATATTCACAAACATACAATAGATGAAATACAATAGGTATCAAAAGATTACATCCTCATCCAACAAGAGATCAAAGATCCTACCTTTTCTCCCTTGGAATGAAGAAATATCAAGTTCTGATCTTTAATTACAAGTTGTATCAAATATCCAAAAACTTAATCTAAAAATGTGTGAAAGTTCTATTTATAGTACATCAAGAAATTACATGTTCGCAAAGGGAACCACTTCATTCGCACAGCGAATGGCAAAAATAGGCACCTCAGGTGCCTCTGAATAGTTAAACCGCCCCAGAAATTCTCGTGAGTTCGTAATGCGAAGGATTACTCGCAAAGCGAACACTTGCTTTCCCGTTCGCAAAGCGAACTTTAGTGCCTTTTGCCCCTGCCAAAATCTGGGACCATTCGCTAGAGACCTCGCCAGTGGTTCGCAAAGCGAACATTTACTGGCACTCGCTTTCAAGTTCTCAAAGCGAACTTACTGATGTCTTCCTCTGCTCTTTGGCATCTTGCATCATTTTCTTGTGTCTTACACTTTGATCATTTAGTGCCTTTTCCTGCACAATAACACACACATTACAAGCACCAAAGGTATATTCTCATTGTTAGAAGAACAACAACAAATCACTAGTAAAACTAATGAAAACATGAGAAAAGAGTGGAAAAAGTGCAAGGAAAGATAGTTCATTTTTAGGTCAAATATGCACCTAACAGCGTTCAAGTATAAAATGTTCAAATTGTAAGTGGAGAGGAAACTTGTAAAGCTTGAATGTGTAGAGGAGTCTTTCTGTACCGTTATTTTATCCAAAATCTTTACCATGTGTACTAATTTGAAGAATGGGGAAGGAAAAAGGAAGAAAGGAAAAAAAATGGAGTAGACAAAAGGGTTGTGGGAACAAAAATGGGAAAGTAAAAGGGAAAGTGACAAAAGGATGGGGTAAAAGACATCTTGTGGAGGTTGTGGTGTCAAAATGAAAAATGGAAGACAAAAGGGAACTTAAGAAGAAAATACATTTGTAAACAATGAAGGTTGATAAAAAGTATCATAGGTGGTATTGGATGACCAACACTGCCTACCCCAATGAAAATATCAAGTTGTAATTCCAAGGTTTTGTGGAACTTTGATGCAATTCAAGCCTTGTTAAAGCTTACCTATTTTAAAAGTCCCCATTTTGTTTTTTTATAATGAAAACAAGGTTGAAGACTGGCGAAATGAAGATAATCCAATCGAGATGCAATTTCAATTCTAGATTGATATTGTTGAGAATAAGTTGAAGAACAAAGATATTTAACTTAATTTTGGTGATAATACAATGTAAGAGAACAATTTTATTATCTAAATTTTGTCACATGTGTAAATACATTTTAAATAGATTCATTGTAATTTATCTTCTAGAAAGAGTAAGGAAGTTCTACAAATGATCATATGGTGTAATATATGAATATTGTAACACCCATATATAACATCATACATTAAAGCATAAATATTATACATAAATCCAAGTTTTGGTATTGAAATACCATAAGTTCCTAGTTAACACATTATATATATATACATGCCCAAAATACTACATACAAAAAAAACTATGGCATAATATATACAAGATGTTCCAATACACTAAGAACTAGATCAATACAATGATCTCAAAATAAAACTCCAAAGCGGAATCCATGCCATCCCAAAAAGCCAAGGTAAGTAAGGATATCAAACGGCCTTATCCTTACCCTTCACGGAACCTAAAGCACCTGTAATATAATCAACAACATGGGGTGAGATATTAAATCTCAGTGAGTTCCCTATCTTATAGATTCTCTTGGCTTTACAAGGTTCTACCATTCCTAGCTCAAGTCAAAGGGGAAGGGAAATGACCTTGAGTTCTCAATCTCATACTATATGGAAACATGTTCATGAGTTCACCAACTCAAAATATCACTAATCGATAACCTTACCAAGGCATCCCCTTTTCCCGTCTGCTTCTACGTCTAGAAGTCGACCCGAGTCATGGATCCTTGTAGTTACTTGGCATACGAAATGGATTCGGAAGCATCAGCCTGTTAACCGTGAACAGTCACTTATCATGGCTTGTTAACCATCGCAAGTCTCTTTACCATATAGGCTTCATTCGTACTACACACAAGAATCAAACCTGCCAAGTAATTGTGCACACGTTTCAGAGGAGCTCGAGACTCATGAAACTACAACTCAAGGGAAACGGTTACGATTACGTGATCTCACACACACAAACGTTATTGTATTCGACAATCACAAGGCCACATTCGCCTTAAGGCCTCTTTTGCCTTTTCTCATAATCACAATGGTTCACACATGTTCCATACTAGTGTTTCACTCTCTCCTAGACCATTACTCGTCAAGGATGCACCTTCCTACATCACATGCACGAGCACCGCCATCTAGATTATCTACCATATCCTAGTCACCTACTAGGTTCTAATATAATTTCATGGTAAAGTTCCTCACTCTTCATATCCCATATTTTAAACATGTTATCACTCAATTCTTTTCATAATAAGGGATTAATTGTAACACAATACAATAGTATAACAAAAATTGCATATAATAATTCAAATCATAAAATTAACACATTCTTGGGTTTTCCTCCGATTATTTAATCGGGTAACAAAATCGATATTTTTCACTTCCATTGCGTAGAATATTTTTACAGCTTTCCATCGATATCAAGAATGCCTAAATCGGAATCACGGTTCAAAAGTTATGAATTTTCAAAGAAAACATTTTTCAAAAGTTTCAGTAAGGTAACAGGTTACTTCACCAAGTAACCGGTTATTTCATATTCACTATTCATCCAGAACCAAAATCACGTTTGTAGACACTTTAAGGTAACCGATTACTTCACCAAGTAACCGGTTACTTCACCTGTAACATGCGTGCATTTTTCTTCAAGTAACGGGTTACTTCACCAAGTAACCGGTTACTTCACTGAAGAAGTGCAGAAATTCTGGTTTTTCATGATTCAAAGTTTTCCAAACTCATTCAACATTCATAGAACTCATAGTAACAATCAAACAAGCATGTTAAGTTCAATATATACATAACCTGACTATTCTACCCGACTATTTCCACATTTAACCGGTAGAACATCATTCAATCAAAAATCACCATTTTCATTCAAAACTCTAACCTAAGTTTCTACACTTAGGGTTCTAACTAGAACTCACCAACAACAAGATGAAGATGATGAAGATGTTGGGATGATTTGATGAAGAAGAGATGATGATCCAAGCTTTCTCTTCAATTCCAAGTTTTTCTCTCTTTTCTCCTCTTGCTCCTCCTTCTATCTACTCTTACTATCTTTTTCCAACTTTCTTTCTATTTTTGCCCAAGTGTGGAAATGAAATGATATAGAGAAATTCAATTAGATAGTAACACTACTAAATATCCAAAAAGTCTCTATAACACCAAATAATAAAACCTCAGAGTCAGATAATATTAATTGGATCTGCTCTGAGCTCGTCAGTTACTCTAATTATCTTTGCAGATAATTTCTCAGAGTATACCGGAACCCAGTTGATCACAACTAATATTATCTAGAGCAAATTAAAAATACGGGGTATTACAAATATGAAAGATTGCATCCAACAAAATTGTCATCAAGCATCTTAGTTCCACTTCTATTGATGCAACATATGAAAATGTTTCATTATGACCCGTTGTGGTGCTCTTGTTATTTTCAATGAAACAAAATTTCCTTTTTGCTAGGGGGTGGTAATTATCATAATAAAACTTGATTAATGTGAATTTAGTCTTGCTCGTGATGTTTTGAGGGATAATAGATGATTTTTTTTACATCGAGTAGCTTTTAGGCTTAGAGTTGCTACCCAAATTTATAATGTTGGCGACTTTGGATTTATGTTGTATCTCTATAAACGTTAAACGTAATATCATTAAGTTTACACATTATATTATTAAAATAATATCATTAAGTTTATGTAGAGTGACACCTTTCACATTATAAATTGAATTAATAAGGATGAGTTAGATTCAACCAACATACTCTAATAGTATATTTCAAGGTCCTTGAATGATATTAAGTTATTATTTGGTAGTGTCTCATTGGAGTTAAGAATTCAAGTCATCTTTAGCTAAATTTGATTGAATGTTGGTATTTTATGATAAAATATTCTTGTTAATAATAACATAAATAGTAGAAAAGCATATCAAAGTTGATCAAACGTGTTTATTTATGTTGATATTAATCCAAATAAGCTTTTGTTATTGATAAGTCTGGCTTAAAGGATAATTTTATAATTGAAGAGTTAATTTTGTACAAGTCTCCATTGGAGTAGCTGGATCTATTTTATAGTTGAAGAGTTAAGTTTTCATAAATCAGGTTTCCAATTATTACTTTAATCATGCGTTTATCGATTATGACTTTATTTGCAGTTATCGTTTTGGTTGGATTGTTCCTTACTATGAGTGAGTAGTCTTCTAGGGACTAAGGGTTGTGAACCCTATCGTCTGATTATTCACATGATTTAAGCTACTTGCGGGAATTCCACCATTTTTATTTTAAGAGTCTGAGTGTTATTCTATACTTGCAACAAAAGTAGGAGTATTGCCTTTAGGCATTTGACTTGAGCCGAGAGGGTAGAGGCAATACCAGAAGGCAGATTTTTAAATGGTTAAATTCGAAGTCACAAAAGTGATCGGATGAAATTGAGAAAGGCCCCATTTTTAATAACTTTGCAAATTTAAATACCACTAATAAATGTTTATGCGCGAGCGAAAGCCGACGAGCGTCCCATTCGTTATAGGTAGGGCAATAAGCTAGCAAGAGCAGGTGCTGTTATTTTAATTATTTTTCTATAAACTGAGTCGGAATTCCCGTAATATAAATGCTTAGATCATATGTAGAAGTCTAGGATAGGAGTCATAACCCTAGGTCTTGCTTGTTTTATATATCTTTTACACCTTTTAAGTTATTCTACTAAAAGTGATTTTCTATTTTAACTATTAAACCCAAATTTCGGTCGCTCTAGCTTTACACCGATAGAATAGAAATTGGTACTTAACCATTGGTCTCTGAGGTTCGATAATTTTTACTACTCTGACATTAGCCTTGCACTTGCGACGTGTCAATAACCTTATACGCAGTCTTAACAGGCAAGAAATGGGCTAACTTGGTTAACCCGTCCATAATAACCCAGATGGAATCATGTCCGCCAAGAGTACATGGTAAACCAACAATAAAATCCATAGAAATTATATCCCATTTCCATTCAGGAATTTACAATGCTTGCAACATACCTCCTGGTCTCTAGTGCTTGATTTTCACTTGCTGACAAATCACATACTGAGCCACATACATTGCAAAATACCTTTTCATACCGAGCCACCAGAAACTTATCTTCAAGTCTTGGTACATCTTTGATAGCCCAGGGTGAATTGAGAATTAACTCTTGTGAGCTTCATCTATATTTTACCTCTTTAACTTCGAATCATTTGGGATACACATTCGTTGGTTAAATAGAAGAACTCCATTAGCGGCTTGGATGAAACCTGCAAGATTTTTCTTAGATTACAAATCGACGTCTGACCATTGTGCCTGATGGATTCTTTATCTTAGATCACACGTGATACTTAGGTTGCTAATTAAGACACCATCTTTAGTCCACTTAAATTGGAGGTCAAGGTTACAAAACTTCTCCATCAGATCATATAAGCATTAATAACTCGGTTGTATGAATTTCCATCCTACTTAGAGCATCTCCCACTTTATTTGATTTTTCGGGATGATAATTCAAATCAAAATCATAATCCTTAAGGTACTCCATCCACCTTCGTTGACGCATGTTCAGCTCCTTCTGATTAAATAGAAATTTCAAACTTTTATGATCGTCAAACATCTCAAAATGGACGCCATATAGATAATGTTTTCACACCTTAAGCGTCAAAATGATAGCAACTAGATCAAGATCATGGGATGGATAATTCTCTTCATGAGACTTTAGATTTCGCAATGCATATGCTACAACCAAACCATTCTGCATAAACACACCACCCAAACATTTCTTTGATGCATCACATAAAAATTCAGACGAGTGATTTGGATTGAGAATTATCAAAACTGGAGCAGTGGTTAACTTCCTCTTCAACTTTTGAAAACTTTTCTCACAATCGACATCCCAAACGAATGGAAATTCTTTACAGGTGAGTCGGGTTAAAGGTAAGTGTAGGTGATAAAATCCCATAATGAACCTCCAGTAATATCCGACTAATCTTAAGAAACTTCGACTCTCGGATGCATCCTTCGGTCTCTTCCAACTGACCACTGCTTCCACCTTCGACAGATCCGCTGTTATACCTCCTCAGAATATAACATGACCAAGGAATTTCATCCCAGACATTTAAAACTCACACTTATTAAGCTTTGCAAATAACTGATTCTCTAGTAAGGTTGATAGAACAATTCTTATATGTTCTGCGTGCTCCTCTAAAAATGTGTGATATCTCACCTTCATCTCTCTCTCTCTCTCTCTCTCTCTCTCTCTCTCTCATATGTTCAAATTCTCTCACATAAATTTAGTCATAGAGCTTTGAGAAATATTGTTGTGTTTAAGTGAGGAAGTTGTTATGGAAAGTGTAATATTGTAAATTCACGGAGAGTTTTTTTCCTCTCTAGTGAAACTTTCTTCCTTTGGAAGTGTTTGTTTGAGTTTGAAGCTAAACTCGTTAAATGCTTTGTTTGGGGGATTGGCGTTAAGCCTCTTTGTGTTGGTTCATGAGTTTATCCACTTAAGGAAAAGCTCTCTTTCCAGGTTCTTGAAGATAACTAGTGAAAATTGTCTTATCGGTTCTTGAGCTAAGCCTGGTGTAAAATATCAGTTCTTTGAGATCATCCTAGTCTAATGTTTTGGTTCGGATTATGGTCAACCCGTGTAAAAGATTTGTTTGGTTAAGAGGATAGCTAGCTCAAAACTTCGCCTTTGTTCGAGATAAGTTCGTAAAAAGTCTTGGTTTAGCTTGGCGATTAACCGCTCAAAGATTTGTTCGTTGTTTGGCGTGACCACTAACCACTTCATACCACACTTCATTGTTTGGTTGTAAGTAAACCTAAAACTTCATTTTTCCTTGTATAAGGGGGTTCATGAGTTTATCCTTCTAAAAGATCATACAAATTATTGGAAACTTTCAAGATCGATTCTTGGGGAGAGGAGTAGGTCACTTCTTTAAACTGGACTTCTATAAACCTAGAGTTTCATCTGTCTTCCCTTAGCTCTTTATTTTCTGCTTATTTTCTTCACATTGATTTTTCGCTGCATATTCTAACATTTCTTTTGAAAATTCTTTTAAACTCTTATTCTGAAAAATAATTTTATTTTAAACTATCATTTTTTCAAACTGCCAAAATTCATTCCCCTTTTGTGTGTGGAGTTACATGTTCAACATATCTCTCTTCCCTTAACTGTTTTATTTTCTGCTTAATTTATGCTACTTATTCAAACATTTTTATTAAAATGTTTTCAAAATCTATTTTAGAAGATAATCTTGTTTTCAGTTATCATTTTTCAAACCTCCACAGTTCACCCCCATCCCTCTTATGTATGGAGTCACATGTTCAAAAATACGGTAAGAGCAATAGACAGTAATATTAATAGTTATGTAGAAGAGCATATTACTGAGCAATGATATTACATGAGTATAATAATGAAAAAATCTATTCATATCAAGTTTTCTCAGTGTTAACACTCAAATCTCCATTTATTTTGTGTCATTTACTTTTTTGCAACCAGACAACTCTAAGCCCTTAATTATAACCATAAAATTGTTTGATTTGTCTTTAAGAACAACCATTCTTTGTGGTTACAATAATATTTCACTTATTTACTGCAAAATTATACAACAAACATCCATGTTATATAATGTTGACAACTTACATCACAACACAAATAATTCAATAGTTTTTCTTTCCATGTTTTTTAGTATTCCTACAAAAAAACATAAGGAAATTATTCTTTTCTTTCCATGCTTTTTAGTATTCCCACAACAAACATTGTAAAAGCATACATGTTTTCTTGTAAAGTCTATGGTTAATCACACACACACGCACACGTGCGCGCACACACACAAGTTTTGAAACTTATTTTTCTCAAGAAAAAACTTCTAAAAATGCCTTGAAGTCGTGGTAAGTGATTTGGGGATTGTTAAAAGAGGTATGTGCGAGTTTTTTTTCTTGCTAATCGATTAACACTTATGTACATTTAATTGGACCAGCTGAAAAATGCACCATAAGCGATTAGGAAAGTGCCTTAAAATGGTAACGGTTAAATATATTTTGTTACCTTTTTGAACTTGTTAATCGATTAATTTCAAGCATAAAAATCAATTAGAGCTTTATGCCAGTTGATTGGATCGTCATTACTGGCCACACAAATTTTCCTTTTTTGTGCCAACCTATAACCTATAAATAGAGGTCCCTTCCTATATATTTTCATATCAAAAAATGTGAGCTTTCATTCCCGACTTCTCACTCTCTCTAAAAATACTTTTGTTTACTTTATGTCACTAAAGTTTAGCCATAACGCTTTCGAGAAAGTCATTTTGGGAGTGATGAAGTTGTAGTTCTGGAAGGGTAGATTTGTAAGTTCACTAAGGAAGTTTTGTTTTTACCTTGGTTGACAATTTATCCATTTAGGGATTGTTTATTTGGGTTTGAAGCTTAATCCGTGAAAAGCTCTTGTTTAGGGATTATGTTATTAAGTCTCCATTTAGGTTTGAGATCACTTCGATGTTAAAATCTCATAGGTTCTTGGTTAGCCCTATATAAAACCAAGTTTCAGTTCAATATTAGCCCGATATTAAAATCTTGCTTCGATTCGAGATTAGCCTGTTGTTAAAATCTTACAGGTTCTTGGTTAGCCCAGATAAAACCAACTTTCAGTTTGCGTGTTCATCCCAGTGTCAAAAGCTCTCAAAGGTTCAAGATCAACTCGTGCAAAATCTTAGTTTAAAGCTTGAATACTAACCACTCCAAGTTTCTTGTGAAAATGAGACTAACCCCTTCGATCCGTCATTTTGAAGAATGACTCACCGCTTCTATCCATGTTTACTATTTGGTTAGAAGCTAGCCGCAAACTTCATTTTCCTTGTATAAGGGAGTTCGAGAGTTCAACCTACTACAAACTCTAAAGTTTTATTGGATAAATCTCAAGATCAAATCTTGGGGACATGACTAAGTTGTTTTTATTTAACTTGTATAATTCCCGGTGTCTTCTTTCTTCCATTAACTCTTACTTACCACATTTGAGTCAGGAGCAAATTTGACTCGAGCCAGGGCTCTGTACTCTAAATTAAAGTGATTCAGTAAGGTCGTGACTCAATTCAGAATGCTGATTTAAATTGATTCATTTCAAACTCGACTCAGGTCAACTGCCCTAATTGAATTAAGTCATAGAAATACTAAATTGATTCGTTTAGTTCTTTTTTACTCATTTCCAGTGTATTATATCTTGCACCTATAAATATGGGTTTCATTTCTTCATTTCATTAGAGATCAAAGATTTTCAGTTAGAAAAAGCTTTGCAAACACAACCTTTTTATCTCTCAAATCTTCATTTTAATCATGCTCATGGAAAACATTTTCTTGTGTGTGTGTGTGTGTGTGTGTGATGATTAATTGTGGGGAAACATTAGAGAACTAATTATTTATTGAAGTGTGCAGATTTTTGTAAAGAGGTATTTTGATCTTGGAAATTTAAAAGGCTTGAAATTTCTTAAAGGAAAAAGAAGAATAAGCTTTTCTCCCTTGTAGTTGAGTTTTTCTACGGATTTGTCAACTTGTTGAAGAGAAGGGTTCAAGGCTTGTAATTTCGATATTGAGTGAAGATTGGGAAATTTATCAAGATTAGAATCCATCAAAAGTTGAAGATCAAAATAGTGGGTAAAGATAAAAGTTTAGTTGTGGTAGCTAGTTGCAAACGGGTTCTATCAAGAAGCAAGGAAGAAGATAGATTGAATTGTTATAGTTTATCTTTTGCTTATCTGAATTGTTGTAACACAAACCGAACTCAAATATCATATTATTGGAAGAAATAAATTTTTGGTGGTTCACCATCGAAGACTAGACGTAGGTGCCTGCGAGAACGATAACACCAAACTAGTATAAATCCTGGTGCACTCTCTCCTTCTCTCTCTCTCTCTGTGTCTCTCTCTATCTCTGTCTCTCTCTCCCTCTCTCTCTCTCTCTGTCTCTCTCTCTCTCTCTCTCTCTCTCTCTCTCTCTCTCTCTCTCTCTCTCTCTCTCTCTCTCTCTCTCTCTCCTCTTTATCATTTAAAATTGCATGTTTGTGTTAGCTATTTAGATTCATTGCGTTCACAGTCTTGATTTGCAAAAGTTTAGGTTTGATTAGAATTATTCTCCGAAAGAATCTTGTTAATTAATTATTGTGTGAGAATTGGAATTAAAGTTGCTTTCTAATTGAAGAATAGTTAAAGTAATTAAACATCTAATTGAAACTTTAACCATTAGTCATTACATTTTCTTTTACCTTATTACAAACATTTGGTGTATGTATAGCATAAACCATCTTCCAATATCATTAAACCTTTTCAAAATAAGTTTTTTTCCATATTCGTTTTTGCTTGCGTAATCTAATTTTTAAATCGAAAATAAGGGACTTTTAATTGTCTATTCAACCCCTTCTAGACAAATTACTCCATATTCAAACCAACAATGGGCATCAAGAGCTAGTTCTTTTGATAAGGTTTAACAACCTCAAAAGTTATTGACTATGGCACAAATTATTTCGAAGGGAGCGTATAATAGATCCCCAATTTTCACTGGTGAAAATTATGCCTATTGGAAGGATTGCATGTACGTATACCTTATGTCTGTGGATATACAATATTGGTTAGCTATCAAAGATGGACCTTTTGTTTCTCAAAATGACGGCGATGGTGTATCAGTTACAAAACCACCTAAGGATTGGAATGATGCTAAAATTAAAAAGGTGTCTTATGATTTGAAGGCGAGAAATATACTCATCTCATCATTGAGCATGAAAGTATATTTTTATATATTACATTGTAAGACATCCCACGCAATGTGGAACGCTGTTCGAGTTTTCTATGAGGGAATCGAAGACGTTAAGCAATCTAAGATCAATACACTAACAGGGGAATTCAAACTCTTCTGCATGGAACCCAATGAAACCGCGGCCTCCATGCAGATGAGATTTTCCCATATAATCAATAAACTTGAGAATTTGGGTAAGACCGCTTCTAATCAAGATTGTGCTAATAAGATTTTGAGGCCTATATGATGGGAATGGAATCTAAAAGTCACAACTATCAAAGAATATCATGAGCTAAAGACCTTAGACATGTCGACCCTATTTGGTAAGCTCACCAAACATGAGCATGAATTAAAGAGACTTGAAGCCAACGAAAGTAACTTAAAGCACAAGGATAAAAATAAAGAAGAGAAGAAGATCATCTCCCTAAAGGCCTTCACTTCCAAGGTCAAAATAGAGGAAGATCATGAGGACTCGAGTGACTCTTCACAAGACGAAGAGATAGGATTGTTTGTTAAGTGCTACAATAAGTATATGAGGAGAAATAGTCTAAAACATTCAGACAAGAACTTAATGAAGTTTAGAAAATTGAACCACTCAAAGAAATGGGATGACAAAAATAAAGAATAAAAACAATTCATGTGCTTCGAATGCGGAAAAACCGGTCACTATAAAATAGATTGTCCAAGTTTGGCAAAGCATAACGGAAAGAAACATTATCACAAGTCCAAAATCCAAGGCAAGGGATGGCGTGCGTACATCGCTTCGGATGAGGATGAAGACTCGTCATCCTCCTCCTCAAGTTTATACAAAGAAGTAGCTAATCTCTATTTGATGGCTCGAAACAATCAAAAGAACTCCAATGTAAGTAACTCTGATTTTAAATCTTTACCTTCTTATAGTGAGTTATATGAGGCGTTCCATGAGATGCATAATGATGCATTAAAATATTTTTAGGAAATCTCCTCTCAAGAGAAAAAATATTTTGAAACTTGAGGGAGAAATCTTAAAACTCCAAAATGCTCTTGAGTCCTTGAAAGATGACCATGCATCTTTAGTAAACGACCAATTATGCATTCCTCCAACTCTAGATGAAAAGGAAATTTTAGCTGAGTGTGTTACTTTCCCTTGTTTAAAAATTGAAATAGAAGATTTAAAAGGACAAATAACATAATTAAATAGAACACATACAACCGCATCTATTAGTTCAAGTGATGATGAGCAAAACTTTAGAAAACAATGTAAGAAAAATGCTCATGTCACTAGAAAGAATAGAAATAAAAATTCTACTAGAGTTGTGTGTCCTTATTATGGCGAAAAGGGACACATTAGGCCTAAATGCCACATTAAAAATGTGAAAATTCAAAATGGTTTCATGGCATGGAAACCTAAGAGTCCTAGTGCTAACCTAAGGACCCAACACTAGTTGGGGACCTAAAATTCCATGTTGATTGTCTTGTAGGAATGTCTTACAGGAGCAAATATAACAGGAGACACGCCGTTATTCATTGACTTTGTCAAGAAAGAGCATGGCTTCATTATGTATGGAGATAACAACAAAGGTAAAATACTAGGAGAAGGTATTGTGGGAAATCCCTCCAAAATCACCATAGATAGTGTTTTGTTTGTAAAAGGGATTAAACGTAATTTTCTTAGCATAAGTCTATTGTGTGATAAAGGTTATTATATAACTTTTGACCCCCTTAATTGCATAATTGAACATAAGAATGACAAGGAGAAAATGTTTAAGGGTTCTAGAATTGATAATGTTTATATGCTTAATCTATATGACGTATCAAATACTGGTACCAAGTGTTTAGTCACCTAAAGTGAAGACTCTTGGTTGTGGCATAAACGCTTAGGCCATGTCCATTTTGACTTAATTAATAAAATAGCTTCTAAGAATCTAGTGGTTGGTTTACCTAAAATAAAAGTTTCTAAAGAAAAGCTTTGTGATGCATGCCAAATGGGAAAGCAAACAAGAGTGGCTTTTAAATCCAAAATGTGTGTTTCCACTTCAAAACCTCTTGAGTTTCTCCATCTAAACCTTTTTGGTCCTTTAAGGACTATGAGTCTAGGAGGCAACTACTACGGCTTTGTGATAGTAGATGATTTTACTAGATTTACTTGGACTTTATTTTTAAGTCAAAAGGAAGAAACCTTTAAAGTCTTTGTGAAATTTGCTAAGCTAATCCAAAATCGACTAAATTTGAAAATAGTCACACTAAGAAGATTCCTGCGCACTCCTCAACAAAATGGTGATGTAGAACATAAAAACCATCTTTTAGAAGATTTAGCACGGACAATGATTAGCAAAATGGGCTTGCCTAAGTACTTTCGGGAAAATGCGATTAACACTGCATGCCATGTCTTAAATAGGGTGCTCATTCAACCTATCCTAGAGAAGACACCCTATGAGTTACTTAAGGGTAGGAAACCTAATATTTCTTAATTTTGTGTCTTTGGTTGCAAATGTTTCATTCTAAATAATGGCAAAGATGAGCTTGGTAAGTTTGATGCAAAAGCTGATGAGGGAATTTTCTTAGGACACACGTCATCTAGTAAGGCATATAGAGTATTCAATAATAGAACTTTAGTTGTTGAAGAATTTGTACATGTCTCTTTTGATGAAACCAATTCCCAAAAGACGGGGAGAGGTATTTCTTCTGTTATTAATGTTTCAGGTGCTAACACGGAAGATAAGGTCGACAATGACGTTTCAAAAGTAGGTCCTCCAAAAGATAAGGAAGTTAAAAATGATAAAGAGGAAAGTGAATAAAAGGATGATAAACAAGAAACCTCAAACCAACTTCCTGAATATTGGATCGTCACAAAGGATCATATGTTGGACAACATCTTAGGAGACATCAAAAAGGGAGTAAGCACGTGTTTACAATTAAATAATTTATGTAATTTCTCAGCTTTTATATCACAAGTTAAACCAAAAACAGTTAGTGATGCTTTGAGCAATGAGGGTTGGATTTTTGCTATGCAAGAAGAACTCAACCAATTTAAAAGAAATGGTGTACATGATTTGGTCCAACGTCCTAAAGACAAAACAATCATAGTCACTAAGTGGGTCTTTCAAAACAAACTAGATGAGAATAGAATAATTACTAGAAACAAGGCAAGGCTAGTGGAAAAGGGGTATAACCAAGCCGAAGGGACAAACTATAAGGAGACTCATACTCCTATAACTTGACTTGAGGCTATTAGAGTCCTATTGGCATTCACATGTTGTCTTGATTTCAAGTTATATTAGATGGTTGTTAAGTCCGCTTTCTTGAATGGATTTATGAATGAAGAGGTATACGTCTCTCAACCTTCGGGTTTTGATGATCATGACAATCCCAACCATGTTTTAAAATTGTATAGAGCCCTCTATGGCCTCAAACAAGATCCAAGAGCTTGTTATGAATGTCTTAGTGGTTTCTTACTAGGGAAAGGATTTAGTTGTGGAACCGTAGACACCACTTTATTCATAAGACGTAAAGGAAAACATGTTTTGCTAGTTAAGATATATGTAGATGACATTATTTTTGGATCTACTAACGAAGCTTTGTGTAGAGATTTTTCTAACATAATGTAGGGTGAATTTGAAATGTCATTGATGGGTGAAATTGCGTATTTCTTGGGACTCCAAATAAAGCAAACTAATCAAGGAACTTTCATCAGTCAAATATAATATTTTCTAGAAGTCGTAAAGAAGTATGAAATGAAGAATGCAAAATCAATATCTACACCAATGGCTTCAAATTTTCTAATCGAAAAAGATGAATCGGGAAAAGAGTTTGAAATTACTGAATATTGAGGTATGATTGGATCTTTGCTTTATTTAACTGCAAGTAGACCTGATATTATGTTTAGTGTCTGTATGTGTTCTAGGTTTCAAGCTTCCCTTAAATAATCTCATTTCAAGATCATTAAACACATTTTAAGGTATCTTAACGGTACTACAAATCATAGTCTTTGGTTTTCTAAGGGAAGTGAGTGTAGTTTGGTAGGTTACATTGCTAAGATTTTGCGGGGTGCAAATCAAAGAGGAAAATTACTAGTGGGACATGTCATATTTTTGGAAATTGTCTGATCACGTGGCATAGAAAGAAGCAACATAGTGTTGCACTTTCTACCACCGAGGCAAAATATGTAGTCGCCGGTAATTGTTGTGCACAAGTTCTTTAACTTAAGCAATAATTATTATACTATAATTTAAAACTAGGTTGCATTCCGATCAAATGTGACAACACTAGTGCTATAAACCTAACCAAAAAACTGGTGCTACATTTCCGCACTAAACATATAGAAATTAGGCATCGTTTTCTTCGCGATCATGTAGAAAAAGGCGATGTAGATTTTGAATACATGGACACTAAAAATCAGCTTGCTGATATTTTTACCAAACCTTTATCCTCAGTGTTGTTCCATAATATTCGAAGATAATTAGGGATTCTCAATCCCTCTTGCTTTGAATAAACACTGATTTGATCTTATTTACTTTGCCTCATGATTTTCTATTCTACTAACGGATTATTGTGCAACATTTTTTCAATTTCGTACAGTATAATCTCTCTGATACCTTTATCTCTTTGTGTTATATCTTATTAAATTTATCTATCTGTGTAGTTTGTGTTAGACGAGGGGCAACTGATCTAGAGGGGGTGAATAGATCACCAATTAAATATCAGAATTTAAAATTCAGTTTTAAAAATATTTTCAATGGTTTTGTGAAAGAGATTTCGGATCAAAATTCGTTTATCCGAACCTGTTATCGAAAGGACTAGATATGCGTCTAAACCGTAATGTTATAAGTTTAATATGATGTCAGGATGAGAACTAGAATAGATATGATATTCTAAAGCATGTTTGGACTTTATAACACTTTGTTAAACTGCTTCCAATGATACAAGATGACAAAATTGACTTAAGCAGTTTGTTAAACACTTGGTGTGCAATGATCACTAAGTAGAATGTCTCTATGTGTTGATAATGGTGGAATCCAATTGCAATTATTATATTGCTATTCTCTTCACAAAATCAGTTTGAAAAATAATCCAACACTTAGAAATTTTCTACAATTAACTATTGCGCACTTAATTCAAAATAATACCAAAGGTAAACTAGAGAAAAGTCTTTAACTTCAAGAAGGATTTCTCACATTCTTTAGTTTGTTTGAATATATCCATCTTCTTTAATATGGTCAAAAAAAGTTGAAAATTTTTTTAGAGAGAGAGAGAGAGAGAGAGAGAGAAGATTTATTTAGGCAGTTCCCCAATCGACCTCGCTATGGGTACGTCTGCCCCCAATTTCAAAAGGGAATTGAGATAGTTTTTATAACCTTTTACAAAATGTTATACAAGAGAAGAAATTGCAATGCAAACCCTCAAATTCACTATTTGATGTTGATCATATCTTCTTTTCTCCCCTTGATCTTAAGCAAGATCAAGTGACCCAAGAACTCTGATTGATCCTTCGGTTACCGCTACTCCCGTGATAGACACCACCGTTCTTCAAGGCTTTCACTCGGCTGAATCCAACCGCAAGCGTCTTGTCAAAATACCCTAAATCAATCCCGATCTTGGAGGGAAAAACCCCAATTGGTTTTATCAATGAAACCCCCAAAGATTCTCAACCCAATCAAGATTTCACAAACCCTAACTTGGACGTTATCAATCTCAATCTAGATCATTCAACAAGAATGATTATGTATAATTATTGAATGTATGCAAAGGAGAAGAATGAAGATGAAGATAAATATTTGTATATTCTTCAAGTTTTAATGTTTTGAAATGAGATGCATGAATGTATTTATATGTGTGAGAAAGAGGGAATATAATAGAAAATTCGTGCAAAGAATAACAGTGTTTTTTAGCAAAAAGAAGCTATGAGTTGACCTATAGAAATTCTTGTGTCAATGCATGAAGGCTACAGAGATATGATTTGTGAAAACACAAATTATGCGTCGAACTATGAAGTCACGCGTCGACTAATAGAAGAAAAATTGCTTCTATGTGTCGACCTGTAACACGGGTGCGTCGACCTATACTGACCATAAAGGTTTCTTTAAAAAATGAGTCTTCATGCGTCGACCTATAGCAACCGTGAGTCGGCGCATGCTGAGTGAAATTAATTTCCCAATTTTTATTGTGCAGTATGAGTTGACATGTGGTTTTCAACTCATTTTCATTGTGTTTTCAATTCATTTTCATTGTGTCTTAGTCCACGTGCGCTTACCTAGTCTTTGGTTCAACCTTGTAATTAGATCATTAAAATCCAATACATACATCCATACTTTCTTCCTAAGTCCTTAACATTTACATCCAAATATTTGCAAGTTTGCTTCTCACAAGTTTAAGTTAATATTTCTTTCATTAGTAATCAAGTTGTTTAAAGATATGTGTAAGATTGCATTTCCATTTTGAAGGAGTTTCTACACCATTCTCTTTAGGATTAAAAGCCTAGAGTGTGTTGGTATACCTCATGTGTATGGTTCTATGTGTCAAGTTTGTACCAAAGAAAGTAGGGATTAATATAGCTTCATTGCTCATTGGTGTGATTAATCGCTTTCTTTAGAGGTTTATAAGAAAGAGAGAAAAGAAAATTGCATTGAAATGGTAGTCTATACATGTATCAGAGCTTTGTTACATTGCAAACTAATTGTTGTTTAAATACATTTGAAGACGCAACCAAAAGGGAGCCTAAAACCTAAATATTCTAAGTCTTATTCTTCAAATCTCCTTTATAGGAACCTTTGCCATGCCCAAACTATCTTCCAAAGCCTATCCCGATCTCTATTCTCTCCGAATCAACCCTTAATCCTTCGTGCGTATCCGACATTAGAAGCCTTTGTGCCAACTTCCAAGATTTGCAACCTGGTACCAAAAGGGTAAGATTTAGTCAAAATGAAGCCATGTTACATCATGATCATTACATAAATAAGGCATGCAAGACAGAAGATTCATGATACAATGCAACTTTGGAATTCACAAAATACTTGAAGGATGAAATAAGAAGCACAAATATCAGAGGTTTTGTTTCTAGTAATCGCAATATTTGCTGACAGTGAAAAAGAAGGCCAAAATTGGCTCCATTGACTTGAATCAATAAGCACATCATTCAAAGTTCTTAACCCAACTAGCCACGAATTATATCACTCCCTTTACCTCCACATTTCACCTGCAACAACAACAGGCACACACAATCAGCAAGTACATTCAGAAATTAAAAACAGCAGTGCACAATCACCATACAAAAGCAGGTACAAAAAGAAAAAACATGAGTCACTCATAAATACCATCATGTATGACCAAGGTTTGGAGGGACCACAAGCAACTCGTGTACTACACAATTGGAATTACAATTAGAAGAGAATCAAAAGGTACAGAAAATCAGCGAGACCACACAATCAAAAAGCACAATCACACCAAGAAGCATATTCAAACGGAAGATTACGTTTTGCACTCCACTCCCTAAAATATCCCACAAAATCAGCATATGATTCTTTTCACTCAAATCATTCGCACGAGCTAAATAAAATTCACACAAATCAGGTGAAATGGAAATGCAAACTCAAACGTATCAAATCCATAGTTTTAAATTGCGGTCCGCAACCGCAATTGCACCCGCAATATTGCGGATGCGGTTGCCACCGCAACCGCATCGGACCGCAATTGCGATGTGATTTCAAAATTACGCCTCCGATAATATTTGGAACCACATCAGACAATTACAATTATGTTTCTTCGTATATTTTCATAAAAAATCAAAATATTAGAATCCTATAACTCAATTTACTTCTTATGCAATGAAAAAACTTAACATTAAGTGTTTTTCAATATTGTATTTCAAACACCTCCTTATAAAAATTCACAACGCAACGCCCGCAATGCGGATCGCAGTACCTGCAATGACCGCAACTACAACACCCGCAGCCGCAACCACATCAGCAGCTGCAACCGCAATTTAAAACCATGATCAAATCCTCAATTGAATCCCTATAAATAAAGCTCATTATTCCCTTCATGAAGAACAACAATTACCTTAAAGAAATGCTCCAGAAATAACCCTCTAACACCTCACCCTCAAAGCTTTCACAAAGAAGGGACCTCAGATTCATCATTAGAATCTGAGTATACCTAGAGCTAAACCCATCACAGCAGAGATAAACAACAATTACGCAAAGCCATAGCAGCATAGCTAGGAAGAAGGAGACGAAGAAGTGAAGCAGAAGGAAAAGTGCTTACCGAAAATCATCATTTAGGTCGTCGGAGAAGAAGATCGTCGGACTAGCTCCGACCACATAAGATCCTACACCCTTTATGAAATTTCTTAACGCCATGATGTTTGCTTTGATCCCTTGAATCCTTTCCCTGTAGAAATCGTGTAATCGTTGTTGTTTGTAAGATGATTTGGGGTTTTGGTTTTAACGTGAGATTGGTGATCTTTTTAGGGTATTTTTGATGTTTGTCATGCTTGATTTGTGTTTAGAATAACTACTTTGGGTGGGTAAGAAGGTCAGAGTGATTTCTGGGTTTCTCACGGCGGCGTCGCCGTGATGTTCTTGGCCGCCGCCGTGGATCTTCATCACCACCACCGTGGAAGCTCATTGTTCATACAGGTTTAATTTTTTATTGGGTTAATTTTTTTAGAGAGAGGGAGTGAATAATGAGAGATAGGAAGAGTTTTAAATGTTTATTCTCAACGTTACTTTTTATTTATGGTTGTTTCCCTGAGGCAGCCTGTGTTGACTGTGACATGTGGCTCCGTCGATGGACATGTGTCACCGGTCCCTCACCCCTATTCCAATGAATTCCCTGCATATATCTCATTATGTTACCCTACTCCAGCGTTTTGCCACCTTCGGATTTATAGACGAGTCAGATTCCAAGATCTGACGGTCCTGGCTATGTCTTGTAAGTCAAACGAGTTGACTGAGAGTCTAGAGGACTATCCTCTAACGTGTGGGCCTCCCTGATGGGCCTGTTTACTGTTTACACCGCCCTTTCATTTTCTTTCTAGCCCATCTAACTTTGTTTTTATTTACTTGTTTATTTCTTTACTATTTTTTAGTTATTTTAATTAACTGTATTTTTTCTAATTATTCATAAAAACATAAAAAAATTATTATTAATTATGTTAAATATATTCATTTAATAGTAATTAATTAATTTTTTAATTAATTTATTAAATATTTATATTTAATTTAGTTAATATTTTAGTTAATAGTTTTGTATGGCTTAGTGGTGTGATCTTTAATTGATTGTCTTGGTTATGTCATTATTCATCCTATATGTTTATGCCATGATATATTGATTTTATCTCACTTACATAGACTAAACTATTTTCAAACTAATTACTTGGACAAAAGAGGGACCATTGGAGTCTAGCATTCCATATGGTATCTTTGAACGATCTTTGGAAAGTTCGTTGTCCATCAAACAAAATTTCATAATCAATCGAATGAAAAAGATGTCGTTGGGATCTAGCATCCCAGTAATGCCCCGATTAATTGGTTGCAAGGACGGCGTCTCGTTTTATCAAATAGTCGTCATTCTCCCTAAAATACTCAACAAATGGAACCTCAATTTCTCTCCCCCGTGCGATCGAAACCCTTCATGTACCCTAATCTGATTCAATCATTTCTCAAACCTTTCTCAAACAAACTACGAAAGAAGAAGGTTCTTTGAGTCTCGCATTCCTTGCATCTTCAAATGAATGGCTCTAGAGGCACATGCTTCAGGTTGTCTTTCATTCAAACTTTCGTTTCTAAAACACTCAACCTTTCTCAAAACCTTTCCAATCAAATCACGAAAGAACTGAGTTCTTGGAGTTTTGCATTCCTTGGATTCTTGAGTGACTGCTCTCGAGGCACGCCCCTTGGGTTGTTTGTCATTCAATATTTCGTTTCTAAAACCTAAACAATCTCGTAGTTCCACAAACTACGGATGCTCTGATTCTTCATTCTCGTCCAAATGAAGATACGTAGGCACAAGGGCCCCAATCCTTGGCGAGCTACCTTTTTCTTTTTTCACCTTTTGCTACCTTCCGTCCCATCTACCTTTTTTCTTTTCTTGCGTCTACCTTCCACCTTTTTCTTTTTCTACCTTCTGTTTTAGCTACCTTTTCTTTTTCTCATCTAAACCTTCTCCCGTAGCACGAACTATGAACGGTCTGATAATTCATTCTCGTCCAAATGAAAATACGTAGGCACAAGGGTCACAATCCTTGGCGAGCACCCTAATCAAAAACCACCCATCTCCCCTCAGCAATCAAAGACCTTTTATCGTACCTTTTCGCATTACTCCCTCAGAAGAAAACAAACAAAATTAGCTAACATGTATCATAAATCAAACTAAGAGGTTCCCGTTGAGTACAACGAACGTAGGGGGTGCTTATACATTCCCTTTATGTAACCGACTCCCGAACCCAGAATATGGTTGCGATGACCATGTTCTTATCTCTTTAAAGGTTTTCTCGATATTTTCCTTTCCTTTTTTGGGATAAATAAAGTTCGGTGGCGACTCTGTCCGAACCATTCTTCTGTGCCTTTTGCGCGAAGGTCGTATTTCATTTTTTGAGGTGTGACATATGAGTCGACCTATAAAATTAATTTTGACACATAACCTTGTTTTTTACTTAGGAAATGACTCTAAACTGATAAGAATGATTCTAGGATGATTATGCACTCCTAGTCATGAAAATGCACACCTAGACTAAGAAGATACAATCAAATGTATGCAAATACTAAGTGTCCTAGTTTTGACATCGATCTTAACATACTACTAGAAGAGAAACGCACTCACACACTCCCCCTTTTTTATGATGGCAAAACTTAACGAAGTATTTGATGTTTAAAGCTCCCCATGAATATGTGCACCACAAATAGATGACTTCGTCTTCGTTTACTTCTCCCCCTTTGACAACATCAAAAAAGAGAAAAAGCACCCAAACGTGAGAAGCATAAAGTAATCTTTCAAACACACATAAAGCACTCATAGGTGTTTGCAAAAGAAATAGAACATCAACACACATTCACATATAATGACATTAATGATGAAAATGCCAAAACATAAATAAACAGAACAACCCAAGCACAATTATAACAAAATCATAAGATTCATACAATAGTTATATGAGTGTTCATAAAAGAAAATACATAAAACACAAGAACAAAAAAACCAGAAATGCATGCTATGATGATTTTTCCACAACATAGTTTTTTACTTTAGCGACCTCTACCTCTAGGATAAAGTCTCCCCCCTCGAACCAAGCTTGTCCATCATGTTCATATTGAGCATCCATAAAGTCACACATCTCCATGTAGAACTGCATACAGTGATCGTGATTTTTTTCATGATGAATCACGTTATTAATACCAGTAGATGTATATTCATGATGGAATGCCATGTTTTCCCTTATTTGACTGAATTGTGTGGTGGCATATGATGAAAAACTTTCAAAATCTGTGTCCTGAGCATTCAAAATTATCTTGAACTAATCTGAAGCGCTTCGCCTGAGCAGCCTCAAATTTTCCATGCCATCGGGTATCTTCTTCATAGCGCTTTTGTTATTGAATGCACATATTTTCCAGCATGGTGATAATGGTGGATTTATCACCATTTGATCCATCTCTGGAATAAGGCACATAGGACGTACCGTGCTCAGTCCAAGTGTTTTGTTGCCACCGACCCCATCCTTGTTCATTAGTAGGTTGTTGGGAAGGAGATCCTTGCAGCCAAGCCTCATCATCTTCATGATTCGCATCAAGTATTTCATTATCAACTTTATGAACATTTTCTTCCTCCGGTTGTTCCTCATTTTCTGGAGTAAATTCAGCCGGATCATCATAGTTATAGATGATTTTTCCCGAGCCCTTCCTCTGATAATAGTGGACCTTATTGGCCCTGTCCTAAAAGTAGCCCATAAGAGTCATTGTTGTTTTGCTAAAGGAGAGATTTGGCACTGCTATGATAAAATAATTCAAAATTCTTTGAATCATTGAGCCATAACACAAGGATGACCCTTTTCCACAATCATTAAGAGCAAACATCCTAGACACAAAGTAGTGAGACCAATTAAGCCTTATCTTCTTTTGAAGAATATAAAGTAGATGTACCTCAGTATGATCGATTCTAAAATGTCCTCCTTTCTTAGGATGAAAAATGTGAGAAACAATCCAATGTAAGATACGAGAATCTCTTTTCAAGTATCCAGTAGTCACAGTATCTAGATTCTCACCAGACCTTGGGGCCTTGAGCATGGAATTTAGATGAGTTTTCCAATCATGCTTAATAGGCTGATCTTGATCAATCACACATGGATCATGATTTTGCATAGAAATGGCAAACAGAGTTTTCCAAACATACCTAGTGATGTGATATGAGTCTTTACCCATTTTGAACCAAAACGTATCATCGTCTTTTGTTTCCAAACCAGCATAGAACACTCAAACCAGGTCCTCATTGTAATTAGTACAACACTCTAAAAATAGATCAATTTTATGATATTTCATGATGTTAACAACTTCAGGAATATTTAGTCTATCAATTACCTTATGGTAATAAACATGTTGTTTCACAACCGACCTATTCTTGTGAAACTTTTTTAAATCTTCTACACAAGAAGGATGGAGTAGTGAAAGAGAATTTATCGGAATAGATGTAGAAGTTATAGCAGCGCTCTTGCCTTTGTTACCTCTAAGAGCCATTGAAACTTGCTACCCACAAGGTGTTTGATATAATGTTTAAATGAGTTGAGCTTGAATTTGAGAACAGTGAGAGATATCCACTTGTCTAAAAGTGTGAATGTTGCTTATAATCACCCAACAATGAAGAAAATAAATCAAAATACAGCCCAATTTTGCAAATAATGAGGTTAGGTATATTGAGTAGAAGATATTGTGAAGGTTTAGCTTTGGGTTAGAACAATACCAATTGTGAACCTTGTGTTGATAAAGATGTTAGGTACGTGATTAGGCTGAAGAAGTTTAAGAGAATTGTGTTGAGGCTTTGTTAGAGATTGAATGTGAAAGGGTTTTTGGAAGAGGTTTGAGTTTTAAATAGGTTTAAGGAGTTTAAAGTGAGAGAATGAGTGGACAAAATATTATTGTATACAAAAATACGCGTGATGCATCGACTTTAATGTGTCGTACAATGACCTATGAGCCAAAGAGACTTGAAAATTTTTAGCGATGTGCTGACTCATACGGGCCATGCGTTGATGCATATTGTATTAAAGTTGAAAAAAATTTGAATTGTACAGTGTGCGTCGACCTGTAGGATGGCATGCGTCGATGCATGAAGAGAAAAAAATAATGGGTCTTAAACTTGTAGCTTAAAGGTCGACCTATAAGTCTTATAGGTCGATGCATGGTGTTGCAATTTAAAAAAAAACATGTAAAACTCTCATTTTTCATGAATGAAATGATAAATAACATGCTCAAATACGAATAGCATAAAAAACTTCAAATGTAAGGAATTAATGGCATGAAATATATGTGATGAAGAAATCAAACATGATGTCATTATAAACATATAGATTGAAAAGCACCCAAGGATAATCAATGAAATTTTTGGAAGTGAACAACCATGAAGTTTATCATACATCAAAATATATCACACAATCTTAGATCATAAACATACAATCAAGTAAACGAGTCATAGATAAGCAAAAAACACTTAAGACTAAAAGGATTATTAGAGAACGATATTACCTCGTAAGATGATAGATGAATAATGCACTCATATAAAATAAACTTTCAAATGAAGGTTAGAGCAAATGTAAATAGTGTATGCAACAACATATATTAGGAAAGATTTGAGATATCGAGAATGCCCAATTATCGACCAATATTAAAAAACAACTCAATCGATAAAGGTTTTGTAAAAATGTCAGCAAGTTGATTTGTACTATCAACATGCTCAAACACGACACCGCCTTTTTCAACATGGTCCCGTAGGAAATTGTGACGTATATTAAGATGTTTAGTACGAGAATGTAGCACTGGATTTTTGGTTAGGTTGATCGCACTGGTATTATCGCACACTATCAAAATACGTTGAAGTTTAATATCGAAGTTAAGTAATTCTTGTTTGAGACATAAAATTTGAGCATAACAACTACTGGTTGTGATGTATTCCACCTCTGCAATTGACAAAGCAACAAAGAACTGTTTCTTGTTATGCCAACTAACTAAGGAGTTTAAAAAGATGTGGCAAGTTCCATTAGTATTCTTTCTATCCAATTTGCAATCGACAAAACCGGAATTGGAGTAACCAACCAAACTGCAATCGCTACCCTTGGAAAACTAAACCCCATACTTAGAAGTACCCTGAAGGTATCTAAGGATGTGTTTTATAGCTTTTAAATGTGATTCCTTAGGAACAGATTGATATCGAGCGCACATGCACACACTAAACATTATGTCAGGCCTAGATGCAGTAAGATATATAAGTGATTCAGTCATACCTCTATACCTTTTCACGTCAACATTCTTATTGTTTTCATCCTTGTCCAAGTTTCCATTTGTGGGCGTGTCAATTGACTTTGCATCTACCATTCCAAAGCGTTTAAGCAATTCTTGGCAGTACTTAGTTTGACACATAATATCCCTTATTTGAGCTGCTTGATTTGAAGTCCAAGAAAGTAATTCAACTCCCTCATTAGACTCATCTCAAATTCGCCCTGCATAAGCTTAGAGAAGTCTTTGACCAATTTCATGTTAGTATAACCAAATATAATGTCATCAACATAAATTTGAACTAGAAGAGAATGTTTTCCTTGACGCTTAATAAAAAGTGTTATATCTACCTTCCCTAGAGAGTATCCTTGATCAAGGAAAAACTTACTAAGTTGCTCGTACTAAGCCCTAGGGGCTTGTTTGAGGCCATACAAAGCTCGTTTTAGTTTATAAACATGATTAGGATACTCATGATTATCAAAACTGGAAGGTTGTGAAACATACACTTCCTCATTTACATAGCCATTAAGGAAAGCATTTTTGACATCCATTTGAAATAATTTGAAATCTTTAGAACATGCATATGCAAGTAAAAGGCCTATAGCCTCGAGGTGAGCAACATGAGCATAATTTTCCGCATAATCTATGCCCTCCTTTTGGTTATATCCTTGAGCCACTGATCGGGCCTTATTCCTAGTTATCACTCCATTTTTGTCTAGTTTATTTCTAAAAACCCACTTAGTGCCAATGATTTGATGATCTCGCTGAGGTGGGACAAGGTCCCACACATCATTTATTTTAAACTGATTTAACTCATCTTGCATGGCCATCAACCATTGTTCATCAATCAATGCATCTTTTGCGTTTTTAGGTTTAACTTGTGTAACGAATGCAAAGTGATAACATAAATTACTTAGCTTAGAGCGTGTTGTCACGCCTTTGGTGATGTCTCCAATAATGTTGTCAGTTGGATGGTCTTTGGAAGACTTCCAAGCTAAAGTAAGTTCATCCACTTTAGTTGGAGTCTCATCCTTCTCCTTTTCAGAATCGTCATCTTCCTCCTCCTCAGGTTTCACCGCTTCAGGTTTATTAATTCCCTTTTCAGTGTTTGAGTATGTCTTTTGAAGATACACCTGCATCATGAAAAGAAATACATTTCCCAACATTTCTAGGATAAGATTCATCAAAAGTGACATGCACACACTCGTCAACAGTAAGTAATCTCTTATTATACACTTAAGCCTTGCTTAACTGAGAGTATCCAAGAAATATACCTTCGTCAGTTTTTTCATCAAACTTTCCAAGGTTATTCTTACAATTATTTAAGACAAAACATTTGCATTTGAAGACATGAAGATGTGATAAATTTGGATTTCTAGCTTTTAAGAATTCATAAGGTGTTTTGTTCAAAACATGACGAATAAGTGTCCTATTTAAAACATAACACGCCGTGCTAATAGCATCGGCCCAAAAATACTTTGGTAGACTACTCTCATTAATCATAGTTCTTGCCATCTCTTCTAATATTCAGTTTTTACGCTCTACAACACCATTTTGTTATGGAGTTCTTGGAGCGGAAAAATTATGTTCAACGCCATGTTTATCAGAATAATCCTCAAAGCGGTGGTTTTCAAATTCACCTTCATGATTGCTTCGAATAACAAATATGTTTGAACTTAGTTTATTTTGGGATAACTTTGCAAAAGATGTGAGAGCTGAAAAAGTCTCATCTTTACTGCAAAAAGATAGTCCAAAAAATCTAGAGTAATCGTATATTATAACAAAACCATAGTACTTTCCACATAAGCTTTTTGTCCTAGAAGGACCAAAAGATTCATATGGAGAAGCTCAAGAGGTCTAGAAGTTGAAACAATATTTTTGGATTTAAAAGAGACTCTTGTTTGCTTTCCCATTTGGCATGCATCGCATAGTTAGTCTTTTAAAAATTTAATTTTTAGTAGACCGATTGCTAGATCTTTTGAGACCACTTTATTGAGTAGATCAAAGTTAACATGTGCTAAGCGTCTATGCCATAACCAAGAGTCTTCACTCATGGTTACTAAACACTTAATACTTGTCAATGATACATCATCCAAGTCAAGCACATAGATGTTGTTAACCCTCAAGCCCTTAAACTAATAATCCTTCTTTTTATTGTGTTCAATTATGCAACAACTATTTATAAAAGTTATTTTATAGCCTTTGTCGCATAGTTGACTAATGCTAAGCAGATTATGTTTAACTCCTTCAGCAAGTATTACGTCAGAGATAGTAGTAAAATAGGGATTACCTACACTACCTTTACCAAGTATTGCACACTTGTTATTGTCTCCATAGGTCATAAAACCCTTCTTCTTTGGCGTGAAGTCAATGAATATGGAAATGTTACCTGTCATATGCCTTGAGCAACCACTATCAAGAAACCACTTTCTTTCCATGGAGCCAATACATTCAACCTAAAAAATTAAACAAGAGTGATAGGTACCTAATTTTCATTGGGTTCTTGAGAGTGAGTGAAAATATTGTTGCATTTGGGAATCCATTAAAATACACCTTTAGGAACCAAAAATATCCTATATTTTAATTTAGCAATGGTATGGCCTTTCTTACAACAATAGTGACAAGTCAAATGATGATGTGAATGAATTTCGCTATTAGATTCCCTTACAGAAAAATCATACTTCTTATATGACACATTTTAATATCTTTTGAATTTTGTAAGATTAATAGCGAAGGTAACCATTGGTTCTAAAACCTTGTTTAATTTGGCTTTTAGAGTATTAACCTCTTTTTACCAAATGTGACAAGTTTCACAACCAAACCAAGAAGATTTCTCTTCCTCAACATCAACTTTTGAAGCATCTAACATGGATTGCTTAAGAGCTTCCATTTGTTTTTCAGTTTCTAAAACTTTGGCTTCTAAGTGTGAAAAATATCTTTTTTTTTAAAGCAAACCCCTTAAAAGCATCTACAACTTCACCATATAGATTTTCAAAAGCAATTTGTAATTCAGAAGGAGACATTTCATCAACAGGTTCATATTTAGAATGACTTACATTTTTCTTCTTACGATGAAGGGTCATGAGACAAAATTTTGCATCTTCATCACTTTCACTTGAGATTCCTTCACTTGAGGACTCACTATCACTTTCCCAAGCTATGTATTCTCTTTTAGGCTTGCTAAACTTCTTGTATTGATCCTTACATTTATCCTTCTTAAGTTGTGGACAATCCAACTTGTAATGTTAGACTTTACCACAATTAAAACATGAACCTTTGGACTTTACTTTCTTATTTTTATCATGCTTTGAGGAGTTAACTTGTCTTCTAAAGTTGATGAGATTGTTGTCAAAGTGCTTTACTTCATTTCTCTTAATGTGTTTATGATATCTTTTAACAAAAAGCCTCGTTGCTTCATCATCTGACTTCTCATTATCACTCGTTCCACTATCATCTTGTTATTTAGTAAAAGACTCAGAACTAGAAGCCACAAAAGCAATTGACTTCATGCCCACCTCCTTTCCTTGTTCTTTTCTTTCTTAACCTTCTTCTCATGCTTCTCTAAGCTAATGAGCTCCTGCTCATGTTCTTCAAGCTTGCCAAATAAAGTAGTATTTTCTAATGCCAATAGGTTGTTAGTTTCCTATGGAGGTGAGCTTAGGTTTCCATTCCCTATTAAGTGTCGTAACCCAAAATTTGACCTCCCCTTTTGCCTTTTGCATAAGCATGTGCATTCGCATCGCTGGAATACGCACTAACATTTTTTCTCTATGTTTTTGTTGCAGCAATATTCAGTTTTTTAAAGCCCGATTAATCATATCCTCACAAGGTCATCACATCATCAACATAAGCAAAATATAAGGGTTTCCATGCCTATTCTTCAAAGCAAAAGGGTGAAAGTCGAAACCATGGCCATAACACTTGTTTTTAAGCAATTGCCACTTTGCTAGGCAAAATGAAGTAATCGATTACCCTGTGTAAATTGGCATATTCTGCTGCATTTTCATGACAGCAACTTTTCACTCTCCATTCTCTTGTGGTTTATTTTATTCTATGCATTGTGTGGAATATTCTAGACATTTCAAAATCTTTCAAGACACTTCAAGGCATTTATTCCAATACATCACTTTGAATTAAGACTACCATGTAACTTCATTTCCAAGCATGAGGACCATTTAATTTTGGACTTGCATTGGGATTGCTCCACTGAGTTAACAAATAACTAACTGAGTCAACTTCCGACTCAGTGAGTTAAGTGTAACTAACTCTAAAGCTAGCTCCAAAGCAAGATCCAAAGCACATTCCAAACCTAGCCTACTCCAAAGTTAGCCTCTATATAAATAAACCCTCACCATTTCACAAAGGACCTTCGATCATTCTCACAATTCTTTACTCTTCACTCTCTCATTTCTCTCAATTTTCTCTGCATTTTCTGCAACTTCTTCACATTCATCTTCATTTTCTTCCCAAAACCATACTAGAGCTTAATTCTCACCATTCAAGAGTAGCAAATTTCACATTGAAATTGCTTTTCTCTTGAGCTTAAACCTCCATCACATTGAATTTCTTCTTGGATCTCTACAATTACAGCAAGTTCTATTTCAAATCAAGTGATCGATTCAATCGTTTCGGTGCAAATTCGATTTCAAAGCTTTTATCGCGTTTTGATCGGTTTCGCTACGATTTTATCTCAAGCTTGGAATTCTCTGGTTTTCTTTGCTTCTTCATACATTTTACTCACAACAATCACCAAGGTAATTCTCCGCCTTATAGGTTGGTAATTCTTGCTCGATTCTCCGCCTTATAGGTTGGTAATTCTCCGCCTTATAGCTTTCTGTTGTTGATTAATCATGTGATTGTTTGATCTTTTATCGTCATGTTTGATGCCTTCAATTGATGATTAATTGCTCCTACTTGATGTAATTTTCATGCACAAATGCATGCCATAACATGTGGATGTTTGGAAAAGTGATTAGTTGCTGGAAGTGCTTTTTGAGAAGCTGTTTTTTTGCCACTATTACAGTGGTAATCGATTACTTGTATATGGGTAATCGATTACCCTGCCTTTTTTCCATGTTTTTATGAAGTTTTCAAGCCGTAATCGATTAACCAGATGCAAGTAATTGATTACCACTGTGACAAAAAGGTGTTGCACCCCAAAATTTGCCCTCCTTACTCTAGTACTAACTGGCTTATGTTTCATTTCATTTTTGCATTATCATGTGTGCATATCATTGGTTCTCAGCATGGGGTCAAGGTGCCTGAGGCAAGTTCAAGAGGAGAAGATGTTCTTCAAAGGGTCAAGCAAGAGAGTTCAAGTGGATCACTTTCTCCTAACCAGTGCAGAAATTAGGGTTTTGAGATTCTTGGGTTTATTGCTCCAATGGGCAAGCTTCTTGGGTTTTTATCATCACCAAATGGCATATCTTATCTTTGTTGGAGAGGATACACAGAGGAATTTGGATTTGGAGACTGTGTTATTTCCTCCTAAATTGAGGGTACCTAAATTAGGGTTTGCTATAAAGTCAATTTATTTCTGATTTTTTGGGCAAGACTTGATTCCATGGTATTCCTTGGGTCCCAAAGTATCTAGGAATGGAAGATTGTCCATCATTTTGGTTCAGGAGAAGTTCAATCGGCCAATGGATTGGGAATCAGGAAATTAGGGGAAAAGTCAACAGTGAGAGGGGAAGTCAACTGTGAAATTTTGAGGTTCTCTTCAAAGTTTTCAAGGTCTCACATCCTCATATGGCCTTCAGGGGTCAATTTTCATGCCATCTATCAAGAATCAAGGGTTGGTACAAAAGTTACTAAATATGGAAATGACCTATAATTTGAAAGTTTCCTTTTTGGGCAAGTTCCTACACTACATTTAACTTGACTTTTCATCATCAAAGAAGCTTCAATTGAATTTTTCTCCAACATGAAAGTTGAAGATCTTTTTCTCCTCTTTCCAACAAGTACTAGTGGGTCTCCATATCATTTGTGAAACCCAAGTTATGACCAAAAGAAGGCAAAGTAGTTTTTAGGGTTCCATTTTCACAACTTTTGCATTTTGGGACATGGTGACCTATAATTAATTCCATTGCTTCAAGGCACTTTTTAACATCAAAGGACAATCCATAAGGGTCATTATAGGCCTTTGAATCAAGTGAATCCATGGTATATTCTTCACTTATTCCCCATTATGCCAAATTGCCAAATGACTAAAAACTCATGAATCAAATGGTTTCAAGGCCCAAATCAAACTCAGGTGTAATTAGCAATTCAAACATGGGTGATCCATCATAGAATGTTTGGATATACATGCATGGAAGGAGGTATATCTCACATAATGTAAATTTCCAAATTTGTCCAAAACTCATTAAGTGGAGAATTTCCAAGGCCCAAATCATTATCAGTGAAAAACCCTAATGTATTTAAGCCAATTCATGCACTGGTTAGGGTTTTTTACACGTGACTTGAAGGAGAAAAGAAGCTTGAGCCCTAAAACTTCTCTTCATTGAATCTCTCAATCCACAAGGTTTCTTCCAAAAATTCTTCCACAATCTTCCTTCTTGGGATCCCCAGAGCATAAATCAATCCTCATTCATAGCTAAAAGCAAGGATTAGGAGTGCTTGACCTCAGGTTGGTGGTATTTTTCACGATCCTAAAATGCCTATTTTTCATGCGCATAATGGTGTGTGATGATCACTGATAACCCTGATATAATTTATTTTGATTTTGGACATGAATGGTGTGCATATGGTGTGTTTAAAGTTTTGAACCCTAACATTATTTCATACGTTTTTCATTGTGTGTTGATGGTTTGTGATTTTTGATGACGTATTTGTAATCCTCATGAAATTTTGGACGAAATGGTGTATTTGTTCGCGTTTTATGGGTGCTTTTAAGTTGCAAGTGATCGTGGGTGGCGGCCGGAGCTAGGGCTCCGGCGACTAGTGGAAGTTCCGGCGGCCAAGGGTTCCAATGAGGAAGACGTAATCCTCACCGTTCGTTCTTTTCATCGCACGGTCCATATTATGCCACGTTTTTTATTTTTGAATTTTTATTCTGATGATTGTGTGTTTATTACCCCACCATTGTTATCGTGTACATCTAATCATGTTCTTTCATTTCATTTACTTTTTATTTGTGTTGACTAATGTGGTACATTGGATGAATCGTGTGATGGAGATTGAGCCAACAAATTAATTAACCCATGTGCCTAGCACGTGGGGGTGTATCGTATGCAGATGGTTTTGGTGCGTGCGTGTGTTTGATGTTTATTGTGTGCATGAGATCTGAACCACTAATCATGAATACATTTTGTTTAGGTTGACTAATTGGTGAACGTTAGATTGATCAGACGGTGTGTATTGAGCCTGATCATTGACTAGGTCCATGCGTGCATTTTTCTCTCTTTTTGTTTTTTTTGATTAATTATTTGGTTTGGGCCTTCTGTTCGCACCCCCCCCCCCCTCTTTAGCCCATGTTCTTTTTCAACGTATTTGGGCTACTAAATGCACCCCCACGTTATTTCTCTTCTTTTATTTTATTTAATTATATTGTTTTCTTTTTATTTTTATTTTTAAAAAATAGTTTTTTGCATTTAAAAATTCCCAGAAAATTCATGCATCATATTTATAATTTCATAAAATTTTCACAAATTTTATTTTTTATTTTTATTTTATTTATATCTTCTGAATTAATTAATTGTTTAATTTCCTTTTGAATTTGTTTATTTTGCACATGTTACATTGTAGAATTTTTTTCTCACAGTATACATGATATTTAGAGCCCATTCTTTTTGCATTCATTCATCAACACATTGAATTGCATTAAAATATTTTTCTATCATTTTTTAAATCATTTCATATTGCATTTTAGTCCTCCTTTTTTGCATATTGAACTATGTTTCTCATCTGACTTGGCATAATTGTTTGAGTGACTAATATCTTGAATTTTTGCAGGAGTTTTTGATATGTTGTTTGTCTCTGGTTGAGCAATGTTGATAATTATTTTGGCAATTTTAGAAGTTGTTTCTCCAATTATGTGATTGCGCTTTGTTTGAGGTTTTCTTGTATGCATATTTCTGATCATGCCTGAGTTTTTGTTTGAGAAGGCACTTGTGCCATTGTTTTGGGATTGTGTCCTTGACTTCTTAATTCATGTTTGGATTGTTATAGGTTATTTAATTACTATTATATGTCACTGTTTGGGTTTCATTTGGTTTATTGTCACTTATGTCCGTTTGCACTAACCTTTTATGCAGGGGCTAAGGTAAGTTATTTAAGGGTGTGGATAATCATCCATACTCACTCTCACTCTTTCTGTCTCTCATCTTTTCCTTTCTTTAGGCTTAGGTTGTCGTCAAACCTCGCTAACCGTAGGTCACCCATGCATGATAACATTAGGACTCTTAGTTTCCCTTTAGAGTTTCCTTTGTGTCTTCTCTCTTCTCATCTCAAAACTTCTTGAAAATACTTAATAAGGATAAAGTGTATTGCGCACGAGCCTTAAGCGTGGGGAATGAGAAATGAGGGGCTTCCTCTCATCTTTCTAGAGTGCTTAGCGAGCGTCATGTCTTGGGACGATGCGTTAAGTATTCGCCCCTGTGCCCTAGACTTTGGTGCAATGCAACTTATGAACTAACTTAAGTCACTTCTGTCCTAAAAAATACAAACAAAATTCAAACCTTTTTGTCCTTCGGGATTGTCAAACTAAAGGATATTTTCAAAAAGGGTACGTTACTTTCCGTCTGAGTCGCAAACAGGCATCAACCCTAACTGCCGGACGCGAACTTAGCATCGCTCATAAAAAACACAAAAAGAACTTGGTCCAAACTACGTTGACTCTGAATTCCCCATTGCACAAAGGGGGTACGTAGGCTTGGGACGTCGACGTCCTACCGAGTCTGTATTTGTCTTCCCCTTCCGTTTTAGGACAGCCATAGATGATAGGATAACGCATCCTTAGAATAGACAACAAGCGTGGATCCCATCGAGTACGATGGACGCGTGGGGTGCTAGTACCTTCCCCTCGCGTAACTGACTCCCGAACCCAGGTTATGGTTGCGATGACCATTCTTTTCCCTCTTCCTCAGGTTTATGCGGTGTTCCCTTTCCCTCTCTTGGGATAAATTTACACGGCTGGCGACTCTGTTTTCCGCGCCACTCTCGCGTTTGTACCTGGATGAAAATCCTGGGAACAATAGCTGGCGACTCTGCTGGGGACTTCTGGTTGACCTATGTTGGTCCATCCCTAAGCGAGTCAATCCTAGCGCTTGCTTGTCTTTGTTCTCTTTGGGTGTCTTTGTGTTGGCTTTGCTGTGTTTGTTGTATTTTATTTTTACCGCATTTTCTGCATTGCATTTCATTTTTATTACTGTCATATTGGATACTGCTATGTTGTGTTGGCTGTTTCTGTTTTGCAGGTTGGGTGGTTCTAAGAGATAAGCCCAATACCCAGGCTTGAGTATACCCTAGGACTAGAGTGGAAAGTAGTGGGACCTACGTGCCCGCTTGGTATGTTTGTGTGTTCACGAAATTCACAACCAGACGAGGCTATCTTGGGACGCCTTCTAACGTGTGTGTCTTGCGCATGTTAGGGTGTTGATCTACAGCTGTCGACTCTGGTGACCGATCATCGAGGACCTTAGTGGAAACATCCCTCTTTAGTGGTGACAGTGGCAGACCACATCCTGTGGCAAACCCATTCGCACTCGAGGGCCCACTTTGGAACTCGCATAGGATGGCCCCTATCTTTTGAAGAGAATCAGTGGAGGCACTCCTCGATTGACAATAGTACTATACCCCGAGGGATGAATGTACTATTGTTTCTCGACCTCAGTGCCAGAAGCTGAGGACCTTCTGTTTTGGAGAATCAGTTGAGGCCTCCTCGATTGATGATGATGCCAAACCAGAAATGGTGAATGTATCATCATTTCTCGACCTGAGAGCCCGGGATACTGAACATCCTAGTACCCACATGTGAGAGGGGATGGGTGTTTGCAGGTTTGCAGGTAACCGAAACTTTCAACCTACCCGATTTTCTAGATTTCTCATCAGTGTTTGACTATTTGGGTTCCTGGTTATCTCAGTGGTTCGGTACTTTTGGAATTCTGGTTTTCTGGGTTGTGGTTCTCGTTCAGTTAACAACACAGCACATCCAGCAGTATTGCCTTGACCCCATGTTTGCATGAGCATATCATTTATCTTGCATTCTGACATGTTTGACATTTTTCAGGGCTTGCATCTTACTCTTGATTCCGGTTTTCGGAGGTTACCTTGACATGGATGCCCCGAGAAAGAAGACTGTTGCCTATTCGTTCCCAGATCCGACCTTGACATTGATTCACAAGCTGATTAGTATGGCAGGCCCCGGAGTTCGTACAGAGTTCAATGGAGGGTATGGGAGACTTCTGAAGTTTGTTTACAATATCTCCAAGTATGAGAAGGATGCCATTCATACACTTCTTCAGTTTTACGATCCGTCTTTGCGTTGCTTCACTTTCCCAAACTACATCTTGGCCCCAACGTTGGAGGAGTTCTCATTTATTTTGGGAATCCCCATCAGGCACGACATAGTATTCTTTTCTGAAGAACACCCCGAGATAAAAGAAATGGCTATTGCTCTTCATATTGATGAATCCGTTCTGAGCATTAATATTGAGGAAAAACAAGGAGTTAAGGGTTTCTTATTGAAGTTCTTGTTTGATCAAGCTTGTATACATGTTAAAGAGAAGAATTGGACTGCTTTCCAAGCTATTCTGGCTATGTGCATCTATGGGATTGTCCTGTTTCCCAACGTTCCTGATCTGGTGGATATGCATGCTGTCAGAATCTTTATTTCAAAGAATCCTATACCTACCTTGCTAGGTGATGTGTATCACTCAGTCCACTACAAGAATGAAAATAGGCGGGGAAAAACCGTGAGTTGTTGTCCAACACTCTTATCTACTTGGTTTCTGAGCCATTTCCCCGAAACTGGCGCCTTTGTTGATACGAAAGATTCTCTGAAGTGGTCAAAGAGGTTAATGGGCTTGACTGCTGACACATTGTCTGGTTCAACCGTGATTTGCTAGGAATAAAGATTATTTGTAAGTGTGGAGAATTCCCTAATGTACTCTTGATAGGGAGAAGGGGTGGAATTAACTATAATCCTTCCCTTGTTATCAAGCAGTTTGGTTATCCTTTGAAAGATCCACCTGAAGAGCGAGATGTCAGAGAGTCCTTATTCTTCAATGGTACTGAGGATCAAGAGATGATAAGAAGGGTTGTACACGCTTGGAAGCAGGTGACCAAGAAGGGAAAAACTTCATTCAGGAAATGTAACAACCGGGCTTTCCCTTCCTATAAAGAGTGGATTAAGAAGAGAGCAGAAGAGGAGCTTCTTCCCTTCCCGGTAGAACCACCATCTTACCCCTTGCTGATTGAGCCTCCTACCACAGTTGAGATAGAGAAGTTTAACAAGTTGTGGGCTGAAAAGGAAAAGCTGCGAGAAGAAAATAGTGAGCTACTAAGGGAGGTTTATCAGTTGAAACATGAGCGGGGTGAAGTTGTTCATACCGCCAAGTTGAAGACAGAGCTTCTTGCTAAAGCAGAAAAAGTCTAGCTGACATGGTCACATCCAGACAAAGTATGAAAAAAGCTCTAGATGGTATCAGTAAGGTTCTCGAGTCTAAGAAGGAGGAATTGGACAAGGCTTTGTTGAAAATTCACAGGTTCAATGATCACCGAGAAACTGCAATGGCCGAGAATAAGCAAAAGAAAGACGGTTATCTAGCTCAGATTAATCATTGAAGTCGCAGCTCAAGAAGAAAGACACTGAGATCCTATCAGGGGTATTCCAGAGACAAGGAGTCGAGGGTCGACTCAATGAAGCCATAGCCTCCATAGAGGAATTGAAGGTCCAAGCTGAAGTGAAGAGATCTAGACATGAGAGACCTAGCATGGATGACATTTCAGGAGAAGACGCTTGGGAGTTACATTGCCGATACTTGGAAGGGATCATGCATAGGAGAGACATTCTCATTCAAGAGCTAATTCAGAGACCGAAGCATCCCGACACCAGAAAGCTGTTCAAGGAAATTCAAGACTGGAGCAAGAAGTATAACGGATGGGGGGGATTGACACTTGTAGACTTTGATGACATGCCGTAGCTTTCTATTTTCATTCATTATTCGGACCACCGCCAGGCTTGTTGGTTGGGATCTTTGATTATTATGTTCAGACTTGTTATCTTGGATTTGTGATTGTTGACATTTGGTTTTCCTCTGGTTTTCTTAATATATGAGCAGAAGTTTCATTCTATATTGTTGTTAAACTGGAATCAAGGGGTGGATCGCCCTGCGAATATTCAAACATGTTCATTTGCATTTGCATATTCATAATCATTTTGCATGATCATTTTGCATAACAGGTGTTTATCTCCGGTATTCTTATCTTGTTCTAATCTCAGGATTGCAGATCAACACATTCACCGGTATCCTACCAGACAAAATCAGAAGAGATTCATGGATCAGCTACAGAATGAGATAATTGAGATGCGGACTCCCATGAACCAATTCATGGAATTAATGCAAGGTGTCGCTCAAGGCCAAGAGCAGTTGAGGACTCTCGTTCAGCCACTGATTGCAAGGGTTGATGAGGACGGTGTCGTTCATACTGGTGTTACTGGTAATAATGTTCAGAATGGCCCTCCGGGCGGAAGTATTCCTGTTGCTGGTGTTGTGATTCCTCTGGGCGGAGGAGAAAATGTTGTGATTCCTAATGCTGGGGGAGGTGGTATTGGTGCTGGCGCAGTTCATGGGCGTCAGTATGATGATGTTCAAGATGATACATTCTCTATCCCAGGTGGGGATGCTGGTCCCCAGATTGACAATGATCAAAGGCTCCGGTTGATTGAGGAACAACTAAGGGGTGTTGTGAATCAGGATGCTTTGGGTATGGATCTATAGGATTTGGGGTTGGTTCCAGGCGTTGTTATTCCGCACAAGTTTCAGACTCCCACTTTCGAGAAGTATAATGGTATGACTTGCCCAAGGACCCACGTGAGGGCATACGCGAGTAAAATGGCTGCGCATGCAAAGAATGAGAAACTGATGATGCATTGCTTCCAGGATAGCCTATCTGGGGCATCCCTGGAGTGGTACATGCAACTAGAGAGGAAGGATGTGCGTAGTTGGAGAGATCTGGCAGGGGCATTTATAAGACACTATCAATATAACACTGACATGGCTCCTAACAGAACACAGTTGCAGAACTTGTCACAGAAGAACAATGAGAGTTTTAAGGAGTACGCTCAGAGGTGGCGTGAACTGGCAGCAAGGGTTCAGCCTCCCATGTTGGAACGTGAAATGATAACTATGTTTATGGCCACCTTGCAGGGTCATTACTATGAAAAGCTGGTACCGTGTATGACTGGAAAGTTTGCTGATTTGATCTTAGTAGGAGAGATGGTGGAGAGCGGAATTAAGGCGAGAAAAATATCAGGCGGTGATGGGTCCTCATCTGGAGGAAGTAAGAAGCCTTATGCTAGTGGTTACAAGAAGAAGGAGGGAGATACAAACTTTGTGTCATCATATCATGGTAGAGATGGACCTCGTCAGAACTACAATCAGCAGGTGGCTTCTGTAACCATCCCAGCAGCACCTCAGCAGCCAGTAGTGTCTCAACAACAAAGTCAGGCTCTATACCGATCGCAGCCTCTGAATAGGTGGGATAGAAATTTTGAGACTCCACCTCTTCCCTACGCTCAGTTATTGCAGCACTTGTTAAAACTACAGTTAATTCAGAAGAGAACATTGGCTCCACCTACTGGTAATCCACCTCCCGGCTATGACGCCAACGCCCACTGCGAGTTTCATTCTGGGGCACCCGAACATCATATTGAGAACTGTAAAGCTTTTAAGCATAAGGTTTAAGATTTGGTGGATTCCAAAGCCATCAATTTCTCCAATGATGTTCCAAATGTGAATCAGAACCCGATGCCGAATCACGGTGAGCCAAGGGTCAATGCTATTATTATAGACTGTGAAGACTTAAGTTTGATTTCAGATGTGAACGAAGTCCAGACTCCCTTGGGTGTGGTGAAGGAAAGACTGTTGAAGGGAGGGGTATTTCCAGGCTGTGATGAAGGTTGTGTAGGATGTGTGTCGCAGCCGGGCGGTTGTGTTTTATTGAAAGCAGGTATTCAGAAAATGATCAGCGAAGGGATATTGCAGTTTGACAGGGGTTGTAGGCAGAATAAAGTTGCTGACAGAGAGATTGATGTTGCCACAATAACAATTCCATTCAAGACAATAACTATATCAGCGCCGACGAGACCAGCGCCGGTCACTATCACTGTTCCTGGACCAGTCCCGTATGAGAGTACCAAGGCTATCCCATGGAACTATGGGGCCGAGGTGTTTGTTAATGGTAAGAAGCAGGAATTGGAAGAGACATCAGCTGTGAATTCAGGGGTTGAAAATCTTGGTGAAGAAGGGGCTATCACTATGAGTGGTAGAGTCTTTATTCCGTCCGAGGATCAAGCTGGCAGTTCAAGACAGGACAAGGGTAAACAGATGATGGATGAGTCTGCACAGAGGCAGGAAGCAAATAATTCTATGACAAAGCAGGTTGGGGATACTTTCTCAGAAGACGTAGAAGAGTTTATGAGACTGATCAGGAAAAGTGATTACAAGATTGTTGATCAACTTCACCAAACTCCATCAAAGATTTCCATTTTATCCTTACTGTTGTGCTCTGAGGCACACCGAAATACATTGCTGAAGGTTTTAAATATGGCTTATGTACCACAGGAAATATCTATCAACCAGTTAGAAAGGGTTGTGGCTCATGTGAATGCTGGTAATGGTTTGGGTTTCACCGATTTAGATCTGACTCCGGCTGGGAGGAATCACAACAACGCTCTGCATATTTCAGTGGAATGTCGTGGTTCTTTAATGTCGCATGTGTTAGTTGATACTGGGTCGTCTTTGAATGTGTTACCAAAGAAGGCTTTGATGAAACTGGATACTCGTGGGTTGATTTGTACACTAAGTGACTTGGTGGTACGTGCTTTTGATGGCTCCAAGAGGTCAGTGTTTGGAGAGTTAGTTCTGCCAATCAAGGTGGGTCCTGAGATTTTCAACACCACCTTTTACATAATGGATATTCAGCCTGCCTATAGTTATTTGTTGGGTCGCCCTTGGATCCATGGTGCTGGGGCAGTAACTTCTACGTTGCACCAGAAGTTGAAGTATATGGTGGATGGCCACGTTGTGACTGTTTGTGGTGAAGAAGATATCATGGTGAGTCACTTATCGACCTTCACGTATGTAGAGGTAGATGGTGAGATACAGGAAACTTTGTGCCAAGCCTTTGAAACTGTGAAGATTCCCGAAGAACCTCCAAAGGCAGTCAGTCAGCCTGAGGTGGTTGCCCAACCTGAAGTCGTCAGGCAACCAGAAGTTCCAATGTCCTCTTTCAAAGAGGCGCGCGCTATAGTTGAAGCTGGTGGTTCTCAGAAGTGGGGCAGTGTCATTGATGTTCAAAGAAAGCAAGATACTCATGGGCTGGGTTACAAGCCACCTAGGCATTCTGAAGAGCCTCCCAAGTTCTATGGTCCAGTTTGTTTCACTAGTGCCAGTGTTTTCTTCGACAGAGTCAATGCTATTGAGGATGAAGGAGATAGTGATTGTGACATGGATGAGTGGATCCGTCCCTGCACCCCTAGTCAGAGTTTAGGCAACTGGTCCTCCGAGAAAGTCATCCAAGTGACGCGCCCGGAGTAATTTACTTTTGTTTTCTGTTATGTTGAATCCTACGTTCTGCCCAAGGCGTGGTGATATTTATTTGTAGGGCTTAGATGTTTTATTTGCTATTTTTATCATCAATAAAGGACGTTTTTTCATTCAAATATTTTGATCCCTGTCTTTCTGTTTTTACTTTTTGCATTAACCCACATCAAAATGGCAATGTGTTTTCTTGTTTGTTGCACTCATAATAAACATAAAACATCCATCATGCAGGTTTCTTTGTTCAGATTCCACCCATGACTTAGCTATGGCTCGATATGACTTCGACAATCCCATCTATCAAGCCGAAGAAGAGACTGACGAAGATTGTGACTTACCAGAAGAATTAGCCAGGCTACTGAAACAAGAGGAAAAGGTTATTCTACCTCATCAGGAGGAAG
Organism: Lathyrus tuberosus; assembly: GCA_022829125.1. Lineage (NCBI taxonomy): Eukaryota > Viridiplantae > Streptophyta > Magnoliopsida > Fabales > Fabaceae > Lathyrus > Lathyrus tuberosus. The sequence continues at coordinate 705,050 of JALAZF010000089.1, read as the reverse complement.
TTGAGACTATTAATCTGGGAACCGAGGATGTTAAACAAGAAGTAAAGATTGGGGCTACTTTGGAAGACACTGTTAAGGGAAGATTGGTTGAGTTGCTTCGAGAGTATGTGGATATCTTCGCCTGGTCTTACCAAGACATGCCCGGGCTTGACACTAACATTGTTTCACACCGGTTGCCGCTTAAAGAGGGTTGTACTCCAGTCAAGCAGAAACTAAGAAGGACGAAACCAGATATGGCTGTCAAGATCAAGGAAGAGGTTCAGAAACAGTTAGACGCCGGATTTCTTGCTGTGACAAATTATCCTCCGTGGGTTGCTAATATCGTACCGATACCTAAGAAGGATGGGAAGGTCAGGATGTGTGTTGATTACCGAGATTTGAATAGGGCGAGCCCGGAGGATGATTTCCCGCTCCCCCACATTGACGTGTTAGTAGACAATACTGCTCAATATTCTGTGTTTTCTTTCATGGATGGCTTCTCTGGGTATAACCAAATCAAAATGGCCCCAGAGGACATGGAGAAAACAACATTCATAACACCGTGGGGAACATTTTGCTACAAGGTAATGCCCTTTGGATTGAAGAATGCTGGGGCAACCTATCAGCGGGCAATGGTGACTCTCTTTCATGATATGATTCACAAGGAGATTGAAGTCTATGTTGATGACATGATTGCGAAGTCACAGACAGAGGAGGAACACTTGGTAAACCTCCAGAAGTTGTTTGAAAGGTTGAGGAAGTTCCGATTAAGATTGAATTCGAACAAGTGCACTTTCGGCGTGAGGTCTGGTAAATTGCTGGGATTCATTGTTAGTGAAAGAGGTATCGAGGTTGATCCTGCAAAGATAAGAGCCATACAGGAGATGCCTGAGCCAAGGACAGAGAAAGACGTTCGAGGTTTCTTGGGGAGGTTGAATTACATTGCTAGGTTCATCTCTCATCTGACAGCCACGTGTGAGCCAATTTTCAAGTTGTTGAGAAAGGATCAAGAGGTCAGGTGGGATAAAAATTTTCGAGAGGCGTTTGAAAGGATAAAGACGTATTTGCAGGAACCTCTAGTCCTTATGCCACCGGTGTCCGGAAGACCGTTGATTATGTACCTTACGGTTCTTGAGAATTCGATGGGTTGTGTGCTCGGTCAACACGACGAGACAGGTAGAAAAGAGCACGCTATTTACTACCTGAGTAAGAAGTTCACTGATTGCGAATCAAGATACTCTATGTTGGAAAAGACATGTTGTGCGCTCGCTTGGGCAGCCAAGCGCCTGAGGCAGTATATGTTAAACCACACAACCTTGTTGACTTCGAAGATGAATCCGATTAAGTACGTATTTGAGAAGCAATCACTTTCTGGAAGGATAGCCCGTTGGCAGATGGTTTTGACAGAGTACGATATTTAGTATGTTTCTCAGAAGGCCATTAAGGGAAGTGTTCTGTCAGAATATCTTGTTGAACAGCCGGTCGAGGATTATCAGCCTATGAAGTTTGAGTTTCCAGATGAGCATGTTATGTTTCTGAAAATGAAAGATTGTGAAGAGCCTCTGCCTAACGAAGGGTCTGAGATTGGATCTCAGTGGAAGATGATTTTTGATGGGGCCGTCAACTCATATGGTAATGGAATTGGGGCAATCATTACAACCCCGAAGGGTTCTCATATACCTTTCACTGCCCGGTTAGCATTTGTGTGTACCAACAACGAGGCGGAGTATGAAGCATGCATCATGGGGTTAGAAGAAGCAATTGATCTGAGAATTAAGAACCTCGATGTCTATGGTGATTCCGCGTTGGTAGTTAATCAGAGTACAGGAGAATGGGAGACTCGTCAGGAGAATTTGGTGCCTTATAACAACTACACCAGAAGGTTGTTATCGTTCTTTGACAGAGTGGATTTTCACCATGTGCCCCGAGCTGAGAATCAGATGGCTGATGCTTTGGCAACGTTGGCGTCCATGTATAAGGTGAACCGTTGGAATGAAACTCCTTCGATTAGAATCATGCACCTGGACAGACCAGCTTTTGTGTTTGCAATTGAAGATGTATCAGATGGCAAACCATGATATCATGATATTAAGGTTTTTCTGAAAAGACAAGAGTATCCAGAGGGTGCCTCCACCAAGGATAAGAAGACTATGAGAAGGTTGGCAGGAAACTTCTTTCTGAACAAGGATTATGTGTTATATAAGAGGAACTTCGATATGGTTTTGCTACGTTGTGTTGATGAACACGAGGCAGGATTGTTGATGGAGGAAGTTCACGAGGGTTATTTCGGTACTCATTCTAGTGGACACACCATGGCTAGAAAGTTGTTGAGAGCAGGATATTACTGGATGACTATGGAGTCTGATTGTTTCAAGTACATCTGAAAGTGCCATAAATGCCAGATTTATGCAGATAAGATGCATGTACCGCCTACGCCTCTAAATGTGTTGTCATCTCCTTGGCCTTTTGCAATGTGAGGCATAGATATGATTGGAAAGATTGAGCCCACTACTTCCAATGGGCATCGTTTTATTTTGGTTGCCATTGACTATTTCACAAAGTGGGTGGAGGCAGCCTCGTACGCCAACTTTACCAAGCAAGTGGTAGCCCGGTTTATAAAGAAGGATATCATCTGTCGTTATGGGGTCCTGGAGAGAATCATTACTGATAATGGCTCGAATTTGAACAACAAGATGATGAAGGAACTATGTCAGAGTTTTAAGATCGAGCATCATAATTCTTCTCCATATCGTCCGAAGATGAACGGTGCTGTTGAGGCGGCGAATAAGAATATCAAGAAGATTGTGCAGAAGATGGTGGTAACGTATAAGGACTGGCATGAGATGCTACCTTATGCCCTACATGGTTACCGTACTTCGGTGCGTACGTCAACTGGGGCAACCCCTTTCTCATTGGTATATGGTATGGAAGCAGTTTTACCCTTAGAGGTCGAGATTCCATCTTTGAGAGTTCTGGCAGATGTGAAGCTTGATGAAGCTGAGTGGGTACGTTCTAGATTGGATTAGTTAAACCTTATTGAAGAAAAGAGATTGGCAGCCATCGCACATGGTCGGTTGTATTAGAGCAGGATGAAGCACGCCTTTGACCAGAAAGTGCGTCCTCGGAGTTTTTAGATAGGTGAATTGGTTTTGAAAAGGATCCTTCCTCCTCAGACAGATCACAGGGGCAAATGGACTCCAAACTACGAGGGGCTGTATGTAGTCAGAAAGGTTTTCTCTGGTGGAGCCTTACTACTTTCAACTATGGATGGCGAAGATTTTACATCCCCTGTGAACGCAGACGTAGTCAAAAAATACTTCGCATAAAAGAGACCCGCTGGACATAAAAAGAAAGTCCAGGCAAAAAAGGGGCATCCCGGCGAACCATAAAAAGGAGAAGGTTCGGGCAAAAATTAGGGATAAAATGTAAAAAGAAATGTGTAAACCCGCAAAGTTGAAAACCTGAAAAGGCGACTTTGGCAAAAATGGGTATCCCGATGGATTGAAAACCCGAAAAGGGCGATCCAGGAAAAAGTTAGGGATCTATAAGCGAAAGGCTATGGTCTGCGTTCGATCTGTGAGCACTTTCAATACCTGGAAATTCTGAAAGAAAGGAATCAGTATAGTTAGTCTCTTCAAAGGTCAAGACATTGGTGGATAAGCAAGACATATGGGCCATAGCTGAGTCGAATCATGGTGGATATCTGTTCCCACATTGCCAACATGTGTATTTTCTTTTTGCTTTTGCGCAATTGCCTCTTTTTAGGAATTGCTTCCTATTGTAAATGCCTATTTACAGGCCACTTTTCTCAATAAAATATTCATTTCACTCAAAGAGCTTTCCATTGTTTGTTTTACTTTTACTATTTTGTTTGCAAAAAACGTCCTATATTTTTTATAAACATTGCATATAAAACTTCGAGCTCCGCGGAGCATAACGAAAAGCAATAGAAATTACTTAGGCGTTAACGGTGATAGTCATGTTGTGGCATATTCTTTTGTTGTTGTTTGACTTGCAGGGCAACAGGATTGTATTTCCCCAGCAGTTTGCTTTCCCCAACATTGAGATTGCACTTTACTCAACAGAGCACACCTTCTCAGCAGGAGACTTGGGAAGTATTTTCTCCGGATCAAGACGTTATTTCCCCACAGAACCAAGGTGCTCACTTCCCCCATCCAGTCAGGAAGCGTGCTTTCACCGACGATGTCATATTCTAATCCACACCAAGATGGGGACAAAGCCATTCTCCCCATAAGCAGGCTAAGATCAGCAGTATCCCCAAGCAGGATGGTATTACGGACAGTTTTCCCCAAGCAGGATGGTGTTATGGGCTGGCATCCTCCAGCAGGTTCTGAGCCCGTTTGGTTATTGGAAATCCTCAATAACAGACTTCCGGTTCCGTTATTGGCATTCATTCTCAACTCCCCCAGCAGAGGAGAAATCTCAGGTTTTGGATAAAAGACAGGTGTGGCCCCCAGTAGTTCTTTCGGGATTTCTTCCCCAGCAGGAGACTCAGGGAAGTATTTTCTCTGGATCAAGATGTTATTTCCCCACAGAGTTAGGGCGTTCACTTTCCCCAGCCAGTCAGGAAGTGTACTTTCACCGACAACGTTATGTTCTAATCCCCAGCAAGAAGGGAGTAAAGTCATTCTCCCCATCAGCAGGCCAAGTTCAGCAGTATCCCCAAGCAGGATGGTATTATGGATTATTTTCCCCAAGCATGATGGTATTACGGGCTGGTATCCCCCCAGCAGGTCCTAAGCCCAATTGGATATTAGCAATCTTCAGTAACGGACTTCCGGTTCCGTTATTGGCTTTCATTCTCAACTCCCCCAGCAGAGGAGAAATCTCAGGTTTTGGATGTTACCTTCAGTGAAAGATAGGTGTGGCCCCTGGTAGTTCTTTTGGGATTTCATCCCCAGCAGAAGTTGTTGATCCGAAGAGTCGATCAGTATGACCCTTCCCAGCAGAGTTCCTGGATTCAGAGGACAATTTATTTTTGTCATCCCCAGCTGAATTGGTCTTTTCTCTCTGGCATTTATTTTGCTGGAGGGACCCCTTTTGCATATCATAGGCATTAGCATTGCATCCTTAAAACGCGTAGCATTTCCACTTTGTGTGGAGCATTACGGCAAAATTCAAACATTTGCATTTGAAGCATAAGCCAGGTTTGATACTTTCTTTGCCAAATCTCTTTCCCAGCAGAGATGGCACAACTCAGGAGATTTTGGAGGGATGCGTTCCTCATACTTGTGCTCCCCGGCAGAGTCTTTTATTTAGACTTCTCCTTCCCTAGCGGAGTCATCTTATCTGTGGACCGTGAGTCCGTTAGAAGCTTGCCGTGGTTTGTCCTTTCTCTTCAGTGGAATCCAGTTCACGCCTGGTATTCAATTCTTGCTTGAAGATTTTCTTCGTCAGTTCCCTTTATCAGCAGGGATGGCATTTATTTTGCTAGTTCTCTTTATCAACAGAGATAGCAATCCTTTGAAGATTTTCTTTCGTCAGTTCCCTTTATCAGCAGGGGTGGCATTCGTTTTGCTAGTTCTCTTTATCAGCAGAGATAGCAATCCTTTGAAGATTTTCGTCGTCAGTTCCCTTTATCAGCAGGGATGGCATTCGTTTTGCTAGTTCTCTTTATCAGCAGAGATAACAATCCTTTGAAGATTTTCTTTCGTCAGTTCCCTTTATCAGCAGGGATGGGATTTATTTTGCTAGTTCTCTTTGTCAGCAGGGATAGCAATCTTTTGAAGATTTTCTTCGTCAGTTCCCTTTATCAGCAGGGATGGCTTTTGTTTTGCTAAGTTCACTTTATCAGCAGAGATAACAATCTTTTGAAGATTTTCTTCATCAGTTCCCTTTATCAGCAGGGATGGCATTTATTTTGCTAGTTCTCTTTATCAGTAGAGATGGCAATCTTTTGGATATTTTCTTCGTCAGTTCCCTTTATCAGCAGGGATGGCATTTACGTTGCTAGTTCTCTTTATCAGCAGAGATGGCAATCTTTTGGATATTTTCTTCGTCAGTTCCCTTTATCAGCAGGGATGGCATTTACGTTGCTAGTTCTCTTTATCAGCAGAGATGGCAATTCTTTGAAGATTTTCTTCGTCAGTTCCCTTTATCAGCAGGGATGGCATTTATGTTGCTAATTCTCTTTATCAGCAGAGATAGCAATCTTTTGAAGATTTCTTTCGTCAGTTCCCTTTATCAGCAGGGATGGCTTTTGTTTTGCTAGTTCTCTTTATTAGCAGAGATAGCAATCTTTTGGATATTTTCTTTCGTCAGTTCCCTTTATCAGCAGGGATGGCATTTATTTTTGCTAGTTCTCTTTATCAGCAGAGATAGCAATCTTTTGGATATTTTCTTTCGTCAGTTCCCTTTATCGGCAGGGATGGCATTTATGTTGCTAGTTCTCTTTATCAGCAGAGATATCAATCTTTTGAAGATTTCTTTCGTCAGTTTCCTTTATCAGCAGGGATGGCTTTTGTTTTGCTAGTTCTCTTTATCAGCAGAGATAGCAATCTTTTGGATATTTTCTTTCGTCAGTTCCCTTTATCAGCAGGGATGGCATTTATTTTTGCTAGTTCTCTTTATCAGCAGAGATAGCAATCTTTTGGATATTTTCTTTCGTCAGTTCCCTTTATCAGCAGGGATGGCTTTTGTTTTGCTAGTTCTCTTTATCAGCAGAGATAGCAATCTTTTGGATATTTTCTTTCGTCAGTTCCCTTTATCAGCAGGGATGACATTCATGTTGCTAGTTCTCTTTATCAGTAGAGATAGTAATCTTTCGAAGATTTTCTTTCGTCAGTTCCCTTTATCAGCAGGGATGGCATTTGTTTTACTAGTTCTCTTTATCAGCAGAGATAGCAATCTTTCGAAGATTTTCTTTCGTCAGTTCCCTTTATCAGCAGGGATGGCATTTATTTTGCTAGTTCTCTTTATCAGCAAAGATAGCAATCTTTCGAAGATTTTATTTTGTCAGTTCCCTTTATCAGCAGGGATGGCTTTTGTTTTGCTAGTTCTCTTTATCAGCAGAGATGGCAATCTTTTGGATATTTTTCTTCGTCAGTTCCCTTTATCAGCAGGGATGGCATTTGTTTTGCTAGTCCTCTTTGTCAGCAGGTATAACAATCTTTTGAAGATTCTTTTCGTCAGTTCCCTTTATCAGCAGGGATGACATATTTCGAGATTCCTTTGTCGGTTCTCTTTATCAGCAGAGACGACGTAACTTGGGAGAGTTGGTTTCACTTTATACCTAACATAGCTAGCACTCATCCGTATTGTGATAGTACAACATTTATGGCTAATTCTCCAGTGGAGGATTGCAAATTTCTGGGTTCTTTGGTATTCAATCTCCGTGCATCCTGATTGTCTGAAAGTCGTCACTATCATACCCTCAGGACCAAGTTGATTGAATAGGGGCAGCTGTTGCACCCCAAAATTTGCCCTCCTTACTCTAGTACTAACTGGCTTATGTTTCATTTCATTTTTGCATTATCATGTGTGCATATCATTGGTTCTCAGCATGGGATCAAGGTGCCTGAGGCAAGTTCAAGAGGAGAAGATGTTCTTCAAAGGGTCAAGCAAGAGAGTTCAAGTGGATCACTTTCTCCTAACCAGTGCAGAAATTAGGGTTTTGAGATTCTTGGGTTTATTGCTCCAATGGGCAAGCTTCTTGGGTTTTTATCATCACCAAATGGCATATCTTATCTTTGTTGGAGAGGATACACAGAGGAATTTGGATTTGGAGACTGTGTTATTTCCTCCTAGACTGAGGGTACCTAAATTAGGGTTTGCTATAAAGTCAGTTTATTTCTAATTTTTTGGGCAGGACTTGATTCCATGGTATTCCTTGGGTCCCCAAGTATCTAGGAATGAAAGATTGTCCAACATTTTGGTTCAGGAGAAGTTCAATTGGCCAATGGATTGGGAATCAGGAGATTAGGGGAAAAGTCAACAGTGAGAGGGGAAGTCAACTGTGAAATTTTGAGGTTCTCTTCAAAGTTTTCAAGGTCTCACATCCTCATATGGCCTTCAGGGGTCAATTTTCATGCCATCTATCAAGAATCAAGGGTTGGTACAAAAGTTACTAAATATGGAAATGACCTATAATCTGAAAGTTTCCTTTTTGGGCAAGTTCCTACACTACATTCAACTTGACTTTTCATCATCAAAGAAGCTTCAATTGAATTTTTCTCCAACATGAAAGTTGAATATCTTTTTCTCCTCTTTCCAACAAGTACTAGTGGGTCTCCATATCATTTGAAAAACCCAAGTTATGACCAAAAGAAGGCAAATTAGTTTTTAGGGTTCCATTTTCACAACTTTTGCATTTTGGGACATGGTGACCTATAATTAATTCCATTGCTTCAAGGCACTTTTTAACATCAAAGGATAACCCATAAGGGTCATTATAGGCCTTTGAATCAAGTGAATCCATGGTATATTCTTCACTTATTCCCCATTATGCCAAATTGCCAAATTACTAAAAACTCATGAATCAAATGGTTTCAAGGCCCAAATCAAACTCAGGTGTAATTAGCAATTCAAACATGGGTGATCCATCATAGAATGTTTGGATATACATGCATGGAAGGAGGTATATCTCACATAATGTAAATTTCCAAATTTGTCCAAAACTCATTAAGTGGAGAATTTCCAAGGCCTAAATCATTATCAGTGAAAAACCCTAATGTATTTAAGCCAATTCATGCACTGGTTAGAGTTTTTTACACGTGACTTGAAGGAGAAAAGAAGCTTGAGCCCTAAAACTTCTCTTCATTGAATCTCTCAATCCACAAGGTTTCTTCCAAAAATTCTTCCACAGTCTTCCTTCTTGGGATCCCCAGAGCATAAATCAATCCTCATTCGCAGCTAAAAGTAAGGATTAGGAGTGCTTGACCTCAGGTTGGTGGTATTTTTCACGATCCTAAAACGCCTATTTTTCATGCGCATAATGGTGTGTGATAATCACTGATAACCCTGATATAATTTGTTTTGATTTTGGACATGAATGGTGTGCATATGGTGTGTTTAAAGTTTTGAACCCTAACATTATTTCATGCGTTTTTCATTGTGTGTTGATGGTTTGTGATTTTTGATGACGTATTCGTAATCCTCATGAAATTCTGGACGAAATGGTGTATTTGTTCGCGTTTTCTGGGTGCTTTTAAGTTGCAGGTGATCGTGGGTGGCGGCCGGAGCTAGGGCTCCGGCGACTGGTGGAAGTTCCGGCGGCCAAGGGTTCCAATGAGGAAGACGTAATCCTCACCGTTCGTTCTTTTCATCGCACGATCCATATTATGCCACGTTTTTTATTTTTGAATTTTTATTCTGATGATTGTGTGTTTATTACCCCACCATTGTTATCGTGTACATCCAATCATGTTCTTTCATTTCATTTACTTTTTATTTGTGTTGACTAATGTGGTACATTGGATGAATCGTGTGATGGAGATTGAGCCAACAAATTAATTAACCCATGTGCCTAGCACGTGGGGGTGTATCGTATGCAGATGGTTTTGGTGCGTGCGTGTGTTTGTTGTTTATTGTGTGCATGAGATTTGAACCACTAATCATGAATACATTTTGTTTAGGTTGACTAATTGGTGAACGTTAGATTGATCAGACGGTGTGTATTGAGCCTGATCATTGACTAGGTCCACCCGTGCATTTTTCTCTCTTTTTGTTTTTTTTTATTAATTATTTGGTTTGGGCCTTCTGTTCGCACCCCCCTCTTTAGCCCATGTTCTTTTTCAACGTATTTGGACTACTAAATGCACCCCCCACGTTATTTCTCTTCTTTTATTTTATTTAATTATATTGTTTTCTTTTTATTTTTATTTTTAAAAAATAGTTTTTTGCATTTAAAAATTCCCAGAAAATTCATGCATCATATTTATAATTTCATAAAATTTTCACAAATTTTATTTTTTATTTTTATTTTATTTATATCTTATGAATTAATTAATTGTTTAATTTCCTTTTGAATTTGTTTATTTGGCACATGTTACATTGTAGAATTTTGTTCTCACAGTATACATGACATTTAGAGCCCATTCTTTTTGCATTCATTCATCAGCACATTCAATTACATTAAAATATTTTTCTATCATTTTTTAAATCATTTCATATTGCATTTTAGTCCTCCTTTTTTGCATATTGAACTATGTTTCTCATCTGACTTGGCATAATTGTTTGAGTGACTAATATCTTGAATTTTTGCAGGAGTTTTTGATATGTTGTTTGTCTCTGGTTGAGCAATGTTGATAATTATTTTGGCAATTTTAGAAGTTGTTTCTCCAATTATGTGATTGCGCTTTGTTTGAGGTTTTCTTGTATGCATATTTCTGATCATGCCTGAGTTTTTGTTTGAGAAGGCACTTGTGCCATTGTTTTGGGATTGTGTCCTTGACTTCTTAATTCATGTTTGGATTGTTATAGGTTATTTAATTACTATTATATGTCACTGTTTGGGTTTCATTTGGTTTATTGTCACTTATGTCCGTTTGCACTAACCTTTTATGCAGGGGCTAAGGTAAGTTATTTAAGGGTGTGGATAATCATCCATACTCACTCTCACTCTTTCTGTCTCTCATCTTTTCCTTTCTTTAGGCTTAGGTTGTCGTCAAACCTTGCTAACCGTAGGTCACCCATGCATGATAACATTAGGACTCTTAGTTTCCCTTTAGAGTTTCCTTTGTGTCTTCTCTCTTCTCATCTCAAAACTTCTTGAAAATACTTAATAAGGATAAAGTGTATTGCGCACGAACCTTAAGCGTGGGGAATGAGAAATGAGGGGCTTCCTCTCATCTTTCTAGAGTGCTTAGCGAGCGTCCTGTCTTGGGATGATGCGTTAAGTATTCGCCCCTGTGCCCTAGACTTTGGTGCAATGCAACTTATGAACTAACTTAAGTCACTTCTGTCCTAAAAAATACAAACAAACTTCAAACCTTTTTGTCCTTCGGGATTGTCAAACTAAAGGTTATTTTCAAAAAGGGCACGTTACTTTCCGTCTGAGTCGCAAACAGGCATCGACCCTAACTGCCGGACGCGAACTTAGCATCGCTCATAAAAAACACAAAAAGAACTTGGTCCGAACTACGTTGACTCTGAATTCCCCATTGCACAAAGGGGGTACGTAGGCCTGGGACGTCGACGTCCTACCGAGTCTGTCTTTGTCTTCCCCTTCCGTTTTAGCATAGCCATAGATGATAGGATAACACACCCTTATAATAGACAACAAGCGTGGATCCCATCGAGTACGATGGACGCGTGGGGTGCTAGCACCTTCCCCTCGCGTAACCGACTCCCGAACCCAGGTTATGGTTGCGATGACCATTCCTTTCCCTCTTCCTCAGGTTTATGCGGTGTTCCCTTTCCCTCTCTTGGGATAAATTTACACGGCTGGCGACTCTGTTTTCCGCGCCACTCTCGCGTTTGTACCTGGATGAAAATCCTGGGAGCGACAAAAGGTAATTTTTGTGTTTTTTCAAGCTTGTTTGACATTCCTTCCTCATTTAACTTCCATGGTTTGATATGCTTGATATTTGTGGATGTTTTATGAGCTGTTTTGCTTCTGTTTGAAGCATGTATGCAAACTTTCTATGCACGATTTATCAATTTTGGAATTGTTTGCATTCTTGACATTGTATGAGCATGTTGATTCTTGCACACCTTTTGTCACATGATAACATGATTTGTGATGCATTCTAATTAACATTTGGTACTGGCTTGAAATTTTGATCATATTAAGTTTGTTCTTCTTGAGAAAATTTAATATTGTACAATCGATATTCCGCACGTTTGCTTTGACAATCTTCTGATCCGTTTGGAAGATTGTTGGTTGGATCATTCCATTGATCGATTGATCGAAACTTTGTTTTGATTAGTCAATCTCCCCTCCCTTCTCTCTTTAGGATCCTTTAGAGCCTTATTATCTTAATACCCTGCTGAGCCGGAGGTCTGCACGCCGCACTGGAGCACTGTACAAGTTGACGTTGTTACTCTATAGGTTTTAATTTCCGCACTATACTCTGGTGCTAGAGAAGGGATGAGAGTGGAGAATTCCTACACTCATTCTGATTATTTTGGCTAGGGAACAAATGACCCTGTTCCTGGAATAATCATCTCTATCTCCAGACTGTAGCATGTCTCAATCCCCAGTCGAGTCAATATTGATCACTCTTTCCCCTTTCAATCTCTCCTTTGATCAATCACCATTTCCTTAGTTAAAGATCTTTGTCATTTTGGTTTAACAAACTCCTTTTAGTTTAACACCCTTTCTTTTGGTCAATTATTGTGTGCTGGTTTCCCAAAAGAGTCGTAATCATTCTTTCTTTGGTTGATCCTAGTCATTCTATTAAAATCAAACGCTTTTCTTCCCCAACGAAGTCTCAGTCTCTTTCTTCGGTTAATCACAGTCTTCCTGTTAATCACTGAATCCTTAGGAAAGCTAGTAACCTTCTCTTGGTTATCCCCTTTGATTGGTTAACCACTGCCTGTCAATTAAAACACCAATTTGCACCCTTTCTAAGTTAACCATGGTTTGTCTGTTAACATGCTGAGCTTGTTGAGTTAATCACCTTCTCTTGGTTAATTACTCATTTCTTTTAGGTTAATCACAGTCTTTCTGTTAACACCAAATCCCCCATCGGTTAGCAACCTTCACTTGATTCCACACCCGTCCTTTAGGTCACAACCTTCGCTTGGTTCCACACCCGCTCTTTCGATTAACCACTGCTTATCAGTTAAAACACCGAAATCCCTTCAGAGTTAAACACCTTCTTTTGGTTCAGTACTTTCTCCTTTTGGTTCATCACAGTCCGTATGTTGACACCAACCCCTTTTCCCCCCACCAGAGTCATACTCTCTTCTTAGGTTAACCACTGCCCGTCAGTTAATATACCGAATCCTCAGCAAATCCTACTTGGTCTCGATTCAATATCCCTTGCATTTATTCTCTTGGTTTCGACGCCAATCATTTTGTTTATTCCCTAATAAAGTCACTATTGCTCTTTTGCTTGCTTATCCTCTTGGTTTTGACACCATTCCTTCATCTTATCCTCAGCAGAATTACTACTATTCACGTGTCTTTATTTCTTAGTTTCGACACCAATTCTTTTGCATTCCCCAGTGGAATCTTTCTACCTTTTTTTGCTCTTGGTTCTGACAGTATTTTCCTCTCTTTTTCTGTCGGTGTTCTCCGAACAACGTAGGCTCTGAATTCCTCATTGCACTATGAGGATACGTAGGCATGAGATTGCTAAATCTTGGCGAGCCACCCTCTTCCACCTTCCCCTTTCTTTTTCCTGGTTCCATGAACTACGGCGCTCTGATTTCCTCATTGCATTATGAGGGTACGTAGGCACGAGGGCCCTAATCCTCCGTGATCACTCTCTTTCTTCGTCTCTTCTCTCTCCTCTTTTTAGTTAGAAGCCTTTAGATATATAACCCATCCAAGCCTAGAATCAAGCGAAATGGTTTCCGTCGAGTACTACAGATGCGTAAGGTGCTAGTACCTTCCTTTTGGATAACCGACCCCCTTACCCGTTTCTCTTCCCTTTGGGTTTTATCGATATTTTCCCTGTTCTTTTAGACTAAATAAAGTCGGTGGTGACTCTGTTATATCTTTGAGTGTGTGATTCACTCAGGTATAATCCCATTATCTTCAGCTGGCGACTCTGCTGGGGAGTTCTTGCTCTTGCATGTTGGAGTCTTGTCTAGTTTTGCTTGTTTCCTGGCTAGCTGGGACTCCCCAGCTTCAGCTGGCGACTCTGTTAGGGAGTTCTTGCTTTACAAGTTGGGGTCTCGCCTAGTTTTGTTTGTTTTCTTGTTTGTTTGGGTGTTTATCTTTTGCGTTATTCTCGCTTTATCTTTATGCTTTAATTTGCTTTATCGTTACGCTATTTACTGTATTTCTTTACTGCTTTGAATATTCATATGTTGTATATTATGGATACCTGCTATATTCTCTGCTGTTGTTGAGATGGGTAGATATTATTGGAGAGATAAGCTCTATCACCGGGCTTGAGCATGCACAAAGGATAGAACGTGGATAGTCCTATGGTTTAGGAGACCTTCTAGGGACCACCTTGTTGATTTTGGATCACACCTGTGAGAGGGATATTGGGTTTTTGCAGGAAACCAAGACTCTTCATACCTTTGTTCTCTCACACACGCCAGATTATTTTTGCACCGACACAGTTTTATATATGCAGATATCCAGATTATTCAGAATTAATTATTCAGACTGTGCTTGGCTTCTTGATTCTTGTGTTGCATATCATTTCATCATGTAAATTAATTTTTGCATGTGCATTTCCAAGTTATTCGAAGGCATATTTCTTTGTTGACATAATTATAGATATGAGCACTGGTTGCAGAGGTATCTTTAGCTACAAGTTTGTGGAGCCTAAGCTGAAGACTTTGAGAGATTTATCATCCCGTGTGGTTGAAGATAACATAGGGGTTTCTAAAGATGATTATGGTAATCTATTGGCCATCCTTAACACTGAAGTCAACATCACTGCAATTCATACACTTGTTCAATTCTACGACCGGCCACTTAGGTGCTTCACATTTCAGGATTATCAGTTAACACCTACACTTCAGGAGTACTCTCATACCTTAGGGGTTGAGATCAGGGATCGGGTTCCTTTTGTCTACACCAGCGGTTGTCCGAAGTTTCCCCTTATTGTTGAATCTCTTTACATTAGTAAGAAGGATGTGGAAGCTAATCTCAAGACTAAAGGAAATGGTATTCGAGGGTTTGCTTCAAAGTTTCTGGTAGACAAGGCTATCTATTTTGCTAAAGTTGGAAGCTGGAAGGATTTCAACGCCGTTTTTATTTTACTGATATATGGGATCGTTTTGTTTCCGAGCATAGAGGATTTCGTAGATCAGGTTGCCATCAGTATCTTCTTGTCCAAGAACCCAGTTCCCACACTTCTTGCTGATACCTATTATTCTATTCATTCAAGGAATGAAAAGAAGAAAGGAACCATTTTCTGCTGTGCTTCTATGTTGTATCATTGGTTCATGTCTCACCTTCCGCAGAAGGGTCTCTTCGTCGAGAATAGGGAAAATATCAAGTGGTCTCAACGGATCATGTCTCTTACTGCTGATGACATCTCTTGGTATTCTCGAGTCTTAGACGATACTAAGATCATTCTTCATTATGGTAAATTCTCCAATGTGCCTTTCTTGGGTACAAAGGGTAGAATTAACTACAATCCAAGACTTACCTTCCGACAATTGGGATATTCTATGGTTGACAAGCAAGATCCTGAGGTAGTGGAAGAGTTCATCTTTCATGAAGGGGTTGATGACATGGGGTTACTGAAGAGGTTTAGTACCGCTTGGGTACAAATTCACCGTGAAAGAAGATCCGGTTTGAGTAAGAAAAATTGCATAGCCAAGGAAGCTTACACACATTGGGTCAAGGAACGAGTCAAAGAGATCTTGTTGCAATTTCCTTCCGAGCCTTCCATGAATGTCAAGCTTCCTGAACTTGCCATTGCTCCTCCATCTGAAGTCGACCAACTCAAAGGGACCATTGAGATGTTGAAGAAGGAGAATGTTTATCTTCATCTCAACCTTGATAGAGTCACATCCGATAAGGAAAACTTACAGATTGAGCTTCATCAGAAGAGAGAGTGTAACAGCCCAAATCGGTAAGAATATTTATTTAATTTATTTAAATATAATATTCGTGAATTTTCGGCGAATTTTGGTGGTTTGTGTTGACATTGGCATTTTGTGGAGTTTTGGTTATTTATTTAAATAATAGTATATAATATAGTATATATTATTATTATTATTAATTTAAATAATATTATAGGAATTAAGGGTAAGATGGACTTTTGAGGAGGATTAGTAAGGGTATTATTGGGAAAGCCCATTTTAGAAGCCCAAAGATTTAATAAAAAGGAGAATTTGAGAGGAATATGTTTCATTTGGTCAGAACATGAAAAGAAGGAAAAGGCGAGAGCTCTGAGGAAAAAGGGAAAAGGCTAGGATTCGATAAGGTTTCCAAGAACTCAAGAAAGAAAGCTTGGAATCGACAGTCTAAAGTATGGGGAGTATTGCCTTTCATTGTTTTCAATATAGGAATTCGATGTGTTTAAAGCTGATTTTGAGGTTTATATGGGTTTTGTGGGTTTTTGAGTAAATTGGTGTTTTAGGTCATTTTGTGGATTGATTATTAAGGGTTGAATTTAATCGGATAAAAGTAGGCCTTCGAGACTAAACCTTCTGTTGATGATATGTGGGATCTTGTAGAGAAAGGGATTTACGGGGTTTATGAGAATCTTTGGGGTTGTGAAGGTTTAGGTGATTTTAAGGTCAAGATAGTATAATTAATCGACCTAACAGTCGTAGGTTTTGTACCCCTGTTGCCATGATGCCTTAGGAATGTTTTGGGGATGTGGTTGAGGTAAAATGAGGTTGAATTTGTGAGGTTTTTGGGTCTGTTATGCTACTGATACGTAGCAGCGATTTCCTGAAATCGCGAGTTCGTAATGCGCGATGATTTTGTTTGATGATACTGAGATGAACTCTGATGGTGATTTTTAGTTCGCACGACGAACTTCCCAATGAATGACTTTGCAAAGCGAACAGAGGCAGTGAGGGAGACAGAGTAGGGTCCTCTGGTTTTTGTATGGGATTTTGGGGATTTGCTGGCAGTTCGCAAAGTGAACGCCAGAGCGAACGAGTTCGCAAAGCGAACATTCTAGAGAACGCCCGCTGTTTCGCGAAATTATGTTGTGGTTCTGTGATGTCTTGATGTTTTGATGCTGTGATCTTTCCGATGATTTACCATGATGTTATTGATGACTATGAGATGATGATTTTGTGATGTTTTGATGAATAATGGATGACATGATTAACATGAGATTTTTTATGGATGATGATGCACGTAATGACTTTTATTGATGATGATGATTATGACGTTGTGTATCATGCATTCATAGCATTTCAGTGAGTTAGACTTCGGTCTATTGAGGCTTCCATCCCATTGTGTGGATTTGAGGTGGTTTTTGACGTGCTCCGGCTCTTGTGTGGAATCGATCCTAATGTCGGGGATCTTTGGAGGGTGATGGCCTAGTGTCCATCGATTGTGACGATTGGTACCACATGCATGAGTCTTGTTGTGCATTGCATTTATTTGGCATTGATGTAGTTTATGATGTTGTGATTTCCTTGTGATAACCCTGAAGATGTTGTATATGACGATGACGCCATTTTATGCATATCTTGTTTTTATATTGATTATAATGAATTGTGATTACTCACCCTGCCTGTTTGAATGTTGCCTCCACGTGGGTAACGTGCAGGTGATCAGGCTTAGCTGTGGATGCCTTCGAGGACTTTTGGAGTTTATTTGCTTTTGGTCGATGTAGAGGGTCTTGCTCTGATATTGTAACATCGGGTTGGGCGTTGAGTCAAACCATGTTGAGTTATTATTTTTGTTGTTATTTGATTATTATGGTTTTTAATGAAAACCCTTTTGAGTTTGGATTATTGTGGTTATGGTGGTTCTGCTGCTATTTGATGGCTTTTGATTATTTTGAGGAAAACCCGTTGTTTACGGAGAAAATGTTTTATTTTGAGTTTATTGAGAAATGTGCACCCTTCTGAGGTGATTTTTACTCTGATAATTTGTGTATTTTGCCGTGTATTTTTGTGGGGTAGAAAATGGTGTTACATTAGTGGTATCAGAGCAGGTCGATCCGTCCGGCCAAGGTTTTACGTGATGTCAGTCCCCTGTCTGTCGACGAGTGTGTGTACACTGTCGATGTTTTGTTTCTTCTAACCTTATTGGTGGTGTGCATGATGGTTGGAAGAAATGATCGTGCTATCGCTGATGCATTGGAATGCTAATGTAGTGGCTCAACTCAATCTGAATGGTGGAGTTCAGGACGAGTTTCGTGCTTTGGAGAAGTTTCAGAGAAATAATCCACCGAATTTTGTGGGTGCTCATGATCTAGCAAGTGCATACAAGTGGCTGAAGGCGATCGAGAAGATCTTCGGAGCGATGGGGTGTACTGATGAGCAACAAGTTCAGTTTGGAACGCATATGCTGGAAGAAGAGGCAGAGGATTGGTGGGATAACACCCGTCAGAGACTCGTAGATGTTGGCACTGTGATAACCTGGGCTGTGTTTAAAAGGGATTTTCTGGGAAAGTATTTTCCTGAGAATGCTCGTGGCAAGAGAGAAGTGGAGTTCCTTGAGCTGAAGCAAGGAGACATGACTGTGGTGGAGTATGGTGCGAAGTTCGAGGCACTGGTGAAGTTCTGTCCGCATTATAACCGTGCTGATGCTGAAATGTCCAAGTGTCTCAAGTTCGAGAATGGGCTGAGACCAGAAATTAAGCAGGGTATTGTGTATCAACAGATCCGCAGGTATGCTGAGTTGGTGGACAAGAGCAGAATCTATGATGAGGATAGCCGAGCTCGATCTGCTCACTACAAGCAGTTGAGTGAGAAAAAAAGGCAGTATAGGGGGAAACCTTATACAATTTTAGTAGACAAAGGGAAGCAGAAGGCTTCAGAGGGGAAAAGATAAGTGGGGGAGCAGCTCCCACTTCTGGGAAGTGTTATAAGTGTGGCGAGCAAGGCCACCGTGCTGATGTGTGTACCAATAATGTGTTGAGGTGCTACAGGTGTGGCAAGAAGGGGCATAGAGCTACTGATTGCAAAGATGATGGTCCAACCTATTTCAATTGTGGGCAGAAGGATCACATCAGTACCTAGTGTCAAAAGCTGAAGAAGACCGCTACTGCCACTCAAACCAGTGGTCGGGTGTTTGCTTTGAGTGGTGCAGAAGTGCCAGAGAAGGACAACCTGAATCGAGGTACATGTCTTATTAATAATATCGAGTTGGTTACTATTATTGATACTGGTGCTACTCATTCTTTTATCTCGCTTGAATGTGCTAATAGATTGGGTTTGAAGTTATCTGATATGAATGGTAATATGGTAATAGAAACTCCAGCTAATGGTTCTGTTACTACCACCTTTGTGTGTTTGAGATGTCCTGTGACGATTTTTGAGAAGAGTTTTGTGATGGACTTGGTGTGCCTACCCTTGCACCAAATCGATGTAATCTTTGGAATAAACTAGTTGGAGTTCAACTTTGTTCATATCAATTGTTATAACAAGACTGTGGAGTTTCCTGAGTTTGGTGATGCTGGAGAGTTGATGTTCTTGTCTGCTAAGCAAGTGGATGAACTTATGGAAGACGAAGCCCTGGTGTTTGCAATGTTTGCATCGTTACATATTGATCGTGAAGCTGCAAGTGTCGACTTACCTGTTGTATGTGAATTTCCATATGTGTTTCCGGAGGACATCAGTGATTTGCCTCCAAAACGTGAAGTAGAGTTTGCAGTGGACTTAATACCAGGTACGAGTCCAGTGTCAATGGCTCCTTATCGGATGTCAGCTTCTAAGTTAAGTGAACTGAAGAAACAGTTGGAAGAGTTGCTTGAGAAGAGGTTTGTTCGACCAAGTTTTTCTCCGTGGGGTGCTCCTGTGCTGTTAGTGAAGAAGAAGGACGGAAGTATGAGGTTGTGTGTTGACTATCAGCAGTTGAATAAAGTGACTATCAAGAATAAGTATCCACTCCCGAGAATCGACGATTTGATGGATCAGTTGGTAGGCGCTTCTGTGTTCAGTAAGATTAATTTGAGGTCGGGTTATCATCAGATTCGTGTTAAGCCTGATGATATTCCGAAGACGGCTTTCAAGACGAGGTATGGTCACTATGAATACACTGTGATGCCATTTGGTGTATCCAATGCACCTGGTGTGTTCATGGAGTATATGAATCAGATTTTTCATGAGTATTTGGATAAGTTTGTGGTGGTGTTTATCGATGATATCTTGATATATTCTAGATCTGAAGAAGAACATGCTAAGCATTTGAGAACTGTGTTGCAAGTACTGAAGGAGAATAAGTTATATGCAAAGCTGTCCAAGTGTGAGTTTTGGTTGAAGGAAGTGAGTTTCCTTGGCCATGTGATTTCAAGTGGTGGGATTGCTGTTGATCCTTCTAAGATTCATGTTGTGTTACAGTGGGAGACTTTGAAGTCTGCTACCGAGATACGAAGTTTTCTGGATTTGGCGGGTTATTACCGCAAGTTTATCGAAGGCTTTTCTAAGTTGACATTACCTTTGACTCAGTTGACTCGAAAGGGTCAAGCTTTTGTGTGGGATGTAGCTTGTGAGGAGAGTTTTGTGGAATTGAAGAAGAGGTTGGCGACCGCTCCAGTGTTGATTTTTCCTAATCCGAGAGAATCTTTTGTGGTGTATTGTGATGCGTTGAAGATGGGTCTTGGAGGAGTATTGATGCAGAATGGACAAGTTGTTGCTTATGCTTCGAGACAATTGAGGGTTCATGAGAGGAATTATCCTACACATGACTTGGAATTGGCCGCTGTGGTGTTTGTGTTGAAGATTTGGAGACATTATCTGTTTGGCTCTAAGTTTGAAGTGTTCAATGATCATAAAAGTCTGAAGTACCTATTTGATCAGAAAGAATTGAATATGAGGCAGAGAAGGTGGTTAGAGCTGTTGAAGGATTTCGATTTTGATTTGAGTTATCATCCGGGCAAAGCAAATGCAGTGGCTGATTCATTGAGCAGAAAGTCATTGTATATATCGATGCTCATGGTGAAAGAGTTGGAGTTACTTGAACAATTCCGAGATTTAAGTTTGGTATGTGAAGCCACTCCCGACAGTGTGAAGTTGGGAATATTGAAGTTGACGAGTGGCATTCTGGAAGAGATCAGAGTGGGACAATAATCTGACTTGAAGTTGGTTGACCAGTTGACATTGATCAATCAAGGTAACGGAGGAGAATTCCGGATTGACGATAATGGTGTGATGAAGTTTTGGGATAGAGTATGTGTCCCAGATGTTCCAGAAATCAAGAAGAGTATTTTAGAAGAAGGACACCGAAGTGGGTTGAGTATTCATCCCGGTGCTACGAAGATGTACCAGGATTTGAAAAAGTTGTTTTGGTGGCCGAGTATAAAGAAGGATATCGCAGAGTTTGTTTATGCGTGCTTGATGTCAGAAGTCGAAGATTAAGCATCAGAAGCCTTTAGGTATGATGCAGCCATTGAATATTCCAGAATGGAAATGGGATAGCATTTCCATGGATTTTGTGTCGGGATTATCGAGAACTGCTAAGGGAAATGATTCAATTTGGGTGATCATGGATAGATTAACTAAACCGGCCCATTTCTTGCCGATGAAGATTAATCATTCTATGCAGAAGCTAGCCGAGATGTACATTGAGGAGATTGTGAATTTACATGGGATACCTTCAAGCATTGTATCGGATAGAGATCCAAGATTTATATCTAGGTTCTGGAAGAGTTTGCAAGATGCTTTGGGTACTAAGTTGAGGATGAGTTCTGCCTATCATCCGCAGACGGACGGACAGACATAAAGGACTATCCAATCCTTAGAGGATTTATTGAGGGTTTGTGTGTTGGATCACAGAGGATCTTGGGATAGCCATTTACCGTTGATTGAGTTCACGTACAATAACAGTTTTCATGCTAGTATTGGAATGGCGCCCTATGAAGCTTTGTATGGGAGAAGGTGTAGGGCTCCTTTGTGTTGGTATGAGTCAGGTGAGAGTGCTGTACTCTTGAGACTGTGCAAGAGACGACTGAGAAGATTAGGATGATCCAAGAAAGGATGAGAGCGTCGCAGAGTCGTTAGAAGAGCTACCATGATAAGAGGAGGAAGACACTTGAATTCCAAGAGGGAGATCACGTGTTTTTGAGGGTGACGCCAGTGACTGATGTGGGTCGAGCTTTGAAGTCTAGGAAGCTCACTCCACATTTTGTTGGTCCATATCAAATCTCGTAGAGGATAGGAGAGGTAGCCTATCTAATCGCTTTACCGCCGTCACTTGCGAATTTGCATGACGTGTTCCATGTGTCTCAGTTGAGGAAGTATATTCCGGATCCGTCGCATGTGATTCAGATGGATGATGTACAAGTGAGGGATAACCAGACAGTGGAAGCATTGCCTGTGCAGATTGACGGTCGAGAGATGAAGCAACTGCGGGGTAAGGACATAACTTTGGTGAAGGTGTTATGGGGTGGACCGGCTGGCGAAAGTTGGACTTGGGAACGTGAAGATCAGATGAGGGAGTCGTATCCGATTCTATTCCCTTGAAGTAATTTTCGAGGGCGAAAATTCTTTAACTGGAGGAGAGTTGTAACACCCCAAATCGGTAAGAATATTTATTTAATTTATTTAAATATAACATTCATGAATTTTCGGTGAATCTTGGTGGTTTGTGTTGACGTTGGCATTTTGTGGAGTTTTGGTTATTTATTTAAATAATAGTATATAATATAGTATATATTAGTATTATTATTAATTTAAATAATATTAGAGGAATTAAGGGTAAGATGGACTTTTGAGGAGGATTAGTGAGGGTATTATTGGGAAAACCCATTTTAGAAGCCCAAAGGTTTAACAAAAAGGAGAATTTGAGAGGAATAGGTTTCATTTGGTCTGAACGTGAAAAGAAGTAAAAAGCGAGAGCTCTGAGGAAAAAGGGAAAAGGCTAGGATTCGAGAAGGTTTCTAAGAACTCAATAAAGAAAACTTGGAATCGACAATCTAAGGTATGGGGAGTATTACCTTTCATTGTTTTCAATATAGAAATTCGATGTGTTTAGAGCTGATTTTGAGGTTTATATGGGTTTTGTGGGTTTTTTAGTTAATTGTTGCTTTAAGGCATTTTGTGGATTGGTTATTAAGGGTTGAATTAAATCAGATAAAAGTAGGCCTTCGAGGCTAAACCTTCTGTTGATGATATGTGGGTACTTGTAGAGAAAGGGATTTACGGGGTTTATGAGAATCTTTGGGGTTGTGAAGGTTTAAATGATTTTGAGGTCAAGATAGTATAATTAATCGACCTAACAGTCGTAGGTTTTGTACCCCTGTTTCCATGATGCCTTAGGAATGTTTTGGGGATGTGGTTGAGGTAAAAGGAGGTTGAATTCGTGAGGTTTTTGGGTCTGTTATGCTACTGATGCATAGCAGCGATTTCCTGAAATCGCGAGTTCGCAAAGCGAACAATTCCTTCGCAAGGCGAACATTCGCCCCAGACTCGCAAAGCGAGCAACGCAGCGAATGCGCAATGATTTTGTTTAATGATACTTAGATGAACTCTGATGGTGATTTTTAGTTCGCACGGCGAACTTCCCAGAAAATGACTTCGCAAAGAGAACAGAGGTAGCGAAGGAGACATAGTAGGGTCCTCTGGTTTTTGTATGGGATTTTGGGGATTCGCTGGCAGTTCGTAAAGCGAACGAGTTCGCAAAGCGAACATTCTAGCGAACGCCTGCTGTTTCGCGAAATTATGTTGTGGTTCTGTGCTGTCTTGATGTTTTGATGCTGTGATCTTTTTTATGATTTACCATGATGTTATTGATGGCTATGAGACGATGATTTTGTGATGTTTTGATGAATAATGGATGACATGATTAACATGAGATTTTTGATGGATGATGATACACGTAATGACATTTATTGATGATGATGATTATGACGTTGTGTATCATGCATTCATAGCATTTCAGCGAGTTAGACTTCGGTCTATTGAGGCTTCCATCCCATTGTGTGTATGTGAGGTGGTTTTTGACGTGCTCCGGTTCTTGTGTGGAATCGATCCTAATGACGGGGATCTTTGGAGGGTGATGGCTTAGTGTCCATCGATTCTGACGATTGGTACCATATGCATGAGTCTTGTTGTGCATTGCATTTATTTGGCATTGATGTATTTTATGATGTTGTGATTTTGATGTTTTCCTTGTGATAACCCTGAAGATGTTGTATATGACGATGACGCCATTTTATGCATATCTTGTTTTTATATTGATTATAATTAATTGCGATTACTCACCCTGCCTGTTTGAATGTTGCCTCCACGTGGGTAACGTGCAGGTGATCAGGCTTAGCTGTGGATTCCTTCGAGGACTTTTGGAGTTTATTTGCTTTTAGTTGATGTAGAGGGTCTTGCTCTAATATTGTAACATCGGGTTGGGTCATTGAGTCGAACCATGTTGTGTTGTTATTTGATTATTATGGCTTTTAATGAAAACCCTTTTGAGTTTGGATTATTGTGGTTATGGTGGTTCCATTGCTATTTGATGGCTTTTGATTATTTTGAGGAAAACCCGTTGTTTATGGAGCAAATGTTTTATTTTGAGTTTATTGAGAAATGTGCACCCTTCTGAGGTGATTTTTACTCTGATAATTTGTGTATTTTTCCGTGTATTTTTGTGGGGTAGAAAAGGGTGTTACAGAGAGCGCATGCTCAAAGAGGTGGAAGTTAAACAGAACAAGTGAAGGAAAGTGGGTGATGCTTTGAAGAGTACCTATGATAGTCTTACCTTAAAGAAAAGGCAACTCGCTGACACTCAGTATCAAGCCTACAAGGATGAGTTGAGCTACAAGAAGCAGCTTGGCGAGCTTCAAGGAAAGTTATCAGAGTGCAAGACAAAGCTGCAAAGTGAGCAAAGTCGTGCTGATCAGTTGGCAAAGGACTTTTCTTAGTGTCAAGCCAAGCTCGACAAAGCCTTTGGTGAGATTCAGAAGCTGCAAGACCAAGCACATCAAAGTCGAGAAGAGGCCAACCAGCTCAACATGGAGAGTACTCAGTGGGAGCACCAGAGCCGCCATCTGCAAATCCTTTTGGATCAGAAAAGGCCTTTCTACAGGATCTTTTTCAGGGACCTAATCATTCTTTGCTGCATAACTTTATGAAGGATGCAAAGTATTGTAGTGAGAGACACGACCGTTTAGCCAGATTCGCTGAGCATGCACTTAAGGACTTGCTAGGGTTGTTGAGAGATGCATATGGTGATGTGCTACCACACAAGACTCCTTGGGATGTTTTTCGCTTCTTATCTGTTTGTAGGGTGGTCTTTGATAGGATCCAGGCTGATCTTGTTGTAGCCCAAAAGGTAGATATTTGACTTGTACTTCTTTCCCTTTATTGAATGAATGAAGTTTCTAGCCAGTTTTTATCTTTGCACCTTTACTTGTATGCTTTATGATTATTGTTAACAAAGATAAGTTCACGAATTCCTGGAATTTAAAACTTTATTTTTTGCATGCATTACATCCATTCATGCACACATATGCACGTCTCTCATCCAGAAAAAATGCTTACACTGTCTGTCTCCGCCTTGTAGCAACACGATGACTCGACATCGCTATTTCACTCGCTCAAGCAAAACCAAGATCATGGCTGATTTTGAAGCTGAGAACGCTGCCTATAAGGAAACTCTGGCTCAATCTCAAGGTCGGATGGATCAATTTCATACTAACATGGACATTATTATGGAGTTTCTTCGTGCTCAGAAGAACGTTGTTGCTGCTACTTCTGTTGTTGCAACCGCTACTAATGCAACAGTTCTCACTCCTGTGATGATTTCTCCTCCTGTTGTTACTTATTCTCCTGCTGTGGTTGAAGTACCAGTTGAGACTATTGTTCAACTTATTGTCAACCTGCCAAGCTCTCAGTCTGGTCTGAATCGGAAGCCTGCTACTTTTCCTTGGGGAATGCCCCCGAATTTCACTCCTCAGATTGCCGGTGGTAGCACCTTTGTGCCAACATTGGAAGAGTACTCCCACCTGATGAATCGGTTGGTACAGTTCTACGATCCGGTTTACCACTGCTTCACTTTCCCGGATTACCAACTTGCACTAACATTGGAAGAGTACTCTCACCTGATTAATTTACCTATCATCGATCAAGCTCCATTTTCTGGACTGGAAGAAATTCCAAAGGATCGGGCCATTGCAAGAGCAATCTCTTTGGACGAGTCAGAAGTTAGGGCTCACATGACCACTAAAGGAGGAATCCAGGGTTTACCGGAAAAATTTCTGATGGAGAAAGCCCTATACTTTGCTAGTGTAGGAAACATACTGCCTTCGAAGACGTCTTTGTTCTGCTCATATATGGGTTATTCCTTTTTCCCAACATTGACAACTTCGTCGATACCAATGCTGTTAAGATATTTCTAATAGGAAACCCCGTACCAACCTTGCTAGCAGATGCTTATCATTCTGTACATTTAAGGAACTTGTACAGCGGAGGAATGATCACATGCTGTATACCATTGCTCTACAAATGGTTCATTTCCCATTTGCCCAAGTCAACTGCTTTTTGGGATCACAAGAGTACTCTACGTTGGTCACAGAGGATTATGTCTCTTACCAATTCTGACATAGATTGGTACAATCAGATTAATGAAGGGATAGCGATCATCGACAAATGTGGAAATTTCCCCAATGTACCCCTCATTGGAACTAAAGGAGGAATCAACTATCATCCAATTTTAGCCCGCCGTCAACTCGAATATCCGATGAAGAATATCCCACATAACGTTCATCTGGAAGGTCTTTTCTTCAAGGAACAGGAAAATGACAGGGCACTAAAGAAAGAAATAGTGCATGCCTGGCAACATATTCACAGGAAAGGGAGAGAGTCTCTGGGAAGACCAAAATGTACCTCCACGAAACCTTATCTCCACTGGGTGCAAACTAGAGCCCTCAAGCTGAGGATGCCTTACCCTCGTCAAGAAGTTTTTCCATTAAAGGAATTTTTCCTTTATTTTATGTCTGATGCGGAAAAACTCCAGGTGGCTCTCAACAAAGTTCAACGTGAGAAGAGCTCTTGGAAGAACAAATACCAGATTCTTAATTTGGAATGTACCAAGATTCAGGAACTGTTAAAGGAGAAGGATGCTCTGATTGAGATATTAGAGCAGCATGCTATAGAAAGTCAGAAAGACCGAAGAAATTTACTTACCCCTTTCACTTGGCAAAGGATCGTCGACCTGACAACGGCTGAAGAGCCCTGATCAAAGAAAAGGAAAATAGAGGAACTGGCATCTGAGCTTTCTTCAGAGAGGACTCAGGATCCATGAGCTTAGACATTTTCCTTACAACACTTTGTAAAATACTGTACTTTTCTTTGTAAAATACTGCAATCTTTTGAATTCAATAAAAGCCCCCCTTCCCCCCCCCCCCACTGTGTGATATTTGTAATCTATTTTTTAAAAATTATTTTGAAAACAAAAACTAAAAAAATATGTCATTGCATATCATTCATCATTCTCACATAACGCATTTTTTTATCCTTGAGTCTCATGTATGTGTCACAATCCTAGAGTCAAACTGTCTCACTCATACAATACTCGGGCCAATTGACAAAAGATAATGGACGATCTCGAGGAAGAGAACAAAGAGCTGAGAGAAGAAATTGACGCTCTAACGGAAGTTTGGAAAAACTTCACAGCAACCTGCAAACCCTGGCAGCAGCTCAGGGGCAACATCATCAAAGGACTGTGATCTCAGAGATTATATCTACACCCATATTAGAGACACATGAGAATCATCCTCGGTACAACATGCCAAAAGGTCGCCCCTGGGGCATGCCTTTCAAATTTATACCTAAAGGATATATCCCACCGGTCACTGAAGACCCAGAAGCCATAGCAGGAACTGCTAGACCTGAAGGTTACAAACTTCAGGAAAATGAAGATGCAAGGGTTACGACAGTAACTCCTGAAGGTTACAAACTTCAAAGCACTGAAGCGCCAAGAGTCACCAATGTAATGTCTATACCACAACCAGTGGTACACACTGTCTCGGAAGGACAGATTCCGCAAGCAATTTCTGGTGGAAACAAAGACATGTACGAAAGGATGAATGAGTTCCAGGAACAATTCTTGGAAATGCAGAAGGAATTGCATGCCATTCGCAGTCAAGACTTATTCGGTAAAGACGCCGCTGACCTATTTTTGGTCCCTAATGTAAATATCCCACACAAATTCAAGGTGCCTGACTTTGAAAAATACAAAGGCAACTCTTGCCCTCAAAGTCATTTGGTGATGTACGCTCAAAAAATGTCTACCCATACAGACAATCAACAGCTACAAATCCATTACTTCCAAGAGAGTTTAACCGGTGTTGCACTCAAATGGTACATGGGTTTAAACCGCACCAAGATCAGTACTTCTAGAGATCTCGGGGCAGCCTTTGTTCAGCAGTTTAAATACAACTTGGACATGGCACCAGATAGGTACCAACTCAGAACGATGTCACAAAAGGATAAGGAAACCTTTAAAGAATATGCTCAGAGATGGCGTGAAATTGCCGCTCAGATCTGTCCCCCTCTTGAGGAAAAGGAAATGACCAAGATTTTCCTAAAAATGTTGAGCTCGTTTTATTATGACCAAATGGTTGCCAGTGCGCCCAGTGACTTCACTGAAATGGTGAACATGGGAGTGCGTCTTGAAGAAGCAGTCCAAGAAAGACGATTAGTCAAAGACGCAAAGCCATCTAGCAGTACCAAGAGATACGGTAGTGCTTTCCAAAAGAAAAAAAAGCCGGATATCAGTAATATCTCTCTGGGAAAGCAAAGGCGAAGGTATCAACCGATAGCAGTGGTAACTCCCACTATCAACCTAGCGCCAACTCTGACTTATCAAACTCAGGTTGCTCAGAGCCAACCAAGTCAACAACAGTATCATCAAAAGCTGCAACAGCCTCTTCAGCAGGCTCGCCCGCAGTACAATAACAGCAATCGTGCAACACGACCATCAGGGTTCGACCCTATACCGACGTTGTACACAGAATTATTTCCACTTCTACTGGCCAAGGGGCATGTTCAGACCAGGACTTCTCTTACAGTACCAGAAAATCCACCTTTTTGGTTCAAAGCAGATCAAACCTGTCCTTACCATCAAGGAGGATCGGGACACAACATTGAGAATTGTCCAGTTTCAAGTCTGATGTATAGAAGCTTGTCAGGAACGGGATCTTATCTTTCAAAGATATTAACCCGAATGTTCAGATGAACCCGTTACCACAACATGAGAAGACTACAGTGAATTTGATAGAAGAAGAACCTGTCAACAGTTATCAAATTCACAATGTACTCTTACTAGGAACAAACTTGGTAAAGATGCATTGAAAACAGAGCAGGTATGGCCATGTGCCATCTCACAACTATCATCAGTGTGATATCTGCTCTAAGGACAATCAAGGGTGTGCCATAGTACAAGCAGCTCTGCAAGAACAAATGGATCTGGGTTGGATTCAGGACCACAGGATTCGGGAAGTAAACATGTCCTATACACATCCTAATATTGCTCAGAACCACTTCATCCGTGCAATGAACGTCAATCTAGTGGCATTGTATTCAAGAAAAAGTCAGCATTATAATCTGCCATGACACGATTACAGCGCTTGTCCAATCTGCTCAATAGACAATCAGGGATGCTCTTTTATATAAGAGGCCCTCCAACGTCAAATGGATCTCGGATGGATCCAAGACTACTACGAAAGAAATGAGTATCAAGTTAATATGGTTCAGATCTTTAACATACGCTTGATGAATACCAGTCTAGTGGAATTACATGCTAAGCAGGCCAAACTTGGTTTTCTGGCCTCGCACGATTATCAAGACTGTAAAGAATGCTGCGAAGATGACCAAGGATGTGCGCTTGTGCAAAGAACACTTCTACATCTATTGGACCACTGGTGGCTTCCGATTTACTTGGATGAAGACACACAATAGATTATCATGACTTATGGGAATCCTGGAAAACATCAAAGTCGTGATATCCGCTCAATGGAAACTGATCTAGTAAAGATGCACTCCATACAAAGCGGATACGGTCGGGTACCACCGCACAATTATGAGCGCTGTAGAGTATGCCCAAAAAATAACCAAGTATGCTATCTTGTACGAGCAGCCCTCCAGAATCAGTTAGACCGAAAAGAGATTCAACTGTGTTCGAGTTCTAGGTCTATCAACATGATACAAGATTACCTCCCTGGTCAGAACAAAAAAGCTGTCGTAATCTCCGATCATGGAATAACCAAGGACGTTTGCACCATAATCCCTCTACTCAATAAATCAAAGATCCCTCTTGATAGTAGAAAAGTTCCCAACTAGGAACTGATTGAGGTTGCCTATGATGGTCAGAAAAATCAAAAAGCTCATGTGGTTATCTACTTGTCAGGTCCAATACCATACAAGTCAGAAAAGGTTATCCCTTACAAGTATGGTGCAACGACCATCGAAAATGGAAAAGAAACTCCATTACCCTCCATTGTGAACATTTCCGACATCAGTCGAGTTACCCGGAGCGGTCGGATCTTCAACAGAGGAGTTGGAGAACCTACCAAAGAAAAGGAACCTTAAACAGAAGTTCCCAACCAACAAGTTGGTCAATCCAGTAATCCAGAACCTGTAAAGAACAACGATGAGATGCTGAAGCTCATCCAGAATAGCGAGTACAACATTGTGGATCAATTGTTGCAAACTCCGTCTCGAATCTCTGTACTTTCTCTCCTGCTTAGTTCAGAAGCTCTATAGAGGGTATTAGAACAAGCCTTTGAGGAAAAAGATGTGATAGTAGGACAATTTGACAACATCATATCCAACATCACTTCCTGTGACAATTTGGGATTCAGTGATGAAGAACTTCCAGAGGAAGGCAAAAACCATAATATGACACTCAACATTACAGTCAACTGCCAAGACGATGCTTTAGCCAGCGTACTGGTAGAAACAGGATCATCTTTGAATGTTATGCCAAAATCAACTATGGTACGACTATCGTTTCAAGGAGCTCCGATGAGAGGCAGTGAGATCATCGTCAAAGCCTTCGACGGATCTAGAAAAACAGTTATCGGCGAAGTCGATCTTCCTATAACCATTGGTCCTCACACTTTCCAAGTCACTTTCCAGATCATGGACATCCGGGCAACATACAGCTGTTTATTAGGAAGACCTTGGATACACGAAGCTGGGGCAGTCACTTCGACACTTCACCAGAAGCTGAAGTTCGTCAAGAATGACAAATTAGTCACGGTGTGTAGAAATCAAGCCTTAATCGTGAGAAACTTATCATAATTCTCCTATATAGAACCAGAGGAGGTTGTTGGAACTCAGTTTTAAGAACTCTCGGTGAGCAATGAGAATTAATCAGAAAGAGGAACGTCGATTTCCTTATACAAAGACGCTCTCAAAGTGATCAGGAGTAATGACGTAAAAGGATGGGGACAGATTATAACTCCTATGGATAACAAGACAAGAAAAGGTCTTGGTTTTTCTCTGACCTGTGCCCAGACTACAAAGAAAGACGAAAGTTTTCGTCCCATTCAGGATTTCTTCCATAGTGGAGGCTTCCTCCACCCAGTACCTCAAGAAGTACACACCATCAATGGGAACGATTCCTCCGATGCGGATGAAGAGAGGAAATATTACCTTAACCATGATGGTTATATGTCTTAGGAAGAAGCATACACGCCATTCTGTTTTCCAAAGCAGAACCCGAGATATATACCAAGATCAGACGTCTGGATGATCTATGGAGATTGTGATCCTGAAGGATGTCGTGGTCCACCCAATTCATTAGAGAAAGACAATCTAATGAAAAACAACTTTGACTACGATTATTATGATCCCCTGGATGACTTGCCTATCTGGAAGCCATACACGGAAGACTTAGGACAAAAGAGTCCGCCGAACAATGTCTATCAGCTGAATGATCTTGAAAAGAATACACAGGTTCCCCCAGCGTCATAGAATCATTACCCAACACACACCGAGAGTGTCCAAAACCATGCTAATGAATTCGTGAGGATCGCAGGACGAGAGTTCATTAACTATGCTTTTCCTGAAATCAACATCATTGAGGAAGATGACTCATCCATTCCCACAGAAACATGGGACACTTTGGGATAGCTAAGCAGCAAGTACGAATTCCTAGTCAAATACACTGCTCCCGAAAGCTCTTGTATCAGGCTTGAGGACATCCAACTGACTGGTTGGGGAGATTCCCTTGAGAGTGAAAACACCATGGAAAATACAGCAGAAGAGTTCGTTTATGACAACTCTGCATGGGAAGAAGGCTCCAATGATCCTACTCCACCAAAAATCAGCGTTGTTTCTAAAGACAAACCAAGATGGAAAGTACCAGACTTTGTGATTCACAGGGGAGTTCGCCGCCACTGGGTTGCTGTCGATGTCCCGAAAGTCGTTCGTAAGTCGAAGTAATTACCATCTTTGTTTTAAACCTTTCACTTTGCTCGGGTGAAATGGATGTTTTATAGGGCTCACTTTTTTGTAAATGTACCTCTTCGCTTCGCCGAAAGCAACAGAGTTTTGTTTTATAGGGTTGTGTTTCAAGAATCGACAAATCATGAATAAATAATGCCATTCTGTCATTCCCGCATTTATTGCTGTTTTCACTTTTCGTTTTTCAGAAAATGGTAATCCTAAAAACAACCCAAAATAAAAACAGGCATTTTTTCAGAAAATACACTGCACACACTCTTGCATTCTCTCTGTCTTTGCTAAAAAATGAATCATCATGTCATGCAGATTGCTTGTTTTAAACCCCATTGAAACATACGATCCAATGCCTTCTCCTAACTTTGAATTCCCGGTATTTGAAGCTGAAGAAGAAGAGGACGAAGAAATTCCAGAAGAGATCTCCCGACTACTCGGGCAAGAGGAAAGGTCCATTGAGCCTCACAAAGCGCCGTTGGAAACAGTCAATTTGGGTTCAGGGGAAGAAAAGAAAGAAGTTAAGATTGGGGCACTGCTCAGTCTAACTGTCAGAGAAGACTTGATAAAACTTCTCAAAGAGTTTCCAGATGTATTTGCTTGGTCCTATCAGGACATGCAAGGGTTGGATACCAGCATCGTGGAACATCACTTACCACTAAAAGAAGAATGTTCGCTGGTAAAACAAAGACTGAGACGGACTCATCCAGATATGGCCATCAAAATTAAGGAGGAAGTGCAGAAGCAGATCGACGCAGGTTTCCTCGCCACCTCAAAATACCCTCAATGGTTGGCCAACATAGTGCCAGTTCCGAAAAAGGACAGAAAAGTTAGAATGTGTGTAGACTACAGGGATCTGAACAAAGCAAGTCCAAAGGATAA
This sequence comes from Lathyrus tuberosus, assembly GCA_022829125.1. Taxonomy (NCBI): domain Eukaryota; kingdom Viridiplantae; phylum Streptophyta; class Magnoliopsida; order Fabales; family Fabaceae; genus Lathyrus; species Lathyrus tuberosus. The sequence goes on along the minus strand of JALAZF010000089.1, from coordinate 672,062 downwards.
CTTCCCCCTACCACACGTTGACATGCTGGTAGATAGCACAACAAAATTCAAAGTCTTCTCCTTCATGGATGGATTCTCGGGCTATAATCAAATCAAAATGGCGCCAGAAGATATGGAGAAAACATCATTCATTACCCCATGGGGCACTTGTTGTTATAAGGTAATGCCGTTCGGTTTGAAGAACGCAGGGGCAACCTATCAAAGGGCCATGACAACTCTGTTTCACGACATGATGCACAAAGAGATTGAAATGTACGTCGATGACATGATTGCCAAATCTAAAACAGAAAAACAACATGTGACACACTTATCAAAGTTATTCGAGCGTCTGAGAAAATACAAACTCCGCTTGAATCCCAATAAGTGCACGTTCTGTGTTCAATCAGGAAAACTCTTAGGGTTCATCATCAGCCAAAAAGGAATTGAGGTTGATCCTGACAAGGTCAAGGCCATTCAAGAAATTCCTTCACCAAAGACTGAAAAACAGGTCAGAGGATTTTTTGGACGTCTAAATTACATCTCAAGATTCATATCCCTCATGATCGCGACATGCGCGCCGATCTTTAAACTACTCAGAAAGAATCAAAACTGTGTATGGACATAAGATTGCCAAAAAGATTTCAACAGTATCAAAGAATATCTGTTGAATCCACCAACTCTGTCCTCTACTGGAAGAAAGACCATTGATCATCTACTTAACAGTCTTGGAAGACTCCATGGGTTGTGTACTTGGCCAGCAAGACGAGACAAAAAGAAAAGAGTATGCCATTTACTACTTAAGCAAGAAGTTCACGTATTGTGAAACTCGATACACCATGCTCAAGAAAACTTGCTGCGCTCTGGCTTGGGAAGCCAAACTTCTTCGCCAGTACATGATTTGTCACACTACTTGGTTAATCTCCAAAATGGATCCAATCAAGTACATTTTTGAAAAGCCTGCTCTCACAGGAAGGATTTCCCAATGGCGGATGTTGTTATCAGAATACGACATCGAATATCATGCTCAGAAAGCCGTCAAAGGAAGTATTTTAGCCGATCATTTGGCTCATCAACCGATTGACGATCAGGAATCAGTCAAATTCGACTTCCCAGACGAAGATGTCATGTACTTGAAAATGAAAGATTACGATGAACCGCTACCAAGCAAAGGGCCAGAACCAGGTTCCTAATGGGGACTAATATTCGATGGAGCCATCAATACTTATGGAAACAGAATTGGGGCAATCATCGTAACACCTTAGGGTACCCATATTCCTTTCACTGCCAGACTGACGTTCAAATGCACAAACAACGAGGCCGAATATGAAGCTTGTATCATAGGTCTCGAAGAAGCCATTGACCTAAGGATAAAGTACTTGGATGCGTATGGAGACTTAGCCCTAGTTATCAATCAGATCAAAGGAGAGTGGAATACATACCAATCAGGATTGATTCCTTACAAAGATTACACGAGAAGGTTATTACCATTCTTCAACAGAATCGAGTTTCATCACATCCCTCGTGAAGAAAATCACATGGCTGATGCACTAGCCACTCTCTCTTCCATGATTATTGTAAATCATTGGAATGACGTACCTAATATTGACATAATACGCTTTTAAAGGCCCGCTTACATCTTCACGATTGAAGCAGTCATAGATGACAAACCATGGTATCATGATATCAAGTGCTTCCTTCAAAAACAAGAATACCCGCCCGGGGCATCAAGAAAAGATAGGAAGACTCTCAGAAGACTGGTTGGTAACTTCTTCCTAAACAGTGACACACTCTATAAGAGAAACTTTGACATGGTTTTGCTCAGATGCGTAGACAGACAAGAAACAAACATGTTGATGAAAGAGATTCATGAAGGATCCTTTGGCACTCATGCCAATGGACACATGATGGCGAGAAAAATTCTGAGAGCAGGATATTATTGGCTGACAATGGAATCCGATTACTACAAGTACATGAGGAGGTGTCATAAGTGTCAGATATACGCTGAAAAAATTCATGTACCGCCAATGCATCTCAAAGTTCTTTCTTCTCCATGGCATTTTTCTATATGGGGAATCGACATGATTGGCTTGATTGAACCTAAAGCTTCGAACGAACATCGGTTCATCCTGGTAGCCATTGACTACTTCACCAAATGGGTCGAAGCGGTGTCATACACCAATGTGACCAGACAAGTGGTGGTCCGATTTATCAAGAACAATCTCATCTTCCATTATGGTGTTCCGAGCCAGATCATTACGGATAATGGATCTAATCTGAACAACAAGACGATGAAAGAGTTGTGCGCTGAGTTCAAGATCGAACACCATAACTCATCTCCCTACCGGCCTAAAATGAATGGAGCGGTAGAAGAGGCTAATAAGAATATTAAGAAAATCATCCAAAAGATGGTTGTAACCTACAAAGATTGGCATGAGATGCTACTATTTGCTCTTCATGATTATCGCACATCTGTTCGCACTTCAACAGGGGCAACCCCTTTCTCTCTAGTATATGGCATGGAGGCAGTGCTCCCCATAGAAGTAGAGATCCCATCAATCAGGGTAATGATGGAAACTAAGCTAACAGAAGCTGAATGATGTCAAAGTAGACACGACGAGCTAAATCTAATTGAAGAAAAGAGAATGACGACTTTGTGCCATGGTCAGTTATATCAGCAAAGAATGATGAAAGCGTTCGACAAAAAGGTCCGACCTCGTGTCTTCAGAAAAGGAGACCTCGTGCTCAAGAAGATACAATTATTCCTCACTGATTCCAGGGGAAAATGAACTCCAAATTATGATGGCCCTTATGTGGTTAAGAGAGCCTTCTCAGGCGGTGCCTTGAGACTCGTAACCATGGATGGAGAGGAGTTTACCTACCCCACGAATGTTGATGTAGTCAAGAAATACTTCGCCTAAATAATAATAAAAAGTCTCGGTGGATTGAAAACCCGAAAGGGTGGTCCAGGCAAGAGACACAAGCAAAAGTTGTCCCGATGGATTGAAATGTTAAAAGGCAATCCAGGAAATAGTTAGGGACTCATGGTAAGTAACTATGTCTGACAAGCTTAGATCCCCAGCGGTAATGTCATCTGTCAAGAAAACTTCAGTCAAGGTCACCTTTGACAGAAGCTCAGAATGCCCAGAATTCAAAGTTGGTAGAAGGATAACGGTCGTTATGTTTCAATGTAGCCCCCTTCCCTTTAAATTACCATTTTCTAAACTTTGTAATACTCTATGGGATCACGCGCTCGGCTGATTACCATTCTATCAATAAAATTTGAGCCCTAGCGCTTTTGTTTGCAATTCTCATTTATTTTGCTTTACAGGATGACATTTTTAACATGATCAACGATTCTTGAAACAAAACAAAAATGAATTTACTTGTCAAATTTTCTTCTGCTTTAAAATAAAGATGGCAATTCCTTTTGATTACTGAACACCAAAAGAGACATCGATGGCTTCTCCGGAAGTGATTAAACCTCAAAATGCAGAATCAAAGTACTCCTTTAAACCGGTACCCCTGAATAAAAGATTAACTGTTTCAGATGTAATGTACCATCTGATATCCCCGGCAGAGTTCTTACCTCTGAAGACCAATTGATGGTTTTTATTCCTAGTAGGGTCTACCCCTCTTAAGCAAGAAAGGATTACTATCACTAAACCAACGATACTTTTTATCCCCCGCAGTGGCAGAGTATCTAGTCGTGTTCATTCACCAGTCTGTATCCCGCGTCTGTTTTGTCAACATAAACATACATATATACATCATGCATAATTAATTTATATTCATATATATGTCGCATTAGCATCACTCTGGTCATTTTCATCCCCAAGTGATAAACGTCCTCCCACCGATAAAGTTATCAGTTCTTTCCTCACTCGGAAATCTATCGTCTGAGCAATTTATCCCTAGTTTATTTTTGGATTGGAGCCCATCCTCGACCACTTTGATAACTTGAACCTCTGAAAGGCGAGAAGACGTTCGACAGACACCTTTGGAACATCACTCTTCACCATTGAAGATGATATTTTCACTTTCCCGGATTAAGGAAAATCCCCAGAGAAAGCCTCTTCACCAAAAGACTCTTAGCAATACGACGGTTTCTCCCCGAAAAATTGCTTTCAATAAAGTCATCAGCACCTCAAAATTGGATTACACCACATGTCATTTCTCCAAAAAGGTCTTGAAGGAAGTATGATGTAACCTTACCAAGAAAAAAGCGGTCTCTCAAGAGACTCGTTTTCCCTAGTAGAATTGACAAATGGCATCTCCCACAGAGAAGTTTGCACACCCCTACAACTCAAGCTGTTGGGTTTCCCCAACAAGTCTGACCTCAAACTTTTTACATCAAATGGCGTCTCCCCAGTAAAACTCAGTGAGAAGTTTGATAAAGACCACTACAAATAGCGTCCCTTGTCAAGAAATAAACTCGACAAGAAGAAACTAAGACCAATTCCGTGGCTGAAGACCAGGATCGAGGGGAAGTTTATTTCATAAGAAACTGAGACCGAGTGTGTGGCTGAAGACTAGGATCGAGTGGAAGTTTATTTCGTAAGAAACTAAGACCAGTTCCGTGGCTGAAAACCAGGATCGAGGGGAAGTTTTACCCTTTTCTAAGTAACATTGCTTAGCAAAAGAAGATGGATGAACAAGCTGCTATTCATAACCACAGTCAAAATTTCGGGTATTCCGATATTTAATCCTCTTGCACCCTGAATGTCCGAATATCTTCGCCATTCACACCTTCAGGTCCAAGAAGATTAAATAAGGGCATCTGTCATACCCCAAATTTTGACCACAAGATTTCCCATCATTTTGAAAACCATCACCACAATATGGATGTACCTTCATGCCTCATCAATCTCCTCAAGAATTGTTGAGCATTCACTACAATCAAGAATTAGGGTTTTGAGCCCTCTCAGAGCACTTAGACAAAAGATCAATCAAGAATTAACATGATCTTCAACTTGTATAACCTCTCAAACACCCATGAAGGATCAAGAGGTCTCCCATATCAAGAATCAAGCACAAGGTTGCAACATTCCAAGTGGATCAAGCCTCAAGATCGCCAATGTCACCAAATTAGGGTTTTGGTCGACCAAGGCCTCCAGATGAAAATTTTCCTCTGGGAATGAGCCAATACTTCAAAACATAATCCAAAATGCTCAAAGGGACCTCATGGATCCAATCATCAAGTCAAAATAGCATCAGAGGAGGCATTCATCAAAAATCAGGAATTAGGGTTCCTTGACCTAATTCATCCCTAAGTTGACTTTTGAGGCAAGACATGAACCAAGACCTCAAGACATTGTTTGAGGGCCTCAAATACACCACATTGATCCATTTACAACAATGGATTGATCCAAGAAGCTTGATTCACAAGTTTCAAATTCATCTGGACCACAATTAGGGTTTTGAAGAAAAAGTCAACTGTACCTTTGACTTTGGACCAAGACATGTTACCAAACCTTGGGACATGATTCAAGACACCCTAAAACACCTATTGAATCCATCTATTAGGTTTGAATTAGGTCAAGAACTTGATTGCACAGAAGATCACACAATTTGGAATTCATCTGACAAAAAGTCAATTGCGCCCAAAATCAAGTTTGACTTTTTGGAATTTCTTCACAAATGTGGCTCCCCTAAGTAAAAAACAATGTTAATGCATGGTTTTGATCATCATCCATCAAGAAAAATCAAGAAAAATAGGGCTACTTGCAAAAGGGGCAACCTTAAGAAACCTAAATTTTTGCAAGGTCATAACTCCCAAACCACAAGACCTTTTTCTTTCATCCAAAGCTCAAATGAAATTTCACATGACATACTTCAAAAGTGTCAACTACAAAAGATTCCAAATCCTCATGGATTTTGAGTTATGGATTGATCAAAATCACAAAAACATGAAAATGACCACTTTTTCCAACACTTAGTGAAAATTTTGGACAGAATCTGTCTTGAATTTTCACCAACTTTGAGGCCATCTTTCACCTTGATCCAAGCTGAACCAGGTCCATTGGTGGACATCAAAGTTAAAGTATGTCATAAGAGCTTTCCAGCAAGTACCAGATCATCTCCAAATTCAATTTGATCAGGGAGTTACACCCCTTGGAACATGGCACCAAAAACTGATTTCTTCCCAAGGCAGATTATAGATTATAGGTCATTTGCTCGAATTGGCTAATTTGTGCAATTACAAGTCTTGTAATCCTTCTAGAAACATTAAGGATTAGATCAAAGCAAAAGATCTCTGAGCCACAAGCCTCCCAAGACAAAAGATCATCATGTATACATGTGATATCTAATGATGCAAAAGCCAAAAACTTCAAAGTTGTCATGTAGCATTCAATGGACGCATCAAGGTGGCATGGACTGAAGCAAATACAACTGAATGAGTCAAGCCTTATCCTTGCAACAAAAGACCATAGGCCTACAAGATTGACTCAAGTCAATGGCTAGAGGAGACTTGAGATTCCTTTTGAAAACAAATGGACAATGGACTGTACCAACCACCATTCACTATTGCTGCCAAAACAAACTTGACACACTATAAACAGAGCTCATTTGTGGTCAGTTTGAGTACACCAAAGCATGATAACACATGCTTTCCTCAAAATCACTCTCAAAAAACCAGATTTTGCTTCTCATTTAAGTAACATTCAAATTTTCCATTTAAGAGCAATTCTATCAAAACCAATCATGCCAACACCTCACATACATCATATCTAAGTGATCCATGACCTTAAAAATCATCTCGAACACCTGAATCACAAATTCACCCCCCATTTGCTCAAGCTTTTTGGCATGTTTGCAGTTGAGGTGCCACAACAAGTTCTAAGTTGATTCAATCCATTCCAAGCCTTCAAACACATTACTTGAGGTCCATTGAATCTGTCCAGATCATTACACAATATATGTAACACTTTCAACATAGAATTTGATCACCAGCTACAAGAGGTAAGCCTGGCACTCTCAAACTCTATAATTCATGCATCATAAAAGTGTTTTCAAGTTACAAACATGTTTATGGACTTATGTAGAATGTTTCCCCTCAATCAATTGCTATGTATGAATCGTGTATAGGATTTCATGGTGTTCTTGCAGAAATCAGGGTTCTTGAGTTCATCTTCTGATTTCTCACTCCACACTTAATATAAATGCAATTAATTTATATGGTTGTAATCCTTGTTCAAAAACGAGTAAGTTTCATGTTTACAAGTCATTTTCATTGAGTAATCAGAGAGATGTGAGAGGTGTTGCAAATCTGGGGAGGCAGAGCACGCGCGAGCAAGAACATGTGTTCTTGGCGCCATTTTTCAAATTTTTGAATATTAGAATATTTTGATATTTTTATTAATTGATTCAAAAATTAATTTCTCTCTGAATTTTAATGTTTTTGAATTGATTCTTCTTTTCAAAATTCACAAAAATGTAAAAATATTTTATTCTACAAAAATTCCACAAAAATATTATTTATTTTATATATTTAATATTTTTGTAAAGAATTTATTTTTATTTATTTTTACGCATTTAAAAATATTTCTTTCTCTTGATTTTTCAAATTCAAATGATTTTCAAATCATTCAATGGATAAAACATAATTTTTCAAACATTAATCCAAGATCACAACTTGTTTTTCATACTTGTTTGATATCTTTGATCATTTTAATTAATTTTATTCAAATTAAAATGCATTTTAAAATCAAATTAGGGTTTTAATTGTTTTCACGCTCATCAACATTTTTCAAAACATTTTTGGGCCTCTTGATAGAGTGTAAGTCCCATCCATTTGTAAATACAATAATTTGGGTCTCAGTCATTGTATAAGTCCCGATACAATTTTAAAAAATCTCGGCGCGATCGTCATTTTTAAAACAATTTTCATCTGGGCCTCCCTTTGTGTTGTAAGTCCCATTTTCTTCATTTTCAAACACTTTTGGGCCTCTAATAGAGTGTAATTCCCAACCCATTTGTACATAAATAATTTGGGCCTCAGTCGTTGTATAAGTCCTTATGCGATTTTCAAAATAACGGTGCGATCACTGTTTTTCATCTGGGCCTCTCCTTGAGCTATAAGTCCCAACTCTTGTATAAAAATAAACTTTTGGGCCTCTAATAAAGTGTAAGACCCATCCTCTTTGTAAATACAATAATTTGGGCCTCAGTAATTATATAAGTCCCTCTGTGGTTTTCAAAACTACGACGCGATCTTCGCCTTTTCAAAAGAGATCATCTGGGCCTCTCCTTGAGAATAAGCCCCAAAATTCTTTTTTAAACAACTTTCTTTTTTGATTCAAATTCAAATTCAAATTATCATCAAAACTTTCTTCAATTTCTTGAATAACTAACCATACAGTTGTAATTACCATGCTTGGGCTTGCACAACTGTAAGTTCCACTATCTTTTCAATATATGCTTGTTTATATATTTCATCTGTATATGCTTGTATATATTTACTTAGAGTTTTCCCCTGCAGTTAGGAATAGGTCTAGATCAAACCAGTGGTTACTCTTTCAATACACTCAAAACTAGTTCCCCATAAGAAATTCCAGATACAGTCTTGCCTCCTCTTGGGCTTATACAATATGGAACAGAGAAAGACATTATTCCTGGTGAAACTTTTTTCAAAACTGTCCCAACTTAGAAATATATGTGTACAAGAAATTCATTTCCCCAGAGAGGATTAATTCCAGGTGAAACCTCTTTTGAATTTCTTCAAACCCTAGAACTGTTCAACAGAGAAATGATTAATTCCCGGTGAAACCTTTCTTGAACTTTTCTTAGGTTTGGACCCACAAGCTTCTTAAAAGCATCCTCAGCCGCCTCTTGGGTTTAGTACAAGGACCCTCAGGCTTCTTAGAAGTTCTCAACCTCCTCTTGGGCTTAGTACAAGGACCCTAAGGCCTCCTACAGGTATAGGACAAAACTTAGTCATCTCTACTAGTTCAATCCTTAGGAGAGCCAGCATTCCAAAACATCAAACCATTCTAGGGTTGTTTCTCATCCCTTAAGACATCAGCCTCCTCTTGGGCATCATACAAAGATCATTCTCCAGTTAAGAGTCAACCTCTTCATACCAGTAGACTTGGAAAGTCTCATCCCCTCTTGGATTTCACAAAGACCCTCAAGTTTCCTAAAAGACACAGGAAAAACCCTGATCATTTCATCAACACACTAATCTCCAGCAGAGTTAAAACCTCCATAGGTTTTCAAACTCAATATTTAAGATTTCATTTTAAGAAATTCCCCAGCTAGGGTCAAATTACTACCAAGAAATCCTCAGAAAAATCAGAGCCTCACAGTCCCTGATATTTCAACTCTTCTTCAAAAGAGTAAAACCTTTGGATTCCCCACCACATACAATTGGGACCTGTCTCTGGATTTTAATAATCCTCAGTAGAAGCCAGCCTCCTCTTAGGATTTATATAAGAATTTCCCCAACTAGCCTCCTCTTAGGCTTTGTATAATGATTTTCCTCAGTAGAGTTAGCCTCAATCTCGGGCTTTGTACAAGACAGATAAAATGTCTCCAGTGGAGTCAATCTCCAGTCAGCCACAATCTTGGGCTTTGTACAAGACAGATATAAAGCTCCCCTAGTAGAGTCAACCTTTTAGCTTCAACCTTGAGCTTTGATCAAGGCACACAAAAATCAACATCCCCTCAGAGGAAATCAAGAGTTCTCTCTGTAGAAAGGCATTTCTATGCACATCACATATCAAAACAAACAATCAAAGAAAACCCTAATTCCAAATAACTGATGTAAGTGGCACACTTGTTGATTCAAAAATCCAAGTTGGTTCCGTACCAAAAGCACATCGCGAAATTGATTCCCTACTTTGATGAAATCTCTTTTCATCATATTCCTAGGGAGGAAAATCAACTAGATGATGCTCTTGCCACCCTGGCATCTATGTTCAAAGTCAAGTGGAAGAATGAAGCTCCTTTTATTTGTATTGATCATTTGAATGAATCAACGTATTGATTGGCAATAGAGGACGAGTCTAACGATAAACCTTGGTTCTACGACATCAAAAGATATCTAGAAAAACAGGAATATCCCGAGGGTATCACTATCACTGACAAGAAAGCTCTCAGACGGCTCTGTGCCAAATTCTTCTTGAGTGGTGGTGTATTGTATAAGAGGAATTATGACTCAGTGTTGCTCAGATGTGTGGATAGACGTGAAGTAAACACGATCATAAAATCCATACATGAGGGTTGTGAGGGTGTACATGCCTAAGAGCCTACCATGGCTAAGAAGATCCTTCGAGCTGTTTATAAATGGATAATAATGGAGGTAGATTGTTACAACTTTTCCAAAAGACGTCACAAATTCTAAATGTATGGTGACAAGATCCATGTGCCTCCAACTTCATTGAATGTTTTGACTTCTCCTTGGCCCTTCTCTATGTGGGGTATCAATATGATTAGGATGATCAAGCTGAAGGCTTCCAACGATCATCGCTTCATTCTAGTTGCTATCGACTACTTCACCAAGTGGGTTGAAGCTGCTTCTTACGCGAATGTCACACGACAAGTGATTGCCACATTTATCAAGAAAGAGATAATTTTTCGCTATGGTATTCCTAGAAGTATTATCACTGACAATGCAAGCAACCTGAACAACAAGATGATGAAGGAGTTGTGTCAAGAATTCAAGATCAAGCACCACAACTCTTCACCATATCGTCCCAAGATGAATGGTGCCGTCGAAGCACCAAACAAAAGCATCAAGAGGATTGTCCATAAAATGGTCCAAACTTACAAGGATTGGCATAAAATGCTTCCCTTTGCACTGCATGGCTACAGAGCTTCAGTTCGTACTTCCACTGGGGCAACTCCATATTCCCTTGTGTATGGTATGGAGGTTGTTCTTCCTATTGAAGTCGAAATTCCTTCGCTCAGAGTCATCATGGAATCAGATCTTGATGAAGCTGAATAGGTCCAATCCAGATACAACCAGATGAATCTCATCGAAGAGAAACGCCTGACAGCTGTCTGCCATGGTCAATTGTATCAGAGACGCCTCAAGCATGATTTTGAGAAGAAAGTTCTCCCTCGAGCATTCCAAGAAGGAAAAATCGTGCTCAAGAGGTATTCTCCTGTTCGCTCGGATCCACGCGGCAAGTGGACTCCCAATTACGAAAGACCCTTTGTTGTCAAGAAGGCCTTCTCAGGCGGAGCCCTGATCCTCACCACTATGGATGGGGAGGAGTTGTCATCGCCCGTGAACTCCGACACAATAAAAAAATATTATGCCTAAAAAAATGAATAAAAAGCCCGCTAGATTGACATCCACAAGGACAATCTAGGCAAAAATGGGTGTCCCGATTGACCAAAAAAAGAAACGTCCATGAAAAAGTTAGGGAAAATGCAAAAAACAATAATAGTCCGCTAAGTTGAAAACCTGAAAGGGAGACTTAGGCAAAAAAAAGGGTATCCCGGTGGACGAAAAAAATAATAAAAAATGTCCAGGAAAAAATTAGGGATAAAGGCATTTGGCTGCGAACACTTGAGCCTATCTTTATCATAGCTGGACCTCAGATGGTAACATAGCAATCAAGTCATCATCGACTGGTGCAAAGCGTTGGAACCTAGACTTACAGTGGATGGTAGTCAATGTTGTAATCAATGCAAAACATGTTTTCCCTTTGTCATTTACCTTTGTTTTTCAATTTTATTGCAAATTTCCTCCTCAAGGATTTTTGCATCCTTGTACACATCTTATGTACAAATGTTTTCATATTCAATAAAATTCATCATTTGGTTTCTCAATGATCTCTTTTCAGTATTTTTGTTTGCAAAATAAACGATTATTTGTGATCACATAATACTATAAAGCGTTGAGAATAATAAAAAACTAAATCAACAGAGAAAGCATTATGCATTGCATGCATTATCGAAAATCCCTAAGGGATGATTGGTAATCTCCATTGCAAGCTTGAGCCTCGGCAAACACCATTATGGTTCTTTGGAAAGGTTATTTACCTTTCCATTCCCCAGCAGAATCATGATTGAGCCCCTAACAGAGACATGTTTGTCCTCATTTCCCTAGCACGAGTGAGACCCTCGCATTACTCCCAGCAAGTCGAAACCGTCATTCCCCAGCGGCAGTGTGCTCCGGTTTCTTATTTTCCCCAAGCAGTGAGGATCATCCGGACCTTGGAATTCCCTAAGCTGAGTCAGTCATAGTTTAAAGGTCATCCAATTTCTTTATCCCCAACAATAATAATGGTAATAGCTTGGAAATCTGAGATTTCTAGGCTATTTCCCCAGCGGAGTCGTCGTCATCTGTGGATTTCTTTCCCCAACTGAGGATGTCGAGTTCGTTTTGCTACAATCCCTGCCTGTCCGCAACACAACACCTCAACCTGCACCGATGCATAACATGATATCAAGCATCATGTAGAATCACACATACATGGCATATGCATCAAGCATACTCCCCGTTGACTGATTCATCTCCCCAACAGATATTCAGCCAAACTTCTCACCTATTCAAAACTCTTTACATTCCCCCTTTTCTTTTGTCGCCGTTGGCCAATTTCTCATGCTACTCTTTTATTTAATCCCCTTCTACCTCAATAATCGAAAAGCTGGCGCAATTTGAACATTAAGGTCCAAGAGGATTAAATAGGGGCAACTGTCGTAACCCGAAATTTAACCTCCCCTTTTGCTTTTTGCATAAGCATGTGCATTCACATCGCTGGCATATGCACTAGCATTTTTTTCTATGTTTTTGTTATAGGGATATTCAGGTTTTCAAAGCCCCATTAATCATATCCTCACAAGGTCATCACATCATCAACATAAGAAAAATAGAAGGGTTTCCATGCCTATTCATCAGAGCAAAAGGGTGCAAATCAGAACCATGGCCATAACACTTGTTTTTAAGCAAACTGGGCAAGTTTTGCCTTTGGTAATCGATTACTACTTTGCTAGGCAAAATGAAGTAATCGATTAACCTTTGTAAATTGGCAGATTCTCCTGCATTTTCATGACAACAACTTTTCACTCTCCATTCTCTGTGGTTTATTTTATTCTATACATTGTGTGGAATATTCTAGACATTTCAAGACCTTTCAAGACACTTCAAAGCATTTATTCCAATACATCACTTTGAATTAAGACTACCATGTAACTTCATTTCCAAGCATGAGGACCATTTGATTTGGACTTGCATTGGGATTGCTCCACTGAGTTAACAAATAACTAACTGAGTCAACTTTCGACTCAGTGAGTTAAGTGTAACTAACTCTAAAGCTAGCTCCAAAGCAAGCTCCAAAGCATATTCCAAACCTAGCCTACTCCAAAGCTAGCCTCTACATAAAGAAACCCTCACCATTTCATAAAGGATCTTCGATCATTTTCACAATTCTTCACTCTTCACTCTCTTTTTTCTCTCAATTCTCTCTGCATTTTCTGCACCTTCTTCACATTCATCTTTATCTTCTTCCCAAAACCATACTAGAGCTCAATTCTCACCATTGAAGAGTAGCAAATTTCACATTGAAGTTGCTTTTCTCTTGAGCTTAAACCTCCATTACAGTGAATTTCCTCTTGGATCTCTACAATTACAACAAGTTCTACTTCAAATTAAGTGATCGATTAAATAGTTTTAGTGCAAATTCGATTTTGGAGCTTTTATCGTGTTTTGATCGGTTTCGCTATGATTTGATCTCAAGCTTGGAATTATTTGGTTTTATTTGCTTCTTCACACTACATTTTACTCACAACAATCACCAAAGCAATTCTCCGCCTTACAGGTTGGTTATTCTCGCTCGATTTACTGTTTTCGATCACTTTTGCGCATTTACGATGTAGTTTCGATAGCTTTTCGTTGTTGATTAATCATGTGATTGTTTGATCTTTTATCGTCATGTTTGATACCTTTAATTGATGATTAATTGCTCCTACTTGATGTAATTTTCATGCACAAATGCATGCCATAACATGTGGATGTTTGGATAAGTGATTAGTTGCTGGAAGTGCTTTTTGAGAAGCTGTTTTTTTGCCACTGTTACAATGGTAATCGATTGCTTGTATATGGGTAATCGATTACCTTGCCTTTTTTCCACGTTTTTATGAAGTTTTCAAGCCGTAATCGATTAACCAGATGCAAGTAATTGATTACCACTGTGACAAAAAGGTAATTTTTGTGTTTTTTCAAGCTTGTTTGACATTCATTCCTCATTTAACTTCCATGGTTTGATATGCTTGATATTTGTGGATGTTTTATGAGCTGTTTAGCTTCTGTTTGAAGCATGTATGCAAACTTTTTATGCACGATTTATCAATTTTGGAATTGTTTGCATTCTTGACATTGTATGAGCATGTTGATTCTTGCACACCTTTTGTCACATGATAACATAATTTGTGATGCATTCTAATTAACATTTGGTACTGCCTTGAAATTTTGATCATATTAAGTTTGTTCTTCTTGAGAAAATTTAATATTGTACAATCGATATTCCACACGTTTGCTTTGATAATCTTCTGATCCGTTTGGAAGATTGTTGGTTGGATCATTCCCTTGATCGATTAATCGAAACTTTATTTTGATTAGTCAATCTCCCCTCCCTTCTCTCTTTAGGATCCTTTAGAGCCTTATTATCTTAATCCCCTGCTGAACCGGAGGTCTGCACGACACACTAGAGCATTGTACAAGTTGGCGTTGTTACTCTGTAGGTTTCAATTTCCGCACTATACTATGGTGCTAGAGAAGGGATGAGAGTGGAGAATTCCTACACTCATTCTGATTATTTTGGGTAGGGGACGAATGACCCTGTGCCTGGAATAATCGTCTCTATCTCTAGACTGTAGCGTGTCTCAATCCCCAGTTGAGTTGATCCTTGATCACTCTTGCTCCTTTCAATCTCTCCTTTGATCAATCACCATTTCCTTGGTAAAAGATCTTTGTCGTTTTGGTTTAACAAACTCCTTTTAGTTCAACACCCTTTCTTTTGGTCAATCATTGTGTGCTGGTTTCCCAAAAGAGTCGTAATCATTCTTTCTTTGGTTGATCCCAGTCATTCTGTTAAAATCAAACACTTTTCTTCCCCAACAAAGTCTCAGTCTCTTTCTTCAGTTAATCGCAGTCTTCTTGTTAATCAATTATTCCCTAGCGAAGCTAGTAACCTTCTATTGGTTTTCCCCTTTGATTGGTTAACCACTGCCTGTCAATTAAAACACCAATTTGCACCCTTTCTCACTTAACCACAGTTTGTATGTTAACATACTGAGCTTGTTGAGTTAATCACCTTCTCTTAGTTAATTACTCATTTCTTTTCGGTTAATCACAGTCTTTCTGTTAACACCAAATTCCCCAGCGGTTAGCAACCTTCGCTTGGTTCCACACACGTCCTTTGGGTCGCAACCTTCGCTTGGTTCCACATCTGCTCTTTCAGTTAACCACTCACTGCTTATCACTTAAAACACTGAAATCCCTTCAGAGTCAAACATCTTCTTTTGGTTCAGTACTCTCTCCTTCTAATTCATCACAGTCCGTCTGTTGACACCAACCCCTTTTCCCCCACCGGAGTCATACTCTCTTTCTTCGGTTAACCACTGCCTGTCAGTTAATATACTGAATCCTCAGCAAATTCTACTTGGTCTCGATTCAATATCCCTTGCATTCATTCTCTGGGTTTCGATGCCAATCCTTTTGTTTATTCCCTAATAAAGTCACTATTGCTCTTTTGCTCCCTTATCCTCTTGGTTTTGACACCATTCCTTCGTCTTATCCTCAGCAGAATTACTACTATTCTCGTGTCTTTCTTTCTTAGTTTCGACACCAATTCTTTTGCATTCCCCAGTTGAATCTTTCTACCTTTTTTTGCTCTTGGTTCTGACACCATTTTCCTCTCCTTTTCTGTCTTTGTTCTCCGAACTACGTAGGCTCTGAATTCCTCATTGCACTATGAGGATACGTAGGCACGAGATAGCGAAATCTTGGCGAGCCACCCTCTTCCACATTCCCCTTTCTTTTTCTTGGTTCCATGAACTACGACGATCTGATTTCCTCATTGCACTATGAGGGTACGTAGGCACGAGGGCCCTAATCCTCCACGAGCACTCTCTTTCTTCGTCTATTATCTCCCCTCTTTTTAGTTAGAAGCCTTTAGATTGATAACCCATCCAAGCCTAGAAGCAATCAAAATGATTTTTCTTGAGAACAACAGATGCGAAAGGTGTTAATACCTTCCTTTTGCATAACCGACCCCCTTACCCGTTTCTCTTCCCTTTGGCTTTTATCGATATTTTCCCTGTCCTTTGGGACTAAATAAAGTTCGGTGCGATTCTGTTGTATATTTGAGTGTGCGATTCACTCAAGTATAATCCCGATAGCTTCATTAAGACATATCAAAATTTTGTTTTTGACACGCGAAAAATGCTTATAGTCGCCACCAAACTTTATTTATTCCAAAGAAAGGGAAAATATCGATAAAACCCCCTAAAAGGTGAAGAATATGGTCTCGTAACCAAATACGGGTTCGGAAGTCGGTTATGCAAGGGGAAGGTATTAGCACCCATCACATTCGTTGTACTCAACATGAACCATCTAGGTTGTCTAAGTGCGAATGGGTATCGTTATCTAAAGGTTACTTGCTATTGGGGGAAAATGTGGGTTTTTTATTAGTGTGCTCGCCAAAATCTTGCAATCTCGTGGCTACGTATTCTCATAGTGCAATAAGGAAATCATAGCTCCGTAGTTCAGAGTAGAAAATAAGTGTTTGTTGGTTGATTTTATTGGACGGTGTATACGTTCGCATTCTAGAACGAAAGTAACATGCCCTTTTTGAAAAGGATTTGAAAGTGATGCCCTAAGGCGAAAAATGAATTTGATGAGTTTGAGATTGATTTTAGGTTTTGGAAAGAAGGTTGTTTTTTATTTAAATTGCACTAAAGACTATAGTTAGAGATGAATATTTCAAACAAACAAGCCAAGCGTCTTGCATCCAAAATATTCAGAATGAGGGTAGGAAAACTCCATTCTCACTCCTCCTCCACCACTTAAGGCTCGTGGCGCGCAATTCTAATCGTATTTTAACATGTTTTTTTTTATTGAGAAAATTCCGCTTGACGTTGGATCAAGGGTTTTATTGAGAAAATGTTGCTTAACGTTGGATCAAGGGTTTTGTTGTTGATTAAGAAAATGGTGAGGTCGATCCTAGTCCCTAAGGATAGCTAGCAAGTAAAACCAAACCAAAGGAAAGAAATAGATAAATAAAGTACATCAAAAGGGGAGAGGGGTACATGAGAAATACAAGGGATGTGTGCAAGAAATAAATGGGTCTCATTGTAAGGTAGCTCAAGAGAAAGCCATATGTGTGTAACATGTCCTAAGCTAGGCAATGAAAATAAGAATTCAAGTTCAAGTCTCCTTTTTCTAGGGTTAAACACAAAGTCCAAAACTCCATGATGCTAAGGTCATACAAGGTCCATAACTCCGTGATGTTGGGGTCATTCACAAAGTCTGATTGTCTATTTATGTCTCACAATTTTGTTAGGCCTTTTCCATTATATCATGCTTTTTAGTTCATTTTAACAATATAAAGAATAAAGATCAAAGAAAATAAAATGACATAAAGGTAAAGTGCGAGAAGTAAATGAGTGATAAAGAGAGATAAAGTAAATTGCGAGAAAGTAAAGTACAGTGAATGTAAATGTTAGAAGTTAGATGGATTAGAAGTTAATATTTAGTAGTTAGTGATCAAGCAATCAATTAATCGAATCGGGACAATCTAGCTCTATGTTAAGCAATCGTAGCACAATCTATGTAGAGATCATACTATGAGAGGCCGGGTAGTGAGATCTATGTGTCAAAAGCACTAGAGAATTAATACAAAATCAATCTCTTAAAGTGTGAAGCGCAATAAACAAAATGTAAATAATATAATCAAAATGATAAAAAAAATTAATCAAATAATGGAAAATCTAATTGAAATTGAAAATAATTAAATCAAGAGTTGAAAAGAAATAAAATAAAATGAAATGAAAAATAGATTTGAAAAAGAAATTAAAATGAACATTAAGTAAAAGAAATGAAAAAAAAACAAGAGGGAAGTGCATGTGCATACTGGTGGTATGAACAGTAAAAGTGACTGGGCTTGGAAAGCAAGCCCAAGACCACTCTCAAGCACTCTGAGGGAGGTGCTAAAGGAAAATGCGGAGCAAAACACGATCAAATGGACCTGAAAGCCCAACACATGGTAAACAAAAAAATGAAGGGCACAAACTAACATCAGAAGTTAGCATCACATGTTCCTCTCTCCTGCTCTCACTTCATCGTCGCTTTTTCCTCTCTCCGTCACGCTGGAGCTCATCACCGCCACCGGAGGAGCCCAATTTAAATAAAAAATAGAAACATCACTCTACTCTTTTTCACCCGCTCTACTCAAAGGTGCTATCAAACTAAAACTCACTCTACACCACAAATCAAACCACAAATAAAGCAAATTCAAAGTTACAGATCTGCAACGAACGCAAGCTCAGAGGTACCTTCAAATAATAATTTGTCAGCGATGATACATGCAGAACCAGGACAAATTTAGGTAAGATCTTATTCGATCCCTCTTCTTCGTGTACTACTTCTACTTGTTATTGCGTTGTGTCTTCGGATATGACGTTGTTGAATTACTTGCGTGAGTTTTTGTGTGAATTGTTGAGTCTTCGTGAGAGTGTTGTTATGAATTGTTGTGGTGTTGTTGTGTTCTATGTTACAGCAGAGAGGATTGGAGTGAGATTTAATGTGTTGTTCAGAGTTGCACATAGAATGCTATGAAGATTCAATTCTTGAGGGTTTTAATGTCTATCTAAGCTTTCTTTGAAGTGTGAGGAGAATGCTACATTTATAGAGTCAACTGAAGTGAGAATGAAGCATGTGGAATTCGTGACTTGCTTTAAAGTTTGTTATGAATTTCATCAGCTAGCCATTTCAGTGAAAATCACCTCCAAATGAGTGAGCAATTCTTGGCAATGAGTAGTGGTCCCCAACTTCTAGAAGCTCTCTATTTTTTTGTATCTTTTGTATATTTCTTCACATTGTGTACTGTTGACTTTTTTGAACCATATTGCCTTGTATTGCAACTAGTACTTGTTGCATTTTTTGAATCATATGAGTTGGTACTTGGACTGTAACTCTCATTTTGCTGCAACATGATTATTTGCACCATAGATGCTTGCTTGAATAATACTTTGATTTTGTAATTTGGTATGTTGCCTTGGTTTTACTTGTGCTTGACAAATGATGATGATGTGTGGTTCATGGCAATTGTAACTCCATGTTGCTTTGCTCATGAATTGGATGATGATAGCATGTACCTTCTTGCCTGAGTTGCAATCTTAGTGCCACCATGTTCTTGACTTCCATCTTTGATCTTTAACTCACATTGCATGAATGATGTTTATTTGTTTAAACCATGTTCTATGATGATTGAAACTTGGTGTATGATGTGTGAACTTGTAAATAACATTCCTTCGTGTTGATAGGATAAATAGTACGACACTTGGATTTGAATCCAAAGCCTAAGATGAACATACTTGACCTTTGACATCATATTTGAACTTCTTCACTAAAATCAACTTTAAAAGGATGAAGTAGCTTGATTTCATGTTAAATACATTTGAATCAAACTTGCAAGAGAATTTGAAAATGAGTAGTACATATCTTGCCACTTAAGAAAATAATGTACCAGAATCCACATTTGAGTCTTCTTTGACAAACACAATGAACCAAAGTGACTATGCCTTGAGATGATGATTATGTGAACTTCGTTGGACTTGATAGAAACCATGGGTCTCTTAATTCAACCCTCCAAACCTGATGAACACAAATGAGAAGAAATTGCACCATATTTTGTATTCACAATGGTTAGATGATATGTTAATAAATATGATACAACAAGAATAAGGCAAGACCTAATTTACAGAAGCACCCAACATAAGACACTCTGATAATGGTGAATGAACCAGGTGAAACCCTTGGGAAAGCAATCATAGAGAAACCATAATCTCCATTCTTTAGGCTTAAACTGATGAATAACCATGTTAGTGAATCACTGGTCAATTGACTTGGTCATGCTAATAAGATGATGTGTTGAATGTATGATAAGAATGCTAGGGTGAAAAATGAGGGTAAGACAGCTGCCACTATTTAATCTTCTTGGACCTGAAGGTATGAAATGCAACGACTTTCAGGCATTCAAGCTAGAAGAGGATTAAATAATAGAATACCCAAATTTTTTGGCCATTAGGAATGGATTGAAAAAGAAAGTTGGTTTATTGGGAAAATGGAATGGCAGACAACTCTTGGGTGAGGTCATCTATTGGGGATTGACTGAAGCATTCTACTGAGAAAATGAATCATTCGTAAGAGAAATGCTTGATGCACATGATGTATACAATATGTGATTGATTTTATGATGTATTGATAAGAGTGAGAATCTTTGATATGGACAAGAGAGTTTCTCCATCGAAGAGAAGAGATAGGTGAAAGTATTTATGATTTTTGTTTGCCTCCACTGATGAGCTTTGGCAGGTATTGGTAGTTGAGATCCCTCAGGGTTCCACAAAGGTGAAGGTTGTGTGATTGCCGAAGGCGAGCAACGGAGGGAAATTTTGAGTTTTCTTTGTGCGAAATGCAGAGAGATGTCTTGCAAAAGGCAAGTATGACTTGGTCGGGGGAATAAATTTCTCGTGCGAAAAGCAACAGAAACACTGTAAGGTTGAAAGACTAGTCATCAACACTGAGGCTGGGTAAGTAAATCATATGACATCAAGATGGTAACTGGACTGTCAGCTTGATTAATTGGGTGTTGGGAAACAGCAGTATGACGTCAACTCTGAGGTTGGGGGTAGCAAGATGGTCATCAACTCTGATTCTGAGAATAAAAGATAGTCATTAACTCTGAGGCTGAGAATAAAAGATGTTGGTCATCAACTCTGAGGCTGAGAATAAAAGATGTTGATCATTAACTCTGAGGCTGAGAAAAAGATGATAGATATCAACTCTGAGGTTGGTGATAAAATATAGTCATCAACTCTGAGGCTGAGAATAAAAGATGTTGGTCATCAACTCTGAGGCTGAGAATAAAAGATATTGGTCATCAACTATGAGGCTGAGATAAAAGACAATAGACATCAACTCTGAGGTTAGGGAAAATAAGGGTAGACATCAACTCTGAGATTGGGATCAAAGGATTTTCCGCTACAAAAGTAGAGGACGCTTGCAAAAGGCAAGGAAAAACACAAATTTCCTCGTGCAAAAGACAACTAGAACTCCTTAACAAAAGGTTAAGAAGAAAGACAACAACTTAATTTCTCATTAAAAAAGGTAGCAAGAACTCCTTAACAAAAGGTTAAGAATAAAGACAACAACTTGATTTCTCGTACAAAAGGTAGCGAGAACTCCTTAATAAAAGGTTAAGAAGAAAGACAACAACTTGATTTCTCGTACAAAAGGTAGCGAGAACTCCTTAACAAAAGGTCAAGAAGAAACATAGATTGGAAATTTCTCACATTAAAGGTAATGAGAACCTCTCAACAAAAGGTTAAGAGGAGAGACTGGTTGAATTGGTTTTCTCTTGAAAGAGGCGACGAGAATTCTTAGCAAAAGGCTGGAAAGATTTGTGAAATGGGAGTGAATAGTAAATGCAATCCCTTATGCAAAAGGCAGTAAAGGGATTGAACTCGGTGATAAGGATACTTACAAAAGGTAAGCAGAAATAGATGTGTTTTTCCAATGCTAAAAGTGTAAGATACTTACAAAAGGTAAGCAAGGAGACCATATTTCGCGCAAAAGGAAATGAAAAGATTTTCAAAATCCAAGTGAATAGGGGAACCCCCTATGCAAAAGGCAAGAGGGAACTTGAAAAATGCAAGTAACAAAGGAGGAAAACACTAAGGGAATCCTGTCGGGATGTCCAAAAGGAGCGCTTGTGCTTTCGAGAAAGACTTGACTCTAGCTAAGCGTGCATGTAATGATGATTAATGTATGCAAAATGTTGATGTATGCGCGGCCTGCTGGGAATTTTTAGGTGCATATGGGGATGCAAATGATTTTGTTTATTTTTTATGAAGCTTCCCATTTCAGCGGGAATGCTATGCACGTATGTTGTATGCAGTGTGGGAATGCAACTAGGTAATCAGATTTTTGTATGGTTTTATTCTTTATTGCCAACAAAAGTGGATTTTGAAGGTGAACTACTGTAACACCCCAAATTCGATTATGATTAATTGTTGCTTATTTGAGGATATAAGGTGATTTTTGACGATATGTGGTTATGTGGCACGATGCATTGTGGTGAAATTATTTTAATAGTAAGAATAATCATATAGTATTATTCAGATTATTGTTTATTATTTAAAATAATAGAAGTGGGAGTATTGAGGGTATGTTGGTCATTAGGGATGGATAAGTGAGGGTATAATGGGAAGAACACATTTAGGGGTATTTTAAGAGAAAATAGTGAAAGGAACTCATTATTCGTATTATTTTTTAGGAAGAGGCAAAGGTGCTCTGAAGAACAAGTGAGAAGGAGGCTAGGACATAGAAGAATTCCGGCGAAACTTCAAGAGAGATCTAAGGAGACAATATTCTAAGGTATGTGGAGTATCACCTTGCAATATTTTGATATAAAGATTAGGTGTTGGTGGGTGATTGGGGTTTTGAGGGAAAACCTAGGAATTGGAGGTTAGGGATGATGGATTTTGATGATTTACTATGGGATGATTGTTGTTATTGATGTATATGTGATAGATATAGGTTATAATAACATAATCTGTGATGATTTAAAGATAAAATCTGGTTTAGGGGTGTTGAATCGCAGATGGAGAAATGCTGTTATCGCAGGGTTTTTCAGCCAAAATCGCAGAGGGCGCTTAGCGCGGCCTAGCGCGATTTGGAAGAATTTCGCCTCCTCGAGGCAGTGAGTAGCGCGCTTAGCGCGGGTGGGGCTCGCTTAGCGCGACCTGGGGCTGAAAAATATTATTTTATTGACTTAAAATTCATGGAAAATATCTGTTTTATATTATATTAATGTTGTGATGTTGCTGTAAATTGCTGCTATGTGTTGACGTGTTATATGATGATTTTTCATGATGTTACTGATGAGTATATGATGATGTTTTGATGATTGTTTGACGAATATGTGATGATATGACGTATATGAGGATTGATGAATGATGATGCACATTATGATGTTTAATTGATGATGATGATTAGTGATGTTGTGTATCATACATTCATATGCATACTCTGTGACGACGCTTCATTCCCATTGTGCGGATATGAGGTAATTATGACGTGCTCTGGTTCCAAATGCGGAATCGATCCTATTGACGGGGATCTTTGGAGGGTTGATGACCAAGTGTCCATTATTATGATGATTTGGTACCACATGCATTTTTATGATGTTGCATTTCATTCTTGGTGGCATTGCATGATTGCATATGAGTGATATTGGTGATGTGATGTTTTATATGATGTTTTGGGTGAGTCGCTGTAGTATTTGATACAAACAACTGCTGCCCTGTTAATGTCTTTTCTTTATATGATTTATATTGAATTGTGATTACTCACCCTGCCTGTTTGAATGTTGCCTCTACGTGGGTAATGTGCAGATAACCAAGATTAGTTCGTGGTGAGTGAAGAGTTAGCTTTGAAGTCAATTTTCTTTTCAGTTGAGTAGAGGGTGTGTCTTGCTCTGATTATGTAACATCGGGGTTGGGAACGCTTTTGTTTGAAATATTGTGTTACTTTGATTAACATGTTTCATGAGGATTTTGAAGATGTTGAGTTGTTTTAAATTCCAATTTTGATGAGATTAAATTATTATGAGTTGTTTTATAAAGGAGATTTTATTTTTATGACGATAATTCCGCTGCGACGTTTTTGTTTTAAAGGAGGTGTTGATCCAA
The DNA here is from genome assembly GCA_022829125.1 of Lathyrus tuberosus. Taxonomy (NCBI): domain Eukaryota; kingdom Viridiplantae; phylum Streptophyta; class Magnoliopsida; order Fabales; family Fabaceae; genus Lathyrus; species Lathyrus tuberosus. Next base: position 648,161 of record JALAZF010000089.1, on the reverse strand, counting down.
AATAAGTTGTTATTCCTATATGTTGTAACCCGTGTTACGGAGCAGGAAAATAATTATGATGCCTTTGTGAAGTGTGACACCCTTGAGCGGTGATTTTATTTGATTTAATTTCCACACGTATGTGAAATAATTGTTGGGTTAGAAGGGTGTTACATTAGTGGTATCAGAGCCTGGTTGGTCCGTCCGGACAGGTTTTTACTTGATGTCCACCCCTGTCAGTCGACAAGTGTGTTTACACTGTCGATGTTTTAGTTCTTCTAACCTTGTTGGTGGTGTGCAGGATGACTGGAAGAAATTATCGTGCAATTGCTGATGCATTGGAATCGGTTGCTAATGTGGTGGCGCAGCTGAATCCAAATGGTGGAGCTCCTGATGAGTTTCATACTTTGGGGAAGTTTCAAAGGAACAATCCACCGACTTTTGTGGGCACGCATGATCCAACAAGTGCACACAAGTGGCTGAAGGCGATTGAGAAGATCTTCCGGGTGATGGGGTGTTCTGATGAGCAACAGGTTCAGTTCGAAACGCATATGCTAGAAGAGGAAGCTGAGGACTGGTGGGATAACACCTGTCAGAGACTCACGGATGTTGGCACTGTGATAACTTGGGCTGTGTTTAAGCAGGAGTTTCTGGGGAAGTATTTTCCAGAGGATGCTCGTGGCAAGAGAGAAATTGAATTCCTTGAGCTGAAGCAAGGAAATATGATTGTGGCAGAGTATGCCGCGAAGTTTGAGAAGTTGGTGAAGTTTTGTCCGCACTACAATCATGCTGATGCTGAGATGTCCAAATGTCTCAAGTTCGAGAATGGCCTGAGACCAGAGATTAAGCAGGGTATTGGGTATCAGCAGATCCACGGGTATGCTGAGTTGGTTGACAAGAGCAGAATCTATGATGAGGACAGCCGAGCTCGATCTGCTCACTACAAGCAATTGAGTGAGAAGAAATGGCAGTATTGGGGTAAGCCTTATACAACTTCAGCTGACAAAGAGAAGCAGAAGACTTCAGATGGGAAGAAGACAAGTGGGGGAGCAGCTTCCACTTCTGGAAAGTGTCATAAGCGTGGTGAGCAAGGTCACCGTGCTGATGCGTGCACTAATAATGTGGTGAGGTCCTATCGATGTGGTAAGAAGGGGCATAGAACTACTGACTGCAAAGAAGAAGGTCCGACCTATTTCAATTGTGGTGAGAAAGCTCATATCAGTACTCAATGTCAAAAGCCGAAGAAGTCTACTACTGTTGCCCAGACCAGTGGTCGTGTGTTTGCTTTGAGTGGTGCAGAAGTTCCAGAGAAGGACAACCTGATTAGAGGTACTTATTTTATTAATAATATCGAGTTGGTTGCCATTATTGATACTGGTGCTACTCATTCTTTAATCTCGCTTGAATATGCTAATAGATTGAGTTTGAAGTTATCTGATATGAATGGGAATATGGTAATAGAAACTCCAGCTAATGGTTCTGTTACTACTACCCTTGTGTGTTTGAGATATCCTGTGACGATTTTTGAGAAGAGTTTTATGATGGATTTGGTGTGCCTACCCTTGCACCAAATTGACGTGATCTTTGGAATGAACTAGTTGGAGTTCAACCGTGTTCATATCAATTGTTATAACAAGACTGTAGAGTTTCCTGAGATTGATAATAGTGGGGAGTTGATGTTCTTGTCTGCTAAGCAAGTAGACGAACTTCAAGAAGATGAAGCTTTGGTGTTTGCAATGTTTGCATCATTGCAAATTGATCGTGTAGCCGCGAGTGTGGAGTTTCCGGTTGTCTGTGAATTCCCAGAGGTGTTTCCAGATGACATCAGTGATTTTCCTCCAGAGCGTGAAGTAGAGTTTGTAGTGGACTTAATACCAGGTACGAGTCCAGTGTCGATGGCTCCTTATCGGATGTCAGCTTCTGAGCTAAGTGAATTGAAGAAACAGTTGGAAGAGTTGCTTGAGAAGAGGTTTGTTCGACCAAGTGTTTCTCCGTGGGGTGCTCTTGTGTAGTTAGTGAAGAAGAAAGACGGGAGTATGAGGTTGTGTGTTGATTATCGACAGCTGACTATCAAGAATAAGTATCTGCTACCGAGAATCGACGATTTGATGGATCAGCTAGTAGGTGCCTGTGTGTTCAGCAAGATTGATTTGAGGTCAGGTTATCATCAGATTCGAGTTAAGCCTGATGATATTCTGAAGACGGCTTTCAGGACGAGGTATGGACACTATGAATACACTGTGATGCCGTTTGGTGTATCTAATGCACCTGGTGTGTTCATGGAGTACATGAATCGGATTTTTCATGAATATTTGGATAAGTTTGTGGTAGTGTTTATCGATGACATCTTGATATATTCTAGATCTGAAGAAGAACATGTCGAGCATTTGAGGACTGTGTTGCAAATGTTGAAAGAGAAGAAGTTGTATGCAAAGCTGTCGAAGTGTGAGTTCTGGTTGAAGGAAGTAAGCTTTCTTGGCCATGTGATTTCAAGTGGTGGTATTGCTGTTGATCCTTCTAAGATTGATGCTGTATTACAGTGGGAGACTCCGAAGTCTGCTACTGAGATACGAAGTTTTCTGGGATTAGCGGGTTATTATCGCAAGTTTATCGAAGGCTTTTCTAAGTTGGCACTACCGTTGACTCAGTTGACTCGAAAGGGTCAAACTTTTATGTAGGATGTAGCTTGCTAAGAGAGTTTTGTGGAATTGAAGAAGAGATTGACTACTGCTCCAGTGTTGATTTTGCCTAATCCGAGTGAGTCTTTTGTAGTGTATTGTGATGCGTCGAAGATGGGTCTTGGTGGAGTATTGATACAGAATGGACAAGTTGTTGCCTATGCTTCGAGACAATTGCGAGTTCATGAGAGGAATTATCCTACACATGACTTAGAGTTAGCCGCGGTGGTGTTTGTGTTGAAAATTTGGAGACATTATCTGTTTGGCTCTAAATTTAAAGTGTTCAGTGATCATAAAAGTATGAAGTATTTATTTGATCAGAAGGAATTTAATATGAGGCAGAGGAGGTGGTTAGAGTTGTTAAAGGATTTCGATTTTGATTTGAGTTATCATCCGGGCAAAGCAAATGTAGTGGCCGATGCGTTGAGCAGAAAGTCATTGCATATGTCAATGCTTATGGTGAAAGAGTTGGAACTAATTGAACAATTCAGAGATTTGAGTTTGGTATGTGAAGCGACTCCTGACAGTGTGAAGTTGGGAATGTTGAGGTTGACTAGTGGTATTCTGGAAGAAATCAGAGTGGGATAACAATCCGATTTAAAGTTGGTTGACCAATTGACTTTGATTAACCAAGGTAACGAAGGTGACTTCCGGATTGATGAGAATGGTGTGATGAGGTTTCGAGATAGAGTATGTGTTCCAGATGTTCCAGAAATCAAGAAGAGTATTATAGAATAAGGACATCGAAGTAGACTGAGTATTCATCCCGGTGCTACGAAGATGTACCAGGATCTGAAGAAGTTTTTTTGGTGGCCAGGTATGAAGAAGGATGTTGTGGAGTTTGTTTATGCGTGTTTAACTTGTCAGAAGTCGAAGGTTGAGCATCAGAAGCCTTTAGGTATGATGCAGCCATTGAGGATTCCAGAATGGAAATGGGATAGTATTTCCATGGATTTTGTGGTGGGATTGCCGAAGACTGCTAAGGGAAATGATTTAATTTGGGTGATTGTAGATAGATTAACTAAGTCGGCTCATTTCTTGCCAATGAAGATTAATCATTCCATGCAGAAATTAGCGGAATTGTACATCGATGAAATTGTGAAGTTACATGGGGTACCTTCGAGTATTGTGTCGGATAGAGATCTGAGGTTTGCATCGAGGTTTTGGAAGAGTTTGCAAGATGATTTGGGTACTAAGTTGAGGATGAGTTCTGCCTATCATCCGCAGACGGACGGTCAGACAGAAATGACTATCTAATCTTTGGAAGACTTGCAGAGGGCTTGTGTGTTGGATCATGGAGGATCGTGGGATAGCCATTTTCCGTTGATTGAGTTCAAGTACAATAATAGTTTTCATGCTAGCATTGGAATGGCCCTTATGAAGCTTTGTATGGGAGAAGGTGTAGGACTCCGTTGTGTTGGTATGAATCGGGCGAGAGTGCGGTACTCGGACCTGAAATTATGCAAGAGACGACTGAGAAGATTAAGAAGATACAAGAAAGGATGAAAGCTTCGCATAGTCGTCAGAAGAGTTACCATGATAAGAGGAGGAAAACACTTAAATTCCAAGAGGGAGATCACCTGTTTTTGAGAGTGAAGCCAGTGACGGGTGTGGGTCGAGCTTTGAAGTCTAGGAAGCTCACTCCATGCTTTGTTGGTCCATATCAGATATCGCAGAGGATAGGAGAGGTAGCCTATCGAATTGCTTTACCACCGTCACTTGAGAATTTGCATGACGTGTTCCATGTGTCTCAATTGAGGAAGTACATTTCAGATCCGTCGCATGTGATTCAGATGGAGGATGTACAAGTGAGGGATAACCTGACTGTGGAAGTATTGCCGGTGCGTGTTGATGGTCGAGAAATGAAATAACTGCGAGGTAAAAAGATTGCTTTGGTGAAAGTTCTGTGGGGAGGACTAGCTGGTGAAAGTTGGACTTGGGAGCGCATGGATCAGATGAAGGAGTCATATCCGACTCTATTTGCTTCAGGTAAATTTTTGAGGACGAAATTCCTTAAGTGGGGGAGAGTTGTAACACCCCAAATTCGATTATGATTAATTGTTGCTTATTTGAGGATATAAGGTGATTTTTGACGATATGTGGTTATGTGGCACGATGCATTGTGGTGAAATTATTTTAATAATATTAATAGTAAGAATAATCATATAGTGTTATTCAGATTATTGTTTATTATTTAAAATAATAGAAGTGGGAGTATTGAGGGTATGTTGGTCATTAGGGATGGATAAGTGAGGGTATAATGGGAAGAGCACATTTAGGGGTATTTTAAGAGAAAATAGTGAAAGGAACTCATTATTCGTATTATTTTTGAGGAAGAGGCAAAGGTGCTCTGAAGAACAAGTGAGAAGGAGGCTAGGGCATAGAAGAATTCCGGCGAAACTTTAAGAGAGGTCGAAGGAGACAATATTCTATGGTATGGGGAGTATCACCTTGCAATATTTTGATATAAAGATTAGGTGTTGGTGGGTGATTGGGGTTTTGAGGGAAAACCTAGGAATTGGAGGTTAGGGGTGATGGATTTTGATGATTTACTATGGGATGATTGTTGTTCTTAATGTATATGTGATAGATATAGGTTATAATAACATAATCTGTGATGATTTAAGTATAAAATCTGGTTTAGGGGTGTTGAATCGCAGATGGAGAAGTGCTGTTATCGCAGGGTTTTTCTGCCAAAATCGCAGAGGGCGCTTAGCGCGGTCTGGAAGAATTTCCCCTCCTCGAGGCAGTGAGTAGCGCGCTTAGCGCGGGTGGGGCTCGCTTAGCGCGACCTGGGGCTAAAAAATATTATTTTATTGACTTAAAATTCATGGAAAATATCTATTTTATATTATATTAATGTTGTGATGTTGCTGTAAATTGCTGCTATGTGTTGACGTGTTATATGATGATTTTTCATGATGTTACTGATGAGTATACGATGATGTTTTGATGATTGTTTCACGAATATGTGATGATATGACGTATATGAGGATTGATGAATGATGATGCACATTATGATGTTTAATTGATGATGATGATTAGTGATGTTGTGTATCATACATTCATATACATACTCTGTGACGACGCTTCATTCCCATTGTGTGGATATGAGGTAATTATGACGTGCTCTGGTTCCAAATGCGGAATCGATCCTATTGACGGGGATCTTTGGAGGGTTGATGGCCTAGTGTCCATTATTATGACAATTTGGTACCACATGCATTTTTATGATGTTGCATTTCATTCTTGGTGGCATTGCATGATTGCATATGAGTGATATTGGTGATGTGATGTTTTATATGTTGTTTTGGGTGAGTCGCTGTAGTATTTGATACAAACAACTGCTGCCCTGTTAATGTATTTTCTTTATATGATTTATATTGAATTGTGATTGCTCACCCTGCCTGTTTGAATGTTGCCTCTACGTGGGAAACGTGCAGATAACCAAGATTAGTTCGTGGTGCGTGAAGAGTTAGATTTGGAGTCAGTTTTCTTTTCAGTTAAGTAGAGGGTGTGTCTTGCTCTGATTATGTAGCATCGGGGTTGGGAACGCTTTTGTTTGAAATATTGTGTTACTTTGATTAACATGTTTCATGAGGATTTTGAAGATGTTGAGTTGTTTTAAATTCCAATTTTGATGAGATTAAATTATTATGAGTTGTTTTATAAAGGAGATTTTATTTTTATGACGATAATTCCGCTGCGACGTTTTTGTTTTAAAGGAGGTGTTGATCCAAAATAAGTTGTTATTCCTATATGTTGTAACCCGTGTTACGGAGCAGGAAAATAATTATGATGCCTTTGTGAAGTGTGACACCCTTGAGCGGTGATTTTATTTGATTTAATTTCCACACGTATGTGAAATAATTGTTGGGTTAGAAGGGTGTTACAACTACCAGACGAGAACTGGTTTTTAAGGGTCGATTACCAGACGAGAACTGGTGGAAAAAGATTAAGTTGTCAGACGAGAACTGACCTCTTTTTTTGTGTTTGTCAGACGGGAATTGACTTTTTGATTTTTTGTCAGACGGGAACTGAATTTTTGGTTTATTATCATATAAGAACTGACTTTTAAAATGAGCTACCAGACGGGAACTAGTTTTTCAAAGAAAACTGACTACCATACGGGAACTGGAGTTAAAAATAGGCTAAAGAAAAGGTGACCAGACGATAACTGGTTTAGAAGCTGCCTACCAGACGGGAACTGATATTTTGTAAGTGATTTGCTAGACGGGAATTAGACATTGAGATGATTTTCCAGACGGTAACTGGACTTTGAGATGATATGTCAGACGGGAACTGGACTTTAAACTACCAAGGGATGTTGGGTTGCAAGGCTTTTTGATGTCAGATTCATGTTGTGGGTGTAGCAAGCGATTTTTGGACGTGGTTCTTAAGCACTATCGCTCTGGGGTACTACAGGTCGATTCATTTTTTATCCTATTGAAGCTGATGAAGCAAGGGAAATAGATGTATCCAACTAACCCTACTTGCAAACTGAGGCTAAACAATCAAAATTGTTGGTTTACAGATGCGGTTCGTGTTCGTGGGCCTCTCTCTGCTTATTTTGTTCAGAACGAAATACCGGGACTGTTCATGGGGAATTTGTTGGGATACTGTGCTAGATTGGCTGGAGGTAGGGGACTTTGGGGTTTTTTTGATTAGTGTGCTCGCTAAGATTTTTTTTCAATCTTATGCCTACGTATTCCCGGGATAGGGAAATCAGAGCGATCGTAGTTCCTCCTATTCTATGGGAGGAAATGGTGTTTTGGTGTCTTGTTCAAAGCCCAAGACATGAAGCTAAAGGTGGTTTGTATCTTGTTCAAAGCCTAAGATGTGAAGCTGAAGGGTCTATTTGTATCTTGTTCGAAGCCCAAGATGTGAAGCTAAAAGGGTGTTGACTTTAGAGAGAATTTGTCATCTCTAAAGGGGTCTGTTTGTCACAATTGTTGGATGACTGATTATAAAGGAGAATTACTTCAACTGGGATATGGGAATCCAGCAACGCCATAATTTCCTTTATAGGGGATTTTTAACCTGAAGGAGAAGAATTTAACTCAGTTTAGAGCAATGTAATCTTTCCTTAGGAATTTCTCATGCTAAAAGAGGGACAGTGGCGTGGATGTAAATAATCCAGAGGCTTGCCGCTTACAGCAAATTAGACGAGGGAAATGAGTTGTTGATGTTTATATGCTGTGACCAAAGCATGATTTAATGCTAAAAGGTTGATTGAATTGAACAGGGTTTCCTTATACAAAGCCTAAGAGGAGGCTATTGACCCAACAAGAGGATGCTTTTGTGTCTCGTACGCAGCCCGAGATAGAGGCTAAAAGGGTTGACTCAATAAGAGAGTGTTTTTATATGTGTCTTGTACGAAGCCCAAGACGGAGGCTAAAAGGGTTTGACTCAACAAAAGAGTCTTTTATACTCACCAAGAGAGTGATTTGTATCTCGTACGAAGCCCGAGATGGAGGCTAAAAGATGTTTGACTCAACAAGAGAGTCTTTTTGTATCTCGTACGAAGCCCGAGATGGAGGCTGCAAAGGTTTACTCTGCTGGGAAGGATCATTGTATAAAGCCCAAGAGGAGGCTATGATTACTGTTTCAGTTGAGTGACAGGTCCAGTATGTTGGTTAAAAGAGAACATCCGGTCTTATATGGGTAATGTTGTACTCATGGATTTGATTTGAGGACCGGGATTATTTCCTGTTCTTTAAGGAAACGGGGAATCTGAAGGGTATTGAGACTACCCAATTCTACGGGTGCTTTTTCCTATTTTTAAAAGGAACTTGAGAATGTCTTCGATACTCAAGGAGATTAGACTGTCCAAGTCTAGAGTTTTATCTTTTATACTATGCTTGAGAGAGATCAAGGGATAGTACGTTCACGGTAGAAAGATCTAGACTCTTTGAAAGACTGTTCTATTAAGATGACTAATTTCTGTTCCTATACCTTTAAGAGGTCGCCGGGACAATTTGTACGAAGCCCAAGAGGAGGCGAGAAAAACTTTTAAGAAGCCGAAGGGACAATTTGTACGAAGCCCAAGAGGAGGCTATCTTCCCGGAGGAATAATCATTATACGAAGCCTAAGAGGAGGCTGTGAAAACTTCTAAGAAGCCAACGGGTCCTTGTACAATGCCCAAGAGGAGGCGGGGATGCTTTTAGGAAGCCTGTGGGTCCTTGCACTAAGCCCAAGAGGAGGCTGATGAACAGTTCCAGAAGGGGTTTCACTTGGAACATTGGCCCTCTGTATATGAATTGTTTAAAGGGGGAGATTTCTTATATCTAGTTATCTAACATTGTTGTAAAAGAAAATTCTCATGGTTTAGGTTATGTTTGAAATATCCGGGAGAACATCGGATGTAAGGAGACGAGGTTTTGTCTAGTTCTAGACGTAGTTGCCGGGGAAACTCTAAATATCTATACTAGTATTACACAGTCGATATGAGTTTATGAAAGAAGACTTACAGTGAAACAACCCCATAATACAGTTATATACATATGAAAGCGGTAAATGAAATCGGGTAAACACTTACTCGGTTGTAGAGCTTCTATGCTGTTTGGTTAGTTGTTCAACAAAGAAATTGAAAATAATAGTATATTACAAAATCAAAGGAGAAAGTGCTTTTGAAAGGAAAATTGGGGCTTACAGCTCAAGGAGAGGCCCATGGTTTTATAAGTGATCGCACTGTCATTTTGTACAGGGACTTATACAAGTGACTGAGGCCCGAGAAAGGTTTTATGTACAAGGGGATGGGTCTTACACTCTCTCAAGAGGCCCAAAATGATTGAAAGTGAACAAAGATGGGTCTTATAGCTCAAGGAGAAGCCCAATGGTTAATTTTGAAAAGGGCGACGATCGCGCCGAGGTTTTGGAAACACCGTGGGTCTTATACAATGACTGAGGCCCAAACTACTTTTGGTTTCAAAATGGGATTGGGTCTTACACTCTATTAGAGGCCCAAAATGATTTTGAATGAGTCTTATAGCTCGAGGAGAGGCCCAAATGGTTTGTTTAAAACGGGCGATGATCGCGCCGAACTTTTGAAATACAACGGGACTTATACAACATTTGAGGCCCAAAATAGGTTTATATTTACAAAGGATTGGGTCTTACACTCTATTAGAGGCCCAAAATGTTTTTAAAAGGTTTGATGAGGGTTGGATTAATCAAAACCCTAATTTGCTTCCAAAATGTATTTTAATTGAATAAAAAATTCAATTAAAATGATCAAAATTGTTTAACATGTGGAAAACAAATTGTGATCTTAGATTAATGTTTCAAAAATCATGTTTTGACCTACAAAATGATTAGAAATCATAAAAATTTGCAAAATCAAGAATAAAAAAATATTTTAAATGTCAAAAACAATTAAAATATTAATTCTTGGAAAAAATATCAATTATATGAAATAAATAATACTTTTGGGATTTTTTTGTAAAATTAAATATTTTAATATTTTTGTGAATTATTAAAAAAAGAATCAACTCAAAATCATTAAAACTCAGAGAGAAATTAATTTTTGAATCAATTAAATAAAATCACAAAATTCAAATATTTGAATTTTCAAAAAGGGCGCCAAGAACAAGGGCAAGAACACGCGCCACCCTCTGTTTCTGCAGATTTGTGTTTTCTATCCAATCTCACTGAATACTTGATTATATCATGCAATCTACATATCAATCTACTCGTTTCAACCTCACGATCATGTCTATGGTCTTTAATTTCATTTATTTTAAGCATGGAATAAGAAATCAAAGAGAAACCTCAAGAACCCTAAATTGTGCATGAAGGTTCAGAAATTCCATACACGATTCTTACAAAGCAATTGATTGAGGGTAAACCCTCTATGCATGATTATGAACATATGGCCAAATTATTGTGCAGCAAAAATTGCATGGATCATAGAGTTAGAAGAGCTCATGCTCACCTCTTGCAGCTGGTGATCGTGTTTAGGGTTAGAGGTGTTACAACTAGGTTCCAATGATCTCGATAGCTTCCCTAGGTGCCATGGAGTGTGTCTGGATGCTTGGAATGGATTGAAATGATCTGGAACTTGAGATGGTACCCCAATTGCAAATCCGTCAAAGGCTTGAGCAATTGGCTAGTGATTTTGTGATTTTGGTGTTCCAGATGTTATGTGAGTCTTGGATCACTTCTATATGATGTTTATGAGGTGTGTGTGTGTGATTGGTTTGGTTGGAATAGCTCTCAAACTCAAAACCCGATGGTGACTTGCCTTAGAAGGCAAAATTGGAAGTGAGAAGGTGATTTTGAGGAAAGCATCTGTTTGATGGCTTTGGTGTACTCAAACTGAGCACAAATGAGCTCTATTTATAGTAGAGCAAGTTTGTTATGCAAGCAATAGTGAATGGCAACTGCTGCAGAGGTTTGGCCAATGTTGGCAAATGAGAATCCAAGTCTCCTCTAGCCATTGACTAGAGGTTAGAGCACAAAGCTGTGGTTCCCTAGTTATTGGATCATTCTTGACTGAATTCAGTTGCAAATGGCTCAGTCCATGCCACCTTGGTGTATGCATTTAATGCTCCAATCCAAAATTGGAGTCTTGTCCCTCTTTTAGGCAATTCTAGGTTTGGCATGCTACTTCTTGTTCCAAAGACTTGGAAGGCTTGGGATCAGAGTTGGTTCCTCCTTGGTCCCCCCTTGAGGTGTTCAGATGGATAGAGTTGCTTGCCCTTTGTAAAATTTGGGCAAATCGAGCAAAACTCCAAAATCTGCCTTGCCTTGGCAGTTTTCAGCAAGGCATATTGCCATTGCCATATCTCATGGCTCAAGTGGAATTTGATGGAGTTCTTGGCCATTTTGGAAAGCCCTCATATGATACAATAACTGTTAGATCATAATTGGTTTTGATACTTTTTGGATCCAAGTGAAAAATCCCCCTACATTTGTGATTTTGATCATTCCATAACTCAAAATCCATAATGAATTGGAATGAGGTGTAGTTGAAGCTTTTGTAGAGGGTAATGAGAGCTACAAATCCAGCTTTGGATGGGTAAAATTGGCCTTGTGGTTTAGGAGTTATGGTCCTCCAAAGTTGGTACCCTAGCCACTTTATTCCATAACTTAGAAAAATATCTAAGTTTTTTATGGTTACCCCTTTTACAAGTTATCCCACTTTTCTTGATTTTTCTTGATGAATGATGATTCAAATCATACATTAACATAATTTTAGGGTCAAAGAACCATAATTGTGAAAAATATCAAAAATTCAAAGTTTGACTTTTGTGCACAGTTGACTTTTTGTCAGATGAATTCCAAACTGTGCGATCCTCTATGAAATCAAGTCCTTGACCTAAATCAAACTTGATGGATTGATTTCATAGGTGTTATAGGGTGTATTGAATCAGGTCCTAGGGTTTGGGAGCATGTCCTGGTCAAAAGTCAAAGATACAGTTGACTTTCCTCGCGAAACCCTAACTGTGGTTCAGATGAAACCCTAATTCCTGATTATTTATGAATGCATCCCCTAAAGCCAAATTGACTTGATGATTGGGTTCATGATGTCCCTTGGAGCATCATAGGTTATGCTTTAAAGCATTGGCTCATGCCCAGAGGAAAATTTCCATCTGGAGGCCCTGGTCGATCAAACCCTAATTTGGTGACACTAGCGATCTAAAGGCTTGATCCACCTAGAAGGGAGAAGCCTTGTGCTTAATCCTTGAAGTGGGAGTCCTCTTGATCCTTTGTGGATGTTTGAGAGGTTTAGACAAGTTGAAGATCATGTCATTTCTTGATTGATCCTTTGTCTAAGAGCTCCGAGAGGGCTTGAAACCCTAAGTTGATTGTAGTGGAAGCTCACCTATCTTTGGGGAGACTAATGAGGCATAATGATACACCCATATTGTGATGATGATTTGCACAATGATGGGAAATATTAGTGGTCAAAATTTGGGGTATGACAGATGCCCCTATTTAATCTTCTTGGACCCGAAGGTGTGAATGACGAAGGTATTCAGGCATTCGGGGTGTAAGAGGATTAAATATCGGAATACCCAAAATTTTGACAGTGGTTATGGATGGTAGCTTACGCATTCATCTTCTTTTGCTAAGCGATGATGCTTAGAAAAGGTAAAACTTCCCCTCGATCCTGGTTTCCTACCAAGGAACTGGTCTAGGTTTCCGAAATAAACTTCCCCTCGATCCTGGTTTCCTACCAAGGAACTGGTCTCAGTTTCCGATATAAACCTCCCCTCGATCCTGGTTTCCTACCAAGGATCTGGTCTTGGTTTCTTTTGTCAATAAACTTTATTGAAAAGGGATGCTATTTGTAGCGGTTCTCCTTAAACTTCTCGGCGAATTTTCCTGGGGAGATGCCATTTGATGGAAAAAGTTTTGATGTTAGACTTGCTGGGGAACCCATCTGTCTGAATTGTAGAGGGGTACAAACTTCTCTGTTGGAGATGCCATTTGTTGACTATATCTGGGGAAAACGAGTCTCTTGAGAGACTGCTTTCGCTTGGGGTTACCACATCATACTTTTCTCGGGATCTTCTCGGAGAAATGCCATATGATGTGATCCAATTTTGAGGTGCCGATGACCTTTTCGTCAGTGAATTTTTTGGAGAAAAACTGCGGTACTGCTGAATCTCTGATTAAGAGGCTTTCTCTGGGGATTTTCCTTAATCCGGGAAAGCGAATATATCATCTTCAATGGCTAAGAGTGATGTTTTTCGGAAGCTATCTGGCTCTTCAGAGGTTCAAGTTATCAAAGTGGTCAAAGAACCACCTTCAATCCAAAAATAAACTGGAGGAGAGATCACTTAGATCATTCATTTCCTGACGAGGAAAGAACTGACGACTCGATTGAGAGGACTGTTATCACTAGGGGATAAGACCGACCAGAGTGATAGTGATGCAACATGAATGTGAATGCAAATCAGCAATGCATGATGTATGTGTGTATATGCTGACAAAACTGACACGACATACAAACTAATAGATGAACATGACTGGATACTCGACCACAGTGGGGGATAAAAAGTACCACTGGTTCACGATAGCAATTCCACCTTACTTAGGAGAGATAGTCCACGCGGGGAAAATCGTTGGTCGAGCTTAGGAGATAAGAACTCTGTCGAGGGTGTCAGATGAAACAATGGTCTCTGACACAGCTGATCCTTCATTCAGGTGTACTAGTTTAGAAGGAGTACTTTGATTCTGCACTTTGAAGCTTAACCACCTTTGGGAGAAGCGATCGATGTTCTTTCGATGTTCAACCGTCAAAAGAAATTGCCATCTTTATGTTAAGCGGAAAAATTTTACAAGTAAATTCATTTTTGTTTTATTTCAAGACTCGTTGATCATGTTAAAATGTCGTTCTGTAAAGCTAAAACAAATAAGAATTGCAAACAAAAGCACGAGGGCTCAAATTTTATTGATAGGATGGAAATCAGCCAAACACGTGATTCCAAAGAGTATTTACAAAGTTAGAAAATGGTAACTTAAGGGAAAAGGGCTATATTGAAACATAACGGCCACTATCCTTTTACCAACTTTGACTTCTAGGCATCCTGAGCTTCTGTCGAAGATGACCTTGATCGGAGTTTTCCTGACGGATGATGTAACTGCTGTCGAGGGACTTGCCCCTTTGTCGAACATAGTTACTTGCCATTATCCCTAATTTTTTCCTGGATTGTACTGTGGTGTTTCCAATCCACCGAGATGATTTTTGATCATGTCTCTAATTTTTGCCTGGACCGCCCTTTCGGGTTTTCAATCCACCGAGACGTTTTTTTCCCTTTTTTTTTTATTTTTTTATTTAGGCGAAGTATTTCTTGACTACGTCAACATTTGTGGGGTAGGCAAATTCTTCTCCGTCCATGGTTGCGAGTCTCAAGGCGCCGCCTGAGAAAGCTTTCTTGACCACATAGGGGCCGTCATAATTCGGAGTCCACTTGCCCCGAGAATCAGTGAAAAATGATTGTATCTTCTTGAGCACGAGGTCTCCCTTCCTGAAGACGCGAGGTCAGACCTTTTTGTCGAACGCCTTTTTCATTCTTTGCTGATATAACTGACCATGGCATATTGCCCTGATTCTCTTTTCTTCGATCAGATTCAGTTCATTGTGTCGACTTTGACACCATTCAGCTTCTGTTAGCTTAGCTTCCATCAATACCCGGATTGATGGGATCTCTACTTCTATGGGAAGCACTGCCTCCATGCCATATACTAGAGAGAAAGGGGTTGCCCCTGTTGAAGTGCGAACAGATGTGCGATAACCGTGAAGAGTAAAGGGTAGCATCTCGTGCTAATCTTTGTAGGTTACAACCATCTTTTGAACAATCTTTTTGATATTCTTATTAGCTGCCTCTACCGCTCCGTTCATCTTGGGTCGGTAAGGAGATGAGTTATGGTGTTCGATTTTGAACTCAGCACACAACTCTTTCATCATCTTATTGTTCAAGTTGGATCCATTATCGATAATGATCTGGCTTGGAACACCATAATGACAAATGTTATTGTTTTTGATAAATCGGACTATCACTTGTCGGGTTACATTAGCATAAGACGCTGCTTCGACCCACTTGGTGAAGTAATCAATGGCTACCAGGATGAACCGATGTCCGTTCGAAGCCTTGGGTTCAATCACACCGATCATGTCGATTCCCCATATGGAAAAAGGCCATGGGGAAGAAAGAACTTTGAGATGTGTTGGCGGTACATGGATTTTGTCGGAGTATATCTGACACTTGTGACACCTCCTCATGTACTTGTAGCAATCAGATTCCATGGTCAACCAATAGTACCCAACCCTAAGAATTTTTCTGGCCATTGTGTGTCCGTTGGCATGAGTGCCAAAGGACCCTTCGTGAATTTCTTTTATTAGCATGTCTGCTTCTGGTCTGTCGACGCATCGAAGCAAGACCAAGTCAAAGTTCCTCTTATAGAGTGTATCACCGCTCAGGAAGAAACTGCCTGCTAGCCTTCTGAGGGTTTTTCTATCTTTCCTGGATGCCCCAGGTGGGTACTCTTGTTTCTGAAGGAAGCATTTGATATCGTTATACCAAGGTTTTTCGTCTATGACTGCTTCAATCATGAAGATGTAAGCGGGCCGTTCAAGGTACATTATGTCAATCTTAGGTAAGTCACTCCATTGACCTACAATAATCATGGAAGAGAGAGTGGCTAATGCATCAGCCATGTGATTCTCCTCACGAGGGATATGATGAAACTCGACTCTGTTGAAGAAGGGTAACAACCTTCTTGCGTAATCTTTGTACGGAATCAGTCCTAATTGGTATGTGTTCCAATCTCCTTTGATCTGATTGACGACCAAAGCTGAGTTGCCATATACATCGAAGTTCTTGATCCTTAAGTCGATCGCTTCTTCGAGACCCATGATACAAGCTTCGTATTCGGCCTCATTATTTGTACACTTGAATGTAAGTCGGGCAGTGAAAGGAATATTGGTACCCTGAGGTGTTGTGATAATTGCCCCAATTCCATTTTCGTAATGATTGACTGCTCCGTCAAAGATAAGTCCCCATTGGGAATCTGGTTCTGGCCCTTCACTCGGTAGCAGTTCATCGCAATCTTTCATTTTCAAATACATGACATCTTCGTCTGGGAAGTCAAATCCAACTGATTCCCGATCTTCAATTGGTTGATGAGCCAAATGATCGGCTAAAACACTTCCCTTAACAGTTTTCTGAGCATGGTACTCGATGTCGTATTCTGATAACAACATCTGCCAACGGGCTATCCTTGCCGTGAGAGCAGTCTTTTCAAAGACGTACTTGATGGGATCCATTTCAGAGATTAACCAAGTGGTGTGACGAATCATGTCCTGGCGAAGACGTTTGGCTGCCCAAGCCAGAGCGCAACAAGTTTTCTCTAGCATAGTGTACCGAGTCTCGCAGTTAGTGCATTTCTTGCTCAAATAGTAGATGGCAGACTCTTTCCTTTTGATTTCGTCTTGTTGGGCAAGTACACACCCCATTGAGTCTTCCAAGACTGTTAAATAGATGATCAACGGTCTTTCTTCCACTGGAGGTGATAGAATCGGCGGGTTCGACAGGTATTCCTTGATACTGTCGAATGCGGTTTGGCAGTCTTCTGTCCAAGCGCAATCCTGATTCTTTTTGGGTAATTTGAAAATTGGCGCACATGTCGCGGTCATGAGGAATATGAATCTGGAGATGTAGTTCAAGCGTCCCAGGAATCCTCTGACTTGTTGTTCAGTTTTCGGAGAAGGCATTTCTTGAATGGCCTTGACCTTGTCAGGATCAACCTCAATTCCTTTCTGGCTGGCGATGAACCCTAAGAGTTTCCCTGAACGGACACCGAAGGTGCATTTATTGGGATTCAAGTGGAGTTTATACTTTTGCAAACGCTCGAATAGTTTTGACAGGTGGGTCACATGCTCCTGTTCTATTTTAGATTTTGCAATCATATCATCAACACATACTTCGATTTCTTTATGTATCATGTCATGAAACAGAGTAGTCATGGCCCTCTGATAGGTTGCCCCGGCGTTCTTCAAGCCGAACGACATTACCTTGTAACAAAAAGTACCCCATGGGGTAATGAATGAAGTTTTCTCCATGTCTTTCGGTGCCATTTTGATTTGATTATAGCCCGAGAATCCATCCATGAAGGAGAAAAGTTTGAACTTTGTTGTACTGTCTACCAGCATGTCAATGTGTGGTAAGGGAAAGTCGTCCTTTGGACTTGCCTTGTTCAGATCTCAGTAGTCGACACACATTCTGACTTTTCCGTCCTTTTTCGGAACTGGTACGATGTTGGCTAACCATTGAGGATACTCTGATGTAGCGAGGAAACTCGCGTCAATCTGTTTCTGTACCTCCTCTTTGATTTTGACAGCCATGTCTGGATGAGTCCGTCTCAACCTTTGTTTTACTGGCGGACATTCTGATCTCAACGGTAAATAGTGTTCCATGATGCTGATATCCAACCCTGACATATCCTGATAGGACCAAGTGAATACATCGGGAAACTCTTTGAGAAGTTTCGTTAGAATTTCTTTGACAGTTGGACTGAGCAGTGCCCCAATCTTGACTTCTTTTCTCTCTTTTTCTGAACCCACGTTGATCGTTTCCAATGGCTCTTTGTGAGGTTCAATGGACCTTTCCTCTTGTCTGAGTAGTTGGGAGATCTCCTCTGGAATTTCGTCGTCATCTTCTTTTTCAGCCCCAAATACCGGGAACTCAAAGTCGGGAGAATGCATCGGATCGTATGTTTCAACGGGGTTTAAAACAAGCAATCTGCATGACGTGATGATTTGTGTTTAGAAGAGATAGAGGGAAAATGCAAAAGTGTGTGCAGTGTATTTCTTTTACTGCTTGTTTTTATTATTGAGTTGTTTTTAAGGATTACCATTTTCTGAAAAACGAAAAGAGAAAACAGCAATTAATGCGGAAATTACAGAACGACGTTATTTTATTAATGAACAAGTCGATTCTTGAAACTACATCCCAATAAAACAAAACTTTGTCGCTTTGGGCAAAGCGAAGAGGGAAATTTACAGAAAGTGAGCCCTATCAAAACATCCGTTTCACCTGGGCAGGGTGAAAGGGTGAAGACGGCAATTACTTTGACTTATGAACGATCTTCAGAACATCGACTGCGACCCATTGGCGGCGAACTCCTCGGTGAATCACAAAGTCTGGTACCTTCCTTGATTTGTCTTCAGAAATGACGCTGATTTTTAGCGGAGCAGGATCATTGGAATCTGTCTCCCAGGCAGAGTTGTCGTAGGAGGATTCCTCAGTTGTATTTTGCGTAGTATTTGTACTCTCAGTTGTATCTCCCCATCCAGTTGGCTGGATGTCTTCGAGCCTGATACGAGAGCTTTCAAGAGCGGTGTACTTGACTATGAAGTCAAATTTTCCACTTGGTTGTCCCAGGGTGTCCCACACTTCTTTGGAACTGGAGGAGTCATCTCTCTCGATAACGTTGACCTCGGGAAAAGCATAGTTGATAAATTCTAGTCCGGCAAGCTTTGCCAATTCATCATCGTACTGGATAAGTTTGGAATGACCTGAGTGTTGATCCCATGACATGGCGGGTGTAACGCCCCAGTTTTTGTGTGAGTTTTATTTAATCGAGTCGTTTGATTATTTTATTTTATTTTCGACTTTTCTCTGAAAATATGTTATTTTTCAATGTTGTGATATTTTATCGGGTTTTGGGATCGTTTGCGAGATATTTGAGTGTGGGGGGTATTTTGGTCATTTTAGGATGTTTTTCATTAAGTAAGAAAATAGAAAATAGAAGAGATAAAAATAGAAAGAAAGAAAGGGAGAAGAAAGAAAAAGGAGAGAAAAGAGAAGAAGAAGAGAAATAGTGAGAAAAGCTTGGGAAATCAAGAAAAATCAACTTCTAGAATCGATTTAATCGGGTAAGGGTGCGAAACTCAATTATTGTATGATTGTGTATGATTATGTATGTGTATTCGTGATGTTTGTTGGATTGAAATGGAAATATTTAGTAAAACCCATTGTTGGTAAAATTGATTAGAAATTGATTAAATGTGTTAGAAACATGTTTTTAGGATCCATAATTGTTGGTACATGATAGATACTTGTTATTGGACATTGTATTGGCAATTTTCTGGTGTGTAGGTGGAATTTGGGGTGTTTTGGATTGGAACCCGTAAGAAAATTATGCAGAAGAAATTTTTCTGGTTTTTCCAGGTCATACGCGTATGGGGCATGTTCATACGCGTATGGACCTTGGCAATATGCGTATGGAGGGCGAGTCATGGGCCAATACGCGTATGGAATGTTATTTTGCTCGACCATCTGCCCATTTGCGTATGATACGCGTAGCATTTCAAGGCAATACGCGTACAAGGTTGGGCATTACGCGTACGGACTTTTACACGTGAACTTTGGGGGAAAATGAGTCTCTGCTCATACGCGTATGGCTCAGGGCAATACGCGTATGGACAGGACAATTGCAAAATGGGACTTTTCAAAATATCGTTTTCGTTTTCTTTCGTAACTTGAGTTTCGTTTGTCCGATTTTTACATTCTTGGTATCGTTGTGTAGCTATTGAACTGTACTTTCTTATTATGATGATTGTGAAATTGTTAGCCGATTTAATTATGTCGTAAAGTCGGGAATAGTGTTGGTTGCCGACTTTTGTCGTTATACTTGTACGAAATTGATGTGTATCGTGCAAGGTATTGTTGTATGAGGTAATGTATGTGTTTAGATGGGGTTGTGATGATTTGTGGCCGTATGGAAATTAAATGCATTGTTTTGGGCATAAGTGCAAAGTGTGATTTTGTCGATGTAAATGAATGTATTTATGTGTGCATATTAAATGTCATGGGTCATTGTATGCCAAGCATCATGATATGCATTGTTGAGACGTCCTGAGTGACGGTTTGGATTCCAGAGGGAATTCACTATAACGTCGTGTGCCTTATACAAAGAGGTGTGAGCGATGATTATAGACGATCGTGTGCCCATGTGGGGTGTGAGCGATCGGGTCGTGTGCCTTATACAACGAGGTGTGAGCGATCCATAAACATCGTGTGCCTTATACAAAGAGGTGTGAGCGACGGGGAACATCGTATGCCCGACGGGGAGTTATAGTGATATAACGAGCGATGATTCCAGCAGAGTTCCTGAGTGAACTAGTGATGAGAAACAATGGAGGTCGGTACCGCATGTGCATATGCATGGAGTCGTTGTGTCGGTCTCTTGCATTGCATAAATCATTATGATTGTTTGATGTGTGGAATTGTGGATAGAATTGATATATGGATATGTGTTGGTGATGGAAATATGAATTATACCTTGTGTTGCATTGTGTTGGAATTATGGTGTGAATTGTGGTGAGAAACGTATATATGTGTATTTTTTTGTTATATATATGATTGTATGCAATTATATTATGGTTGTTTTTCTCGCCCTTCTGCTGTTTTATAATGCTCTATGAGGCATTGCAGATTAGAGTTGTTGGAGGTATTTTTGTGAAGCCTTGCGTCTTCATTCTTTTGTCGGTCGGCTCTGATATGTGACACCGGGTAGTTAGGGAGGCCGTTAGTGATTATTGTGTATTCTGTATATATATCTTTTGGTTTGTGCATATACAACTCGATGTATGACAAGCTTTTCATGTGATATATATGTATGTTATTCAGTTTTAGATTTTTCGCTTTTATTCTAAATTCTGAAATGTGGGTGTAAGGAACTCAGTTCCTCTGTTGATAGCTACCCCACTGTTGCATATCTTTATGAGCAGGTGTTATATGAATTATTTCAATTTGATGTGACCCCTCGGTCTATGCCATGATAATTTAAATATACTCTGAAGAAATTTTGAATTTTCTTTTACTGTTTTAATTAATTGGGGGTATAGATTGGGGGTGTTACATTAAGTGGTATCAGAGCCAGTTTGTGTCAGTCCGTGTCAGTTGTGTCAGTCCTTGTTGGTCGTTGTGGTTGGATGAGTTGTTTGTTTAACCATAGTTTCTATTATTGGAAATGAACAGAATATCGCTGGTAGGAATGATGCTGCTTTGGCTGCGGCTATGCAAGCTATGGCTCGTGCTGTGCAGGGTGCACCTCATGCTGCAGGTAATGATGAGTTCAGGAAGAACAACCCGCCTGTCTTCAAAGGAAGATATGATCTGGATGGTGCACAGATTTGGCTGAAGGAGATTGAAAGGATTTTCTGAGTGATGGATTATGATGAAGATCAGAAGGTGAGACTGGGTACTCACATCTTATTGGAAGAAACTGATGACTGGTGGGTTAGTACTCGTCGTGTGTTGGAAGCTGCAGAAGAGGAAGAAATTACTTGGGAAGTTTTTAGCCGGGAGTTCTTGAGGAGGTATTTTCCTGAGGATGTGAGAGGAAAGAAGGAAATTGAGTTTTTGGAACTAAAACAAGGTAATATGTCTGTTGTTGATTATACTGCTAAGTTTGTGGAACTTGTGCAGTTTTATCCTCATTATGCAGAAGCGACTGCTGAATTCTCTAAGTGTGTTAAGTTTGAGAATGGCTTGCATCCTGAGATAAAGCAGGCGATTGGATATCAGAGGATTCAGAGGTTTTCTTATTTGGTATATTGTTGTAGGATTTATGAAGAGGACAGTAAGGCTCGTTCTACTTATTACAAGAGTGTGAGCGAGAGAAAAGGGAAACAACAGTTCCGTGGTGGTCCGTATGTGACACCAGCTGATAAAGGTAAACAAAGAGGGAATTTTGAGAAAAGGTCAAGTGGAGGAGGAATGTTTGGTCCTATGAGATGTTATAGGTGTGGTGAAGTGGGGCATCGTCAGTTTGAGTGCAGGAAAGATTTTAGGAAGTGTTCTAACTGTGGAGGTTTAGGACACATTGCAGCTGATTGTAAGAAGAACGTGGTGAAGTGCTTTAATTGTGGTGAGCTGGGACATGTTAGTACAAATTATCCGAAACCGAAGCAACCTCCAGCTAGTGGGAAAGTGTTTGCATTATCGGGGACTCAGACTTCGAGTGCAGATCGTCTGATCAGAGGTACTTGTTTTATTAATAGTACTCCTTTGATTGCTATTATTGACACTGGAGCGATTCATTCATTTATTTCGTCTGAGTGCGCGAAGCGTTTGAGTCTTGTGTTGTCTGTGATGGGTGGTGAAATGGTTATTGATACTCCAGCAATGGGGTCAGTAACTACTTCATTGGTTTGTCTAAGATGTCCTTTGACCATTTATGGTAAAGACTTTGAGATGGATTTGGTGTGTTTACCGTTGGAGGGTTTAGATGTGGTCCTGGGTATGAATTGGTTGCAATTCAATCGGGTTCATATTGATTGTTATCATAAGCTGGTACGGTTTCCTTCTCTTGAGGAAGACGAAGACTCGAGTTTCTTATCTACCAAAGAGTTGAAGAAACTTTTGGCGGATGAAGCTCAGTTGTTTGGTTTGTTTGCATCTTTAACTGTGGATAGTCAAGTTTCACTTGATGTGTTTCCTGTGGTGTGTGAATTTTCAGAAGTGTTTCCTGAGGATATTTCAGACTTGCCGCCAGAGAGAGAGGTGGAGTTTTCTATAGATCTAGTCCCTAGTACTAAACCTATTTCTATGGCACCTTATCGTATGTCGGCGTCTGAGTTGGTGGAGTTAAAGAAACAACTGAATGAGTTGTTGGAGAAGAGGTTTGTGAGACCAAGTGTGTTGCCTTGGGGTGCTCCAGTTTTATTGGTGAAAAAGAAGGATGGAAGTATGCGGTTGTGTATTGATTATCGCCAATTGAATAAGGTGACGATTAAGAATAAGTATCCTCTTCCAAGAATTAATGATCTGATGGATCAGTTAGTTGGTGCATGTGTGTTTAGTAAGATTGACTTGAGGTCAGGGTATCATCAGATAAGGGTGAAGGAGGAAGACATTCAGAAGACGGCTTTTAGAACACGATATGGTCATTATGAATATTCTGTGATGCCGTTCGGGGTTTCTAATGCGCCAGGTGTGTTTTTGGAGTACATGAATCGTATTTTTCACGAGCATCTGGATCGTTTTGTGGTGGTGTTTATTGATGATATCTTAATTTATTCTAAGTCTCGGGAGGAGCATGCAGAACATTTGCGTATTGTTTTGCAGGTTTTGAAGGAGAGGAAGCTTTTTGCTAAATTATCCAAGTGTGAATTTTGGTTGTCGGAGGTGAGTTTTCTTGGACACGTAATTTCAGGTAATGGTATTGCTGTGGATCCATCTAAAGTAGAAGCAGTTCTACAATGGGAGGCTCCGAGATCTGTTACTGAAATTCGAAGCTTTTTGGGTTTGGCTGGTTATTATCGGAGGTTTATTGAAGGTTTTTCGAAACTAGCACTTCCTTTGACCCAGTTGACTTGTAAAGGGCAAGCATTCATTTGGGATATTCGGTGTGAGGAGAGTTTTACTGAGCTGAAGAGAAGATTGACGACAACTCCGATCTTGATTTTGCCGAATCATAGTGAACCATTTGTGGTTTATTGTGATGCTTCTTTGATTGGTCTAGGTGGTGTTCTGATGCAAGAAGGTAAGGTGGTGACTTATGCTTCAAGGCAGTTAGGAGTTCATGAGAAGAATTATCCTACTCATGATCTTGAATTAGCGGCTGTGGTGTTTGTGTTGAAGATTTGGAGGCATTATCTCTACGGTGCAAGTTTTGAAGACTTTAGTGATCATAAAAGTTTGAAATATTTGTTTGATCAGAAAGAGCTAAATATGAGGCAACGTAGGTGGTTGGAATTCTTAAAGGACTATGACTTTGGCTTGAACTACCATCCTGGTAAAGCTAATGTGGTAGCCGATGCGTTGAGTCGGAAATCGTTGCATATGTCGGCTTTGATGGTTAATGAGTAGGAACTTTTGGAATCGTTCAGAGACTTGAGTTTGGTATGTGAAGTGACTTCGGATAGTGTGCGACTTGGAATGCTAACGATTACTAATGATTTTATGAGGACGGTTAGTGAGAAACAGAAGTTAGATTTGAAATTTGTGGATTTGATGTTGGTTGGAGAAAAAGATGCGGATAGGGATTTTCAAGTGGATGTTAATGGTGTTTTGAGGTTCCGTGGACGAATTTGTATTCCAGATGATGCGGAGTTGAAAAAGATGATTTTGGAGGAAGGACACCGGAGTAATTTGAGTATACATCCGGGAGCGAATAAGATGTACCAAGATTTGAAGAAGATTTTCTGGTGGTCTGGATTGAAAAGAGATGTGGCTCAGTTTGTTTATGCATGTTTGACTTGTCAGAAATCGAAGGTGGAACATCTGAGGCCTAGTGGTTTGTTGCAACCGTTGGATATTCGTGAATGGAAATGGGATAGTATTTCCATGGATTTTGTAACGGGGTTACCGAATACTCAGCGAGGGCATAATGCTATTTGGGTGGTTGTTGATAGGCTGACTAAATCGGCTCATTTTATTCCGATTGATATCAGTTTTACTTTGGAGCGGTTAACTGAGATTTACATCAGTGTGATTGTGAAATTACATGGGGTTCCATTGAGTATTGTTTCTGATCGAGATCCTAGATTTACATCGAGATTTTGGGAAAGTTTACAGAAGGCGTTGGGTTCTAAATTGAGATTGAGTTCGGCTTATCATCCGCAGACGGATGGTTAGACGGAGAGGACGATTCAGTCTTTGGAAGATTTGTTGAGAGCTTGTGTTTTGGAACAAGGTGGTGCGTGGGATAGTTATCTTGCATTGATTGAATTCACGTATAATAACAGTTTTCATTCTAGTATTGGAATGGCACCGTTTGAAGCATTGTATGGACGAAGGTGTCGGACACCGTTGTGTTGGCACGAATCTGGTGAGCGAACGGTGGTTGGGCCAGAATTGGTGCAACAGATGACGGAGAAAGTGAAGTTTATTCATGAGAAGATGAAAGCTTCTCAGAGTATACAAAAGAGTTATCATGATCAGAGACGGAAGGATCTTGAGTTTCAAGAGGGCGATCATGTATTTTTGAGGGTTACGCCGGTAACGGGGGTGGGTCGTGCATTGAAATCGAAGAAACTTACTTCTCGGTTTATTGGTCTTTACCAGATATCCGCGAGGGTGGGTGCTGTGGCTTATAGGGTGGCGTTGTCGCCGAATCTGTCGAATTTGCACTATGTGTTTCATGTTTCACAGCTTCGAAAGTATGTTCCAGATCCGTCGCATGTGATTCCGATGGATGAGGTTGAAGTAAGAGAGAACCTTACGGTCGAGGCAGTACCAGTTAGGGTTTTGGATCGCGAAGTGAAGCGGTTGAGGGGCAAGGATATTGCACTTGTGAAGGTGGCGTGGGGAGGCGCTGCTGAGGGCAATTTGACTTAGGAGTTGGAGAGTCGGATGCGGGAGTCGTATCCAGAGTTGTTCATCTCAGGTAATATTTTCGAGGACGAAAATTTCTAAGTGGGGGAGAGTTGTAACGCCCCAGTTTTTGTGTGAGTTTTATTTAATCGAGTCGTTTGATTATTTTATTATTATTTTATTTTATTTTCGAATTTTCTCTGAAAATATGTTATTTTTCAATATTGTGATATTTTATCGGGTTTTGGGATCGTTTGCGAGATATTTGAGTGTGGGGGGTATTTTGGTCATTTTAGGATGTTTTTCATTAAGTAAGAAAATAGAAAATAGAAGAGAGAAAAATAGAAAGAAAGAAAGGGAGAAGAAAGAAAAAGGAGAGAAAAGAGAAGAAGAAGAGAAATAGTGAGAAAAGCTTGGGAAATCAAGAAAAATCAACTTCTAGAATCGATTTAATCGGGTAAGGGTGCGAAATTCAATTATTGTATGATTGTGTATGATTATGTATGTGTATTCGTGATGTTTGTTGGATTGAAATGGAAATATTTAGTAAAACCCATTGTTGGTAAAATTGATTAAATGTGTTAGAAATCATGTTTTTAGGATCCATAATTGTTGGTACATGATAGATACTTGTTATTGGACATTGTATTGGCAATTTTCTGGTGTGTAGGTGGAATTTGGGGTGTTTTGGATTGGAACCCGTAAGAAAATTATGCAGAAGAAATTTTTCTGGTTTTTCCAGGTCATACGCGTATGGGGCATGTTCATACGCGTATGGACCTTGGCAATACGCGTATGGAGGGCAAGTCATGGGCCAATACGCGTATGGAATGTTATTTTGCTTGGCCATCTGCCCATTTGCGTATGATACGCGTAGCATTTCAGGGCAATACGTGTACAAGGTTGGGCATTACGCGTACGGACTTTTACACGTGAACTTTGGGGGAAAATGAGTCTCTGCTCATACGCGTATGGCTCAGGGCAATACGCGTATGGACAGGACAATTGCAAAATGGGACTTTTCAAAATATCGTTTTCGTTTTCTTTCGTAACTTGAGTTTCGTTTGTCCGATTTTTACATTCTTGGTATCGTTGTGTAGCTATTGAACTGTACTTTCTTATTATGATGATTGTGAAATTGTTAGCCGATTTAATTATGTCGGAAAGTCGGGAATAATGTCGGTTGTCGACTTTTGTCGTTATACTTGTACGGAATTGATGTGTATCGTGCAAGGTATTGTTGTATGAGGTAATGTATGTGTTTAGATGGGGTTGTGATGATTTGTGGCCGTATGGAAATTAAATGCATTGTTTTGGGCATAAGTGCAAAGTGTGATTTTGTCGATGTAAATGAATGTATTTATGTGTGCATATTAAATGTCATGGGTCATTGTATGCCAAGCATCATGATATGCATTGTTGAGACGTCCTGAGTGACGGTTTGGATTCCAGAGGGAATTCGCTATAACGTCGTATGCCTTATACAAAGAGGTGTGAGCGATGATTATAGACGATCATGTGCCCATGTGGGGTGTGAGCGATCGGGTCGTGTGCCTTATACAAAGAGGTGTGAGCGATCCATAAACGTCGTGTGCCTTATACAAAGAGGTGTGAGCGACGGGGAACATCGTATGCCCGACGGGGAGTTATAGTGATATAACGAGCGATGATTCCAGCAGAGTTCCTGAGTGAACTAGTGATGAGAAACAATGGAGGTCGGTACCGCATGTGCATATGCATGGAGTCGTTGTGTCGGTCTCTTGCATTGCATAAATCATTATGATTATTTGATGTGTGGAATTGTGGATAGAATTGATATATGGATATGTGTTGGTGATGGAAATATGAATTATACCTTGTGTTGCATTGTGTTGGAATTATGGTGTGAGTTGTGGTGAGAAACGTATATATGTGTATTTTTGTGTTATATATATGATTGTATGCAATTATATTATGGTTGTTTTTCTCACCCTTCTGCTGTTTTATAATGCTCTATGAGGCATTGCAGATTAAAGTTGCTGGAGGTATTTTTGTGAAGCCTTGCTTCTTCATTCTTTTGTCAGTCGGCTCCGATATGTGACACCGGGTAGTTAGGGATGCCGTTAGTGATTATTGTGTATTCTGTATATATATCTTTTGGTTTGTGCATGTACAACTCGATGTATGACAAACTTTTCATGTGATATATATGTACGTTATTCAGTTTTAGATTTTCCGCTTTTATTCTAAATTCTGAAATGTGGGTGTAAGGAACTGAGTTCCTCTGTTGATAGCTACCCCACTGTTGCATATCTTTATGAGCAGGTGTTGTATGAATTATTTCAATTTGATGTGACCCCTCGGTTTATGCCATGATAATTTAAATATACTCTGACGAAATTTTGAATTTTCTTTTACTGTTTTAATTAATTGGGGGTATAGATTGGGGGTGTTATAGCGGGGACACAGGTATTCTGTTCAATGATGCTCAGCTGATTTTCATTGTTCGGCTGATTTTCTTGCCCCAAGTTTCTGGGATACGGCTGCCAGATAGGCAAGCCTTCTTTTGGGCCATAATAGTCGTGGTCAAAGTTGTATTTCATCGGAGTTTATTCCTCTAATGAATTTGGCGGAGCACGACATCCTTCAGGATCACAATCTCCGTATATCATTTTGACATCTGACCTCGGTATAAATCTCGGACTCTGTGCGGGATAGAAAAATGGCGTAGGCACTTCTTCCTGCGACATATAACCGTCCTCGTTGAGATAGGACTTCCATTCTTCCTCCGTATCGGAGGAATCATATTTATTGATGGTATGTACTTCTTGAGTCACTGGTTGAAGGAAACCTCCACTATGGAAGAAGTTCTGAATGGGATGAAGACTTTTATTGTTCGCATCCGTCTGAGTACAGGTTGAGGAAAAGCCAAGACCCTTCTTTGTTTTGTTATCAGTAGGAATGACGAGATGTCCCCATCCCTTGGTATTGTTACTTTTGATCACTTCGAGAGCGTCTCTGTATGAGGAAATCGAGGTTCCTTTCTCTGACTGATTCTTATCGCTCACCAAAAGTGGCTAGAACTGTGTTTCAACAACCTCCTCGGGTTCTACACAAGTAGATAATGACAAGTTAGTCACTAGCAAGGCTTGTTCTCCACAGACTGTGACGAGTTGGCCGTTCTGGATGAACTTTAGCTTTTGGTGGAGGGTCGAAGTGACTGCCCCAGCCTGATGTATCCAAGGTCTTCCTAATAAACAACTGTATGTTGCCCGGATGTCCATGACCTGGAAAGTGACTTGGAAAGTATGAGGACCAATAGTTATGGGAAGGTCGACTTCGCCGATAACCGTTTTTATGGATCCGCCAAAGGCTTTGACGACAACCTCCCTGGTTCTTATCGGAGGTCCTTTGAATGATAATTGCATCAAAGTGGACTTTGGCATAACATTCAGGGTTGACCCTGTGTCTACCAGAAAGTTGGCTAAAGCATCGTCCTGGCAGTTGACTGTAATGTTGAGCACCATGTTATGACGGCGACCTTCCTCAGGTAATTCCTCATCACTAAATCCCAATTTATTGCAGGAAGTGATGTTAGAGACAATGCTATCGATCTGTCTAATTGTTACATCCTGTTCCACAAAGGCTTGCTCCAACACTTTCTGTAGAGCCTCCCTATGCGCTTCTGAACTAAGTAACAGTGATAATACCGAGATCTTTGAAGGAGTTTGTAACAGCTGATCAATAATGTTGTATTCACTCCTTTGGATGAGCTTCAGCATCTCATCATTGTTTTTCGAAAGGTCAGGATTACTGGATTGACCGACAGGTGGATCGAGAACTTCTGTCTGAGGTTCCTTTTCTTTGCTGGGTTCTCCAACTCCTCTGTTGAAGATTCTACCACTCCGTGTTACTCGACTGATGTCTGCAATATTCACGATGGAGGGCAACCGAATTTCCTTTCCATTCTCAATTGTTGTTGCACCGTATTTGTAAGGGATAACCTTAGTTGATTCATACGGTAGTGGTCCCGGTAGATAGATGACTATGGGAGCCTTCTGATTTTTTTGACCATCGTAAGTAATTTCGACCCGTTCCTGGTTGGGAACTTTCGATTCGTCAAGTAGAGGGATAATAGTACAAACATCCCTAGCCCTCTGATGATCAGAGATTATGATGACGTCCTCGATTTGATCAGTGAAATAGTTGACTGATCTAGAACTTGACCATGGTTGAATCTCTTTGCGGTCCAACTGACTTTGAAGGGCTGCTCGCACGAGGTAGCATCCTTGATTATCCACTGAGAAAACTCCGCACCGCTCATAGTTGTGTAGTGGCACATGGCCACGTTCGCTTTGAATATAGTGTAACCTTACTAGATCTGTTTCCATCGACCGAACATCCTGACTTTGATATCTAGTAGGATTCCCGTTAGTGATACTAATTTGCTAGGTGTCTTCATCCATATAGATTGGAAGCCACCAGTGGTTCAATAAGTGCTGAAGTGTTTCCTGGACAAGGGCACAGCCCTGATAGTCTTCACAACCCGCTTTACAGTGCTGATAATCATGTGATACCAGGAACCCGAGCCGGACCTGTTTAGCATGTAACTCCACCAGGCTGGTATTCATCAAGCGAATATTGAAGATTTGAACCATGTTGATTTGATAATGATTCCTATCATGGTAGTCTTGAATCCATCCAAGATCCATCTGATGCTGAGGGCCTCCTGTATGAAAGAACATCCCTGTTTGTTTACCGAGCAAGTCAGACAAGAATTATAATCGTGATACGGCAGATTATGATACTGGCTTTGCCTTGAGTGCATTGCCACCAAGTTGACATTCATCGCACGGATATCGTGGTTTTGAATGATGTTGGAATTCGTATAAACCATGTTAACTCCACGAACTCGGTACTCTTGGATCCATCCGAGATCCATCTGTTCCTGTAGAGTTGATTGCACCACAGAACATCCTTGATTGCTTTTAGAGCAGATATCACACTGGTGATAATTATGAGATGGTATATGCCCATATCCACTCTGTCTACAATGCATCTTGACCAAGTTGGCCCTTAACAAGAGTACATCGTGAATTTGATAGGTGTTGTTAGACTCTCCCTCTATCAAATTAACTGCAGCTTTCTCGTGTTGAGGCAGCGGGTTCGTGAGAACATTCGGATTCGTATCTTTGAAAGATAAGACCCCGCTCCTAACAAGCTTTTGCACGTCAGATTTGAAATTAAGACAGTTTTCTACGTTATGCCCTGGTCCTCCTTGATGGTAAGGGCAAGCCTGATCCACTTTAAACCAAAAATGCAGATTTTCCGGTACTGTAAGAGGAGACTTAGTCTGGACATGCCCCTTGGCCAGTAGTAACGGAAATAGTTCTATGTACGATATGGGTATAGGATCAAATCCTGGTGGCCGCGTTGTACGGTTGTTGTTGTATTGAGGACGAGCCTGCTGAAGAGGTTGTTGTGTCCTTTGCTGAAATTGCTGCGACTGCAGTTGGCTTTGAGCAACCTGAGGTTGATACGAAGCAACAGGCGCGGGGTTGATAGTAGGAGTTACAACTGGTACTGGTTGGTACCGTCACCTTTGCTTTCCGAGAGAGATATTCCCAATATCCTACTCTTTTTCCTTAGGGAGAGCACTACCGTATTTTTTAGTACCACTTGTCGATCCAGCGTCTTTAACTAAACGTCCTTCTCGGACGGCTTCCTCAAGACGAATTCCCATGTCCACCATCTTGGTGAAGTCACTGGGCACACTGGCGACCATTCTATCATAGTAAAATGAGCTCAAGGTCTTTAAGAAGACCTTTGTCATCTCCTTTTCCTCAAGAGGTGGACAAATTTGAGCGGCAATTTCACGCCATCTCTGAGCATACTCCTTAAAGGTTTCCTTGTCCTTTTCCGACATTGATCTGAGTTGATCTATGTCTGGTGCCATGTCTAAATTGTATTTATATTGTTGGACGAAGGCAGTGCCAAGATCTCTGAAAGTGTTAATCGTAGCGCGGTATAAACCCATATACCATTTTAATGCGACACCGGTTAAACTATCCTGAAAGTAGTGAATCAGTAGATCCTGGTTCTCTGTCTGAGCTGACATTCGCCGAGCGTACAACACCAAATGGCTTTGAGGGCAAGAGTTACCCTTGTACTTTTCAAAATCAGATACTTGGAACTTGTGCGGGACTTTCACATTGGGGACCAAACAAAGGTCTGCGGCGTCCTTTCCAAATAAATCCTGACCTCGAATAGCCTGCATTTCAAGGAACTGCTCCCAGAATTCATCTATTCTATCGAACATACTTTCCTTTCCACCAAAAGGTATCTGTGGAATCTGTCCTTCCGGGACAGTGTGCACCACAGGGGGTGGTACCGTTACTACGGCAGTGAATCTTGGCGTTTCCTGAAGTTTGTAACCTTCAGGAGTCCTCATTATGCCTCTGGCATCCTCGCTTTCCTGAAGTTTGTAACCTTCAGGCCCAGCGGCTTCTTCTATGATTCCCTGATCTTTAGTGATCGGTGGAACATATCCTTCCGGGATATAGTTAACAGGCATGCCCCAGGGATGATCTTTCGGCATTTGATACCTAGGATCATACTTCTCCACTATGGGCGTTGAGGTGATCTCTGAGATCACAGTTCTTTGTAGATGAGCTTCTGCCATGGCTTGCATGTCATTACAAAGCTTTCTTATATCCTCTCTCAGAGTGTCGATCTCTTCTTTCAACTCTCTGTTCTCTTCCTCGAGATCATCCATCTTTTTCTGACGATTGGCCCGAGTATTATACGAATGAGACAATTTGACTCTAGAACCGAGACATAAACGTGAGATTCGTAGGTAAGAAGAACACGTGATGTGAGAATGATAAATGCAATGATTATATTAATTGTTTCTTGGTTTAATCAAAATAAACTTCGACAATTAGATTGCAAATATCAAACAGTGGGGACACCCCCGTTTTATTGAATTCAAAGGATTGCGGAAATGGAAATACAGTAAATTACAAGGTGCGGAAACGGAAACCTAAGCTAATGGGTCCCGAGTCCTCTCTGAGGAGAACTCGGGTGCTGATTCTGGTACTTTCCTTTTCTTGGACCGAGGCTCTTGGGCCATTATCGGGTTGTCATTCCTTTGCCAAGTGAAAGGAGCGAGCAAATTCCTTTGGTCATCCTGATTTTCTACATTATGTTGCTCTAAAATCTCAATTAGAGCATCCTTATCTTTCAGCAGTTGCTGTATTTTGGTACACTCCACATTGAGAATGCGGTATTTGTTCTTCCAAGAACTCCTCTCCTGTTGAACTTTGTTGAAAGTAACCTGAAGTTTTTCCGTTTCAGTCATGAAGTACATGCCAGATTCCCTTGGCGGAAGAACTCCGTGACGAGGATAAGGCATCTTTAGCTTGAGAGCTCTAGTTTGTACCCAGTGGAGATAAGGCTCCACCGAGACACAATTCGGTTTTCCTAGAGACTCCTGTCCTTTCTTATGAACATGTTTCCAAGCGTGCACTATTTCCATCTTTAGTGCCCTGTCATTTTCTCCATCCTTGAAGAAAAGACCTTCCAGATGAGCATTACGCGGGACATGCCTCATCGGGTATCCAAATTGACGATGAACTAAAACTGGATGGTAATTGATCCCTCCTTTAGTTCCTATGAGGGGCACGTTGGGGAAGTTTCCACAACGGTCAATGATCCTGATCCCGTCATAAATCCTATTGTACCAATCGATGTCAGAGTTGGTAAGAGACATGATTTTTTGGGACCAACGTAAGGCACTCTTATGATCCCAAAAAGCGGCAGACTTAGGCAAATGGGAGATAAACCACTTATATAGCAGGGGTATACAACACGTGATCATTCCTCCACTGTATAAATTCCTTAAGTGTACAGAATGATACGCATCTGTGAGCAAGGTTGGTATGGCGTTTCCAATGAGAAAAACCTTAATGGCGTTGATATCGACGAAGTTATCAATGTTGGGAAACAAAAATAACCCATAGGTGAGCAAAACAAAGATGCTCTCGAAAGCGGCCATGTTCCCTATACTAGCAAAGTATAGAGCTTTCTTTACCAGAAACTTGGCTGGTAAACCTGGGATTCCTCCCTTGGTGGTCATGTGAGTCTTGACTTCTGACTCATCCAAATAGATTGGTTTTGCAATGGTCTGATCCTTTGGAATTTCTTCCAGTCCAGAAAAGGGAGCTTGATCAGTAATGGGTAGATCAATCAGATGAGAATACTCCTCCAGCGTTGGTGCGAGCTGGTAATCCGGGAACGTGAAACAGTGATAGACCGGATCGTAAAACTGAATGAGTGCCTCCAGGATTCCCTCAATTACATGGACCCTTAACAGAGGTAGCAGACATCCGTACTTGGCTATGAAAGCATCAGGGTTAGTGATCATCCTTGCCAATCCTCTCAAATCCTCTAGTTTTGGAACCTTGAAGGTATACTTGTGAGTTTTTCTTCTACCGAAATCCATTAGCGCAATCCTTTTCTCTCTGACATTTGCAATCATTGTCTTAGTTTAATTTGAAAAAGAGAGACTAGAAGAGAAATTTTTCTTTGTTTAAATGTTTTTAAATAAATGTATGAATGCAGCACATAAAACATAGAAAAAACATAGGGTCAAAGGGTCGGTGTCATGAAGTCAAGGCTCTACCCATCCCAAAGGTTTATACTAGTGATTTTTGTACCTGTCTCTCAAAATCATTGATTCTTGTCGAGATAACATCCGCGGGCCGGGAACCGTGCTAGGTGATGTATTTCGAAGAATCTCAGAAGAGGGTAGTATCGCGTGACAACTATTTCCGATAGCTTCTGCACTACTGAAAGAGGTTTTTCCTAGGTGTATACTCAATCTTTCCACATGCGGCATCACACGCATTCCCATTAGCAGAAAAATAAACACAGATATCAATTAGGAAAAGCAGTATATATATATTTATCCTAATGTCCTAGACTTTTTAAAAGCTATGAATCCTATGATCCTAACAGAAAATGGCTCCCCGGCGGAGTCTCCATTATGTAGTACCTTCCCAACTTAAAGGTTTTTGACCTAAGATCCTAGTGAGGGCTGATCCTAATAATGATGACATTCCCCGATGGAACCGTCATTCGGAGATACCTTGTGAACCCAAGGACTCGTCTCAAGAGAAGGTTTCAACCAGAGAGATAAGAGAGACAAGATTCCTTTGTTTGCCCCCCACGGTGGGCGCCATTTTTCTGTGGCGGCCACCGCCATGAAAATGACTTGTCCACGGTTTTCACCTTAAATTGTAAGAAAGAAAGATGAGAAGGCCCCATGGTGGGCGCCATTTTTCTGTAGCGAGCGATTTTTGGACGTGGTTCTTAAGCACTGTCGCTCTGGGGTACTACAGGTCGATTCATTTTTTATCCTATTGAGGCTGATGAAGGAAGGGAAATAGATGTCGCCAACTAACCCTGCTTGCAAACTGGGATTAAACAGTCAAAACTATTGGTTTACAGATGCGATTCATGTTCGTGGGCCTCTCTCTGCTTATTTTGTTCAGAACGAACTACCGGGACTGTTCATGGGGAATTTGTTGGGATACTGTGCTAGATTGGCTGGAGGTAGGGGACTTTAGTGTGCTTGCTAAGATTTTTTTTCAATCTTATGCCTACGTATTCCCGGGATAGGGAAATCAGAGTGATCGTAGTTCCTCCTATTCTATGGGAGGAAATGGTGTTTTGGTGTCTTGTTCAAAGCCCAAGACATGAAGCTAAAGGTGGTTTGTATCTTGTTCAAAGCCCAAGATGTGAAGCTGAAAGGTCTATTCGTATCTTGTTCGAAGCCCAAGATGTGAAGCTAAAAGGGTGTTGACTTTAGAGAGAATTTGTCATCTCTAAAGGGGTCTGTTTGTCACAATTGTTGGGTGACTGATTATAAAGGAGAATTACTTTAACTGGGATATGCGAATCCAGCAATGCCATAATTTCCTTTATAGGGGATTTTTAACCTGAAGGAGAAGACTTTAACTCAGTCTAGAGCAATGCCATCTTTCCTTAGGAATTTCTCATGCTAAAAGAGGGACAATGGCGTGGATGTAAATAATCCAGAGGCTTGCCGCTTACAGCAAATTAGATGAGGGAAAAGGAGTTGTTGATGTTTGTATGTTGTGACCAAAGCATGATTTGATGCTAAAAGGTTGATTGAATCGAACGACGTTTCCTTATACAAAGCCTAAGAGGAGGCTATTGACCCAACAAGAGGATGCTTTTGTGTCTCGTACGTAGCCCGAGATAGAGGCTAAAAGGGTTGACTCAACAAGAGAGTGTTTTTATATGTGTCTTGTACGAAGCCCAAGACAGAGGCTAAAAGGGTTTGACTCAACAAGAGATTATTTTATACTCACCAAGAGAGTGATTTGTATCTCGTACGAAGCCCAAGATGGAGGCTGCAAAGGTTTACTCTGCTGGGGAGGATCATTGTACAAAGCCCAGGAGGAGGCTATGGTTACTGTTTCAGTTGAGTGACAGGTCCAGTGTGTTGGTTAAAAGAGAACATTCGATCTTATATGGGTAATGTTGTACTCATGGATTTGATCTGAGGACCGAGATTATTTCCTGTTCTTTAAGGAAACGGGGAATCCGAAGGGTATTGAGACTGCCCAATTCTACGGGTGCTTTTTCCTATTTTTGAAAGGAACTTGAGAATGTCTTCGAGACTCAAGGAGATTAGACTGTCCAAGTCTAGAGTTTTATCTTTTGTACTATGCTTGAGAGAGATCAAGGGACAGTACGTTCTCGGTAGAAATATCTAGACTCTTTGAAAGACTGTTCTATTAAGATGACTAATTTTTGTTCCTATACCTTTAAGAGGTCGCCGGGACAATTTGTACGAAGCCCAAGAGGAGGCGAGAAAATTTTTTAAGAAGCCGAAGGGACAATTTGTACGAAGCCCAAGAGGAGGCTATCTTCTCGGAGGAAGAATCATTATATGAAGCCTAAGAGGAGGTTGTAAAAACTTCTAAGAAGCCGACGGGTCCTTGAACAATGCCCAAGAGGAGGCAGGGATGCTTTTAGGAAGCCTGTGGGCCCTTGCACTAAGCCCAAGAGGAGGCTGACGAACAGTTCTCATAGGGGTTTCACTTAGAACATTGGCCTTCTGTATATGAACTGTTCAAAGGGGGAGATTTCTTAGATCTAGTTATCTAACATTGTTGTAAAAGAAAATTCTCATGGTTTAGGTTATGTTTGAAATATCCGGGAGAACATCGGATGTAAGGAGACGAGGTTTTGTCTAGTTCTGGACGTAGTTGTCGGGGAAACTCTAAATATCTATACTAGTATTACACAGTCGATATGAGTTTATGAAAGAAGACTTACAGTGAAACAGCCCCATAATACAATTATATACATATGAAAGCAGTAAATAAAAGCGGGTAAACACTTACTCGGTTGTAGAGCTTCCATGCTGTTTGGTTAGTTATTCAACAAAGAAATTGAAAATAACAGTATATTACAAAATCAAAGGAGAAAGTGCTTTTGAAAGGAAAATTGGGGCTTACAGCTCAAGGAGAGGCCCATGGTTTTATCAGTGATCGCACTGTCGTTTTGTACAGGGACTTATACAAGTGACTGAGGCCCGAGAAAGGTTTTATGTACAAGGGGATGGGTCTTACACTCTCTCAAGAGGCCCAAAATGATTGAAAGTGAACAAAGATGGGTCTTATAGCTCAAGGAGAAGCCCAATGGTTAATTTTGAAAAGGACGACGATCGCGCCGAGGTTTTGGAAACACCATGGGTCTTATACAATGACTGAGGCCCAAACTATTTTTGGTTTCAAAAGGGGATTGGGTCTTACACTCTATTAGAGGCCCAAAATGATTTTGAATGGGTCTTATAGCTCGAGGAGAGGCCCAAATGGTTTGTTTTAAACGGGCGATGATCGCGCCGAACTTTTGAAATTCAACGGGACTTATACAACATTTGAGGCCCAAAATAGGTTTGTATTTACAAAGGATTGGGTCTTACACTCTATTAGAGGCCCAAAATGTTTTTAAAAGGTTTGATGAGGGTTGGGTTAATCAAAACCCTAATTTGCTTCCAAAATGTATTTTAATTGAATAAAAAATTCAATTAAAATGATCAAAATTGTTTAACATGTGAAAACAAATTGTGATCTTAGATTAATGTTTCAAAAATCATGTTTTGACCTACAAAATGATTAGAAATCATAAAAATTTGCAAAATCAAGAAGGAAAAAATATTTTAAATGTCAAAAACAATTAAAATATTAATTCTTGGCAAAAATATCAATTATATGAAATAAATAATACTTTTGGTATTTTTTGGTAAAATAAAATATTTTAACATTTTTGTGAATTATTAAAAAAAGAATAAGCTCAAAATCATTAAAACTCAGAGAAAAATTAATTTTTGAATCAATTAAATAAAATCACAAAATTCAAATATTTGAATTTTCAAAAAGGGCGCCAAGAACAAGGGCAAGAACACGCGCCACCCTCTGTTTCTGCAGATTTGCGTTTTCTATCCAATCTCACTGAATACTTGATTATATCATGCAATCTACATATCAATCTACACGTTTCAACCTCACGATCATGTCTATGGTATTTAATTTCATTTATTTTAAGCATGGAATAAGAAATCAAAGAGAAACCTCAAGAACCCTAAATTCTGCATGAAGGTTCAGAAATTCCATACACGATTCATACAAAGCAATTGATTGAGGGTAAACACTCTATGCATGATTATGAACATATGGCCAAATTATTGTGCAGCAAAAATTGCATGGATCATAGAGTTAGAAGAGCTCATGCTCACCTCTTGCAGCTGGTGATCGTGTTTTGGGTTAGAGGTGTTACAGCTAGGTTCTAATGATCTGGATAGCTTCCCTAGGTGCCATGGAGTGCGTCTGGATGCTTGGAATGGATTGAAATGATCTGGAACTTGAGATGGTGCCCCAACTGCAAATCTGTCAAAGGCTTGAGCAATTGGCTAGTGATTTTGTGATTTTGGTGTTCCAGATGTTATTTGAGTGTTTGGATCACTTCTATATGATGTTTATGAGGTGTGTGTGTGTGTGATTGGTTTGGTTAGAATAGCTCTCAAACTCAAAACCCGATGGTGACTTGCCTTAGAAGGCAAAATTGGAAGTGAGAAGGTGATTTTGAGGAAAGCATCTGTTTGATGGCTTTGGTGTACTCAAACTGAGCACAAATGAGCTCTATTTATAGTAGAGCAATTTTGTTTTGCAAGCAATAGTGAATGACAACTGCTGCAGAGGTTTGGCCAATGTTGGCAAATGAGAATCCAAGTCTTCTCTAGCCATTGACTAGAGGTTAGAGCACAGAGTTGTGGTTCCCTAGTTGTTGGATCATTCTTGACTGAATTTAATTGCAAATGGCTCAGTCCATGCCACCTTGGTGTATGCATTGAATGCTCCAATCCAAAATTGGAGTCTTGTCCCTCTTTTAGGCAATTCTAGGTTTGGCATGCTACTTCTTATTCCAAAGACTTGGGAGGCTTGGGATCAGAGTTGGTTCCTCCGTGGTCCCCCCTTGAGGTGTTCAGATGGATAGAGTTGCTTGCCCTTTGCAAAATTTTGGCAAATCGAGCAAAACTCCAAAATCTTCCTTGCCTTTGCAGTTTTCAGCAAGGCATATTGCCATTATCATATCTCATGGCTCAAGTGGAATTTGATGGAGTTCTTGGCTATTTTCGAAAGCCATCACATAATACAATAACTGTTAGATCATAATTGGTTTTGATACTTTTTGGATCCAAGTGAAAAATCCCCCTACATTTGGAAAAAAGTGAAGGCAGATTCGGACTTAGTGAAAATTTCACGAAGTGTTGGAAAAAAGTGACATTTTCACTTTTTGTGATTTTGATCATTCCATAACTCAAAATACATGATGAATTGGAATAGGGTGTAGTTGAAGCTTTTGTAGAGGGTAATGAGAGCTACAAATCCAGCTTTGGATGGGGAAAAATGGCCTTGTGGTTTAGGAGTTATGGTCCTCCAAAGTTGGTACCCTAGCCACTTTATTCCATAACTTAGAAAAATTTTCAAGTTTTTTATGGTTACCCTTTTTACAAGTTATCCCACTTTTCTTGATTTTTCTTGATGAATGATGATTCAAATCATACATTAACATTATTTTAGGGTCAAAGAACCATAATTGTGAAAAATCTCAAAAAGTCAAAGTTTGACTTTTGTGCACAGTTGACTTTTTGTCAGATGAATTCCAAACTGTGCGATCCTCTATGAAATCAAGTCCTTGACCTAAATCAAACTTGATGGATTGATTTTATAGGTGTTATAAGGTGTATTGAATCATGTCCTAGGGTTTGGGAGCATGTCCTGGTCAAAAGTCAAAGATACAGTTGACTTTCCTCGCGAAACCCTAACTGTGGTTCAGATGAATTTGAAACTTGTTGCTCAAGCTTCTTGGATCAATCCATTGTTGCAAATGGATCAATGTGGTGTATTTGAGACCCTCAAATCCCCTCTTGAGGTCTTGGCTCATGTTTTGTCCCAAAAGACAACTTAGGGGTGAATTAGGTCAAGAAACCCTAATTCCTGATTTTTTTATGAATGCATCCCCTAAAGCCAAATTGACTTGATGATTGGGTTCATGGTGTCCCTTGGAGCATCATAGGTTATGCTTTAAAGCATTGGCTCATGCCCAGAGGAAAATTTCCATCTGGAGGCCCTGGTCGACCAAACCCTAATTTGGTGACACTGGCGATCTTAAGGCTTGATCCACCTAGAAGGGAGAAGCCTTGTGCTTAATCCTTGAAGTGGGAGTCCTCTTGATCCTTTGTGGATGTTTGAGAGGTTTAGAAAAGTTGAAGAACATGTCATTTCTTGATTTATCTTTTGTCTAAGAGCTCCAAGAGGGCTTGAAACCCTAAGTTGATTGTAGTGGAAGCTCACCCATCTTTGGGGAGACTAATGAGGCATAATGATACACCCATATTGTGATGACGATTTGCACAATGATGGGAAATCTTAGTGGTCAAAATTTGGGGTATGACAGTGGGGTTATGCCCAATGAATGCGATGATATGCATGGCTTTATGCCATAGTGAAGCGACATGACTAATTATCATACCCCAAATTTTGACCACTAAGATTCCCCATCATTGTGCAAATCATCATCACAATATGGATGAACCATCATACCTCATTAGTCTCCCCAAAGATGGGTGAGCATCCACTACAATCAAAATTAGGGTTTTAAGCCCTCTCAGAGTTCTTAGACAAAGGATCAATCAAGAATTAACATGATCTTCAACTTGTCTAATCTCTCAAACATCTACAATGGATCAAGAGGACTCCCACCTCAAGAATCAAGCACAAGGTTGCAGCATTCTAAGTGGATCAAGCCTCAAGATCGCCAGTGTCACCAAATTAGGGTTTTGGTCGACCAGGGTCTCCAGATGGAAATTTTCCTCTAGGCATGAGCCAATGCTTCGAAGCATAACCTAAGATGCTCCAAGGGACATCATAAACCCAATCATCAAGTCAATTTAGCCTTTGGAGAAGTATTCATCAAAAATCAGGAATTAGGGTTTCTAGACCTAATTCACCCCTAAGTTGACTTTTGGGACAAATCATGAGCCAAGACCTCAAGATAGGATTGGAGGGTCTCTAACACACTACATTGATCCATTTGCAACAATTGATTGGTCCAGGAAGCTTGATCAATAAGTTTCAAATTCATCAGAACCACAATTAGGGTTTCGCGGGAAAAGTCAACTGTAGCTTTAACTTTTGACCAGGACATGCTCCTAAACCCTAGGGCATGATTCAATACACCCTATAACACCTATGAAATCAATCCATCGAGTTTGATTTAGGTCAAGGACTTGATTTCATAGAGGATCGCACAGTTTGGAGTTCATCTGACAAAAAGTCAACTGTGCACAAAAGTCAACTTTGACTTTTTGAGATTTTTCACAATTATGGTTCTTTGACCCTAAAATGATGTTAATGTGTGATTGGAATCATCATTCATCAAGAAAAATCAAGAAACGTAGGATAACTTGTAAAAGGGATAACCATAAAAAACTTAGAAATTTTCTAAGTTATGGAACAAAGTGGCTAGGGTACCAACTTTGGAGGATCATAACTCCTAAACCACAAGGCCATTTTTCCCATCCAAAGATGGATTTGTAGCTCTCATGGCCCTCTACAAAAGCTTCAAACACAACTCATTCCAATTCCTCATGGATTTTAAGTTATGGAATAATCAAAATCACAAAAAGTGAAAATGTCACTTTTTTCCAACACTTAGTGAAATTTTCACTAAGTCAGAATCTGCCTTCACTTTTTTCCAAATGTAGGGGCATTTTTCACTAGGATCCAAAAAGTATCAAAACCAACTATGATCAAACAGTTGTTGTATCATATGAGGGCTTTCCAAAATGGTCAAGAACTCCATCAAATTCCACTTGAGCCATGAGATATTACAATGGCAATATGCCTTGCTGAAAACTGTCAAAGCAAGGCAGATTTGTGCATTTTGCTCGATTTTCCAAATTTTTGAAAATGATAAACACACTTATCCATCTGAACACCTCAGGGGGAGACCAATGAGGGACAAACACTGATCCATAAGCCTCCCAAGTCCTTGGAACCAAAAGTAGCATGCCAAACCTAGAAATCCCTAAAGAGGGGACAAGGCTCCAATTTTGTTTTGGAGCATTCAATGGATGCAACAAGGTGGCATGGACTGAGCCATTTCCAACTGAATTCAGTCAAGACATATCCAAGACCAAGGGAACCAGCAGCCTGTGCCCTAACCTCTGGTCAATGGCTAGAGGAGACTTGGATTCTCATTGATCAACATTGGCCAAACCTCAGCAGCAGTTGCCAGTCACTATTGCTTGAAAAACAAACTTGCTCTACTATAAATAGAGCTCAATTGTGACCAGTTTGAGTACACCAAAGCCATCAAACAGATGCTTTCCTCAAAATCTCCTTCTCACTTCCAAATTTGCCTTCCAAAGCTAGTCACTATCGGGTTTTGAGTTTGAGAGCAATTCCAACCAAACCAATCTCACACACACCTTATAAACATCATATAGAAGTGATCCAAACACTCACATAACATCTAGAACACCAAAATCACAAAATCACTAGCCAATTGCTCAAGTTCTTGATAGATTTGTAGTTGGGGTACCATCTCAAGTTCCAGATCATTTCCATTCATTCAAAGCATACAGATACACTCCATAGCACCTAGGGAAGCTGTCCATATCCTTGGGACCAAGCTGTAACACCTCTAACACAAAACACGATCACCAGCTGCAGGAGGTAAGCATGAGCTCTTCTAACTCTATGATCCATGCAATTTTTGTTGCACAATAATTTGGCCATATGTTCATAATCATGCATAGAGTGTTTTCCCTCAATCAATTGCTTTGTTTGAATCGTGTGTGTAATTTCTGAGCCTTCATGCAAATTTTTGGGTTCTTGAGGTTTCTCTTTGATTTCTTATTCCATGCTTAAAATAAATGAAATTAAAGACCATAGACATGATCGTGAGGTGAAAACGAGTAGATTGATATGTAGATTGCATGATATAATCAAGTATTCAGTGAGATTGGATAGAAAACGCAAATCTGCAGAAACAAAGGGTGGCGCGTGTTCTTGCCATGTTCTTGGCGCCCTTTTTCAAATATTTGAATATTTGAATTTTTGTGATTTTATTTAATTGATTCAAAAATTAATTTCTCTCTGAGTTTTAATGATTTTGAGTTGATTCTTTTTTTAATAATTCACAAAAATGTTAAAATATTTTATTTTACCAAAAAATCCCAAAAATATTATTTATTTCATATATTTGATATTTTTGCAAAGAATTAATGTTTTATTTGTTTTTAACATTTAAAATATTTTTTCCCCATGATTTCCCAAACTTAATTGATTTCCAATCATTTTTGTGGATAGAAACATGATTTTTCAAACATTAATCCAAGATCACAATTTGTTTTCACACATTTTTAACAATTTTGATCATTTTAATTGAATTTTTATTCAATTAAAATATATTTTGAAAACAAATTAG
The DNA here is from genome assembly GCA_022829125.1 of Lathyrus tuberosus. Taxonomy (NCBI): domain Eukaryota; kingdom Viridiplantae; phylum Streptophyta; class Magnoliopsida; order Fabales; family Fabaceae; genus Lathyrus; species Lathyrus tuberosus. The sequence goes on along the minus strand of JALAZF010000089.1, from coordinate 604,659 downwards.
GGTTTTGATTAATTCAACCCTTATCAAACTTTTTCAAACACTTTGGGCCTCTAATAGAGTGTAAGACCCAACCCCTCTTTGGGACCAAAAACTTTTTGGGCCTCAGTCATTGTATAAGACCCACGGTGTTTTCAAAGATCTCGGCGCAATCGCCTTTTCAAAAATAATTAACTGGGCTTCTCCTTGAGTTATAAGACCCATCTTTATCCATTTTCAAACTCTTTGGGCCTCTAATAGAGTGTAAGACCCAATCCCCTTTTAACCAAAACCTTTTTGGGCCTCAGATATTGTATAAGTTCCTCTGCGTTAAAAGAAAATCTCGGCGCGATCGCCAGTTCAAAAATCAAATCATCTGGGCCTACCCTCATGTTATAAGCCTCATTCATTTTCTTTAAACACCTTTGGGCCTCTTGAGAGAGTGTAAGACTCATCCCTTTGTACAGAAAACCTTTTTGGGGCCTGAGTCACTGTATAAGTCCCTGTACAAATTCAAAACAACAGTGCAATCACTGATAAAACCTTGGGCCTCTCCTTGAGCTGTAAGCCCCAACAATCTTTTCAAAGCACTTTCTCCTTTGATTTAGAATATAATATTGTTATCAAAGCTTTCTTTGTTGAACAACTAACAAAACAGCATGGAAGCTCTACAACCGAGTAAGTGTTTACCCGCTTTCTTTATCTGCTTTCATATATATATATATATATATATATATATATATATATATATATATATATATATATATATATATATAACTGTATTGTGGGGCTGCTCACTGTAAGTCTTCTTTCACAAACTTTTATATACTTGTCAAATATCAACTGTGTAATACTAGTATAGTTATTTAGAGTTTTCCCCGGCAACTACGTCTAGCACTAGGTAAAGCCCTGTTGGTCACTCTTAAATACAAACAAAACTAGATCCCCATAGGATTACCAGATACAGTTTTCCCTCCTCTTGAGGTTAAACAATATGGAAACGTGAAAGGCAGCATTCTCTGTGAACCCTCTCTCAGACTGTCACTCTTAGACATTGTCAAAGAAAGTCTACTCCCCAGAGATGATCTTTTCTCGGTGAATGGCATCTCTTGAGTCTCTTCCAAATCCTCGAACTTTCCTGGAATGATCTCTTCTTGGTGAATTGCGTTTCTTGAACTTCTCTTGGTTTGGGGACCCGCGGGCTTCTTAAAAGCATCCCCGCCTCCTCTTGGGCGTTGTACAAGGACCCTTCGGCTTCTTAAAAGCTCTCATGCCTTCTCTTGGGCTTAGTACAAGGACCCAGAGACCTCTACAGGTATAGGAACAGAACCTAGTCATCAATTTACTAGAGCTGTCTTTCTGAGTCAAGTGTCAGACCAGTTAATGGGTTAACCTTCATCCCTTAACACACCAGCCTTCTCTTGGGCGTCATACAAAGATCATTCATTACCTGAGAATCGATTTCTCAAAACACCAGTAGACTTGGATAGTCTCAATACCCTTTGGATTTCCCATTTCCTTAAAGAACATGAAATAACCCTGATCTTCCAATCAGTGCCCAAAGCACAACCTTACCTTTAATCGTTCCCTTTATAAGAACTGATTTTCTCTTTCATCCAACATACTGGACCTGTCACTAAACTGAAACAGTCACCAACCTTTTAGCCTCCTCTTGGGCTTTATACAATGAATCTCCCCAGTGGAGCCAACCTTTTCATACTCTCTTGTTGAGTATAAAAGACTGCCTTGTAGAGTCAAACACTTTAACCTCCATCTCGGGCTTCGTACGAGATAGAAAATTACTCTCTTGTTGAGTATAAAAGACTCTCTTGTTGAGTCAAAAACCTTTATCCTCCATCTCGGGCTTTGTACGAGATAGAAAACACTCTCTTGTTGAGTATAAAAGACCCTCTTGTTGGGTCACAAACACCTTTAGCCTCCGTCTTGGGCTTCATACAGGGCACATATAAATCACTCCCTTGTTGAGTATAAAAGACTCTCTTGTTGAGTCAATTCCCTTTCAGCCTCTATCTCGGGCTTCGTACGAGACAACAAAACACTCTCTTGTTGAGTATAAAAGACCCTCTTGTTGGATCACAAACCTTTTAGCCTCTGTCTTGGGCTTCGTACAAGACACATAAAAACACCCTCTTGTTGGGCCAATCGCCTCCTCTGAGGCTTTGTATAAGGAAAACACCGGTTGAGTCAATCAACCTTTTAGCATCAAACCTGTGCCTTGCTCACAGCATACAAACATCAACAACTCCTCTTTAGAGATGACAAACTCTATCTCAGCCGAACCCTTTAGCTTCACATCTTGGGCTTTGAACAAGATACATATACTCCCTTTAGCTTCATGTCTTGGGCTTTGAACAAGACACCAAAACAACCTTTTTCCTCCCATAGAATATGAGGAACTACGATCGATCTGATTTCCCTGTTTCATCAAACAGGAATACGTAGGCATAAGATTGGAAAAATCTTAGCGAGCACACTAATAAAAAACCCAAAATCCAGTACCTCCACCAAATCAACCCAGAAGCATCAAATTTAAACATAGTACCTAAAGCCTCACAAATAGTTCAGATCCTATTCTTAAGCAAATAAACTAAAAAACAAACCCCCTATTTTGATAGCATCTGTAAACCAACAGTCATCTGTTTAAACTCAGTATGCAAGCAGGGTTAATTGGACACATCTATTTCCCTTCCTTAATCAGCTTCACAGGATAAAAAATGAATCGAACTGTAGTACCAAAGCGATAGTGATTCGAAACCACAAAAACTACGCTACAGGAAAGTGGCGACCACAGTGGGAGCTATCATTCTTTCTAGCGTCTTTTAAGGTGAAAGCCTTAAGTTCACAAAGTACCACAGAAATGGCGACTCTGCTGGGGAGTCATTGTCTGTATAGGATCATAAGACTAGACGTCTAGGATGATTAGGACAAATATATATACTGCTTTTCCTAATTGATATCTGTGTTTATTTTTCTGCTAATGGGAATGCGTGTGATGCCGCATGTGGAAAGATTGAGTATACACCTAAGATAGGTGATGGCAATGCGGGTAATCTTGCGGGGAGTGAATCCCAGTTAAGAGTCCCCGATCGACCATCAAATCCAGTGGAGACTCCCTCTGCAGATACATTGCTTATACGACTCTGGTTATTGAAAGTAGTGTGGTCGACTGGGTTATCTGAGAAGCTGAGGTTTTTAGTAGGCTGAAACCATTTTGTAGTGCGGAAGCTATCGGAAATAGTTGTCACGCGATATACCCTCATTTGAGATCACTCTAGGATACATCAGCTCGCTGGCGATCCGCTTGCTGTTGTCATCCCAAGAGGGGTCAATGATTTTGCGGACAGGTACAAAAAATACCAGTATAAACCTTTAGGGGGGGTAGAGCCTTGACTTCATGACACCGACCCTTTGACCCCATGTTTTTTCTATGTTTTTGTGTGCTGCATTCATACATTCATTTAAAAGGACAATGATTGCAAATGTCAGAAAAAGGAGATTGCGTTATGGATTTCGGTAGAAGGAAAACTGACAAGTACACCTTCAAGGTTCCAAAGTTAGAGGATTTGAAAGGTTTGGCGAGAATGATCACCAACCACGAGGCTTTCAGAGCCAAGTATGAGGGACTACTGTCTCTATTAAGGGTCCATGTAATCGAATGAATCCTGTCCACACTAATCCAGTTCTACGATCCGGTTTATCACTGTTTCATATTCCCGAATTATCAGCTAGCACTAACACTGGATGAGTATTCTCACTTAACTGATCTGCATATCACTGATCAAGCTCCCTTTTCTGGACTGTAAGAAATTCCAAAGGATCAAACCATTGTAAGAGCAATTTATTTGGACGAGTCAGAAGTCAGGACTTACATGACCACTAAGGGTGGCATCCAAGGTTTGCCAGCCCAGTTCTTGACAAAAAAAGCCCTGTACTTTGCTAGTATAGGGAACTTGGCCGCTTTTGAGAGCATCTTTGTTTTGCTCACCTACGGGTTATTTTTGTTTCCCAACATTGATAACTTCGTAGATGTTAATGCCATTAGGATTTGTCTGATCGGCAATCCTGTATCGACCTTACTCGCAGATGCGTATCATTCGGTACATTTAAAGAATTTATACAGCGGAGGAATGATCACGTGCTGTGTACTCTTGCTTTACAAATGGTTCACTTCCCACTTACCCAAGTTTGCTGTATTTTGGGATCAAAAGAATACTTTACGCTGGTCGCAGAGAATCATGTCTCTTACCAACTCCAACATCGATTGGTACAGTCGAATCTACGACGGGATCAGGATTATTGGCCGTTGTAGAAATTTCCTAAATGTACCCCTTATAGGAACTAAACGAGGAATCAATTATCATCCGGTATTAGTTCGTCGTTAATTTGGGTACCCAATGAGGCATATTCCGCGTAATGCTCATCTGGAAGGTCTTTTCTTCAAGGAAGGAGAAAATGACAGGGCACTAAAGACAAAAATAGTGTATGCTTGGAAACACATTCATAGAAAAGGACGAGAGTCTCTAGGAAAACTGGACTGTGTCTCGGTGGAGCCTTATCTCCACTGGGTACAAACTAGAGCTCTCAAGCTGAGGATGTCTTACCCACGTCAGGAAGTTCTTCCATTAAGGGACTCTGCCCTTTATTTTATGTCTGAGACGGAAAAACTTCAGGTTACTCTTAGCAAAGTTCAGCAGGAGAAGAGGTCTTGGAGGAACAAGTACCGTATTCTCAATGTGGAGTGTAAGAAAATACAACAGCTATTAAAAGAAAAAGATGCTCTGATTGAGATTTTAGAGCAACATGTTGTAGAAAATCAGGATGACCAAAGGAATTTGCTAGCTCCTTTCACTTGGCAAAGGAATGACAACCCGACAACGGCCCAAAAGCCCCGGTCAAAGAAAAGGAAGATACCAGAACTAGCACCTGAGCTCTCCTCAGAGAGGACTCAGGATCCATTAGTTTAGATTTCCTTTTATAGCACTTTGTAATCTACTGTATTTCCATTTTCGCAACCTTTGAGTTCAATAAAACGGGGTTTCCCCACTGTTTGATATTTGCAATCCAATTGTCGAAGTTTACTTTGAATAAACAAAAACATACAATTAATATAATCATTGCATATCATTCATCATTTTCACATAAACGCATTCTTCTTACCTACGAATCTCACGTTTGTGTCTCGATTCTAGAGTCAAACTGTCTCATTCGTACAATACTCGGGCCAATCGTCAGAAAAAGATGGATGATCTCGAGGAAGAGAACAGAGAGTTGAGGGAAGAGATCGACACTCTGAAAGAAGATCTGAGAAAGCTTCATAACGACATACAAGCTCTAGCAGAAGCTCAGATGCAACAACAACGGACTGTGATCTCAGAGATCACATCAATGCCCATAGTGGAGAAGTATGATCCTAGGTACAAAATGCCGAAAGATCGTCCCTGGGGCATGCCACTTAACTATATCCCAAAAGAATATGTTTCACCGATCGCTGAGGATCAAGGAACCGCAGCAGGAGCCGTTGGGCCTGAAGGTTACAAACTTCGGGAAAGCAAAGATTCCACAGGCATGACAGCAACTCCTGAAGGTTACAAACTTCGGGAGGCACCTAGAGTCTCGGTCGTGATGACTATACCACCACCCGTTGTACACACTATCCCAGAAGGACAAATTCCACAGATACTTTCTAGTGGAAACAACAACATGTTTGACAGAATGAATGAGTTCCAGGAACAGTTCCTGGAAATGTAGAAAGAACTGCAAGCCATTCGCGGTCAGGATTTATTTGGAAAGGATGCCGCGGACCTTTGTTTGGTCCCCAATGTGAAAGTTCCACACAAGTTCCAGGTACCCGACTTTGAAAAGTACAAGGGTAACTCTTGCCCTCAGAGCCATTTGGTGATGTAAGCTCGGTGAATGTCAGCTCAGACAAAGAACCAGGAGCTGCTCATTCACTACTTTTAGGATAGTTTAACCGGTGCCGCATTAAAATGGTACATGAGTTTAAACCGCGCCACGATCGGCACATTCAGAGATCTTGGCGCTGCCTTCGTTCAACAATATAAATACAATTTGGACATGGCACCGGATAGAGATCAGCTCAGATCGATGTCACAAAAGGACAAGGAGACCTTTAAATAATACGCTCAGAGATGGCGTGAAATTGCCGCTCATATTTCTCCACCTCTGGAGGAAAAGGAGATGACAAAAATCTTCTTAAAAACCTTAAGCTCATTTTACTATGACAGAATGGTCGCCAGTGCACCCAGTGACTTCACTGATATGGTGGGCATGGGAGTTCTTCTTGAGGAAGCCGTCCGAGAAGGACGCTTAGTTAAAGACGCTGGATCATCAAGCAATACAAAACGATACGGTAGTGCTCTCCCTTAGAAAAAAGAACAGGATATTAGGAATATCTCTCTCGAAAAGCAAAGGCGACAATACCAACCAGTAGCAGTTGTAACTCCTGCTATCAACTATGCGCCTGTACCTACGTATCAACCTCAGGTTGCGCAGAGCCAACCTAATCAACAGCAATATCAACAAAGGACTCAACAGCCTCTTCAGGAGGCTCGTCCTCCGTACAACAACAACCGTACAACGCGACCACCAGGGTTCGACCCTATACCAATGTTGTACGCAGAACTGTTTCCATTATTACTGGTCAAGGGGCATGTCCAGACCAAGTTTCCTCTTACAGTACCGGAAAATCCACCTTTTTGGTTCAAAATGGATCAGACGTGTCCTTACCATCAAGGAGGATCAGGGCATAACATAGAAAACTGTCTCAGTTTCAAATCCGACGTACAAAAGCTTGTTAGGAGCGGGGTCTTATCTTTCAAAGATACGAATCCAAATGTTCTCACGAACCTGCTGCCTCAACACGAGAAAGTTGCGGTAAATTTGATAGAGGGAGAGTCTAGCGACAGCTATCAAATTCATGATGTACTCTTATTGAGGGCCAACTTGGTCAAGATGCATTGTAGACAGAGTGGATATGGCCATGTGCCACCTCATAACTATCACCAGTGTGATATCTGCTCTAAAAACAATCAAGGATGTTTTGTGGTGCAGTCAGCTCTACGGGAACAATTGGATCTCGGGTGGATCCAAGAGCATTGAGTTTGTGGAGTCAACATGACCTACACAAATTCCAACATCATTTAGAACCACGACATCCGTGCAATGAATGTCAACTTGGTGGCGATGCACTCAAGGCAAATCCAGTACCATAATTTACCGCGACATGATTACAATTCATGTCTGACTTGCTCAGAAAACAAACAGGGATGCTCTTTTGTACAAGAGGCCCTCTAGCGTCAAATGGATCTGGGGTGGATCCAGGACTACCATGATAAAAATCCTTATCGGATCAACATGATCCAAATCTTTGATATTTGTTTGATGAATACCAGCTTGGTGGAGTTACATGCCAAGCAGGTTCAACTTGGTTTTCTCACTTCTCACGATTATCTGAACTGTAAAGGATGTTGTGAGAGTAACCAAGGGTGCACTCTCGTTCAAAGAACTTTACAACACTTGTTAAACCACTGGTGGCTTCCGATCTTTCTGGATGAAGACACGCAACAAATCAGTGTGCTTAATGGAAACCCTACTCGGCGTCAAGGTCAGGATGTCCGATCTATGGAAACTGACCTGGTGAGGTTACACTGTATTCAAAGCGGGCGTGGCCAAGTGCCACCACACAACTATGAACACTGTAGAGTCTATTCGGAGAATAACCAAGGGTGCTACCTTATGCGGGCAGCTCTTCAAGGTCAGTTGGATCATAAAGAGATTCGCCCATGTCTGAGTTTCGAGCCGATCAACTGGACACCAGACTACTTCGCCGATCAGATAAGAGACGTTGTCATTATCTCTGATCATCAACAGAACGAGGATGTTTGTACCATCATCCCTCTACTGGACAAATCAAAGGTTCCTAGCTAGGAACTGATTGAAGTTACTTACGACAGTCAGAAAAATCAGAAGGCTCATGTAGTTATATATCTGCCAGGACCATTACCGTATGAATCAGCTAAGGCAATCCCTTACAAATACGGTGCAACAATAATTGAGAATGGAAAGGAAATTCCATTACCCTCCGTCGTGAATATTGCAGACATCAGTCGAGTAACACGGAGCAGCCGATCTTCAACCTAGGAGTTGGAGAACCTAACAAAGAAAAGGAACTTCAGACAGAAGCTCCCAATCCACCAGTCGGTCAGTCCAGTAATCCCGACCTTTCAAACAACAACGATGAGATGCTGAAGCTCATCCAAAAGAGTGAATACAACATTGTTGATTAGCTGTTACAAACTCCTTCAAAGATCTCTGTGTTATCACTTTTACTCAGTTCCGAAGCCCACAGATAGGCTCTACAGAAAGTCTTAGAGAAGGCCTTTGTGGAACAGGATGTGTCAATACGACAGTTCGATAACATCGTCTCTAACATCACTTCCTACAACAACTTAGGATTCAGTGATGAGGATTTGCCAGAGGAGGGCAAATGCCACAACATGGCACTCAATATCACAGTCAACTACCAGGACGATGCTTTAGCCAACGTACTGGTGGACACATGATCGGCCATCAATGTTATGCCGAAGTCCACTTTATTGCGACTATCATTCAAAGGATCCCCGATGAGGGGCAGTGAGGTCATCGTCAAAGCCTTTGACGAATCTCAGAAAGCAGTTATTGGAGAAGTCGACCTTTCCCTAACCATCGGTCCTCACACTTTACATAGCACTTTCCAGGTCATGGACATCCGGGCAATATACAGTTGTTTATTAGGAAGGCCTTGGATACACTAGGCTGGGGCAGTCACTTCGACACTGCACCAGAAACTGAAGTTCGTCAAGAATAATTAACTCATCATGGTTTATGGAGAACAAGCCTTGATCGTGAGTAATCTGTCATTATCTACTTGTATAGAACCCATGGAGGTTGTTGGGACTCAGTTCCAAGCACTTTCGGTGAGCAATGAGAATTAATCAGAGAAGGGAACCTCGATTTCCTCATACAAAGATGCTCTCGAGGCAATTGAAAGTAATAATACGAAAGGAGGGGGACAGCTTGTCATTCCTATTGATAATAAAACAAAGAAGGGTCTTGGTTTTTCTGCGACCTGTACCCAGACAACTGCTGGCGATGAAAGTCTTCATCCCATTCAGAACTTCTTCCACAGTGGAGGTTTCCTTCACCCAGTGCCTCAAGCAGTCCATACCATCAACGAGGGGGATTCCTCTGACACATATGAGGAAGAGTGGAAGTCCTATCTTAACGAGGACGGTTATATGTCTCAGGAAGAAGTGCCTACGCCATTTTGCTATTCCGCACAGAGTCCGAGATTTATACCCAGGTCAGATGTAAGAATGATATACGGAGATTGTGATCCGGAAGGATGCCGTGCTCCACCAAACTCATTCGAGGAGGACACTCTGATGAAAGACAACTTTGACCACGACTATTATGGCCCGATGGATGGCCTGCCTATCTGGCAGCCGTACCCAGGAGATTCGGGGCAAGAAAATCAGCTGAACGATGAAAATCAGCTGAGCATCATTGAAAAGAATACCTGCGTCCCCACCATGTCATGGGATCAACACTCAGGTCATTCAGAAAACGTCCCGCGCGATGATGAATTCGCAAAGTTTGCAGGACTAGAGTTCATCAACTATGCCTTTCCCGAGGTCAACGTCATCGAGAGAGATGACTCCTCCAGTTCCAAAGAGGTGTGGGACACCTTAGGACAACCAAGTGGAACATACGACTATATGGTCAAGTACACCGCTCCTGAAAGCTCTCGTATCAGGTTCGAAGACATCCAGCCAACTGGATGGGGAGATTTACCTGAGAGCATAAATACTATGCAAAATACAACTGAGGAATCCTCCTACGACAACTCTGCCTGGGAGACAGATTCCAATGATCCTGCTCCGCCAGAAATCAGCGTTATTTCTGAAGACAAATCAAGGAAAGTACCAGACTTTGTGATTCACCAAGGAGTTCGCCGCCAATGGGTTGCTGTCAATGTTCTGAAGATCGTTCATAAGTCAAAGTAATTTCCATCTTTACTTTAACCTTTCACCTTGCCCAGGTGAAACGGATGTTTTGATAGGGCTTACTTTCTGTAAATTTCCCTCTTCGCTTCGCCCAAAGCGACAGAGTTTTGTTTTATAGGGCTGTAGCTTCAAGAATCGACTTGTTCATAAATAAAATAACGTCGTTATGTAATTTCCGCATTAATTGTTGTTTTCTCTTTTTGCTTTCCCAGAAAATGGTAATCCTAAAAAACAACTCAATAATAAAAACAAGCAGTTTTCCAAAGAAAAACACTATACACACTCTTGCATTCTCTCTATCTCTTCTAAACACAAATCATCACGTCATGCAGATTGCTTGTTTTAAACCCCGTTGAAACGTACGATCCAATGCCTTCTCCCAACTTTGAATTCCCTGTATTTGGGGCTGAAGAAGAAGAGGACGAAGAAATTCCAGCAGAGATCTCCCGACTACTCAGACAAGAGGAAAGGTCCATCGAACCTCACAAAGAGCCGTTGGAAACGGTCAACTTGGGCTCAGAGGAAGAGAGAAAAGAGGTCAGGATTGGGGCACTGCTCAGTCCAACTGCCAAAGAGAGTTTGACAAAGCTTCTCAAAGAATTTCCAGATGTATTTGCTTGGTCCTATCAGGATATGCCAGGGTTGGATACCAGCATCGTGGAACTTCATCTACCGTTAAAATCGGAATGTCCTCCAGTAAAACAAAGGTTGAGAAGGACTCACTCGGACATGGCCATCAAAATCAAAGAGGAAGTACAGAAACAGATTGACGTGGGTTTCCTCGCCACATCAGAATATCCTCAATGGTTAGCCAACATAGTACCAGTTCCAAAAAGGATGGAAAGGTCAGAATGTGTGTTGACTACAGGGATCTAAACAAGGCTAGTCCAAAGGACGACTTTCCTTTACCAAACATTGACATGCTGGTAGACAGTACAACAAAATTCAAAGTTTTCTCCTTCATGGATGGACTCTCGGGCTATAATCAGATAAAAATGGCGCCGAAAGACATGGAGAAAACTTCGTTCATCACCCCATGGGGTACCTTTTGTTACAAGCTAATGTCGTTCGGTTTGAAGAACGTCGGGGCAACCTATCAAAGGGCCATGACTACTCTGTTTCATGACATGATACACAAGTAAATCGAGGTATATGTCGATGATATGATTGCAAAATCTAGGACAGAAGGGGAGCATGTGACCCACCTGTCAAAACTATTCGAGCGGTTGAGAAAGTACAAACTCTGCTTGAATCCCAACAAGTGCACATTCAGTGTCCGCTCAGGGAAACTGCTAGGGTTCATCGTCAGCCAGAAAGGAATTGAGGTTGATCCTGAAAAGGTCAAGGCCATTCAAGAAATGCCTTCTCCGAAAACTAAAAAACAAGTCTAAGGTTCCTGGGACGTTTGAATTACATCTCCAGGTTTATATTCCTTATGACCGTGACATGCGCGCCAATTTTCAAATTACTCAAAAAGAATCAGGATTGCGTTTAGACAGAAGACTGTCAAACCGCCTTCGACAGTATTAAGGAATACCTGTTGAACCCACCGATTCTATCACCTCCAGTGGAAGGAAGACCACTAATCATTTACTTAACAATCTTGGAAGACTCAATGGGTTGTGTGCTTGGCCAACAAGACGAAACAAAAAGAAAGGAGTCTACCATTTACTATTTGAGCAAGAAGTTCACCGACTGTGAAACTCGGTACACTATGCTTGAGAAAACTTGTTGTGCTCTGACTTGGGCAGCCAAACGTCTTCGTCAGTATATGATTCGTCCCACTACTTGGTTAATCTCAGAAATGGATCCAATCAAGTATGTCTTTGAAAAGCCTGCTCTCACGGGAAAGATTGCCCGTTGGCAGATGTTGTTATCAGAATATGACATAGAATACCACGCTCAAAAAGTCGTTAAAGGAAGTATTTTAGCCGATCATTTGGCTCATCAACCGATTGACGATCAAGAATCAGTCGGATTTGACTTCCCAGACGAAGATGTCATGTATCTAAAAATGAAAGACTGTGATGAACCGCTACCCAGTGAAGGGCCAGAACTAGGTTCCCAATGGGGACTTATCTTTGACGGAGCTGTCAATCATTACGGAAACGGAATTGGGGCAATCATCATAACACCTCAGGGGTACCCACATTCCTTTCACTGCTAGACTTACGTTTAAGTACACAAATAACGAGGCCGAATACGAAGCTTGTGTCATGGGTCTCGAGGAAGCGGTCGACTTAAGGATTAAAAACTTGGACGTATACGGTGGCTCAGCCCTGGTTATCAATCAGATCAAAGGAGATTGGAACACATACCAATCAGGACTGATTCCTTACAAAGATTATGCGAGAAGGTTGTTATCATTCTTCAATAGAATTGAGTTTCATCATATCCCTCGTGAATAGAATCACATGGCTGATGCATTAGCCACTCTCTCTTCCATGATTAGTGTAGGTCAATGGAATGACTTACCTAAGATTGACATAATGCGCCTTGAAATGCCCGCTTACATCTTCATGATTGAAGCAGTCATAGACGACAAACCTTGGTATCACGATATCAAATGCTTCCTTCAGAAACAAGAGTACCCACCTGGGGCATCCCGAAAGGACAGAAAGACCCTCAGAAGACTGGCTGGAAAGTTCTTCCTGAGCGGTGGTACACTCTATAAGAGAAACTTTGACATGGTCTTGCTCCAATGCGTAGACAGACCAGAAGCAGACATGCTGATACAAGAAATTCATGAAGGATCCTTTGGCACTCATGCCAACAGACACACAATGGCGAGAAAAATTATAAGGGCAGGGTACTACTGATTGACCATGGAATCCGACTGCTACAAGTACATGAGGAGATGTCACAAGTGTCAGATATACTCTGACAAAATCCATGTATCGCCAACACATCTCAAAGTTCTATATTCCCCATGGCCTTTTTCCATATGGGGAATCGACATGATTGGCATGATTGAACCTAAGGCTTCGAACGGACATCGGTTCATTCTTATGGCCATTGATTACTTCACCAAGTGGGTCGAAGCAGCGTCGTACGCCAATGTAACCCGACAAGTGGTAGTCCAATTTATCAAAAACAATATCATTTTCCGTTATGGTGTTCTGAGCCAGATCATTACTGATAATGGATCTAACTTGAACAATAAGATGATGAAAGAGTTGTGTGTTGAGTTCAAGATCGAACACCATAACTCATCTCCCTACCGGCCTAAGATGAACGGAGCGGTAGAAGCGGCCAACAAGAACATCAAGAAGATTGTTCAGAAGATGGTTGTAACCTACAAAGACTGGCACGAGATGCTACCCTTTGCTCTTCACGGTTATCGCACATATGTCCGCACTTCAACAGGGGTAACCCCTTTCTCTCTAGTATATGGCATGGAGGCAGTGCTCCCCATAGAAGTAGAGATCCCATCAATCCGGGTATTGATGGAAGCTAAGCTAACAGAAACTGAATGGTGTCAAAGTCGACACGACGAAGTGAATTTGATCGAAGAGAAGCGAATGACGGCACTATGCCACGGTTAGTTGTATCAACAAAATATGAAGAAGGCGTTTGACAAAAAGGTTCGACCTCGTGTCTTCAGGAAAAGAGACCTTGTGCTCAAGAAGATACAATTATTTCTCACTGATTCTCGAGGCAAGTGGACTCTGAATTATGACGGCCCCTATGTGGTCAAGAAAGCTTTCTCAGGCGACACCTTGAGACTTGCAACCATGGACGGAGAAGAATTGCCTACCCCACAAATGTTGATGTAGTCAAGAAATACTTCGCCTAAACTAAAAAAAACATCTCGGTGGATTGAAAACCCGAAAGGCCGGTCCAGGAAAAAATTAGAGACATGATCAAAAATCATCCCGGTGGATTGGCAATCTCAAAGTACAATCCAGGCAAAAGTTAGGGATAATGGCAAGTAACTACGTCCAACAGGGGCAAATCCCCCAGTAGCAGTTATGTCGTCCGTCAGAAATCTCGATCAAGGTCATCTTCGACAGAAGCTCAGGGTGCCCAGAATTCAAAATTGGTGGAAGGATAACGGTCGTTATATTTCAATGTAGCCCTTTTCCCTTAAAATTGCCATTTTTCTAAACTTTGTAAATACTCTATGGAATCACGTGTTTGGCTGATTTCCATCCTATCAATAAAATTTGAGCCCTTGTGCTTTTGCTTGTAATTCTCATTTGTTTTAGCTTTACAGAACGACGTTTTTAACATGATCAGCGATTCTTGAAATAAAACAAAAATGAATTTACTTGTCAAAAATTTTCTGCTTTTAAAATAAAGATGGCAATTTCTTTTGACTGTCGAACATCGAAAGAACATCGATCGCTTCTCCAAAGGCGTTCGAGCTTCAGAGTGCATAATCAAAGTACTCCTTCTAAACCAGTACGCCTGAATGAAGGATCAGCTGTGTCAGAGACCGTGTTTCATCTGACACTCTCGGCAGAGTTCTTACCTCCTAAGCCCGACCAACGGTTGTTCCCCGCAGGGACTCTCTCTCCTAAGCAAGGCAGAATTGCTATCGTGAACCAGTGATACTTTTCATCTCCCGTTGTGGCCGAGTATCCAGTCGTGTTAATCTAATAGTCTGTATGTCGCGTCAGTTTTGTCAGCATAAACATACATACATCATGCATTATTGATTTACATTTGCATTCATATTGCATCACTATCACTCTAATAGGTCTTATCCCCTAGTGATAACAGTCCTCTCAATCGAGTTGTCAGTTCTTTCCTCATCAGGAAATGTTACGTCTGAAGTATCTCTCTCCTCCAGTTTATTTCTAGATTAGAATTGGCCTTTGACCACTTTGATAACTTAAACCTCTGAAAAACCAGAGAACCATCGAAAAACGTCATTCTTCGCCATTGAAGATGATATCTTCGCTTTCCCGGATTAAGGAAAATCCCCAGAGAAAGCCTCTTAATCAAAGATTCGGCAGTACAACCATTTTTCTCTGGAAAATTCACTGACGAAAAGGTCATCAGCACCTCAAAATTGGATCACATCATATGGCATTTCTTCGAGAAGATCCCGAGAAAAGTATGATGAAATACCCCAAGCGGAAACAGTCTCTCAAGAGACTCGTTTTCCCCAGTAGAATCAACAAATGGCATCTCCAACAGAGAAGTTTGTACACCTCTACAACTCAGACGAGTGGGTTCCCCATCAAGTCTGACATCAAAATGTTTCTATCAAATGGCATCTCCCCAGAAAATCCGGCGAGAAGTTTGATGAAAACTGCTACACATAGCGTCCCTTGTCAAGAAAGTTTATTGACAAAAGAAACTGAGACCAGTTCCTTGGTAGGAAACCATGATTGAGGGGAAGTTTACATCAGAAACTGAGACCAGATCCTTGGTAGGAAACCAGGATCGAGGGGAAGTTCAATTCAGAAACTTAGACCAGTTCCTTGGTAGGAAACCAGGATCGAGGGGAAGTTTACATCAGAAACTTAGACCAGTTCCTTGGTAGGAAACTAGGATCGAGGGGAAGTTCAATTTAGAAACTTAGACCAGTTCCTTGGTAGGAAATCAGGATTGAGGGGAAGTTTACATTAGAAACTTAGACCAATTCCTTGGTAGGAAACCAGGATCGAGGGGAAGTTCAATTCAGAAACTTAGACCAGTTCCTTGGTAGGAAACCAGGATCGAGGAGAAGTTTACATCAGAAACTTATACCAGTTCCTTGGTAGGAAACTAGGATCAAGGGGAAGTTTAATTCAGAAACTTAGACCAGTTCCTTGGTAGGAAACCAGGATCGAGGGGAAGTTTACATTAGGAACTTAGACCAGTTCCTTGGTAGGAAACCAGGATCGAGGGGAAGTTTTTACCTTTTCTAAGCATCATTGCTTAGCAAAAGAAGATGAATGCGTAAGCTACCATTCATAACCACCATCAAAATTTCGGGTATTCCGATATTTAATCCTCTTGCACCCCGAATGCCCGAATACCTTCTCCATTCACACCATCGGGTCCAAGAAGATTAAATAGGGGCATCTGTCATACCCCAAATTTTGACCACTAAGATTCCCCATCATTGTGCAAATCATCATCACAATATGGATGAACCATCATACCTCATTAGTCTCCCCAAAGATGGGAGAGCATCCACTACAATCAAAATTAGGGTTTCAAGCCCTCTCAGAGTTCTTAGACAAAGGATCAATCAAGAATTAACATAATCTTCAACTTTTCTAACCTCTCAAACATCCACAATGGATCAAGAGGACTCCCACCTCAAGAATCAAGCACAAGGTTGCAGCATTCTAAGTGGATCAAGCCTCAAGATCGCCAGTGTCACCAAATTAGGGTTTTGGTCGACCAGGGCCTCCAGATGGAAATTTTCCTCTGGGCATGAGCCAATTTTTCAAAGCATAACCTAATATGCTCCAAGGGATATCATAAACCCAATCATCAAGTCAATTTAGCCTTTGGGGAAGTATTTATCAAAAATCAGGAATTAGGGTTTCTTGACCTAATTCACCCCTAAGTTGATTTTTGGGACAAATCATGAGCCAAGACCTCAAGAGAGGATTGGAGGGTCTCTAACACACTACATTGATCCATTTGCAACAATTGATTGGTCCAGGAAGCTTGATCAGCAAGTTTCAAATTCATCAGAACCACAATTAGGGTTTCGCGGGAAAAGTCAACTGTAGCTTTGACTTTTGACCAGGACATGCTCCTAAACCCTAGGACATGATTCAATACACCCTATAACACCTATGAAATCAATCCATCAAGTTTGATTTAGGTCAAGGACTTGATTTCATAGAGGATCGTACAGTTTGGAGTTCATCTGACAAAAAGTCAACTGTGCACAAAAGTCAACTTTGACTTTTTGAGATTTTTCACAATTATGGTTCTTTGACCCTAAAATGATGTTAATGTGTGATTGGAATCATCATTCATGAAGAAAAATCAAGAAAAGTGGGATAACTTATGGAATAAAGTGGCTAGGGTACCAACTTTGGAGGATCATAACTCCTAAACCACAAGGCCATTTTTCCCCATCCAAAGATGGATTTGTAGCTCTCATGGCCCTCTACAAAAGATTCAAACACAACTCATTCCAATTCCTCATGGATTTTAAGTTATGGAATAATCAAAATCACAAAAAGTGAAAATGTCACTTTTTTCCAACACTAAGTGAAGTTTTCACTAAGTCAGAATCTGCCTTCACTTTTTTCCAAATGTAGGGGCATTCTTCACTTGGATCCAAAAATTATCAAAACCAACTATGATCAAAAAGTTGTTGTATCATATGAGGGCTTTCCAAAATGGTCAAGAACTTCATCAAATTCTACTTGAGCCATGAGATATGACAATGGCAATATGCCTTGCTGAAAACTGTCAAAGCAAGGCAGATTTGTGCATTTTGCTCGATTTGCCAAATTTGTGCAAATGGAAAACACACTTATCCATCTGAACACCTCAGGGGGAGACCAAAGAGGGACAAACACTGATCCATAAGCCTCTCAAGTCCTTGGAACCAAAAATAGCATGCCAAGCCTAGAAATCCCTAAAGAGGGGACAAGACTCCAATTTTGTTTTGGAGCATTCAATGGATGCACCAAGGTGGCATGGACTGAGCCATTTCCAACTGAATTCAGTCAAGACATATCCAAGACCAAGGGAACCAGTAGCCTGTGCCCTTACCTCTAGTCAATGGCTAGAGGAGACTTGGATTCTCATTGATCAACATTGGCCAAACCTCTGCAGCAGTTGCCATTCACTATTGCTTGCAAAACAAACTTGCTCTACTATAAATAGAGCTCAATTGTGATCAGTTTGAGTACACCAAAGCCATCAAACAAATGCTTTCCTCAAAATCTCCTTCTCACTTCCAAATTTTCCTTCCAAAGAAAGTCACTATCGGGTTTTGAGTTTGAGAGCAATTCCAACCAAACCAATCACACACACACACCTCATAAACATCATATAGAAGTGATCCAAACACTCACATAACATCTGGAACACCAAAATCACAAAATCACTAGCCAATTGCTCAAGTTCTTGACAGATTTGCAGTTGGGGTACCATCTCAAGTTCCAGATCATTTCCATTCATTCCAAGCATCCAGACACACTCCATAGCACCTAGGGAAGCTATCCATATCCTTGGAACCAAGCTGTAACACCTCTAACACAAAACACGATTACCAGCTGCAGAAGGTAAGCATGAGCTCTTCTAAGTCTATGATCCATGCAATTTTTGCTGCACAATAATTTGGCCATATGTTCATAATCATGCATAGAGTTTTTTCCCTCAATCAATTGCTTTATTTGAATCGTGTGTGGAATTTTTGAGCCTTCATGCAAATTTTAGGGTTCTTGAGGTTTCTCTTTGATTTCTTATTCCATGCTTAAAATAAATGAAATTAAAGACCATAGACATGATCGTGCGGTGAAAACGACTAGATTGATATGTAGATTGCATGATATAATCAAGTATTCAGTGAGATTGGATAGAAAATGAAAATCTGCAGAAACAGAGGGTGGCGCGTGTTCTTGCCATGTTCTTGGCGCCCTTTTTCAAATATTTGAATATTTGAATTTTTGTGATTTTATTTAATTGATTCAAAAATTAATTTCTCTCTGAGTTTTAATGATTTTGAGTTGATTCTTTTTTTAATAATTCACAAAAATGTTAAAATATTTTATTTTACCAAAAAATTCCAAAAATATTATTTATTTCACATATTTGATATTTTTGCAAAGAATTAATGTTTTATTTGTTTTTAACATTTAAAATATTTTTTTCCCAATGATTTCCCAAACTTAATTGATTTTCAATCATTTTTGTGGATAGAAACATGATTTTTCAAACATTAATCCAAGATCACAATTTGTTTTCACACATTTTTAACAATTTTGATCATTTTAATTGAATTTTTATTCAATTAAAATATATTTTGAAAATAAATTAGGGTTTTGATTAATTCAACCCTTATCAAACTTTTTCAAACACTTTGGGCCTCTAATAGAGTGTAAGACCCAACCCCTCTTTGAGACCAAAACCTTTTTGGGCCTCAGTCATTGTATAAGACCCACGGTGTTTTCAAAGATCTTGGCGCAATCGCCTTTTCAAAAATAATCAACTGGACTTCACCTTGAGCTATAAGACCCATCTTTATCCATTTTCAAACTCTTTGGGCCTCTAATAGAGTGTAAGACCCAATCTTCTTTTAACCAAAACCTTTTTGGGCCTCAGATATTGTATAAGTCCCTCTGCGTTAAAAGAAAATCTCGGCGCGATCGCCAGTTCAAAAATCAAATCATCTGGGCCTACCCTCGTGTTATAAGCCCCATTCCTTTTCTTTAAACACCTTTGGGCCTCTTGAGAGAGTGTAAGACCCATCCCTTTGTACAGAAAACCTTTTTGGGGCCTCAGTCACTTGTATAAGTCCCTGTACAAATTCAAAACAACAGTGCAATCACTGATAAAACCTTGGGCCTCTCCTTGAGCTGTAAGCCCCAGCAATCTTTTCAAAGCACTTTCTCCTTTGATTTAGAATATAATATTGTTATCAAAGCTTTCTTTATTGAACAACTAACAAAACAGCATGGAAGCTCTACAACCGAGTAAGTGTTTACCCGCTTTCTTTATCCGCTTTCATATATATATTTAGCTGTATTGTGGGGTTGCTCACTGTAAGTCTTCTTTCACAAACTTTTATATACTTGTCAAATATCAACTGTGTAATACTAGTATATTTATTTAGAGTTTTCCCCGGTAACTACGTCTAGGACTAGGTAAAGCCCTGTTGGTCACTCTTAAATACAAACAAAACTAGATCCCCATAGGATTACCCGATACAGTCTTCCCTCCTCTTGGGGTTAAACAATATGGAAACGTGAAAGGCAGCATTCTCTGTGAACCCTTTCTCAGACTGTCATCCTTAGACATTGTCAAAGAAACTCTACTCCCCAGAGATGATCTTTTCTCAGCGAATGGCATCTCTTGAGTCTCTTCCAAATCCTCGAACTTTCCTGGAATGATCTCTTCTCGGTGAATTGCATTTCTTGAACTTCTCTTGGTTTGGGGACCCACAGGCTTCTTAAAAGCATCCCCGCCTCCTTTTGGGCATTGTACAAGGACCCTTCGACTTCTTAAAAGCTCTCATGCCTTCTCTTGGGCTTAGTACAAGGACCCAGAGACCTCTACAGGTATAGGAACAGAACCTAGTCATCAATTTGCTAGAGCTGTCTTTCTGAGTCAAGTGTCAGACCAGTTAATAGGTTGACCTTCATCCCTTAACACACCAGCCTTCTCTTGGGCGTCATACAAAGATCATTCATTACCTGAGAATCGATTTCTCAAAACACCAGTAGACTTGGATAGTCTCAATACCCTTTGGATTTCCCATTTCCTTAAAGAACATGAAATAACCCTGATCTTCCAATCAGTGCCCAAAGCACAACCTTACCTTTAATCGTTCCCTTTATAAGAACTGATTTTCTCTTTCATCCAACATACTGGACCTGTCACTAAACTGAAACAGTCACCAACCTTTTAGCCTCCTCTTGGGCTTTATACAATGAATCTCCCCAGTGGAGCCAACCTTTTCATACTCTCTTGTTGAGTATAAAAGACTGCCTTGTAGAGTCAAACACTTTAACCTCCATCTCGGGCTTCGTACGAGATAGAAAATTACTCTCTTGTTGAGTATAAAAGACTCTCTTGTTGAGTCAAAAACCTTTATCCTCCATCTCGGGCTTTGTACGAGATAGAAAACACTCTCTTGTTGAGTATAAAAGACCCTCTTGTTGGGTCACAAACACCTTTAGCCTCCGTCTTGGGCTTCATACAGGGCACATATAAATCACTCCCTTGTTGAGTATAAAAGACTCTCTTGGATTTTAATGATTCCTACGACACTTTGAGACATGTGCAAAGAATATCATATGGTTGATCCCTAGACGAGATGTATTTAAATGTGTGGTCAGATTAACTGAATAACTACCCTACCCCAGGTTAAGCGTAAGGGTTTTTAGATCCGAAAGAAACACCTACTTCTAGGCTCGAAGTGGTTGACTAGGGATTAACTCCTCATCTCTCTAGTGTTAGGGGATTTGAAACAATGCATGTATTTTATCTACAAGATTTTATCTGAAAGCATACCATCATCAATTATGGGTACTTCATTTTCATCATCTTCCCTCCAATCTTTGCTAAAACAGCAGTTTGATAAAGTGGATGGGAGAAACATGGATGTATTGTTTTTTTTTTCTATATTAGTGAAGAAAAGTGAGTGAATACGACATGATTGATTCAAAAAATGCATGATCACTTTATTAATATTACCATTAAAAGACAACAATGTTTAAAAACAAGTAGCATTTAATAGGAAAGAAATTACAAATGCAAATGATAAAAGTTGTCTAATGATTGCCAACGTTTGAGGATGTCTTCTTGTACAACATAGCATACCTTTTATCATGAATAATTCCTAAAATGATCGGCCAGAATGAATTCTTGGAAATACTGACAGACCGACTGAATTATTTCTCAAATATGCAAAAAGTCAATGGTTGTAAAGTTTCAAATTTAAGCTTGCAGACGTCAGTAATTTTTTATCTACCATTCGCATGGTTTAACCTGACGCGCTCGTTTTATTTTTCGGCGACTTTTCAGTCACATTTCGATTAGTCTGAGACATTTTACCGGTCCCGATTAATTTCAAAATCGGACAAAACGTTGTATTTTTCCAATTCGTTTATTTTGCGTTAATAATTTCGGCGCGGTCAATTTAATTTTTCGGGCATTTGGGTGCCCAATTTTTATTTAATTATTAGCTAATTTATTTTTATTTTTTTATCAAAATATTCAGAATAATAAATTAGAATTTTCCATGCTTGCATTTTATTTTTATCATGTTTATTTAATAAGTTGTGAATTTTAGTGGTTTTTAATTGATTTAATTCTATTTAAATCAATTAAAACTTCTAGAAAGGGGCAACTTTGGCATTTTAAATTAAGTGTGCTTTGATTTAATATGGATCGTTAGATTTAAATTTAATCAAAGGATCACTGTTTGCCTTGAAAATTAGCAAACAACCGCTGGTCTCCTAATTTATGAAAATTAGTTTACTTGCAGGATCGACCATACAAATCCTAGGGCGAATGTGCTTTAATAATTTCGACAACACTTATGAAAATCAAATCTTTTATTTATTGTGTTCATCATCGTTCTTATAAAATGATATGATTTGGATGAAAATGATAAAACTTTGTTCTTTAAAGAAGTAGCGAAAAAACGTAATAAGAATGCAGAAATAAATTGCAGAAATGTGGAAAAAACTGTATAAAAATAACTTAAAATTTCATTGAAATGTAAAAAATAAAACTGGTGTTTTTCCAAACGTACATTTTTTCAATGACAACTATTTTCTCTCACACGGGTACTTTGAGTGTTTTTTGAGTAACTTGTACAGAATTTGAATACACACACAGAAATCTAACACTATGACTCCCTATTTATATACATAGTCGAAATAACCGTCAACAACGGTTATTACCCCTAATGAAGACAAATGGCATTCGGCATGCCTTCGCCTCTTAGATGCACTCCACGAGTCTCGCTTTCAAAAATAAAATTCCCTCCTTTATTTAAATTTCAAAATATCAGTCGAAAAAAGATCTCCGTAGAATTGTGTCGAAATGGTTCTAACACTTAGAAAAATCTCCAACTCTTCTATTCCAAATAATCCTTGTTTTCGACTGATCTTCTTCACAAGAAACAAATTTCTGTCGAAATACTCTGGAAAGCCTCAATCTTTCACCTCTTTTACGAAAAAACCCAGGCGCCAAAATTAGGAGCCTACACTCACATGCATTATTCTCATTCCCCTTTATTAACCAATCATAATTTAGTTTTTATTTTATTTGTTCAAATTAATAGAAATCCAAAAAATAATTTTTTTTCTCATTTAACTAAGAGACATTTTCCATTTATAATTGATTAGTTTTTGGAAATTTTTGTCACCTTAACTAATAGTGTGTTGACACTTAACATTTATGTGTTGGCATTTGTTTTAATAATAATATTAATAAATAAAATTAGAAAAATAAGAAATATATATTTCTCTCCACGTCAATATGAGAGGAGGGTCTTATCCTCACTCTTCTGTCCCCAAAAAAGCATGACAGGAAATGAAGAAAAGAAAATTGTTTTTCCATTAAGAGATAACCAAACACGGCCTTGTGGAGAGCGTAGGGGACCTCACTTCTTCTCTCTCATTGACCCTCTCTCCGAAAAAGAAAAAAGGTGTTTCAAATAAAAAAAGAAGAAGAAGCTTAAACTCATCCTCACCGTTGCTCTGTCCGGCGACGAACAACACCAAACCACGCCTTCCCTCTCAACCTATTTTTCAACATCTCGTCTTCTTTCGAATTCAACCTTTTCCAATTTCCACCATCGCTACGGCCACCGTGAAATCCTCACAACCACCCTCTTAATCGAACAACCGATGATGTAAACCATCAATCCATCCTCTCTCTCAACCTTTATCCTCTTCACTCACCCACAACTATTACTCATCAATCTCCGCCACCGTTTCCTCTTCAGGATCACCTCACCTTCATCGCTTAAGCTTCGTCAACCTCACACAAACCCACTGTTCTGATCGCATATTCACCGTGACAACATCATGGGTTTCATTTCTTTCTAACAACCAATTCAACGGGTTTTCTCGACAACAATCTGTCTAAATGTGTTTTCTCGACAAAAACGACAACAAGGTTGGTCACTCAACAAACTATTTCATTGTTATAACGTCACTGCACTTGAGGTTTTGACCGATTTGCATTTTGATTCAATATTTATTGGTTGATTGATGGGTGTGTATAGCTGGTTTTATTTCAGTTAGCTTACTGATTAATACAAGTTGAAGTTGTTATAATTTTAAATCAATTATGTTGACTGGAATGGTTGTTGTGTTAACTCAAATTGTTGTTGTAAAAAATTTGTATGGTTTGTTTTAAAATTCAAATTCAAGAGTTGTTGTTGTTTTATTCCAACTGATATGATTTTGTTAGTGTTGGTTTATTCGAATCAGATCTTCTACTGCTTGTCCTTAAATTTGATATCATTTGCATATAATTACGTAGGATTCGTACTAGGACATTATGCTGCGACGCTATGTTGTTAATAATCCGAAATCAAATTCGTACTGGAATGAAGTTTTTTTCGGCTGCTAAGTTTACACTATTATTGGTGTATCGGTTTGTTACTAGCATTGTAATTTCGGTTGGTTCCTACTTGATCTTTATCTCTTTAGAGAGGCTTTTAATTTGATTCGTAGTCCATCCTATTTTGTCCGGTTTATGGTTCGGATCGTATTGTTTCAAGTTCATGCATAATATTCAAGCTTTTATTGAAAGAGTGGGATTGTTTAATCTAACTTTTACTTCCTGGAAGTTGATTTTAAAAGATCAGATTGGTGATAATGTTCTATTCTCATTGTCGTTTTCTTTTGATAAATGTTGCAGTTGCTGTTGTTTGTTTTGATTATATTACTACTGCTTGTGTTCAACGAAATTACATTGCAACTAGATTTTTGTGTGAGTTCATGAGCCTTGAGTTTTATAAATGTTGCGACATGTAAATTTACTGTTACAGCCACGTTGTTTTATTTCATCACTGAACTGTTGTTGTTGTGCTAATTTCTGCACTAGATTTGTTGATTTCGACGTCCATTATGTCATGATTATGCGTGTGAATGCGGTATGAACAATGTTGGTTTGAAGTTCTGATTCATGTCGTGTTTTAATATCATGTTGCTTGTCGTTCTTTTCTTATTTTCGCTCTAACAAATTTCGTTTCGTTTCATTACGTTGCAATAGTGAAAGTGTTAGCTGCTTAGTGTTGTCGTGATATTTTTATTTCCTGGTTGGTGTTCGGTTCGCGCGACTGCAAGGGTTGTTTAAGTTACCGTTCCTCTGTGATATATTGTATTCATTTTTTAAAATATCATGTTGTGTTTCTAATGTGTTAAGTTTATGCATAATAAAAACTTTGTTAGGATCTTGAGTTCATAGTTTTTTCAGTTGCAATATATCAATTTCCTCCTGCTACTAACATGCGGTTTTTATTATGCGATTTGTGGGGATTTATGGGTGAGAAACACTTGGTTTGTGGGGTATATTCTAGCATTTTTCCCCTGCTACTACCATGCGGTTTTTATTATACAGTTTGTGGGGATTTATGGGTGAGAAACACTTGGTTTGTGGGGTATATTCTAGCATTTTCCTCCTGCTACTACCATGCGATTAGGTACTTTGTATATAGAAAGGTACTGTAGGTCGATGCAATTACAAGTTGATGATAATTATTGTGTTTTTTTAAGTCACGTTTGGTATTGTGGGTCTTAAAATAAAAGTCATATATTTTTTTTTGGCAAAGGCAATCCAATAATTTAACAATTTTGATTTTCTTTTTTTGAGAAAGTGTTGAACCCAAGTTGATGATAAGGGCATCCGCCCCATATTATCAATGCTGATGTTTTGTTTTATTGTTTCTAAGCCTTTTGCATGGTAATTAGACTTAAGTGTATGATGTGGGCTTTAGGCCCATATTTGTTTGTTACATGCTCCATGTGTGGTAATCCATGTGATATTGTAAATGTAATTTTGATTTGTCTTTGTTTCTTTTAGTTAAATTGGACTTCTGATCCGTGGATTTGACAATCCTATGTCGTTATGCCAACAATTCCTATACATCAATGGAAAATTTCGTCGCGTTATGACCCATTTGTGTGACATTTCTCATGTTGTCATTACACACAAACCGGCTTTGGAGCACATTGTGACAAGTTCGGATCGATTTTATTTTTTATGCCTTTCTACTAAATTAACTAAATAATTTTGAATTTCGTTTAAATTATTTAATTTTGCTAATCACTTTTAATTAACTTAATTATTTGATTTAATCAAATAATTTTGATGATTAATTTTAATTTGCATGATTAATCAATTAATCGAAATTCTAATAATTTAATCTTATTGATCAATTTTAATTAACTTAATTATTTGATCACAATAATTGAATAATTTTGATACTTGACTTGTATTAATCTAATTAAGTGATTTAATAAACTTTGACTATTTGACTTTGATAAGTAAAATAGGGCCGAGTTTGAGGGATTCCAAAACTCAAATTGCCTTGTTTGTACGCACTTGCTTTTGTATCCCATTCGACAAAATGTACCCCAATTCCCATGAAGTGTAATAACTTTACTGCTTCCATTTATTTTGTTTATGTCTTGTCACCCAAAACCATTTTTCGAAATAAATTCTCGATCCAAAATCGACCAATTTTTCACCTTTGTAAGTCGATTGTTATTAAAGCCTCGCCATCAACCTTTTGATCACCATACACAGCATTCAAACTTACTCCTGGGCTTTCTTACAACGAGACCTATTCGATCAATTACTTCTAGTTGGTCGTTTAGAAGACTAGCCCACTTTGCTAGTGCACACGATTAAAATTCAATTCAATTGTTTTCCCTTACTTCTTCATTTATATCTTGTCTTATATGCTGATTCAATCAAAGCCATAAAGTATAAACCATACCCAACTTGTAAGTTGAGCGCTTTTGCCTCGCCATCGACCTTACCTTATACCATTAGGATCTCCTTACCGTTTAGTTCAAGCCTTTAATCATTACGTACGTAAATTCAAACCTCGATTCACATCGAGTATTTTCTTTAAACCAAATCAATATACTTAACCATACTTAAACGCAATTTCAATAAAAGATGAAAAGGGAGTTGGAATGGAGCCTTCGATTTCTCTCCTCAATTGTTTGGGCCTGAGGAGCCTTTCTTAAGCTCGAACAATTGTCTTCTCTAAAAGATTTATAATCTGATTCTACATCAAACTATTTCACAATAAACTAAATCAAATCTATTTTCTCAAACACTTGGATGAAAAAGAGAGAGAGTCGAGCCTTCGATTCATTCTTCTGATTACTTGGGCCTGATGAGCCTTTCTTAAGCTTCTAGTAATCATCATCTGTTTAATTTACTCTAACTATATCAAAACAATTTCATAATTAGGGTTGAAAAAGAGAGAGAGTCGAGTCTCCGATTCACTCTCCCGATTACCTGGGCCCGAGTAGCCTTTCTTAAGCTTCAAGTAATTGTCACCCAAACAAAACATCCAACACTTCAAACTCTCTTTTCTCACCCCCGTGCGATTAAAACTTCTCAAGACACTAATTCTTCGCCCTCGTACGATCTACAACTCAAACACCCTTTGCAAAGAACATTGTTTAGTCCCTTCTTCCGCGCATATGAACTAGTGCTTCAGCCTCCCCTAGCGAGCAGACAAGCCAATGTTTAGCAGTTAGAACGCGACCTAAACACTTGTTTGCTTAAAAAGCAAACCCACTAACCGTAGTCTTTCGAACTACGATTGCTCTGACTTCTTCATTGCACTATGAGGGTATGTAGGCATAGGATTGCGAGATCTTAGAGAGCTACCTTTTTTTTCTTTTTACCTCAAACCTTTTATCGTAGTCCCACGAACTACGAACACTCTGACTATCCCATTGCACGAGGGAATACGTAGGCACAAAGGCCCCAATCCCTGGCAAGCACCCTAATAAAAACCACCCATTTTCCCCTTAGAAGCAAAACCTTTTACCTTACCCTTTTTAGAAGATAACAAACAAACCTAGCTAACTTTTCTCACGAATCAAATCAAGAGGTTCCCGTTGATTATAACGGACGTAGAGGGTTCTAACACCTTTCCTCCAGCGTAATCGACTCCCTAACCTAGAATATGGTTGCGATGACCATTTTCTTATCCTTTAAAGGTTTTATCGATATTTTCATATTCCTTCCTTGGAATGAATAAAGTTCGGTGGCGACTCTGTTCAAACGTTTTTTCCGCGTCCATTGCGAGGATCGTATTTTTCGAGGTATGACAGCTGGCGACTCTGCTGGGGAGTAGAATAGCCCTATGCTAAAGAGAGTCAAGCCTAACTTGACTCGATTCGTGAGAGTTAGATCCGCTTGTTTGTTTATCTTCTCTTATTGCCTGCTTGCTTGCTTGTTTGATTATTTGCTTGCTTTCTTATCTTTATTGTATCCTATTATTGTTTCTTATGACACTATTGGGGTTCTCTGATTATGGGTGCTTTGTGAGATGGCTCTATACCCGAGTCTGAGAAAAACCTAGGATTAGGATGGTGGTTGTGTAGTGGAGTCCCACGAGGAGCCTTTCTCGTTGGGAGGATACGAAAACCCCGCTTAGAGTTGATTCCCTTGGAAATGTTATTGTCGTGGCGAGCCTTTGCCATGGAAATAATGTTTTCAGGCCTGAATTGATAACTCTAAGGACCTTTTAACCATTTTCTATGGTGGTTGGTAGTGTTAACTCATGAGGGTCATTCCTTCTTGGGTTGACACGAACGCCCCAAACAGATGAGATCCCTTGAACATATTGTTATTTTGACAATGATATTTTCAACCTTGATCTATGACTCTGAGATACCTTTTAGAAACCTTGGACTCGATGGTTGTGTAGTAGAGACTCACGAGGAGCCTTTCTCGTGGGACGACCCGAAAACCTCACCTAGAAGAGATCCTTTCGAGGGTGTTATTGTCAAATGAGCCTTTGTCGTGGCAATAATATCTTTGGAAAGATCCATGACTCAAGGCACCTACCCGTTGTAGAGCTTACCCATGGGGTTCTGATAATTAGAGATATCCGTTATTTACCCTTTGTTCTGACTGACCTAAGAACATGATGAACTTCTGATCCTGAGCATTGCATTGCATTCATTGCATTTGCTTTCATCAGCATTGCATATCATTTTCCAAAACCAAAAAAATGCATCCATCCTTTGTCCATAAGCCGTGGTTGATTTCCCGACACACGTATCGGACTTGAAGCTGCTTTCAAAAGAATTATGGACTCAGAAGAGCATAATCAATTTGCATCCAGAGCAGATGTTGACTTGATGAAGAACCAATTGGACCAACTTGTGGAAGCTATGATAGACTTGGCAAGAAGATAGGACAGCATTCAATGACCTATAATTACTGAGAATGTTATTTTGCCTCAAGTGAACAATCTTTCCCAATCTCAGCTTGTGCTGATTCTTATTGGGAACCATATTATACAAGAATGTCACACTGTTCAAGATGAACATGCCTCGTCTCATGATGATGTTGAGTACCATAGCTTTGCATTTACTACGCCGAATTCCCAAGGGACAAGCCTGGTGGTAAATGCTGAACAACCTCAAGATGTTGAGATTATGGAAAGATGTCGTGTGTTTGAAGAGAAGCTTAAAACCATGAAGGGGCGTGATGCTTTTGATCTGAATGCTTTGAACATATGTTTGGTACCCGGACTTCTAATACCTCCAAAGTTCAAGACACCAAATTTTGAGAGGTACAAAGGAGATAGTTGTTCAAAGCAACATTTGGTGATGTTTTGCAGAAAGATGACCTTCTATGCTCACAATGACAAACTTATGATTCACTGTTTCCAAGACAGTCTGAGTGGGGCATCATTGAGTTAGTACATACAGCTAGAGAGTAGCCACGTCCAGTCATGGTCGGACCTAGCTAACGCCTTTATGAAGCAGTACCAATACAATCTTGACATGGCTCCCAACCGCATACAATTACAAGGCTTATCTCAAGAGAAGAAAGAATCCTTCAGAGGGTATGCTCAGAGATGGAGAGAGGTAGCTGCTCGCGTTTAACCACCACTCTTAGATAGAGAATTGGTTGACATGTTCATAGATACTTTGCAAGGCCCATACCTGGAAAAGATGAAGGGTAATGGGACATCAAACTTCTCTGACTTGGTTTTAGTAGGAGAACGCATCAAGAGTCACCTCAAGAGTGGAAATATCCAAGACGCCTTGAGCATCCAGGCTAGTGAGAGTGAATCCATTGTCAGTTCTTAAGAGTAAGAGGAGGATGAAATCAATGCAATATGCGAAATTCCACAAGCTCCATCAGCGGTACCTTATCCTCAGTACCCAAGCATCTCAACTGTTCAAAGTCAGCAATCCTATGGGTCTCCCTGTGTGATTCCATTCTCTCCACATGGTCAATATCTTCCTGTCAATAAAGGCCCCCTCATCAATAACGGATTACACAACAGCATGCTCCACAACGGTGGCGCTACTATAATCAAAGACCAAAAAGACATTTTGATCCATTGCCAATGCCATACAGTCATATATTGCCACGTATGATCAGTAGTGGACTAATATTGCCAAAGGGCTTGGATCCTGTGATTCCTTCATACCCACCAGGCTTTGATCCCAATACACGATGTGGCTACCATGCTGGTGCAATGGGGCATTCAAGCGAAGATTGCAAACAGCTCAAAAACAAGGTCCAAGATTTGATTGAGTCCAAGCTAAACTCATTTACGCCTCAAGGCCTTCAAGTCAATGTCAATCCTTCACTTGGTCAAGTGGGCCCGTCATTCCTTGTTATGGAAGAAAGTGGTGAGAGTAGGTGTGAAGAAGGTTATTATACTGGTCTTGATGAACAAGAATGCTAGCCCAACAGCAAATCAAGAAAGAAAAGCCCAGTCCCTAATGTTGGCAATTTTTAGATCTTATCATTTTTTTGTATTTGTAGTTTCTTTTTTGTTAAGTGTCATTTGCTTTTAGACATTGATGTTTATTAATGGTATTATTAATGTAATGATCATGCATGTTTTGAACAAGTCCATTCGTGTTCACTCATCGTTTATCATTTATTGCAAAAAATCAAAATATTTCCACTTCATTTCCTTTATCACATTGTTGTTTAGCAAAGATTTGAGGGAGGATGACAAAAAAAATACCCATAATTGTTGCCGGTATACTTTCGGATAAGACCTTGCCGATGATGTACAGGCATTGTTTCACAATCCCCAAACACTATAGAGATAAGGAGTTAGTCCCTAATTAACCACTTCGAGCCTAAAAGTAGGTGTTTCCTTTGTATTTCTAAACCCTTACGCTTAACCTGGGGCATGGGTAGTGTTTAGTTAATCTGACTCCGTATTCTTCGTACACGTCTTGAAGTGTCGAAGGAACCGTGCAAAATTCAGAAGTTATGACGGTTGTTCTTCAATGACCAAAGACTTGGCAGTCACAACTCATAAGCAAAATCAAAAGAAAAAAAATAAAAAAGAAAGCCCGCTAAGTCGAACCCCCAAAACGGAGACTTAGGCAAAATCAAGGCAATCCCGATGGACTTGAAAAAACTAAATCAGTCCAGGAAAAAATTAGGGATCAAAAAAATCGAAAGCAAAAGAGGTCCTCAAATCCTCAAGAAAAAAGATTCAGTGACTACTATATCAGAAACCAAAAGGTCACTGACATCATGACAAAAGCATAATAAGGTGACTGTCATTTCAAGCAAATCTTGAATCTTCATCTTCACTCTTACACCGTCAAATCTAAGTGCGTGTGTTGAATTAACTGAACATAGGACTGGAGACCATCACGAAGAAAGGGTGGGTTAAAATCAAATTTCGAGCCTTATATCCTTTGTTTCAATAACCGTGAGCCAGACCGCGATACAACCCTCAAAAGACCTAATTGAGGTGGGGTTTATTCAGAAAGCATACTACAGCAAGGTTGCATAAACTGACTCCTACGGATTTGCTAATCTTCTGAATTGGTGTCATACTCTTGCTATATCTTTCACACACCAGATAAATCAGCACTACGTTTGGACTAATGGTCTAACTCGTCACACACTTTCACATCATTCCAATAAATGATATTTTCAAAACATGCATGAATGTCGCATTAAAATTACTATTTTTGAATGATCAATTCTAACTATAAATAAGTACTTTACATTATGGAAATTCCAACCAAGAGAAATCAAAGAAGAGCTTGATCATTCGTTGGTACTGGCACGAATCAAGACTTTCTCGTGACCTTGTGAATCTGGGGCAAGTCCTTCCGAGGTTCAAATAGGGGCAGACCGCAGCAAGATCTAGACACTGGGGAAAATCATCTCAGACCATGTCATGGCATGAACCTTTTAAGGAAAAATCCTTCAAATACCCTACAAACTAGGGCAGACAGGTTGCAAAGGGGCAGATTCCCTTCATACTTCTAAGATGGTCAAGCTGACCATGCCAGACACTAGTAATTGTTGAGTTCAACAAGTGTAAAAAAAGCCTTGGGGCAGAGAAAAAGCGCAATCAACATGCATTGGTTAAGTCGCTACGCTCACACAATCAACATGCATTGGCTAAGTCACCACGCTCACACGATCAACATGCATTGGTTACGTCGCTACGCTCATACCATCATTTGCAAGCCATCATGGCATATTAGTTAGAAGTGAAGTTCTCTCAAGAATAGACATGCAACTTCTGCAAAGGATCAAACTTTGGGCACTAATAGCATCCGCCTTTATCCACTGATCATAATATCCTCCATTTTCGAGTGTCGGAGAGTCAAATCTTTTCACCAAATAAAATCCAACCCTGCTTAGCACCTCCTAAAGTCCAATTCATATTGGCAACTACCAGAGTTCACCCTGTTGGCACCTCCATAAAACAAATCACCTGCTGGCATTCACATATACATCACATACAATTAACATGCACCATATGCATACATAACATAACCATTTTCCTTCCTCAACCCCCGAGTTGATATTTTGTTACTTCCTCAACCCCCACGTTGGTATTTTGATTTGTTCTCGACCCCCGAGTCAATATTATTGTCTTTACTACTTCAACCCCCGAGTTGATAGATTACCTTATCATAATTTTTGACCCCGAGTCAATGTTGTCTTTAGTTTCTCGACCCCTGAGTCGATATCATTGTTATTACCTCTTTAACCCCCCGAGTTGACATCTTATTACAAATCTTAACCCCCTATATCATTGTCTTTATTTTCTTCAACCCCCAAGTTGATATCTTGTTATAGTTCTCGACCCCCGAGTCGATATTGTCTTTATTTTCTCGACCCCTGAGTCGATATTATCTTTATTTTCTAGACCCCCGAGTCGATATTGTGCCTTTATTTTGATTTTTTTCGACCCCCGAGTCGATGTTGTTGCCTTTACCTTTTTCAACCCCCGAGTTGATATGCTATCTTTATTTTCTCGACCCCCGAGTCGATATTTTCCTTTACCCTTTTTTTCAACCCCCAGTTGACTTGTTTAGTTTGTTCTCGACCCCCGAGTCGATAATGTGATTGTTTTTCTCAACCCCCGAGTTGATATATTCTCAGTGAATCCTTTCACCTTGATTCATCTAATCTCCAACATTTTATCCTTCTTTGGAAACCATAAATAAAGTCTTACCAAAAATTCAATTACCCAGTTGCATTCCCACATGTATCGCATAGCATTCCCGCAGAAACGGGAAGCTTCATAAAAAAAAATAAACAAAAACATTTGCATTCCTATATGCACTTGAAAATTTCCTAGCAGTTGTATCCACGCATCCATCTCCATATGACATTTCCATCCAGAATGGAACATCATGACATAATCAGGATCTAGGGTTCAGCAAGCATCTTGGTCAGTCCTTCTTCGAAGTCGGCAGTATTCCCCTGAAAAGAGTCAATACCCCGCACGTGCTCATGGAATTTATATTCCCCGGCAAGACATTTCTTCAAATTTTTGGTTGATAATCCCCATCATCTTTTGCTCTTATTGATCCCTAAGCAGAGGTTATTTCAAAGAGTTTCTTGTGAGCTTTTCCCATGATATCCCATTATGTTATCTCTTATTTCATTACATTCTACTCTTTTTGTCAGAAAAATTTTGGGGTCTTCTTGTATCTAATTGCCTTCTACCCTAAAAACGAATGCCATGCAGCAGTTCATTTTCTCTGGTCCAATACAATTAGATTGGGGCATCTGTCAGACCCCAAATTTGTCCTACCTTTTTAAATTTTCATTTGTCTGACTTTATTTTCAATTTGCATAATCTGTACAGCATAACATGCCTTTTATCATGAATAACTCCTAAAATGATCGGCCAAAATGAATTCTTGGAAATACAAACAGACCGATTGAATTATTTCTCAAATATGCAAAAAGTCTGTGGTTGTAAAGTTTCGAATTTAAGCTTGCAAATGTCAGTAGTTTTTTATCTACCATTCGCATGGTTTAACCTGACGCGCTCGTTTTATTTTTCAGCGAATTTTCAGTCATATTTCGATCAGTCTGAGACATTTTATCGATCCCGACTAATTTCAAAATCGGACAAAACGCTGTATTTTTCTGAGTCGTTTATTCTGCGCTAATCATTTCGGCGCGGTCAATTTAATTTTTCGGGCATTTGGGTACCCAATTTTTATTTCATTTTTAGCTGATTTATTTTTATCTTTTTATCAAAATATTCAAAATAATAAATTAGAATTTTCCATACTTGCATTTTATTTTTATCATGTTTACTTAATAAGTTGTGAATTTTAGTGGTTTTTAATTAATTTAATTCTATTTAAATTAATTAAAACTTTTAGAAGGGGCAACTTTGGCATTTTAAATTAAGTGTGCTTCTTTGATTTAATATGGATCATTAGATTTAAATTTAATCAAAGGCTCACATGCATTATCCTCATTCCCCCTTATTAACCAATCATAATTTAGTTTTTATTTTATTTGTACAAATTAATAGAAATCAGAAAAATAAGTTTTTTCTCATTTAATTAAGAGACACTTGTCCATTTATAATTGATTAGTTTTTGGAAATTTTTGGCACCTTAACCAATAGTGTGTTGACACTTAACATTTATGTGTTGGCATTTGCTTTAATAATAATATTAATACATAAAATTAGAAAAATAAGAAATATATATTTCTCTCCACATCAATATGAGAGGAAGGTCTTATCCTCACTCTTCTTTCCAAAAAAAAAAGCGTGACAGGAAATGAAGAAAAGAAAACCGTTTTTCCATTAAGAGATAACCAAACACGACCTTGTGGGGAGAGTAGGGGACCTCACTTCTTCTCTTTCATTGACCCTCTCTCTGAAAAAGAAAAAAGGTGTTTCAAATAAAAAAAGAAGAAGCTTCTTAAACTCATCCTCACCGTTGCTCTGTCCGGCGACGAACAACACCAAACCACGCCTTCACTCTCAACCCATTTTTCACATCTCATCTTCTTTCAAATTCAACCTTTTCCAATTTCCACCACCGCTACGGCCGGCATGAAATCCTCACAACCACCCTCTTAATCGAACAACCGACGATGTAAACCATCAATCCATCCTCTCTCTCAACCTTTATCCACTTCACTCACCCACGACTATTACTCATCAATCTCCGCCACCGTTTCCTCTTCAGGATCACCCCACCTTCATCGCTTAAGCTTCGTCAACCTCACACAAACCCACTGTTCTGCTCGCATATTCACCGTGACAACATCATGGGTTTCATTTCTTTCTAACAACCAATTCAACGGGTTTTCTCGACAATAATCTATCTAAATGTGTTTTCTCTTATGATTGGAACGTTACAAATCAAGTCATTTCAAGGAGCATGGTAACGATGTGTTGTTGCTGTATTAACCGTTCGACGTCGCGATAACGACCTCAACTCGACTCTGTTCCGCAACAACATGTTTGATCAACAACTTGCATCTCATTCACAGGATTCAAAAACGACAACAAGGTTGGTCACTCAACAAACTATTTCATTGTTATAACGTCACTGCACTTGAGGTTTTGGTCGATTTGCATTTTGATTCACTATTTATTGGTTGATTGATGGGTGTGTATAGCTGGTTTTATTTCAGTTAGCTTAGAGATTAATACAAGTTGATGTTGTTATAATTTTAAATCAATTATGTTGACTGGAATGGTTGTTGTGTTAACTCAAATTGTTGTTGTAAAACATTTGTATGGTTTATTTTAAAATTCAAATTCAAGAGTTGTTGTTGTTTTATTCCAACTGATTATGATTTTGTTGCTGTTGGTTTATTCGAATCAGATCTGCTACTGCTTGTCCTTAAATTCGATATCATTTGCATATAATTACGTAGGATCCGTACTAGGACATTATGCCGCGACACTATGCTGTTAATAATCCGAAATCAAATTCATATTGGAATAAAGTTTTTTTCGGCTGTTAAGTTTGCACTGTTATTGGTGTATCAGTTTGTTACTAGCATTGTAATTTCGGTTGGTTCCTACTTGATCTTTATCTCTTTAGAGAAGTTTTTAATTTGATTCGTAGTCCATCCTATTTGTCCGGATTATGGTTCGGATCGTATTGTTTCAAGTTCATGCATAATATTCAAGCTTTTATTGAAAGAGTGGGATTGTTTAATCTAACTTTTACTTCCTGGAAGTTGATTTTAAAAGATCAGATTGGTGATAATGTTCTATTCTCGTTGTCGTTTTCTTTTGATAAATGTTGCAGTTGCTGTTGTTTGTTTTGATTATATTACTACTGCTTGTGTTCAACGAAATTACATTGTAGTTAGATTTTTGTGTGAGTTCATGAGCCTTGAGTTTTATAAATGTTGTTGTTTTATTTCATCACTGAACTGCTATTGTTCTGCTAATTTCTGCACTAGATCTGTTGATTTCGACGTCCATTGCGTCATGATTACGTGTGAATGCGATATGAACAATGTTGCGATTGATTCTTCAATGATGGTTTGAAGTTCTGATTCATGTCGTGTTTTAATATCATGTTGCTTGTCGTTCTTTTTCTGATTTTCGCTCTAGCAAATTTCGTTTCATTTCATTACGTTGTGATCGTGAAAGTGTTAGCTGCTTGGTGTTCTTTTTCTGATTTTCGCTCTAGCAAATTTCGTTTCATTTCATTACGTTGTGATCGTGAAAGTGCTAGCTGCTTGGTGTTGTCGCGATATTTTTGTTTCCTGATTGGTGTTCGGTTCGCACGACCTACAAGGGTTGTTTAAGTTACTGTTCCTCCTCTGTGATATATTGTATTCATTTTTTAAAATATCATGTTGTATTTCTAATGTGTTAAGAGTGTGTTTGGAGGAAGCATTTTAATGAGGGAATTTAAAATGATTTGATCAAAATTCATTGTTTGGATAAAAAGTATAAAGAATTGTTAAAATGGTGTAAATTTATGAAGGATTTTATTCAAGTTAAATTTAAGGAATTTCAAATGACACCAAAAAGTAAGGAATTTTAAATTACCCATTCACTCTATATCATGCAATTGTTAAATTGTTTATTATTAATTTTTCAAATTTTGCAAGATGGTCCTAAATTTTTTCAAATTTTACAAATTAGTCGCTTCAAATTTTCAAAATTTGCAAATTGGTCCATATTTTTCATATTTTAAATTTGACTCAGAATTTGTAAAATTTATAAAAATTACCCTAAAAATTTAACAATGAATCATTTTAATACTCAATCCAAACAAAAGAATTTAAAAATGAATGAATTTCAATTAAATCATTTAAATTGCTTAGAATTTTGAATTCCTTAAAAAATATTAATTACCCCATCCAAACACACTCTAAGTTTATGCATAATAAAAACTTTGTTAGGATCTTGAGTTCATAGTTTTTTCAGTTGCAATATATCAATTTTCTCCTGCTACTACCATGCGGTTTTTATTATGCGGCTTGTGGGGATTTATAGGTGAGAAACACTTGGTTTGTTGGGTATATTCTAGCATTTTCCTCCTGTTACTACCATGCGGTTTTTATTATGCGATTTGTGGGGATTTATGGGTGAGAAACACTTGGTTTATGGGGTATATTCTAGCATTTTCCTCCTGCTACTACCATGCGATTAGGTACTTTGTATATAGAAAGGTACTGTAGGTCGATGCAATTACAAGTTGATGATAATTATTGTGTTTTATTAAGTCAAGTTTGGTATTGCAGGTATTAAAATAAAAGCCATATATTTTCTTTTGGCAAAGTCAATCCAATAATTTAACAATTTTGATTTTCTTTTTTTGAGAAAGTGTTGAACCCAAGTTGATGACAAGGGCATCCGCCCCATATTCTCAATGCTGATGTTTTGTTTTATTGTTTCTAAGCCTTTTGCATGGTAATTAGACTTAAGTATATGATGTGTGCTTTAGGCCCATATTTGTTTGTTACATGCTCCAAGTGTGGTAATCCATGTGATATTGTAAATGTAATTTTGATTTGTTTTTGTTTCTATGAGTTAAATTGGACTTCCGATTCATGGATTCGACAATCCTATGTTGTTATGCCAACAATTCCTATACATCAATGGAAAATTTTGCCGCGTTATGACCCATGTGTGTGACATTTCTCATGTTGTCATTACACACAAACCAGCTTTGGAGCACATTGTGACAAGTTCGAATCAATTTATTTTTTATTCCTTTCTACTAAATTAACTAAATAATTTTGAATTTCATTTAAATTATTTAATTTTGTTAATCACCTTTAATTAACTTAATTATTTGATTTAATCGAATAATTTTGATAATTAATTTTAATTAGCATGATTAATCAATTAATCAAAATTCTAATCATTTAATCTTATTGACCAATTTTAATTAACTTAATTATTTGATCACAATAATCAAATAATTTTGATAATTGGCTTGGATTAATCTAATTAAGTGATTTAATAAACTTTGACCATTTGACTTTGATAAGTAAAATCGGGTCGAGTTCGAGGGATTCCAAAACTCAAATTGCCTTGTTTGTTCGCACTTGCTTTTGTATCCCATTCGACAAAATGTACCCCAATTCCCATGAAGTGTAATAACTTTACCGCTTCCATTTATTTTGTTTATGTCTTGTCACCAAAAACCATTTTTCGAAATAAATTCTCGATCCTAAATCGAGCCATTTTTCTCCCTTATAAGTCGATTGCTATTAAAGCATCGCCATCAACCTTTTGATCACCATACACAACATTCAAATCTTACTCTTGGGCTTTCTTACAGTGAGACCTATTCGATCAATTACTTCTAGTTCGTCGTTTAGAAGACTAGCCCACATTGCTAGTGCACACGATTAAAATTCAATTCATTACTTTCCTTTACTTGTTTATTTATATCTTGTCTTATATGTTGATTCAATCGAAACCCTAAATTATAAACCATACCCAACTTGTAAGTCGAGAGGTTTTGTCTCGCCATCGACCTTACCTTATACCATTAGGATCTCCTTACTGTTTAGTTCAAACCTTTAATCACTACGTACGTAAATTCAAACCTCGATTCACATCGAGTATTTTCTTCAAACCAAATCAATATACTTAACCATACTTAAACGTAATTTCAATAAAAGATGAAAAAGGAGTTGAAATGGAGCCTTTGATTTCTCTCCTTAATTTTTTGGCCCCGGGGAGCCTTTCTTAAGCTCGAACAATTGTCTTCTCTAAAAGATTTATAATCCGATCCTATATCAAACTATTTCACAATAAACTAAATCAAATCTATTTTCTTAAACACTTGGATGGAAAAAGAGTGAAAGTCAAGCCTTCGATTCACTCTCCAGATTACTTTGGCCCGAGGAGCCTTTCTTATGATTCGAGTAATCGTCATCCGTTTAATTTACTCTAACTATATCAAAACTCGTTCATAATTAGGGTTGAAAAGAGAGAGAGTCGAGTCTTCGATTCACTCTCCCGATTACCTGTGCCTGAGGAGCCTTTCTTAAGCTTTAAGTAATCGTCACCCAAACAAAACATTCAACACATCAAACTCTCTTTTCTCGCCCCCGTGCGATTGAAACTTCTCAAGACACTAATTCCTCGCCCACGTGCGATCTACAACTCAAACACCCTTTGCAAAGAACATTGTTTAGTCCCTTCTTCCGCGCATATGAACTAGTGCTTTAGCCTCCCCTAGTGAGCAAACAAGCCAACGTTTAGCAGTTAGAACGCGACCTAAACACTCGTTCACTTAAAACGCAAACCCACCAACCGTAGCCTTCCGAACTACGATTGCTCAGACTTCCTCATTGCACTATGAGGGTATGTAGGCATAGTATTGCGAGATCCTAACGAGCTACCTTTTTTTCTTTTTACCTCAAACCTTTTCCCGTAGTCCCACGAACTATGAACGCTCTGGCTTTCCCATTGCACGAGGGAATATATAGGCACAAGGGCCTCAATCCTTGGTGAGCACCTTAATAAAAATCCACCCATTTTCCCCTTAGAAGCAAAACCTTTTACCTTACCTTTTTTAGAAGATAACAAACAAACCTAGCTAACTTTTCTCACGAATTGAAGCAAGAGGTTCCCGTTGAGTACAACCGACGTAGTGGGTGCTAACACCTTCCCTCTTTCCTAATCGACTCCAGAACCTAGAATTTGGTTGCGATGACCATTTTCTTATCCTTTAAAGGTTTTATCAATATTTTTCTATTCCTTCCTTGGAATGAATAAAGTTCAGTGGCGACTCTGTTTGGACGTTTTTTCCGCGTCCATCGCGAGGATCGTATTTTCCAAGGTACGACACCACTTGATGTTGGATCAAGGGTTTTATTGAGAAAATGATGCTTGATGTTGGATCAAGAGTTTTATTAAGAAAATGTCACCTGACGTTGGATCAAGGGTTTTATTGTTAATTAAGAAAATGGTGAGGTCGAACCTAGTCCCTAAGGATAGCTAGCAAGAAAAACCAAACCAAAGGAAAGCAATAGATAAAGAAAGTACATCAAAAGGTGAGAGGGGTGCATGAAAAATATAAAGAATGTGTGAAAGAAATAAATGGGTCTCATTGTAAGTTAGCCCAAGAGAAAGCCATGTGTGTGAAAAGTGTCCTAAGTTAGGCAATAAAAATAAGAATCCAAGTTCAAGTCTCCTTTTGCTAGGGTCAAACACAAAGTCCAAAACTCCATGATGCTAAGGTCATACAAGTTCCACAACTCCATGATGTTGGGATCATTCACAAAGTTCAATTGTCCATTTATATCTCACAAGTCTTTTAGGCTTTTTCCATCTTATCATGTTTTTTAGTTCACTATAACAAGATAGAGAATAAAGATCAAATAAAATAAGATGACTTAAAGGTAAAATGCGAGAAGTAAATGAATTATAAAGAGTGATAAAGTAAACTGCGAAAAATAAATTGCGAGAAAGTAAAGTACAAAGAATGTAAAAGTTAGAAGTTATATGGATTAGAAGTCAATAGTTTGTAGTCAGTGATCAAGCAATCAATTAATCGAATCGGGACAATCTTGCGCTATGTTAAGCAATCGTAGCGCAATCTATGTAAAGATCAAACTATGAGAGGGCGAGCAATGAGATCTATGCGTCGAAAGCACTAGAGAATTAATACAAAATCAATCTCTTAAAGTGCAATACACAATAAAGAAAATGAAAATAATAGAATCAAAATGATAAAAAAAATTAATCAAATAATGGAAAATCTAATTTAAATTGAAAATAATTAAATCAATAGTTGAAAAGAAATAAAATAAAATAAAATGAAAAAGAGATTTGAAAAAGAAATTAAAATGAACATTAAGTAAAAGAAATGCAAAATAAAAAAACAAGAGGGAAGTGCATATGCATACTGGTGGTATGAAGAGTAAATACGGCTGGGCTTGAAGAGTAAGACCACTCCCAAGCACTCTGATGGAGGTGCTGAAGGAAACTAGGGTGTAAAACACGGTCCAGTGGTCCTGGAAGCCCAACACATGGTAAACAAAAAAAATGAAGGGCACAAACCAACACCAGAAGTTAGCATCACATGTTCCTCTCTCCTGCTCTCACTTCATCGCCGCTCCCTCCTCTCTCCGCCGCGCCGGAGCTCATCTCTGGCGGCGGCAGAGCCCAATTTAAATCAAAAATAGAAACAACACTCTAATCCTTTTCAGTTGCTCTACTCAAAGGTTCTATCAAACTAAAACTCACTTTACACCATAAATCGAACCACAAACAAAGCGAACTCCAAGTTACAGATCTGCAATGAACGCAATCTTAGAGGTACCTTCAAAGAAAAAATTTTCAACGATGATAGATGCAGAACCAGAATGAATTTAGGTAAGATCTTATTCGATCCCTCTTCTTCGTGTACTGCTTCTACTTGTTGTTGCTTTGGGTGTTCGGATATGGCGTTGTTGAATTGCTTGCGTGAGTTTCTGTATGAATTATTGAGTGTTCTTGAGAGTATTGTTCTGAATTGTTATGCTGTTGTTGCAATCTGTGTTGCAGTAGAGAGGATTGGAGTGAGCTTGAGAGTGTTGTTCTGATTTGCACGGGGAATTTTATGAGAGTGTTGTTCTAATCTTGCTTTGAAGTGCGAGGAGAATGCTATATTTATAGAGGCAATTGAAGTGAGAATGAAGCACGTGGAATTCGTGACTTGCTTTGAAGTTTGTTATGAATTTCCTCCGCTAGCCATTTAATTCAAATCCCCTCTAAATGAGTGAGCAATTCTTGGCAATGAGTAGTAGTCCCCAACTTCTAGAAGCGCTCTCTATTTTTGTATCTTTTGTATTTTTCTTCACATTGTGTATTGCTGCCTTTTTTTGAATTGTATTGCCTTGTATTGCAACTTGTACTTGTTGCATTTTTTGAATCATATGAGTTGGTACTTGGACTGCAAATTTCATTTTGCTGCAATATGTTCATGTATAAATTGGGCCTAAATGCTTTACACTTATCATGTTATTTGCACCCTAGATGCTTGCTTGAATAATACTTTGATTTTGTAATTTGGTATGTTGCCTTGGTTTTACTTGTGTTTGGGCGTGGTTCATGGCAATTGTAACTCCATGTTTCTTTGCTCATGAATTGGATGATGATAGCATGTACCTTCTTGCCCGAGTTGCAATCTTAGTGCCACCATGTTCATGACTTCCATATTTGATCCTTAGCTTGCATTACATGAATGATGGTTATTTGTTGAAACCATGTTCCATGATGATTGAAACTTGGTGTATGATGTGTTACCTTGGACTAAATAGAATTGCTTCATGTTGATATCAAGAATGGTGCAACACTTGGATTTGAATCTAAATCCTAAGATGAACACACTTGACCTTTGACATCATATTTGAACTTCTTCACTAAAATCAACTTAAAAAGGATGAAGTAGCTTGATTTCATGTTAAATACATTTGAATCAATTTTAAAAGAGCGTTTGCAACTGAGTAGTACATATCTTTCCACGTAAGAAAATAATGTACCAGAATCCACATTTGAGTCTTCTTTGACAAACACAATGAACCAAAGTGACCCGTGTGTAACGCCCCAGTTTTTGTTAGATTTATTTAATCGAGTCGATTTAATTATTTTTATTATTATATTATTTTATTCTTGACTTTTATTTGGCAATATATTATTTTTCACCGTGATTATGTTTTATCGCATTTTGGGAGCATTTGCGAGATATTTGAGTGTAGGGGTAATTTGGTCATTTTACTTATTTTCTTAAGTTAGTAACATAGAGAGAAAAATAGAGAGAAAGAAAAAGAGAAGAAGAAAAAGAGAAAGAAGGAAAAGAAGAGAAGAAAAAAAGAGAAAAACTTGGAGAGGAAGAAATCTAATCAACCGACTATTGAAAACACGATTAAATCGGGTAAGGGTGCGAAACTCGATTATCTTATACTTGTATATGATTATGTATGTATGTTTTTGTTGATTGTTGGGTTGAAATTGGATATAGAACCAAAACCATAATATGTTGAAATTGTTGGAAATTGATTCAAATTGTGTCTGAAATCATGTTTTAATGATCATAATTGCTGAGACATGTTAGATAGGTCTTGTTGTGCAATCTATTGGTAATTTTCTGGTGTTTAGGTGAGATTTGGGA
Source organism: Lathyrus tuberosus (assembly GCA_022829125.1). Classification (NCBI taxonomy): domain Eukaryota; kingdom Viridiplantae; phylum Streptophyta; class Magnoliopsida; order Fabales; family Fabaceae; genus Lathyrus; species Lathyrus tuberosus. The sequence continues at coordinate 560,882 of JALAZF010000089.1, read as the reverse complement.
GTGATTTTGGTGGAATTTCGCAGTAACAATTTTGGGTTTTTCTCTGCCCATACGCGTAACACGCAAGGCAATACGCATATTGGTTTGGGCAATACACGTATGGCAAGGGAAATTTTGGGCATTACGCGTATGGAAATCCATTTTTCTCGGCCATCTGCTGATTTGCGTAATGGTACGCGTATCTGGCAAGGCAATACGCGTAACGTGTGAGGCATTACGCGTATGGAGCTTTTAGTGGGATTTTTGGGAAGAATTTGGTCTCTGCCCATACGCGTATCAAGTTGGGCAATACGCGTATGGAATGGGCGAGTGAGCTGGGCAATACGCGTATGGCTCAGGGCAATACGCGTAGGACCAGAGAGTGTGCTGAATTTTGCCATTTCGCGATTCCATTTCTTTTTTATTCCATAACTTGTGTTCCGATTATCCGTTTTAAACATTCTTGGTATCGTTAGAAAGCTATTGAGATGTACTTTCTTATTAAAATGGTTTTGAGATTGTTGGCCGATTTAATTATGTCGGGAATTTGGAATAGTGTCGTTTTGTCGACTTTTAGCGTCGTAATTGTGTGTAATTGATGTGTATCATGCAATGTGCTTTTGATATGGATATCGTATGACTTGTGTGATGTTATATGATGTGAATGCATGTGATGAAATGTTGCGAAGGTGGTTTGTGGCCTAAGGACAAGAAATGCATTGTGTTGTGTTTGATTGTATATGCATGATTATGGATGTGTATATGTGTGCATTTGAATGTCATGAGTCATTGTATGCCAAGCATCATGATATGCATTCTTGTGATGTCGTGTGCCCTTGTGGGGTATGAGCGACGAATCGGTTCCAGAGGGAATCCGCTATAACATCGTGTGCCTTATACAAAGAGGACATAAAGCGATGATTATAGACGATCGTGTGCCTTATACAAAGAGGACCTAAAGCGATCGGATCGTGTGCCTTATACAAAGAGGACCTAAAGCGATCCATAAACGTCGTGTACCTTATAGAAAGAGGTCCTAAAGCGACGGGGAACATCGTTTGCCCGACGGGGAGTTACACTAAGTAACAAGCGATGATTCCAATAGTTCCTGAGTGAACTAATGATGAGATGATGGATGGATGGTACCGCATTGCATTGCATAGAGTCGTTGTGTCGGTCTCTGTGCATATGCATAAATCATGAATGGATTGATTTTGTGTGGAATTGTGAATGGAATCGATGAGTGATATATATATATATATATATATATATATATATATTGGTGATAAATACATTGTGCATGGTTGATATACCTTGGTGATGGATATATGATATATGCATTGTGCAGTTTTGTATTTGAATTCTGGTGTAAGTTGTGGTGAGAATATTTTTACATGTGTATTTTGGTGTCATTATATAATTGTATGCAATTGTATTATGATTGTGTTTCTCACCCTTCTGCTGTTTTAAATGCTCTATGAGGCATTGCAGATTAGATGCTGGAGGTCTTTTTGTGAAGCTTATGTCTTCATTCTTTTGTCGGTCGGCTCTGATATGTAGCACCAGGTAGTCGGGGAGGTCGTTTATGATATTGTGTATATGTATATATATCTTTTGGATTGTACATGTATGACTCTGTATATGACAGAAAAACTTTTTATGTGATATATCTATGAGGTTTCAGTTACAGATTTTTCGCTTTTATTATGTACTTGAATAGTGGGTGTTAGGAACTGAGTTCCTCTGTTTGTATTACTACCTGATTGTTGCATATCTTTATGAGCAGGTTTATTGTGTTTTGTCAGAATTGATGTGACGCCTCCGTCTATGCCATGAATGTTTTTTTATTATACTCTGATTATTTGTTATCGCTTTATTTAATTGGTGGTATAGATTGGGGGTGTTACATTAAGTGGTATCAGACCCAGTCCATGTCAGTTTGTGTTAGTTCGTGCCAGTCTGTGTCAGTTTGTGTTAGTTCGTGTCAGTCCGTGTCAGTTTATGTTAGTTCGTGCCAGTCCGTGTCGGTCGTTGTGTTTGGGTGAGCTGTTTGTTTAACCATAGTTGCTGTTATTGGATATGAACAGAATATGGCTGGTAGGAATGATGCTGCTTTTGCTGCTACTATGCAAGCTATGGCTCGGGCTGTGCAGGGTGCACCTAATGCTGGTGAGAATGATGAGTTCAGGAAGAACAAACCACCTGTCTTCAAAGGGAGACATGATCCTGATGGTGCACAGATTTGGCTTAAGGAGATTAAAAGAATCTTTCGAGTGATGGACTGTGTTGAGGAACATAAGGTGAGACTGGGTACTCACATGTTGCAGGAGGAGGCTGATGATTGGTGGGTTAGTACGCGTCATGTGTTGGAAGCTGGAGATGAAGAGGTCACTTGGACTTTGTTTAGCAGAGAGTTTTTGAGGAAGTATTTTCCTGAAGACGTAAGAGGAAAGAAAGAGATAGAGTTCTTGGAGTTGAAACAAGGTAATATGTCTGTTATTGATTACACTGCTAAGTTTGTGGAGCTTGTTCAGTTTTATCCACATTATGCTGAAGCAGCTGCGGAGTTTTCCAAGTGTGTGAAGTTTGAGAACGGATTGCGTCCTGAGATCAAGCAGGCAATCGGTTATCAAAGGATTATGAGGTTTTCAGATTTGGTGGATTGTTGTAGGATTTATGAGGAGGATAACAAAGCTCGTTCTACTCACTATAAGAGTGTGAACGAAAGGAAAGGGAAGCAACCGTTTCGTGGTGGTCCTTATGTGACACCAGCTGACAAGGGTAAGCAAAGGGGTAATTATGAGAAAAGGCCAAGTGGGGGAGGTATGTCTAATCCTCCGAGATGTTTTAGGTGTGGTGACTTAGGACATCGTCAGTTTGAATGTAGGAAGGATATGAGAAAGTGTTCCAATTGTGGAGGTTTAGGACATATCGCAGCTGATTGTAAGAGGAATGTGGTGAAGTGTTTCAACTGTGGTGAACCTGGTCATGTTAGTACGAAGTGTCCGAAACCAAAGAAAGCTCAAGCTGGAGGGAAAGTATTTGCATTGGCAGGAACTCAAACTACTAGTGCAGATCGTCTGATCAGAGGTACTTGTTTTATTAATAGTACGCCTTTAGTTGCTATTATTGATACCGGAGCGACTCATTCGTTTATTTCGTCTGAGTGCGTGAAACGTTTGAATCTTTTGTTGTCTTCGATGGGTGGAGAGATGGTTATTGATACTCCAGCAATGGGGTCGGTAACTACTTCTTTGGTTTGTTTAAGTTGTCCTTTGACCATTTATGGTAAAGATTTTGAGATGGATTTGGTGTGTTTGCCGTTTGAGGGTTTAGATGTGGTTTTGGGTATGAATTGGTTGCAGTTCAATCGGGTTCATATTGATTGTTATCATAAGCTAGTAAGATTTCCTTCTCTTGAGGAAGACGAGGAATCTAGTTTCTTATCTACCAAAGAGTTGAAGAAGCTTTTGGCGGATGAAGCTTGTAACGCCCCAGTTTTAGTATTTTTATTTAATTGAGTCGTTTTTGATTATTTTTTTATTATATTATTTTATTTTCGACTTTTATGTGAAAATATATTATTTCTCATTGTTGTGATATTTTATCGGGTTTTGGGATCGTTTGCGTGATATTTGAGTGTGGGGGTATTTTGGTCATTTCATAATATTTTTCATTAAGTTAGTAAAAGAAATAAAAAGAGAGAAAAATAGAGAGAAAGGAAAGGAGAAGAAAGAAAAAGAGGAGAAAAGAGAAGAAGAGAAGAAAATAGTGAGAAAACTTGGAATTCAAGAAAACAACTCCTAGAATCGATTTAATCGGGTAAGGGTGCGAAACTCAGTTATTGTATACTTGTATATGATTATGTATGTGTATTTGTGGATGTTATTGGATTGAATTGGAGAAATTTAGTAAAACCTAAATTATGAAAAATTGATTAGAAATTGGTCAAATATGTTGGAAATCATGTTTTTATTGTTCATTATTGTTGATACATGATAGAAACATGTTGTTATGCATTGTATTGGTAATTTTCTGGGTGCAGGTGTGAAATTGGAGGATTTTGGGTTGAGAAAATGCAGAACACGTTCTGCAGAAGATTTTTCTGGTTTTTCTAGGTCATACGCGTATGGGACATGCTCATACGCGTATGGACCTTGGCAATACGCGTAACGTGGGCGAGCCATGGGCCATTACGCGTATGGTTCTTCAATTTTCTCGGCCATCTGCTCATTTGCGTATGATACGCGTAGCATTTAAGGGCAATACGCGTATGAGCTTGGGCATTACGCGTACGGACTTTTACACGTGAACTTTGGGAAAAATGAGCTTCTGCTCATACGCGTATGGCATGTGGTGGTACGCGTATGGACAGGAGGAGTGTGAAAATGTGATTTTTCAAAATGTCGTTTTCGTTTTCGTTCGTAACTTTTGTCCCGTTTATCTGATTTTTACATTCTTGGTATCATTGGAAAGCTATTGAGCTGTACTTTCTGATTAGGATGATTTGGAATTTGTTAGCCGATTTTATTTTATCGGGAATTCGGAATAGTGTCGTTTTGTCGATTTTTGTGGTTATAATTGTGTGTAATTGGTGTGTTTTATGCAATGTGCTGTTAATATGGATATGGTATGATTGCGTGTTGTTGTATGGTATAAAATGCATTGTTTTGGGCTTAAATTGCAAGCACGAATTATGTTAAGTGTGATGATTGCATATATGTGTGTGCATACTAAATGTCATGAGTCATTGTATGCCAAGCATCATGATATGCATTGTTGTGACGTCCTGAGTGACGGTTTGGTTCCAGAGGGAATCTGCTATAACATCGTGTGCCCGTGTGGGGACCTAAAGTGATGGTTATAGACGATCGTGTGCCCGTGTGGGGACCTAAAGCGATCGGATTGTGTGCCCATGTGGGGACCTAAAGCAATCCATAAACGTCGTGTGCCCATGTGGGGACCTAAAGCGACGGGTGAACATCGTAGGCCCGACGGGGAGTTACACTAAGTAACGAGCGATGGTTCCAATAGTTCTTGAGTGAACTGGTGATGAGACATGAGAAACATTGGAAGTCGGTACCCGCATGGCATGTGCATAGAGTCGTTGTGTCGGTCTCTGTGCATTTGCATAATCATGGATAACTGTGCATGTTAATTGTGAATGTGATTCGATGAGTTGGAATATGTGTATAAACGTGTTGATGAATGATGTGCAGTGGTATTTGATACCTGATACTTGTACGTTGTTGTGTTTTATTCAATTGTGGTGCATTTGTGGTGAGAATATTATACTTGTGCATTTTTGTGTTAATATATAATTGTATGCAACTGTATTATGATTGTTTTTCTTACCCTTCTGCTGTTTTATAATGCTCTATGAGGCATTGCAGATTAGAGTTGCTGGAGGTCTTTTTGTGAAGCTTTGCGTCTTCATTCTTTTGTCGGTCGGCTCTGATATGTGACACCGGGTAGTTAGGGAGGTCGTGTTGTGATTATTTGTATATTATGTATATATTTATCTTTTGACTTGTACATGTATAACTTGGCGTATGACAACTTTCATGATATATATATATATATATATATATATATATATATATATATATATGTTATTCAGTTTTAGATTTTCCGCTTTTATTCTAAAATCTGAAATGTGGGTGTAAGGAACTGAGTTCCTCTGTTGATTGCTACCCCACTGTTGCATATCTAAATGAGCAGGTGTTGTATGTTATGTTTGTTTCAAATTGATGTGATGCTCCCTGTCTATGCCGTGTTTCTAATTATACTCTGATGAAATTTCGAATTTTTAATTACCTAATTGTTTATTTGGGGGTATAGATTGAGGGTGTTACATTAAGTGGTATCAGAGCCAGTCTGTGTCAGTTGTGTCAGTCCTTGTTGGTCTTTGTGGTTTGGTGAGCTGTTTGTTTAACCGTAAGTTCTGTTATTGGAAATGAACAGAATATGGCTGGAAGGAACGATGCTGCTTTAGCTGCTGCTATGCAGGCTATGGCTCGTGCTGTGCAGGGTGCACCGAATGCTGGGGTGAATGGTGAGTTTAGAAAGAATAGACCGCATGTCTTCAAAGGGAGACATAATCCTGATGGAGCACAGATTTTCCTGAAAGAGATTGAGAGGATTTTCAGGGTGATGGATTGCGATGAGGACAGTAAGGTGAGACTGGGAACTCACATGTTACAAGAGGAAGCAGACGACTGGTGGGTAAGTACACGTCCTGTGTTAGAAGCTGATGATGAAGAAGTTACTTGGGAATTGTTTAGCCAGGAGTTTCTGAGGAAGTATTTTCCCGAGGATGTGAGAGGAAAGAAGGAAATTGAGTTTTTGGAACTAAAGCAAGGTAATATGTCTGTGATTGATTATACCGCTAAGTTTGTTGAGTTGGTGCAGTTTTATCCTCATTATGCTGAAGCGACCACGGAATTCTCTAAGTGTGTGAAGTATGAAAGTGGATTGCGTCCTGAGATAAAACAGGCAATCGGTTACCAGAGGATAAGAAGGTTTGCTGATTTGGTAGAATGTTGTAGGATTTATGAAGAGGATAGTAAGGCTCGATCTACTCATTACAAAAGTGTAAGTGACCGGAAAGGGAAGCAGCAGTTTCGTAGTGGTCCGTATGTAACACCGGCGGATAAAGGTAAACAAAGGGGTACTTTTGATCGAAGGTCAGGTGGAGGTGGTATGTCTAATGCTCCGAGGTGTTTTAGATGTGGTGGATTGGGACACCGTCAGTCTGAGTGTAGGAAGAATTTGGATAAGTGTTCTAACTGTGGAGTTGAAGGACATGTTGTAGCTGATTGTAAAAGGAAGAATGTGGTGAAATGTTATAATTATGGGGAACCTGGTCACATTAGCACGAAGTGTCCGAATCTGAAGAAAGCTCCAACTAGTGGCAAGGTATTTTCTTTGGCAGGAACTCAGACTTCAAGTGCAGATCGTCTGATTCGAGGTACTTGCTTTATTAATAGTACGCCTTTAGTTGCTATTATTGATACTGGAGCGACTCATTCGTTTATTTCGTCTGAGTGCGCGAAGCGTTTGAATCTTGTGTTGTCTTTGATGGATGGTGAGATGGTTATTGATACTCCAGCGATGGGGTCAGTAACTACTTCTTTGGTTTGTTTGAGTTGTCCTTTGACCATTTATGGTAAAGACTTTGAGATGGATTTAATGTGTTTGTCGTTGGAAGGTTTGGATGTGGTTTTGGGAATGAATTGGTTGCAATTTAATAGGGTTCATATTGATTGTTATCATAAGTTGGTAAGGTTTCCTTCTCTTGAGGAAGACGAAGACTCGAGTTTCTTATCTACCAAAGAGTTGAAGAGACTTTTGGCGGACGAAGCCCAGTTGTTTGGTTTGTTTGTATCTTTGGCTGTGGATAGTCAGGTTTCGCTTGATGTGTTTCCCGTTGTGTGTGAATTTCCTGAAGTGTTTCCTGGGGATATTTCAGATTTGCCGCCAGAGAGAGAGGTGGAGTTCTCGATAGATCTAGTTCTTGGTACTAGACCTGTTTCTATGGCACCTTATAGAATGTCGGCATCTGAGTTGGTTGAATTGAAAAGGCAGTTGAATGACTTGTTGGAAAAGAAGTTTGTGAGGCCAAGTGTTTCTCCTTGGGGTGCGCCAGTTTTGTTGGTGAAGAAGAAAGATGGAAGTATGCGATTATGTATTGATTATCGTCAGTTGAATAAGGTGACGATTAAGAATAAGTATCCTCTTCCAAGGATTGATGATCTGATGGATCAGTTGGTTGGTGCTTGTGTGTTTAGTAAGATTGATTTGAGATCAGGATATCATCAGATAAGGGTGAAGGAAGAAGATACTCAGAAGACAGCCTTTAGGACACGGTACGATCATTATGAATATTCTGTGATGCCGTTCGGGGTTTCTAATGCACCTGGTGTGTTTATGGAATACATGAATCGTATTTTCCACGAGCATTTGGATCGATTTGTTGTTGTGTTTATTGATGACATATTGATTTATTCTAAGTCTCGCGAGGAGCACGCGGAACATTTGCGTATTGTTTTGCAGGTTTTGAAAGAAAGGAAGCTTTTTGCAAAATTGTCCAAGTGTGAATTCTGGTTATCGGAAGTGAGTTTTCTTGGACACGTGATTTCAGGTAACGGTATTTCTGTGGATCCATCTAAAGTAGAAGCAGTTCTACAATGGGAGGCTCCGAGATCTGTTACTAAAATTCGAAGCTTTTTGGGTTTGGCCGGTTATTATCGACGGTTCATTGAAGGGTTTTCTAAGCTAGCATTGCCTTTGACCCAGTTGACTTGCAAAGGTCAAGCGTTCATTTGGGATATTCGGTGTGAGGAGAGTTTTAATGAGCTGAAGAGAAGATTGACGACAGCTCCGATTTTGATTTTACCGAATCCTAATGAACCATTTGTGGTTTATTGTGATGCTTCGTTGATTGGTCTAGGTGGTGTTCTGATGCAAGAGGGTAAGGTCGTGGCTTATGCTTCAAGGCAGTTAAGAGTTCATGAGAAGAATTATCCTACTCATGATCTTGAATTAGCGGTTGTGGTTTTTGTGTTGAAGATTTGGAGGCATTATCTCTACGGTGCAAGGTTTGAAGTCTTTAGTGATCACAAAAGTTTGAAATATCTGTTCGATTAGAAGGAATTGAATATGAGGCAACGTAGGTGGTTGGAATTCTTGAAAGACTACGACTTTGGTTTGCATTACCATCCTGGTAAAGCTAATGTGGTAGCTGATGCGTTGAGTCGGAAATCATTGCATATGTCGGCTTTAATGGTTAAGGAGTGGGAACTTTTGGAATTGTTTAGAGACTTGAGTTTGGTATGTGAAGTGACTTCGGATAGTGTAAGGCTTGGAATGTTGAAGGTTACTAATGATTTTCTGATGACGGTTAGTGAGAAACAGAAGTTGGATTTGAAATTTGTGGATTTGATGTTGGTTGGAGAAAGAGATGCGACTAGTGATTTTCAAGTGGATTCTAACGGGGTTTTGAGGTTTCGTGGACGAATTTGTATTCCGGATGATTCGGAGTTGAAAAGGATGATTTTGGAAGAAGGACACCGAAGTAATTTAAGTATACATCCGGGAGCGAATAAGATGTACCAAGATTTGAAGAAGATTTTCTGGTGGTCTGGTTTGAAAAGAGATGTGGCTCAATTTGTGTATGCTTGTTTGACTTGTCAGAAATCGAAGATGGAGCATCTGAGGCCTAGTGGTTTGTTGCAACCGTTGGATATTCCTGAGTGGAAGTGGGATAACATTTCGATGGATTTTGTAACGGGGTTACCGAACACTCAGAGAGGGCATAATGCTATTTGGGTGGTTGTTGATAGGCTGACTAAATCGGCTCATTTTATTCCGATTGACATCAGTTTTTCATTGGAGCGGTTAGCTGAGATTTATATCAGTGTGGTTGTGAAGTTGCATGGGGTTCCATTGAGTATTGTTTCTGATCGAGATCCAAGGTTTACATCGAGATTTTGGTAAAGTTTACAGAAAGCTTTGGGTTCTAAATTGAGATTGAGTTCGGCTTATCATCCGCAGACGGATGGTCAGACGGAAAGGACGATTCAGTCATTGGAAGATTTGTTGAGGGCTTGTGTTTTGGAACAAGGTGGTGTGTGGGATAGTTATCTTGCGTTGATTGAATTCACGTATAATAACAGTTTTCATTCTAGTATTGGTATGGCGCCGTTTGAAGCATTATATGGACGAAGGTGTCGAACGCTGTTGTGTTGGCACGAATCTGGTGAGAGAACGGTGGTAGGGCCGGAATTGGTACAGCAGACTACGGAGAAAGTGAAGCTTATTCGAGAGAAAATGAAAGCTTCGTAGAGTAGGCAAAAGAGTTATCATGATCGGAGGCGGAAAGATCTTGGGTTTCAAGAGGGCGATCACGTATTTTTGAGAGTTACGCCGGTAACGGGTGTTGGTCGTGCATTGAAATTGAAGAAAATTACTTCTCGGTTTATTGGTCCTTACCAGATATCTGAGAGAGTGGGTGCTGTGGCGTATAGGGTGGCGTTGCCGCCGAATCTGTCGAATTTGCATGATGTGTTCCATGTTTCGCAGCTTCGGAAGTATGTTCCGGATCCGTCACATGTGATTCCGATGGATGAGGTTGAGGTAAGGGAGAACCTTACGGTGGAGGCTTTACCTGTTAGGATTTTGGATCGCGAAGTGAAGCAGTTGAGAGGCAAGGATATTGCACTGGTGAAAGTGGCGTGGGGAGGCGCTGCTGAGGGCAATTTGACTTGGGAATTGGAGAGTCGGATGCGGGAGTCGTATCCAGAGTTGGTTGTTTCAGGTGAGATTTTCGAGGACGAAAATTTCTAAGTGGGGGAGAATTGTAACGCCCCAGTTTTAGTATTTTTATTTAATTGAGTCGTTTTTGATTATTTTATTATTATATTATTTTATTTTCGACTTTTATGTGAAAATATATTATTTCTCATTGTTGTGATATTTTATCGGGTTTTGGGATCGTTTGCGAGATATTTGAGTGTGGGGGTATTTTGGTCATTTCATAATATTTTTCATTAAGTTAGTAAAAAAAATAAAAAGAGAGAAAAATAGAGAGAAAGGAAAGGAGAAGAAAGAAAAAGAGGAGAAAAGAGAAGAAGAGAAGAAAATAGTGAGAAAACTTGGAATTCAAGAAAACAACTCCTAGAATCGATTTAATCGGGTAAGGGTGCGAAACTCAGTTATTGTATACTTGTATATGATTATGTATGTGTATTTGTGGATGTTATTGGATTGAATTGGAGAAATTTAGTAAAACCTAAATTATGAAAAATTGATTAGAAATTGGTCAAATGTGTTGGAAATCATGTTTTTATTGTTCATTATTGTTGATACATGATAGAAACATGTTGCTATGCATTGTATTGGTAATTTTCTGGGTGCAGGTGTGAAATTGGAGGATTTTGGGTTGAGAAAACGCAGAACACGTTCTGCAGAAGATTTTTCTGGTTTTTCCAGGTCATACGCGTATGGGACATGTTCATACACGTATGGACCTTGGCAATACGCGTAACGTGGGCGAGCCATGGGCCATTACGCGTATGGTTCTTCAATTTTCTCGGCCATCTGCTCATTTGCGTATGATACGCGTAGCATTTAAGGGCAATACGCGTATGAGCTTGGGCATTACGCGTACAGACTTTTACACGTGAACTTTGGGAAAAATGAGCTTCTGCTCATACGCGTATGGCATGTGGTGGTACGCGTATGGACAGGAAGAGTGTGAAAATGTGATTTTTCAAAATGTCGTTTTCGTTTTCGTTCATAACTTTTGTCCCGTTTATCTGATTTTTACATTCTTGGTATCGTTGGAAAGCTATTGAGCTGTACTTTCTGATTATGATGATTTGAAATTTGTTAGCCGATTTTATTTTGTCAGGAATTCGGAATAGTGTCGTTTTGTCGATTTTTGTGGTTATAATTGTGTGTAATTGGTGTGTTTTATGCAATGTGCTGTTAATATGGGTATGGTATGATTGCGTGCTGTTGTATGGTATAAAATGCATTGTTTTGGGCTTAAATTGCAAGCAAGAATTATGTTAAGTGTGATGATTGCATATATGTGTGTGCATACTAAATGTCACGAGTCATTATATGCCAAGCATCATGAAATGCATTGTTGTGACGTCCTGAGTGACGGTTTGGTTCCAGAGGGAATCTGTTATAACATCGTGTGCCCGTATGGGGACCTAAAGCGATGGTTATAGACGATCGTGTGCCCGTGTGGGGACCTAAAGCGATCGGATTGTGTGCCCATGTGGGGACCTAAAGCAATCCATAAACGCCGTGTGCCCATGTGAGGATCTAAAGCGACGGGTGAACATCGTAGGCCCGACGGGGAGTTACACTAAGTAACGAGCGATGGTTCTAATAGTTCCTGAGTGAACTGGTGATGAGACATGAGAAACATTGGAAGTCGGTACCGCATGACATGTGCATAGAGTTGTTGTGTCTGTCTCTGTGCATTTGCATAATCATGGATAACTGTGCATGTTAATTGTGAATGTGATTCGATGAGTTGGAATATGTGTATAAACGCGTTGATGAATGATGTGCAGTGGTATTTGATACCTGATACTTGTACGTTGTTGTGTTTTATTTAATTGTGGTGCATTTGTGGTGAGAATATTATACTTGTGCATTTTTGTGTTAATATATAATTGTATGCAACTGTATTATGATTGTTTTTCTCACCCTTCTGCTGTTTTATAATGCTCTATGAGGCATTGCAGATTAGAGTTGCTGGAGGTCTTTTTGTGAAGCTTTGCGTCTTCATTCTTTTATCGGTCAGCTCTGATATGTGACACCGGGTAGTTAGGGAGGCCGTGTTGTGATTATTTGTATATTATGTATATATATATCTTTTGACTTGTACATGTATAACTTGGCGTATGACAACTTTCATGATATATATATATATATATATATATATATGTTATTCAGTTTTAGATTTTCCGCTTTTATTCTAAAATCTAAAATGTGGGTGTAAGGAACTGAGTTCCTCTGTTGATTGCTACCCCACTGTTGCATATCTAAATGAGCAGGTGTTGTATGTTATGTTTGTTTCAAATTGATGTGATGCTCTCTGTCTATGCCGTGTTTCTAATTATACTCTGATGAAATTTCGAATTTTTAATTACCTAATTGTTTATTTGGGGGTATAGATTGGGGGTGTTATAAAGCTCAGTTGGTTGGATTGTTTACATCGTTGACAGTGGATAGTCAAGTTGCACTTGATGTGTTTCCTGTTGTGTGTGAATTTCCAGAGGTGTTTCCAGAGGATATTTCAGATGTGCCGCCAGAAAGAGAAATGGAGTTTTCTATAGATCTAGTTCCTGGTACTAGACCTATATCTATGGCACCTTATCGTATGTCGGCATCTGAGTTGGTTGAGTTGAAGAAGCAGTTGAATGAATTGTTAGAAAAGAGGTTTATGAGGCCAAGTGTATCACCTTGGGGTGCTCCAGTTCTTTTGGTGAAAAAGAAAGATGGAAGTATGCGATTGTGTATTGATTATCGCCAGCTGAATAAGGTGACGATTAAGAATAAGTAACTTCTTCCGAGATTTGATGATCTGATGGACCAGTTGGTAGGTGCGTGTGTGTTTAGTAAGATTGATTTGAGGTAAGGTTATCATCAGATTAGAGTGAAAGAGGAAGATATTCAGAAGACGGCTTTTAGGACACGATACGGTCATTACGAATATTCTGTGATGCCGTTCAGGGTTTCTAATGCGCCGGGTGTGTTTATGGAGTATATGAATCGTATTTTCCATGAGCATTTGGATCGATTTGTTGTTGTGTTTATTGATGACATCTTGATTTATTCTAAGTCCCGGGAGGAGCATGCGGAGCATTTGCGTGTTGTGTTGCAAATTTTGAAGGAAAAGAGACTTTTTGCCAAGTTGTCCAAGTGTGAGTTTTGGTTGTCAGAAGTGAGTTTTCTTGGGCATGTGATTTCAGGTAATGACTTGTAAAGGTAAAGCGTTCATTTGGGATATTCAGTGTGAGGAAAGTTTTTGTGAGCTGAAGAGAAGATTGACTACAGCTCTGATTTTGATCTTACCGAATCCTAGTGAACCGTTTGTGGTGTATTGCGATGCGTCTTTGATTGGTTTAGGTGGAGTGTTGATGCAAGAAGGTAAGGTTGTGGCTTATGCTTCGAGGCAATTGAGGATTCATGAGAAGAATTACCCTACTCATAATTTGGAATTAGCGGCAGTGGTTTTTGTGTTGAAAATTTGGAGGCATTATCTCTATGGTGCAAGATTTGAAGTCTTTAGTGATCATAAAAGTTTGAAATACTTGTTTGATTAGAAAGAATTGAATATGAGGCAACGGAGATGGTTGGAATTTTTGAAGGACTACGATTTTAGCTTGAATTACCATCCTGGTAAAGCTAATGTGGTAGCCGACGCGTTAAGCCAGAAATCTTTGCATATGTCCGCTTTGATGGTTAAAGAGTGGGAACTTTTGGAAGCATTTAGAGACTTGAGTTTGGTGTGTGAATTGAGATCTGACAGCGTGAGGCTTGGTATGTTAAAGGTCACTAATGATTTTCTGTTAACCGTTAGCGAGAAACAGAAGTTGGATGTGAAATTTGTTGATTTGATGACGGTTGGAGATCAAAGTGTGAATGGTGACTTTAAAGTGGATGATAAGGGTGTTTTGAGATTTCGTGGTAGGATTTGTATTCCTGATGATTCAGACTTGAAAAAGATGATTTTAGAGGAGGGACACCGGAGTAGTTTGAGTATACATCCGGGAGCTAATAAGATGTATCAAGATTTGAAGAAGATCTTTTGGTGGTCTGGATTGAAGAGAGATGTGGCTCAGTTTGTGTATGCGTGTTTGAAGTGTCAGAAGTCAAAAGTAGAACATCAGAAGCCTAGTGGATTGTTGCAACCGTTGGATATTCCCGAGTGGAAATGGGACAGCATTTCTATGGATTTTGTGACAGGGTTGCCGAATACACAGAGGGGACATAATGTTATTTGGGTAGTTATGGATAGGCTGACTAAATCGGCATATTTCATTCCGATTGACATCAGTTTTTCTTTGGAGAAGTTGGCTGAGATTTATATCCGTGTGATTGTGAAGCTACATGGTGTTCCGTTGAGTATTGTTTCAGATCGAGATCCGAGGTTTACTTCCAGATTTTGGGAAAGTTTGCAAAAGGCGTTAGGTTCCAAGTTGAGATTGAGTTCGGCTTATCATCCGCAGACGGATGGTCAGACCGAGAGAACTATTCAGTCGTTGGAAGATTTGCTGAGAGCTTGTGTTCTTGAGAAAGGTGGTGCTTAGGATAGTTATCTTGCGTTGGTTGAATTCACGTATAACAACAGTTTCCATTCAAGTATTGGAATGACACCTTTTGAAGCGTTGTATGGAAGAAGATGTCGAACGCCATTGTGTTGACATGAATCTGGTGAGAGTTCGGTGGTTGGACCGGAATTAATTCAACAAACTATGAAAAAGGTGAAACTTATTCGTGAGAAAATGAAGGCTTCTCAGGGTAGGCAAAAGAGTTATCATGATCGAAGGAGGAAAGATCTTGAGTTTCAAGAGGGCGATCATGTATTTTTGAGAGTTACACCGGTGATGGGAGTTGATCATGCATTGAAGTCGAAGAAGCTTACTTCTCGATTTATTGGTCCTTACCAGATATCCGCGAGAGTGGGTGTTGTGGCTTATCGGGTGGCGTTGCCGCCGAATCTTTCGAATTTGCATGATGTGTTCCATGTTTCACAGCTTCGGAAGTATGTTCCGGATCCGTCGCATGTGATTCCGATGGATGAGGTTGAGGTAAGGGAGAACCTTACGGTTGAGGCATTACCGGTGAGGATTTTGGATCGCGAGTTGAAGCGGTTAAGAGGCAAGGATATTGCGCTTGTGAAAGTAGCGTGGGGAGGCGCTGCTGAGGGAAATTTGACTTGGGAGTTGGAGAGTCGGATGCGGGAGTCGTATCCGGAGTTGTTCGTCTCAGGTAATATTTTCGAGGACGAAAATTTCTAAGTGGGGGAGAGTTGTAACACCCCAGTTTTTGTTAGATTTATTTAATCGAGTCGATTTAATTATTTTTATTATTATATTATTTTATTCTTGACTTTTATTTGGCAATATATTATTTTTCATCGTGATTATGTTTTATCGCGTTTTGGGAGCGTTTGCGAAATATTTGAGTGTAGGGGTAATTTGGTCATTTTACTTATTATCTTAAGTTAGTAACATAGAGAGAAAAATAGAGAGAAAGAAAAAGAGAAGAAGAAAAAGAGAAAGAAGGAAAAGAAGAGAAGAAAAAAAGAGAAAAACTTGGAGAGGAAGAAATCTAATCAACCGACTATTGAAAACACGATTAAATCGGGTAAGGGTGCGAAACTCGATTATCTTGTACTTGTATATGATTATGTATGTATGTTTTTGTTGATTGTTGGGTTGAAATTGGATATAGAACCAAAACCATAATATGTTGAAATTGTTGGAAATTGATTCAAATTGTGTCTGAAATCATGTTTTAATGATCATAATTGCTGAGACATGTTAGATAGGTCTTGTTGTGCAATCTATTGGTAATTTTCTGGTGTTTAGGTGAGATTTGGGAGTGATTTTGGTGGAATTTCGCAGTAAAAATTCTGCAGAAAATTCTGGGTTTTTCTCTGCCCATACGCGTAACACGCAGGGCAATACGCATATTGGTTTGGGCAATACACGTATGGCAAGGGGAATTTTGGACATTACGCATATGGAAATCCATTTTTCTCGGCCATCTGCTGATTTGCGTAATGGTACGCGTATCTGGCAAGGCAATACGCGTAACGAGTGAGGCATTACGCGTATGGAGCTTTTAGTGGGATTTTTGGGAAGAATTTGGTCTCTGCCCATACGCGTATCAAGTTGGGCAATATGCATATGGAATGGGCGAGTGAACTGGGTAATACGCGTATGGCTCAGGGCAATACGCGTAGGACCAGAGAGTGTGCTGAATTTTGCCATTTCGCGATTCCATTTCTTTTTAATTCCATAACTTGTGTTCCGATTATCTGTTTTAAACATTCTTGGTATCGTTAGAAAGCTATTGAGATGTACTTTCTTATTAAAATGGTTTTGAGATTGTTGGCCGATTTAATTATGTCGGGAATTTGGAATAGTTTCATTTTGTCGACTTTTACCGTCGTAATTGTGTGTAATTGATATGTATCATGCAATGTGCTTTTGATATAGATATCGTATGACTTGTGTGATCTTATATGATGTGAATGCATGTGATGAAATGTTGCGAAGGTGGTTTATGGCCTAAGGACAAGAAATGCACTGTGTTGTGTTTGATTGTATATGCAAGATTATGGATGTGTATATGTGTGCATTTGAATGTCATGAGTCATTGTATGCCAAGCATCATGATATGCATTCTTGTGATGTCGTGTGCCCTTGTGGGGTGTGAGCGACGAATCGGTTCCAGAGGGAATCCGCTATAACATCGTGTGCCTTATACAAAGAGGACCTAAAGCGATGATTATAGACGATCGTGTGCCTTATACAAAGAGGACCTAAAGCGATCGGATCGTGTGCCTTATACAAAGAGGACCTAAAGCGATCCATAAACGCCGTGTGCCTTATACAAAGAGGACCTAAAGCGACGGGGAACATCGTTTGCCTGACGGGGAGTTACACTAAGTAACAAGCGATGATTCCAATAGTTCCTGAGTGAACTAATGATGAGATGATGGATGGATGGTACCGCATTGCATTGTATAGAGTCGTTGTGTCGGTCTCTGTGCATATGCATAAATCATGAATGGATTGATTTTGTGTGGAATTGTGAATGTAATCGATGAGTGATATATATCTATATATATATATATATATATATATATATATATATGTTGGTGATAAATACATTGTGCATGGTTGATATACCTTGGTGATGGATATATGATATATGCATTGTGTAGTTTTGTATTTGAATTCTGGTGTAAGTTGTGGTGAGAATATTTTTACATGTGTATTTTGGTTTCATTATATAATTGTATGCAATTGTATTATGATTGTGTTTCTCACCCTTCTGCTATTTTAAATGCTCTATGAGGCATTGCAGATTAGATGCTGGAGGTCTTTTTGTGAAGCTTAGGTGTTCATTCTTTTGTCGGTCGGCTCTGATATGTAGCACCGGGTAGTCGGGGAGATCGTTTATGATATTGTGTATATGTATATATATCTTTTGGATTGTACATGTATGACTCTGTATATGACAGACAAACTTTTTATGTGATATATCTATGAGGTTTCAGTTGCAGATTTTCCGCTTTTATTCTGTACCTGAATAGTGGGTGTTAGGAACTAAGTTCCTCTGTTTGTATTACTACCTGATTGTTGCATATCTTTATGAGCAGTTTATTGTGTTTTGTCTCAATTGATGTGATGCCTCCGTCTATGCCATGAATGTTTTTTATTATACTCTGATTATTTGTTATCGCTTTATTTAATTGGGGGTATAGATTGGGGTGTTGCACCTTGCGTCCGCACGGGTATGTTGATTCATATCTTAAATTATTCGATAAAAAATCTAAATGTTTGTGCCTCTTTATAATACATCTATACATGTATTAATAATAATTGATAAAGTTTGAATTAAAAAATATCAAGCGTAGATATTAATCCATCATACATGTGCATCCGCACGGAAAAATTTATTTAATATAATATAAAATATATTTAAATGAATATGTATATTTGAAAAGAAATACTTAAAAACGAAAAAGTATTGTTATGGTAGTGACCCGTGAGGATTTGAATATATCTTTTAGAATATTCAAACTTTTTACAAATACACTGAATAGAAATAATTTTGTACTATAGAATTGAACTGATTTATTTGATGAGCCACTTGGCATAATGTTACAATTCTATTGGTCTCTTATTTTTTATTTAATAAATTACCTTTAAGAGCACTACTAAGTGTAAAAAAAATTAGTAAAGGGTAGTTTAGAGTGTTTTGGTGCATGTTCCAGTAATTAGTAGGTAGTTGAAATGTTATTTTATTAAAATAAAAATAAAAAATTAAGATATCCATATTATTGTCTTATTCATTACATGTTTGTAATTAGCATTGGTGATGAATTCCATCTAATCTTTCTCAGGCTGATTCCTTAAGATTTATTACTAATTGAGTGCTATTTGATTTTTATCTTGTCTTGGTTCTTATATACTAAGTTTTAGCAAGAATGTTCATTTGATTTACAATTTTAAGTTCTTCTTTTGGTTCTTGTTATGTTGATTAGTAGTAATAATAATTTTTGATTTGCAAATTTAGATTGAATTAGAATCAAGTAATCATATTATTTTCATTCTACTAATTTGATTTAAGTAAAGCATTTTTTCAGTCACTTATTTTTTTTAGTCTCCTGTGTGTATTCTTAGCCTGCCATACAACCAGTCAGGTCACACATAAATTACCAATTAAACAAACCAAGACTTGAAAGTCTCCACTATGTATCGCTTTTATGATTGTTGTGGCTTAAAAATGGTAGCATGTGGAATCTCTATAGCCATGAACAACTACCATCCATTTTCTCAAATGCTGTCAAGAGAAATATTGGTGCTCTATCACATTTTACTCTGCTTTCCCCCTTTAATCTCTCATTAAGAAGAATATAGATGAAAGAAGGAATAAGATTGATATAAATTTAGGGACAATGAAAAAAGCTAGAATAATCAATAGTGTGTGGAAGGTGACAACAGAAACGGTACAAATTATTGAATTAAGATAGAGATGGATATTTCATGTAGAGAAAAAGTCTTTATTCTTCATTGCAAAATAATAATCATGTAGTATCTCATATATATGCCACACTTTTGTAATAGTAATCACAATACAAATCATAAACAACTAAACAACACTAATTTTATTTACCAACAATAACCAATATAGTATAAAATATTCGGCTAGTGACCAAACATATGAATTAGTTTATCGTAGGCAAAAGATCAAAGGAGAATAGGTTGTATCTGACAACTTGAACACAAAGTTGAGCCATTAGCAAAGAGTCAGCAAGGATTGTCAAAATCTGGAAGATGTGATGGACCATCAGCTGTAATTGATAATTGGATTATGAAAGCCAACAGATGTTACCATCAGTAATTGATTAATAGTCAAAAGTCATGTAAATTTTGAAATTATCAGCAACTTCTGCAGAAGAGAAAATGATTCCCTTAAAAGCCATAACACCAAAATTTGAAATTATCACCATTTGAAATTATCCCCTAAAAAAGGATTTCACAAAATATAATAACAAATTTTAAAATGACTTTTTTTATAGTAACATTAGCATCTCCATATGACATCAAGCCTGCATTTTTTTTTTACCTTTATTCTTGTTTGCTTGTGTGAGACCAAGAAGGCATCTTTTCTCACCATTTGATTTTTAGAGCAGAGAGTTTTGTCTGTTTGCAAATGAGCCGGAATAGCAACATTAGCATAATAATAGGAGTAAACACAAGAGCAATGAGTCAAAACATAAATAAAGTAAAAATTGACTTTCACAGTTTAAGAAACATAGCATAGCAGAACTTTTCATTAAAATGTTAAGACATCCTTGAACATCCAAAATGTTGATTAATTCCATTGCTTTTGTATCATACAACAACAATTTCAGAAAAATTGTAACAGTATATTGAGGATAAGGGTATAAATAGAGGAGGGAGGAATCAAACAGGGGCAGCAAAAATATCAGTTCAGTGAAAAAAAAAACATATACAAATTTTCAACAAATCAAAAATCTCCAACTTTTTTTAAAACAAATAGAAAAGTTTTTTTACAAACAACCACACACAAGATTTCTTTCAAACAATTTGAAAAACAAAATTGTATGAACAAACCAAACCTGAAACGTGAGTTCGAACCTCTGTAGATACACCACCTTCCACCATAAATCTGGTCGCTGCATCTTCACTACCATTTTAAAATCACCATCTCAAACAATTTCATTCTCCTAACTTATTGCAAATACTGATTTAAGTACGAATTAAACAAACCAAGACTTGAAAGTCTCCACTATGCATCGCTTGTATGATTGTTGTGGCTTAAAAATGGTAGCATGTGGAAGCTTTGACTTTTTCCAATATTCTTTAGAATCTCTATAGCATGTGGTAGAATGAGAACCATCGAGTGAGTGAACAAAATTTGGTGGAAATGCGGTTCTCTGCCGTTTGGCCAGGACCTACATTGTAATCTACATTGATAAAAGAGTCGAAAGAAAAAATTTACATCAAAATATCCTATAAAATGCTCGCATCATTTGTGATGCACAATAAAGATATAATTGTCCATCACAGAGCATAGGCTTACTCATATTCAAACTCAGAATAGAGTGTATCAGGCGCAAGCTTAGAAAGATGATCCTCGACCTTGACCAAAGTAGACTGAAGTTAGGAAATGCTTTGTATTCTATCATTTAACATCAGTGTCTGTAACATTATAATATGGGAGAGATGTTTAGGGTCAAATTGCATTTTTTAAACTATAACTGTAGTCGTCTAGCTTAAACACTTCATTAAAAGTAAAAATGATTGCATTACACAGGGAGAACGTGCATGGCCTTTTAATGTGTGAACACGGAGGAAATCAAGCAAGTCTTCCAAGCAATCTTTGTTACGGAACATATTTGACGAGAGGTGGCGGTTGAGAAACTGCACGCCGTTGCCAATGGAAGACAAGCGAGTTGGACGTGGAAATGATACCTGTGCAGAGATTGATACCTGTGAAATACAAAATCTAGGTCAAATGACATTGAGGCAATCACTTGTCAGTGTGCACTACTGTTGTTGAAGACACTGGACTTGCAACTACGAAATCAGTCCACAAAATACCAGCCTGACGCATGACTTCCAAACTACATGATGCGATAAGATCGTGATTCACTGTCACCTGTTATATTAGATTAGATTAGAAAAAAAAGGAAAATTCAACAAAATGAGTGAAAAAAGGTTGGAAATTGATTCAAAATTCAAAGGTTGTATGTATAGAATTTCATCTCATGCTCATTACTCATGTGAAACTTTATTGGAAACAACTGCATTGACTGAACTATAGTTATAACAACACATAGATCTAACATGTAAATATACTTTTTTTGACATAATGTAACATGTAAGTATGATCCATTTATAATTGAAAATAGAACAGTACTAGACATGTACCTCCTTTGACTCAAGGTCTTCTAAACTTTTGATTGTGATATCAGCAACTGTAACTGATGAAGCAGTACTAAATAGTCTTTGCATTTGAGAGTCAATTGTATCTGGACATGATTTAGAGAGGCGGAGAGATAGATTAATGAAACGTCTATTTGTTATTCTTGCATCAATGAATTCAGGACATTAATTAGCACTTATAATGAATTCAGGACAAATTACAAAACAAAAAATCTATTTGTTTAAGCATCAATGTTTCACTAACTTCAAGTGACAATGATAGGTTAAATGGGTAAGCAAAGATACTGACCTAAATCATAAGTTGCATCATAGTGACCCCTCCCAATTGCTGCTAGCATTTGCTTGAAGTAGTGATTACAATATAAACCTAAAAATTTCAAATTACAAAACAGAAAAGCTATCTTTAGTGTTGCAACAAACAAATAAAGTAGAACAATGTAGAACCCATTTTTGCCACTCTCATCTTGACAAATTAAGCATCATGTCATAGCAGTTGTTTCTCCAGTTTAAACATACCTAGATTAAGTTTCAAAATATTTCAGCTACTTAAAGCAGCATCTAGAGTAAGCAAAACATTTATAAGAGGTTTAAAATTACAAACCCTAAATCAGTTCCTAATTTAATAAATATAATGATAAATAAAATAAATAGCAATTAAGCATGGATAAGGCTGTGAAAATAGAGGAGGGAGGAATCAAACAGGGGCAGCAAAAATATCAGTTCAGTGAAAAAAACATATACAAATTTTCAACAAACCAAAAATCTCCAACTTTTTTTTAAAACAAACAGAAAAGCTTTTTTACAAACAACCACACACAAGATTTCTTTCAAACAATTTAAAAAACAAAATTGTATGAACAAACCAAACCTGAAACGTGAGTTCGAACCTCTGTAGATACACCACCTTCCACCATAAATCCGGTCACTGCATCTTCACCGCCATTTTAAAATCACCATCTCAAACAATTTCATTCTCCTAACTCATTGCAAATATCGATTTGAGTACGAACGGATGAAATCGGTAAAAACATTATCAAACAAAATATCCGAACGGATAAAACTGGCCTTTTCATAAAAAAAAAAGAAAAAACTCAAAACAAAATAGAACATACATTTAGGGTTTTCGTTGTTACCGGAAATGATTGGCATGGTGATGAGTTTCTAGGTTTCCGTTAGGAGTTGTGACGGTCGGAGAGGGGAAACAGTTGTTCGAAACTAATGAGTACCAAGAAAAATTATAGAAACTGAAAAGAGGGGTCGGGAGAAGAGAATAGAGAAGACAAAGGAGAAGGTTCTAGGGTTTGATGGAGAGTTGTTTGATTTGAATTTCAAATGAGGCGTGTGATGTTGATTGTGTTGGTAAGAAGGGAAAAGTAATATTTTAATTGGGACCAATGTATACTCAACACTAGGCAAGAAATTATGAAAAGCAACTATAGATTTTGGTTGAATTAGTTAATTACTTAAATAACCTTATGTTAGTATAAGTTTTTTTGGGGAAAGGGCAATTTTGACAGTTTGGGCAACTTGGTAGTAATGGGTAGATAGTTGATGACAAGAAGTCAACAATGAATCATTTCCCTTGGATTATGTTCAATGAAACAAGATAGACATGGATTCACAAATATATGAACATATGAGATTAAAGGCATGATAAGATTATCCACATGTGAATATGCAAGGAATAAACACAATAAAAGGTATACATAAATATGGTTCAAGCATGAGCAAAGATCAACAATCAATAGGCACAAACATTAACAAAGACCTTTAAATAACAAATGTCCTGACCACATGTCACGACATTGTGCTAATCATGATGTTTGACCAACCTGTCAAGACATTTGGCTCAACATCTTGTTGTGAACTTGTTTTAACAAAGAGTGAAAGAGCACTTACAAAGGGAATGTAATGATCCCTACAGCTCCACTGACCTCCAAGGAATGTGTTGGAGTGCTTAGCTTGCTTTGAAATGATCTAAAACTTCCTAATTGAATCCAAGTACAATGTGAAAAAGTGAGGTTGTGATGGAGGTGTTAGAGGTGTTACAGAAGTGTTATAATGGTTTGGAACACTTCTATGATGCTTATGGAAGGTGTTTGTTGTGTTGGAATGAAGTTTGGTTGAGAGAGATGTGAAATTACAAGTTTTGGTTTTTTGGACAACTTGAAATTTCAAGAAAACAGAGCAATGGCGATTCTGGTATTCTTGGATTTGTGTGTGTGTGTATTTTGCAACTGAACAAGGCCTCTATTTATAGTGCAATTGGTCTGAAATGGTACAATGGATATTGGCTTTGTTTTATGGTTTTTGAAGGAAAACCATAAAAATGGACATAAGGTACAAAAGTGGATTTTTGATTTATAGCTCCTAAGTAACTTTTGCCTCGCATGATCTGCAACATATACCAACTATGTCTAGTGTTTAGATCAGCTACATGACTTCAAAAACAAGTCAACATGATTAAAGCATAATCTCATGTAATGACCATAATTACTTCAAGTTAGCAATTTGGATTGAGCTTTTCCATGGTGAATTGATATTATTTTCTGCAAAATTTAGTATCATTGGAAGGATTTTGTGTCAAGGAACAAGTTTCAAATATGCAACTTGTTCAGAAAATGATTTAAAATGGCCAAAAACACCATCTAAAGCGTGCAAAAAATTTGGTTCAAAATTCAGCAAAATCTGTCTTGAACAAACAGCTCTATCATGGCTTCTTGCAAAAATCATAACTCCATGCTCAAGCAAAAGAAATTCACGTTCTTGGTATCATTGTAAAGAGGACATGAAATACTACAACTTTGATGTTGAACATTTGACTTGAATCATCTTGGATCATGGAGAAAACTGACCACTAAAATTGGAACTTTCACTTAGAAAAATTCTGGATGTTTTGACATTTTTGGCAATTAAGAAATCCAAACTTTGACACTTCATAACTTCCAATCCTTATAAGCTTTTAATCCAATATTTTCACCAAATTGAAGTATGAAATGTCATCTTTAAATACATCCCTTGGTCCTGAAGATTGGTGGCTTGAATTGATCACAAAGTGTCCATAAAGTCATGCACTTGGTAAGGTAAAAAACTTAGAAAAAATTCTAAGTGTTTTGGATTTTAAAACAACTTAAAACTCCAACTTTGAACATCAATAACTTCCACTTCAAGAAATATTTTGGCTTGTAATTTTCATCAACTTGTAGTATCAAATGCCATCTTTCAAAGAAGTCCTCAAGTGTTTTCAATGGATGCTTGTGGAAGAAGTTACAACTTTGGAAAGTAGGTCACTTAATCATGCATTTTAACTTAGAAAAATTTCAAGTTTTCTTCAATTTGGACAATTTTGCATCTTTGAATGATTTCTTGATTATAACTTGATCAAATGCAATCATCCATCATATTTTCTTTAATAATGACTTGTGAAGCTCAAAGTTGACCAAAATTCAAACTTTGACTTTGAGCACTAATTGACTTTGTATCAGATGAATCCAAATTTGAAGTCTTCAAAGGATCAAACTTCTTGGGCAATTTAAATCATGTGAATGGACTTCAAATATGTATTTGAGGCCTTTTAATCATGTCTTGAAGTATGGGATCATGCTCAGATGAAAAAGTCAACTGCAAGCCACCTTTGGTCAAAACCCTAATTGGTGCATCAGATGAACTTGAGGCTTGATGAACTTAAAATGATGTAACCTTGCACTTGATTGTTGATGAAGGGAGCCTCTTGATCACATTGAATTAATTATGATCTTGAGACATTGATGAACACATAAATCTTTGATGGGCCATTTGCTTGATCTTCTTGATGCAAAAACCCTAGCTTGTGGACATAGCAAACAAAGCAAGTATTTTTTTTTTGTATTTTCAATAGGGTTAGTGATGCATAAAACACGCACACATGAAATGTTTGATGCTATGTAAATGATGCAAATGGAGGTATGATCTTAGGGTCAAAAATTAGGGTATGACAGATGCCCCTATTTAAGTTTCTTCTTTCTAGAGATTGGAGAGACTTAAATACAGAAAAATGCACAATTTTTTTCCCTAAGATAATGTAAAGATGCTTATGATATGATATGAATGCAAGACTCTGAGTTCTGTGGGGGATGATACCACAGGGGACAGACCAACAAGATAGAATTCCACTTGGGAAAAAAGGGGGTAAAAAATTATGGGGAATAAGTAATAACTGAGGATATACGAGATATTATGGAAATCCGTCAAGGTGACAAAGAGTATCCAAAAATACTTGGAAAGAGAAGGACAAATCATGGAACAGAGATAAAGATATCTGAGAAGGCATCAGATGTAAAGTGATAAAAATGGGAATCCAAGAATGCATTGGATGATAACAGAAACAATATATCCAAGAATGGCCTTGAATGAAATCAAAATTCCTAAGAATGGCATTGGATGAAACGACACCGGACATCCAATAATGGATTTGAATGAAAGGTATAATCATAATATATGAGAATGGCATCAAATGTAAAGAAACTAGACATCCAAGAATGACATTGAATGGAAGGTATAATCACAATATCTGAGAATGGCATCAGATGAATGTGAACAAGGTAAGGATCCAAGAATGGCATCGGATGAAAAGACACTAGACATCCAATAATGGTTTTGAATGAAAGGTAAACAAAATATGAGAATGGCATCAGAATCAAAGGAATATCTAGAAATACATCAGATAGGTTCTGGAAAGACATCAGAGCAAAAGACTCAATCTGGAAAAACATCAGAGAGACAGACATATGTGACACCCAATAATGGCATTGGATGAAAGGAAACATAATACCCAGGAATGACAATGGATGTAAAGGACATTATACATTCAATAATGGCTTTGAATGAAAGGTATAATCACAATATCTGAGAATGACATCAGATGAATGTGAACAAAATTATACCCAAGAAGGCATTGGATGTAAAGGAATCAAAATATCCAAGAAAGCATTGGATGAAAGTGAACAATATGATACCCAAGAAAGCATTGGATGTAAGGAATCACAATATCCAAGAAAGCATTGGATGAAAGTGAACAATATGATACCCAAGAAAGCATTGGATGTAAGGAATCACAATATCCAAGAAAGCATTGGATGAAAGTGAACAATATGATACCCAAGAAGGCATTGGATGTAAGAAATCATAATATCCAAGAAAGCATTGAATGTAAGTGAACAATATGATACCCAAGAAAGCATTGGATGGGAAATAGAGACATCCAGGATTAGCATTAGACGCAAAAGAGGAACAGACAAACATATATTTGCTTTGGTAGGTGCCAAGTAATTTGGACTTTGACCACAAGGTAAGACGTGGATGGCAACACGACCTATAGTGAATGCAAATGAGAATGAAACACTCTTGTTGTTGTGCATATGTATATGAATTTGTCATGAAATATGATCAAATTCAAATGCCGATGTAAATAACATGGCTCGACTCTTTTGGGGAGAGGACAAGACTGGAAGACTGATTCCTCAACACGGAGATCACTGTTATTCTGCTCGGGGACTAAAGATGCTACTACTGATCACATCTCTGCCACACTGGTAAATTGTATCAAGTTGGTCCTTTGAGGAAGGATGAAGAGCTACTTGGGGATTCTTCAAGTAAATTGCCCCAGATTAGCTGACTGTTCTAGGTGAATTGATCATTGCTTCAGCTTGATTAAGGTCGGGAATGACTGCTTCACTGAGCATTTGGAAGGCTTACCCCAGCATGAGTCTTGAAAAGGTCTTATGGGTAAACCAATTCTGAGAAGGACTTGCACAAAACCACAAATCTTGAACTAATTCTTCAATAGGATTTGAAAGGAACTTGCCCCGGATAGAATCACCGACCAAGTTTATCAACTGTTTAAAAATTCCTTCAGAGGAAGCCAGTTTGCAAACAAAAGTATTCATACAAACATGGTAAATACAAAGTTCATGCAACTTTTGTAATCAAAATCATTTTTGGAAAGATGCAAAGTATATGAGTCACTGGTCAAAACACAGCAGTTCAAGACATTTAAAAGTGAAAGGTAAAGCAAAGGTGTAATCACTACTACAAAACGCTAAAACAACAACGCCAGGCTTACAATGCATCCTTTTATGCCGTTGTAATAGGTTAAAAATTTCTCGCCCATGTAAAAGCTGATTCATTTAATGACGGTTGAGTGAAACCACCGTAGTAATAAATAAAATGTATCTAGCTTCGATTCCCTGCAACTACATTTTTTTCATTTTTTAGAGTATATTTAGCGTGTGACAATTAAGTCCATTATTTTAAAAATAAATTGTAAATTATTTTACAACGGTTAAGATAAACAACCATAGTAATAAATGAAATGTAACAAGCTTCGATTCCCTGCAACACATTTTTTCCTTTTTTAGGATACATTTAGCGTGTGTCACTTAAGATTCCACGAAGGTTTGTTTTTCCAACCGAGATTAAAAGGTTTACTGATAAATTAAAACAAAACTTATTATGTATTTCTTTCATAAGACGCCCTAATCGAACAAGTGAGCCAGAGACGCCCTAACCTTTACCCTCTTCATATCCATTCATTTGGAGCTCAAATATTGCTCAAATAAGGTACTCTTCAACATCTTCATTCCTTTTTTCTTAGTTTATGCTCAAATATTGACCGTCTTCATCATTCATTTGCTTCTTCAGCTTCGAAGTAAGGTTCTCTTCAACATCTTCATTCCTTTTTTCTTGGTTTATGCTCAAATATTGACCGTCTTCATCATTCATTTGCTTCTTCAGCTTCGAAGTAAGGTTCTCTTCAACATCTTCATTCCTTTTTTCTTGGTTTATGCTCAAATATTGACCGTCTTCATCATTCATTTTCTTCTTCAGCTTCGAAGTAAGGTTCTCTTCAACATCTTCATTCCTTTTTTTCTTGGTTTATGCTCAAATATTGACCGTCTTCATCATTCATTTGCTTCTTTAGCTTCGAAGTAAGGTTCTCTTCAACATCTTCATTCCTTTTTTCTTTGTTCATATTGTATATGCTCAAGTCAGAATGAGATGTTTCATATGCTTTACATTTAGTATGAGAGTACATCTTCATTGATTTTTTCTTTGTTCATATTGTATATGCATATGCTTGAGTTTTTGGATTAGATTTTGGTGTGTCATTCACATTATTATACATGTATAAATTTCAGAAGTTGTAATGGATCGTAGTTGCATGAAAGCCATTAGATTAGATCCGGTTTATGAGAACGGAGTTTGTGAATTCCTTGAATACGCTGATAAACATCTTCCCGGCAATGATGGTATCTTTTATTGTCCTTGTGTTGTTTGCGCTAATATCAAAAAGGGTATAAAGAAAGAAATACACAATCACCTTTGTTGTGATGGTATATGTCAAAATTATATAATATGGACGTGGCATGGTGAGGTGCATAATAAGGAAAGTCGGGCGTCACAAAGTCAAAGAGTAGAGGAAGATGAATATATGGAAGATCACCTAGAGGACATGTTCCGTGATATTGGGGAATCTTCGTTTATGAATGCTCATATTTATGATAATTTATGTCATGATAAAGACACCCCTTTATATAAGGGATGCACAGAGTTCACGCGATTGTCGGCACTATTAAAGTAGTTTAATCTGAAGGCAAAAAATGGATGGTCGGATAAAAGTTTCACGGAATTATTTGAATTGCTACAGTAAATGTTACCAGAAGATAACAAATTGTCGGATCGTTCCTATGAGGCCAAGAAGATATTGTGTCCACTGGGTCTGGAGTATATCAAGATACATGCTTGCCCTAATGATTGCATATTATACCGGAAAGAGTATGAAGACTTGTTTCAATGTCCGAAATGTGGTGTGTCGCGTTACAAGCTGAAGGCTAGCAATGGTGATGACAATGATCACTATGACAATGTTAGTAGGAAGCATCCTCCTACTAAAGTGTTATGGTACTTGCCAATACTTTCACGATTAAAGAGACTTTTTGCTAATTCGAATGATGCAAAGAATCTTAGATGGCATGCAGATGAAAAGATTCATGATGGAAACATTCGCCATGTAGTTAATTCTTTGCAATGGAAAAAAATTGATTCGTTGTTTCCGGATTTTGGAGTCGAGCTAAGAAATCTTAGGCTTGGGCTTGCCACCGATGGAATGAACCCCTTTGGTAATATGAGCACTAATCATACTTCATGGCCTGTTCTTCTCACTATTTATAACCTATCTCCTTGGTTGTGCATGAAGCGCAAGTATATACTGTTAAGTATGATGATTTCTGGACCACGACAACCTGGTAATGACATAGATGTTTATCTTAGTCCATTAATTGATGGTTTACGACTCTTGTGGGATGAAGGCGTTGAAGTTAATGATGCATATTCTGGGGAAAAGTTTAATATGTGTGCAATGTTATTTTGCACAATTAATGACTTTCCGACTTATGGTAACTTGGCGGGATACAGTGTCAAAGGACATAAAGTGTGTCCTATATGTGAAGATGATACTTGTTATCACCAACTTGAGTTTGGAAAAAAGACCGTTTACCTTGGGCATCGAAAATTTCTAAAACCGGGTCATCCTTATCGTAGATTGTGAAAGACTTTTAATGGAGAGCAAGAGTTTGGTGAGGCTCCTAAACCTTTAACCGGGGATGAAGTTTATCAACGACAGGAATACATTAATGTTGTCCTTGGGAAGAGAGAAAAAGAAAAAGGTGGGAAGAGAGGAAAAGAAAAAGGGGCAGTTGCGAAAAATATATGGAAAAAGAGGTCCATCTTCTTTGATCTTCCATATTGGTCAAGTCTTGATGTTAGACATTGTCTTGATGTGATGCACATGGAGAAAATGTGTGTGATAGTGTGATTGGCACACTTCTAAACATTTCGGGCAAGACTAAAGATAGTAAGACTTCCCGTCTTGATATGGAGAAGATAGGTATACGAAAACAGTTGGCTCCAATAGACAAAGGAAAAAGAACTTATCTGCCTCCAGCATGTCACACTCTATCTAAAAAGGAAAAGAAGATGTTCTGCGAGTGTTTGCAAGGTATTAAAGTTTCGCAAGGTTACTCATCAAACATCAAGAAACTTGTATCAATGAAAGATCTCAAGTTAATTAGTTTAAAATCTCATGATTGTCATGTATTGATGCAACAACTTCTACCAATGGCTATCCGTGGGATCCTTCCAAAAAATGTGAGAGTAACTATAACGAGACTGTGTTTATTCTTCAATGCCATATGTAATAAAGTTCTTGATTTCAAAAAATTGGATGAATTAGAAGATGAGGCTGCCATAATCTTGTGTCAATTGGAGATGTATTTTCCGCCATCATTTTTTGACATTATGGTTCACTTACTTGTTCATCTCGTAAGAGAAATCAGAATTTGTGGTCCATTTTATTTAAGGTGGATGTATCCAATAGAGCGATATATGAAGATCTTTAAAGGACATACGAAGAATCATCACCGACCGGAAGCTTCGATTGTTGAAAGGTACATCACAGAAGAAGCTGTTGAGTTTTGTACAAACTATTTGTCGGATGCAGATTCTATAGGAATTCCAAAGTCTCGTCATGCTGACACAGACGGAAGAGGTATTCAAGGTCTAAATGTTTGGTCAATGGCTCAGGATGTAGTTATTCAATCACATTTCTATATATTGAATAATATAGATGGGGTTCAACCTTTCATAGATACTCACAAAAGACTTATGAAGAAAAAATATCTCCGAATGAATGACAAGTTGTTGTTGATAGAGCATAATAATAGATTCATGGATTGGTTTAATAAAAGTGTATCTAATGATCCTAGTGCATCCGAGATACTTAGATGGTTGTTGTACGGGCCAAAATTTTGTGTCATTACCTGGAGTGCATACGACATTGGTCATTATACCTTTTATACAAAATCAAAAGATGATCGTAGTACAATGCAAAATAGTGGGGTTATGGTTGAAGCCGAATCGATGTATTTCTCTAGTTTGAAAGATAAGAATCCGGTATTGGCAACTACCGCGTTTTATGGTGTCATTGATGAGATTTGGGAGATTGATTATGTTATTTTCAAAGTGGCTTTATTTAAATTCAAGTGGGTTCCCGATAATAGTAATGGTGTAGACATTGATGACTTAGGATTCACTTGGGTCGACCTTGGCAAGGCATCTTTTAATACAGAACCATTCATCATGGCTTCTCAAGCAAAAAAAGTTTTCTATGTTTCCGATCCATCGGACAAATCGGGGAAATGGTCAATCATTCTCCAAGGAAAATACATTCCTCTTAGTGATGAAAGTCTTGATATTCCGTTCACACCTTCTTACACAACACAAGTTCCTACCTCATATGATGAAGTTGATGGAGATGCCGTGCATGCTATACGACTCGATCATGAAGAAGGCATATGGGAAAATTAACAAGTACATAATTTATTAATTATTCATAATATATTAATTGTATGTTATAGTTTAGAAGTATTTTTACTAACAAGTATAATTATTTGAAATCATAGGTACACCAGGCCAGGAGACAAGACACCAGGCCAGGAGACAAGGCACCAAGAGACAAGATACCAATACACCAAGTTACAATTATGTGAAGTTATGTAATGTGTGTAAACTGTAATATGGTATATGTGATATTTTATTTATGTAGGTTGTTTGTTCTGATAAACTGTAATCTGGTATATGTGATATTATGAATATGATACGATTAATATTATTATGAAAACTGTATCACAAAATGTGAATTGTATTTTTCTGCTGTGCTGAGATATGGAGAACAATAATACAGGTAAAAAAATGGGATTAATTATAAAAGCAGGATGATATTTGTTAATTTTGCAGAAACTTTAATGACGGTTATATTTCCTAACCATTATAATATCTGGCGCGCTGTCCAGCAAAAAATAAATATCAAAACTGTGCTGCTGGGAATCGAACCGAGGACAATTATATTTATTACAACGGTGTAATGTAAAACCGTTGTGATAGTTATCGCGCTTTCCTGTTTATTACAACGCATACAAGGCAGTCGTTGTAAGTATCATATATACAACAACAATCTACATAACAACGCCCTCGCCCGCGTCTTTATATGTCATTCCAACCATTGTTAAATGGGTTTTTCGTAGTAGTGAATGCCAAAATAATTGATTTGCAAAATTATTTTCGGAGTCAGTTTACGCAACCTTGTTGTAGTATGCTTTCAAAATAACCTTGCTTCAGTTAGGTCTTTCGAGGGTTGTGTAGCGCGGTTTTTGTGGTTTCGAATCACTATCGCTTTGGTACTACAGTTCGATTTATTTTTTATCCTATTGAAGCTGATGAAGGAAGGGAAATAGATGTCTCTAATTAACCCTGGTTGCATACTGAGGTTAAACAGTCAAAACTGTTGGTTTACAGATGCGGCTTTAGTTCGTGGGTCTCTCTCTTCTTATTTTGTTCAGAATTAATTACCGGGACTGTTCATGGGGAATTTGTTGGGATACTGTGCTAGATTGGCTGGAGGTAGGGGACTTTGGGGTTTTTTATTAGTGTGCTCACTAAGATTCTTTTTCAATCTTATGCCTACGTATTCCCGGGATAGGGAAATCAGAGCGATCGTAGTTCCTCCTATTCTATGGGAGGAAATAGTGTTTTGGTGTCTTGTTCAAAGCCCAAGACATGAAGCTAAAGGTGGTTTATATCTTGTTCAAAGTCCAAGATGTGAAGCTGAAGGGGCCTGTTTGTCACAATTGTTGCGTGACTGATTATAAAGGAGAAATACTTTAACTGGGATATGCGAATCCAGCAATGCCATAATTTCCTTTATAGGGGATTTTTAACCTGAAGGATAAGACTTTAACTCAGTGTAGAGTAATGTCATCTTTCCTTAGGAATTTCTTATGCTAAAAGAGAGACAGTGGCGTGGATGTAAATAATCCAGAGGCTTGCCGCTTACAGCAATTAGATGGGGGAAAAGGAGTTGTTGATGTTTGTATGCTGTGACCAAAGCATGATTTGATGCTAAAAGGTTGATTGAATCAAATGAGGATTTCTTTATACAAAGCCTAAGAGGAGGCTATTGACCCAACAAAGAGATGCTTTTGTGTCTCGTACGAAGCCCGAGATAGAGGCTAAAAAGGTTGACTCAACAAGAGAGTGCTTTTATGTGTGTCTTGTACGAAGCCCAAGACGGAGGCTAGAGGTGTTTGACTCAACAAGAGAGTCTTTTATACTCACCAAGAGAGTGATTTGTATCTCGTACGAAGCCCGAGATGAAGGCTAAAAGAGGATTAACTCAACAAGAGAGTCTTTTTATACTCAACAAGAGAGTGTTTTTGTATCTCGTACAAAGCCCGAGATGAAGGCTAAAAAATGTATGACTCAACAAGAGAGTCTTTTATACTCAACAAGAGAGTGATTCTGTATCTCGTACGAAGCCCGAGATGGAGGCTGAAAAGATTAGCTCCGCTGGGGAGAATCATTGTACAAAGCCCAAGAGGAGGCTAGGGTTACTGTTTCAGTTGAGTGACAGGTCCAGTATGTTGGTTAAAAGAGAAAATCAGTTCTTATATGGGTAATGTTGTACTCATGGATTTGATCTGAGGACCGGGATTATTTCTTGTTCTTTAAGGAAACGGGGAATCCGAAGGGTATTGAGACTGCCCAAGTCTACGGTGTTTTTTCCTATTTTTGAAAGGAACTTTAGAATGTCTTCGAGACTCAAGGAGATTAGACTGTCCAAGTCTAGAGTTTTATCTTTTGTACTATGCTTATGAGAGATCAAGAGACAGTACGTTCGCGGTAGAAAGATCTAGACTCTTTGAAAAATTGTTCTATTAAGATGACTAATTTCTGTTCCTATACCTTTAAGAGGTCGTCAGGACAATTTGTACGAAGCCCAAGAGGAGGCGAGAAAAACTTTTAAGAAGCCGAAGGGACAATTTGTACGAAGCCCAAGAGGAGGCTATCTTCCCGGAGGAAGAATCATTATACGAAGCCTAAGAGGAGGCTGTGAAAACTTCTAAGAAGCCGACAGGTCCTTGTACAACGCCCAAGAGGAGGCGGGGATGCTTTTAGGAAGCCTGTGGGTCCTTGCACTAAGCCCAAGAGGAGGCTGATGAACAGTTCCAGAAGGGGTTTCACTTGGAACATTGGCCTTCTGTATATGAACTGTTCAAGGGGGAGATTTCTTAGATCTAGTTATCTAAAATTGTTGTAAAAGAAAATTCTCATGATTTAGGTTATGTTGAAATATCCGGGAGAACGTCGGATGTAAGGAGACAAGGTTTTGTCTAGTTCTAGACGTAGTTGCCGGGGAAACTCTAAATATCTATACTAGTATTACACAGTCGATATGAGTTTATGAAAGAAGACTTACAGTGAAACAGCCCCACAATATAGTTATATACATATGAATGCGGTAAATGAAAGCGGGTAAACACTTACTCGGTTGTAGAGCTTCCATGCTGTTTGGTTAGTTGTTCAACAAAGAAAGCTTTTATAACAATATTATAATCAAAATCAAAGGAGAAAGTGCTTTTGAAAATATTGTTGGGGCTTACAGCTCAAGGAGAGGCCCAAGGTTTTATCAGTGATCGCACTGTCGTTTTGTACAGGGACTTATACAAGTGACTGAGGCCCAAGAAAGGTTTTCTATACAAAGGGATGGGTCTTACACTCTTTCAAGAGGCCCAAAATGATTGAAAGTGAACAAAGATGGGTCTTATAGCTCAAGGAAAAGCCCAGGGTTTATTTTGAAAAGGGCAATGATCGCGCCGAGGTTTTAAAAACACCGTAGGTCTTATACAATGACTGAGGCCCAAAAGTTTTTGGTTTCAAAAGGGGATTGGGTCTTACACTCTATTAGAGGCCCAAAAATGATTTTGAATGGGTCTTATAGCTCGAGGAAAGGCCCAGATGGTTTGTTTTAAACGAGCGATGATCGCGCCGAACTTTTGAAATACAACGGGACTTATACAACATTTGAGGCCGAAAAGGTTTGTATTTATAAAGGATTGGGTCTTACACTCTATTAGAGGCCCAAAGTGTTTTTAAAAGGTTTGATGAGGGTTGAATTAATCAAAGCCCTAATTTGTTTCCAAAATATATTTTAATTGAATAAAAAATCCAAGGCTTAAATAATGTGTTCGTCCCTGAATCTTTTTTTTTCGGTTTTAGTCCCTATATCTTACTTTTTGTTGGTGTTTTGTCCCTAAAGCCAAAATCTGCAGGAAAATCCGAAGGTTTCTTGCGGATTTTGATGAAAATCAAAATCTGCAGGAAAATCCGCAGAAAAATTCGCAGGAAACCTCTGTAGGGACTAAACACCAACAAAAAGTAAGATATAGGGACTAAAACTGAAAAAAAAAAGATTCAGGGACGAAAACCAAAAAGTCGCCAACTTACAGGGACGAAAATACTATTTAAGCCAAAATTCAATTAAAATGATCAAAATTGTTTAACATGTGGAAAACAAATTGTGAGCTTGGATTATTGTTTCAAAAATCAAGTTTTGACCTACAAAATGATTAGAAGTCATTAAAATTTGCAAAATCAAGAAGGAAAAAATATTTTAAATGTCAAAAACAATTAAAATATTAATTCTTTGCAAAAATATCAATTATATGAAATAAATAATATTTTTGGGATTTTTTGGTAAAATAAAATATTTTAACATTTTTGTGAATTATTAAAAAAAAGTCAACTCAAAATCATTAAAACTCAGAGAGAAATTAATTTTTGAATCAATTAAATAAAATCACAAAAATTCAAATATTAAAATATTTGAAAAAGGGCGCCAAGAACATCTTGGCCTTGCCCGCGTGCTATGTTTTTCCCATATTTGCATTTTCTATCCAATCTCACTGAATACTTGATTATATCATGCAATCTACATATCAATTTGTTCGTTTTCACCTCACGATCATGTTTATGGTCTTTAATTTCATTTATTTTAAGGATGGAATAAGAAATCAAAGAGAAACCTCAAGAACCCTAAATTCAGCATGAAGGTTCAGAAATTCCATACACGATTCATACAAAGCAATTGATTGGGGGTAAACACTCTATGCATGATTATGAACATATGGCCAAATTATTGTGCAGCAAAAATTGCATGGATCATAGAGTTAGAAGAGCTCATGCTTAACACTTGCAGCTGGTGATTGTGTTTTGGGTTAGAGGTGTTATAGCTAGGTTCCAATGATCTGGATAGCTTCCCTAGGTGCCATGGAGTGTGTCTGGATGCTTGGAATGGATTGAAATGGTCTGGAACTTGAGATGGCACCCCAACTGCAAATCTGTCAAAGGCTTGAGCAATTGGCTAGTGATTTTGTGATTTTGGTGTTCCAGATGTTATGTGAGTGTTTGGATAACTTCTATATGATGTTTATGAGGTGTGTGTGTGATTGGTTGGGTTGGAATTGCTCTCAAACTCAAAACCCGATAGTGACTTGCTTTGGAAGGCAATTTTGGAGTGAAGAAGGTGATTTTGAGGAAAGCATCTGTTTGATGGCTTTGGTGTACTCAAACTGATCACAAATGAGCTCTATTTATAGTAGAGCAAGTTTGTTTTGCAAGGAATAGTGAATGGCAAATGCTGCATAGGTTTGGTCAATGTTGAGCAATGAGAATCCAAGTCTCCTCTAGCCATTGACTAGAGGTTAGGGCACAGGCTGCTGGTTCCCTTGGTCTTGGATAAGTCTTGACTGAATTCAGTTGGCAATGGCTCAGTCCATGCCACCTTGGTGTATGCATTGAATGCTCCAATCCAAAATTGGAGTCTTGCCCCTCTTTTAGGAAATTCTAGGTTTGGCATGCTATTTTTGGTTCCAAAGACTTGGGAGGCTTGGGATCAGAGTTGGTTCCTCCTTGGTCCCCCCTTGAGGTGTTCAGATGGATAAAGTTGCATGGAATTGCACAAATTTGGCAAATCCAGCAAAACTCCAAAATCTGTCTTGCCTTGACAGTTTTCAGCAAGGCATGTTGCCATTGTCATATCTCATGGCTCAAGTGGAATTTGATGGAGTTCTTGGCCATTTTGGAAAGCCCTTATATGATACAACAACTGTTTGATCATAGTTGGTTTTGATACTTTTTGGATCCAAGTGAAAAATGCCCCTACATTTGGAAAAAAGTGAAGGCAGATTCTGACTTAGTGAAAATTTCACTAAGTGTTGGGAAAAAGTGACATTTTCACTTTTCTTGATTTTGATCATTCCATAACTTGAAATCCATGGGGAATTGGAATGAGTGGTAGTTGAAGTTTTTGTAGAGGGTAATGAGAGCTACAAATCCAGCTTTGGATGGGAAAAAATGGCCTTGTGGTTTAGTAGTTATGATCCTCCAAAGTTGGTACCCTAGCCACTTTGTTCCATAACTTAGAAAATTTTCTAAGTTTTTTTATGGTTACCCCTTTTAAAAGTTATCCCACTTTTCTTGATTTTTCTTGATGAATGATGATTCCAATCACACATTAACATCATTTTAGGGTTAAAAAACCATAATTGTGAAAAATCTCAAAAAGTCAAAGTTTGACTTTTGGGCACAGTTGACTTTTTATCAGATGAATTCCAAACTGTGCGATCCTCTATGAAATCAAGTCCTTGACCTAAATCAAACTTGATGGATTGATTCCATAGGTGTTATAGGGTGTATTGGATCATGTCCTAGGGTTTGGGAGCATGTCCTGGTCAAAAGTCAAAGATACAGTTGACTTTTTCCGCGAAACCCTAACTGTGGTTCTGATGAAATTGAAACGTGTTGCTCAAGCTTCTTGGATCAATCCATTGTTGCAAATGGATCAATGTGATGTATTTGAGACCCTCAAATCCCCTCTTGAGGTCTTGGCTCATGTTTTGTCCCAAAAGTCAACTCAGGGGTGAATTAGGTCAAGAAACACTAATTCCTGATTTTTAGTGAATGCATCCCCTAAAGCCAAATTGACTTGATGATTGGGTTCATGATGTCCCTTGGAGAATCATAGATTATGCTTTGAAGCATTGGCTCATGTCTAGAGGAAAATTTCCATCTGGAGGCCCTGGTCGACCAAAACCCTAATTTGGTGACACTAGCGATCTTGAGGCTTAATCCACTTGGAATGTTGCAACCTTGTGCTTGATTCTTGATGTGGAAGTCCTCTTGATCCTTTATGGATGTTTGAGATGTTAGACAAATTGAAGATCATGTCATTTCTTGATTGACCCTTTGTCTAAGGGCTCTGAGAGGGCTTGAAACCCTAAATTTGATTGTAGTGGATGCTCACCCATCTTTGGGGAGACTAATGGTTCATCCATATTATGATGATGATTTGCACAATGATGGGAAATCTTAGTGGTCAAAATTTGGGGTATGACAGATGCCCCTATTTAATCTTCTTGGACCCAAAGGTGTGAATGGCGAAGGTATTCGGGCATTTGGGGTGCAAGAGGATTAAATATCGGAATACCCAAAATTTTGATGGTGGTATTAAATGGCAGTTCGCGCATCCTTCCTCTTTTGCTAAGCAATGATGCTTAGTAAAGGTAAACTTCCCCTCGATCTTGGTTTCCTACCAAGGAACTGGTCTCAGTTTCTGATTTAAACTTCCCCTCGATCCTGGTTTCCCACCAAGGAACTGGTCTCAATTTCTGAAATAAACTTCCCCTCGATCCTGGTTTTCTACCAAGGAATTGGTCTCAGTTTCCGATATAAACCTCCCCTCGATCCTGGTTTCCTACCAAGGATCTGGTCTTGGTTTCTTTTGTCAATAAACTTTATTGACAAGGGACGCTATTTGTAGCGGTTCTCCTCAAACTTCTCGCCGAATTTTCCTTTGGAGATGCCATTTGATGGAAAAAGTTTTGATGTCAAACTTGTTGGGGAACCCATCTATCTGAATTGTAGAGGGTACAAACTTCTCTGTTGGAGATGCCATTTGTTGACTCTATTTGGGGAAAACGAGTCTCTTGAGAGACTGTTTCTTGCTTGGGGTATTTCATCATACTTTTCTCGGAGATCTTCTTGGAGAAATGCCATATGACGTGATCCAATTTTGAGGTGCCGATGACTTTGTTGACATTGACATTCTGGAGAGAAGGACCAATGTGTTGCTGAAAGTCTTTAGTTGAGAGGCTTTCTCTAGGGATTTACCTTAATCCAGGAAAGCGAAGACATCATCTTCAATGGCGAAGAATGATGTTGGCTGAAGGTTCTCTAGTTTTTCAGAGGTTCAAGTTATCAAAGTGGTCAAGGGCCGACTTCATCCCAGAAATAAACTGGAGGAAAGAGGTAGTGCAGACGCAACATTTCCTGACGAGGAAAGAACTGATAACTCGATTGAGAGGATTGTTATCACTAGGGGATAAGACTGACGAGAGTGATAGTGATGCAATATGATTATGCATGTGAATCAATAATGCATGGTGTATGTATGTATATGCTGACAAAATTGACGCGACATACAGACTAGTAGATGAACACGACTGGATACTCGGCCACAGTGGGGGATGAAAAGTATCACTGGTTCACGATAGCAATTCTTCCTTTCTTAGGAGAGATAGTCCCTGTCGGGAGCTATGTTGGTCGGGCTTAGGAGATAAGAACTCTGTCGGGGGTATCATATGGGAAAGTCGCATCTGATACATCTGACCCTTCATTCAGGCGCACTGGCTTAGAAGGAGTACTTTGATTCTGCACTTTGAAGCTCGATTACTTTTGGCGAAGCGATCGATGTTCTTTCGATGTTCAACAGTGAAAAGGAATTGCCATCTTTATTTTAAAAGCAGAAAAAGTTTGACAAGTAAATTCATTTTTGTTTTATTTCAAGAATCTTTAATCATATTAAAACGTCGTTCTGTAAAGCTAAAACAAATAAGAAGTGCAAACAAAAGCACAAGGGCTCAAATTTTATTGATAGGATGGAAATCAGCCAAACGCGTGATTCCATAGAGTATTTACAAAGTTAGAAAATGATAATTTAAGGGAAAAGGGCTACATCAAAACATAACGACCACTATCCTTCTACCAACTTTGAATTCGGGACATCCTGAGCTTCTGTCGAAGATGACCTTGACTGGAGTTTTCTGATGGATGGCATAACTGCTGCTGAGGGACTTGCCCTTTTGTTGGACATAGTTACTTGCCATTATCCCTAATTTTTTCCTGGATTGTACTTTGAGGTTTCCAATCCACCGGGATGATTTTTGATCATGTCTCTAATTTTTGCCTGGACCGCCCTTTCGGGTTTTCAATCCACCGAGACGTTTTTTTTTATTTAGGCGAAGTATTTCTTGACTACGTCAACATTTGTGGGGTAAGAAAATTCCTCTCCGTCCATAGTTGCGAGTCTCAAGGCGCCGCCTGAGAAATCTTTCTTGACCACATAGGGGCCGTCATAATTCGGGGTCCATTTGTCCCGGGAATCAGTGAGAAATGATTGTATCTTTTTTAGCACAAGGTCTCCTTTCCTGGAGACGTGAGTTCGAACCTTTTTGTCGAACGCCTTCTTCATCCTTTACTGATACAACTGACCATGGCATAGTGCTGTGATTCGCTTTTCTTCGATCAGGTTCAGTTCGTCGTGTTGACTTTGACACCATTCAGCTTCTGTAAGCTTAGCTTCCATCAATACCCGGATTGATGGGATCTCTACTTCGATGGGGAGCACTGCCTCCATGCCATATACTAGAGAGAAAGGGGTTGCCCCTGTTGAAGTGCGTACATATGTACGATAACCGTGAAGAGCAAAGGGTAGCATCTCGTGCCAATCTTTGTAGGTTACGACCATTTTTCGAACAATCTTCTTGATGTTCTTGTTAGCCGCTTCTACCGTGCCGTTCATCTTGGGTCGGTAGGGAGATGAGTTATGGTGTTCGATCTTGAACTCTGTGCATAACTCTTTCATCATCTTGTTGTTCAAGTTAGATCTATTATCCCTAATGATCTGGCTTAGAACACCATAACGGCAGATGATATTGTTTTTGATAAATCAGACTACCACTTGTCGGGTTACATTAGCGTACGATGCTGCTTTGACCCACTTGGTGAAGTAATCAATGGCTACCAGGATGAACTGATGTCCATTCGAAGCTTTAGGTTCAATCATGCCAATCATGTCGATTCCCCAAATG
The DNA here is from genome assembly GCA_022829125.1 of Lathyrus tuberosus. Taxonomy (NCBI): domain Eukaryota; kingdom Viridiplantae; phylum Streptophyta; class Magnoliopsida; order Fabales; family Fabaceae; genus Lathyrus; species Lathyrus tuberosus. The sequence continues at coordinate 519,082 of JALAZF010000089.1, read as the reverse complement.
GAAAAAGGCCATGGGGCAGAAAGAACTTTGAGATGTGTAGGCGGTACATGGATTTTGTCTGAGTATATCTGACACTTGTGACATCTCCTTATGTACTTGTAACAATCAGATTCCATTGTCAACCAATAGTACCCTGCTCTTAGAATTTTTCTCGCCATTGTATGTCCATTGGCATGAGTGCCAAAGGACCCTTTGTGAATTTCCTTTATCAGCATGTCTGCTTCTGGTCTGTCGACGCATCAGAGCAAGACCATGTCAAAGTTTCTCTTATAGAGTGTATCACCGCTCAGGAAGAAACTGCCAGCCAGCCTTATGAGGGTTTTTCTATCTTTCCTGGATGCCCCAGGTGGGTACTCTTGTTTCTGAAGGAAGCATTTGATATCGTGATACCAAAGTTTGTCGTCTATGACTGCTTCAATCGTGAAGATGTAAGCGGGACGTTCAAGGCACATTATGTCAATCTTAGGTAAGTCGTTCCATTGACCTACACTAATCATGGAAGAGAGGGTGGCTAAGGCATCATCCATGTGATTCTCCTCACGAGGGATATGATGAAACTCGACTCTGTTGAAGAAGGGTAACAACCTTCTTGCGTAATCTTTGTAAGGAATCAATCCTGATTGGTATGTGTTCCATTCTCCTTTGATCTGATTGACGACCAAAGCGGAGTCACCATATACATCCAAGTTCTTGATCCTCAAATCAATCGCTTCCTCGAGACCCATAATACAAGCTTCGTATTCGGCCTCGTTATTTGTACACTTGAACGTAAGTCTGGAGTTGAAAGGAATATGGGTACCCTGAGGTGTTATGATGATTGCCCCAATTTCGTTTCCGTAATGATTAACAGCTCCTTCGAAAATTAGTCCCCATTGGGAACCTGGTTCTGGCCCTTCACTAAGTAGCGGTTCATCGTAGTCTTTCATTTTTAGATACATGACATCTTCGTCTGGGAAGTCAAACCCGATTGATTCTTGGTCGTCAATTGGTTGATGAGCCAAATGATCGGCTAAAACACTTCCTTTAACGGCTTTCTGAGCGTGGTACTCTATGTCATATTCTGATAGCAACATCTGCCAACGGGCAATCCTCCCCGTGAGAGCAGGCTTTTCAATTACATACTTGATTGGATCCATTTCAGAGACCAACCAAGTAGTGTGACGAATCATGTACTGGCGAAGACGTTTGGCTGCCCAAGCCAAAGCGCAGCAAGTTTTCTCAAGCATAGTGTACCGAGTCTCGTAGTCGGTGAATTTCTTGCTCAAATAGTAGATGGCAGACTCTTTCCTTTTGGTTTCGTCTTGTTGGCCAAGTACACAACCCATGGAGTCCTCTAGGACTGTTAAATAGATGATCAGCGGTCTTCCTTCCACTAGAGGTGATAGAATCGGCGGATTCGGCAGGTATTCCTTAATACTATCGAAAGTGGTTTGATAGTCTTCTGTCCAAACGCAGTCCTGGTTCTTTTTGAGTAATCTGAAAATCGGCGCACATGTCGCGGTCATGAGGAATATGAATCTGGAAATATAGTTCAAACGTCCCAGGAATCCCCTGACTTTTTCTTCAGTCTTTGGAGAAGCATTTCTTGAATGGCCTTGAACTTGTCAGGATCAACCTCAATTCCTTTCTGGATGACGATGAACCCTAAAAGTTTCCCAGAACGGACACCGAAGGTGCACTTGTTGGGATTCAAGCGGAGTTTGTACTTTCTCAATCACTCGAATAGTTTTGACAGGTGGGTCACATGCTCCTCTTCTGTTTTTGATTTAGCAATCATGGCATCGACATATACCTCACTTTCCTGGTGTATCATGTCATGAAACAGAGTAGTCATGGCCCTTTGATAGGTTTCCCCGACGTTCTTCAAACCGAATGGCATTACCTTGTAACAGAAGGTACCCCAGGGTGTAATGAACGAAGTTTTCTCCATGTCTTTCGGCGCCATTTTGATCTGGTTATAGCCCGAGAATCCATTCATGAAGGAGAAAACTTTGAACTTTGCTGTACTGTCTACCAGCATGTCAATGTATGGTAAGGGAAAGTCGTCCTTTGGACTTGCCTTGTTCATATCTCTGTAATCCACACACATTCTCACCTTTCCGTCCTTCTTCGGAACTGGTACGATGTTGGCTAACCATTGAGGATATTCTGACGTAGCGAGGAAACCCGCGTCAATCTGTTTTTGTACCTCCTCTTTGATTTTGATGGCCATGTCTGGGTGAGTCCGTCTCAACCTCTGTTTCACTGGCGGACATTCCGATCTTAACAGTAGATGGTGTTCCATGATGCTGGTATCCAACCTTGGCATATCCTGATAGGACCAAGCGAATACATCAGGAAACTCTTTGAGAAGTTTCGTCAAACTCTTTTTGACAGTTGGACTGAGCAGTGCTCCAATCTTGACTTTTTTTCTCTCTTCTTCTGAACCCAAGTTGACCGTTTTTAATGGCTCTTTGTGAGGCTCAATGGACCTTTCCTCTTGTTGGAGTAATCGGGAGATCTCTTCTGGAATTTCGTCATCATTTTCTTCTTTAGCCTCAAATACCGGGAACTCAAAGTTGGGAGAAGGCATTGGTTCGTATGTTTCAACGGGGTTTAAAATAAGCAATCTGCATGACGTGATGATTTGTGTTTAAAAGAGATAGAGAGAATGCAAGAGTGTGTGCAGTGTATTTCTTTTACTGCTTGTTTTTATTATTGAGTTGTTTTTTAGGATTACCATTTTCTGAAAAATGAAAAGAGAAAACAACAATTAATGCGGAAATTACAGAACGGCGTTATTTTATTAATGAACAAGTCGATTCTTGAAACTACAGCCCTATAAAACAAAACTCTGTTGCTTTGGGCGAAGCGAAGAGGAATATTTACAGAAAGTGAGCCCTATCAAAACATCCGTTTCACCTGGGCAGGGTGAAAGGTTAAAGTAAAGATGGCAATTACTTAGACTTATGAACAATCTTTGGAACATCGACAGCGACCCATTGGCAGTGAACTCCTCGGTGAATCACAAAGTCTGGTACCTTCCTTGATTTGTCTTCAGAAATGATGTTGATTTCTGCCGGAGCAGAATCATTGGAATCTGTCTCCCAGGCAGAATTGTCGTAGGAGGATTCCTCAGTTGTCTTTTGCATAGTATTTGTACTCTCAGCTGTATCTCCCCATCCAGTTGGCTGGATGTCTTCGAGCCTGATACGAGAGCTTCCAGGAGTGGTGTACTTGACCTTGAAGTCGTATGTTCCACTCGGTTGTCCCAAGGTGTCCCACACTTCTTTGGAACTGGAGGAGTCATCTCTCTCGATGACGTTGACCTCAGGAAAAGCGTAGTTGATGAACTCTAATCCGGCGAACATTGCAAATTCATCGTCGCGCTGGGTATTTTCAGGATAACCTGGGTGTTGATCCCATGACATGGTGGGGACGCAGGTATTCTTTTCAATGATGCTCAACTGATTTTCATTGTTCGGCTGACTTTCTTGTCCCAAGTCTCCTGGGTACGGTTGCCAAATAGGAAGACCATCCATTGAGCCATAATAGTCGTGGTCAAAGTTGTCCTTCATCAGAGTATCCTCCTCTAATGAGTTTGGTGGAGCACGACATCCTTCCGGATCACAATCTCCAAATAACATTTCGACATCTGACCTTGGTATAAATCTTGGACTCTGTGCGGGATAGCAAAAAGGAGTATGTTTTTTGCCCTGAGACGTATAACCGTCCTCGTTAAGATAGGACTTCCATTCCTCATCTGTATCGGAGGAATCTCCCTCGTTGATAGTATGCACTTCTTGAGTCACTGGTTGAAGGAAGCCTCCACTGTGGAAGAAGTTCTGAATGGGATGAAGACTTTCATCGTTAGCAGCTGTTTGGGTGCAGGTTACAGAAAAACCAAGACCCTTCTTTGTTTTATTATCAGTAGGAATGACAAGTTGTCCCCACCCTTTTGCATTGTTATTCTCGATCACTTCGAGAGCATCTCTGTATGAGGAAATCGAGGTTCCTTTCTCTGATTTATTCTCATTGCTCACCGAAAGTGCTTGGAACTGAGTTCCAACAACCTCCTCGGGTTCTACACAAGTAGATAATGACAAGTTGCTCACGAGCAAGACTTGCTCTCCACAAACCGTGACAAGTTGGCCATTCTGGACGAACTTTAGCTTTTGGTGGAGGGTCGCAGTGACCGCCCCAGCCTGATGTATCCAAGGTCTTCCTAATAAATAACTGTATGTTGCCCAGATGTACATGACCTGGAAAGTGACTTGGAAAGTGTGAGGACCAATAGTTATGGGAAGGACGACTTCGCCGATAACTGTTTTTATGGATCCGTCAAATGCTTTGACGACGTCCTCGCTGGTTCTCATCGGAGGTCCTTTGAATGATAATTGCATCAAAGTGGACTTCGGCATAACATTCAGGGCTGACCCTGTGTCTACCAGTACGTTGGCTAAAGCATCGTCCTGGCAGTTGACTATAATGTTGAGCGCCATGTTATGGCGGTGACCTTCTTCGGGTAATTCCTCATCACTAAATCCCAAGTTATTGTAGGAAGTGATGTTAGAGACAATGCTATCGAACTGTCTGATTGTTACATCCTGTTCTACAAAGGCTTGCTCTAAGACTTTCTGTAGAGCCTCCCTGTGTGCTTCTGAACTGAGTAAAAGTGATAATACCGAGATCTTTGAAGGAGTTTGTAACAGATGATCGACAATGTTGTATTCACTCCTTTGGATGAGCTTTAGCATCTCATCATCGTTTTTCGAAAGGTCGGGATTACTGGATTGACCGAATGGTGGATCGGGAACTTCTGTCTGAGGTTTCTTTTCTTTGCTGGGTTCTCCAACTCCTCTGTTGAAGATTCTACTACTCCGTGTTACTCGACTGATGTCTGCAATATTCACGACGAAGGGTAACAGAATTTCCTTTCCATTCTCAATTGTTGTTGCACCGTATTTGTAAGGGATAGCCGTAGTTGATTCATACGGTAGCGGTCCCGGTAGATAGATGACTATGGGAGCCTTCTGATTTTTCTGACCATCGTAAGTAATTTCGATCCGTTCCCGGCTGGGAACTCTCGATTCGTCAAGTAGAGGGATAATGGTACAAACATTCCTAGCCCTCTGATGATCAGAGATTACGACAACGTCCTCGATTTGATCAACGAAGTAGTTGACTGATCCAGAACTTGACCATGGTTAAATCTCTTTACGGTCCAACTAACTTTGAAGGGCTGCTCGCACGAGGTAGCATCCTTGATTATCCACTGAGCAAACTCCACACCGCTCATAGTTGTGTAGTGGTACATGGCCACGTCCGCTTTGAATACAATGTAACCTTACTAGGTTTGTTTCCATCGACCGAACATCCTGACTTTGATATCTAGTAGGATTCCCGTTAGTGATGCTAATTTGCTGGGTGTCTTCATCCATATAGATTGGAAGCCATCAGTGGTTCAATAAGTACTGAAGTGTTTCCTGGACAAGGGCACAGCCCTAATCGTCTTCGCAACCCGCTTTACAGCCCTGATAATCAAGTGATACCAGGAACCCGAGCCGGACCTGTTTAGCATGTAACTCCACCAGGTTGGTATTCATCAAGCGAATATCAAAGATTTGAATCATGTTGATTTGATAATGATTCCTATCATGGTAGTCTTGAATCCATCCAAGATCCATCTGACGCTGGGGGGCCTCTTGTACAAAAGAGCATCCCTGTTTGTTTACCGAGCAAGTCAGATAGGAATTGTAATCGTGATGTGGCAGATTATGATACTGGCTTTGCCTTGAGTGCATTGCCACCAGGTTGACATTCATCGCACGGATATCGTGGTTTTGAATGATGTTGGAATTCGTATAAACCATGTTAACTCCACGAACTCGGTGCTCTTGGATCCACCCGAGATCCATCTGTTCCTGTAGAGCTGATTGCACCACAGAACATCCTTGATTTCTTTTAGAGCAGATATCACACTGGTGATAATTATGAGGTGGCACATGGCCATATCCACTCTGTCTACAATGCATCTTGATCAAGTTGTCCCTTAACAAGAGTACATCATGAATTTGATAGATGTTGTTAGACTCTTCCTCTATCAAATTGACTGTAGCCTTCTCGTGTTGAGGCAGCGGGTTTATGCGAACATTAGGATTCGTATCCTTGAAAGATAAGACCCCGCTCCTAACAAGGTTTTGCACGTCGGATTTGAAACTGAGACAGCTTTCTATGTTATGCCCTGGTCCTCCTTGATGGTAAGGGCAAGTCTGATCCACCTTAAACCAAAAAGGCGGATTTTCCGGTACTGTAAGAGGAGACTTAGTCTGGACATGCCCCTTGGCTAACAGTAATGGAAATAGTTCTGCGTACGATACAGATATAGGATCAAATCGTGGTGGCCGCGTTGTACGGTTGTTGTTGTATTGAGGACGAGCCTGCTGAAGAGGTTGTTGTGTCCTTTGCTGAAATTGTTGCGACTGCGGTTGGCTTTGAGCAACCTGAGGTTGATACGTAGAAACAGGCGCGGGGTTGATAGCAGGAGTTATAGCTGCTATTGGTTGGTACCGTCGCCTTTGCTTTTCGAGGGAGATATTCCAAATATCTTGCTCCTTTTTCTTAGGGAGAGCACCACCGTATTTTTTAGTACCGCTTGTCGACCTAGTGTCTTTGACTAGACGTCCTTCTCGAACGGCTTCCTCGAGACGCACTCCCATACTGACCATTTCGTTGAAGTCGCTGGGCACACTGGCAACCATTCTGTCATAGTAAAATGAGCTCAAGGTCTTTAAGAAAATCTTTGTCATCTCTTTTTCCTCAAGAGGTGGACAAATTTGAGCGGCAATTTCACGCCATCTCTGAGCGTATTCCTTAAAGGTTTCCTTGTCTTTTTGCGACATTGATCTGAGTTGATCTCTGTCTGGTGCCATGTCCAAATTGTATTTATATTGTTGGACAAAGGCAGTGCCAAGATCTCTGAAAGTGCTAATCATAGTGCGGTTTAAACCCATGTACCATTTTAATGCGACACCGGTTAAACTATCTTAAAAGTAGTGAATCAGTAGATCCTGGTTCTTTGTCTGAGCTGACATTTGCCGAGTGTACATCACCAGATGACTCTGAGGGAAAGAATTACCCTTGTATTTTTCAAAGTCGGACACCTGGAATTTGTGCGGGAGATCACATTGGGGACCAAACAAAGGTCTGCGGCGTCTTTTCCAAATAAATCCTGACCGCGAATAGCTTGCAGTTCCTTCTGCATTTCTAGGAACTGCTCCTGGAATTCATCCATTCTATCGAACATACTTTCCTTTCTACCAGAAGGTATCTGTGGAATCTATCCTTCCGGGACAGTGTGCACCACAGGGGGTGGTACCGTTACTACGCAAGTGAATCTTGGCATTTCCCGAAGTTTGTAACCTTCAGGCCCAGCAGCTTCTGCTATAATTCCCTGATCTTCAGTGATCGGCGGAACATATCCTTCCGGGATATAGTTAACAGGCATGCCCCAGGGACGATCTTTCGGCATCTGATACCTAGGATCATACTTCTCCACTATGGGCGTTGAGGTGATCTCTGAGATCACAGTTCTTTGTAGCTGAGCTTCTGCCATGGCTTGCATGTCGTTACGAAGGTTTCTCATATCCTCTCTCAGAGCGTCGATCTCTTCTTTCAACTCTCTGTTCTCTTCCTCGAGATCATCCATCTTTTTCTGACGATTGGCCCGAGTATTGTACGAATGAGACAGTTTGACTCTAGAATCGAGACACAAACGTGAGATTCGTAGGTAAGAAGAATACGTGACGTGAGAATGATGAATGCAATGATTATATTAATTGTTTTTTTTGTTTAATCAAAATAAACTTCGACAATTAGATTGCAAATATCAAACAGTGGGGACATCCCCATTTTATTGAATTCAAAGGATTGCGGATATGGAAATATAGTAAATTACAAGGTGCAGAAAGAGAAACCTAAGCTAATGGGTCCCGAGCCCTCTCTGAGGAGAACTCGGGTGATGATTTTGGTACTTTCCTTTTCTTGGACCGGGGCTCTTGGGCCGTTGTCGGGTTGTCATTCCTTTGCCAAGTGAAAGGAGCGAGCAAATTCCTTTGGTCATCCTGATTTTCTACAGCATGTTGCTCCAAAATCTTAATTAGAGCATCCTTATCCTTCAGCAGTTGCTGTATTTTGGTACACTCTACATTGAGAATGCGGTACTTGTTCTTCCAAGACCTCCTTTCCTGTTGAACTTTATTGAAAGTAACCTGAAGTTTTTCCATTTCAGTCATGAAGTACATGACAGATTCCCTTGACGGAAAAACTCCGTGACCAGGATAAGGCATCTTTAGCTTGCGAGCTCTAGTTTGTACCCAGTGGAGATAAGGTTCCACCGAGACACAGTCCGGTTTTCCTAGAGACTCCCGTCCTTTCTTATGAACATGTTTCCAGGCGTGCACTATTTCCATCTTTAGTGCCCTGTCATTTTCTCCTTCTTTGAAGAAAAGACCTTCCAGATGACCATTACGCGGGACATGCCTCATCGGGTATCCAAATTGACGACGAACTAAAATTGGATGGTAATTGATTCCTCCCTTAGTTCCTATGAGGGGTATGTTAGGGAAGTTTGCACAACGATCAATGATCCTGATCCCGTCATAGATTCGATTGTACCAATCGATGTCAGAGTTGGTAAGAGACATGATTTTCTACTACCAACGTAAGGCACTCTTATGATCCCAAAATGCGGCAGACTTAGGCAAATGGGAGATAAACCATTTATATAGCAGGGGTATACAACACGTGATCATTCCTCTACTGTATAAATTCCTTAAGTGTACAGAATGATACGCATCTGCGAGTAAGGTCGGTACAGGGTTTCCAATTAGGAAAGTCTTAAGGGCGTTGATATCGACGAAGTTATCAATGTTGGGAAACAAAAATAACCCGTAGGTGAACAAAACAAAGATGCTTTCAAAAGCAATCACGTTCCCTATACTAGCAAAGTACAGAGCCTTCTTTACCAGAAACTTGGCTGGTAAACCTGGGATTCCTCCCTTGGTGGTCAGGTGAGTCTTGACTTCCGACTCATCCAAATAAATTGCTCTTGCAATGATTTGATCCTTTGGAATTTCTTCCAGTCCAGAAAAGGGAGCTTGATCAGTAATGGGTAGATCAATCAGATGAGAATACTCCTCCAGTGTTGGTACGAGCTGGTAATCCGGGAATGTGAAACAGTGATAGACCGGATTGTAAAACTGAACGAGTGCCTCTAGGATTCCCTCAATTACATGGACCCTTAACAGAGGTAGCAGACCTTCGTACTTGGCTCTGAAAGCGTCAGGGTTAGTGATCATCCTTGCTAATCCTCTCAAATCCTCTAGTTTTAGAACCTTGAAGGTATACTTGTGAGTTTTTCGTCTACCGAAATCCATGAGCACAATCCTTTTCTCTCTGACATTTGCAATCATTGTCTTAGTTTAATTTGAAAAAGAGAGACTAGAAGAGAAATTTTTTTTTTGTTTAATGTTTTTTAAAATGAATGCATAAATGCAGCACACAAAAACATAGAAAAAACATGGGGTCAAAGGGTCGGTGTCATGAAGTCAAGGCTCTACCCATCCCAAAGGTTTATACTAGTGATTTTTGTACCTGTCTCTCAAAATCATTGATTCTTGTCGAGATAACATCAGTGGGCCGGGAACCGTGCTAGGTGATGTATTTCGAAGAATCTCAGAAGAGGGTAGTATCATGTGACAACTATTTCCGATAGCTTCCGCACTACTGAAAGAGGTTTTTCCTAGGTGTATACTCAATCTTTCCACATGCGGCATCACACGCATTCCCATTAGCAGAAAAATAAACACAGATATCAATTAGGAAAATCAGTATATATATTTGTCCTAATGTCCTAGACTTTTTAAGAGCTATGAATCCTATGATCCTAACAGAAAATGGCTCCCCGGCGAAGGCGCCATTCTGTGGTACCTTCCCAACTTAAAGGTTTTTGACCTAAGATCCTAGTGAGGGCCGATCCTAGCAATAATGACATTCCCGGATGGAACTGTCATTCGGTGATACCTTGTGAACCCAAGGACTCGTCCCAAGAGAAGGTTTCAACCAGAGAGATAAGAGAGACAAGATTCCTTTGTTTGGCCCCACGGTGGGCGCCATTTATTCTTTGAAATTGTCTAAACTTAAGTTTCCTCCTAAGAGATGCGAGAAGAACAAGTCTCTCCCACTGTGGTCGCCATTTTTCTGTAGAAAATGGGGAGGACAAGATCTTACCATGGCACCTCCCACTGTGGTCGCCATTTTTCTAGTGGCGCGGTTTTTGTGGTTTCGAATCACTATCGCTTTGGTACTACAATTCGATTCATTTTTTATCCTATTGAAGCTGATGAAGGAAGGGAAATAGATGTCTCCAATTAACCCTGCTTGCATACTGAGGTTAAACAGTCAAAACTATTGGTTTACAGATGCGGCTTTAGTTCGTGGGTCTCTCTCTACTTATTTTGTTCAGAACGAATTACTGGGATTGTTCATGGGGAATTTGTTAGGATACTGTGCTAGATTGGCTGGAGGTAGGGGACTTTGGGGTTTATTGATTAGTGTGCTCGCTAAGATTCTTTTTCAATCTTATGCCTACGTATTCCCAGGATAGGGAAATCAGAGCGATCGTAGTTCCTCCTATTCTATGGGAGAAAATAGTGTTTTGGTGTCTTGTTCAAAGCCCAAGACATGAAGCTAAAGGTGGTTTATATCTTGTTCAAAGCCTAAGATGTGAAGCTGAAGGGTGTTGACTTTAGAGAGAATTTGTCATCTCTAAAGGGGTCTGTTTGTCACAATTGTTGCGTGACTGATTATAAAGGAGAAGTACTTTAACTGGGATATGTGAATCCAGGAATGCCATAATTTCCTTTATAGAGGATTTTTAACTGGAAGGATAAGACTTTAACTCAGTGTAGAGTAATGCCATCTTTCCTTAGGAATTTCTCATGCTAAAAGAGGGGCAGTGGCGTGGATGTAAATAAACCAGAGGCTTGCCGCTTACAGCAATTAGATGGGGGGAAAAGGAGTTGTTGATGTTTGTATGCTGTGACCAAAGCATGATTTGATGCTAAAAGTTTGATTGAATCAAAAGAGGATTTCTTTATACAAAGCCTAAGAGGAGGCTATTGACCCAACAAGAGGATGCTTTTATGTCTCGTACGAAGCCCTAGATAGAGGCTAAAAGGGTTGACTTAACAAGAGAGTGCTTTTATATGAGTCTTGTACGAAGCCCAAGACGGAGGCTAGAGGTGTTTGACTCAACAAGTGGGTCTTTTATACTCACCAAGAGAGTGATTTGTATCTCGTACGAAGCCCGAGATGAAGGCAAAAAGAGGATTGACTCAACAAGAGAGTCTTTTTATACTCAAAAAGAGAGTGTTTTTGTATCTCATACAAAGCCCGAGATGAAGGCTAAAAAATGTATGACTCAACAAGAGAGTCTTTTATACTCAACAAGCGAGTGATTTTGTATCTCGTACGAAGCCCGAGATGGAGGCTGAAAAGATTAGCTCCGCTGGGGAGAATCATTGTACAAAGCCCAAGAGGAGGCTAGGGTTACTATTTCAGTTGAGTGACAGGTCCAGTATGTTGGTTAAAAGGGAAAATCAGTTCTTATATGGGTAATGTTGTACTCATGGATTTGATCTGAGGATCGGGATTATTTCCTGTTCGTTAAGGAAACGGGTCCGAAGGGTATTGAGACTGCCCAAGTCTACGGTGTTTTTTCCTATTTTTGAAAGGAACTTGAGAATGTCTTCGAGACTCAAGGAGATTAGACTGTCCAAGTCTAGAGTTTTATCTTTTGTACTATGCTTAAGAGAGATCAAGAGACAGTACGTTCACGTTAGAAAGATCTAGACTCTTTGAAAAACTATTCTATTAAGATGACTAATTTCTTTTCCTATACCTTTAAGAGGTCGTCAGGATAATTTGTACGAAGCCCAAGAGGAGGCGAGAAAAACTTTTAAGAAGCCGAAGGGACAATTTGTACGAAGCCCAAGAGGAGGCTATCTTCCCAGAGGAAGAATCATTATACGAAGCCTAAGAAGAGGCTGTGAAAACTTCTAAGAAGCCGACGGGTCCTCGCACAATGCCCAAGAGGAGGCGGGGATGCTTTTAGGAAGCCTGTGGGTTCTTGCACTAAGCCCATGAGGAGGCTGATGAACAGTTCCAGAAAGGGTTTCACTTGGAACATTGGCCTTCTGTATATGAACTGTTCAAGGGGGAGATTTCTTAGATCTAGTTATCTAAAATTGTTGTAAAAGAAAATTCTCATGGTTTAGGTTATGTTGAAATATCTGGGAGAACGTCGGATGTAAGGAGATGAGGTTTTGTCTAGTTCTAGACGTAGTTGCCGGGGAAACTCTAAATATCTATACTACTATTACACAGTCGATATGAGTTTATGAAAGAAGACTTACAGTGAAACAGCCCCACAATACAGTTATATACATATGAAAGCGGTAAATAAAAGCGGGTAAAAACATACTCGGTTGTAGAGCTTCCATGCTGTTTAGTTAGTTGCTCAACAAAGAAAGCTTTGATAACAATATTATATTCAAAATCAAAGGAGAAAGTGCTTTTGAAAAGATTGTTGGGGCTTACAGCTCAAGGAGAGGCCCAAGGTTTTATCAGTGATCGCACTGTCATTTTGTACAGGGACTTATACAATTGACTGAGGCCCAAGAAAGGTTTTCTGTACAAGGGGATGGGTCTTACACTCTCTTAAGAGGCCCAAAATGATTGTAAGTGAACAAATATGGGTCTTATAGCTCAAGGAGAAGCCCAGGGTTTATTTTGAAAAGGGCGACCATCGCGCTGAGGTTTTGAAAACACCGTGGGTCTTATACAACGACTGAGGCCCAAAAGTTTTTGGTTTCAAAAGGGGATTGGGTCTTACACTCTATTAGAGGCCCAAAAATGATTTTGAATGAGTCTTATAGCTAGAGGAGAGGCCCAGATGGTTTGTTTTAAATGGGCGATGATCGCGCCGAACTTTTGAAATACAACGGGACTTATACAACATTTGAGGCCCAAAAGGTTTGTATTTATAAAGGATTGGGTCTTACACTCTATTAGAGGCCCAAAGTGTTTTTAAAAGGTTTGATGAGGGTTGAATTAATCAAAACCCTAATTTGTTTCCAAAATGTATTTTAATTGAATAAAAAATTCAATTAAAATGATCAAAATTGTTTAACATGTGGAAAACAAATTGTGAGCTTGGATTAATGTTTCAAAAATCAAGTTTTGACCTACAAAATGATTAGAAGTCATTAAAATTTGCAAAATCAAGAAGGAAAAAATATTTTAAATGTCAAAAACAATTAAAATATTAATTCTTTGCAAAAATATCAATTATATGAAATAAATAATATTTTTGGGATTTTTTGGTAAAATAAAATATTTTAACATTTTTGTGAATTATTAAAAAAAAGTCACCTCAAAATCATTAAAACTCAGAGAGAAAATAATTTTTGAATCAATTAAATAAAATCACAAAAATTCAAATATTAAAATATTTGAAAAAGGGCGCCAAGAACATCTTGGCCTTGTCCGCGTGCTCTGTTTTTCCCAGATTTGTGTTTTCTATCCAATCTCACTGAATACTTGATTATATCATGCAATCTACATATCAATTTGCTTGTTTTCACCTCATGATCATGTCTATGGTCTTTAATTTCATTTATTTTAAGCATGGAATAAGAAATCAAAGAGAAACCTCAAGAACCCTAAATTCTGCACGAAGGTTCAGAAATTCCATACACGATTCATACAAAGCAATTGATTGGGGGTAAACACTCTATGCATGATTATGAACATATGGCCAAATTATTGTGCAACAAAAATTGCATGGATCATAGAGTTAGAAGATCTCATGCTTACCACTTGCAGCTGGTGATCATGTTTTGGGTTAGAGGTGTTACAGCTAGGTTCCAATGATCTGGATAGCTTCCCTAGGTGCCATGGAGTGTGTCTGGATGCTTGGAATGGATTGAAATGGTCTGGAACTTGAGATGGCACCCCAACTGCAAATCTGTCAAAGGCTTGAGCAATTGGCTAGTGATTTTGTGATTTTGGTGTTCCAGATGTTATGTGAGTGTTTGGATCACTTCTATATGATGTTTATGAGGTGTCTGTGTGTATGATTGGTTTGGTTGGAATTGCTCTCAAACTCAAAACCCGATAGTGACTTGCTTTGGAAGGCAATTTTGGAGTGAAGAAGGTGATTTTGAGGAAAGCATCTGTTTGATGGCTTTGGTGTACTCAAACTGATCACAAATGAGCTCTATTTATAATAGAGCAAGTTTGTTTTGCAAGGAATAGTGAATGGCAACTGCTGCATAGGTTTAGCCAATGTTGAGCAATGAGAATCCAAGTCTCCTCTAGCCATTGACTAGAGGTTAGGGCACAAGCTGCTGGTTCCCTTGGTCTTGGATAAGTCTTGAATGAATTCAGTTGGCAATGGCTCAGTCCATGCCACCTTGGTGTATGCATTGAATGCTCCAATCCAAAATTGGAGTCTTGTCCCTCTTTTAGGCAATTCTAGGTTTGGCATGCTATTTTTTGTTCCAAAGACTTGGGAGGCTTGGGATCAGAGTTGGTTCCTCCTTGGTCCCCCCTTGAGGTGTTCAGATAGATAGAGTTGCTTGGAATTGCAAAAATTTGGTAAATCGAGCAAAACTCCAAAATCTGCCTTGCCTTGACAGTTTTCAGCAAGGCATGTTGCCATTGTCATATCTCATGGCTCAAGTGGAATTTGATGGAGTTCTTGGCCATTTTAGAAAGCCCTTATATGATACAACAACTGTTTGATCATAGTTGGTTTTGATACTTTTTGGATCCAAGTGAAAAATGCCCCTACATTTGGAAAAAAGTGAAGGCAGATTCTGACTTAGTGAAAATTTCACTGTGTTGGAAAAAAGTGACATTTTCACTTTTCTTGATTTTGATCATTCCATAACTTGAAATCCATGGGGAATTGGAATGAGTGGTAGTTGAAGTTTTTGTAGAGGGTAATGAGAGCTACAAATCCAGCTTTGGATGGGAAAAAATGGCCTTGTGGTTTAGGAGTTATGATCCTCCAAAGTTGGTACCCTAGCCACTTTGTTCCATAACTTAGAAAATTTTCTAAGTTTTTTTATGGTTACCCCTTTTACAAGTTATCCCACTTTTCTTGATTTTTCTTGATGAATGATGATTCCAATCACACATTAACATCATTTTAGGGTTAAAAAACAATAATTGTGAAAAATCTCAAAAAGTCAAAGTTTGACTTTTGTGCACAGTTGACTTTTTATCAGATGAATTCCGAACTGTGCGATCCTCTATGAAATCAAGTCCTTGACCTAAATCAAACTTGATGGATTGATTCCATAGGTGTTATATGGTGTATTGGATCATGTCTTAGGGTTTGGGAGCATGTCCTGGTCAAAAGTCAAAGATACAGTTGACTTTTTCCGCGAAACCCTAACTGTGGTTCTGATGAAATTGAAACTTGTTGCTCAAGCTTCTTGGATCAATCCATTGTTGAAAATGGATCAATGTGATGTATTTGAGACCCTCAAATCCCCTCTTGAGGTCTTGGCTCATGTTTTGTCCCAAAAGTCAACTCAGGGGTGAATTAGGTCAAGAAACCCTAATTCCTGATTTTTAGTGAATGCATCCCCTAAAGCCAAATTGACTTGATGATTGGGTTCATGATGTCCCTTGGAGCATCATAGATTATGCTTTGAAGCATTGGCTCATGCCCAGAGGAAAATTTCCATCTGGAGGCCCTGGTCGACCAAAACCCTAATTTGGTGACACTAGCGATCTTGAGGCTTAATCCACTTGGAATGTTGCAACCTTGTGCTTGATTATTGATGTGTGAATCCTATTGATCCTTTATGGATGTTTGAGATGTTAGACAAGTTGAAGATCATGTCATTTCTTGATTGATCCTTTGTCTAAGAGCTCTGAGAGGGCTTGAAACCCTAAATTTGATTGTAGTGGATGCTCACCCATCTTTGGGGAGACTAATGGTTCATCCATATTGTGATGATGATTTGCACAATGATGGGAAATCTTAGTGGTCAAAATTTGGGGTATGACAGGTTGTAACGTGGATTGGTTCACGATTTAAGAAACAAAGGATAAGGGCTCAAAGTTTATTTTGCACCCACCCAATCTTCGTGATGATCTTCGGTCCTACGCTCAGTTAACTCAGACTACGCACTTAGGTTCCCAAGAGGTTAGAAATTGCACTGATGATAGTGATGATGATGGTTCAGAAGTCAAGGGACTCGTGAGATGGAAATCACTGCTTCCGTACTAAATTTGGTTATTTTTGGCATTGAGGACTTTTATGATGAAGGATTTAAAGATCTCATATGTGTTATCCCTAGCTTTTTCCTGAACTATTTCTTTTGAAGCTTACAATCAGCGGGATGCCCTAGTTTTGCCTAAGTCTCCTTCATAGGTTTTGACTTAGCAGATTTTTTCTTTTGACTTTTTTCGAAAGAAAGAGAGTGACTTCCTGACTTAATGGTTACGGTGAACCATCATTGGCTTTTAACTTAAAAGACATCTTCGACACGTGTTTGCTGTGTGCGAAGGAAAACTAGTGAATGCAACCTTTATATGAAAGGTGTTTTGCATGAACGCACAACCAATAGAAAATCTGTTAAGCATAGATGAA
Organism: Lathyrus tuberosus; assembly: GCA_022829125.1. Classification (NCBI taxonomy): domain Eukaryota; kingdom Viridiplantae; phylum Streptophyta; class Magnoliopsida; order Fabales; family Fabaceae; genus Lathyrus; species Lathyrus tuberosus. Next base: position 502,371 of record JALAZF010000089.1, on the reverse strand, counting down.
AGAAATTGTTAAATACAAGAAAACCCTTTAACAAAAACTACACGCAAAAGAATACAATAATAATTGTGAATCTATTGAAACCACAACATATCTCTGACAACTTAATAAGATCTTACTAAAATCTTTTGAACTGTCCTATATCTTCCCTAGACTAGGCATAATTCAATCTACACACTTAATCTATAAAGTCACGTCTTCCTTTCATACTCCTATACTCAAAACCCTAAAACTCTAAGCCTCTTTGTCCATCCACTATCATGCCTCCACTAACCTTTCTCGGTAATCCAAATCTTCTTGAACTTATTCCTGAGAAACGATTCTCATTCAGTACTCCTTCACTCTCAAGAGAAACTTCATGTAGTATATCAGATATTTTGTATACTCAACAATGGACTAGGTACTCCATGATGTTAGAAAAGCCTATCTATGTAAACCTGATCAAAGAATTTTGGAAACATGCCGATCTTGATGTTGAAAGAAATTGCATCACTTCCTATGTTTTTGAAATCCCTATTGACATCAACCTATTCTCAGTGATCCTTGCAACTGGATGTGAGGATGCTGGAATTCATGTCAATTTTGACAAACACAATTTCTTTCCTGCAAGAAATTTTGCATCCTTTCACAACCTATCTTCCAGATACATACCCTACAATCCTGAGAATCTCCTACCTACTCCCAAGGTCTGGTACAAACTCATGCTGTCAAACTTTCTTCCCAGAATATATAACAATAATCCAATTCGATTTCATGACCATAAGTTCATTTATTTACTAATGAATGACTTTCAGATAAATCTGCCGCACTCAATCTTCAACTGCCTTTGGAAAACCATCCTTGAGTCTCGAAACCTCACAAAATCCTACATTCCTTATGGAAGAGTATTATCTGAGTTTTTCTTCAGAGATGGAATTATAGACATGATCAAAGAAAGAATTGAAGAAGATGGTCCTGTTGAGTTTCCAGAAAACTGTCTGTTGAAGATAAAATGTGAAGTCTTTAGTGACTAGAGAAACTATGCTTTAAATTTTTTTGTTAAGAAAAACGTATTGTCAAATCTATAATCATTAATTAAAGTCTCTCTTTGAACAATAAAATGTTACATAGATAATAAGCTTTGTTAGAATTTTACAGTTAAAACTTAAGAATATTAATTCATTAAGGATTTTCTGCGATTCGAATTTATTACCATCATTAATGTACCCGACTCATTGACCACTCACCAAAAAGCCGTCATTAATTCTAATATCCTTTCCAATAAATAAACAACTAACTCGTCTCTGTAGCTACACGCGTCTACATCTCTCCATATACCCAAAATTTAAATATCTAGGAAATAACAAATCAAATCCTATCCCCAAAAGCAATCATCACACTTCATCCTAACTCACCCATAAAAGGTAGGATTCCTCTCTCAATTACAAAATTCTAAACTCACTAAGAACAATTATCTCTCAAAGGATTAGACCAACCTTCCTTAGAAACAAAGAAAATCTACACCTTATTCCGGAAAAGAAACTCAACCTTGCCCATCCCGGAAACAATGGTTTAGAAATACTCAGAAGCATGCAAGCTCAGTCTTGGCAAAGCTATTATGCTCTTCTATATGGTCCCATTTATCCAAACCTTGTTAAAGAATTCTGGAAATATGCCAGAATCAGCAATGATGGCAAAACCATCTGGTCAGAAGTTCACTATCAACCCATTGCTATCTCTGTCTCTTCGATAGAAAGAATCATAGAATGTGTCTCTGACGGATTCACGATTGAAGACTTTTAATCTGATCTAAGTATGGTGGATAGATGCAGAATCCTGTTCGATAACTCAGATCCATATGAACCAAACAACCCGGAGAAGCTTCTCCCGTCTCCAAAAACATGGTTCAAATTTTCTTTGACCAACCTTCGTCCTCGTGGAGATGCTAGAAGCACCCTGACACATAGCGACAAAATCTTTATCTTTCTTCTAACACATCATGTTACAATAGATCTCCCTAAAACCATTTTTAACCATATGAGTCATTCCATCAAAATCTCCAGAAACAAAGTGCAAGCTTTCATTCCATATGGAAGAATCATCTCAGAAATTCTTCTAAAAGAAAGGGCCTGGGATTTAATTATCAGGCTTGAACCTCGTACTTCTCATGTCGAAATCAGTTGTGAAACTATGAACAGTGTTGAGGATTCTGATGATTAAGGTGGTGATGTTCATTTAGCAATTGCTATGTTTTGTCTTTAATTCGTTATGTACAATCACCATTGAATTAATGAAAATGTCTTATTTGTCTCTTAGATAATTTAACCAGTATTAGAAATCAAATGGCTAAATTAAAAGAAACTCATTAATTTATCCCATCTAGGAAATCACGTACAAAAGGCTACTTCCCTATTTCTTACTAGAAATTTCTCAGCTGTTCAACTCTCTTGAAATACGCATATAGTCGTTCGACTAATAAACTAGTAAGGAACATCTCAATCCTTCATAACACGGAAATACGCAACTCTAAAAGTTTTTCTCTTATAGGAACCTATTTTTGTCGAGTCCAAATCTGTATCTATACGTTTGTGTTTAAATCCTTATCTAATCTATGTTTGACTACAGTTAGCCTGTTTAATGAGCTTCTTATTGGTTTCACGTCTCTCACAATTGGCCTTCATCCTTCAATTAAATACATACTGAGTATAGACGTGTATCCCTAAAATGAGTTTAAATGCTTTTAAATGTTTAAATGACTCTGTGACTCTATATCTGAATACAAATGACTTCATGCTTAAATTGCTCATATGCCCTGACACTTTTTGATGATGTAAAAAAGGGGGAGAAATATATTGATTATATTGATTGATTTTGATTGAAAGAAGGAAATCTGGAAGAAATTTGAAAGAATGCAGAACTCAAACAAAGTACTCTTATAAAATGAGTTACTACTAACGTTTGTTGTTTGATGTTATCCGAGGAACTCTAAACAAGTTCACTAGGCATTCTAAAGACAGGATAAGAAGAAGAACTACGATCATAGAATAAAAGTTGTCTAAGAAGAATCAGAATCAGGAAGAAAACTCTGAAAGTAGTCAAGGCAAAGTCTACATTTCAAGATGCTCACTCAGAAGATTTGTGCAAATCAGAAGTCAAGAACTGTCTGAAGATCCGGATTAAAGATCCAAGCAAGAAACCATTCTGATGTTTATCAGGAACCATTTGAAATAAAGACGATTTGGTATCAGACTAAATCATCAATTAGAAATCAGATTCAGTACACAAAGATTAGTTTCAGACTCTCAATCAAAGCAAAACTGTGGATTACTGTCAAAGTACCTTCATTGGTATTCTATCAGCACACAAAGGAAATACTCTTCAAAGTAATATCAAAAGAACTCCTTCAGAATCAGAATCAACAAACTCTGGTATAAGAGTTAACACATCATTTTTACATCCGACTAAAACAAGATGTACCGGATTCAGAATCAAGCGTTGATTGATCACAAGTTTTAACCTTCATTTGGTATCTGATCAAAAAATCAAGCTTTGATAATTCAACTGAGTTGTGATAATAACAAGGTCTGAAATAAACCCGTGTTCAAAGTCAAACTCTGAAAATTCATGATCTACACTGGTGATTAAATTTAGAAACTCTGAATTTCGATTCTGAAAGATCCCAATATCTGACTTATGGAAATTAGGGGGAGACTACCCAGAAGATTAAAATGCAAAATCTAAAATCTTCTTATAGCCTGAAACTCAGGGGGAGTGTCTCAAAAGATAGTTTCTGATATACAGCGAAGCTATGCTTATCAGTCAAAGAACTGCTCTAATTCTGTGCTCAATTGAATCTATTGAAAAGTATAAATGCTTCAGACGACTCTGAAGATAACAAGCTCTGATATGACAACAAAGGAAACTGAGTTCTGAAGATCTGAAGATGGAAGTTCTGTTGAACTAGTCCAGATGGTAAAGACTCTTCATTTTCTTAAAGACAAGATAGATAAGTAACTCTTTTCTATTTCTGTTATGGCAACTCAAGTTGTTACTCTGAATATCTTTGGATTATATAAAATCCTAGATAATCTCAGATAAAGCTTTGAGGATAACTCATTCAGGGGGAGCTGTTGTTCCATACTCTGAATTTGTTTGCTTTGGTGATTACCTTGTATAAAATGTTCAATCAAAATACTTGGTTTTGTCATCATCAAAAAGGGGGAGATTGTGAGAGCAAGAATTGTCTCTACAAGTCAATCTATGTTTTGATGATAACAATGAGTATTTGTGAAAGAACCATTTTATGGTCTAACATGTGTTGTGTATAGATCATAAGAACTAAAGACATCAGAACCAACATACACCAGCTAGATGTACTATGATTGAATATATACATATGCGAAGTTACTATGTGTGACTAAAGTCGCGAGAAGCAAGAACGCTTCTTTATCTAGTCATGATCATCCAGATCCAAGGATGCCAAGATTGCTATTGCAATGCTCTTGTGGATGCTCTCTGAAAATGATTAAGATTCTGAAGATAGCGAAGCTTCTGAAGAAGTACACTCAGAAAGAACCGAAGTTCTGAAGACTCCTATGACTTGAAGTTCTGATGGCTGAAGGCGCTGAAGACCAAGTGCAGAAAGAATCTGAAGACTGACGAGTTCTGAAGATCAAGGTTTCAAATAAGAAGTTCTGAAGACTCTGAAGATAGGCTCTGAAGATTCGGAAGACTTAAAACAGAAAAAGGATAACATTCTTAAAGACCAAGTGCTGAAGTTATGAAGACTGATTCCTAATGGACTTCTTCAATCGACGGAAGACTTGAAGCATCAGATATTCTGCTAAGAAGACTCTACTCATGCTTCATCAAATTAACATCAGAAGCCACTGAAGTTTTGAAGTCTAAATATTACCGTTGTGAGTTAAATGTACACACTGCCCAAGAAAAGATGTCCAGTCACTTCTTCCTCTGCAAAAAGAATATGTGTCAGTACAACTCATTATATCACAACGTCTTCTTTCCAAATAGTCAACCGTATTCTCTAACGGCTATATTTCTACTGGCTATTTAATGGAAAGAGTTTTTGCTTCTGATGTGTTGATCACTTGTAGAATTACGAACTGAATGCTCATCTACAAAATTAACCAAGTCATTGTGTGAAGATAGCAACAACGATGAGTTCTCATTGTAACACTTAGAATATTCAAAGCTGTCATTATTTCACTCATGGAAATTGTTGTTGAATCTCCAAAGAACAAATCAACATAACAACAATCAAACAGAAGCTGTTGATGAAGAAGACAACATTGAAGATCAGTCAAGTCATCAACCTACCTTCTCGTCAAAGCTACATTGAAGATCTGAAGCAAGGAGTTGTTGCTCAAAGCTTGCTCAACCAGAAGACGAAGAAGAAGAAGATCTACAAGATGTTTACAATCATAATATCAAATACATCTTTGTAGTTTCTTAGGAAAGCAAGGAGCTGATTGCTCAAAACTTGCTTGAACACGTGTGTGTGTTCCTTGTACTTAAACCTAGGAGAAACTTGCTTATTAAGAAGCACAGTATGTAATCTCCAGTTTTCCAATTCAACTAGATGAATTTAGACTCCTCAAGTGAACGTTATATCCTGATGGGATCCCTGAATGGTTCAGATGTGAGTTGAGACCCTTGAGTAGATCACGTGGTGATCAGATACTTGAGATGATAATGGCTGAGGGTCATTGTGGAAAATCCTGAAATATGGTCAGTAACGTTATATTCATTGTGATGAATCCCTGAACGGCTAGCTGTGAAATCCCAGCAGTGGGTCTGCTCGGTCAATGAATGTTATATCCTGTTGGATCCCTGAACGATTCATTGTGTTGTTAGTCACAGTGCGGTTGTGCAAATGGTTAGTCACCGGCGTGGCCCATGCAAGTGTAATCATGATTTGATTATAGTGGATTAAGTCCTTGTGTTCAAGGCGAAATCACCTAAGGAGGGTGGACTGGATTAGCCCGCGTGGTGAACCAGGATATATCGTGTGTTCTTTACTCTCTTGCTTAGTATCTTTACTTATGTTTCTGTATTGAATATCAGAACCTCACTTTAAGCAAAGTCAGAACCTTGCAGCCTATCTCTGATAAGCTTCCGCACTGCAAGTTCTGAGTACCGTATCTTATGATCAGAACCTAAATGGTTCTCATGCTCCATAGTTAAGAGATCATAATCTCTCAACGAACTCTGAAGGTTCTTGAGCGTCTCTTTAGCAAGATGCGAAAAGTTATAAAAGAGTAAATACAAAATTCAAACCCCCCTTTCTTGTGTCATTCTCGCACCTTCAACCCGCCCCCGATGGAACCAGGTTTGCCCGCACCCGCACCCACCCCCACCCGCAAAAAATGATTTCTTTTAAATAGTAATAAAAATTAATAATTTTATTAAAAACTTGACCATTTTAATGATAAACTTGTTTCTAAAGACGAGGGTTTGAGTGAATGGTGAGAAATGACTAATGAGGATTTTTAATTACTTCTCCAAAAGTGAATAAATGTGTAATAAAATAATTTAATTATGGGAATTAAAGTAAATACCATAAGACTGGGCGGGGCGGGGGTGGGTGCGGGCGGGTAGTAGCATCCCCCCTCCCTCGCACCCGCAATTACAACCCGGGTTTTCCCCGCACACGCACCCAATCAAATCGGGTTTCCCCCATTAATTTTGGGCCAAGTTCGGGCAGGCCCGGGCTTTCTTCCCATGCCTATGTACATGTGGTTTATTTCGCACCTAATACAATCCTAACTCTTCAAAGATAATAAGGAAAAGCTCAGATGGTCTCAGAGGCTTATGTCCCTCATTTATGCATACATGACTTGGTATTATTCAACATATGATACTGGAGTGATTATTAATGGTTGTGGAGAGTTCCCCAGCATACCTCTTCTTAGTACACAGGAAGGAATTAGTTACAACCTTATTCTTGCTAGACGCCAGTTTGGATATTGCTTGAAGGATAAACCTAGTAGTCTTGCATTATCGGGTTTCTTTTTCATGAATGGAGTGGAGAGCTTGGAGTTGAAGAAAAGGATTTTGCATTTTTGGCACAAGGTCGATAGGAAAGATAAGGGTCAGTTAGGAAGGCAACATTGTGTTGTTTCTGGGGGTTACATTCAGTGGGTCTGTGATAGAGCTTGTCAACTCAAGATGCCTTATCCTCTTGAGAAGCCATTATTTCCTATTGTTGTACCATCATCTTCTCTTGTTCTCGTTGATGATGGAGGAAGTCTTCAAGAAGCTTTGGCTAAGATGAAGCAAGAGAAAGAGATATGGGAGAACAAGTTTCATGCTTCCAACTCAGAGAATGAGGAATTGCAGAAACAACTAAAAGAGAAGGATTACTTGATCGAGTTGCTTAAGCGACGTGTTACGAATAGATCTAGGGATCCTGAGGATTTATTTTCCTCTAACACTTCATCATCTGCTTATCTTCCTACTTCTGGAGCGTGGAAGAGCATTGTGGACTGACTAGTGATGGAGAAGGACACCATGAAGGCTCGTTATGAGATAGAGAGATCAAGAGGCTTTGTGAGAAGTATCATCCTATGATTGGGTCATCTTCTGACATGATTCCATATATCTAATTTTTGTTTCTCTTATGTAGTGAGACTCTTTGAGATTGTATTTCAGACGTTGTAATCCTTTGTCCAATATCAATGAAATGAGATTTTCAGAATTTCAAATTTGTGTTATTTCAATAATATTTTCAAATTTGCTTTAAGGTTCCTTGAGATCTTTGTATTTGCATTTTTGCATATCATGCATCATTGTGCATTGTGTTTTGCCTTTTCCAGGTGTCTTATGTTGCCCTTGGTTCTAGTTGTTGCCAAACTGTCGCATCACTACAATACTCGGGCTAATCAGAGAAAGAAGATGGATCAGTTGCAACAAGAAAATCGTGAACTTCGTGAAGAGGTAACAACTTTGAAAGATAACATTGAGCGAGTCTCCACAATAACGGAAGTTCTGGTGGCTGCTCAGAATCAGCCACCACCATCGCCTCCTCCTTATCTTGTGCAAAGAACATTGATTTCAGAGATTGTATCAACACCCATTTCTGTGGCACCGGTTAATGCTTCTCAACATCAGACACCTCCTAGTTTCCCTTGGGGCATGCCTCACAATTATGTGCCAGAGGGATATCAACCTCCTGCTTCTGAAGGTCAAAGAATTCCTGATGTTATGACTATGCCACCTCCTGTGGTTAATGATGCTCCTCATACTGAGACTCCAGTTATTCCTGCTGCTGTATATGTACCACCACCTGTGGGTCACAGTGTGCCTTATGCTGAAGAACAAATTTTTCATACTACTCTGAGTGAGAGTTTGGATGTCCTTGATCGTATGGATGATTTTAAAGATCAGTTTGCTGAGATGCAGAAAAAAATTAGGGCCTTGAGAGGGAAATAGTCATTTAGAAAGAACGCTCACGAGTTGTGTCTTGTCCCAAATGTGAAGATTCCTTCAAAGTTTAAGGTTCCGAATTTCAAGAAATATAAAGGGAATACTTGTCCTCAGAGCCATCTGATCATGTATGCTAGAAAAATGTCCACCCATACTGATAATCATCAGCTGCTCATTCACTATTTCCAAGATAGTCTTACCGGTGTTGTATTAAAGTGGTACATGGGACTTGATAGCTCCCAAATCAAGACATTTAATGACCTCAGAGAAGCTTTTATCCTTCAGTATAAGTACAATCTGGATATGGCACCGGACCGTGATCAGCTCCGTACTATGTCGCAGAAGGTGAAGGAAACTTTTAAAGAGTACACACAAAGATGACGCGAGATTGCAGCTCAGATAAGCCTTCCGCTTGAAGAGAAAGAGATGACCAAAATATTCCTGAAGACTTTGGGTCTGTTTTATTATAAAAGATGGTTGCGAGTGCACCTAGTGATTTTACAGAGATGGTTAATATGGGAATGAGATTAGAGGAAGTTGTCCATGAAAGACGTCTGACAAAAGAAGGTAGTTCTGGAAGTGCAAAGAAGCATGGCGCTGGTTTTTCTAAGAAGAAAGAGGACAAGACCAACACCATATATCAAGATAAATCTATAAGATACAAGGGAAGAAATGGTCATGGTAATCACCGTCAGCAGCATGTAGCTTCTGTTACACTTGTCATTAATATTGCTCATACTGTTCAAGATACTCCAAATTATCAGCCTCAACAACACTCTCACCAACAGAATAATCAGCAGAGCCATTTTTAGAAGAAGTTTGACCCAATTTCGTTGACTTACTCTAATTTGCTTCCTGCTTTGATTCGAAAGAATCTTGTTCAAACTCGTACACCACCTGCTATTCCAAAAAATTCACCGTGGTGGTATAAACCTGAGGCTCATTGTGCTTTCCACTAAGGAGGAGCTGGGCATGACACTGAGAATTGTTATCCGTTGAAGATGGAGGTACAAAGGTTGGTCAAGTTGGTATCTTGTCTTTTGCAGACACCAATCCTAATGTGCAATCAAATCCATTGCCTAAGCATGGTAACGCTTCTGTTAATATGGTACATGGGTCTCCTGGTACATACCGTATTTTTTATATTTGCTAGATCCGAAGGTCATTGGTTGAGATGCATGCTACTTTGAGTGAGTACAACCATTATGAACATGATTATGTTGCTTGTTTTATTTGTTCTGCGAACCTCCGTGTGTGTGTAATTGTAAAGAGGGATTTACAAGAGATGATTGATCAGAATCTGATTCAAGTCACTGCAAATAGAAATGAAGTTGAGAATGAGGTAAATGTCATAGTTCCACACTTTAACATCCCAGAGAGAGTTGTAATTTCTTACGATAGTTAAAAGTCTGTTGATACACCTTTGGTCATTCGTTTGCCTGGCCCGGTATCGTATGAATCAGATAAAGTTGTCCTCTACAAATACAATGCTACTATGATAGAGGATGGAAAAGAGGTTCCTATTCCTTCTCTTCCCTCAGTCGTGACTATTACAGATGTAGGTCGTGTGACCAGAAGTGGTCGAGTATTTGCTAATGTACCCACAAAGACAAGTGAAGATGTTGCGGGTAAGCAAGCTTAATTGAAGACTACTGCTGAATCCGATCAATCAAGTGATATAAACCAGAAATCAGATAACGATGAGATGCTGAAATTGATCAAAAAGAGTGAACATAATGTGGTGGATCAACTTTTGCATACACCGTAAAAAATATATGTGCTATATCTATTGATGAGCTCCGAGGCTCATAGAGAATCTCTTCAAAAATTATTGGAGTAAGCTTATGTAGACCATGATGTGTCGGTTAATCAGTTTGATAGCATTTTTGTCAATATCACCGCGTGTAATAATCTGAGCTTCTGTGATGAAGAATTGATTGAACATGGAAAAATCATAATTTGGCTCTCCATATTTCTGTGAATTGCCAGGAGGATGTTATGTCCAATGTGTTGGTTGATGTCGGTTCATCATTGAACGTAATGTCGAAATCCACTTTGTCTAGACTATCATATCAGGGAACTCCTATGAGGTCCAGTGGGGTTGTTGTGAAAGCCTTTGATGAGTCTTCATGCGACGACCTATAGCAGCCATGAGTCGACGCATGCTGAGTGAAATTAATTTCCCAATTTTTTTTGTGCAGTATGGGTTGACCTGTAGCTTTCATGAGTCAACCTATACAATTCAGTTTTTATACAAAACCTTATTTTTTACTTAGGAAATTACTCTAAACTTATAAGAATGATTCTAGGATGATTATGCACTCCTGGTCATGAAAATGCACACCTAGACTAAAAGGATACCATCCAATGTACACAAATACTAAGTGTCCTAGTTTTGACATCAATCAAAACATACTACTAGAAGAGAACTGCACTCACAGTTTGTCATGTGTGTTTATTCTCTGTTATATTTTTCATCTGATGCATGTTGAATGAATTTGCCTCACATTTAATATCTCAGTTAAGTGTGCATTTAATTTTATTCACATAACATTCATCCATCTATTTAACTATTGCATTTCATGCATTTAAGTTTTTTCATTGAAACTATTTTATCTTGCATTAATGTTTTTCATTAATATTCTTTTGAATCAGATCATGAATCAGTACATTAAAGTGTCTAAAAAGTGCATTTACATTCTATTTGCTCGAATTGGATCATGCTTGCTATGAATTGGATTAATTCATTTTTAACTGACTCATGTTGCTTGCATTTGTACACGCATTTTGCTCTTCACTCATCAATCATGTATCACACTTTTTACTGCATTTTTTCAGTTTTACTTTATCTACTTTGGCCTAACATATCACATCACCATTAATCACATGATAAAGATATCACATGCTTTGGTTACGCTTTTTTTCCTACAAAATGTGTGATCAATTTCAACATTTTATAAGATTAGAGATCTCACAAACTTATCCTGTGGGTCACATTTTTTTCTTCTGCATAAGCATCATTTTACTCCCATGTCACACACCTCCATCATATCTTTTTATTTCTTTTAGTCAATCATGTTTTCCCACTTCACACCTTTTCCAACATTTTATTATTTTAATAAAACACATTTTAACTGTCATACCCAAATTTTGACCACTAAGATTTCCCATCATTGTGCAAATCATCATCACAATATGGATGAACGATCATGCCTCATCAATCTCCTCAAAGAGGATTAAGCATTCACTACAATTAAAGATTAGGGTTTTGAGCCCTCTCAGAGTACTTAGACAAAGGATCAATTAAGAAATGACATGATCTTCAACTTGTCTAGCCTCTCAAACATCCACAAAGAGTCAAGAGGACTCCCACATCAAGAATCAAGCACAAGATTGCAGCATTCCAAGTGGATCAAGCCTCAGGATTGCTAGTGTCACCAAATTAGGGTTTTGGTCGACCAAGGTCTCCAGATGAAAATTTCCATCTGGGTATGAGCCAATGCCTCAATATTTGGTCCATTAAGCTCAAGTTAATCTTAAGAGCCCATCCACAATGGTAAAATCACCTTGAGGGTACATCTATAAAAAAAATCAGGAATTAGGGTTTTGACATAATTCAACCCTTGAGTTAACTTGTGAAGTTAGGCCTGGCTTGAAGCTTCAAAATGAACTTCAAGGACCTTAAATACATCATATTAACATGGCTACAATATTTGATTAACTCAAAGAGCTCAAATCATAAGCCACAAGAACTCAAAACCATCTGATCACAAATTAGGGTTTTTGCTGGAAAAAGTCAACCCTATCCTTGACTGTTGGCCTACCCTTGATCTCAAACCTTTGGGAGGGGTCCAAGACATTCCTAAATACCCTTGGAGGCCATCCATGAAGTTTAATTGAGCCCAAGGGTTGATTTCACAAAAGGATCCCAAAGTCAAAATTTCATCTGATGAAAAAGTCAACTGTACAAAAAGTTAAAGTTTGACTTTTTGATTTTTTGGTCAACCAAGGCTCCTTAACCTTAAAAACAATGTTAATATGTTATTTGAATCATCATTCATCAAGAAAAATCAAAGAAAGTGAGTTAACTTGTAATAGGGGTAACCATAAAAAACATAGAATTTTTCTAAGTTATGGAACAAAGTGGCTAGGGTACCAACTTCCAAGGACCATAACTTGAGATCCAAGCAACCATTTTGGGTGATCCAAAGTTGGATTTGTAGGTCTTGCTACCCTATACAAAAGCTTCAACTGCATCAAATGCCAATTCCTCATGGATTTTAAGTTATGGAGTGATCAAAATGGCAAAAAAACATGAAAATGACATTTTTCCAACACTTAGTGAAATTTTCACTAAGTCAGAATCTGCCTTACTTTTTCCAAAATGTAGGGACATTTTTCACCTTGATCCAAGTCAACCCAGGTCTAGGGGTGAACATCAAAGTTAAAGTATGCCATAAGGGCTTTCCAACAAGTACCAGATCATCTCCAAATTCAATTTGAGCAGGGAGATACAGCCCTTGAAACATGGCATCATGAACTGGTTTTACAAGGCAGAATTGTGCACATTTGCTCGATTTGTCCAAATCTGATAACTCCAAGCCTTGTCATCAATTTGGACACATCAAAGGATCAAATTCAAGGGGGATGATCTGATCTCCAAGCCTCATAAGTCCAAGAATCTACATTAGGCTTGTCATCCCTAAAAAGGCTACAAAGATGCCAAGACTCCAATTTTGTTTCCAAGCATTCAATAAATACACCAAGGTGGCATGAACTGAGCCTATTCCAACTGAATTCAGTCAAGACTTATCTCTGAACCAAGGCTACAAAGCCGGTGCCCTAATCTCAAGTCAATGGCTAGAGGAGACTTGAGATTCCTTTTGCATAACATTGGCCAAAGGCCTGCTGCAGTTGCCATTGACTATTGCTTGCAAAACAAACTTGCTCTACTATAAATAGAGCTCATTTGTGCTCAGTTTGAGTACACCAAAGCACTACAACACTTGCTTTCCTCAAAATCCCTTTCTCTAGGCCAAAATGCCTTCTTTTGCAAGGTATCTCTGAGTTTTTGAGTTAGAGAGCAATTCCATCACAGCTCATGATCCAAACACCTCTAATATGTTGTATCTAAGTTGGCCAAACACTAACATGTGACCTGTAACACCAAAATCACAAAGTCAACCTCCAAAACCTCAAAATTTGACTTTTTTGCATTTTTCAAGCCATGTCTTGATTCAGTCACTTTCAAAACCAGATAAGACCTCAAACACACTTCAAATATCATCCTTGAACTGCCTCAATTGGTTCCCCTCATCTGGAACACCATTTGAGAGAGTTGCCATATTGGTCACTTTTGCCCCTTTTGCAAGAAAGTGCCACAACTTGTTCCTGAGGATTCCAGTTGGTTCTAACTATTCCAAAAGCTTCTAAGGGATCAATTGAGAGTGTCCAAAGCATCAAATTACTTCTGGCACAAGGAACTTAGCAGATAGCACAAAAAGCTCCAAGAGGTAAGTGCATGACAACTTGAACTCTTTGAATTATGCATTGCTTTGAAGTCCACTGATGATAAACATCTCATACATGTTATATATGTTGTGTTTGAACCAATTTGCCATGTAATTCTTGCCTGTACCATGTGTTAGCATAGAAAATGCAAATATAGGCCTATTTCAAAACCACTATCGGGTTTTAAAATAGGGACCTCATCTGAAAAAACCAAGACCACCATTGGATTCCTTGTGAAATTCTAGGTCAGATGCACCTAAATTTTGTCCCAATCCATGGAGAAATGAGAAAGTTAGAGGCTTCACGTAAATTGCCAAAACTTGTCTTGCCTTGCCTTGGCCAGACTTGAAAACTTGGCACCCCTTATGTATTTATGGGGTGGTTTTGATACACGGATGTATCACCACTCCAGTGGTAGCGCGCATGTGTGTTTGGCTTGATGGTCATGGGTTCAAACCCCACCCAGACCATTTTGCCATTTCCCCTATTTTTGCTATTTTTTTTCATATTTTCATGTTTTTGTTAATTAATTGAAAAATTAATTTCTCTCTCAATTTTAATTATTTTTTATTGGTTCTTTTTTTGAAAATTCCCAAAAATGTTAAAATATTTTATTCCACAAAAAAAAAATTTATATTATTTATTTAATATAGTTGATGTTTTTGTAAATAAATTCATTTTTAATTGTTTTTAAACATTTCAAAAAGGAATTATCATCTTGGAAATCAAAACCAAATGAGTTTTAATTCATCTTGTGATTAAAAAATCATTTTTCAAACCTCAACCAAAAATCACAAGTTGTTTATTCAAACTTATTTTGTGTTTTTATCATTTTAATTAATTTTCTCTGAATAATTACTTTAAAAAATGATATGAAATTAGGGTTTCTTCGATTTTCACCCTAACAAATCTTTTTCAAACACCTTTTGGGCCTCTTGGTAGAGTGTAAGTCCCATCCCTCTGTAAATAAAATAATTGCGCCTCAGACATTGTATAAGTCCCTCTGTATTTTCAAAATCATGGCGTGGTCGTCGCCTTTTAAAACAAAATCATCTGGGTCTCCCCTTGTGTTGTAAGTCCCATTTCTTTTAAAACTTTCTGGGCCTCTCCTTGAGTTGTAAGACCCGTCCCTTTGTACAGAAAACCATCTTGGGTCTCAGTCGTTGTATAAGTCCCGATGCGATCTTCAAAACAACGGTGCAATCACTGTTAAACCCTGGGCCTCTCCTTGAGTATAAGCCCCAACGATCTTTTCAAAAAGAACTTCCCTTTGATATAGATTCAAACATACAGTTATTATCAAAATTTTCTTTAATTTCTTTGAACAACTAACAATACAGCATGGAAGCTTGCTCACCTGTAAGTTTTTATCAGCTTTCTTTTACATGCTTTAATACATATAACTGTATTGTGGGAAGCTGCTCCCCTGTAAGTCTTTTTTCATATCATTTTAAATACTTGTCATATATCAACTATATATATACTAGTATTGTTATTTAGAGTTTTCCCCAGCAATTAGGTCTAGAACTAAGTAAAGCCAGTTGGTCACTCTTTAATACAGTCAAAACTAGATTCCCATAGGACTTCCAGATACAGTCTTGCCTTTTCTTGGGCTTAAAAAATATGGAACAAAGAGAAAGGCAGTATTCTCGGTGAACCTTGTAACGCCCCAGTCAGTTCAGTCAGTTTTGTCAGTTTTGTCTTTTTAATTAATTGAGTCGTTTTGAGTATTTTATTATTATATTATTTTATTTCTGACTTTTATGTGAAAATATGTTATTTTTCATCGTGATTATATTTTATCACGTTTTGGGAGCGTTTGCGAGATATTTGAGGGTAGGGGTATTTTGGGTCATTTTGCTTTATTTTGTTAAGTTAAGAATATAATAGAAAGAATAGAGAGAAAATAGAAAGGAAAGAAAAAGAGAAGAAGAAAAGTGGAGAGAAAGAAGAAGAGGAGAAAGAGAGAGAAACTTGGGAAAATCTAGAAATCGATCAACCGACTTTTCTACACGTGATTTAATCGGGTAAGGGTGCGAAACTCGATTATCTTATGCTTGTGTATGATTATGTATGTGTGTGCTTGTGTGTTTTCTTGTCTTTCCATAGCTTTTGATTCTAGGTTGGAAATGAGAAATTGATGTTTTCGCGGTTAGAAATTGGTGTAAACGTAGTAGAATACTTGTTACCATGCTTGGGTTATGTTTTGATTGCTATATGTTGGTTTGGAAATGTTTTTGGGTGGAGAAAATATGGTTTTGGGATGATCTGGTGCGCTGCTGGGTTTTGCTGAAATCGCAGGTATGCACTGCGAATGGCCAGCGAATGGGTGGCGAGCGTTCGCGTGAGGTTCGCACTGCGAACGTTGTATTGTTTTTCATTCTGCCACTATTCGCTGGAGGATTCGCATTGCGAATGGGGTAGCGAGCATTCGCTGGGACGTTCGCACTGCGAACGGTGGAAATTTTCTGGGCTTTTTGGCTACTGACTTGGTTCGCTGGGACATTCGCACTGCGAATGAAGTAGCGAAGGACTCGCTAAGAGCTTCGCATTGCGAATGTGGCAGTTTTTCCCAATTTGTTTTCTTTATAACTTTTGATCTGTGGTTCGGTTTGAGGCGTGGTTTGATGCGTTAGAAAGCTTATAAAATGTTCTTGCTTATGATGATGGTTTTGAAATTGTTGGCTGATTAAATTAGGCCGGGAATTAGAAAATGTGTTGTTTTGTCGACTTTTGTCGTTTTAATTGTGTGAACTTGATGTGTATATGTAATGTGCTGTTGATGTGGATATTGTATGACTTGTGTGCTGTTGTGGGATGAAAATGCATGAAACACATGTGGTGATGATGATTGTGGCCTAAGGGTAGGAAAATGCATTGTGTGGTATTTGATGATATATGCATGATTATGGATGTGTATATGTGTGGATTTTGAATGTCATGAGTCATTGTATGCCAAGCATCATGATATGCATTCTTGTGACGTCCTGAGTGATGGATTGATTCTAGAGGGAATCTGCTATAACATCGTGCGCCTTAAAAATAAGAGGACTGAAGCGCCTTAAAAATAAGAGGACCGAAAGCGATGATTATAGACGATCGTGTGCCCATGTGGGGTGTGAGCAATCGGGTCGTGTGCCCGTGTGGGGTGTGAGCGACGGGGAACATCGTATGCCCGACGGGGAGTTACAGTGATGTAACGAGCGATGATTCCAGTAGAGTTCCTGAGTGAACTAGTGATGAGAAACATTGGAAGTCGGTACCGCATGTGCATTGCATAGAGTCGTTGTGTCGGTCTCTGTGCATCTGCATAAACCATGGATTAATTGTGTATGGAATTGTGAATGTGATTAATGGGATGGAATATATATAAATGTGTTGATGATGAGTGCATTGTGTATGATTGATATGCATTGGTGATGGATACTTGATAATTGTACTGTGTTGTGTTGTATTTGTGTGTGGTGTATTTGTGGTGAGAATATTTTACTTGTGCCTTCCGTGTTAATATATAATTATATGCAACTGTATTATGATTGTGTTTCTCACCCTTCTGCTGTTTTATAATGCTCTATGAGGCATTGCAGATTAGAGTTGCTGGAGGTCTTTTTGTGAAGCTTAGGTCTTCATTCTTTTGTCGGTCGGCTTTGATATGTAGCACCGGGTAGTCGGGGTGATCGAGTGTGATTATTTTGTATTATGTATATGTATCTTTTGGATTGTACATGTATGATGTGGTATATGACAAACAAACTTTTATGATATATATGAGATTCAGTTACGGATTTTCCGCTTTTATTCTGTTTCTGAATTATGGGTGTATTACTACCTGAATTGTTGCATATCTTTATGAGCAGGTGTTGTATGTTTGTTTCAAATTGATGTGGCGCCCCTTTCTATGTCGTGCATGTTTTAAATATACTCTGATGAAATTTTGAATTTTATTTATCTCTTTGTTTATTTGAGGGTATAGATTGGGGGTGTTACATTAAGTGGTATCAGAGCCAGTCCGTGTCAGTTCGTGTCTGTTTGTGTCAGTCCTTTGTCGGTATGGCGTTGGAGTGAGTTGTTTGTTTAACCATAGTTTCTGTTATTGGAAATGAACAGAATATGGCCGGTAGGAATGATGCTGCTTTGGCTGCTGCTATGCAAGCTATGGCTCGGGCTGTGCAGGGTGCGCCTAATGCTGCTGGTAATGATGAGTTCAGGAAGAACAAACCGCCTGTCTTTAAAGGGAGACATGATCCCAATGGTGCACAAATTTGGTTGAAAGAGATTGAAAGGATTTTCCGAGTTATGGATTGTGCTGAGGACAGTAAGGTGAGACTGGGAACTCACATGTTACAGGAAGAAGCGAATGACTGGTAGGTTAGTACTCGTTAGGTGTTGGAAGCTGGGGATGAATAAGTTACTTGGGCTGTGTTTAGCCGGGAGTTTCTGAGGAAGTATTTTCCCGAAGATGTAAAAGGAAAGAAGGAAATTGAGTTCTTGGAATTGAAACAAGGTAATATGTCTATTGTTGATTATACTGCTAAGTTTGTGGAGCTTGTGCAGTTTTATCCTCATTATGCTGAAGCGACTGCGGAGTTTTCTAAGTGTGTGAAGTATGAGAGCGGATTGCGTCCTGAGATTAAGCAGGAAATCGGTTATCAAAGGATAAGAAGGTTTTCTGATTTGGTGGAATGTTGTAGGATTTAAGAAGAGGATAGTAAGGCTCGTTCTACTCACTATAAGAGTGTGAGTGACAGAAAAGGGAAGCAACAGTTCCATAGTGGTCCGTATGTGACACCAGCTGATAAGGGTAAACAAAGGGGTACTTTTGATCGAAGGCCCAGTGGTGGAGGTATGTCTGGTCCTCTGAGGTGTTATAAATGTGGTGAGTTGGGGCATCGTCAGTTTGAGTGCAGGAAAGATATGAGGAAGTGTACTAATTGTGGAGGTGTCAGACATGTCGTAGCTGATTGTAAAAGGAAGAATGTGGTGAAGTGTTTCAACTATGGTGAACCTGGTCATATTAGCACAAAGTGTCCGAAATCGAAGCAGGCTCCATCTAGTGGGAAAGTGTTTGCATTGGCAGGGACTCAGCCTACTAATGCAGATCGTCTGATCAGAGGTACTTGTTTTATTAATAGTACGCCTTTAGTTGCTATTATTGATACTGGAGCGACTCATTCGTTTATTTCGTCTGAGTGCGCGAAGCATTTGAATCTCGTGTTGTCTTTGATGGATGGTGAGATGGTTATTAATACTCCAGCAATGGGGTCAGTAACTACTTCTTTGGTTTGTTTAAGTTGTCCTTTGACCATTTATGGTAAAGACTTTGAGATGGATTTAGTGTGTTTGTCGTTGGAGGGATTAGATGTGGTTCTGGGAATGAATTGGTTGCAGTTCAATCGGGTTCATATTGATTGTTATCATAAGTTAGTAAGGTTTCCTTCTCTTGAAGAAGATGAAGACTCGAGTTTCTTATCTACCAAAGAGTTGAAGAAACTTTTGGCAGATGAAGCTCAGTTGTTTGGGTTGTTTGCATCGTTGACTGTGGATAGTCAAGTTTCGCTTTATGTGTTTCCGGTTGTGTGTGATTTTCCAGAAGTGTTTCCTGAGGATATTTCAGATGTGCCACCAGAGAGAGAGGTGGAGTTTTCTATAGATCTAGTTCCTGGTACTAGACCTGTTTCTATGGCACCTTATCGTATGTCGGCATCTGAGTTGGTTGAGTTAAAGAAGCAATTGAATGAATTGTTGGAGAAGAGGTTTGTGAGACCAAGCGTTTCTCCTTGGGGTGCTCCAGTTTTGTTGGTGAAAAAGAAAGATGGAAGTATGCGGTTGTGTATTGATTATTACCAGGTGAATAAGGTGACGATTAAGAATAAGTATCCTCTTCTGAGAATTGATGACCTGATGGATCAGTTGGTTGGTGCTTGTGTGTTTAGTAAGATTGATTTGAGGTCGGGGTATCATCAGATTAGGGTGAAGGAGGAAGATATTCAGAAGACGGCTTTTAGGACACGATACGGTCATTATGAATATTCGGTGATGGCGTTCAGGGTTTCTAATGCGCCAGGTGTGTTTATGGAGTACATGAATTGTATTTTCCACGAGCATTTGGATCGATTTGTTGTTGTGTTTATTGACGACATATTGATTTATTCTAAGTCTCGAGAGGAGCACGCAGAGCATTTGCGTATTATTTTGCAGGTTTTGAAGGAAAAGAAGCTTTTTGCCAAATTGTCCAAGTGTGAATTCTGGTTGTCGGAAGTGAGTTTTCTTGGACACGTGATTTCAGGTAATGGTATTGCTGTGGATCCATCTAAAGTAGAAGCAGTTCTACAATGGGAAGCTCCGAGATCTGTTACTGAAATTCGAAGCTTTTTGGGTTTGGCCGGTTATTATCGAAGGTTC
The DNA here is from genome assembly GCA_022829125.1 of Lathyrus tuberosus. NCBI lineage: Eukaryota > Viridiplantae > Streptophyta > Magnoliopsida > Fabales > Fabaceae > Lathyrus > Lathyrus tuberosus. Next base: position 482,037 of record JALAZF010000089.1, on the reverse strand, counting down.
ATTGAGGGGTTTTCTAAGCTAGCACTTCCTTTGACCCAGTTGACTTGTAAAGGGCAAGCATTCATTTGGGATATTCGGTGTGAGGAAAGTTTTAATGAGCTGAAGAGAAGATTGACAACAGCTCCGATTTTGATTTTACCAGATCCTAATGAACCGTTTGTGGTGTATTGTGATGCGTCTTTGATTAGTCTAGGTGGTGTGCTAATGCAAGAAGGTAAGGTCGTGGCGTATGCTTCAAGGCAATTAAGAGTGCGTGAGAAGAATTACCCTACGCACGATTTGGAATTAGCGGCTGTGGTGTTTGTATTGAAGATTTGGAGGCATTATCTTTTTGGTGCGAGGTTTGAAGTCTTTAGTAATCACAAGAGTTTGAAATATTTGATTGATCAGAAGGAATTGAATATGAGGCAACAAAGATGGTTGGAATTTTTGAAGGACTACGACTTTGGCTTGAGTTACCATCCTGGTAAAGCTAATGTGGTAGCCGATGCATTGAGTCGGAAATCATTGCATATGTCCGCTTTAATTGTTAAGGAGTGGGAACTTTTGGAATCGTTTAGAGATTTGAGTTTGGTATGTGAAGTGACGTCGGATAGTGTGAGGCTGGGTATGTTGAAGGTTACTAGTGATTTTCTGATGACGGTACGTGAGAAACAGAAGTTGGATGTGAAATTGGTGGATTTGATGTTGGTTGGCGGAAAAGATGCGAGTGGTGATTTTCAAGTGGATGTTAATGGTGTTTTGAGGTTCCGTGGGCGAATTTGTATTCCAGATGATTCGGATTTGAAACTGATGATTTTGGAAGAAGGACACCGGAGTAAATTGAGTATACATCCGGGAGCGAACAAGATGTACCAAGATTTGAAGAAGATTTTCTGATGGTCTGGATTGAAAAGAGATGTGGCTCAGTTTGTGTATGCTTGTTTGACATGCCAGAAGTCGAAAGTGGAACATCAGAGGCCTAGTGGTTTGTTGCAACCGTTGGATATTCCTGAGTGGAAATGGGATAGCATTTCTATGGATTTTGTAACCGGGTTGCCGAATACACTGAGGGGGCATAATGCTATTTGGGTGGTTGTTGATAGGCTGACTAAATCGGCTCATTTCATTCCGATTGACATCAGTTTTTCTTTGGAACGGTTAGCTGAGATTTATATCAGTGTGGTTGTGAAGTTGCATGGGGTTCCATTAAGTATTATTTCGGATCGAGATCCAAGGTTTACCTCGAGATTTTGGGAAAGTTTACAGAAGGCGTTGGGTTCTAAATTGAGATTGAGTTCGGCTTATCATCTGCAAACGAATCGTCAGACGGAGAGAACGATTCAGTCTTTGGAAGATTTGTTGCGAGCGTGTGTTTTGGAACAAGGTGGTGCGTGGGATAGTTATCTTGTGTTGATTGAATTCACGTATAATAACAGTTTTCATTCTAGTATTGGAATGGCACTGTTTGAAGCATTGTATGGACGGAGATGTCGAACACCGTTGTGTTGGCACGAATCTGGTGAGAGTTCGGTGGTTGGGCCAGAGTTGGTGCAACAGACTACGGAAAAAGTGAAGTTTATTCGTGAGAAAATGAAGGCTTCTCAGAGTAGACAAAAGAGTTATCATGATCGTAGAAGGAAGGATCTAGAATTTCAAGAGGGCGATCATGTATTTCTGAGGGTTACGCCGGGTAACGGGTGTTGGTAGGGTATTGAAGTCGAAGAAACTTACTTTTCGGTTTATTGGTCCTTACCAGATATCTGCGAGAGTGGGTGTTGTGGCTTATAGGGTAGCGTTGCCGCCGAATCTGTCAAATTTGCATGATGTATTCCATGTTTCACAGCTGCGGAAGTATGTTCCGGATCCGTCGCATGTGATTCCGATGGATGAGGTTGAGGTAAGAGAGAATCTTACAGTGGAGGCATTACCGGTGATGATTTTGGATCGCGAGGTGAAGCGGTTGAGGGGCAAGGAGATTGCACTTGTGAAAGTGGCGTGGGGAGGCGCTGCTGAGGGCAATTTGACTTGGGAGTTGGAGAGTAGGATGCGGGAGTCGTATCCAGAGTTGTTCATCTGAGGTATATTTTCGAGGACGGAAATTTCTAAGTGGGGGAGAGTTGTAACGCCCCAGTAGTTTTGTCAGTTTTGTCTTTTTAATTAATTGAGTCGTTTTGAGTATTTTATTATTATATTATTTTATTTCTGACTTTTATGTGAAAATATGTTATTTTTCATCGTGATTATATTTTATCGCGTTTTGGGAGCGTTTGCGAGATATTTGAGGGTAGGGGTATTTTGGGTCATTTTGCTTTATTTTGTTAAGTTAAGAATATAATAGAAAGAATAGAGAGAAAATAGAAAGGAAAGAAAAAGAGAAGAAGAAAAGTGGAGAGAAAGAAGAAGAGGAGAAAGAGAGAGAAACTTGGGAAAATCTAAAAATCGATCAACCGACTTTTCTACACGCGATTTAATCGGGTAAGGGTGCGAAACTCGATTATCTTATGCTTGTGTGTGATTATATATGTGTGTGCTTGTGTGTTTTCTTGTCTTTCCATAGCTTTTGATTCTAGGTTGGAAATGAGAATATGATGAGAAATTGATGTTTTCGCGGTTAGAAATTGGTGTAAACGTAGTAGAATACTTGTTACCATGCTTGGGTTATGTTTTGATTGCTATATGTTGGTTTGGAAATGTTTTTGGGTGGAGAAAATATGGTTTTGGGATGATCTGGTGCGCTGCTGGGTTTTGCTGAAATCGCAGGTTCGCACTGCGAATGGGTGGCGAGCGTTCGCGTGAGGTTCGCACTGCAAACGTTGTATTGTTTTTCATTCTGCCACTGTTTGCTGGAGGATTCGCATTGCGAATGGGGTAGCGAGCATTCGCTGGGACGTTCGCACTACGAACGGTGGAAATTTTCTGGGCTTTTTGGCTACTGACTTGGTTCGCTGGGACATTCGCACTGCGAATGAAGTAGCGAAGGACTCGCTAAAAGCTTCGCACTGTGAATGTGGCAGTTTTTCCCAATTTGTTTTCTTTATAACTTTTGATCTGTGGTTCGGTTTGAGGCGTGGTTTGATGCGTTAGAAAGCTTATAAAATGTTCTTGCTTATGATGATGGTTTTGAAATTGTTGGCCAATTAAATTAGGTCGGGAATTATAAAATGTGTTGTTTTGTCGACTTTTGTCGTTTTAATTGTGTGAACTTGATGTGTATATGCAATGTGCTGTTGATGTGGATATTGTATGACTTGTGTGCTGTTGTGGGATGAAAATGCATGAAACACATGTGGTGATGATGATTGTGGCCTAAGGGCAGGAAAATACATTGTGTGGTATTTGATGATATATGCATGATTGTGGATGTGTATATGTGTGCATTTTGAATGTCATGAGTCATTGTATGCCAAGCATCATGATATGCATTCTTGTGACGTCCTGAGTGACGGATTGATTCTAGAGGGAATCTGCTATAACATTGTGCGCCTTAAAAATAAGAGGACTGAAGCGCCTTAAAAATAAGAGGACTGAAAGCGATGATTATAGATGATCGTGTGCCCATGTGGGGTGTGAGCGATCGGGTCGTGTGCCCGTGTGGGGTGTGAGCGATCCATAAACGTCGTGTGCCCGTGTGGGGTGTGAGTGACGGGGAACATCGTATGCCCGACGGGGAGTTACAGTGATGTAACGAACGATGATTCCAGCAGAGTTCCTGAGTGAACTAGTGATGAGAAACATTGGAAGTCGGTACCGCATGTGCATTGCATAGAGTCGTTGTGTCGGTCTCTGTGCATCTGCATAAACCATGGATTAATTGTGTATGGAATTGCGAATGTGATTAATGGGATGGAATATATATAAATGTGTTGATGATGAGTGCATTGTGTATGATTGATATGCATTGGTGATGGATACCTGACAATTGTACTGTGTTGTGTTGTATTTGTGTGTGGTGTATTTGTGGTGAGAATATTTTACTTGTGCTTTCCGTGTTAATATATAATTATATGCAACTGTATTATGATTGTGTTTCTCACCCTTCTGCTGTTTTATAATGCTCTATGAGGCATTGCAGATTAGAGTTGCTGGAGGTCTTTTTGTGAAGCTTAGGTCTTCATTCTTTTGTCGGTCGGCTCTGATATGTAGCACCGGGTAGTCGGGGTGATCGAGTGTGATTATTTTGTATTATGTATATGTATCTTTTGGATTGTACATGTATAATGTGGTATATGACAAACAAACTTTTATGATATATATGAGATTCAGTTATGGATTTTCCGCTTTTATTCTGTTTCTGAATTGTGGGTGTATTACTACCTGAATTGTTGCATATCTTTATGAGCAGGTGTTGTATGTTTGTTTCAAATTGATGTGGCGCCCCTCTCTATGTCGTGCATGTTTTAAATATACTCTGATGAAATTTTGAATTTTATTTATCGCTTTGTTTATTTGGGGGTATAGATTGGGGGTGTTACAAACCTTTTCTCAGACTGTCACTATTAGAACTTGTCAAAGAAATTCAGTTTCCCCAGAGAGGATTAATTCCCGGTGAAACTTCTCTTGAATTTCTTCAAACCTTAGAACTGTTCACTAAAGAAAAGATTATTCCAGGTGAAACTTTTCTTGAACTCTTCTTAAGTTTGGACCCACAGGCTTCCTAAAAGCATCCCCGCCTCCTCTTGGGCTTTGTACAAGGACCCTCCGGCTTCTTAGAAGTTTGCATGCCTTCTTTTGGGCTTAATACAAGGACCCTGAAGACCTTTAAAGGTATAAGACATAACTTAGTCATCCTTTGCTAGAGCAGTCTTTCCAGTGTCAAAACATCAAACCATTTAGGGTTGATTCTCATCCCTTAAAACACCTGTCTCTTCTTGGGCATCATACAAAAGATAAAACTCTTCCACATCAATAGACTTGGACAGTCTAACCTTGAGTCTCAAAGACATTCACAAGTTCCCTACAAACATAGGAAGAAACCCCGGTCATTCTGGATCAATCTCCAGTAGAGTTAAAACCCATGGGTTCTAAAACTCAGTCTCTCTCCTAAAACTCCCAAGCTAGGGTCAGCTTATCATCAATATAACATTATCCCAAATCAAAACCTCGAGGTCTCTGATATGTCAACTCTACTGTAACCCTCAACAGGAGTTGATTCCCCATCTGGACCTGCCTCGGGATCTCAATCATCCCCAGCAGAAGTTAGCCTTCTCTTAGGCTTTGTATAATGATCCTTCCTCAGCATAGTTAGCCTCTTCTTGGGCTTTGTACAATGATTCTCCCCAGCAGAGCTAACATTTTCAGACTCTCTTGTTGAGTCAATCAACTGTCAGACTCTCTTGTTGAGTCAATCACCTTTTAGCACTCTCTCGTTGAGTCGACCCTTTTAGCCTCAATCTCGGGCTTTGTACGAGACAGATAAAAACACTCTCTTGTTGAGTCAATCTTTTCCAGCCTCCTTTTAGGTTTAGTATAAAGATTTCCCCTAGAAGAATTTAGCCTCCTCTTAGGCTTTGTATAATGATTTCTCCAGCTTGTTCAGCTAAAATCCTGGGCTTTGTACAGGACAGATAAAAGTACTCTCTTGTTCAGACAAACCCTTTCAGCCTCCATCTTGGGCTTTGTACAAGACATAAATTTGCATAACCTTCTCTTAAGCTTAGGACAAATATCTTTCCCGACTGAGTCAATTCCTCCCAACCTTCTTTTAGGCTTTGAGAAATAATTCCCTAAGCAGAGTCAAACATATTTCAACCTCAATCTTGGGCTTTATACAAGACAGATAATACTCTCCCACAGAGTCAAACTCGTTTTAGCCTCTATCTTAGGATTTGTACGAGATACCTAAAATATCCTCAGCCGAGTCAGTAAAGTCTCCATTTAGCCTCAAATCTTGGGCTTTGTGCAAGACAGATAAAGAGTTCTTTCCCACAGAGTCAGTCTTCTTTTCAGCCTCTATCTTAGGCTTTGTACAAGATACATACGAACCCTCCCCAACAGAGTCAAAACCACTTTTAGCCTCAACCTTGGGCTTTGTACAAGACAGATAGAACATTTTTCCGGGAAAAGTCAAAACTTTTAGCCTCCTCTTAGGCTTTGTATATTGATATCCCCAAAGAGTCAGTCTCTTTTCTTTAGCCTCCTCTTAGGCTTTGTATAAAGACTTCCCTAGTAGAGTCAATCCACCTCTTAGCTTCAACCTTGGGCTTTGATCAAGGCACACAAAAATCAACATCCCCTCAGAGGAAATCAAAATCCCTCTGTAGGAAGTCATTTCTCTGTTTATCACTTGTCAAAACAGATAAATCAAAACAAACCCTAATCCCAGATAACTGCTGTAAGAGGCACACTTATTGAATCAAATATCCAAGCTGTCGTCCATCTTTTATCCCGGTAAATTCTCTCTTTCATCTAATTGTGGTAAGCGGCAAGTCTCTAGATCATTTACATCCATGCTACTGTCCCTCTCTTAGTATGAGAAATTCCTAAGGAAAAATGGCATTGCTCTACACTGAGTTAAAGTTTTCCCCTTCAGGACAAATCCCCTATAAAGGAAATTATGGCATTGCTGGACTCACATATACCAGTTAAAGTAATTCTCCTTTATAAACAGTCACCCAACAGTTGTAATAAACAGACCAAATGTCTCCCTTTAGAGATGACAAGTTCTCTCTTAGTCAAACTTTTTAGCTTCAATCTTGGACTTTGAACAAGACACAAATAAGCCTTTTAGCTTCAATCTTGGGCTTTGAACAAGACACCAAAACATCTTTTTCCTCCCTTAGAATAGGAGGAACTACGATTGCTCTGATTTCCCTGTTTCGTTTAAACGGTAATACGTAGGCATAAGATTGCGAAATCTTAGCGAGCATACTTGTTGCGGTGAGAATTGGATAACAAGCTATTAATTAACTTGCATCATATTTCTTTTACAACCGACTTTGATTTATCCAAAGGAAAGGTTCAAGATCGAAGAAAACCTAAAAGGGGGGAGATCTAAGGTTCGGGGGTTAGTTATATAAAGGGAAGGTATTAGCACCCTAAGTATCCGTAGTACTCTACGGGAACCTCTTGTTAGTATTTGTGTTATGCTACAGTTTGTTTGCTAAGGGAAATGTGCTAAGGGTAAAGTAAAGACCTAGGGTATGTACACTAAGTATGCTCGCCAAGACATCGTATCTTGTGCCTACGTATCCTGACGGGAATGGAATCAGAGCATTCATAGTTCCCCTCAACGGGGGTGAAGAACTCTTGACTGTGGTCAAGGTTCCAAGGGAAAGTAGGGTCTGACAGCAAGACACCTACGTGGAGTGCGGCGACTCCAAACCTAATGCTAGGTTAAAAGGGAATGCGAGTCTCGATCGCATGGCGGTGTGAGAAAAGGGAATGACGGACAAGGCTATCCTAAATGACATGGCAGTCAACTATAGGGACCTTTCCTTTGGAATAAGGCATAAGAAACAGAGGAACAAGGAGGGAAAACTCCAGTGTCAAGTGTATGATAAATATCAATATAAACAACAAGTGTAATTAGATTTAAGTGAAAAATGAAGACTAGGAATTAATTAAAGTGAAAGATGCAAAATGTCAAGATTAAATTAAAAAAAATCTAATTAAACAAAATTCAAAATGAACCAAATTTTACTTACAAGTTAATTAAACTATTAAAATAATTAGAAACTAATTGATTAAAATCTAACTAAACTAATTCTAGACATCTAAAACTTAAGACTTATTAACTAAAGATAAATAACTAACTCTAATTAACTAATCCTAAATAAAACTTAATTAAAAATAATTCTAGAACTAAAAACTAAATTAACTTTTAAAACTAACTAACTAACTTCTAATAAAACTAAATAACTGATTAGAATAAAACCTAATTAACTAATTCTAGATAAAAAGAAAAACTAAATAGCTAATTAATTCTTAAAAGCCTAATAGTAGTTATCTAGTGAAATAACTAATTAACTCTTTAAAGAAAGAAACTAATAGCTAATTAAATCCTAAGGGTGCAGGATCAGAAACATGGGGCTTTGATTAAAAGGGGGCGCAGCAGCCCAATCTCCATCAAATCGGGTCGGGTCAGAGCCAATAGTAACCCGATTGGGTTGTGAAAGAAAATAATGGAATGGACTTAACCCTAAATCCAACTATGTGTTAATCTGATTTTAAAAGAAACAAAAGGTTCAGCATCTTGAACGAACCTCTTCAACCAGAATAAATCCCGTCTTCTCCTCACCAAAACGTGTCTCGCATCCCTATTTTCAGAATTCTCCCTTCCCAATTTGTACAGCTCTAGTTCTTCTTCTCTTTACAACGCTCACTCTCACATCATCGATAAAATTTTTCTCTTCTTTTCCGCAACAGCTATTATGGTGATGAACACCAAAACAAGTAAATGATGGCGGCGGTGTGTTTCGTATCTTGTCCTCGCTCCATTTGATCTTGCTTCTCTTATCTTCTTTTTGTTCCACAAATTGTTGCGGTTTGATGTAGAGAGGAAGCTGGTGAGTTGTTTGAGTGGTGGGAGTAGGAAGGTTCTGTTGGTTGTTTGGAAGATGCAAGTCGGAAGATGATGTTGATGGCTTTTTGCAGGTTTATGATTGAGAAGAAAAAGAAGATGGTGATGATATGGTGGATCGGTGAAGAGGAAAGAGATGTGAGCTATGATGGTCGTGAATACCAGAGATGGAGGGTACTGATTTGGAAAATATTGATGATTCAATGAGGGTGTTTTCAGTTTGGGAATAAAGGTTTTGTGGGTGTCATGTTGGAGGAAGGTTGGGATAGCGACGATGGTGATGACAGTGGTTTTTGATTCAAAGTATTCTATTTTTTTCTCTAAAATCGCCTCCCCCCTTTTTCAATCTGCTCCTCTCCTTTTAAATCCAATCGAGGACTTGTTTTTTTTCAAGAATTCTGAATTTGCTTGTTGAATGGTTGCTTTCACTGATGCAGAGGTGTTGTGGAATTGTCGCTGTTGCTTGAAGCAGGTTAGTGTGTTCAACAGAGATCAGTGATACAGGGATTGTGTTCATCGCTGTCATTGTGATCAGGCTGACCTAGTGTGTAATGTTGCAGGTGGTACAGGTTTTGTTTGGATGTGGCCTGAAGTTTGATTTTGTGTCCTTTTGATAGCAGTTGGCATGTAGGGAGCAGCAGATGTGGTTTATTGACTTTGGGACTTAAAGAACCAAACAAAAACTTGCGATGGCTATATTTTTTTGTATTTTGTAAATTTTGAAGGCTAATTAAATTACACTAAACCTAATTAAACTAACAAAGACAAGAATTAACTATAACTATAATTAAAATTGAAATAACAAATAAAATAAAATTAATATTAAAAAAATTAAACTAATTAAAATATAATTAGACTAAAATAAAAAAAAGAATTAGAATTAAAATAAGTTAAATATTACACTAAAAATAATCCATATTAAAAACTAAATTTAACGTAAAGTATATAAAAAAGAGAAAAAAAACAAAAGCTAAATTGAAATACTAAATCAATTCTAACTAAATTTAATATAAATATTTAATTAAAGTAAAAAAAAAAGATCAAGAATGACAATGAAATTAAAATGCATGACTAACGATATGTTAACACAAAAATGCGAAAAGACCGACTTAAAATGATATGCAAACGATCAAAGAATCTGAGGGTAAAATTTGGGGTACAACAGTTGCCCCTATTTAAATAGCTTTACCGGATGGCACGAGGGATGGAAATCCTCGAGAGATCAAGGTGAAAGGTATTTAAATATAGCAAACCGAAAATTTTTCCCTTAGATGGAATGCAGATGCTAAGGACAAGCCGCAGACATGCAAAGGCTGACATGCCATGAACTTCTAGTATGATGATATGATGTCATGATAGATGTGAAGGCGCAGACAAACAAAATACCAAGGATGAAGGGCAATCCACCACAGGTGAGCTTACTGGGGAAGGATAAGGTTAGCATCTACGAGAAATACTCACTGGGGATACAGATCGATTAACAAAAGAGACTCAATGGGGAGACTCTGAGGAAACACCGGGGATAGAAAGATAAAGAGGAAGTCCTACAGGTCCTCACTCGGAATGGGAGCCAGAGAGGTTCTCTCCACTGAGGAAAAGTCCAAGGAGATGGACTATGGGTTTATAGGTGACTGGACGACGCTGGGGGAATGAAAGTGCACTCTTTACTGGGCATGGAACCAGAAAGAAGACATGATCTCCCCTGGGGATCAATTTGGAATAAAAGGATAGACACCAACAAAAGATTTTCTGGGATTTTTTTATACTGAAGAGTTCAAACGGGATCTTCAAGAAAAACCAGAAAAGACAGAGAAAGACACATCCGGAAAAACATCAGATGGCAAAAAAAACCAGTCATCCAATAATGGCTGTGAATGAAGGGTACAAATCATAATATCTAATAATGGCTTTAGATGAATGTGAATAGAGACTACATTTAAGAATGGCTTTGAATGCAAAGAAACTAGTCATCCAATAATGGCTTTGAACAAAAGGTATAAATCACAATATCTAATAACGGCTTTAGATAAAGTGAACAAAGACTCTATCTGAAAAATATCAGAAAGAGAGACACATCCGGATAGGCATCAGATGGTAGAGAAACCAGACATCCAATAATGGCTTTGAATTAAAGGTACAAGTCACAATATCTAATAATGGCTTTAGATAAATGTGAACAGGGACTACATTCAAGAATGGCATTGAATGCAAAGAAACCAGTCACCCAATAATGGCTTTGAATGAAAGGCATGACTCACAATATCTAATAATGGCTTTAGACGAATGTGAACTAAGACTGCATTCAAGAATGGCATTGAATGCAAAGAAACCAGTCACCCAATAATAGCTTTGAATGAAAGGTATAGATCACAATATCTAATAACGGCTTTAGATAAAGTGAACGAAGACTCGGTCTGAAAAACATCAGAAAGAGAGACACATCCGGATAGGCATCAGATGGTAGAGGAACCAGACATCCAATAATGGCTTTGAATGAAATTATAGATCATAATATCTAATAACGGCTTTAGATAAAGTGAACGAAGACTCGATCTGAAAAACATCAGAAAGAGAGACACATCCGGATAGGCATCAGATGGTAGAGGAACCGGACATCCAATACTGGCTTTGAATGAGAAGTATAACTCACCATATCTAATAATAGCTTTAGATGAAGTGAACAAGGATCCAAGAAAGCGTTGGACAAAAGGAACCCCGGTATTCAAGACAATATTGAAGATATACCCAATAAAGCATTGGATAAGGGGAAAAAACTTTCAAGAATGACATTGAAAGTAAAGGCAAATCACTATATTCAAGAATGGCATCAAATGATAGTGAGAAAGACATCCAGGAATGGCACTGAATGAACAGATAAGACTTTCAGGAATAGCACTAAAAGATATCCAAGCAAATTTGATTGTGGTTACAGAAGGTACGCAAAACTTCCAGGAATAGCACTGGGAGAAACAAGAGGAATAAGATATCCAGGAATGGCACTGGAGATCACAAGAGATGGACATCCAAGAATGGCACTGGAGTGAAAGAATATAAAGATTCAGGAATAGCACTGGAATGAGAGAAGACCAACATCTATCAACAAGATTAGGTGCGCAAGAGAATGCCAACATTCAGGAATGGCACTGAATGAAAAGGATAGGCAACGCTTTGGTAAGGTAAGACGTGGATAATGACGCGACCTCGGGAGAAATGTAAATGAGGATGAAACACTCATGATATGCATACGTATATGAATTTTCCTATGATATATGATCAAGTGCAAATGCGGATGCTGACGACATCGCTCGACTCTTTGGGAAGACAAGACTGGAAGACTGATTCTTCAACACGGAGATCACTGCCATTCTGTCTGGGGACTAGAGATGCTTCTGCTGAACACATCATTGCCACACTGGTAAACTGTATCAAGTTGATGATCCTTGTAGGAAGGATAAAATGCTGCTTGGGGATTCTTCAGGTAAACTACCCCAGACTAGCTGATTGTTGTAGACGAACTGATCATTGCTTTAGTTTGTGTAAGTCTAGAAAGGACCATTTCATGGTGCTCTTAGAAAGCTTGCCCCAGTCTGAGTCTTGAAAACTTCTGTATAAACCAATTTGAGAAATCGCCATTAAACCATAAATCTTGAACTGATTCTCCATAGGATATGGAAGGAACTTGCCCCTGATTGGATCATCGACCAAGTTTCTTAATTGTTTGAAAATTCCTTAAGAAGAAAGCTAGTTTGCAAGCAAAAAATGTTCATACAAACGTGGTAAATGCAAAGTTCATGCAACTTTTGAAATCAAAATCAAATTGCAAAACAAATGAATCACTGGTCTGAACACGGCGGTTCAAGACATTTAGGAGTGAAAAGTAAAGCAAAAGGTGTGATACCAAAACAAGTGATCTGCAAAAATCTTTAGGAGTCAGGTTACGCAACCTTGTTGTAGTATGCTTTCAAAATGACCTTGCTTCAATTAGGTCTTTTGAGGGTTGTAACGTGGCCTGGTTCACGGTTTAAGAAACAAAGGATAAAGGCTCAAAGTTTATTTGTGACCCACCCAATCTACGTGATGAACTTCAGTCCTATGCTCAGTTAACTCAGACTCTGTACTCAAATTCCCATAGGTTAGGAATTGCACTGATGATAGTAATGATGATGGTCCAGAAGTTAAGAGACTTTGTATTGGAGGTCACTACTTCCTTACAAAATTGTTTGCCATTGAGGACTTTTAGGATAAAGGATTTAAAGATTTCCTCCTTTGGTTGTACTACAAACTTTTCTTTCTTTTTTTTTCTTCTTTTTTTTTAGTGACTGTCTGGCTTAAGGATTACAGTGAACCATCATCGGTGTTTGACTTGAAAGACATCTTCGACACTTGTCTGTTGTGTGCGAAGGAAAATTTGTGAATGCACCCTTTTGTTGAAAGGCGTCTCGCATGAAGCTCTTGTATTTGAATGCACAATCAAGTTAACTGAGAACTACCCTGCCCCAGGTTAAAATTGCGGGTTTTTATTTGTAAATAAAGAAACTCATACTTCAAGGCTCAAAGGGGTTAAAGAGGGGTTAACTTCCTTATTTCTCCAGTGTTTAGGGATTGAAACAATGCATTACATCGTCAGCAAAGTTTTGATTTGAAAGCATACCAACAGCAATTATGACTGTTTTGTTTTCATCATCCTCCCTCCAATCTTTGCATAATCAATAGAAAGTGGACAAAAAAAATTTATTATTTTATTTTTCATGAAAGAGGAAGCAATAAGAAGTAAATAGCAAACACAAATGAATTGAATCAAAAGTTGCAATGCTCATTTCATTAATTGTGAAAGTACAAACATAATTTGAAAGCAAACACCCATTACAAAATAAAGAAAGTGAAAACAACAAGAAATAAAGGCCTAGTGACTAATTAACACAAGGATGAGCTGTCATATCTGAAACACTGGCTTTTAGGAGGATAGCATGCTGAAGTCGACTGAAGCTTCACTTGGCGTGCCCTGGCAGAGGGTTGTCCTGAACATTGGGATTGTCCTTAAAGGAGAGAATTTTGTTCCTCATCAGCTCTTGTACTCTAGCCTTCAATGTAAAGCAACTTTCCAAGTTATGGCCTGCACCACCTTGATGGTATTCACAATGAAGATCAGCCCTATAGTCGGCTGAAAGAGGATTTGGAGGAGGAGGCAGAGGCCTTGTGGTAATCAAACCTTGTTGAACCAAACCAGGATAAAGTTCAGTGTAAGTCATGGGAATAGGATCAAATTGACCCCTATTACGATACTGGCTTTGTCCTGCAGCCGGACATTGGAAAGCTTGAGCTGGTCGTGATGCAGCAACCATAGGAGTAACAGCAGCAACAACAGGGTGAATAGCGTACTGAGGTTGGGGACGAGGCCTTCTTTTTTCGACCAGGACAGCGTTAGTATGATCTTCCTTTTTCTTCTGAAAGTTACCATAGGATTTCTTCACAGCATTGGAAGATTCAACAGCCTTAGATACTTTTCCCTTCTTAAGACCTTCCTCTAATCTTTGGCCAATAGTAACCAAATCAGTGAAATTGGAGGAAACACTTCCAACCATCTTCTCCCAATAGAATGGGGACAGGGTATCCATGAACATTCCGGTTAACTCTTTCTCAGCCAAAAGAGGTTCAACCTGGGAAGCCAACTCTCTCCAGCGCTGAGCATACTCCTTGAAAGACTCTTTATCATTTTGAGACATGTTTTGCAGTTGACGGCGATCAGGAGCCATGTCGAGGTTATACTTGTACTGCTTCATGAAGGCATTTGTGAGGTCTTGGAAGATGTGGATAGAGTTTTACTCAATACCCATGTACCATTTGAGTGATGCTCCACTCAAGTTGTCTTGAAAATAGTGGATTAGCAACTTCTAATTCTTGGCATGAGCAGTCATCCTGCGAAGATACATGACCAAATGAGCTCTTGGGCAAGAGTGACCCTTGTACTTCACAAAATCTGGAGTTGTGAACTTAGCAGGCATAACAAGGTCAGATACTAAACACATGTTGTCTGCATCCACATTAAAGAAATCAGTACCCTCAACGGCTTTGAGTCTCCTCTCTATGCTCTGAAACTGCTCTCGGACAACTTCAGGTTCAACAAAGTCTTCCCGGTCTTCACCTTGAGCACTGGCAGCATTGTACTCATAAAGGGGATTCTCGAAAGAAGCTCAAACAGTCTGTGGAACAGCATGAACCACAGGTCTGGGCTCGGCGAAAATAGGAGCTTGAAAGACAAGCATATTATTCTGACTAACCATAGCAGTAGATGCAATCGGTGGAGAGTAGTTGTGTGTCAAACCAAACTCGGGCCAGGTTGAAGGTGGCACTTGAACCGGTGGAGGATCAGCACTTGAAACTTCCTGGATGATTGTCCTTTGGGGAGGCTCTCCTCTAGCAAGCAAAACTTGAAGCATCTCAGTGAGTTTAGTCATACTTGATTTGAGGTCATCGATCTCCATTCGGACCTCAACATTGTGTATCTCTTACTCTGACATCTTGCGTCTGTAATTAGCTCTAGTCTGATATCGGTGTCGAGGAATCAACTTGACGACTGGAAGATAGAGACAATTGGCAATGAGTAACTGGACAAATAGACGGACGCATGCAATGAATCATGCAAAGATGCAAATGATATGCAATGCGATGCAAACAGGATGCAATACACACATAGCAGGATCAAGGGTTCGAGATCACAGCATGGAGTCTGGGTAGAGAACCAACCACAGGGTGTGTACTAGGGTTCATAAACTGTAGAACAGGGTTCTAAAGAGTTCCCAGAGTCGACAACCCATCTTTCGGATTTTATCAACTTCCCAATTGCTCGGTGATCAATAAAATTCCCAAGAGAATCTCGTCTGAGTGTAGTATTGCGTAGCAATCATTTAGGATTACTCCCTCATAATCATCGCACTACATCCTAAATAGACCAGGTGGGGTAAAGGGTAACTAATGGTCATCAGTATCCCTGGCACCTAGGTCAAAAGTGGCAACGCATTCACGATTGCTCGTTCAGCATATACCACCCTCAAGAGGGCCTCAACTGAGTGTGGAACTTCAAGTCAACTCCTTTGGGATTTCTCCCTCGAAGTCTCCTTGACTATGTCCACAATCCTATCATATATGTACGCTCAAGTCCGGGTTAGGACTTATCCTCACCACTCAAGGTAGCAACCCTGCACACAGAAAATCCTAGCACAACAGGTATATATACAGATATGAATATACAAATGTACAAGCAAGCAAACATATAAATAACACAAAGACAAACAAGATAGGCTTAACCCTCTTAGGGATCTCCCCAGTGAAGTCGCCTTTTCTGTTGCGGTGAGAATCGGATAACAAGCTATTAATTAACCTGAATCATATTTCTTTTACAACCGACTTTGATTTATCCAAAGGAAAGGTTCAAGATCGAAGAAAATCTAAAAGGGGGGAGATCTAAGGTTCGGGGGTTGGTTATACAAAGGGAAGGTATTAGGACCCTAAGTATCCGTAGTACTCTACGAGAACCTCTTGTTAGCATTTGTGTTATGCTAAAGTTTGTTTGCTAAGGGAAATGTGCTAAGGGTAAAGTAAAGACCTAGGGTATGTACACTAAGTATGCTCGCCAAGACATCACATCTTGTGCCTACGTATCCTGACAGGAATGGAATCAGAGCATTCGTAGTTCCCCTCAACGGGGGTGAAGAACTCTTGACTGTGGTCAAGGTTCCAAGGAAAAGTAGGGTCTGACAACAAGACACCTACGTGGAGTGCGACGACTCCAAACCTAAGGCTAGGTTAAAAGGGAATGCGAGTCTCGATCGCACGGCGGTGTGAGAAAAGGGAATGACTGACAAGGCTATCCTAAATGACATGGCAGTCAACTATAGGGACCTTTCCTTTGGAATAAGGCATAAGAAACAGAGGAACAAGGAGGGAAAACTCCAGTGTCAAGTGTATGATAAATATCAATATAAACAACAAGTGTAATTAGATTTAAGTGAAAAATGAACACTAGGAATTAATTAAAGTGAAAGATGCAAAATGTCAAGATTAAATTTAAAAAAAAAAATCTAATTAAACAAAATTCAAAATGAACCAAATTTTACTTACAAGTTAATTAAACTATTAAACTAATTAGAAACTAATTGATTAAAATCTAACTAAACTAATTCTAGAAATCTAAAACTTAAGACTTATTAACTAAAAATAAATAACTAACTCTAATTAACTAATCCTAAATAAAACTTAATTAAAAATAATTCTAGAACTAAAAACTAAATTAACTTTTAAAACTAACTAACTAACTTCTAATAAAACTAAATAACTAATTAGAATAAAACCTAATTAACTAATTCTAGATAAAAAGAAAAACTAAATAGCTAATTAATTCTTAAAAACCTAATAGTAGTTATCTAGTGAAATAACTAATTAACTCTTTAAAGAAAGAAACTAATAGCTAATTAAATCCTAAGGGTGCAGGATCAGAAACATGGGGCTTTGATTAAAAGGGGGCGCAGCAACCCAATCTCCATCAAATCGGGTCGGGTCAGAGCCAATAGTAACCCGATTGGGTTGTGAAAGAAAATAATGGAATGAACTTAACCCTAAATCCAACTATGTGTTAATCTGATTTTAAAAGAAACAAAAGGTTCAGCATCTTGAACGAACCTCTTCAACCAGAATAAATCTCGTCTTCTCCTCACCAAAACGTGTCTCGCATCCCTATTTTCAGAATTCTCCCTTTCCCAATTTGCACAGCTCTAGTTCTTCTTCTCTTTACAACGCTCACTCTCGCATCATCGATAAACTTTTTCTCTTCTTTTCCGCAACAGCTATTATAGTGATGAACACCGAAACAAGTAAATGATGGCGGCGGTGTGTTTCGTATCTTGTCCTCGCTCCATTTGATCTTGCTTCTCTATTCTTCTTTTTGTTCCACAAATTGTTGCGGTTTGATGTAGAGAGGAAGCTGGTGAGTTGTTTGAGTGGTGGGAGTAGGAAGGTTCTGTTGGTTGTTTGGAAGATGCAAGTCGGAAGATGATATTGATGGCTTTTTGCAGGTTTATGATTGAGAAGAAAAAGAAGATGGTGATGATATGGTGGATCGGTGAAGAGGAAAGAGAGGTGAGCTACGATGGTCGTGAATACCAGAGATGGAGGGTACTGATTTGGAAAATATTGATGATTCGATGAGGGTGTTTTCAGTTTGGGAATAAAGGTTTTGTGGGTGTCATAATGGAGGAAGGTTGGGATATCGACGATGGTGATGACAGTGGTTTTTGATTCAAAGTATTCTATTTTTTTTCTCTAAAATCGCCTCCCCCCTTTTTCAATCTGCTCCTCTCCTTTTAAATCCAATTGAGCACTTGTTTTTTTTCAAGAATTCTAAATTTGCTTGTTGAATGGTTGCTTTCACTGATGCAGAGGTGTTGTGGAATTGTCGCTGTTGCTTGAAGCAGGTTAGTGTGTTCAACAGAGATCAATGATACAGGGATTGTGTTCATCGTTGTCATTGTGATCAGACTGACCTTGTGTGTAATGTTGCAGGTGGTACAGGTTTTGTTTGGATGTGGCCTGAAGTTTGATTTTGTGTCCTTTTGATAGCAGTTGGCATGTAGGGAGCAGCAGATGTGGTTTATTGACTTTGGGACTTAAAGAACCAAACAAAAACTTGCGATGGCTATATTTTTTTGTATTTTGTAAATTTTGAAGGCTAATTAAATTACACTAAACCTAATTAAACTAACAAAGACAAGAATTAACTATAACTATAATTAAAATTGAAATAACAAATAAAATAAAATTAATATTAATAAAATTAATATTAATAAAATTAAACTAATTAAAATATAATTAGACTAAAATAAAAAAAAATAATTAGAATTAAAATAAGTTAAATATTACACTAAAAATAATCCATATTAAAAACTAAATTTAACGTAAAGTATATAAAAAAGAGAAAAAAAACAAAAGCTAAATTGAAATACTAAATCAATTCTAACTAAATTTAATATAAATATTTAATTAAAGTAAAAAAAAAGATCAAGAATGACAATGAAATTAAAATGCATGACTAACGATATGTTAACACAAAAATGCGAAAAGACCGACTTAAAATGATATGCAAACGATCAAAGAATCTGAGGGTAAAATTTGGGGTACAACAATACTAATAAAAAACGCTAGGTCCAGTACCTTCATACCAATCAATATTTAGGTCCAGTACCTTACCAAAAAAATCGGGAAAACTCGAACATAAAAAAAAAACTCACTCTCCCTCTCATATTTCCCAAGAAACTTTCTCAACCCATTAACGGATAAATACCATCAAGTACAAAGTGAAACCTAAAGCTAACATCCTGTGGATAACCACATATAGGATGGGTAATTGACAACTCCCCATCGTATAACCTGACCCCGAACCCCCCAATCTCTTTAAGCGTATGTTCAGTTAAACATTCGCGTGCAAGGTTAGTTTTAGATAGCTTCTCTTTCCCTTCTTGTTTCATGGGATAAATAAGAAGTCAGAAAGTAGCACCCCCTTCTCTTCGTTGAGGAGAAAACCCAAATTCCACGATAAGGTGGCCGCGTCACCGACAAAAATTACGCGCTACACTGTAGCGAGTGATTTTTGGATGTGGTTGCGAAGCACGATCGCTTTAGTACTACAGTTCGATTCATTTTTTATCCTATTAAAGCTGACGATGGAAGGGAAATAGATGTCTCCAACTAACCTTGCTTGCATACTGAGGTTAAATAGTCAAAACTGTTGGTTTACAAATGCTACAAAGATTCGGGGTCTCTACTTGGTTATTTTTTCGAAAAGAGGTGTTTTAGGCTATCGGTTGAGATGTTAGGACGGATGTATATGAAAGTATGGGATTTTGGGTTTTTGTTTAGTGTGCTCACTAAGATTTTTTCTTTCAATCTTATGCCTACGTATTCTCGTTTACCGAAACAGGGAAATCAGAGTGTTCGTAGTTCCTCCTATTCTATGGGAGGAAATGGTTGTTTTGGTGTCTTGTTCAAAGCCCAAGACGTGAAGCTAAAGGTAGTTTGTATCTTGTTCAAAGCCCAAGATATGAAGCTAAAAGGGTTTGTCTTTAGATAGAATTTGTCATCTCTAAAGAGGGTCTGTTTGTCACAACTGTTGGGTGATTGACTGTAAAGGAAGATTACTTTAACCGGGATACGCGGATCCGACAATGCCATAATTTCCTTTATAGGGGATTTTAACCTGAAGGAGAAGACTTTAACTCAGTTTAGAGCAACGCTATCTTTCCTTAGGAATTTCTCATGCTAAAAGAGGGACAGTGGCATGGATGTAGATGATCCAGAGGCTTGCCGCTTACAGCAATTAGATGAAGGGGAAGGAGTTGTTGATGTTTGTATACTGTGAACGAGGCACAGTTTTGATGCTAAAAGGTTGATTGGATCAACCAGTGGTTTTCTTATACAAAGCCTAAGAGGAGGCTAATATGTGTCTCTTACGAAGCCCGAGAGAGAGGCTAAAAGGTTTTGACTCAACGAGGGAGTCTTTTGGTATCTCGTATAAAGCCCGAGATGAAGGCTACTTGACTTAACAAGAGAGTTTTTTGTATCTCGTACGAAGCCCGAGATGGAGGCTGAAATTTGTTTGGCTCAATAAGAACCTTTTTGTATCTCGTATAAAGCCCGAGATGGAGGCGAAAGGGTGATTGACTCAACGAGGGAGTCTCTTATGTGTGTCTCATACAGAGCCCGAGAGAGAGGCTAAACATTGTTTGACTCCGCTGGGGAGAATCATTGTATAAAGCCCAAGAGAGGCTAGTATGACTGGAGAAGGATCATTATACAAAGCCTAAGAGGAGGCTATGGTTACTGTTTCAGTTGAGTGACAGGTCCAGTATACTGATTTAAAGAGAAAATCAGTTCTTATATGAGCAACACTGTACTCATGGATTTGATTCGAGGATCCGGGCTATCCCTGTTCTTTAAGGAAGTGGGAAATCCGAAGGGTATTGAGACTGTCCGAGTCTACGGGTTTCCTTCCTATTCTTGAAGGGGGTCACTTGAGAATATCTTTGAGACTCAAGGAGATTAGACTGTCCGTGTCTATAGTTTCATCTTTTGTACTATGCTTTGAGAAACAGTAGTAGACTCTTTGAAAGGACTGTTCTATGCAGATGATTAAGTTCTGTTCCTATACCTCTAGAAGGTCGTCGGGACAATTTGTACGAAGCCCAAGAGGAGGCTGGAAACTTTTAAGAAGCCGATCGGTCCTTGTATGAAGCCCGAGAGGAGGCTATCATTCCCGGAGGAAGAGATCATTATACGAAGCCTAAGAGGAGGCTGTGAATACTTCTAAGAAGTCGTAGGGTCCTTGTACTAAGCCCAAGAGGAGGCGGGGTTGCTTTTAGGAAGCCTGTGGGTCCCCAAACCCCGAGAAATTCAAGACAGGCTATTCACGAGGAATAGATCGAGCCAGGAAAGTTCAAGAATTTGGAAGAAACTCAAGAGATGCCATTCACGGAGAAAAGATCATCTCTGGGGAGTAGAGTTTCTTTGACAACTTCTACGAGTGACAGTCTATGAAAGGGTTCACCGAGAATGCTGCCTTTCATGTCTCCATATTGTTTAACCCCAAGAGGAGGGAAGACTGTGTCTGGTAATCCTATGGGGATCTAGTTTTGACTATTTAAGAGTGATCAACGGGCTTAATGCTAGACGTAGTTGCTGGGGAAATTCTAAATATCTATACTATTATTAAACAGTTGATATGAGTTTATGAAAGAAGACTTACAGCGAAACAGCCCCACAATACAGTTATATGTATATGAAAGCGGTAAATGAAAGCAATAACTACTTACTCGGTTGTAGAGCTTCCATGCTGTTTGGTTAGTTGTTCAACAAAGAAAGATTGAAAACAACAGTATATTCAAAATCAAAGGAGAAAGTGCTTTGAAAAAAAAAATTTGGGGCTTACAGCTCAATGAGAGACCCAGGGTTTTATCAGTGAGCGCACTGTTTGAATTTGTACATAGGGACTTATACAAGTGACTGAGGCCCAAAAAATTGTTTTTCCGTACAAAGGGGGTTGGGTCTTACACTCTAATAGAGGCCCAAAAAGTTTTAAAGAAAAAGAGTGGGGCTTATAACACGAGGGTAGGCCCAATTAATTTTTTCGTTTAAAATGGTGATCGCGCCGAGGTTTTCTTTTAACGCAAAGGGACTTATACAATAAGTGAGGCCCAAAAATGATTTTGGTTAAAAGGGGGTTGGGTCTTATACTCTAATAGAGGCCCAAAAGTGTTGAATGGGTCTTATAGCTCAAGGAGAGGCCCAGAAGGTTATTTTTCAAAAGGCGACGATCGCGCCGTTTGTTTTTTACGGTATCGGGACTTATACAATACACTGAGGCCCAAAAATGATTTGGTCAAAAAAAGGATTGGGTCTTACACTCTATTAGAGGCCCAAAAGTGTTTTGAAAAGTTTGATGAGGGTTGAATTAATCCAAAAAACCTAATTTGTTTTCAAAATGTGTTTTAATTGAATAAAAATTCAATTAAAATGATCAAAATTGTTTAACATATGGAAAACAAATTGTGATCTTGGATTAATACTTTAAAAATTAAGTATTGACCTACAAAATAATTAGAAAGCATTAAAAGTTGCAAAATCAAGGTGGAAAAAAATTTTAAATGTCAAAAACAATTAAAACATTAATTCTTTGCAAAAATATCAATTATACAAAATAAATAATATTTTTGGGATTTTTTGGGAAAATAAAATATTTTAACATTTTTGTGAATTACTAAAAAAAGAATCAACTCAAAATCATTAAAACTCAGAGAGAAATTAATTTTTGAATCAATTAAATAAAATCACAAAATTCAAATATTCAAATATTCAAAAAATGGCGCCAAGAACACGCGCGTGTTCTGGGTATGCTCAGATTTGCATTTTCTCTCCAATCTCACTGAATACTTGATCATATCATGCAATCCACATACCAATCAACTCGTTTCAACCTCACGATCATGTCTATGGTATTTAATTTCATTTAAATTAAACATATAACAAGAAATCATGAAAAATCCTCAAGAACCCTAATTTCTGCATGAAGGCTAGGATTTTTTATACACGATTCAAACAATGCAATTAATTGAGGGAAAACATTCCATGCATGATTATGAACATATGGCCAAATTATTGTGCAGCAAAAATTGCATGGATCATAGAGTTAGAAGAGATCATGCTTACCACTTGCAGCTGGTGATCGTGATTTGTGTTGGAGGTGTTACAGCTAGGTTCCAATGATCTGGATAGCTTCCATAGGTGCCATGGAGTGTGTATGAATGCTTGGAATGGATTGAAATGGTTTGGAGCTGAAGATGGTACCTCAACTGCAAAACTGTCAAGAACTTGAGCAATTGGCTGGTGATTTTGTGAAATCTGTGTTCCAGATGTTATGTGAGTGTTTGGATCACTTCTATATGATGTATGTGAGGTGTGTGAGTGATTGGTTTGATTGGAAAAGCTCTCAAACTCAAAACCTGATAGTGACTTGCCTTAGAAGGCAAAATTGGAGTGAAAGAAGAGATTTTGAGGAAAGCATCTGTTTGATGGCTTTGGTGTACTCAAACTGATCACAATTGAGCTCTATTTATAGTAGAGCAAGTTTATTTTGGGATCCACAGTGAATGGCAACTACAGCAGGTGTTTGTTCAATGTTGGCCAATGGAAATGCAAGTTTCCTCTAGCCATTGACTAGAGGTTAGGGCACAGGGTTGTGGTTCCCTTGGTCTTGGATAAGTCTTGACTGAATTCAGTTGAGAATGGCTCAGTCCATGCCACCTTGATGCTTCCATTGAATGCTCCAATCCAAAATTGGAGTCTTGTCCCTATTTTGGCCATTCTAGGTTCAACATGCTATTTCTTGTTCCAAAGACTTTGGAGGCTTGGCTCATTGATTGTCCCCTTTAGATTCAATCCTCAGAGGTGTCCAAGTGGATAGGAGCATTTGGATTTGGATGATTTTGGAAAATCGACCAAAAATGCAAAATCTGTCTTGCCTTGACAGATTTCAACAAGGCAACTTGCCAATGTCATATCTCATGAGTCAAATTGAATTTGGTAATGTTCTTTGCCATTTTGGAAAGCCCTTACATGATACAACAACTGTTTGAAAATGTTTGGTTTTGATCTCTTTTGAATCCAAGTGAAAAATCCCCCTACATTTGGCAAAAAGTAAGGTAAAATCTGACTTAGTGAAATTTTCACTAAGTGTTGGAACAAAGTGACTTCTCTTGATTTTGATCACTCCATAACTCAAAATCCATGAGGAATTTGGACATAGGTCAGTATGAAGGTTTTGTAGAGGGCAATGAGATCTACAAATCAAGCTTTGAATGGGGACCAATGGCCTTGTGGTTTAGGAGTTATGATCCTCCAGAGTTGGCACATTAGTGTCACTTTTTCCATAACTTAGAAATTTTTCTAAGTTTTTATGGTTACCCCTTTTACAAGTTATCCCACTTTCTTTGATTTTTCTTAATGAATGATGATTCAAATCATACATTAACATCATTTTAGGGTTAAAAATCCATTTTGGTGAAAAATCTCAAAAAGTCAAAGTTGACTTTTGTGCACAGTTGACTTTTTATCAGATGAATTCCAAACTGTGCAATTCTTCAGGAAATCATGTCCTTGACCTAAATCAAACTTGATGGACATGTTCCATGGGTGTCATAGGGTATATTGAATCATGTATTAGGGATTGGGAGCATGTCCTGGTCAAAAGTCAAAGTTACAGTTGACTTTCCTCGCGAAACCCTAATTGTGGTGCAGATGAAATTGAGACTTGTTGCTCAAGCTTCTTGGATTAATCCATTGTTCCAAATGGATCAATATAGTTCATTAGAGACCCTCAAACCCTCTCTTGGGGTCTTGGCTCATGATTTGCCCTAAAAATCAACTTAGGGGTGAATTAGGCCAAGAAACCCTAATTCCTGATTTTTGCTGAATGCATCCCCTGAGGCAAAATTGACTTGATGATTGGGTCCATGAGGTTCCATAGAGTATATTAGGTTATGTTTTGGATCATTGGCTTGTGCCCAGATGAAAGTTTTCCATCTGAAGGCCCTGGTCGACCAAAACCCTAATTTGGTGAAACTGTCGACCTTGAGACTTGATCCACCCATAAGGGAGCAGCTTTGTGCTTAATCCTTGGAGTGGGAGTCCTTTTGATCCATTGTGGATATTCTAGAGGCTAGACAAGTTGAAGATCAAGTCTTTCCTTGATTGATCCTTTGTCTAAGGCTCTGAGAGGGCTTGAAACCCTAATTCTTGATGGTAGTGAATGCTCAACAATCCTCGAGGAGATTGATGAGGCATGAAAGTACATCCATATTGTGATGATGATTTGCACAATGATGGAAAATCTAAGTGGTCAAAATTTGGGGTATGACAGATGCCCCTATTTAATCTTCTTGGACACGAAGGTGTGAATGACGAAGGTATTCGGGTATTCGGGGTGCAAGAGGATTAAATATCAGAATACCCGAAATTTTGAAGGCGTCTATGAATGGTAATTCACGAATTCATCTTCTTTCGCTAAGCAATGATGCTTAGAAAAGGTAAACTTCCCCTCGATCCCGGTTTCCTACCAAAGAACTGGTCTCAGTTTCTGATGTAAACTTCCCCTCGATCCTGGTTTCCTACCAAGGAACTGGTCTCAGTTTCTGATGTAAACTTCCCCTCGATCCTGGATTCCTACCAAGGAACTGGTCTCAGTTTCTGATGTAAACTTCCCCTCGATCCTGGTTTCCTACCAAGGAACTGGTCTCAGTTTCTTTCGTCAATAAACTTTATTGACAAGGGACGCTATTCGTAGCGGCTTTCCTTCAAACTTCTCGCCGAATTTTCCTGGGGAGATGCCATTTGAGTGGAAAAAGTTTTGATGTCAGACTTGCTGGGGAACCCAGTCATCTGAATTGTAGAGGTGCACAAACTTCTCTGTTTGGAGATGCCATTTGCCGAATCTACTGGGGAAAACGAGTCTCTTGAGAGACTGCCTTCGTTCGGGGTCTTTACATCATACTTTTCTCGGAGATCTTCTCGGAGAAATGCTATATGATGTGATCCAATTTTGAGGTGCCGGTGACCTTTTCATCAGTGGGTTTTCCAGAGAAAAACTGTCGTACTGCTGAATCTCTGTTTAAGAGGCTTTCTCTGGGGATTTTCCTTAATCCGGGAAAGCAAGGATATCATCTTCAATGGCGAAGAGTGACATTTGGTAAAGGTTCTCTGGTCTTTCAGAGGTTCAGGTTATCAAAGTGGTCAAGGACCCAACTTCAATCCAGAAATAAACTGGAGGAGAGAGATTGTTCAGACGTAACACTTCCTGACGAGGAAAGGGCTGACAACTCGATTGAGAGAACTTTTATCACTAGGGGACAAGACCGACTAGAGTGATAGTGATGCAATATGACTGTGAATGTAAATCAATAATGCATGATGCATGTATGTATATACTGACAAAACTGACGCGACATACAAACTAAAAGATGAACACGACTGAATACTCGGCCACTGCTGGAGATGAAAGACATCACTTGGTTCAAAGTAGCAATTCTGCCTTACTTAGGAGAGATAGTCCCTGTTGGGAGCTACGTTGGTCGGGCTTAGGAGATAAGAAATCGGCCGAGGGTATCAGATGGAATAGTTGCATCCGACACTGTTGATCCTTCATTCAGGCGCACTGGCGTAGAAGGAGTACTTTGATTCTGCACTTTGAAGTTCGCTTACTTCCGGAGAAGCGGTTGATGCTCTTTTGATGTTCAAAAGTCAAAAGAAATTGCCATCTTTATTTTAAAGCAGAAAAAGTTTTAACAAGTAAATTCATTTTTGTTTCATTTCAAGAATCGTTAATCATGTTTAAAACGCCATTTTGTAAAGCTAAAACAAATAAGAATTACAAACAAAAGCACAAGGGCTCAAATTTTATTGATAAGATGGAGATCAGCCAAACGCGTGATTCCAAAGACTATATACAAAGTTTGAAAATGGTAATTTATAGGGAAAAGGGCTACGTTGAAACATAACGACCACTATCCTTCTACCAACTTTGAATTCGGGGCATCCTGAGCTTCTGTCGAAGATGACCTTGACTGGAATTTTCCTCCGATGGATGGTATAACTGCTGCTGCTGAGGGACTTGCCTCTGTTGAACATAGTTACTTGCCATTATCCCTAATTTTTGCCTGGATTGTACTATGATGTTTCCAATCCATCGGGATGATTTTTTTCATGTCTCTAACTTTTGCCTGGACCGCCCTTTCGGGTTTTCAATCCACCGAGACGTTTTTTTTTTAGTTTAGGCGAAGTATTTCTTGACTACATCAACATTCGTGGGGTAGGCAAATTCCTCTCCGTCCATGGTTGCAAGTCTCAAGGCGCCGCCTGAGAAAGCTTTCGTGACCACATAGGGGCCATCATAATTCGGAGTCCATTTACCTCGCGAATCAGTGAGAAATAATTGTATCTTTTTGAGCACGAGGTCTCCTTTTCTAAAAACACGAGGTCGGACCTTTTTGTCAAACGTCTTCTTCATTCTCTATTGATACAATTGACCATGGCATAGTGCCGTGATTCTCTTTTCTTCGATCAGATTCAGTTCGTCGTGTCGGCTTTGACACCATTCAGCTTCGGTGAGCTTAGCTTCCATCAATACTCAGATTGATGGGATCTCTACTTCTATGGGGAGCACTGCTTCCATGCCATACACTAGAGAGAAAGGGGTTTCCCCTGTTGAAGTGCGGACAGATGTGCGATAACCATGAAGAGCAAAGGGTAGCATCTCGTGCCAGTCTTTGTAGGTTACAACCATCTTTTGAACGATCCTCTTGATGTTTTTGTTAGCCGCTTCTACCGCTCTGTTCATCATTAGTCAGTAGGGAGATGAGTTATGATGTTCGATCTTGAACTCTGCGCACAACTCCTTCATCATCTTGTTGTTCAAGTTAGATCCATTATCAGTAATGATCTCGCTTGGAACACCATAACGACATATGATATTGTTTTTGACAAATCGGACCACCACTTGTCGAGTTACATTGGCGAATGACGCTGCTTCGACCCACTTGGTGAAGTAATCAACGGCTACCAGGATGAACCGATGTCCGTTTGAAGCCTTGGGCTCAATCATGCCAATCATGTTGATTCCCCATATCGAGAATGGCCATGGGGAAGAAAGAACTTTGAGATGTGATGGCGGTACATGAATTTTGTCGGAGTATATCTGACATTTGTGACACCTCCTCATGTACTTGTAGCAGTCGGATTCCATGGTCAACCAATAGTACCCTACTCTCAGAATTTTTCTCGCCATTGTGTGTCCGTTGGCATGAGTGCCAAAGGATCCTTCATGGATTTCTTTCATAAGCATGTCTGTTTCTAGTCTGTCTACGCATCGGAGCAAGACCAAGTCAAAATTCCTTTTATAGAGTGTATCACCGCTCAAGAAGAAGTTTCCAGCCAGTTTTCTGAGGGTTTTTCTGTCCTTCCTTAGTGCCCCAGGTGGGTACTGTTGTTTCTGAAGGAAGCATTTGATATCGTGATACCAAGGTTTGTCGTCTATGACTGCTTCAATCGTGAATATGTAAGCGGGCCTTTCAAGGCGTATTATGTCGATCTTAGGTAAGTCGTTCCATTGACCTACACTAATAATGGAAGAGAGAGTGGCTAATGCATCAGCCATGTGATTCTCCTCACGAGGGATATGATGAAACTCAACTCTGTTGAAGAAGGGTAACAACCTTCTCGCATAATCCTTGTAAGGAATCAATCTGGATTAGTATGTGTTCCAACCTCCTTTGATCTGATTGATAACCAGGGCTGAGTCGCCATATACGTCCAAGTTCTTAATCCTTAAATCAATCGCTTCTTCGAGACCCATAATACAAGCTTCGTATTCGGCCTCGTTGTTTGTACATTTGAACGTAAGTCTGGCAGTGAAAGGAATGTGGGTACCCTGAGGGGTAACAATGATTGCCCCAATTCCGTTTCCATAATGATTAACTGTTCCGTCAAAGACAAGTCCCCATTGGGAACCTGGTTCTGGCCCTTCACTGGGTAACGGTTCATCGCAATCTTTCATTTTTAGATACATGACATCTTCGTCTGGGAAGTCAAACCCGATTGATTCTTTATTGTCAATCGGTTGATGAGCCAAATGATCGGCTAAAATACTTCCCTTAATGGCTTTCTGAGCGTGGTACTCTATGTCATATTCTGATAACAGCATCTGCCAACGGGCAATCCTTCCCGTGAGAGCAGGTTTTTCGAAAACATACTTGATTGAATCCATTTCTGAGATTAACCAAGTAGTAGGATGAATCATGTATTGGCGAAGACGTTTGGCTGCCCAAGCTAAAGCGCAACAAGCTTTCTCAAGCATAGTGTACCGAGTCTCGCAGTCGGTGAACTTCTTGCTCAGATAGTAGATGCCAGACTCCTTCCATTTAATTTCGTCTAGTTGGCCAAGTACACATCCCATGGAGTCTTCCAAGACTGATAAGTAAATGATCAGTGGTCTTCCTTCCACTGGAGGTGATAGAATCGGCGGATTCAACAGATATTCCTTGATACTGTCAAAGGCAGTTTGGCAATCTTCTGACCAAACGCAATCCTGGTTCTTCTTGAGTAATTTGAAAATTGGCGCACAGGTCGCGGTCATGAGGAATATGAATCTGGAGATGTAGTTCAAACGTCCCAAGAATCCTCTGACTTGTTTTTTCAGTTTTCGGAGAAGGCATTTCTCGAATGGCCTTGACCTTGTCAGGATCGATCTCAATCCCTTTCTGGCTGACGATGAACCCTAAAAGTTTCCCTGAATGGACACCGAAGGTGCACTTGTTAGGATTCAAGCAGAGTTTGTACTTTTGCAAACGCTCGAATAGTTTTGACAGGTGGGTCACATGCTCCTCTTTTGTCTTAGATTTTGCAATCATGTCATCGACATATACCTCGATCTCTTTGTGTATCATGTCATGAAAAAGAGTAGTCATGGCCCTTTGATAGGTTGCCCCGGCGTTCTTTAAACCGAACGGCATCACCTTGTAACAAAAGGTACCCCATGGGGTAATGAACGAAGTTTTCTCCATGTCTTTCGGCGCCATTTTGATCTGGTTATAGCCCGAGAATCCATCCATGAAGGAGAAAACTTTGAACTTTGTTGTACTGTCTACCAGCATGTCAATGTGTGGTAAAGGAAAGTCGTCCTTTGGACTAGCCTTGTTCAGATCCATGTAATCGACACACATTCTGACATTTCCGTCCTTTTTCAGAACGGGTACGATATTGGCTAACCATTGAGGATATTCTGACGTGGCGAGGAAACCCGCATCAATCTGTTTTTGTACCTCCTCTTTGATTTTGATGGCCATGTCCGGGTGAGTCCGTCTCAACCTCTGCTTTACTGGCGGACATTACAATCTTAACGGTAAATGATGTTCCACGATGCTGGTATCCAACCCTGGCATATCCTGATAGGACCAAGCGAATACATCGGGGAATTCTTTGAGAAGCTTTATCAAACCCTCTCTGGCAGTTGGACTGAGAAGTGCCCCAATCCTGATTTCTTTTCTCTCTTGTTCTGAACCCAAGTTTACCGTTTCCAACTGCTCTTTGTGAGGTTCAATGGACTTTTCCTCTTGTCTGAGTAGTCGAGAGATCTCTTCTGGAATTTCGTTGTCATCTGCTTTTTTAGCTCCGAATACCGGGAACTCAAAGTTGGGAGAAGGCATCGGATCGTATGTTTCAACGGGGTTTAAAACAAGCAATCTGCATGACGTGATGATTCGCGTTTAGAAGAGATAGAGAAAAATGCAAGTGTGTGCAGTGTTTTATTTTTATTACTGCTTATTTTTATTATTGAATTGTTTTTTTAGGATTACCATTTTCTGAAAAACGAAAAGAGAAAACAGCAATAAATGCGGAAATTACAGAACGACGTTATTTTATTAACGAACAAGTCGATCCTTGAAACTACAGCCCTATAAAACAAAACTCTGTCACTTTGGGCAAAGCGAAGAGGGAAATTTACAGAAAGCGAGCACTATCAAAACATCCGTTTCACCTGGGTAGGGTGAAAGGTTAAATATGGCAATTACTTTGACTAATGAACGATCTTCGGAACCTCGACGGCAACCCATTGGCGGCGAACTCCTCGGTGAATCACAAAGTCTGGCACCTTCCGTGATTTGTCTTCAGAAATGACGCTGATTTCTGGTGGAGCAGGATCATTGGAATCTGTCTCCCAGGCAGAGCTGTCGTAGGAGAATTCCTCTGTTGCATTTTGTAGAGCATTGGTGCTCTCAGCTGTATCTCCCCATCCAGTTGGCTGGATATCTTCGAGCTTGATACGAGAGCTTTCGGCCGCAGTGTACTTGACCATATAGTCGTATTTTCCACTCAGTTGTCCCAAGGTGTCCCAAACTTCTTTGGAACTGGAGGAGTCATCTCTCTCGATGACGTTGACCTCGGGAAAGGCATAGTTGATGAATTCAAGTCCTGCAAACGTTACGAATTCATCTTCATGTTGAGTAGTTTCTGAACGACCTGAGTGTTGATCCCATGACATGGCGGGGACACAGGTATTCTGTTCAATGACGGTCAGCTGATTTTCATTGTTCGGCTGACTTTCTGGCCCCAAGTCTCCTGGATAAGGTTGCCACATTGGCAGACCATCCATTGGGCCATAGTAGTTGTGGTCAAAGTTGTCCCTCATCAGAGTGTCCTCCTCTAATGAATTTGGCGGAGCACGACATCCTTCCGGATCACAATCTCCATATATCATTTCGACATCTGACCGTGGTATAAATCTCGGACTCTGTGAGGGATAGCAAAATGGTATAGGCACCTCTTCCTGAGACATATAACCATCCTCGTTAAGATAGGACTTCCATTCTTCATCTGTGTCAGAGGGATCCTCCTCATTGATAGCATGCACTGCTTGAGACACTGGGTGAAGGAAACCTCCACTGTGGAAGAAGTTTTGAAGGGGATGAAGACTTCCATCATTGGCAGCTGTCTGGGTACAGGTTGTAGAAAAACCAAGACCCTTCTTTGTTTTTTTGTCAATAGGAATGACAAGCTGTCCCCATCCGGTTGTATCGGTACTCTCGACCGCTTTGATAGCATCGTTGTATGAAGAAATGGAAGTTCCTTCTTTGAACTGATTGTTCTTGCTCACCGCCAGTGCTTGGAACTGAGTTCCAATAACCTCCTCGGGTTCTATATCAGTAGATGATGACAAGTTACTCACCAGCAAGGCCTGCTCCCCGCAGACTGTGACAAGTTGATTGCTCTGAACGAACTTTAGCTTTTGGTGGAGGGTGGAAGTAACCGCTCCAGCCTGATGTATCCAAGGTCTTCCTAATAAACAACTGTATGTTGCCCGGATGTCCATGACCTGGAAAGTGACTTGGAAAGTGTGAGGACCGATAGTTATGGGAAGATCAACTTCGCCGATAACTGTTTTTCTGGATCCGTCGAAAGCTTTGACGACGACCTCGCTGATTCTCATCGGAGGGGATTTGAATGATAATTGCATCAAAGTGGACTTCGGCATAACATTCAGGGCTGACCCTGTGTCTACCAGTACGCTGGCTAAAGCATCGTCCTGGCAGTTAACTATAATGTTGAGCGCCATGTTATGACGGCGACCCTCTTCAAGTAATTCCTCATCACTAAATCCCAAATTGTTGCAGGAAGTGATGTTAGAGACAATGCTATCGAACTGTCTGATTGTTACATCCTGTTCCACAAAGGCTTGCTCCAAGACTTTCTGTAGAGCCTCCCTATGCGCTTCTGAACTGAGTAACAGTGATAATACCGAGATCTTTAAAGGAGTTTGTAGCAGTTGATCAACAATGTTGTATTCACTCCTTTGGATGAGCTTCAGCATCTCATCATTGTTTTTCAAAAGGTCGGGATTACTGGATTGACCGACTGGTAGATCAGGAGTTTCTGTCTGAAGTTCCTTTTCTTTGTTAGATTCTCCAACTCCTCGGTTGAAGATTCGACCGCTCCGTGTTACACGACTGATGTCTGCAATATTCACAATGGAGGGTAATGGAATTTCCTTTCCATTTTCAATTGTCGTTGCACCGTATTTGTAAGGGATAGCCTTAGTTGATTCGTACGGTGTTGGTCCCTGCAGATAGATGACTATGGGAACCTTCTGATTTTTCTGACCATCGTAAGTAATCTCGATCCGTTCCCGGTTGGGAACTTTAGATTCGTCAAGTAGAGGGATGATGGCAAAAACATCCCTGGTCCTATGATGACCAGAGATCGTGACAACATCCTCGACTTGATTGGCAAGGTAGTTCGGCGTCCAGTTGATGGGTCCAGAACCCGGATACGGGCGAATCTCTCCACGATCCACCTGAACCTGAAAAGCCGCTCTCACAAGGTAACCCCCTTGGTTACTTTCTGAACAGACACTACAACGGTCATAATTGTGTGGTGGCACCTGGCCACGCCCACTTTGAATATAATGTAACCTCACTAGGTTAGCTTCCACAGATCGGACATCCTGACTCTGACGCCGAGTAGGATTCCTGTTATTGATACTAATTTGCTGAGTATCTTCATCCATATAGATTGGCATCCACCAGTGATTTAACAAGTGCTGAAGTGCCTCCTAGACAAGGGTACAACCCCGATTGTTTTCGCAACCTGCTTTACAGCTTTGATAGTCATGTGATATTAAGAATCCGAGTCGGACTTGTTCAGCATGCAACTCTACCAAGTTGGTATTCATCACGCGAATATCAAAGATCTGAACCATGTTGATCTGATAAGGGTTCCTATCATGGTAGTCTTGGATCCATCCAAGATCCATCTGACGCTGGAGGGCCTTTTGTATGAAAGAGCATCCCTGTTTGTTTACCGAGCAAGTCAGACAAGAACTGTAATCGTGCCGCGGCAGATTATGATACTGGCTTTGCCTTGAGTGCATCGCCACCAGATTGACATTCATTGCACAAATGTCGTGGTTCTGAATGATGTTAGAATTCGTGTAGACTATATTAACTCCACGAACTCGGTGCTCTTAGATCCATCCGAGATCCATCTGTTCCTGTAGAGCTGATTCCACTACCGAACATCCCTGGTTGTCTTTAGAGCAGATATCACACTGATGATAGTTATGAGATGGCAAATGGCCATATCCACTCTGTCTACAATGCATCTTGACCAGATTAGTCTTTAACAAGAGTACATCGTGAATTTGATAGACATTGTTAGTCTCTCCTTCTATCAAATTGACTGCATCCTTCTCATGTTGAGGCAGCGGGTTCGTGAGAACATTAGGATTTGTATCCTTGAAGGATAAGACCCCGTTCCTAACAAGTTTTTGCACGTTGGACTTGAAATTGAGACAATTCTCTATGTTATGCCCTGATCCTCCTTGATGATAAGGGTAAGTTTGATCCACCTTAAACCAAAAAGGCAGATTTTCCGGTACTGTAAGAGGAGACTTAGTCTAAATGTGCCCCTTAGCCAGAAGTAACGGAAATAGTTCTGCGTACAACATGGGTATAGGATCAAACCCTGATGGTCGTGTTGTACGGTTGTTGTTATATGGAGGACGAGCCTGCTGAAGAGGTTGTTGTGTCCTTTGCTGATTAGGTTGGCTCTGCGCAACCTGAGGTTGATACGTAGGAATAGGCACAGGGCTGATAGCAGGAGTTACAGCTGCTACCGGTTGATAACGTCGCCTTTGCTTTCCAAGAGAGATATTCCCAATATCTTGTTCTTTTATCTTAGGGAGAGCACTACCGTATCATTTTGTACTGCTTGATGACCCAGCGTCTTTTGCCAAACGTCCTTCTCGGACGGCTTCCTCAAGACGAACTCCCATGCCCACCATCTCGGTGAAATCACTGGGCGCACTGGCAACCATTCGGTCATAGTAAAATGAGCTTAAGGTCTTTAAGAAGATCTTTGTCATCTCTTTTTCCTTAAGAGGTGGACAAATCTGAGCGGCAATTTCACGCCACCTTTGAGCATACTCCTTAAAGGTTTCCTTGTCCTTTTGCGACATTGATCTGAGTTGATCTCTGTCGGGTGCCATGTCCAAATTGTATTTGTATTATTGGACGAAGGCAGTGCCAAGATCTCTGAATGTGCTAATTGTAGCATAGTTTAAACCCATGTACCATTTGAGTGTGGCACCGGTTAAACTATCCTAGAAGTAATGAATCAGTAGGTCCTGATTCTTCGTCTGAGCTGACATTCGCCGAGCGTACATCACCAGATGACTTTGAGGGCAAGAGTTACCCTTGTACTTTTCAAAGTCGGGCACTTGAAATTTGTGAGGGACTTTTACATTGGGGACCAAGCAGAGGTCTGCGGCGTCCTTTCCAAATAAATCCTGACCGCGAATGGCTTGCAGCTCCTTCTGCATTTCCAAGAACTGTTCCTGGAACTCATCCATTCGGTCAAACATAGTTTCCTTTTTATCAGAAGGGATCGGTGGAATCTGTCCTTCCGGGAAAGTGTGCACCACAGGGGGTGGTACCGTGACTACGGCAGTGAATCTTGGCGTCTCCCGAAGTTTGTAACCTTCAGGAGTCTTAAGTATGCCCCTGGCATCTTCGCTTTCCCGAAGTTTGTAACCTTCAGGCCCAGCGGCTTCTGTCGTGATTCCCCGATCCTCAGCGATTGGCGAAGCATATCCTTCTGGGATATAGTTAACAGGCATGCCCAAGGACGATCTTTCAGCATTTGATACCTAGGATCATACTTCTCCACTATGGGCGTTGAGGTGATCTCTGAGATCACAATCCTTTGTAGCTGAGCTTCTGCCATGGCTTGCATGTCGTTACGAAGCTTTCTCATATCCTCTCTCAGAGCGTCAATCTCTTCCTTCAACTCTCTGTTTTCTTCCTCAAGATCATCCATCTTTTTCTGACGATTGGCCCGAGTATTGTACGAATGAGACAGTTTGACTCTAGAACCAAGACACAAAAGTGAGATTCGTAGGTAAGAAGAATACGCGATGTGAGAATGATGAATGCAATGATTATATTAATTATTTTTTGGTTTAATCAAAATAAACTTCGACAATTAGATTGTAAATATCAAACAGTGGGGAAACCCCTCTTTATTGAAATCAAAGGATTACAGAAATGGAAATACAGTAGTTTACAAGATGCAGAAGCAGAAACCTAAGCTAATGGGTCCCGAGTCCTCTCTGAAGAGAAATCGGGTGCTGATTCTGGTACTTTCCTTTTCTTTGACCGGGGCTCTTGGGCCGTTGTCGGGTTGTCATTCCTTTGCCAAGTTAAAGAAGTGAGCAAATTCCTTTGGTCATCTTGATTCTCTACAGCATGTTGCTCCAAAATTTCAATCAGAGCATCTTTCTCTTTCAGTAATTGCTGTATTTTGATACACTCTATGTCGAGGGTGCGGTACTTGTTCTTCCAAGACCTTCTCTCCCGTTGAACTCTGTTGAGAGTAACCTGAAGCTTTTCAGTCTCAGTCATGAAGTACATGACAGACTCCCTCAGTGGAAGAACTCCATGACGAGGATAAGGCATCTTTAGCTTAAGAGCTCTAGTTTGTACCCAATGGAGATAAGACTCCACCGAGACACAGTCCGGTTTTCCTAGAGACTCCCGTCCTTTCTTATGAACGTGTTTCCAAGCATGCACTATTTCCATCTTTAGTGCTCTGTCATTTTCTCCTTCTTTAAAGAAAAGACCTTCCAGATGAACACTTCATGGGACGTGTCTCATCGGGTATCCAAATTGACGACGAACGAGAACTGGATGGTAATTGATTCCTCCCTTAGTTCCTATAAGGGGTACGTTGGGGAAGTTTCCACAACGGTCAATGATCCTGATTCCATCATAAATCCTATTACACCAATCTATATCAGAGTTGGTAAGAGACATGATCTTCTGCGACCAGCGCAAGGCACTCTTGCAATCCCAAAAAGCAGCAGACTTAGGCAAATGGGAGATAAACCATTTGTAAAGCAGAGGTACACAACATGTGATCTCCCCTCCGCTGTACAAGTTTCCTAAGTGTACAGAATGATATGCATCCACGAGCAAAGTCGGTACAGGGTTTCCAATGAGAAAAACCTTAATGGAGTTAATGTCGACGAAGTTATTGATGTTGGGAAACAAAAATAACCCGTAGGTGAGCAAGACAAAGACGCTTTCAAAAGCAGTCACGTTTCCTATACTGGCAAAATACAGGGCCTTCTTTATCAAGAACTGGGCTGGCAAACCTTGGATGCCACCCTTAGTAGTCATGTGAGTCCTGACCTCAGACTCGTCCAAATGAATTGCTCTCGCAATGGTCTGATTCTTTGGAATTTCTTCCAGTTCAGAAAATGGAGCTCGATCAGTAATGTGTAGATCAATCAGATGAGAATACTCCTCCAATGTTGGTGCGAGCTGGTAATCCGGGAATGTAAAGCAGTGATAAACCGGATCGTAGAATTGAACGAGCACGTCCATGATTCCCTCAATCACATGGACTCTTAGCAGAGGTAGCAAACCTCTGTATTTGGCTCTGAAGGCCTCTTGGTTTGTGATCATCCTCGCCAAACCTCTTAAATCCTCTAGCTTTGGAACCTTGAAGGTATACCTATGGGTTCTCCTTCTACCGAAATCCATTAGCGTAATCCTTTTCTCTGATATTTACAATCACAGTCTTAGTTTAATTTGAAACACAGAGAGACTAGAAGAGAAATTTTTTTTAATGTTTTAATGTTTTTTTAAATGAATGCATGAATGCAGCACACAAAAACATAGGAAAAACATGGGGTCAAAGGGTCGTTGTCATGAAGTCAAGGCTCTACCCATCCCCAAAGGTTTATACTAGGGTGATTTTTGTACCTGTACTCATTATCATCAGCTCCTCCCAGGAAAGCAAAATAACAAGCGGATCGCCAGCGAGTTGTAGAGCGATCTTAGAGTAAGTGCCATTCACCGAGAATAGATCACCAGCCTCAAATGAGGGTAGTATCGCGTAACAACTATTCCCGATAGTTTCTGCACTACAAAGGGGTTTGGCTCCTCAGCTTCTCAGACATCACAATCGGCCCATTGTCTAGGTGAGAGAATGGGTTGCATTGGTCAGCCTCCACTGAGGTTGATGGTCGACCTCGTCGCCATCACTTATCTTAAGTGTATACTCGATCTTTCCATATGCGGCATCACACACATTCCCATTAGCAGAAAAATAAACACGTATAGTAATTAGGAAAAGCAGTATATATATTTGTCCTAATGTCCTAGACTTTTAAAAGCTAAGATCCGTAAGTTCCTGACAGAAAATGGTTTCCCGGCGGAGTCACCATCCTGTGGTTTCATTCCAAATTAACGGCGTTTTGACCTAAGATCCTAGGGACGTCAAGGTTTTAAGAGATAAGAGGAACAAAATGCCTTGAAAGACGCCTTTTTTTGTGGTACCTCAGTCCAAGATTTCTACCTAGGAGACGAGAAGAGAACAAGATCCCTATATTCTCCCCAGCAGAGTCGCCATTTTTCTGTGGAAAATGGGGACGATGATGACTAAGGTAAAACAGATCCTCATGTGACTCCCCAGCAGAGTCGCCATTTTTCTGTAGCGAGTGATTTTTGGATGTGGTTGCGAAGCACGATCGCTCTAGTACTACAGTTCGATTCATTTTTTATCCTATTAAAGCTGATGAAGGAAGGGAAATAGATGTCTCCAACTAACCCTGCTTGCATACTGAGGTTAAACAGTCAAAACTGTTGGTTTACAGATGCTACAAAGATTCGGGGTCTCTCCTTGGTTATTTTTTCGAAAAGAGGTGTTTTAGGCTATCGGTTGAGATGTTAGGACAGATGTATATGAAAGTATGGGATTTTGGGTTTTTGTTTAGTGTGCTCACAAAGATTTTTTCTTTCAATCTTATGCCTACGTATTCCCGTTTACCGAAACAGGGAAATCAGAGCGTTCGTAGTTCCTCCTATTCTATGGGAGGAAATGGTTGTTTTGGTGTCTTGTTCAAAGCCCAAGACGTGAAGCTAAAGGTAGTTTGTATCTTGTTCAAAGCCCAAGATATGAAGCTAAAAGGGTTTGTCTTTAGAGAGAATTTGTCATCTCTAAAGGGGGTCTGTTTGTCACAAATGTTGGGTGACTGACTATAAAGGAGGATTACTTTAACCGGGATACGCGGATCCGGCAATGCCATAATTTCCTTTATAGGGGATTTTAACCTGAAGGAGAAGACTTTAACTCAGTTTAGAGCAATGCTATCTTTCCTTAGGAATTTCTCATGCTAAAAGAGGGACAGTGGCATGGATGTAGATGATCCAGAGGCTTGCCGCTTACAGCAATTAGATGAAGGGGAAGGAGTTGTTGATGTTTGTATACTGTGAACGAGGCACAGTTTTGATGCTAAAAGGTTAATTGGATCAACCAGTGGTTTTCTTATACAAAGCCTAAGAGGAGGCTAATATGTGTCTCGTACGAAGCTCGAGAGAGAGGCTAAAAGGTTTTGACTCAACGAGGGAGTCTTTTGGTATCCCGTATAAAGCCCGAGATGAAGGCTACTTGACTTAACAAGAGAGTTTTTTGTATCTCGTACGAAGCCCGAGATGGAGGCTGAAATTTGTTTGGCTCAATAAGAACCTTTTTGTATCTCGTATAAAGCCCGAGATGGAGGCGAAAGGGTGATTGACTCAACGAGGGAGTCTCTTATGTATGTCTCGTACGAAGCCCGAGAGAGAGGCTAAACGTTGTTTGACTCCGCTAGGGAGAATCATTGTATAAAGCCCAAGAGAGGCTAGTATGACTGGAGAAGGATCATTATACAAAGCCTAAGAGGAGGCTATGGTTACTATTTCAGTTG
Source organism: Lathyrus tuberosus (assembly GCA_022829125.1). Taxonomy (NCBI): domain Eukaryota; kingdom Viridiplantae; phylum Streptophyta; class Magnoliopsida; order Fabales; family Fabaceae; genus Lathyrus; species Lathyrus tuberosus. The sequence continues at coordinate 442,642 of JALAZF010000089.1, read as the reverse complement.
AGTGACAGGTCCAGTATACTGATTTAAAGAGAAAATCAGTTCTTATATGAGCAACACTGTACTCAGGGATTTGATTCGAGGATCCGAGTTATCCCTGTTCTTTAAGGAAATGGGAAATCCGAAGGGTATTGAGACTGTCCGGTCTACGGGTTTCCTTCCTATTCTTGAAGGGGGGTCACTTGAGAATATCTTTGAGACTCAAGGAGATTAGACTGTCCGTGTCTAGACTTTCATCTTCTGTACTATGCTTTGAGAAATAGTAGTAGACTCTTTGAAAGGACTGTTCTATGCAGATGATTAAGTTCTGTTCCTATACCTCTAGGAGGTCGTCGGGACAATTTGTACGAAGCCGAAGAGGAGGCTGGAAACTTTTAAGAAGCCGATCGGTCCTTGTATGAAGCCCCAGAGGAGGCTATCATTCCCGGAGGAAGAGATCATTATACGAAGCCTAAGAGGAGGCTGTGAATACTTCTAAGAAGTCGTAGGGTCCTTGTACTAAGCCCAAGAGGAGGCGGGGTTGCTTTTAGGAAGCCTGTGGGTCCCCAAACCCCGAGAAATTCAAGACAGGCTATTCACGAGGAATAGATCGAGCCAGGAAAGTTCGAGAATTTGGAAGAAACTCAAGAGATGCCATTCACGGAGAAAAGATCATCTCTGGGGAGTAGAGTTTCTTTGACAACTTCTACGAGTGACAGTCTATGAAAGGGTTCCCCGAGAATGCTGCCTTTCATGTCTCCATATTGTTTAACCCCAAGAGGAAGGAAGACGGTGTCTGGTAATCCTATGGGGATCTAGTTTTGACTATTTAAGAGTGATCAACGGGCTTAATGCTAGACGTAGTTGCCGGGGAAACTCTAAATATATATACTATTATTACACAGTTGATATGAGTTTATGAAAGAAGACTTACAGCGAAACAGCCCCACAATACAGTTATATGTATATGAAAGCGGTAAATGAAAGCAATAACTACTTACTCGGTTGTAGAGCTTCCATGCTGTTTGGTTAGTTGTTCAACAAAGAAAGATTGAAAATAACAGTATATTCAAAATCAAAGGAGAAAGTGCACAGAGGGACTTATACAAGTGACTGAGGCCCAAAAAATTGTTTTTCCGTACAAAGGGGGTTGGGTCTTACACTCTAATAGAGGCCCAAAAAGTTTTAAAGAAAAAGAGTGGGGCTTATAACACGAGGGTAGGGCCAATTGATTTTTTCGTTTAAAATGGCGATCGCGCTGAGGTTTTCTTTTAACGCAGAGGGACTTATACAATAAGTGAGGCCCAAAAATGATTTTGGTTAAAAGGGGGTTGGGTCTTACACTCTAATAGAGGCCCAAAAGTGTTGAATGGGTCTTATAGCTCAAGGAGAGGCCCAGAAGGTTATTTTTCAAAAGGCGACGATCGCGCCGTTTGTTTTTTACGGTATCGGGACTTATACAATACACTGAGGCCCAAAAATGATTTGGTCAAAAAAAGGATTGGGTCTTACACTCTATTAGAGGCCCAAAAGTGTTTTGAAAAGTTTGATGAGGGTTGAATTAATCCAAAAACCCTAATTTGTTTTCAAAATGTGTTTTAATTGAATAAAAATTCAATTAAAATGATCAAAATTGTTTAACATATGGAAAACAAATTGTGATCTTGGATTAATGCTTTAAAAATTAAGTATTGGCCTACAAAATAATTAGAAAGCATTAAAAGTTGCAAAATCAATGTGGAAAATAATTCTTTGCAAAAATATCAATTATACAAAATAAATAATATTTTTGGGATTTTTTAGGAAAATAAAATATTTTAACATTTTTGTGAATTACTAAAAAAAGAATCAACTCAAAATCATTAAAACTCAGAGAGAAATTAATTTTTGAATCAATTATATAAAATCACAAAATTCAAATATTCAAATATTCAAAAAATGGCACCAAGAACACCCAAGAACGCGCGCGTGTTCTGGGTTTGCCCAGATTTGCATTTTCTCTCCAATCTCACTGAATACTTGATCATATCATGCAATTCACATACCAATCAACTCGTTTCAACCTCACGATCATGTCTATGGTATTTAATTTCATTTAAATTAAACATATAACAAGAAATCATGAAAAATCCTCAAGAACCCTAATTTCTGCATGAAGGCTAGGATTTTTGATACACGATTCAAACAATGCAATTAATTGAGGGAAAACATTCCATGCATGATTATGAACATATGTCCAAATTATTGTGTAGCAAAAATTGCATGGATCATAGAGTTAGAAGAGCTCATGCTTACCACTTGCAGCTGGTGATCTTGATTTGTGTTGAAGGTGTTACAACTAGGTTCCAATGATTTGGATAGCTTCTCTAGGTGCCATGGAGTGTGTATGAATGCTTGGAATGGATTGAAATGGTTTGGAGCTGAAGATGGTACCTCAACTGCAAAACTGTCAAGAACTTGAGCAATTGGCTGGTGATTTTGTGAAATCTGTGTTCCAGATGTTATGTGAGTGTTTGGATCACTTCTATATGATGTATGTGAGGTGTGTGAGTGATTGGTTTGATTGGAAAAGCTCTCAAACTCAAAACCCGATAGTGACTTGCCTTAGAAGGCAAAATTGGAGTGAAATAAGAGATTTTGAGGAAAGCATCTGTTTGATGGCTTTGGTGTACTCAAACTGATCACAATTGAGCTCTATTTATAGTAGAGCAAGTTTGTTTTGGGATCCACAGTGAATGGCAACTGCAGCAGGTGTTTGTTCAATGTTGGCCAATGGAAATGCAAGTCTCCTCTAGCCATTGACTAGAGGTTAGGGCACAGGGCTGTGGTTCCCTTGGTCTTGGATAAGTCTTGACTGAATTCAGTTGAGAATGGCTCAGTCCATGCCACCTTGATGCTTCCATTGAATGCTCCAATCCAAAATTGGAGTCTTGTCCCTATTTTGGCCATTCTAGGTTCAACATGCTATTTCTTGTTCCATAGACTTTGGAGGCTTGGCTCAGTGATTGTCCCCTTTAGATTCAATCCTCAGAGGTGTCCAAGTAGATAGGAGCATTTGGATTTGGCTGATTTTCGCAAATCGACCAAAAATGCAAAATCTGTCTTGCCTTGACAGATTTCAACAAGGCAACTTGCCAATGTCATATCTCATGACTCAAATTGAATTTGGTAATGTTCTTGGCCATTTTGGAAAGCCCTTACATGATACAACAACTGTTTGAACATGTTTGGTTTTGATCTCTTTTGAATCCAAGTGAAAAATCCCCCTACATTTGGCAAAAAGTAGGGTAAAATCTGACTTAGTGAAATTTTCACTAAGTGTTGGAACAAAGTGACTTCTCTTGATTTTGATCACTCCATAACTCAAAATCCATGAGGAATTTGAACATAGGTCAGTATGAAGCTTTTGTAGAGGGCAATGAGATCTACAAATCAAGCTTTGAATGGGGACCAATGGCCTTGTGGTTTAGGAGTTATGATTTTCCAAAGTTGGCACATTAGTGTCACTTTTTCCATAACTTAGAAATTTTTCTAAGTTTTTATGGTTACCCCTTTTACAAGTTATCCCACTTTCTTTGATTTTTCTTGATGAATGACGATTCAAATCATACATTAACATCATTTTAGGGTTAAAAATCCATTTTTGTGAAAAATCTCAAAAAGTCAAAGTTGACTTTTGTGCACAGTTGACTTTTTATCAGATGAATTCCAAACTATGCAATTCTTCAGGAAATCATGTCCTTGACCTAAATAAAACTTGATGGACATGTTCCATGGGTGTCATAGGGTATATTGAATCATTTCTTAGGGCTTGGGAGCATGTCCTGGTCAAAAGTCAAAGTTACAGTTGACTTTCCTCGCGAAACCCTAATTGTGGTGCAGATGAAATTGAGACTTGTTGCTCAAGCTTCTTGGATTAATCCATTGTTCCAAATGGATCAATATAGTTCATTAGAGACCCTCAAACCCTCTCTTGAGGTCTTGGCTCATGATTTGCCCTAAAAGTCAACTTAGGGGTGGATTAGGTCAAGAAACCCTAATTCCTGATTTTTGCTGAATGCATCCCCTGAGGCAAAATTGACTTGATGATTGGGTCCATGAGGTTCCATGAAGTATATTAGGTTATGTTTTGGATCATTGGCTTGTGCCCAGATGAAATATTTCCATCTGAAGGCCCTGGTCGACCAAAACCCTAATTTGGTGACACTGTCGACCTTAAGACTTTATCCACCCAGAAGGGAGCAGCTTTGTGCTTAATCCTTGGAGTGGGAGTCCTTTTGATCCATTGTGGATATTCTAGAGGCTAGACAAGTTGAAGATCAAGTCTTTCCTTGATTGATCCTTTGTCTAAGGCTCTGAGAGGGCTTGAAACCCTAATTCTTGATGGTAGTGAATGCTCAACAATCCTCGAGGAGATTGATGAGGCATGAAAGTACATCCATATTGTGATGATGATTTGTACAATGATGGAAAATCTAAGTGGTCAAAATTTGGGGTATGACATACACCAACCAATTTTTTTCTTCAGTCACGTTTCATCCTTCCTCACTCATCATTCATTTCCATTTCTCCCCCTCTCTCTCTCTCTCTCTCTCTCTTCATTTTATAAACTTCATTCTTCTCTCTCATCACATTCATACTCATTTCATACTCTTAACCCAAAATCATATAACTTTCTTCATTTAAAAAAAATAACAAATCATGCACTCTTAAGGCTCTCTATCCTTCATGAACATCAAGGTATGAGCAAGGTTTCACCTTTTCCATCCAGCAAGATTTGGCCTGCTTGGTTGTTTTGTTCAAGCATCTTCCAGTTTTCGAAGTGTTGTTTTCAAGTTTTGGTTCAAAGTTTTCAAGCTAAAGGTTTTGGTTGTGTTTGGGTCGCTACCAATTCAAGAAAAGTTAGGAAAATGTCTCAATAATTTGTGTATAATAAAGTTACCAGGAAGTGATCCTCCGTTTCGAAACAACTTCGAGGTGAATCTTCCACTGGTGCTCAGGTGACAGAGTTCAGTGTTAAGCTTCACAAAGTTCAAAACTTGATTCCGGATCGACTTCAACCAACTTATTGTGACGTATTCTACTCGAAGATTCTCTTCGGTCCAAATTGCATCTCCAAGGGTGCTGCAACTAAACCAGGTTATAACTTTCTTGAGGTTTTCGAAAAGCATGGGTTAGAAACATTTCTTGGTTTATCTCAAAAGTTCAATGTTCATCATGTGCGAGCCTTCTATTGTTGTGTGGTTCTGATGGAAAATGGTTCTTGATTGTCTTGTCAGTTTCAAAATCAGGTTATAAACTTCACTGCATAAGATTTCAAAACTGTGTTAGGTTTGGATAATACAGGTTATATGTTCATAAGGGCGACTACAGATTCTAATTATCAACAAAGGCCTCTTGTGATACAAGTGTCTAAGGCTATGTATCATAACAATCTGATGTTGTTTAGTTTTACCATTGGGTAACTTAATGTGAGCTCTCGCTTTATTCGTTGGGTTATTACGAAGATTTTGGTTAGTTGGAAAGACAATTTTGCTCGGCTTTAAGAGTTTGATATGTCTGTGCTTTGGGTGTTTCTCTCCAAGCAACATGTAAACTGGGTCAAGTTCATCGTCTATATGATTATGGAGTGTAAAACAAGTTTGTCAAGGTTGTTGTACTATCCATTCTTTGTGCAACTGATCTTGAACCGTACTGGTGTTATGTCAAGTCCTAAGGATTTACCAAATAAGCCGACACCATTTAATGATGCCACATTGAATCAGTGCAAATATCATTTTGACTTCCGCAAAAAGGAATGGTATTTTCAAACTGCATAATGAGAATTATTTTGTGAACACCAAAATTGTTCTTCCTAGTTATAATCTTGTCATCGCTTATCTTCCTACCGGTGCTTCTTCTTCATTTGAAAATGGCTTTGCAGTTGTTATAGGGGTTGATCTTGATCGTTAGGATGAACACATTTTGTCCGACCAAAGGATATTTTGTACTCAACACCATGTCAAGCCGGATCACATTATTGCTCAACTCGAAGCTCAAAAAATTGGTCAAAACAACGATGATTTTGAAGATCTTAAAGATTTTGAGATGGACGACTCATAAACCACATCATTAGACATCATTTCACATCATTTGCATCTTGCATCTTGCATCTTTGCATTTAGCTCTTCCTATTTTGTTATATTTTGGGTTGTATCTAGGATAATTTTCTATTGATTATGCTTGTTTAAACTATATTATTTAGCTTCATCTTTTTGTACCTGAAATTCTCTATTGCTTAAGATGTTTTTTTATGCGCTTTTAGTTTTTTTTTCTTCTGGATTACGCTTTGGTTAATGTTTATGTGTTATCACAATTTTTCTTTTATTTTTGTCCTTCTTCCTTTTTGATTTTGTCAAAGGGGAGAGAAATGATTCCCGTTTGGAAATTGTAATTTGTGTGATTAAGCCTTTAACGCAGAGGGAGCATGGCTCTGTGTAACTCAAAAGTAATCAAGTTGTCAAGCATCAAAAAGGGGGATACTGAAATTTCCCTTTATCAGTGTATCAACTATTTCGTTATTTTGATGCTTTGTTTTATGTTTATTGTTTAATTTGAGTTTCCTTGCTTATTAATCATCAAACATATGCTAAAGAAGTTTGTCTAGGCATTATGTCAAGTTGACTAAAAGTCATATCTATTTGAATTGACTCTAATTTGATTTACATTTTTTTTTTGCTTCTAACTCGGGTCAAGGACTTCATGAATCAATTAATGAATGTGCCTCTAAAGTCATTTTTGGCTCTGTTGCCAGGAGAAAATTTGAATTGAATCAGGGCTCTGTATTCCGAATTAAATTGATTCAGTAAAGTAATGACTTAATTCAGGATGCTGATTTGAATTGATTAATTTCATAATCGACTCAGGTCAACTGCCCTAATTGAATTGAGTCATAGAAATACTAAGTTGATTCATTTAGTTATTTTTTACTCATTTCCTATGCTTTATCTCTTGCTCCTATAAATATGGGTTTCATTTCTTTGTTTCATTAAAGATCAAATATTTTCAGTTAGAAAAAGCTTTGCAAACACAACTTCTTTCTCTCTCAAATCTCCATCTTAATCATGCTCATGGAAAACATTTTCTTACGTATATATGATGATTAATTGTTGGGAAACATAAGAGATCTAATTGTTCATTGAAGTGTGCAGATTTTTGCAAAGAGGTATTTTGATCTTGGAAATTTCAAAGGGTTGAAATTTCTTGAAGGAAAAAGAAGAAGGGGCTTTTCTCCCTTGTAGTGGATTTTTTGTGTGGATCTGTCAATTTATTGAAGAGAAAGACTAAAGGCTTGTAATTTCAAGTTTGAGTGAAGATTGGGAAATTTATCAAGATTGGAATCAATCAAAAGTTGAAGATCAAGATCTTAGGTAAAGATCAAAGTTTAGTGGTGGTAGCTAGTTGCAAACAAGTTCTATCAGAAGCAAGGAAGAAGATAGATTGGATTGTTATAGTTTATATTTTGTTTATATGAATTGTTGTAACACGAACCGAACTCAAATATCATATTAATGGAAGAAATAAATTTTCGGTGGTTCCCCATCGAAGACTAGACGTAGGTGCCTGCGAGGAAGATATCACCGAACTAGTATAAATCATGGTGCTCTCTCTCTCTCTCTCTCTCTCTCTCTCTCTCTCTCTCTCTCTCTCTCTCCCTCTCTCTCTCTCTACTAGCGTCCACTCTCGTGCCCGTTTGTCCGCTTTTTGAATAAGCACACACGTCAAAATATAAATAGATGTTTTTTTATTTAATTGTAATTTTAATTTAAATTATTTGTAAAATAAATTTTGTAATATACTCTCATATTTAATTGTATGTTTTTTTAATACACAAAAAAAATTCTAAAATACAATTTCTTTAAATTTTGATTTTAAATTAAATTATTTATAAGAAAAAAAACTTATTACAACTACTTAAAGTATTAGTTGTTGTTATATACATGTCTGGTTTTTTTATTGCTTACATGTGTTAAAAAATAAACGGATATTTATTTTTAATTTTGATTTTAATTAAACTTCGTTATTCGCACTTATGTTTATCTATTTCTTTTTTCATACATGAAAAAAGTTATAAAATACTCTTTCTCTCTTCCTCCCTCCCCCCCCCCCCCCCCCCCCTCTATCTCTCTCCCTCCCTCCTCCTTAAAAAAAATACTCATTGTTAAGACTATTATTTATCTTTTAAATATTAAAAAATGTTGTGTTTTATATCGGCTCTTATTGTAACCGTAATTTGTTGATTTCGCAAATAGGTGAAATTGCTCACTAATCCATCCATATTTTATACACAGACCATGACCTACCAATAACAAAGCAAAATTACAATAGCTTCCTAAGGGCAGGCTTAGTGAAATTACAATGAACAAATAGATTAGAGTTTAATGAATGATATGCACGTAAAATAGTTTACGTTGTCATCTAATAAAAAATCAACCATTGTGTTATTTAAATACTTTTAAATTTTAAATGTATTTTGGAAAAATAAATATTAATGTTTGGTTGACAAGGTAAAAATATTTTACATTGACAATGTATATTTTATTTTTTTTTAGTATATAACTATAATCACAAATAAAAAGTATAATATTTTTAACTCATAAAATAATATCAAAATTAAAAAAACTAATAAATCATTGAACTAATTAATCATTAATTTTGTAGAACATTTTCAAGTAATACTTTGAGATTAAAAGTAATAAAAAAAATTCTAACTATTAAAATATCAAGTTAGTTATATATTTAATCAATTTATGTAAATTAATTTTTTATATTTCAATCACTCACTATTAACATAATCTTTGTAATTAACCACGTATCATCAATTTAGTTCCTATTATTACCATAAAAAAATTAAGTAAAAATTTATAAAATTCAAAGACTTTTTTAAAATATTTATAATATTAAATCTATTTAAAAGCCCCACTATACAATTCGAGAAGAATTTTTAAAAAAGAAAGACCAAAACAATATAAAAAAAATCACACCTTTTTTATGAAGCATCAGAAAATTAATGTGAAAGATAAATAAAGTTAAATAAACAAACTCAGTTTATAAACTCTTTGTATTAATTTTTCCAATAGAAACATTAATCAAACTATTAACTATGAAGGTGTAACTTTGCTCAAACAAATATATAGACAATATAATAAATAAACAATATGGATGAAAGAAAAAAAGAGAATATAATATATAAATTAGGAAGAAAAAAAAGAATACACATCTTAAATGGAAAATCAAAATCCTAAACAATTCCTAACACACTTGTAACTAAAAGTTTTAAAAGGATTAAAAATTGTTTAGGAAGCAATTCCTAAATGCAAAATCATATCCTAAACAATCTTAAACATCTATGGGTGTTAGGAATTGCTCCTATGTTCATTCAACATTTTTCTTTCTTCTTAAATTTTTTTCATTCCTTCTAAAACTTTGACTATTATTACACTTTATTGCATTAGAAGTATGTTTAGAACATACAAAAGAGTTTTTTTTTTCTGTATCCTCTTTAACCACTACACCATATTTCTTCTGTTCATATTTATTACTAGGGGACAACTTCGTTACCCATCACAAAAAGTTGGGTAGTCTACCTTCAATCAATCCACTAATGCCATATCATTTTATTATATTTAATGATTTAATTTTTGTAGATTTCCAATGCAATGTAGCCTAATTTACTCTATGGGTAACTCTACCCAACTTTTTGAAGTGGGTAGATAAGAATTCACCTTATTACTAACATTAAATTTTGCTCAATCCATTACAAACATGAAAGAACTATTTCTGAAAAACAAACAATATGAACAAAACCATTCACAATACAAATGTTCAAGATATATACTACACAAATGAAAATACATAATAATAATGCAAAAAATATTATCAAAATCAAAAGGAGGAAAAATTAGAAAGAGAGGGGATATAGATTGACCAAGTTAAAGCATAAGTTTTCTGATCATTGCTTACCTACTACTCAAAGAAAAAGAAAATGATGTCTTTATTTAAATGGAAAAAATAAACTGTTGTTAATACGTGTGTTATTTAAACCTTATATTTAGAAGAGAAAATAGCAATTTATTTTGTAACTATTTGTCATGGCAAATAAAAAATTGAATCAAAGAGAGAAGTCAGAGATGACCCATTCAAATACAGTTATTGTTAACCATTAAATGGCTTGTGTTATTTGAAATTTTGAAGGGAATGTAAGGGTAATTAAGGAAAGAAAATAGGTCAGTCCCAAAACCTATATCTCTATCGTTTAAAATGCATGCTTGTGTTATATGTTTAGATTCATTGCGTTCATATTCTTGATTTGCAAAAGTTTAGGTTTGATTAGAATTGTTCTTCCGAAGACTCATGTTAATTGATTATTGTGTAAGAATTGAAATTAGTGTTGCTTTCTAATTGAAGAATATTTAAAGTCGTTAAACACCTCGTTGAAACTTTAAACATTAGTCATTACATTGTCTTTTATCTCATTACAAACCTTTGGTGTATGTGTAGCATAAATCTTCTTCCAATATCATAAAACCTTTTTGAAACAAATCTTCACCATATTCGTTTCCACTTGCGTAATTTGATTTTTAAACCGAAAAGATGAAAATTTTAATTGTCTATTAAATCCCCCTTCTAGACAAATTACTCCATATTCAAACCAACAATGTGGGATACTATTGAAAGGGTATATGAAGTTTCTCAAAGTATCAAGCAAAAGGAGACGAACATACGAAGAAGATGAAGATATTGTTGAGAATCAAGTGTGAGGAAGAAGTCCCACATTGATTAGAAAAGGGAAGATTAAACACTTTATAAGTGGGAGAACCCACACACCTATCACCTTAAGGTTTTAGGTGAGTATGTGGTGTGTCTCTCACAAAGGTGTGCCCCAAATAAGAAATGCTCTCTCGTTGACCCCCTCGATTGTTCTGCCAACAATGGTATCAGAGCCTGGTTCGAGAAAAGGGACCGACTTACTTGTATCTAAAACACTTCCCGCGGGTGTGGGTAGAAGGTGTTCCGTTGAGTTCAACGGTGATACAAGTGTATGTGGAAGAGAGAGCTTCCACATGAGGGGGAGCATTGTGTATAAACTCACACTTGAGGGGGAGTGTTGAGAATCAAGTGTGAGGAAGAAGTCCCACATTGATTAGAAAATGGAAGATTAAACACTTTATAAGTGGGAGAACCCACACACCTATCACCTTAAGGTTTTAGGTGAGTATGTGGTGTGTCTCTCACAAAGGTGTGTCCCAAATAAGAAATGCTCCCTCGTTGACCCCCCGATTGTTCCGCTAACAGATATCACCATTAAATGTTTTTCAAAGTTTAGAAATATTAGAAATTATATTGGAGTGATTGTTGCTAACCAATGTATAAGAGTTAAGAATCGGAAGTTTAATCCAGTCCTTAAATCGAAAGATGGGAGCCTTCATGAATTTAAAAAAAAAATCAAGGGAGGAGGAAATCATAGAGAAATTAAACGAACTAGTTCAATTGCTCAAAGATGAAGAAGACAAAACTAAAGAATCATCAACCAAAGTTGCATGTTTCTAATATACTCAAGAGGACAACCTCAATACAATTTTGTTGCATGTCTTGTTACTTTCATTTCGTTTATTATTGTTTATTGAATAACCTTTATAATTGCATGTCTTTAAAACAAGTTTTGAATCAATTCATTTTAGCATTTCATAATTGGATTGCTTGCAATTGAGTATGATCATTGTGGTTTTAGTCAATTGCTTGAGTTAATGGAACGAGAACCATATTTGAAGTTGGTTCAAGTTATGTGGGAAATGAAATCTCAAACTATTTTGAAAAACTTAAAAAATTGAGATTTTATGTGTATGACTCGAGTCACTCACATTCCATGACTCGAATCAAATTAAACAGAGGAGAACATGATGATTCTGGTGTCCGTGACTCAAATCACAGTTTACACATGATTCGAATCATGCAACTATGTGACTCGAACCACAAGGTATACATGACTCGAATCACATACTTCATGTTAGCCACTAACTTATTTGATTCGAATCAGACTTTACACATGACTTGAATCACAAGTTGTGTCCCTTTTCCTATTTGGGTATGACTTATTTGACTCGAGTCTAGGTTTCTACATGACTCAAATTATGAACCTTCATGACTCGGATCATAGTTTTAACTGACTCGAATCACAGAAAAATGGATTACTTTCCTTTATGTTGATCTTGTTTCACTCTACTTGCTCATTTGACTAAAATCATGAAATGTTCTTGACTAGAATCTAACAACTCATTTTTCACTTGTTTTGTGCATAATCTCCAGCATATATAAATTCTTTTTGTCACCTTATTTTCATTAAACACTTTCATAACCAACATTGCGATTGTGTGAAATCAACAACCTCCCAAATTTGAAAACTCAAAATCTCTTGCAAACATAATTTATTTCATCTTCAACCTCTAATTTCTTTTATCTACTACTTTTCCATCTACTTGGTAAGCAGAAATAAACGAACCATTGATTATAGTTTCCCATAATTCATGATTTACACTTTGAATAAAACTTTTAAACCTAGCTTGCCATATTTCAAATATACTACTATTAAAAGGTGGTGGAGTGTTTAGAAAACATCTCTTTGAAAGTGTGTTAGAAGCCCTCTTCCTCCTGAGACAATAATTCTTTAAACAAGAGTTAAGCTCTGATGCCACTTGTAGGACATGTGACTTCTCACACAAGGGATGGGGTGGGGGTGAATTGTGTGTTTCAGAAAAACTTAAGTTTGAAAAACTTTTTGAATTAATTTTAGTCTTTGAAAAACATTTTTAGAATTTTTTTGGAAGTAAGCAACAAACAAGTAAAGTTCTAAAAGTAAAAGTTGGGGAAGAGAGAAGACACCAGGATTTATACAGATTCACTAAGAAACAACTTTGTTTTGTTCCCAAGATTTGATATTGAGTATTCAATAAACTTAAGAGCTTTTAATAAGTTGAACTCTAGAACCCCCTTACATAAGGAAAATGAAGTTTGTGACTAACTTCTAACTAAAACAGAAAACTCGGAGAGAAGCGACAAGTCTTCCTTCCAAACAATGGATCGAATTAGCTAGTCCTCTTTCCACAAGAAGCTTGGAGCGGATAGTCTTCAAGCTTCAAACAAAATTTTATCACATAATAATCTTAAACCTGAGAGAGCTTTTAACATCGGGCTTAGCTTGCGAACTGAAACTTAATTTTATATTGGGCTAACCAAGAACTTGTGAGATTTTACCACTGGGTTGATCTAGAACCGAAACAAGCTTTTAGCCCCAAGCTGAGCTTGAACCAAAAATTGGTTTTATATCGGGCTAACCAAGAACTTGTTAGATTTTACCAATAGGTTGATCATAAACCTTTGAAAGCTTTTGAATAGGCTGAAGTTTCAAACCTAAAAAGAGACTTGATAACATAATTCCCAAACCAAATATTTTCACGGGCTTCAAACCCAAACAAATAATCCCTAAATGGATGAATTGTTCAACCAAGGTAAAAACAAAACTTCCTTGGTGAACTTACAAATCTACCCTTATAGAATAAAAACTTATTCAATTGCAAAACAACTTTCTTGAAAGCGCTACGACTAAACTTTAGTGAGAGAAAGTAAACAAAAAGTTTTTTTAGATAAAGAGAAGTGAGGAATGAGAGCTCTTGTTTATGGATGTTAAAATATGTGGGAAAGGACCTCTATTTACAAGCTAGAGGTTGACACAAAAAAGAAAACTTTTATGGCAAATAATGATGAGCCAATCAATTGGCACAAAGCTCCATTCAACTGATGGGTATAAAATTAATCGATAAATAAGTTAAAAAAAGGTAAGAACAAATATTCAGTTGTCACCTTTCATTAAGTCACTGTCCTAATCAATTAGGGTGTATTTTTGAACTGGTCCAATCGATTGGACATAAGTGCCAATCAATTGGCAAGAACATAAAACTTGCCCATAGCTTTTATGATAGTTCCTAAGTTGTTTGGCATGACTTCAAGGTTTTTTTTTATAAATGTTTACTTGAGAAAAACAAGTTTGAAAACTTTTTTATGTGTGTGTATGTGTGATTAGCCATATAACTTTACGAGAAAATCCTTATGCTTTTAAAATGTATATTAACCCAGACGCGTCAAGGCAGACTTTCATAAACTTTAAGACTTGTCAGATGCTTCGTTTTTGTAGACACTTGCTTGAGCTTGAAATGAGACTTGAGTTATATTTCATTTGGTTTCCATCATCAAAGAATCAAGTTTATTACACCTTATTGAACTGGTTTCATCTTTAAATGCTCTTTGGTTATCATTAAAGACGTGTTGTCATTATCAATGACATGTTCATCTTTAATAGTTTTCATCATCAAAAGCATTTTCATCCTCAATGGAACTTACTTAATTAATAGCCTGCAAAATAGGGTTCCACATTTCTACCTTTCTTGTTGACGACCACTAGCTCTACGGTCTGCCTCTTTATTGTCCTCTTGAATGGAACATTTTCCCATGGGACACCTCTTGTGATGGCTGCGATGTGCTAACACTTTCCTTTATGTACCTATTCTTCTTCATTGCTCGCTTCTTTATAGCTGGTCACAACATCAATTTTCTTGGTCGAGGACTTGCTCTTCGGGGAATCCTCTCGGTCCCTCTTGCTATCTTTTGTGTACTTCGATAGACGACCTCTCTTGATTAACCTCGGTTGCATCTTTCAGTTTGATGTAGTTGTAAGTGGTATGGTCGTGACTTTTTTAGAAACAAAAATACTTGAATTTTTTGGTTTGAGAGGACTCCTTGACTGGAAAAGGATTATTTATTCCGGCCTTTCAGAACTCGGTGTTAGCATATTCCTTATAAGTTTTCTCTTGGGAGGTGTTAAGGGGAGTGCACTTGTCAAATCGGCCACAAGTCCCATAGTCGGCTTCTTCTCTACGTGGATTAAACTTTTTCTTGGATAACCTACCGAAGCATGTGTCTGCTGATGTTTGGTTGACTCATATGACAATAAGTTTCTCTTCATAATTTACAATGGTGTAAGTTTTATTCAGCAGATCTTTTAAATTATAGGCCTCCTTGCGCCCTAGCTTCTCAATGAGGGAGTTATCCTGACTTAAATCATTTTTAAAAATCTAGCAGTTAAAACTCTCGTTAGAGCCTCCCACTTTTACAATTACCTGTGTAAAGCGATCAATATATGACTGCAAACTTTCCTTTTTAACTTGAGTAATTTCTCTAGGGTGGCTATTGTCATTGGTTGCCTCTTCTATGCGGTGAAGAGAGCAGTGAAGTTCTCACACAAGTCGGTCCATAGATGGATGCTCCCGTCAGGAAGAGATTTGTATGAGATCATAATTGATCTCGTCATAGTTAGTGCAAAGAGTTTGCACTTCGCCTCATCAACCACGTGATACTAGTTTACGTGATCGTCAACATGATACACGTGCTAATATGGATATCTCTTTCCATCGCAGCTATTTATCTTTAGAGGGTTCTTTAGTGATTTTGGTATCCAACTAACAATGATACGAACAGAAAGAAGATGTTTATGCCAGTTTTTAATCACAAGTTTCTCCAATTGTTCCTCCTCACTCTGAGGGCGGCAGACCTTTAAAGAAGTGTGTCTGCCTCTACCTCCTACATGATCGGGAAGAGAAGCATGGTGTCTTTGTCTTATCTGATGGCTTGGATATCTTAAAGCTATATCCCAGCGAGATGTTGTCGGTTCAGGGACAACAATATGACTCATTCAAAAAACGACCTTCTACAATGTGTTTCCCTTTGGATTCATATTATGAAAGCTTTCTTCAAGGCGGAGTAACCTTTCATTCACTGCTTGCCAATTTTACACTATGCAATAGTTAGTTAGCGTCTTGCACACCTAGGTTGGCTTGTAGTAGTTGGAAACTAGGTAGTACCTCTGGTCTAAGTACTATCGGTGGTGTGGGAGGCTTGAGCGGTGGTTCACCTTGTTGTAATTAGGACGGTTCATGGTATGGTTTTATGAGAAAATCGAGCCAAACCGAACTAAACCATAGTTAAAGTTCATTCGATCCAAACCGAACCGTTTCAATTGACTCAGAACCAAACCGAGCCAAAATTATTAGTTTGGTATGCCGTTTAGAAATTTCGAACCATACCGAACTGTTAAAAGATAATTTTTTTTCAAACCGAACCATTTGTAAAAGAACCAAATCATTAAACTATTTTTTAATTTTTTTAAATTTAAAACTTGTTTTTAGTTTTTTTTCATTTTCAGTTTCGGTTCAGTTTATTTATCATATGGTTCGATTCTAGAACCGTTAATACAATATGGTTCGGTTCACTAATCAAATATAACAGTTCGATTATTTTAACTTCAGTTTAGTTCGGTTCAGTTCACAGTTTTTTTGAACGCCCCTAGTTGTAATTGTGGAGCAAATCATAAGAGCGGGAGAGGTTAAAAGACTCATTGAGACACTCTAGAATGAGCAGGATCTGGTTGCGACAATATAGATAAAAAGTTCACCAAGACTTAATCACTACGATTTTACAGAGGATGAGAAGGTGGATCTCTTGTAGATGTGGTTCCTTCGTGTTGTGCAGTAGAGCGAGTGTCTATAAAACCCGCCACTGCTGGTGGATATGGTGGAAATCTTATGAACGGTATTGATCTTTGATAGTGAGGATCGAGAATAGAGATCTAAGGTTTCAATTTAGGAATTTTGAGTTTCTATTTTGAGGAAGCTTTGGTTTAGTGAATCGAGAGATGAATGTTCAAACGTGGAAAACATGAGAATCAGATATCAATTCTCACGTATGGCGCCATTGTTTAGTGAGGAAACCATAATTAATTGGTGATCGGAAGATGTTGATTGCAATAATGGACTTGGGTTTCCGGTGTGGTGGAGGAGGGGCTGACCTGCAAGGTTAGCACTAAAACTCTCAAGTCAGTATGAGATTAAGATGAATGAATACAGTTTGAATTCAAAATGCACTTGAGAAAATGGTGTGTTTTCCTATACATAATAGAGTGATTATAACAACTTACTAAACTTTAAGCGCGGAATGTAGAGATCTGTCTAATGGATCTTGAATTTAGATCACATGCACTTTAAACTAGGTTAACATCCCTGCTACATGAGTAATGCAGTAAATCAGTGTATTGTCTGGATCGTAGCTATGAGACCTTCTGGCAGACCCATAACAATAAAGATTTATTATTCGTTAATATTAACTGTTATTATTTGATTATTGTACAAAATTATGGAAATATAAATGTTGACACTAGGGATAAAATTCTAAATAAACTGTTTACATCTAGTTAACTCAACTAGCGCATAAACGTTTGAGCTATCCTACCTACCATAATATCCAATAATGTTGAAAAAACATAAATATCCAATAATGTTGAAAAAACATAAATATGAAGTAGACGAGTTTGTTAATTATTAAAATGTTAAAGTATTTTTAGATGATTGTTATTAGGTTATATTTATATTTAAAAGATAACCAGAGAATCAATATTTGAATTAAGTTTTATTTTAATTTATTTTAACTACCTTTTTCTCTCTCCATAATAAATAATTAGAGATAATTTTGACAAAACTATGATACTACTTTAAACTCTGAAAATGATAATTATAAAGAAACATAAAATTTTCATAAAAACGGCATTTAAAAAGGAAAAAAAAGGTAATACTACCTCTGTCCCTAATTATAAGATCCTGTTGAGTTTTTTTTCTGTCCCTTTTTATAAGATCCTCTTCAACTTTCAAAGTGCATTAATTATTTTTTTCCACATATACCCCTAATTATATTACATCTTTTTTTGTACTCTGTAATAAATACAATTACATACACATTAACTATTTCTCTCTCCTAAGGATAAACTTGTAAAATTATACAAAATAATCAATAAGTTTAATACTCTAACCAACTTTCTTAATTCCCGTGATTTTCTCAACGGGGTCTTATATTTAGGGACGGAGGTAGTAATAATTATGAATTGTGAGAATCTATAATTTGTCCCTCTAATTTAAAAATTATGAATTGTGTCCAACTATAATTAATATAACAACTATTGTTTCGTCCTGTTAAACCATCTTAATTAATAATTGTGTAAGAAAATCAATGCAAGAGTGTAAGTTCAACCTCAACCTCGTGACTCCCTTATTTACTTTTAAATGGTGAAATTCCAAACATCAATCTACTCGATAAAAAAACAATTATTGTTTCTTTATTATAAAATATATGATAATATATAAAATAACAATTTAATAAAAAACACATAATTATAAAAATAACATTCACTTATTAAATATTACTAATGTAACAATAAAACAATACAACATCAATTTAAAAATATTTAATAAAAAAGAAAAATTAATATCATAATTTATTTTCAAGATTTTGAATGAAATTGTTGAATGGGTTAGTATTATATATATTTTCAACCAATTTGTTTTATAAAACGAACTCACCAAAAAAAAATCCAACAAAATAGATATATTATCTATTATCATAATTAAATATCACAAAATTTATTAATATTTTATAAAAATCTTGATTATTTTACATGTCACAAAATCTCAATAGGTGATTTGTAACAAAATAAAATATAGTAGATAGAGATAATAAAGATGATATTTTAGTATATATATACTGGAGAAGGGAGAGGTAGAAACGAATTTGGTGACTCAATATAAAATAAACCCAGTTGGTTTGGATTTTAGAGGAGACCGCATAGCTTAGCTCTCGACCCAGGTTCGTTTCTTTCACGCTAATCTTATTCCCTCAGATTTCTCGATCGCTTTCTAGGGTTTCTGCTTCTCTTTTTTTCTTTTAACAATTTCAACCTAATTCATGATTTATCTCTAATTCTAATTTATTTTCGTCTTTGATTCCATCGTTTCGACCGTGGATTTGATTTTTGCGCTGTTAGATCGTGGTGCCTTTTTGTTAAATCAGTCGACCAGACGCGATCTTGTTGTTGTATATGATTCTAATTTGTATGGATTGTTTGTTATGATTTTTGGTAGAGTAGGGTTAAGTTAAACGTATAAAGTAGCTATTTTTTTAATGTTAGGTTTGTGAATGTTTGTTGTTGCATAACGAAGACGTTGTTCTGAGATAATTCAATTGCTGTTTGAATTTGAATGCATAAGATATGAAGCAGTTTTAATTATCATAATAATGTGTTTGGTTGAGATTAAGGCTATTTTTTTGTTTTAATAGGGGGTTTTTGTCTGTGAAGTGTTCTAATGATGGGGTTGATGTGGTTGTTGTAGGAATATGATTAAACTATTTAAAGTAAAGGAAAAACAAAGAGAACTTGCAGAAAATACCAGTAATGGAGTACCTGTCAAGAAGCAAAGTGCTGGCGAGCTGCGTCTTCACAAAGGTTTTTTTCTTATTAAATTATTTTTTTGGTGTTTTCCATCTTGTTAAATTTGTGTGGCACTTAACCCTACCCACAGCCAGAAAGGTTGAAAAGATAATTGAGAGTGAAAGAGGAAAAGTAAAGGTTAATGTGTGTTTGCCAGAGCAGGGATTTTGTATTGTTTGAGCCTTGGGGTGTGACTAGAGGATGGGGGGTAAGAATTAAAGCCAGAAGTAAAGTACATGAATATCTGAGCTGTTTAATTTGACTACAGATGATAAGATTTATCGGTTCGCTGCTTTGGATGCCCGGAAATTATTGGTAACTTATTTTAAACTATATTGTCCTGGAAAAAAAGCCCAGTGACACGTTAAACCCTAACTCAGACCCCAATTCCTTCCTCTACTCACGGGCAGGCTGTTTCTGTTTATTCTCATTCACATGCCTTTGCTCTTACCTCAAATGCTCAAACTCACCTGCTCCCATCCCACATGTCTACCGTCTCTAGCAAACGGCTCATTCTTCAGCTAACAGCGGATCTTCAATGATTGACCCATTCTATTCCCTTCACCCTTTTTCATAAATTTCATATTTTTGAGTTTTGATTACTGTCTATGTCTCTTTTTCCTTCTCATCTTTGTCCTATTTATGTATATTTATTCTGTGACTGTCTTCTCTCTAGTTTATTGTTCTTGAAGGTTATTAGTTCTTATCTATTGTGTTAAAATTCTGCAGGTTTTTGTGCCTACTTTGTGTATATATACTTCTATAGAAACCGTCATACTTCTGCTATAGGCTGCAATATCATCTACCATATTGTTATTGTGAAATTTAGGCCTGTTGTCATGAACCACCATCACCCATTAGTAGCATTGCATCAGATGGGTAAATGTTTGGAATACAAATATAACTTGTTTTATTATTATTTTGGACAAGGCACAAAAATAAATGAGGTAGCGATAAGAGGGAACAATTGAGATTTTGGTAGTAAGAATCTGGGAGATGAATTAATTAGGGTTGAATAATTTATTGTGAAAATCTACAGTAGGTTCTCCACTTACATTATGGATGATATGGACCAGAGGGGTTTTGTTGTTGAAGGATTTTAAAATTGAAACAATGTATAGTTTATGACAAAGTAAAATTGGAGAAGCAAATAATGATTCCTTTATCTGAATTTCTTCTATTCTGGTGGCCGTGAGTTTTGGATGTTTTTTATTTTTTTGCTTGGAGTATAGCTTAATTGTTAAGTGAATTAACTCTGGGGTGGGAAAACCATATTATTGCTCTTTTTGTTTCTCTAGGTGGTTGTATATTTTCCCTATTCTTAAAGAATTTTATCTTGAGGATAAGGAATTTATTCTCAATAACTTTCTCTGCATTTTATTAGTGTTTTTCATGGAAGGGAACTTTTTTCTGGATGAACTAGCAATTCATCTGACTGACCTTTAGCCAGCTTGATATTATTAATATCTACATACTTTCCTGCAGACATGTGGACTGCTATCTTGTAAAGAGTTTTTAATTTTAAGTTCACTAGTTGGACTATGATATGATATCTCAAGCTGGAGTGTTTTTAGTTACTGCTCTGAGACATTTCTTGTCTTTTTTAAGCCTTTATTTGATGTGTATGGTTTCCGCCAATTTATTTTGTTATACAAGTTTTTTAACTGTGGATGTTACAACTTTCAGATATCAGTGAGCTGAATCTACCAAAATCTTGTACCATGCAATTCCCCAATGGCAAAGATGACCTCATGAACTTCGAAGTTTTAATTCGACCTGATGATGGATATTACCTGTAAGGAACTTTCCACTTTATCTGTTTGAAATTTTCTACTTGTAGTTTAACTTTTATAGTTGACTCTTGTTTAAGGCTTTGATGCCCCTCCCCTATATGCTGTCTTCATCTTATGTTTATTTGTTTGTTTTGCTTTTATCTTTAAATGCTAAATTAAATGTAAAATCTAGTAGGATTTATATTATATACCCTCACCCTCAAAATGTGAAAACCAGAGGAAATCTCATTAATCCACTGTTGTATTTTTTGTTACAGAGGTGGCACTTTTTTGTTTTCCTTCCATGTGTCTCCCATCTATCCACATGAAGCACCCAAGGTGAAGTGCAAGACAAAGGTAGGATGGAGTTTTCATTATATATTTAATTACAGATCTTGCTTTTGGGTATTTGCGGCATTGCTTTCATATTCTGTTTCAATGTAGTGAATTTATTTGTACCCACATATTGTATTTGCAGGTCTACCATCCAAATATTGATTTGGAAGGGAATGTCTGTCTGAACATCTTAAGAGAAGACTGGAAACCTGTCCTGAATATAAACACTGTTATCTATGGCTTGTATCATCTCTTTACGGTATGGCTCTGCTTTTTTAAAGTATCTTGGTTGATATTTGAAATTTATAAAATCTAATCTTCTAATCATATGCAGGAGCCAAATTGCGAGGATCCCCTGAATCATGATGCAGCTGCTGTGTTGAGAGATAACCCAAAGATGTTTGAATCTAATGTGAGAAGGGCAATGACTGGTGGGTATGTGGGGCAAACCTTTTTCCCACGTTGTATGTAAACCATGCTCGACAGCTTCCAAGCCCTGTTTGAAATATATTATCAATGCTTTGATGGCCCCTGGTTTGTAAAATTTATTTATCAAAATTGCATTTTACTTTTCGTCAGTATGTTATTTTTCTTGGTGGAGGGAGCATCAGGTTCCTTAGACCACCAAACGCATCTAAAAGCCAAACAAGTGGAGGAATGTTAAATGTATCTTTTGTGCAATGTTGACGTACTATTCTAAACAATCAAAAATGGGTTCAGCGGTCGTCAATATTTGTATTGTTGTTTCTTTGCATTTTATTTTGATTTTTGCATATTCCTTACATTCCCAAATCCAAAGCATACTCCCAGAATGCGAATAAATGCTTTCAATCTTTATGAGAACCAATAAGCAGAAACATAAGAGCTAGGTATATTGATGAATTGGTTTCTGATTCCGTAATGAGGCGTGACCATACAAAACGCATATTCTGTTAGCTGTTTGTTTCTAGTTGTCTACACACTCTTGAAATTCAGTATTTTGCTTTTGGGGAATAGTTAAGAGGATTTTTTTAATAAACCACCCTTATTTCTTAGATATTTTGTCAAATTTCGTTTTTGCCTCCAGTTTTCAGATGTGCAAATTAGAATGTACCGTTTTTTTAAAAAACGTTGATTTGTTTCTGCAAATCCAGATAAAATCAAAAATATTTCATAAAATAATTTATTTCTAAATATAATTCTTATAAATAGATGTGCAAATTAGGATGCACCGTTTTTTTAAAAAACGTTGATTTGTTTCTGCAAATCCAGATAAAATCAAAAATATTTCATAAAATAATTTACTTCTAAATATAATTCTTATCAAAAATATTTCATAAAATAATTTACTTCTAAATATAATTCTTATAAATAGATAAGTTAAAATTTTTTTTCTAAATGATTAATGTGTTATTTATTTCTAAATGATTTTTTCTCAATATAATTAAATCTAATATAATTAAATTTAATATAATTAAAATCTAATATAATTAAATATTATGATTAAAAAAAATCATATTAATTTTAATTATAAAATTTTAACTTATCTAGAAAAAAAAATCATATTAATTTTAATTATATCGGATTTTAATTATATTGGGTTTAAGTATATTGAAAAAATTATATTAATTTTAATTATATTGAATTTTAATTATATTAGATTTAATTATATTGGATTTTTATTTTAAAAACATCTAAAATAATAAAATTCAATATAATTAATAACATATCTCGTTTTAAATTATATTAATTTTTTTTTTATATTTTTCATATTTTTGAATTTTAAAATTTTAACTTATCTATTTATAAGAATTATATTTAGAAGTAAGTGATTTTATGGAATAATTTTGATTTTATCCGGATCTGGAGATCAGGAAATAATTTTATAGAATTTTTTTGATTTTTTACGGATCTGCAGATCAAATATTTTTTCTGATTTGCACATCCGAAACAAAATCAACATTTTTAAAAAAAATGGTGCGTCCTGATGTGCACATCTAGAAATTGGAGATAAAAATATTAAAAAATTGCCATAGTTAATGGTCTTCAAGCTTAATTTAAAACTTGTGATTTGAGGTTCTTTAAAATTTATCACTTAATGTGCCCAATAAAACTTGGTTGTTATAATGTGTATATTAATCGATTTAAAAGTTTTTTTTTGGAAACAAAAAGGCTTAACGCAATTCATTTATACCAAAAAACATTCATTCATTGCTGAATTTATAGCCTGTCTTCTCCATATTCTCCCCCATGTAGCAAATTGTAATCCTCTTATCTCTCTGAAATGTGTTGTGTCTCTAATTATAGAGACTTGCATTGCACAAGTTGTCCATCCAAGAAGATGGGCATGCTGCAAAACCTCCTTCTAAAGAGGATGTAGGGAGTGATTAGTAGTAGCAGTTTTATCATGAAGGATGTTCTTAATGACAGTTTAGAGAATCAATTTCAAAAATCACTAGTGAAATTTGAGTGAATAGCCAGTTTGGCTCTAACAATAATCCTTTTCAATCTGGGTTCCAAATCCGTCTTTAAAAAAAACTAGATCATTTCAATCCTTCCAAATGTGAAGGTTCTCAATCTTTTTTTCAATGACAAAAACCAATTTAACATATATTTGAGTTTATGAAGATATTTTCAATCCTTTTATATGACAACAGCTGAAGAAGTATCACGATAACATAAAATTTGGATAACAAAATATATAACCAAATCAACTTAATTTAAAATGCAACAGACAAAATACCAAATTAGTTCAGATGATATGTGTTAAAAGTTTCACATCGGACAATATATGACATGAATATGTGTTTATAAGTGGGGATAATCTTCACTCTACCAATCAATTTTGTATGATTGAATTAGGTCCAATCACATTTCTTAACAGGGTATCAGAGCCTGATTTATGATCCAGTGGACCACCACCTATCAGGTTTCTGCTATTGGGCCATCCAGTATTTATTTCCACGCTCCAGATGTCCAATCCTGGGCGTAAAGAGGTGTGTTAAGAGTTCTAAATCGGACAATATATGACATAAGTGGAGGTAATCCTCACTCTACCAACTCCGGTTTTGTAGGATTGAGCCAAATAAAAGGCAACATTCAAAAAGTCAAATTTGGGTACTCTTATCTTGATACAAGCCATGCGCCATAAAATAATAAAGCTGAGCATAACGTGAGAGTATGTACAAGAGAAGATTGTGTCACTCAATTGCAAAAATAAAGTCACTGTCAAATGTCAATCTAAACCTTGGGAGGTGAGTGTAATTTTCCCTGTAAAATAGTTGCTCATAACAAGTTCATTTATCAGCCTCACCTCGTGATGGAAACCATAAACTCTACAAATAAAAGAAACGAGGCCATTTTGAAGAATTGTTGCAAAAGTTTCATGTTTCCCGCCGAAGATTTGAACTCTATATGAGTGCCAGCCAAGTCACAAGCAGACTGAGTTGAGAGTTCCATTCACGCAAACTACCATTCCTAGTAAGTGTCTCACATCATCTCCTCTTCTTTGATGGCTTGCATTCTAACATTTTCGCGGTCCTTCTTAAATATAAAATACAATGGCGTGTAGCACAGGCAACACAATCCAAAAGGAACTGCCATCATTGAAAGAAGTCCCTTTGACAAGGCAAGAGCCTCAGGTGAAGATCCTTTGATGGGATCAACCGATTTCGAATCATAGCCAAACATTTTCTCTGCAAGAATGCCAACCAAAGGAGCTGCAACAGAAGAGAATGAGCCTTCAAAAGCTCTATCAAATGCATAAATCATAGTCCTGTGTTTGACTGGAACTACCTCGGCGAACATAGGTCC
Source organism: Lathyrus tuberosus (assembly GCA_022829125.1). Classification (NCBI taxonomy): domain Eukaryota; kingdom Viridiplantae; phylum Streptophyta; class Magnoliopsida; order Fabales; family Fabaceae; genus Lathyrus; species Lathyrus tuberosus. The sequence goes on along the minus strand of JALAZF010000089.1, from coordinate 417,367 downwards.
ATTTGCAGCCGTAGCATTCCAGCTTATAGTTAGTCCCATAAAAAAGAGAGTGACCAAAAACGTAAGAAAACTAGTTACTGATTGAGGTATCATCCTAAGAAGAAACCATGAGAACGGAATGCCCATAAAGGCGCTGAATTGCGCGCACATGATTCGACCTGAATGTGGATAGGTTTGCGACAATCGATCAGCTATTGATCCTCCTATGAACGATCCTAGTGCACATCCAATAGCAAAAAGACTGAGGAGAGTTGCTGAAGTGTTATTATCAAAACCTGCACAGTGAGAGCCAATTCATTGTGTCAAGCAAGTATATATAAAAAGAATTCATATTACAACACAATTTAGAATCATTTCCAAAATTTAAGTTCTTGCATAAAAGATGCTGCTAGCGATCGATCTCAGAATACAATCTTGCAAAGTTGAATTAGCATGTAAATGTAGAGAAAAAGGCTTCATGCTCACCGATTAGTTCGAACCACATTGTGAAGAACACCATGGCAGTCCATGGTAGTGACCCAATAATGCCTTGTAAGACAATTATTTGAAATGTTTGAACTTTGATCACAGATTTAGTGGCTGCCCAAGAGTGCCTCCAAACTGAAGTCACACTAGCATTGCCATTATATATAGAATCACCCCTGCTGACACAAAGTTGGTAAAAATTATAAATCATCGAACAAAATCGAATGACTTAGATCTTCTTAACTGCAGAGAATCCATTTTCCTAAATTTCGATTCCCAGTTCCATATAGTTAGTGCTATCCTGCATTCATTCAGACATTAGCTCAACACCATTCGATCTTGCTCGAGCCTTTATCATAAGATGTTGAGCCGATGACTGCGTGAATATAGGAAAGCCCTTACAAGTTACAACATAGAATCGAGATTCAAAATTTGGGGAAACGAATCTCCTGCAGTCAAATAGTAAGCGATATCCTATATTCACTTAATCATCAGCTCAACACCATAAAATCTTGCACAAAATATGCACCCTTACGAGATGGTATGGTGTTGAACTGCTGACTACGTGAATAAAGGAGACATCCGTTTTCCTGAATTTTACAACGCTGTGAAGTATGTTGTAAAAAGTTCTTTCTTACCTTTCTGAACTATCACTAGCATCTTGAGTTGGGGAAAATCTTTTTTTCGGATCATCCACGTATAGCAAAACAAGGATTCCAATCAATGCGCTCAAACTCGCCATCAAAACAAAGGCACATCTCCATCCTTGTATTCCCCAAAACGTCTGACCAGCCATGACAGTAGCCATAACACCACCTCCAATCCCCCCTACATTACCAATAAGGCTTAGCAATCCAAATCCAGCACCTCTCACTCCTTCCCTATAGCTATCCGCAATGAAAGACTGCAACGCAGGAATCACAATTGCCAAACCAAATCCGTTTATCGCTCTCCAAAACGCAACCTGCATAAAATCGTGACAAGCACTCACAGCAGCAGTTGATAAAGCCCAACAGAAAGTTCCCATAGCAAGAATTGTTGGTCTATCATAGTTAATAACAAGTATACCAGCTAGAGGCGACGAAAGTCCTTGAACAAAGTTCCGTATGAACGTGAGGTAACCTAAATCAGACGGTCCTGCATTGAATGCTTCGCTAACTTCTTTGTAGACAGACGGAAGAAGATTCTCATCGGCGCGCTCCATAATAGCAGCTAGGTTGATGAGAATGAGCGAAAGAGATACGCCATAAATCTTAATTGTTGTTCTGTTAAATTTTGAAAATAAAACATCATGGTAAGACTATAACTGCAATTCATTGTATATGATCAAAAGGAATGTAAAGAAGCTATGAAGCACATATGCCAGAAACACGACACAGTCACCGACACTACACACCTACACTGAAAAATAAATAAACTAAACCTAACCACTAATATCGGTGTGAGTTTCACACGTGCAGACACATTTTTTCAGAGATGTCGATACTACAGAGTAAAAAAGTAACTAAAAACAGAAAATAACTACTATTAGACATAGGATATATACATTAAAGATAATCAAAGAAGAGTTCTTCTAACTGTATAACAGAACGGAATCAGTTTGAGTTAGGAATCAATAGTTCTTGTTCTAACAATACAAGTATACAAGGTTTAACAAAGGAGGTGATGTATCATGTAGTTAAGCAAAAATTCAACTAAACATGTTTCCAATAAAATTAAAATTGAAAAGCAAAAATTGTAGATCAATAAACACAAAGAAAGAAAGAAACACAAGTTGAACTCACTTCATGGTTTGAGAAGAAGAATGAGTGGGTGTTGAAAATGATAATTTGGATTTGGATGGAAGAAGAGAGGATTTGGTGCTATGTTTTGAGGTTCGAATGAGTCTCATCACGTACGACAATCCAAAGAAAGAGGAAGGAAGTCTCTCTCACAAAGCAGCGTTCTTGGTGGATCTGACGCAAACAAATAACTTATCATATAATATTAAATGAAAATTATGACGTTTTGTTATACTATTCCTAGAATGTAACTTACAATACAAATACAACATTAAAATTTGGTATGTCCGAAATAAACAAAAGAAAGAAATGTAACACAAAAATCAAACCGTCTAAGGGTCCGTTTGGTTCAAGAGGGAGAGGAGGAAATTTAATAGAGGGGAAGGGAAGAAAAGAGAGGTATTTTAATTAAATGTATGTTTGGTTTAGAGAAGGGGATGAGAGGAAAGGGGAGAGATTTTTAACTACATATATATTTGGTTCACAAGAGATGGGAGGGATTTTAAAACTAAATTACATTTTTATCTTTACAAGACATTCGAATATAACAGTAAACAACTGCACACATTAGTTGAACTATAGTTTTTCGACGCAAATCAAACTATTTGCTAATAACAATTATTTGATTTTGATAATATATCTAACCCAATAAAACAATTTATATAATTAAAAAGAGGTAAAATAATGTTAGAATGTTAAAAAAATGAACAAATAATGTTAGAATGTTCATTTTTTTATATGAGAAAATAATTGAACTTTACTATAATTCATATCCTATAAAAATTATTTGCTAACACGTATGATTAGGACATAAGTTTAATATACAATCATAATCCTATGAAACCATATAATTCATAATCCGTCTAAAGTTTTTCCTAAATAAAATTAATATTAAAGTTTAACATATAATTCCTAATCTTAGAAAAAATTATTTGCAACTAATACGTGACATTCAATATGGTCTACATAACATAAACAAATTGAACGGAAGCAAAAATAAGGACAATCTTAGAATTAAAATAAATAATTAAAGATAAATAAAAAACTATAATAAAATTTTAAATAATGAATCTTTTCTCCCCTTTAAATTCCCCCAATTTAAAAGGGAACAAAAAGTGAGTCTATGAGAGATTTTGCTCTCCTCCCCTCCCCTTTCCTTTCCTTATAAAAAATGAATAAACAAATATATTTAAAAATATCCTCTTATCTCCCCTCCCTTCCATCTACCTCCAACCAAACGGACCATAAGAGATCATAGCATGAAGTCATTTATCATCTCAAAGGAGTATAAGATATTAATCTTATTTTTTCCCCTATTTTTTTTTCTGAATTATTATACCGAAATAACACGTGGAATAATAAATGAATACTCTGAATATCAAATTAATAGAAATTGTCTGTAAAATGTTAGAGTTAAGAAACTGCATCTTTATCATGTGGTTCAAATTGGATCTCAGGACATGTTTGTGGGAGCCTATAGGGCATGTCCATAACATGGTATACGGTAGGATGATATTCCTCTAGGGCGACACTTCTTATGACGGATTGGGTGTTAGAAAAATAAAAATAAAAAGACTTAATTGTAATTTTGGTCTTCTAATTTTTATTTTTTTTTTGAATTTTAATTTTTCTATTTTAAAATTCGGAATTTTTGTCCCTTTAATTTTAGTCTTTTTGAATTTTGATCCCCCTATTTTAAAATTAAAAAATTTTGTCCATCCATTTTCATTTTTTTATAGTTTTAATCCCCTTATTTTCATTTTTGAAAATTTTTTGTCCCCCTATTAAATTAGTTCCAAATTAGAAAGAGAGACTAAAATCCAAAACAAAACATAAAATAGGAGACCAAAACTAAAAAAAAATGAAAATGGTGAGACAAAAATGTCGAATTTTAAAATAGGGGGATTAAAACTCAAAAAAACTAAAAATAGAGGGACAAAAATTCCGGATTTTAAAATAGGGAAATCAAAACTAAAAAAAATAATAACAGAGGGACCAAAATTGCAATTAAGCCAAATAAAAAACAAATTTGTATAGATGCTGAAGCATATTCAAAAAAATAAAAAGAGTAAAACAATTTAAAAAACAAAACTCATAAATTTATTATTCAACTTTAAATCTTTACAAAACAAAATTATAAACTCTCTCGTCAAATTACAATTTTTAAATAGAAAATTACAATTTTTAAATAGAAAATTGCAAACCATCGAAACTGCAATTTTTGAATGAAAAAAAAAAGGGTTAATACCCATTTTGCCCCCTGCCATATAGGCGCTTTTTGAAAAACTCCCTCGTAAAAAAAAAACTTGCAAAAAAAAACCCTAACATTTGAAGATTCTCTCAATTTTGACCTTCATCACATTCAGTCACCAAAAACCTGCCATTTTGACCCCTGCCATTTTGGCAGAGTTTTTATTTTGACCCCTGCCATTTTGGCAGCGTTTTCATTTTGACCCCTGTCATTTTGGCATTTTTAGTGACTGGATGTGATGAAGGTCAAAACTGAGAGAATCTTCAAATGTTAGGGTTTTTTTTTGCAAGTTTTTTTTTTTACAGAGGGGTTTTTCGAAAAGCGCCTATATGGCAGGGGGCAAAATGGGTATTAACCCAAAAAAAAATTACAAATCCTCTTTTAATTACAATTTTTGGATGAAAAAATTACAAGCCTTCTCTCAATTACAATTTTCGAGCGGAAAAGTTGCAAATTCTCTCAACAAACTATTTTTGAACGAAAAATTAGAAAACCCTCTCAACAAACTATTTTGAACGAAAAAAAGAAAATCTTCTCTAAACACACAACTATCCAAATCCTCAATACACCTAAAAGACTATATTTTGTTGTGTAGAAAAATAAAAGGGTTAAATAAGTATTAAGTCCTTGAAAATAACCTAACATTCAAGTTTGGTCCCTATAAATATTTTCTTCAAGGTTTGGTCCTCATAAAGTTTTCCATTTGTAACTGTAGTCCCTCCCGTTAGTTTTCACTAACGGAAGATGACCTGGCGTGCCACATGTGTAACCATTCCTTGCCAACTGTGTTTTATTTCATTGACCAGACAGGGACCAAACTTGAATGTTGAGTTATTTTCAGGGACCTAATACCTAAATCCATAATTCTTTCAAAAACTACCGAAGGTCCCTGTTCTTTTCCATCTCCATAACTGTCACGTACAATAGGTCCCTGTTCTTTTCTAAGAATGCAGTTGTATCATAAGTGGCCCGATGGGAAGAACAAATAAAACTATCCTACTGCCAGGTAACAAGCAAATTTAAATCAGCAAGAAATACGTAAAGCTTAGTTTAAGAAAAACAATTGTATCTGGAGTTCAAAAATATCATGTATGGAAGCACAATCAAACTCACAGTTCTCAGCTTATAGTAAAAAACAAAACGTCATGGTCAATATGTTAACTAAAATGGATCAAATATGAAACAACTTGGAGTTTTCTCAATTTGGACCAATAAATATGTTAACTAAATTTTCAAAATATAAGTTAACAATATTAACAATTTGGACCAATAAATATATTAACTAAAAATACCTAAATAATTAAACTTAAATCATAAATTGATTATTGGGTTCATTTACTAAAAATGATATAATTTACCCTCACACAACTCATCATGTTGAATTTCAATTAAATGTCCCAACAAACTATATGTCTCCCTCTTGTCTGAAGTTTTTAGATTATTTGTCGAAAGACTAATAACAATATAAATAACTTTGATAATTTTACAATATATGTTTGTGATTTAATTTCAAAAAAAGTACATAGCGCCATCGTCATCTTCTACATCACTTTCAAACGTCATCCTAGTCTTTTGAAAGTCACCGTGAACCACTTATTTTCATGCATTCAACATAACTATAAATGCAATATAAATCAATATAAAACATTATCATTCTAATAATAATATATTATTTAGTAACCTTATACAGAAAATGAATAATAATATACCTGAAAGTGTGAGAAAGAAACTGATAATCAAAGAGCTTGTAAAGGGTCAAGAAGCTGCAACCAAACTCAAATTTCTTCTTCAGAATGATAAGAATACCTTTGGTGATGGTTCTCTATTATCGTACAAACTTGCTTCAAATTTCCTGAGTTCTTTCACAGAAGCTCTTTCTATTGTCTGTAGTCAACCAGGTTGTGATGATTTTCTGAATCTGCTGAATTCCGGCGAAACTGGTAGTGTTGTTAAGAAGAGTTCAAGAGGTTCCTACAAAAGAAGGTTAGTATTAATTAATTAATTATTTATTTATTTTATTTATTTGTTAAATTAAGTTTCTGTTTTCTAAAGCCAATTATAGTACGCAGATGAGTTCACCACAGATTTACTTAGAAACTATGAGTGTCATTGTTTGGCAACCATGATTGTTGTGGGTATCTGTCCTATATTAACATTGGTTCATGTAATTGAAATCTTTCTCATGTTTTCTTTGCATGGGAGAGTTACTGGAATTTGTTACATGTTTGTTTTGTCTTCTATTTGATAACTTGTTGATATTTTGTCTTCTAATGGTTTCAATATGAATCTCCACCATTAAAAGACTCGTAGAACCACAAGAGAGACTAGACTAAATGGAGGGTGGTGGATAGTTTAGTAATTGAAGATAAAGGATAGACCATGGAAAACTTTAGCCCAAACCATTGAGAGATTTAGAATTAAATAAACTACCATTGGAATTAATTCATGACAAAAATATGTGTTGTTGTTGGATTCATGTGGCCAAAACCACCTGGTGTAGTGGGGAAAAAATTTGGTTTTGACTTTGGTAGTTTTTGAAAGAATTATGGATTTAGGTATTCGGTCCCTGAAAATAACCCAACATTCAAGTTTGGTCCCTGTCTGGTCAATGAAATAAAACACAGTTGGCAATGAATGATTACACATGTGGCACGCCAGGTCATCTTCCGTTAGTGAAAACTAACGGAAGAGACTACAGTTACAAACGGAAAACTTTAGGAGGACCAAACCTTAAAGAAAATATTTATAGGGATCAAACTTGAATGTTGGGTTATTTTCAGGGACCTAATACTTATTTAACCCAAAATAAAACTAACTATATTTATTTATATTAATACTCAAATTTTATTCTCTTTCTACTACCGATGTTGGACTTGAATGAATATACTATTTGACCCAACAAATCATCCATTCATCCAAAGTCTCGCATATCTTCACTTTGTATTCAACTTCATCTTCAAAGCGATCATTATAATTATAATGATTAGTCGCATTTGTAAAACTATTACTCTTCAATCTTTTTGTCTTCTTCCTTCCTTGATCTGAATAATTGTTACTCTTCCTTCTTCCCTTGATTGGAGCTCTGATACCAATTGTTAGGAAAATAACAACAACAAAAAAATTCCACGGATGCGGAAGCATATTGGCAAAAATAAAAAGAGCAAAAAATTAAAAAAAAAACAAAACTCACATATTCATTGTTCAACTTCAAATCTTTACAGAACAAAATTACAAACTCTCTCATTAAATTGCAATTTTTAAGGAATGTTGTAAATTGATGTCGTCAAGAACAAACCAAAATATGAGAAAAAGATTGAGTTTCTTGAACAAACACAAGAAACCCTATTAGGTTTTACAAAAGGGAGAGAAGAAGGAAGAAGAAGAATCGAGAATTGGTTAAAACTATTTTACTATTTACTTCCTCGGGTTCAAAGATTATAAGTGAATACCAACAATTAACCTCTCTCAACAACCTGAGAGAACTAGTCTATTTATAGACTTATAAATTGTTACTCTTTACTTTCTCTTACTCTTTACTTTCTCTTTGAGACAAAATTACAAGTGTAATAGAATCGCAAATAACTTTTCTCACCCTAATTAGGATTTACACCACACTCCAAAGATGAGAGACTAGCATGTTATTTATAAGAAAACTAACATACTAACCTAATGGGCTTTTACACATAGACCCATTACATGAGCTAACTTAGGGAATAAGCTAACTTAAACAATTTGGCTTACAACCAAGGCCCAATTCGACATGCTAACACTCATAGCATACTTCGACTACAACATGTGAGCAGACTTCGACGACATGCTAAGATTCTTTCGAATTGTCGAACAAAGAAGCTATCCTTCGATCATACTAGAGCTCGGTCCAATATCTCAAAAATCTCCACCTTGGAACAAACTCTAGAACATCAAGGGAACAAACTTGCTTTCTTCATGCAGCTTTATCAAGTGCGTACAGGGGAAGAACTTGTTACTCGACAATGTCTTCTCCTTCCCCAATACGGTAATATCCATCTTCTTCGATCCTTTCAACGCTTCTAGCAAACCCTGTTGAAAAAGAAGGGCTTGCATCTTCAAGCGCCACAAACTGAAATCATTCACACCTGTGAATTTCTCAATCTCATACTTTGTTGACAACATCCTCTCCTCCATGCTCACCACACTTGTTTGTTGTGAATTAATGTCGTCAAATACAGACCAAAAAATGAGAAAAATATTTGAGTTTCTTGAACAAACACAAGACACCCTATTAGGTTTTACAAAAGGGGGAGAAAAAGGAAGAAGAGGAATAGAGAATTAGTTGAAACTGTTATACTATTCATTTTCTCAATAAGAGTTCAAATATTACAAGTGAATAACAACAATTAACCTCTCTCAACAACTTGAGATAATTAGTCTATTTATAGACTTATAAACTGCTATTCTTTACTTTCTCTTTGGGACAAGGTTACAAGTGTTACAAAATAGCAAATAACCTCTCTCACCCTAATTAAGATTTGCATCACACCCCAAAGATGAGAGACTAGCATGCTATTTATAAGAAAACTAACATACTAACATAATGTGTTTTTACACACATACCCGTTACACAAGCTAACTTAAACAATTTGGCTTACAACCAAGGCCCAATTCGACACGCTAACACTCCTAGCATACTTCGACTACAGCATGTGAACAAACTTCGACGACATGCTATGATTCTTTTGAATTGTCGAACGAATAAGCTACCCTTCGATCATGCTAGAGTTAGATCCAATATCTCAGAAGAAAAAATTGCAAACCCTCCAAACTCCAATTTTTGAACGGAAAAATGCAAATCCTTTCTCAATTACAATTTTTGGACAGAAAAATTTCAAACTCTCTCTCTCTCTCTCTCTCTCTCTCTCAACTATAATTTTTGGATGAAAAAATTCCAAAACCTCTAAACAAACTATTTTTGAATGGAAAAATAGAAAAATATTTCAACAAACCATTTTGAGCGAAAATAGAAAACCGTCTCTAGACACACAACTACCCAAATCCCCAATACACCCAAAAGACTACATTGGTTGTTGTGTAAAAAATTAAAACTAACTATCTATACTTATATTAATACTCAAATTCTCTTCCTACTACCCAATGTGGGACTTGGATGAATATACTATTTAACCCAACATTGGGAACACTGGTCCTCCAAGCTTTTTGCTGAGGGAGTCATATAAGCTACACTTCAATCTTATTAAATCAAAAGTATTCTTTGTTTTGGTTTTGATTATAACAAATGTAAGAGAACAATTTTGTTACATGTGTAGAATGCTCGTGGTAATCTATTCTTTGAAAATAGTAGAAAAAATTCCACACATAATTTTTGTGTGTAATAAATGAATATGAAAGATTTCATTTAACACATTGATCATAAAAGAATCTTGATATTGCACTCTTGAAGCATTCTCTATGTGCATCATTGTGACTTGTTCTAGTACCTAGTATTACAATCTTTCAATGATATCCTCTAGTCACGTGTACTCAAACACTATCAGGTTCCTCTAGTCAATTTCAAGCTTTAATGTCAACATGTTTGATCTTATAATAGACGATCAAGTCGTTACCCTCCTTGAGTTCATTCCCATATCAACCATCAACAAAGTATATTCCCTGAATAATAACTTGGTTATTTCCCCTCTTAAATGTTCGAATTTAGACGCATCTAAGAAATAATACATAAGGTACAAATGATATAAGCTTTGTGTGACAAAAGATACAATACAAGGTGTGACAAGACCTTCTACGAGTGTTTAAGACATGAAGCCGACAATTTTGGGCTGGCTATAGGCACAAAAAAAAGAGAAACCAATCACAAGAAGTCCCAACCCAATGGCACATACACTAAATTGGTGAAGATCGGGTGGTCTCACATTCAAGAAGCCAACACCCAATCTTTATCTCAAATGACTGTCTGACGGCAGGTTTAATCAAAGGGTCATTCGTATTCCATGCATGGTGACCTAGGGTGGTTCTAGCTGCCTCCCATATATAAAGCTCAGCACGAGCCAAGACCCAGGCATTTTATTCGCTCTCATACTCTAACTACTTCTCATTCTCCCTATGACTTTGGCGTTTGAGTGCTAAGCTTGCAGGTACATCTTGTTCCATAGTATCCAAAGTATGCTCCACCGCATTTGAACCATGTTTCACTCTGTCATCAACTATTTATGGTTTCTGAGCGGAACAACGATGTCATTTGTAGAAATCGGACATCTGATTCCCGCAAAATTCCATGAGAAACCATTGTATCTTCATTGCTATCCTGAAAACATATGATATATTTCCCATTCAAATCACTAATATCTTCCTTGCACAAATCACCGATCAAACTCATGATACAATGACAATGTCAAAAGCTAATCGATCTACTGCACAATGCAACACTACCGATGCAACTGCTAACACAGTCTATGTTCCCGGTCTCAAGAGTGAGACTTCGCTTTCCATATGGTCGAGGATGATCTTGTCATAGTAACTTCTCCTTCTGTTCCTAGACCATAAAATCTACTATCTAAAAGTTGGCTAAGGCACAATCTAAGTCCTCCTGATTTTTAAGTATTTTCAATAACCACTACAAGGCCTGACCTCGAAGCAACCTCCATCGTAACCGTTGATTCCCAAACAAGATATGTTTTTGAGCCTTCAATAGACGCAAGCCAATATAGACATGCAAGGGGATATTGATATGCTCAACAATGTCTTTAACCTAGTGCAATAAAAAAATTAACAAAATTCACACTTGTTATTTAAACGAGTACTTAGAACAAAGGAAATTTATAGTATGTGCCTCCAATAGATCTTTTTGTATGCAAGGTGGCCTCTCACGACAATTAAGATGTTGAACTAAAACTAGCCCTTATTAACACCCTATCCCCATACAGAGTGATCCATAGATCCTTAGATATTACCCAACGTTGAGAATATCATACCCTGCCGCACGAGTCTAGGGGAAGAAGAGGTAGTCTCATACTCCCCTAAACACTTCAAGAGAGAAAATTCGACAAGGTTGTGCTAATATTGACTTCAAGGAAGTCAGGATAAGAAACTCATATTCAATAAAGGAATGCACCAATACCCGGTGTTGTAACCCAAAATTCAACCTCCCCTTTTGCCTTTTAGCATGAGAGTGTGCACCTGCATTCCTAGCATACACATTAGCATTCTTTATCTGTTATTTTGTTGCAGGCATGTCCAGAATTTCAAAAAGTTTCGAAGCTATAATTAGTCGCATCCCCTCTTAGTCGTCAAAGGCTCGATACATGCCAAACATATGGATTTCTATGCCTTTATATCAAAGTACAATATTGGAAGGAGGAATCACGGTCAAAGCGTTCCATTGCAAGCCAAAAAAGTGGAATTTTGCTTGTGGTAACCGGTTACAACATCAGTTTTCAGCCCATGAAGGCCTTGTTGCGCGCTTATAATCAGTTACCATGATACCTATAACCAGTTACAACTACGAATTCTGCAAATTTTCAGCATTTTCTTCACACTGCAGTAGCTCTTATCTCATTCTTTTAGTCAACATTGTTCTAGAATTATGTGGAATATTATAGACACTTCAAGATATCAATTGCATTTGCTCCAATACATCACCAATAATAAAAATCATCATGTACCCTCATTTCCACTCATGTGAATAAGTTAATCTTGGAGCTGCATTGGGATTCTCTAACTGAGTTAACAAATAACTAACCGAGTTAAACTCCAACTCAGTGAGTTGAGTCTAACTAACTACAAACCAAATGCCAAACCACCCTTAGCTAACTCCAAACCAAGTTCCACGCCTCCACTCACTCCAAGCCTATGCGCTATTTAAACAAACCCCTCCCATTGATTCAAGGGTACACATTTATTTTTCATCAAATTCTCTAATTGTGCTCTGAATTTTCACTCTCACTCTCTGAACATTATGCAACACTCTTTCTCTTCTTCTTCCCTAACCTCACAAAAGCTCATTCACCATTAAAGCTTAACAAGATTTGCATTGAAACTTGCAAATCTTTGAGCTAGACCTCCATTCCACTACATTTCTTCTTTTAATTCTGCAGCAACAACAACTTTTACTTCATTTCAAGCTTTGAAAGTTGATCATTGCAAGACTTTTGGTGCAAATTCAGATTTGAAGCATTTATCGCGTTTTCTTCGATTCTCGCTACGGATTGCTAAGGATCTTTGGATTATCTGGTTTTCTTAGCTTCTTGGCATCACATTTTGTGCATAATAATCACCAAGGAAAACCTCAGCCTTGTAGGTTGGTGAATTTCTGCTTAATTTACCGCTTTCGAACTATTTTGCGTTTTCGCAACGTAGCGCTTAATTGCTTTTCCGCTATTTGAACGATTGCTTTGCATGCTTTACTTTATTGATTCCTAATTGCTGTGAATTAACATTAATTTTTCACCTACTTCTATGTTATGATACACTGTGATTACATGCAATAAGTGATTCTGAAAAGTGCTTCTGAACGGCTATTTATTTTTGCTATTTTCGCAGGCGTAACCGATTACGGTATTTGGCATAACCAGTTATGCCCCCTGCCTGCGCCCATGAGAGGCATTTTCATGCACTGGTAACCAGTTAGCGCTATTCCTATAACCGGTTACACTTGCATTTTTGTGCCAGAAACTTGCTGTTAGGGGTTGTTTTGCATGCTTTATTCATCTACTTCCCCATGCTTGCTCATATTGATGTACATGTGTAGCGCGGATTTTTGCGTGGTTGCGAAACACTATCGCTTTGAGGTACTACAGTTCGATTCATTTTTTATCCTGTTAAGCTGATTAAGGAAGGGAAATAGATGTCTCCAATTAACCCTGCTTGCATACCGAGTTTAAACAGGTGACGGTTAGTTTACAGATGCTATTAAGATTGTGGGTCTCTCTTAGGTTATTTTGTTAAAAAATAGAGTGCCTGGACTATTTGTGAGGTAAGATGTTAATGTGTTTAAATTTGATGCTTTTGGGTTGATTTGGTGGAGATACTGGGTTTTGGGTTTTTGATTAGTATGCTCGCTAAGATTTTTCCAATCTTATGCCTACGTATTCCCGTTTAACGAAACAGGGAAATCAGAGCGATCGTAGTTCCTCCTATTCTATGGGAGGAAAAAAAAGGTTGTTTTGGTGTCTTGTTTAAAGCCCAAGACGTGAAGCTAAATGTGGTTTGTATCTTGTTCAAAGCCCAAGATGTGAAGCTGAAGGGTCTATTTGTATCTTGTTCGAAGCCCAAGATGTGAAGCTGAAGGGTTTTGACTTTATAGAGAATTTGTCATCTCTAAAGGGGGATATTTGGTCTGTTTGTCACAATTGTTGGGTGACTGATTATAAAGGAGAATTACTTTAACTGGGATATGTGAATCCAGCAATGCAATAATTTCCTTTATAGGGGATTTTTAACCTGAAGAAGAAGACTTTAACTCAGTTTAGAGCAATGCCATATTTCCTTAGGAATTTCTCATGCTAAAAGAGGGACAGTGGCGTGGATGTAAATAATCCAGAGGCTTGCCGCTTACAACAATTAGATGAAGTAAAAGGAGTTGTTGATGTTTGTATACTATGAGCAAGGCACAAATTTTGACGCTAAAAGGTTGATTGACTCAACCGGGGTTTTCTTTATACAAAGCCTAAGAGGAGGCTATTGACCCAACAAGAGGGTGTTTTTATGTGTCTCGTACGAAGCCCGAGAGAGAGGCTAAAAGGGGTTGACTCAACAAGAGAGTGCTAACAAGTGACCGACTCAACAAGAGATTGCTTTTATATGTGTCTTGTACGAAGCCAAAGACGGAGGCTAAAAGGTTTTGACTCCACATAAGGGTCTTTTATACTCAATAAGAGAGTGATTTTGTATCTCGTGCGAAGCCCGAGATGGAGGCTGAACAGGTTTGACCCAACAAGAGAGTCTTTTATACTAAACAAGAGAGTGTGAAAAGGTTAGCTCCGCTGGGGAGAATCATTGTACAAAGCCCAAGAGGAGGCTATTGTCCTGGTACTGTTTCAGCTTAGTGACATGTCCAGTATGTTGGATAACAGAGAAAATCAGTTCCTATAAAGGGAACGATTAAAGGTATTGTTGTGCTTTGGAATTGATTAGAGGATCAGGGTTATTTCCTGTTCTTTAAGGAAATGGAAAATCCAAAGGGTATTGAGACTGTCCAAGTCTACTGGTGTTTTGAGAAATCGATTCTCAGGTAGTGAATGATCTTTGTATGATGCCCAAGAGAAGGCTGGTATGTTAAGGGATGAAGGTCAACCCATTAACAGGTCTGACACTTGACTCAAAAAGACAACTCTAGCAAATTGATGACTAGGTTTTGTTCCTATACCTGTAGAGGTCTCTGGGTCCTTGTACTAAGCCCAAGAGAAGGCATGAGAGCTTTTAAGAAGCCGAAGGGTCCTTGTACAACGTCCAAGAGGAGGCGGGGATGCTTTTAAGAAGCCCGTGGGTTCCCAAACCACGAGAAGTTCAAGACATGCCATTCACTGAGAATAGATCAAGCCAGGAAAGTTCGAGAATTTGGAAGAAACTCAAGAGATGCCATTCACGGAGAAAAGATCATCCTTGGGGAGTAGAGTCTCTTTGATGATTTCTAAGAGTGACAGTCTAAGAAAGGGTTCACCGAGAATGCTGCCTTTCACGTCTCCATATTGTTTAACCCCAAGAGGAGGGAAGACTTTGTCTGGTAATCCTATGGGGATCTAGTTTTGTTTGTATTTAAGAGTGACCAACAGGGCTTTACCTAGTGCTAGACGTAATTACCGGGGAAAACTCTAAATAACTATACTAGTATTACATAGTGGATATTTGATAAGTATATAAAAGTTTGTGAAAGAAGACTTACAGTGAGCAGCCCCACAATACAGTTATATATATGAAAGCGGATAAAGAAAGCGGGTAAACACTTACTCGGTTGTAGAGCTTCCATGCTGTTTTGTTAGTTTGTTCAACAAAGAAAGCTTTGATAACAATATTATATTCAAAATCAAAGGAGAAAGTACTTTGAAAAGATTGTTGGGGCTTACAGCTCAAGGAGAGGCCCAAGGATTTATCAGTGATTGCACTGTTGTTTGAAATTGTACAGGGACTTATACAAGCGACTGAGGCCCAAAAAGGTTTTCTGTATAAAGGGATGGGTCATACACTCTCTCAAGAGGCCCAAAGGTGTTTAAAGAACAAGAATGGGGCTTATAACACGAGGGTAGGCCCAGATAATTTGTTTTTTTGAATTGGCGATCGCGCCGAGATTTCTTTAACATACTGGGTCTTATACAATACATTGAGGCCCAAAACATTTTGGTTAAAAAAGGGGGCTGGGTCTTACACTCTATTAGAGGCCCAATGATTTATTTTTGTACAAGTGGTGGGACTTACAACTCAAGGAGAGGCCCAGATGATTTTGCTAAAAAAAGGCGACAATCGCGCCGTTGTTTTTGAAAATACAGTGGGACTTATACAATGACTGAGGCCCAAAAAGGGGTGTATTTACAATGGGGATGGGTGTTACACTCTAATAGAGGCCCATGAGTGTTTGAAAATGATTTGCGAGGGTGAAAATCAAAGAAACCCTAATTTTGTTTTCCTTTAAAAGTAAATATTTAAAGAAAATCAAATAAAATAATAAAAATACCAAATAAGTTTGAATAAACCACTTGTGATTTTTGTTTAAGGTTTGAAAAAATGAGGTTTTAATCACAAGATGAATTAACCTCATTTGGTTTTGATTTTCAAAGTAAATATTCACTTTTAAATGTTTAAAAACAATAAAAAAGAAATTTATTCACAAAAATAATAATTATATTAAATAACTAATATAAATTTGATTTTTTTGTGGAATAAAATATTTCAACATTTTTGTGATTTTTTTGCAAAAAGAACCAATAAAAAATAATTAAAATTGAGAGAGTTATTAATTTTTTAAATCATTAAAAATAATAAGAAAAACAATAAAAAGTGGAAAAAATAGCAAAAAGAGGATCTGGGGCGAGGGGGATTCGAACCGCAGACCTCTTGTGTATAGGGCGCGCGCCTTACCACTGGGGTGGTGATACATTCGTTGATTGAAATACAACCACAAATATACAAGGCTTGCCTTGTTTTTGGCCTGGCCCAAGGCAAGGCAAGGCAAGATTTTGGTTAGAAACGTGAAGGCCATAACTTTCTCATTTCTCCATGGATTGGGACAAAATTTAGGTCTATCCTGCCTAGAATTTCACAAGAAATCCAATGGTGGTGGTGCTTTTTTCCAGATCACGCTCCTATTGAAAAACCCGATAGTGGTTTTGAAATAGGCCATGATTTGCATTTTATGTGCCATCTCTTGGTACAAGCATGAATTACATGATAATTGGTGTAAACACAACACATATAACATGTATAAGAGATGCATGATCAGTGGACATCAAAAGAAAGCATGATTCAAAGAATCCAAGTTGTGATGCTTACCTCTTTTTGGAGCTTTTGTGCAATCTGCCAAGGGCTTTGTTCCAGAAATGATTTTATGCTTTGAACAACCTCAAATGATCCCTTAGAAGCTTTTAGGATGGTTGGAATCAGCTGGAAACCTCAGGAACATGTTTGAGCTCTTTCTTGCAAAAGGGGCAAAAGTGGCCAAAATAGCAACTCTCTCAAATGGTGTTCCAGATGGGGGAACCATTTGGGACAGTTCAAGGATGATATTTGGAGTATGTTTGAGCTTTTATCTGGTTTGGAAAGTGACTGAATCAAGACATGGCTTGAAAAATGCACAAAAGTCCTATTTTTGAGGTTTTGAGAGGTGACTTTGTGATTTTGGTGTTACAGGTCACTTGTTAGAGTTTGGACAGCTTAGATATAACATATTGGATGTGTTTGGATCATGAGCTATGGTGGAATTGCTCTCTAACTCAAAAACTCAGAGTTACCTTGCTAAAGAACGTATTTTTGCCTAGAGAAAGAGATTTTGAGGAAAGCAAGTGTTGTAGTGCTTTGGTGTACTCAAACTGAACACAATTGAGCTCTATTTATAGTAGAGTAAGTTTGTTTTGCAAGCAATAGTGTGTGACAACTGCAGCAGAGGTTTGGCCAATGTTGATCAATGAGAATCCAAGTCTCCTCTAGCCATTGACTAGAGGTTAGGGCACAGGTTGCTGGTTCCCTTGGTCTTGGATAAGTCTTGACTGAATTCAGTTGGAAATGGCTCAGTCCAAGCCACCTTGGTGCATCCATTAAATGCTCCAAACCAAAATTGGAGTCTTGTCCTTCTTTTAGGCATTTCTAGGTTTGGCATGCTACTTTTGGTTCCAAAGACTTGGGAGGCTTATGGATCAGTGTCTGTCCCTCCTTGGTCTCCCCCTGAGGTGTTCAGATGGATAAGTGTGTTTGTCATTTGCACAAATTTGGCAAATCGAGCAAAATGCACAAATCTGCCTTGCTTTGACAGTTTTCAGCAAGGCATGTTGCCATTGTCATATCTCATGGCCCAAGTGGAATTTGATGGGGTTCTTGGCCATTTTGGAAAGCCCTCAAATGATACAACAACTGTTTGATCATAATTGGTTTTGATACTTTTTGGATCCAAGTTAAAAATCTCCCCTACATTTTGAAAAAAGTAAGACAAATTCTGACTTAGTGAAAATTTCACTAAGTGTTGGAAAAAAGTGACATTTTCACTTTTTGTAATTTTGATCATTCCATAACTTAAAATCCATGAGGAATTGGAATGAGTTGTGCTTGAAGCTTTTGTAGAGGGCCATGAGAGCTACAAATCCAGCTTTGGATCAGTCAAAATGGTTGCTTGGATCTCAAGTTATGATCCTTGGAAGTTGGTACCCTAGCCACTTTGTTCCATAACTTAGAAAAATTCTAAGTTTTTATGGTTACCCCTTTTACAAGTTATCCTATTTTCTTGATTTTTCTTGATGAATGATGATTCCAATCACACATTAACATCATTTTAGGGTTAAGGAACCATAATTGGCCAAAAAATCAAAAAGTCAAACTTTGACTTTTGGGCACAGTTGACTTTTTATCAGATGAATTCCAAACTGTGCGATCCTCTATGAAATCAAGTCCTTGACCTAAATCAAACTCGATGGATTAATTTCATAGGTGTTATAGAGTGTATTGAATCATTTCCTAGGGTTTGGGAGCATGTCCTGGTCAAAAGTCAAAGGTACAGTTGACTTTTTCCCCGAAACCCTAACTGTGGTTCTGATGAACCTGAAACTTGGGAACCAAGCTTCTTGGATCAATCCATTGTTGCAAATGGATCAATGTGGTTTATTAGAGACCCTCAAATCCTATCTTGAGGTCTTGGCTCATGATTTGTCCCAAAAGTCAACTTGGGGGGTGAATTAGGTCCAGAAACCCTAATTCCTGATTTTTGATGAATGCATCCCCTGAGGTCAAATTTGACTTGATGATTGGGTCCATGATGTCCCATGGAGCATATTAGGTTAGGCTTTGAAGCATTGGCTCATGCCCAGAGGAAAATTTCCATCTGAAGGCCCTGGTCGACCAAAACCCTAATTTGGTGACACTGGTGATCTTGAGGCTTAATCCACCTGAAATGCTGCAACATTGTGCTTGATTCTTGCTGTGGGAGTCCTCTTGATCCCTTTTGGATGTTTTAGAGGTTAGACAAGTTGAATATCATGTCATTCCTTGATTGATCCTTTGTCTAAGGCTCAAAGAGGGCTTGAAACCCTAATTATTGTTTGTAGTGAGTGCTCACCCATCTTTGGGGAGACTGATGGTTCATCCATATTGTGATGATGATTTGCACAATGATGGGAAATCTTAGTGGTCAAAATTTGGGGTATGACAACATGCTGCTGTTTTAGTTTATCACATGCTTGCAATAATTTTTGCTTGATTTATTGCATGATTTCCTTCGATTATTTCGCGATTTTATCACATGTTTGAGGCTTTTTTGCTCATTGTTGCTTACGTGTTGATATGAATAAATGCATGCTAATATGTCTTGTTAATGATATGCAATTTATCTTGATGCATTAGATTTGTTCTTGCTTGTGCAAATTTAATCATGTTCAACATTACTCCCACACTTGCTTTGATAATCTTTCGACTTGTTTGAAATATTATTGGGAATTTCCTCCCTCTAATTAGTTGATCGAAACTTTGTTTCAATTAATTAATCATCCCCTTCTCTTCTCTTTAGGATTTCCTTAGAGCCTCTCTCTCTTGATCTTGTTTGGATCCGGATGTCTACACAACAAGTTGGAGCACTGTACAAATTGCGTCGTTCCTCTGTGATTTTTAATTTTGGGTAAGGGACGAATGACCTTGTGCCTGGAATAATCATCTCTATTTCCAGACTGCAGTATCTCTCAATTTTCAGCGGAGTCGATTCTTGATTACTCATTCTTGATACCATCTCTCATTGGGTTAATCACCTCTTGATTCATCACCCGTTCTTTTGGTTAATCACAGTTCGTCTGTCAAAGCCAATCGGTATTTTTGGGTTCGTAACCTTCTTTTGGTTCAATACCCTTTTCCTCGGTTAATTACATCCCGTCGGTTGATATATCGAGTCCCTTTGGGTTCATAACCTTCTTTTGGTTCAATACCCTTTGCTTCGGTTAACAACATTCTGCCAATTGATATACCGAACTTATTTTGGGTTAGCAACCTTTGCTTGGTTCTACACCCTTTCTTTTGGTTGATCACAGTCCACCTGTTAAAACCAATCTTTCTTTCTTTAGGTTAATCACCTTTTGGTTAAACACTCATTCTTCTGGTCAATCACCGTCCGTCGGTTAAACACCAATATCTTTATTTCCTCGGTTAGGCACAGTCCGTCTGTTGACATACTGAGTTTCTGTTTGGGTTAGCAACCTCCTCTTGGTTCAACACCGGTTTCTTTGGTTGATCACAGTCCGTCTATTAAAACCAACCTCTATTCTTCTTGTTGGGTTAACCACCTCTTGGTTCGACACCCCCTCCTTTTGGTTAATCACAGTTCGTCTGTTAAAACCAATTTACTTTTCCCCCTAGAGTTGTAATTTTTTCTTTCTTTGGTTAACCACTATTTATCAGTTAACATATCGAATACCCAGCGTGTCTAACACCTTGTCTCGTCTCATGTAATATTTTCGAGGACGAAAATTTCTAAGTGGGGGAGAGTTGTAACGCCCCAGTTTTTGTTAGATTTATTTAATCGAGTCGATTTAATTATTTTTATTTTTATATTATTTTATTCTTGACTTTTATTTGGTAATATATTATTTTTCATCGTTGTTATGTTTTATCGCGTTTTGGGAGTGTTTGTGAGATATTTAAGTGTAGGGGTATTTTGGTCATTTTACTTATTTTTCTTAAAATAGAACTTAGAGGTTAGAAATAGAAAAAAATAGAGAAGTGAAGAGAAATAGGAAGGGAGGAGAAGAAAAAAGAGGAAAAACTAGAGGTTTAAGGAATCGAATCAACCGACATTTCAAAACACGATTAATCGGGTAAGGGTGCGAAACTCGGTTATTCTATACTTGTGTATGATTATGTATGTATGTATGTATGTATTTTTTTGATATTTGGTTGAAATTGGATAGAGAACTAAAACCATTACTATGTTGAGATTGTTAGAATTTGATACAATTTGTGTCGGAAACCATGTTTTAAGGTTCCTTATTGCTGAAATATGTTAGCTATATGTTGTTGTGCATTCAATTGGTAGTATGCTGATGAAGCTTCTCTTGAAGAAGACGAGGAATCAAGTTTCTTATCTACCAAAGAGTTGAAGAAACTTTTGGCAGATGAAGCTCAGTTGTTTGGCTTGTTTGCATTGTTGACTATGGATAGTCAAGTTGTAATTGATGTGTTTCCAGTTGTGTGTGAATTTCCAGAGGTGTTTCCAGAGGATATTTTAGATGTGCCGCCAGAAAGAGAGGTGGAGTTTTCTATAGATCTAGTTCCTGGTACTAGACCTGTATCTATGGCACCATATCGTATGTCGGCATCTGAGTTGGTTGAGTTAAAGAAGCAGTTGAATGAATTGTTAGAAAAGAGGTTTGTGAGGCCGAGTGTATCGCCTTGGGGTGCTCCAGTTTTATTGGTGAAAAAGAAAGATGGAAGTATGCGATTGTGTATTGATTATCGCCAGCTGAATAAGGTGACGATTAAGAATAAGTATCCTCTTCCGAGAATTGATGATCTGATGGACCAGTTGGTAGGTGCGTGTGTGTTTAGTAAAATTGATTTGAGGTCGGGTTATCATCAGATTAGAGTGAAAGAGGAGGATATTCCGAAGACGTCTTTTAGGACACGCTACGAACATTACGAATATTCTGTGATGTCGTTCGAGGTTTCTAATGCGTCGGGTGTGTTTATGGAGTATATGAATTGCATTTTTCATGAGCATTTGGATCGATTTGTTGCTGTGTTTATTGATGACATCTTGATTTATTCTAAGTCTCGGGAGGAACATGCAAAGCATTTGCGTATTATATTGCAAATTTTGAAGGAAAAGAGACTTTTTGCCAAGTTGTCCAAGTGTGAGTTCTGGTTGTCAGAAGTGAATTTCCTTGGGCATGTGATTTCAGGTAATGGTATTGCTGTGGATCCATCTAAAGTAGCACTTCCTTGTTAGCACTTCCAAGTTAGCACTTCCTTTGACCCAACTGACTTGTAAAGGTAAGGCGTTCATTTGGGATATTCAGTGTGAGGAGAGTTTTAGTGAGCTGAAGAGAAGATTGACTACAGCTCCGATTTTGATCTTACCGAATCCTAGTGAACCGTTTGTGGTGTATTGCGATGCGTCTTTGATTGGTTTAGGTGGGGTGTTGATGCAAGAAGGAAAGGTTGTGGCTTATGCTTCGAGGCAATTGAGGGTTCATGAGAAAAATTACCCTACTCATGATTTAGAATTAGCGGCGGTGATTTTTGTATTGAAAATTTGGAGGCATTATTTCTTCGGTGCAAGATTCGAAGTCTTTAGTGATCATAAGAGTTTGAAATACTCGTTTGATCAGAAAGAGCTGAATATGAGGCAACGGAGATGGTTGGAATTTTTTAAGGACTACGATTTTAGCTTGAATTACCATCCTGGTAAAGCTAATGTGGTAGCCGATGCGTTAAGCCAGAAATCTTTGCATATGTCCGCTTTGATGGTTAAAGAGTGGGAACTTTTGGAAGCGTTTAGAGATTTGAGTTTGGTGTGTGAATTGACATCTGACAGCGTGAGGCTTGGTATGTTAAGGGTCACTAATGAGTTTCTGTCGACCGTTAGCGAGAAATAGAGGTTGGATGTGAAATTTGTTGATTTGATGACGGTTGGAGATAAAGGTGTGAATGGTGACTTTAAAGTGGATGATAAGGGTGTTTTGAGATTCCGTGGTAGAATTTGTATTCCTGTTGATTCGGAATTGAAAAAGATGATTTTAGAGGAAGGACACCGGAGTAGTTTGAGTATACATCCGGGAGCTAATAAGATGTATCAAGATTTGAAGAAGATCTTTTGGTGGTCCGGATTGAAGAAGGATGTGGCTTAGTTTGTTTATGCGTGTTTGACGTGTCAAAAGTCAAAAGTAGAACATCAGAAGCCTAGTGGATTATTGCAACCGTTGGATATTCCCGAGTGGAAATGGGACAACATTTCTATGGATTTTGTGACAGGGTTGTCGAATACACAGAGGGGACATAATGCCATTTGGGTGGTTGTGGATAGGCTGACTAAATTGGCGCATTTCATTCCGATTGACATCAGTTTTTCTTTGGAGCGGTTGGCTGAGATTTATATCCGTGTGATTGTGAAGCTACATGGTGTTCCGTTGTGTAATATTTCAGATCGAGATCCGAGGTTTACTTCCAGATTTTGGGAAAGTTTGCAAAAGGCGTTAGGTTCCAAGTTGAGATTGAGTTTTGCTTATCATCCTCAGACGGATGGTCAAACCGAGAGAACTATTCAGTCATTGGAAGATTTGCTGAGAGCTTGTGTTCTTGAGCAAGGTGGTGCTTTGGGATAGTTATCTTTCGTAGGTGGAATTCACGTATAACAATAGTTTCCATTCGAGTATTGGAATGACACCTTTTGAAGCGTTGTAAGGAAGAAGATGTCGAACACCTTTGTGTTGGCATGAATCTGGTGAGAATTCAGTGGTTGGACTGAAGTTAGTGCAACAGACTACGGACAAGGTGAAACTTATTCGTGAGAAAATGAAGGCTTCTCAGAGTAGGCAGAAGAGTTATCATGACCGAAGGCGGAAAGATCTTGAGTTTCAAGAAGGCGATCATGTATTTTTGAGAGTTACACCAGTAACGGGGGTTGGTCGTGCATTGAAGTCGAAGAAGCTTACTTCTCGGTTTATTGGTCCTTACCAGATATCCGCGAGAGTGGGTGCTGTGGCTTATCGGGTGGCGTTGCCGTCGAGTCTTTCGAATTTGCATGATGTGTTCCATGTTTCACAGCTTCGGAAGTATGTTCCGGATCCGTCGCATGTAATTCCGATGGATGATGTTGAGGTAAGGGAGAACCTTACGGTTGAGGCATTACCAGTGAGAATTTTGGATCGCGAGTTGAAGCGGTTAAGAGGCAAGGATATTGCGCTTGTGAAAGTAGCGTGGGGAGGCGCTGCCGAGGGAAATTTGACTTGGGAGTTGGAGAGTCGGATGCGGGAATCGTATCCGGAGTTGTTCGTCTCAGGTAATATTTTCGAGGACGAAAATTTCTAAGTGGGGGAGAGTTGTAACGCCTCAGTTTTTGTTAGATTTATTTAATCGATTAGATTTAATTATTTTTATTTTTATATTATTTTATTCTTGACTTTTATTTGGTAATATATTATTTTTCATCGTTGTTATGTTTTATCGCGTTTTGGGAGCGTTTGCGAGATATTTGTGTGTAGGGGTATTTTGGTCATTTTACTTATTTTTCTTAAAATAGAACTTAGAGGTTAGAAAGAGAGAAAAATAGAGAAGTGAAGAGAAATAGGAAGGGAGAAGAAGAAAAAAGAGGAAAAACTTGGGGTTTAAGGAATCGAATCAACCGACATTTCAAAACACGATTAATCGGGTAAGGGTGCGAAACTCGGTTATTCTATACTTGTGTATGATTATGTATGTATGTATTTGTTTGATATTTGGTTGAAATTGGATAGAGAACTAAAACCATTACTATGTTGAGATTGTTAGAATTTGATACAATTTGTGTCGGAAATCATGTTTTAAGGTTCCTTATTGCTGAAATATGTTAGCTATATGTTGTTGTGCATTCAATTGGTAGTATGCTGATGTTTAGGTGAGATTTGGGAGGGAAATTGGATGAATTTCGCAGCAGAATTATGCAGGAAAAATTTTGGGTTTTCTCTGCCCATACGCGTAACAGCCAAGGCAATACGCGTATTGGTTAGGGCAATACGCGTATGGCAAGGGGAAATTGAGGCATTACGCGTATGGAACACATTTTTTCACGACCCTATGCTGAAATGCGTAACGGTACGCGTAAGGGGCAAGGCAGTACGCGTATCAAGTGAGGCAATACACGTATGGGGGTTTTAGTGGAATTTTTGGGGAGAAATCAGTCTCTGCTCATACGCGTATCAATTTGGGCAATACGCGTATGGATGGGCGAGCGAGCTGGGAAATACGCGTATGGCCCAAGGCAATACACGTAGGACCAGAGAGGGTGCAGAATTTTCCCGATTTTGCGTCCGATGCCGTAACTTTTGATCCGTAACTAGGATCGAGGCATTCTTGGTACCGTTAGAAAGCTATTGAAATGTTCTTTCTTATTAAAATGGTTTTGGGATTGTTGGCCGATTTTATTATGTCAGGAATTTGGAAATGTGTCGTTTTGTCGACTTTTACTGTTGTAATTGCGTGTAATTGATGTGTTATCATGCAATGTGCTTTTGATATATATCGTATGACTTGTGTGCTGTTGTATGATGTAAATGGATGTGATGAAATGTTGTGATGATGGTTTGTGGCCTAAGGGCAAGTAAATGTATTGTGTGGTGTTTGATTGTATACACATGATTATGGATGTTAGAATGGTTCACATGGGTGTATATATGTATGCATTTGATTGTCATGAGTCATTGTATGCCAAGCATCATGATATGCATTCTTGTGATGTCGTGTGCCCTAGTGGGTGTGAGCGACGAAACGGTTCCAGAGGGAATCCGCTATAACATCGTGTGCCTTATACAAAGAGGACCTAAAGCGATGATTATAGAAGATCGTGTACCTTATACAAAGAGGATCTAAAGCAATCGGATCGTGTGCCTTATACAAAGAGGACCTAAAGCGATCCATAAACGTCGTGTGCCTTATACAAAGAGGACCTAAAGCGACGGGGAACATCGTTTGCCCAACGGGGAGTTACACTAAGTAACAAGCGATGATTCCAATAATTCCTGAGTGAATTAATGATGAGAATGATGGATGGAATGGTACCGTATTGCATTGTATAGAGTCGTTGTGTCGGTTTCTGTGCATTTGCATAAATCATGAATGGATTGATTTTGTGTGGAATTGTGAATGGAATTGATGAGTGATATATATATATATATATATATATATATATATATATATATATATATGTTGGTGATAAATGCATTGAGCATGATTGATATGTCTTTGTAATGGAAGTATGAGATATCAAATGTGTTGTTTTGTATTTGAATTCTGGTGTAAGTCGTGGTGAGAATATTTTACATGTGTATTTTTGTGTTATTATATAATTGTATGCAATTGTATTATAATTGTGTTTCTCACCCTTCTGCTGTTTTGAATGCTCTATGAGGCATTGTAGATTAGATGCTGAAGGTCTTTTTGTGAAGATTATGTCTTCATTCTTTTGTCGGTCGGCTCTGATATGTAGCACCGGGTAGTCGGGGAGATCGTTTGTGATTTATGTGTATATGTATATGTATCTTTTTGGATTGTACATGTATGACTCTGTATATGACAGACAAACTTTTATGTTATATATATATATATATGAAATTTCAGTTGCAGATTTTCCGCTTTTATTCTGTATCTGAATTGTGGGTGTTAGGAACTGAGTTCCTCTGTTTACGTTGCTACCTAATTGTTGCATATCTACATGAGCAGGTTGTTGTATTTTCATTTACTTTGATGTGACGCTCCCGTCTATGTCGTGAATGTTTTAATTCTACTCTGATTAATTGTTATCGCTTTAATTTCTTGGGGGTATAGATTAGGGGTGTTACACTAAGTGGTATCAGAGCCAGTTTGTGTCAGTCCGTGTCAATCCTTGTCGGTCATTGTGACCCAGTTGTTGTTGTGCGCCATTGTGTTTGGGTGAGCTGTTTGTTTAACCATAGTTGTTGTTATTGGATATGAACAGAATATGGCTGGTAGGAATGATGCTGCTCTTGCTGCTGCTATGCAAGCTATGGCTCAGGCTGTGCGGAGTGCACCTAATGCTGGTGGGAATGATGAGTTCAGGAAGAACAAACCGATTGTCTTCAAAGGAAGGCATGATCCTGATGGTGCTCAGATTTGGCTTAAGGAGATTGAAAGAATCTTTCGAGTGATGGACTGTGCTGAGGAACATAAGGTGAGATTGGGTACTCACATGTTGCAGGAGGAGGCTGATGATTGGTGGGTTAGTGTGCGTCATGTGTGGGAAACTACAGGTGAAGAGGTCACTTGGGCTTTGTTTAGCAGGGAGTTTTTGAGGAAGTATTTTCCTGAAGATGTTAGAGGAAAGAAGGAAATATAGTTCTTGGAGTTGAAACAAGGTAACATGTCTGTTATTGATTACACTGCTAAGTTTGTAGAGCTTGTTTAGTTTTATCCACATTATGCTGAAGCAACTGCGGAGTTTTCCAAATGTGTGAAGTTTGAGAACGGGCTGCGTCCTGAGATAAAGTAGGCAATTGGTTATCAAATAATTAGGAGGTTTTCAGATTTGGTGGATTGTTGTAGAATTTATGAGGAGGATGGCAAAGCTCATTCTACTCATTATAAGAGTGTGAACGAAAGGAAAGGGAAGCAACCGTTTCGTGGTGGTCCTTATGTGACACCAGCTGACAAGGGTAAGCAAAGGGTTAATTTTGATAAAAGGCCAAGTGGGGAAGGTATGTATAATCCTCTGAGATGTTTTAGGTGTGGAGACTTAGGACATCGTCAGTTTGAATGTAGAAAGGATATGAGGAAGTGTTCCAATTACGGAGGTTTAGGACATGTCGCAGCTGATTGTAAGAGGAATGTGGTGAAGTGTTTCAACTGTGGTGAACCTGGTCATGTTAGTACGAAGTGTCCGAAACCAAAGCAAGCTCAAGCTGGAGGGAAAGTATTTGCATTGGCAGGGACTTAGACTACTAGTGCAGATCGTCTGATCAGAGGTACTTATTTTATTAATAGTATGCCTTTAGTTGCTATTATTGATACCGGAGCGACTCATTCGTTTATTTCGTCTGAGTGTGCGAAGCGTTTGAATCTTTTGTTGTCTTCGATGGGTGGAGAGATGGTTATTGATACTCCAGCAATGGGGTCGGTAACTACTTCTTTGGTTTGTTTAAGTTGTCCTTTGACCATTTATGGTAAAGATTTTGAGATGGATTTAGTGTGTCTGCCGTTGGAGGGTTTAGATGTGGTTCTGGGAATGAATTGGTTGCAGTTTAATCGGGTTCATATCGATTGTTATCATAAGTTGGTACGATTTCCTTCTCTTGAAGAAGACGAGGAATCGAGTTTCTTATCTACCAAAGAGTTGAAGAAACTTTTGGCAGATGAAGCTCAGTTGTTTGGGTTGTTTGCATTGTTGACTGTGGATAGTCAAGTTGCAATTGATGTGTTTCCAGTTGTGTGTGAATTTCCAGAGGTGTTTCCAGAGGATATTTTAGATGTGCCGCCAGAAAGAGAGGTGGAGTTTTCTATAGATCTAGTTCCTGGCACTAGACCTGTATCTATGGCACCATATCGTATGTCGGCATCTGAGTTGGTTGAGTTAAAGAAGCAGTTGAATGAATTGTTAGAAAAGAGGTTTGTGAGGTCGAGTGTATCGCCTTGGGGTGCTCCAGTTTTATTGGTGAAAAAGAAAGATGGAAGTATGCGATTGTGTATTGATTATCGCCAGCTGAATAAGGTGACGATTAAGAATAAGTATCCTCTTCCGAGAATTGATGATCTGATGGACCAGTTGGTAGGTGCGTGTGTGTTTAGTAAAATTGATTTAAGGTCGGGTTATCATCAGATTAGAGTGAAAGAGGAAGATGTAACGCCCCAGTTTTTGCCAGTTTTATTGTATTGAGTCTTTTTGGATTATTTTATTATTATTTTATTCTAATTTCGACTTTTATGTGAAAATATGTTATTTTCGGCGGGAATATATTTTATCGCGTTTTGGAAACGTATGCGAGATATTTGAGTGTGGGGGTATTTTGGACATTTCACATTTAATTTCACTAAGTTAGTAAGAAAAGAAAAGAAAAATAGAAATAGAAAGAATAGAAAGAAAAAGAGAGAAAAGAAAAGTAGAGAAGAAGAAAAGAGAAGAGAAAGAAGAAAAGAGAGGAAAAACTTGTGAAGGAAGAAATAAATCTCCCGACTTTCTAGAACACGATTAAATCGGGTAAGGGTGCGAAACTCGGTTATTATATCATTGTGTATGATTATGTATGTTTTGTATGGATGTTTTGGTTGGTTTTCCACATGTTTCCGTTTATGCCGTATTGGACGAAATCGATAGAAATCGATGTTTTTACGGTCGAAAAGTCGTATAAATACATGTGTTGGTTGGTTATGTGTATGTGAGCTGCTGTTTAAAGTTTCATGAAGTTTGGTTATGTTTTGGTTAGTTTTCGTTATGTTTCCGTTGTTTTGTCTATTTAGGTCGAATTGTAGGAAATCGATAAAAACTGATGTTTTCACGGTTAGAATTCGAAATAAATTACGTAGTTGTACCGAGTAAGGTTAGGTCGTCGTATGTCGTGCTTTTTATTCAATTTGGTGATGTTTGAAAATTCTGGTTTTTGAAAGGTTGAAATTTAATCGAAAAATCGAACGTCGTAGAAATTTCGTTTATGTGTTCTAAATTGTTCTTATGTATTTGGTGGTTGGGCGTATATGTTTGTTTCGGTGAAAATGTTCGATTTAGTCGAGTTTCCGGGTATTTTGGAGAAGGGACAGCAAAGGTGTATTTTGAGAAAATCTGGTTTTTGAGGAAAAACAGAGTTATGAATCGATACATAACAGCTATGTATCGATACGAAATGGTTTATGTATCGATACATAACCCTTATGTATCGATACATACTGAAGAAATTTGGGAAAACAGCATTTTCACTACAGCATGTGTCGACACATGCGTGCTATGTATCGATACATGTGGCCTCTATGCGTCGATACATAAGCCTATGTATCGATACATACTGTGCTGAACCATAAAATTCTGGTTTGTCGGGGAAACTTCGGAAATTCATATCTCTTGAACCGTAAGTCGGTTTTAACCCCCGTTCGAAGCGTTGGAAAGCTAACGAGATGTTCTTTCTAGGAAAAATAGTTTTGAGGTCTGAACTTGGTCCAATCGGTACAGTTTTTACGAACCGTTTCGTAGTGTTGGGCGTCCGGTTTATGTTTTTGCGTTATTTTGAAATATTCATATCTTGTTAACCGTTTATCGTATTTAAGAGTTCTTTATACCGAATCGAAGCTGTCGATGAGTACTTTTTGATGATGATAGAAAATATTATTTTTGGCCGACTTTTAGCCGACTTTTCTGAGAAACCGTAAAAATGGAATTTTGAGTTATTTTCTATATTGTGCGATAGGATATGATATGTAACGTATGACTTGTGTGAGGGATGTTTGATGGGTATATGATGTTGTGGTGAAGATTTGTGGCCGTTTGGCAATTATGTGCATTGTATTATATGTACTTGAAATGCATGATTTAATATATGAGCCTCGATTTCCATGGGTCATTATATGACATGCATCATGTTGAAGACATTGTAAGATCCCTTCGTGGGTGTAAACAATGCATGAAGACATTGTAAGATCCCTTTGTGGGTGTAACCAATGTAGTTAGACATTGTAGATCCCTTTGTGGGTGTAAACAATGCATGTTGAATTGTAGATCCCTTATGGGTGTAAGCAATTGTTGTATTGATCGTGTGCCTATTATAAGGGACTAAAAACGATCCATAACGTCGTATGCTTGTTGATAAGTGGTAGCGACGGGGAACATCGTATGCCCGACGGGGAGTTACCCTAAGTAACGAGCGATGATTCCAAGAGTTCCTGGGGGACTAATGGTACCGCATGCGTAGAGTCGTTGTGTCGGTCTCTGTGCATTTGCATAATTCATTACATGAATGTTTATGTGTTGAATTTTGAGAAGGATTTGTTATGCATTGTGTTAATGTATATGCTTATGTGATTGATGTGTGAAATGGGTTTAATATGTCTTGTGTTGTTTACAAGTATCGTATTTGTGTGGTGAGAATAATTGTGCATATTTTGCTAAGTGTTATATAATGATATGCAATTATATTATAATCCTATTTCTCACCCTTCTGCTGTGGTTTAATGCTGTAATGGCATTGCAGATTAGACGCTGGAGGTCTTTTGCAAGATTAGTGTCTTTGTCTTATTGTCGTTCCGTCGGCTCTGATATGTAACACGGGTAGTCGGGGTTCGAGTGTAGATGTTTCTTTTAGCTTGTATATAGTGGCCTTGTATGAATATGTATACGGCATACTTATATTTTGTGATGACATCAGTTATGGATGTTCCGCTTTAATCCTGTAACTGAATACTGATATTTTGGAACGGAGTTCCTTTGTTTATAAAAACTATCCAGGTGTTATATATCTTTATGAGCAGGTTATTTTTAGTTCACGTTGATGTGACATCTCTGTTTATATCTAAATGACTTAATCTTTGCTCTGATGTTTTATTATAAGATTATTTATAAGATTAGTTTATTCCGGTTTTTGTACGGGGTATAGAAGGGGTGTTACATTAAGTGGTATCAGAGCCAATGTTTGGTTTGTCCGACCATGTTGTCGTGTCTGTTGGGTCTTGTTGGTCTATTGCACTCTGTTGAGTGGTTGTTTAACCATAATTTGCTATCGTTGGGAACGTTCAGATTATGGCTGGAAGAGGTGCTGCTGCTATGACTGCGGCCATGCAAGCTATGGCGCAAGCGATGCAGAATTTACCCAATGCTGCGGCGGACGAGGAATCGCGTAGTATGGATAAGTTTCAGAAGAATAATCCACCGAGCTTCGAAGGTACTCATGATCCTGAGGGAGCACAGATTTGGCTGAAGAAGATTGAGAAGATCTTCCGTTTCATTAGGTGTTCCGAGGATCAGAATGTGCAGTTTGGTACTCATATGTTGGAAAAGGAAGCTGAAGACTGGTGGGCGAATGCTTCTCAGAGGTTTGAGGAGGATGAGATAGTGGTTACATGGGCTGTGTTCAAAGATGCTTTTCTTGAAAAGTATTTTCCGGAAGATGAGAGAGGTAAAAAGGAAATTGAATTTCTTGAACTGAAGCAGGATAATTCCTCTGTTGCGGATTATGCTGCTAAGTTTGAGGAACTTGTGAAGTTCTGTCCTAATTATAATACGACTGGTTCTGAGAGGTCAAAGTGTTTGAAGTTTGTGAATGGCTTGAGGCCAGAAATCAAGCAGGGTATCGGTTATCAGGAGATCATGCAGTTTCCAGTGTTGGTGAACAAAAGTAGGATTTTTGATGAAGATAGTAAGGCACGTGCTACGCATTACAAGAATCTGAGTGATAAGAAAGGAAAAGGGCAGTTCAGAGGTAGGCCTTATGTGACTCCTGCTGATAAGGGGAAACAGAAGGCTACTTTTGATAGGAAGCCGAGTGGAGGAGGAATGAATTCTTCTGTGAAATGTTATAATTGTGGTGGTATGGGTCATCGTGTGTCGGAGTGTAGGAGGGATATGAACAAGTGTTCTAATTGTGGTTTGACGGGTCATGTGGCTGCTGATTGTAGGAGGAATGCGATCAAGTGTTATAATTGTGGGGAGAATGGTCACTATAGTACAAAGTGCACGAAACCGAAGCAAGCTCAACCTAGAGGGAAAGTATTTGCATTGGCGGGAGCTCAGCCTACTAATGCAGATCGTTTGATCAGAGGTACTTGTTTTATTAATAGTAATCTTTTAATTGCTATTATTGATACTGGAGCGACTCATTTGTTTATTTCGATTGATTGTACGAAACGTTTGAATTTGGTGTTGTCTAAGATGGGTGGAGAGATGGTTATCGATACTCCAGCTTCGGGGTCGGTAACTACTTCTTTCGTTTGTTTAAGTTGTCCTTTGACAATTTTTTGTAGAGATTTTGTGATGGACTTGGTATGTTTGCCATTGAAGGGTTTGGATGTGATTCTGGGAATGAACTGGTTAGAGTTCAATCATGTTCATCTTGATTGTTATCTTAAGCGGGTGAGATTTCCTTCTCTTGAAGAAGAAAGGGAATCTGGTTTCTTATCTACCAAAGAGTTGAAGAAACTTTTGGCGGAGGAAGCTCAGTTGTTTGGATTGTTTGCATCGTTGTCTGTGGAGAGTCAAGTTGCAATTGGAAGTTTTCCTGTTGTGTGTGATTTTCAGGAGGTGTTTCCGGATGATTTTTCAGATGTGCCGCCAGAAAGAGAGGTGGAGTTTTCTATAGACCTAGTTCCTGGTACTAGACCTGTATCTATGGCACCATATCGGATGTCAGCATCTGAGTTGGTGGAGTTGAAAAGACAATTGAATGAGTTATTGGAAAAGAGGTTTGTAAGGCCTAGTGTATCACCTTGGGGTGCTCCTGTTTTGTTGGTCAAAAAGAAAGATGGAAGTATGCGTCTGTGTATCGATTATCGGCAGTTGAATAAAGTGACGATTAAGAACAAGTATTCACTTCCAAGGATCGATGACTTGATGGATCAACTAGTGGGTGCAAGTGTGTTTAGTAAGATTGATTTGAGGTCAGGATACCATCAGATTCGGGTTAAAGAGGAGGATATTAAGAAGATGGCCTTTAGGACACGATACGGACATTACGAGTTTTCTGTGATGCCGTTCGGGGTTTCTAATGCGCCGGGTGTGTTTATGGAGTATATGAATCGTATATTCCATGAGCATTTAGATCATTTTGTTGTTGTTTTTATTGATGACATTTTGGTTTATTCTAAGTCACAGGAGGAACATGCGGAACATTTGCGTATTGTGTTGCAGATTCTGAAGGAGAAGAAACTTTATGCCAAACTGTCCAAGTGTGAGTTCTGGTTGTCAGAAGTGAGTTTTCTTGGGCATGTGATTTCAGGTAATGATATTGCTGTGGATCCATCCAAAGTAGAGGCAGTTCTACAATGGGAGGCTCCTAGATCTGTTACTGAAATTCGAAGTTTTCTGGGTTTGGCTGGATATTACCGGAGGTTTATCGAAGGTTTTTCCAAGTTGGCACTTCCGTTGACTCAACTGACTAGTAAGGGTAAGGCATTTATTTGGGATATTCAATGTGAAGAAAGTTTCAACGAGCTGAAGAAGAGA
Source organism: Lathyrus tuberosus (assembly GCA_022829125.1). NCBI lineage: Eukaryota > Viridiplantae > Streptophyta > Magnoliopsida > Fabales > Fabaceae > Lathyrus > Lathyrus tuberosus. The sequence goes on along the minus strand of JALAZF010000089.1, from coordinate 383,361 downwards.
TTGACTACAGCTCCGATTTTGATCTTACCGAATCCTAATGAATCATTCGTTGTGTATTGTGATGCATCTCTAATTGGTTTAGGTGGTGTTTTGATGCAAGATGGTAAGGTGGTTGCTTATGCTTCGAGGCAGTTACGAGTTCATGAGAAGAATTACCCTACTCACGATTTGGAATTAGCTGCGATGGTTTTTGTATTAAAGATTTGGAGGCATTATCTCTACGGTGCTAGATTCGAAGTCTTTAGTGATCATAAAAGTTTAAAATACTTGTTTGATCAGAAAGAGTTGAATATGAAGCAACGGAGATGGTTGGAACTTCTGAAGGACTATGACTTTAGCTTGAATTACCATCCTGGTAAGGCTAATGTGGTAGCTGATGCTTTGAGTCGGAAATCTTTGCGTATATCTGCTTTGATGGTGAAAGAGTGGGAACTTCTGGAACAATTTCGAGACTTGAGTTTGGTTTGTGAGCTTTCATATGAGAGTGTGAAGCTTGGTATGTTAAAGATCACTAATGATTTTCTGTTGTCTGTTATAGAGAAACAGAAGTTGGACTTGAAACTTGTTGATTTGTTGCTTGTTGGAAATCAAGAAGTGAACGGTGACTTTAAAGTGGATGATCAGGGTATTTTGAGATTCCGTGGTAGAATTTGTATACCGAATGATGCAGAGTTGAAAAAGATGATTCTTGAGGAAGGACACCGGAGTAGTATGAGTATACATCCTGGTGCTAATAAGATGTACCAAGATTTGAAGAAAATATTTTGGTGGTCTGGTTTGAAACGAGATGTGGCTCAGTTTGTTTATGCGTGTTTGACTTGTCAGAAGTCGAAAGTGGAACATCAAAGGCCTGCAGGATTAATGCAACCGTTGGATATTCCGGAGTGGAAATGGGATAGTATATCGATGGATTTTGTGACGAGTTTGCCTAATTCTCCGAGTGGGCATAATGCTATTTGGGTGATCGTGGATAGACTGACTAAATCGGCGCATTTCATTCCGATTGATATCAGGTATTCTATGGAGCGTTTGGCTGAGATTTATATCAGTGTGGTTGTGAAGTTACATGGCGTTCCGTTGAGTATTGTTTCTGATCGTGATCCGAGGTTTACTTCCAGATTTTGGGAAAGTTTGCAAAAGGCGTTAGGTTCTAAGCTGAGATTGAGTTCTGCTTATCATCCGCAGACTGATGGTCAGACGGAGAGAACAATTCAGTCATTGGAAGATTTACTGAGATCTTGTGTTCTTGAGCAAGGTAGAGTTTGGGACAGTTTTCTTTCATTGATCGAGTTTACGTATAATAACAGTTTCCATTCTAGTATCGGAATGGCACCTTTTGAGGCACTTTATGGAAGAAGATGTCGAACACCTTTGTGTTGGCATGAATCTGGTGAAAGTGCAGTAGTTGGACCTGAGTTAGTTCAACAAACGACGGAAAAGGTGAAACTTATTCGGGAGAAGATGAAAGCTTCTCAGAGTAGGCAAAAGAGTTATCATGATAAAAGGAAAAGAGATCTTGAGTTTCAAGCGGGTAACCATGTGTTTTTGAGGGTTTCGCCGGTGACTGGTGTTGGACGTGCTTTGAAGTCGAGGAAGCTTACTTCACGTTTTATTGGTTCATATCAGATATCCGAAAGAGTTGGTGCAGTGGCTTACAGGATAGCATTGCCACCGAATCTTTCGAATCTACATGATGTTTTCCATGTTTCACAGCTACGGAAGTATGTTCCAGATCCGTCTCATGTGATTCCGATGGATGAGGTTGAGGTAAGAGATAATCTTACGGTTGAGGTTTTACCGGTGAGGATTTTAGATCGCGAGTTGAAAAGGTTAAGAGGCAAGGAGATTGCACTTGTGAAAGTGGCGTGGGGAGGCACTGCTGAGGGCAATTTGACTTGGGAATTGGAAAGTCGGATGCGGGAGTCGTATCCAGAGTTGTTTGTATCAGGTATTATTTTCGAGGACGAAAATTTCTAAGTGGGGGAGAGTTGTAATGCCCCAGTTTTTGCCAGTTTTATTGTATTGAGTCTTTTTGGATTATTTTATTCTAATTTCGACTTTTATGTGAAAATATGTTATTTTCGGCGGGAATATATTTTATCGCGTTTTGGGAACGTTTGCGAGATATTTGAGTGTGGGGGTATTTTGGACATTTCACATTTAATTTCACTAAGTTAGTAAGAAAAGAAAAGAAAAATAGAAATAGAAAGAATAGAAAGAAAAAGAGAGAAAAGAAAAGTAGAGAAGAAGAAAAGAGAAGAGAAAGAAGAAAAGAGAGGAAAAACTTGTGAAGGAAGAAATCAATCTCCCGACTTTCTAGAACACGATTAAATCGGGTAAGGGAGCGAAACTCGGTTATTATATCATTGTGTATGATTATGTATGTTTTGTATGGATGTTTTGGTTGGTTTTCCACATGTTTCCGTTTATGCCGTATTGGACGAAATCGATAGAAATCGATGTTTTTACGGTCGAAAAGTCGTATAAATACATGTGTTGGTTGGTTATGTGTATGTGAGCTGCTGTTTAAAGTTTCATGAAGTTTGGTTATGTTTTGGTTAGTTTTCGTTATGTTTCCGTTGTTTTGTCCGTTTAGGTCGAATTGTAGGAAATCGATAAAAACTGATGTTTTCACGGTTAGAATTCGAAATAAATTACGTAGTTGTACCGAGTAAGGTTAGGTCGTCGTATGTCGTGCTTTTTATTCAATTTGGTGATGTTTGAAAATTCTGGTTTTTGAAAGGTTGAAATTTAATCGAAAAATCGAACGTCGTAGAAATTTCGTTTATGTGTTCTAAATTGTTCTTATGTATTTGGTGGTTGGGCGTATATGTTTGTTTCGGTGAAAATGTTAGATTTAGTCGAGTTTCCGGGTATTTTGGAGAAGGGACAGCAAAAGTGTATTTTGAGAAAATCTGGTTTTTGAGGAAAAACAGAGTTATGAATCGATACATAACAGCTATGTATCGATACAAAATGGTTTATGTATCGATACATAACCCTTATGTATCGATACATACTGAAGAAATTTGGGAAAACAGCATTTTCACTACAGCATGTGTCGACACATGCGTGCTATGTATCGATACATGTGGCCTCTATGCGTCGATACATAAGCCTATGTATCGATACATACTGTGTTGAACCATAAAATTCTGGTTTGTCGGGGAAACTTCGGAAATTCATATCTCTTGAACCGTAAGTCGGTTTTAACCCCCGTTTGAAGCGTTGGAAAGCTAACGAGATGTTCTTTCTAGGAAAAATAGTTTTGAGGTCTGAACTTGGTCCAATCGGTACAGTTTTTACGAACCGTTTCGTAGTGTCGGGCGTCCGGTTTATGTTTTTGCGTTATTTTGAAATATTCATATCTTGTTAACCGTTTATCGTATTTAAGAGTTCTTTATACCGAATCGAAGCTGTCGATGAGTACTTTTTGATGATGATAGAAAATATTATTTTTGGCCGACTTTTAGCCGACTTTTCTGAGAAACCGTAAAAATGGAATTTTGAGTTATTTTCTATATTGTGCGATAAGATATGATATGTAACGTATGACTTGTGTGAGGGATGTTTGATGGGTATATGATGTTGTGGTGAAGATTTGTGGCCGTTTGGCAATTATGTGCATTGTATTATATGTACTTGAAATGCATGATTTAATATATGAGCCTCGATTTCCATGGGTCATTATATGACATGCATCATGTTGAAGACATTGTAAGATCCCTTCATGGGTGTAAACAATGCATGAAGACATTGTAAGATCCCTTTGTGGGTGTAACCAATGCAGTTAGACATTGTAGATCCCTTTGTGAGTGTAAACAATGCATGTTGAATTGTAGATCCCTTATGGGTGTAAGCAATTGTTGTATTGATCGTGTGCCTATTATAAGGGACTAAAAACGATCCATAACGTCGTATGCTTGTTGATAAGTGGTAGCGACGGGGAACATCGTATGCCCGACGGGGAGTTACCCTAAGTAACGAGCGATGATTCCAAGAGTTCCTGGGGGACTAATGGTACCGCATGCGTAGAGTCGTTGTGTCGGTCTCTGTGCATTTGCATAATTCATTACATGAATGTTTATGTGTTGAATTTTGAGAAGGATTTGTTATGCATTGTGTTAATGTATATGCTTATGTGATTGATGTGTGAAATGGGTTTAATATGTCTTGTGTTGTTTACAAGTATCGTATTTGTGTGGTGAGAATAATTGTGCATATTTTGCTAAGTGTTATATAATGATATGCAATTATATTATAATCCTGTTTCTCACCCTTCTGCTGTGGTTTAATGCTGTAATGGCATTGCAGATTAGACGCTGGAGGTCTTTTGAGAAGATTAGTGTCTTCGTCTTTTTGTCGTTCCGTCGGCTCTGATATGTAACACGGGTAGTCGGGGTTCAAGTGTAGATGTTTCTTTTAGCTTGTATATAGTGACCTTGTATGAATATGTATACGACATACTTATATTTTGTGATGACATCAGTTATGGATGTTCCGCTTTAATCCTGTAACTGAATACTGATATTTTGGAACGGAGTTCCTTTGTTTATAAAAACTATCCAGGTGTTATATATCTTTATGAGCAGGTTGTTTTTAGTTCACGTTGATGTGACATCTCTGTTTATATCTAAATGACTTAATCTTTGCTCTGATGTTTTATTATAAGATTATTTATAAGATTAGTTTATTCCGGTTTTTGTACGGGGTATAGAAGGGGTGTTACAGAAGATATTCAGAAGACAGCTTTTAGGACACGCTACAGACATTACGAATATTCTGTGATGCCGTTCGGGGTTTCTAATGCGCCGGGTGTGTTTATGGAGTATATGAATCGCATTTTTCATGAGCATTTGGATCGATTTGTTGTTGTGTTTATTGATGACATCTTGATTTATTCTAAGTCTCGGGAGGAGCATGCGGAGCATTTGCGTATTGTATTGCAAATTTTGAAGGAAAAGAGACTTTTTGCCAAGTTGTCCAAGTGTGAGTTCTGGTTGTCAGAAGTGAGTTTTCTTGGGCATGTGATTTTAGGTAATGGTATTGATGTGGATCCATCTAAAGTAGAGGCAGTTCTGCAATGGGAGGCTCCTAGATATGTTACGGAAATTAGAAGCTTTTTGGGTTTAGCTGGATATTATCGAAGATTCATTAAAGGTTTTTCGAAGTTAGCACTTCCTTTGACCCAACTGACTTGTAAAGGTAAGGCGTTCATTTAGGATATTCAGTGTGAGGAGAGTTTTAGTGAGCTAAAGAGAAGATTGACTACAACTCCGATTTTGATCTTACCGAATCCTAGTGAACTGTTTGTGGTGTATTGCGATGCGTCTTTGATTGGTTTAGGTGGGGTGTTGATGCAAGAAGGAAAGATTGTGGCTTATGCTTCGAGGCAATTGAGGGTTCATGAGAAAAATTACCCTACTCATGATTTGGAATTAGCGGCGGTGGTTTTTGTATTGAAAATTTGGAGGCATTATTTCTACGGTGCAAGATTCGAAGTCTTTAGTGATCATAAGAGTTTGAAATACTTGTTTGATCAGAAAGAGCTGAATATGAGGCAACGGAGATGGTTGGAATTTTTTAAGGACTACGATTTTAGCTTGAATTACCATCCTGGTAAAGCTAATGTGGTAGCCGATGCGTTAAGCCAGAAATCTTTGCATATGTCCGCTTTGATGGTTAAAGAGTGGGAACTTTTGGAAGCGTTTAGAGATTTGAGTTTGGTGTGTGAATTGACATCTGACAGTGTAACGGTCTGTTTTTGATATTCCCTATTTTTGTGCTAATTGATGTTTTGTTATTGAGTCTTTTATTTAATTGAGCAATATTTATGTGAATGGTGAAGTTGGTGTTTTATTAGCCTCGCCGGGCGAAGTATGTGTCGCCGGGCGGCGTGTACGTTTCTGTGATGTTTTGGATTTTGTGTACTTAATAGATATTTATGTTAATTATGATGTTGGTAAGTTAATATGTTGTTTTTACATATGTTGTATTTTTACCGTTTTTGGAGATTTCGCGGGAAAATTAGAATAGAGGGTATATTAGATATTTTATAATTAGTGGTATTTAATTAATAGTTAGTTTTAATATTTATTAGAAGTGTAGATTTTAAGTTAAGAAAATATAATAAGTTAGTAAGTTAGAAAGTATTATAAGTTTAGAAAAGAAGAAAAAGAAAAGTTAGTAAGAGTTTTTTCAAAAGAGAAGAAAAAGAGAGAAATAGAGAAGTGAAGAGAAAGTGAAGAAAAGTTGGAAAATTCACCAAACGAGCTTCGGGAATCGGTTTCTTATCGGGTAAGGGTGCGAAACTCGGTTATTATATCATTGTATACGATTATATCCGTTTGTTTTTGAATTGTTTGGATTGTGTAGGAAAATATTGAGTTTAGGTTAGTTTTTGACATAATCGATAAAATCGGGAGTTTTTACGGATGAAATTCGAAACAAATTGTGTAGTTTAGTCGTGTGAGGTTAGGCCGACGTTATAGAAACTCGTTTCGTTAAAATCGGTTGATAATTGAAGATTTTGTGTTTTTGAGTTTTGATTATGTGTATGAATAGTGATTTCGAAAAGTCGAGGAATCGGGTTTTTCTTGATCCTAATATGTCCGTATGCATTTATGTGATATTACCGCGTGTTTTGTTTGAGGGAATTCTGAGAATCGGTCGGGTTTTGAGGGGTTTCGCGCGGCTGGCAGTAGCTGCCCCAAAATTCTGGTTTTTGTGCGCGTCGTACGGACGCGTGCTGTAGGTGAAAATTCTGTTTTCGTGTAATTTTCGGAAATTCATATCTCTTGAACCGTAAGTCGATTTTAACCCTCGTTCGAAGCGTTGGGAAGCTAACGAGATGTTCTTTCTAGGAAAAATAGTTTTGGGGTCTGAACTTGCTCCAATCGGTACAGTTTTTACGAACCGTTTCGTAGTGTCGGGCGTCCGGTTTATGTTTTGCGTTATTTTGAAATATTCATATCTTGTTAACCGTTTATCGTATTTAAGAGTTCTTTATACCGAATCGAAGCTGTCGATGAGTACTTTTTGATGATGATAGAAAATATTATTTTTGGCCGACTTTTAGCCGACTTTTCCGAGAAATCGTAAAATGGAATTTTGAGTTATTTTTCAATATTGTAAGACATGTTATGATATGTTATGAGATGGCTTGTGTGATGATTCTTTGATGGGAATTTGATGTTGTGGAATGGTATATTAGTGTTTGTGGCCATTTTGGGCAATTGTGTGCATTACTTTATATGTACTTGAAATGCATGATTTAATGTATGAGTCTTGATTGCCATGGGTCATTATATGACATGCATCATGTTGAAGACATTGTAAGATCCCTTCGTGGGTGTAAACAATGCATGAATACATTGTAAGATCCCTTCGTGGGTGTAAACAATGCAGTTAGACATTGTAAGATCCCTTCGTGGGTGTAAACAATGCATGTTGAATTGTAGATCCCTTATGGGTGTAAGCAATTGTTGTATTGATCGTGTGCCTATTATAAAGGACTAAAAACGATCCATAACGTCGTATGCTTGGTGATAAGTGGTAGCGACGGGGAACATCGTATGCCCGACGGGGAGTTACCCTAAGTAACGAGCGATGATTCCAAGAGTTCCTGGGGGACTAATGGTACCGCATGCATAGAGTCGTTGTGTCGGTCTCTGTGCATTTGCATAATTCATTACATGAATGTTTATGTGTTGAATTTTGAGAAGGATTTGTTATGCATTGTGTTAATGTATATGCTTATGTGATTGATGTGTGAAATGGGTTGAATATGTCTTGTGTTGTTTACAAGTATCATATTTGTGTGGTGAGAATAATTGTGCATATTTTGCTAAGTGTTATATAATGATATGCAATTATATTATAATCCTGTTTCTCACCCTTCTGCTGTGGTTTAATGCTCTATGAGGCATTGCAGATTAGAGGCTGAAGTCTTTTGCGAAGATTAGTGTCTTCGTCTTTTGTCGTTCCGTCGGCTCTGATATGTAACACGGGTAGTCGGGGTTCGAGTGTAGATGTTTCTTTTGGCTTGTATATGGTGGCTTCTATGAACATGTATATGACATACTTATCTTTTGTGATGACATCAGTTATGGATGTTCCGCTTTAATTCTGTAACTGAACGAGGATATTTTTGAAACTGAGTTCCTATGATTATATGACTATCAGGTTGTTATATATCTATATGAGCATAATGTTTTAGTTCACGTTGGTGTGACATCTCTGGCTATATCATGATAAATTATTCTTTGCTCTGATGTTTTATTTATAAGATTAGTTTATTCCGATTTTTGTACGGGGTATAGAAGGGGTGTTACATTAAGTGGTATCAGAGCCAATGTTTGGTTTGTCCGACCATGTTGTCGTGTCGGTTGTGTCTTGTTGGTCTGTTGCACTCTGTGGAGTGGTTGTTTAACCATAATTTGCTATCATTGGGAATGTTCAGATTATGGCGGCAAGACGTGACGCTGCTATGACTGCGGCCATGCAAGCTATGGCGCAAGCGATGCAGAATTTACCGAATGTTGCGGCGGACGAGGAGTCGCGTAGTATGGATAAGTTTCAGAAGAATAATCCACCGAGCTTCGAAGGTACTCATGATCCTGAGGGAGCACAGATTTGGCTGAAGAAGATTGAGAAGATCTTCCGTTTCATTAGGTGTTCCGAGGATCAGAAGGTGCAATTTGGTACTCATGTGTTGGAAAAGGAAGCTGAAGATTGGTGGGCGAATGCTTCTCAGAGGTTTGAGGAGGATGAAATAGTGGTTACATGGGCTGTGTTCAAGGATGCTTTTCTGGAAAAGTATTTTCCGGAAGATGAGAGAGGTAAGAAGGAAATTGAATTTCTTGAACTGAAGCAGGATAATTCCTCTGTTGCGGATTATGCTGCTAAGTTTGAGGAACTTGTGAAGTTCTGTCCTAATTATAATACGGCTGGTTCTGAGAGGTCAAAGTGTTTGAAGTTTGTGAATGGCTTGAGGCCAGAAATCAAGCAGGGTATCGGTTATCAGGAGATCAGGCAGTTTCCAGTGTTGGTGAACAAAAGTAGGATTTTTGATGAGGATAGCAAAGCACGTGCTACTCATTACAAGAATCTGAATGATAAGAAAGGAAAAGGGCAGTTCAGAGGTAGGCCTTATGTGACTTCTGCTGATAAGGGGAAACAGAAGGCTACTTTTGATAGGAAGCCGAGTGGAGGAGGAATGAATTCTTCTGTGAAATGTTATAATTGTGGTGGTATGGGTCATCGTGTGTCGGAGTGTAGGAGGAATATGAACAAGTGTTCTAATTGTGGTTTGACGGGTCATGTGGCTGCTGATTGTAGGAGGAATACGGTCAAGTGTTATAATTGTGGGGAGAATGGTCACTATAGTACAAAGTGCACGAAACCAAGACAAGCTCAAGCGGGCGGAAAGGTGTTTGCATTGGCGGGGACTCAAACTACGAGTGCAGACCGTTTGATTAAAGGTACGTGTTTTATTAATAGTACACCTTTAGTTGCTGTTATTGATACGGGAGCGACTCATTCGTTTATTTCGTCTGAGTGCGCGAAGCGTTTGAATCTTGCGTTAACTTTGATGGGTGCTGAAATGGTTATTGAGACTCCTGCTTCAGGGTCGGTAAATACATCTTTGGTGTGTATGAGTTGTCCTTTAACCATGTATGGTAAAGACTTTGTTATGGATTTAGTATGTTTGCCGTTGGTGGGATTGGACGTGATCTTGGGTATGAACTGGTTGCAATTTAATCGAGTTCATATAGATTGCTATCACAAGTTAGTAAGGTTTCCTTCTATGGAAGGTGATGAATTTGAGAGTTTCCTATCCACTAAAGAGTTGAAGAAACTTTTAGCGGACGAAGCTCAATTGTTTGGTTTGTTTGCATCATTGTCGGTGGAAAGTAAAGTTGAGCTTGATGTGTTTCCAGTGGTGTGTGAATTTCCAGAAGTATTTCCGGAAGATATTACGGACGTACCGCCGGAAAGAGAAGTTGAATTTTCTATTGATCTAGTTCCGGGTACTAGACCGATTTCGATGGCACCGTATCGTATGTCGGCATCGGAATTGGTAGAATTGAAAAAGCAATTGAATGACTTGTTGGACAAGAAATTTGTAAGGCCAAGTGTTTCTCCTTGGGGTGCTCCGGTATTGTTGGTAAAGAAGAAGGACGGGAGTATGCGGTTATGCATTGATTATCGACAGTTGAACAAAGTGACAATTAAGAACAAGTATCCGCTTCCAAGGATCGATGATTTGATGGACCAATTGGTTGGTGCGAATGTTTTTAGCAAGATTGATTTGAGATCAGGATACCACCAGATTCGTGTGAAAGGAGAGGATATTCAAAAGACGGCCTTTAGGACACGGTATGGTCATTACGAATACTCCGTGATGCCATTCGGGGTTTCTAACGCGCCGGGTGTGTTTATGGAATACATGAATCGTATTTTTCATGAACAGTTGGATCGTTTTGTGGTTGTGTTCATCGATGATATTTTGATTTACTCTAAGTCTCAAGAGGAGCATGAAGAGCATTTGAGAATTGTGTTGCAAATTTTGAAAGAAAAACAATTGTATGCTAAGTTGTCAAAATGTGAATTTTGGCTGTCGGAAGTAAGTTTCCTTGGACATGTTATTTCCGGTAGTGGTATTAGTGTTGATCCATCCAAGATAGATGCGGTGATGCAATGGGAGGCTCCTAGGTCGGTTACGGAGATTCGAAGCTTTTTAGGCTTGGCAGGTTATTATCGGAGGTTTATTGAGGGATTTTCGAAATTGGCACTTCCTTTAACGCAATTGACTTGTAAAGGAAAGGCTTTCATTTGGGATATTCATTGTGAAGAGAGTTTCAATGAGCTAAAGAGAAGGTTGACAACGACTCCGATCTTGATTTTGCCTAATCCTAATGAACCATTTGTTGTGTATTGTGATGCTTCATTGACGGGTTTAGGTGGTGTTTTGATGCAAGATGGAAAAGTTGTGGCATATGCATCTAGACAATTGAGAGTGCATGAAAAGAATTATCCTACACATGACTTGGAGTTAGCGGCCGTGGTGTTTGTTTTGAAAATATGGAGGCATTATCTTTATGGTGCGAGATTTGAAGTCTTTAGTGATCACAAGAGCTTGAAATATTTATTTGATCAAAAAGAGTTGAACATGAGACAAAGGAGGTGGCTAGAACTTTTAAAGGATTATGATTTTGGTTTGAATTACCATCCGGGTAAGGCAAACGTGGTGGCCGATGCCTTAAGTCGGAGGTTGTTACATATGTCCGCATTGATGATGAAAGAATGGGAACTTTTGGAGGATTTTAGAGACTTGAGTTTAGTTTGTGAAATGACGCCGAGAAGTGTGAGACTTGGTATGCTACATGTTACAAATGATTTTCTTGCAACGGTAGGTGAAAAGCAAAAGTTGGACTTGAAATTCGTTGATTTGATGTTGAATGAGAATGAAGATTTCAAAGTTGATAATTTTGGAGTTTTGAGATTCCGTGGTCGTATTTGTATTCCCGATGATGTGGAGTTAAAAAAGATGATATTGGAAGAAGGGCACCGAAGTAACTTAAGTATTCATCCGGGAGCGAACAAAATGTATCAAGATTTGAGAAAAATCTTTTGGTGGTTCGGATTAAAGAGGGACATTGCTCAATTTGTGTATGCATGCTTAACTTGTCAAAAGTCTAAGGTGGAACATCAAAAACCGAGTGGATTTATGCAACCGTTGGATATTCCGGAATGGAAATGGGATAGTATATCGATGGATTTTGTTACGGGATTGCCGAATACGCAAAGAGGTCATAATGCTATTTGGGTAATTGTTGATAGGCTTACTAAATCTGCTCACTTTATTCCAATTGATATTAGTTATCCTTTGGAGAAGTTAGCCGAGATTTATGTTCTTGTGGTGGTGAAGTTACATGGAGTTCCTAAGAGTATTGTATCGGATAGAGATCCTAGGTTTACATCGAGGTTTTGGGAGAGTTTACAAAAGGCTTTGGGTTCTAAGCTAAGATTGAGTTCGGCTTATCATCCGCAAATGGACGGTCAAACCGAGAGGACGATTCAATCGTTGGAGGATTTATTGCGTGCTTGTGTACTCGAGCAAGGTGGTGCTTGGGATGGTTATTTGGCGTTGATTGAATTCACTTACAATAACAGTTTTCATTCGAGTATAAGTATGGCACCATTTGAGGCTTTGTATGGTCGGAGATGTCGAACACCTTTGTGTTGGCATGAAACCGGCGAGAGGATGATAGTTGGACCGGAAATGGTACAACAAACAACGGAGAAAGTGAAGTTTATTCGGGAGAAGATGAAAGCTTCTCAAAGTAGACAAAAGAGCTATCATGACAAGAGAAGGAAAGATCTTGAATTTCAAGAAGGCGACCATGTGTTTTTGAGAGTTACACCGGTTACGGGTGTGGGTCGTGCTTTGAAGTCGAAGAAGTTGACTTCTCGTTTTATTGGTCCATATCAGATATCCGAAAGAGTTGGTGCAGTGGCTTACAGGATAGCATTGCCACCGAATCTTTCGAATCTACATGATGTTTTCCATGTTTCACAGCTACGGAAGTATGTTCCAGATCCGTCTCATGTGATTCCGATGGATGAGGTTAAGGTAAGAGATAATCTTACGGTTGAGGTTTTACCGGTGAGGATTTTAGATCGCGAGTTGAAAAGGTTAAGAGGCAAGGAGATTGCACTTGTGAAAGTGGCGTGGGGAGGCGCTGCTGAGGGCAATTTGACATGGGAATTGGAAAGTCGGATGCGGGAGTCGTATCCGGAGTTGTTTGAATCAGGTAATATTTTCGAGGACGATAATTTCTAAAGTGGGGGAGAGTTGTAACGGTCTGTTTTTGATATTCCCTATTTTTGTGCTAATTGATGTTTTGTTATTGAGTCTTTTATTTAATTGAGCAATATTTATGTGAATGGTGAAGTTGGTGTTTTATTAGCCTCGCCAGGCGAAGTATGTGTCGCCGGGCGGCGTGTACGTTTCTGTGATGTTTTGGATTTTGTGTACTTAATAGATATTTATGTTAATTATGATGTTGGTAAGTTAATATGTTGTTTTTACATATGTTGTATTTTTACCGTTTTTGGAGATTTCGCGGGAAAATTAGAATAGAGGGTATATTAGATATTTTATAATTAGTGGTATTTAATTAATAGTTAGTTTTAATATTTATTAGAAGTGTAGATTTTAAGTTAAGAAAATATAATAAGTTAGTAAGTTAGAAAGTATTATAAGTTTAGAAAAGAAGAAAAAGAAAAGTTAGTAAGAGTTTTTTCAAAAGAGAAGAAAAAGAGAGAAATAGAGAAGTGAAGAGAAAGTGAAGAAAAGTTGGAAAATTCACCAAACGAGCTTCGGGAATCGGTTTCTTATCGGGTAAGGGTGCGAAACTCGGTTATTATATCATTGTATACGATTATATCCGTTTGTTTTTGAATTGTTTGGATTGTGTAGGAAAATATTGAGTTTAGGTTAGTTTTTGACATAATCGATAAAATCGGGAGTTTTTACGGATGAAATTCGAAACAAATTGTGTAGTTTAGTCGTGTGAGGTTAGGCCGACGTTATAGAAACTCGTTTCGTTAAAATCGGTTGATAATTGAAGATTTTGTGTTTTTGAGTTTTGATTATGTGTATGAATAGTGATTTCGAAAAGTCGAGGAATCGGGTTTTTCTTGATCCTAATATGTCCGTATGCATTTATGTGATATTACCGCGTGTTTTGTTTGAGGGAATTCTGAGAATCGGTCGGGTTTTGAGGGGTTTCGCGCGGCTGGCAGTAGCTGCCCCAAAATTCTGGTTTTTGTGCGCGTCGTACGGACGCGTGCTGTAGGTGAAAATTCTGTTTTCGTGTAATTTTCGGAAATTCATATCTCTTGAACCGTAAGTCGATTTTAACCCTCGTTCGAAGCGTTGGGAAGCTAACGAGATGTTCTTTCTAGGAAAAATAGTTTTGGGGTCTGAACTTGCTCCAATCGGTACAGTTTTTACGAACCGTTTCGTAGTGTCGGGCGTCCGGTTTATGTTTTGCGTTATTTTGAAATATTCATATCTTGTTAACCGTTTATCGTATTTAAGAGTTCTTTATACCGAATCGAAGCTGTCGATGAGTACTTTTTGATGATGATAGAAAATATTATTTTTGGCCGACTTTTAGCCGACTTTTCCGAGAAATCGTAAAATGGAATTTTGAGTTATTTTTCAATATTGTAAGACATGTTATGATATGTTATGAGATGGCTTGTGTGATGATTCTTTGATGGGAATTTGATGTTGTGGAATGGTATATTAGTGTTTGTGGCCATTTTGGGCAATTGTGTGCATTACTTTATATGTACTTGAAATGCATGATTTAATGTATGAGTCTTGATTGCCATGGGTCATTATATGACATGCATCATGTTGAAGACATTGTAAGATCCCTTCGTGGGTGTAAACAATGCATGAATACATTGTAAGATCCCTTCGTGGGTGTAAACAATGCAGTTAGACATTGTAAGATCCCTTCGTGGGTGTAAACAATGCATGTTGAATTGTAGATCCCTTATGGGTGTAAGCAATTGTTGTATTGATCGTGTGCCTATTATAAAGGACTAAAAACGATCCATAACGTCGTATGCTTGGTGATAAGTGGTAGCGACGGGGAACATCGTATGCCCGACGGGGAGTTACCCTAAGTAACGAGCGATGATTCCAAGAGTTCCTGGGGGACTAATGGTACCGCATGCATAGAGTCGTTGTGTCGGTCTCTGTGCATTTGCATAATTCATTACATGAATGTTTATGTGTTGAATTTTGAGAAGGATTTGTTATGCATTGTGTTAATGTATATGCTTATGTGATTGATGTGTGAAATGGGTTGAATATGTCTTGTGTTGTTTACAAGTATCATATTTGTGTGGTGAGAATAATTGTGCATATTTTGCTAAGTGTTATATAATGATATGCAATTATATTATAATCCTGTTTCTCACCCTTCTGCTGTGGTTTAATGCTCTATGAGGCATTGCAGATTAGAGGCTGAAGTCTTTTGCGAAGATTAGTGTCTTCGTCTTTTGTCGTTCCGTCGGCTCTGATATGTAACACGGGTAGTCGGGGTTCGAGTGTAGATGTTTCTTTTGGCTTGTATATGGTGGCTTCTATGAACATGTATATGACATACTTATCTTTTGTGATGACATCAGTTATGGATGTTCCGCTTTAATTCTGTAACTGAACGAGGATATTTTTGAAACTGAGTTCCTATGATTATATGACTATCAGGTTGTTATATATCTATATGAGCATAATGTTTTAGTTCACGTTGGTGTGACATCTCTGGCTATATCATGATAAATTATTCTTTGCTCTGATGTTTTATTTATAAGATTAGTTTATTCCGATTTTTGTACGGGGTATAGAAGGGGTGTTACAGACAGCGTGAGGCTTGGTATGTTAAGGGTCACTAATGAGTTTCTGTCGACCGTTAGCGAGAAACAGAGGTTGGATGTGAAATTTGTTGATTTGATGACGGTTGGAGATAAAGGTGTGAATGGTGACTTTAAAGTGGATGATAAGGGTGTTTTGAGATTCCGTGGTAGAATTTGTATTCCTGATGATTCGGAATTGAAAAAGATGATTTTAGAGGAAGGACACCGGAGTAGTTTGAGTATACATCCGGGAGCTAATAAGATGTATCAAGATTTGAAGAAGATCTTTTGGTGGTCCAGATTGAAGAAGGATGTGGCTCAGTTTCTTTATGCGTGTTTGACGTGTCAGAAGTCAAAAGTAGAACATCAGAAGCCTAGTGGATTATTGCAACCGTTGGATATTCCCGAGTGGAAATGGGACAACATTTCTATGGATTTTGTGACAGGGTTGCTGAATACACAGAGGGGGCATAATGCCATTTGGGTGGTTGTGGATAGGCTGACTAAATCGGCGCATTTCATTCCGATTGACATCAGTTTTTCTTTGGAGCGGTTGGCTGAGATTTATATCCGTGTGATTGTGAAGCTACATGGTGTTCCGTTGTGTATTGTTTCAGATCGAGATCTGAGGTTTACTTCCATATTTTGGGAAAGTTTGCAAAAGGCGTTAGGTTCCAAGTTGAGATTGAGTTCTGCTTATCATCCTCAGACGGATGGTCAGACCGAGAGAACTATTCAGTCATTGGAAGATTTGCTGAGAGCTTGTGTTCTTGAGCAAGGTGGTGCTTGGGATAGTTATCTTTCGTTGGTGGAATTCAAGTATAACAATAGTTTCCATTCGAGTATTGGAATGGCACCTTTTGAAGCGTTGTATGGAAGAAGATGTCGAACACCTTTGTATTGACATGAATCTGGTGAGAGTTCGGTGGTTGGACCGGAGTTAGTGCAACAGACTACGGACAAGGTGAAACTTATTCGTGAGAAAATGAAGGCTTCTCAGAGTAGGCAGAAGAGTTATCATGATCGAAGGCGGAAAGATCTTGAGTTTCAAGAAGGCGATCATGTATTTTTGAGAGTTACACCGGTAACGCGGGTTAGTCGTGCATTGAAGTCGAAGAAGCTTACTTCTCGGTTTATTGGTTCTTACTAGATATCCGCGAGAGTAGGTGTTGTGGCTTATCGGGTGGCGTTGCCACCGAGTCTTTTGAATTTGCATGATGTGTTCCATGTTTCACAGCTTCGGAAGTATGTTCCGGATCTGTCGCATGTAATTCCGATGGATGAGGTTGAGGTATTACCAGTGAGAATTTTGGATCGCGAGTTGAAGCGGTTAAGAGGCAAGGATATTGCGCTTGTGAAAGTAGCGTGGGGAGGCACTGCCGAGGGCAATTTGACTTGGGAGTTGGAGAGTCAGATGCGGGAATCGTATCCGGAGTTGTTCGTCTCAGGTAATATTTTCGAGGACGAAAATTTCTAAGTGGGGGAGAGTTGTAACGCCCCAGTTTTTGTTAGATTTATTTAATCGATTCGATTTAATTATTTTTATTTTTATATTATTTTATTCTTGACTTTTATTTGGTAATATATTATTTTTCATCTTTGTTATGTTTTATCGCGTTTTGCGAGCGTTTGCGAGATATTTGAGTGTAGGGGTATTTTGGTCATTTTACTTATTTTTCTTAAAATAGAACTTAAAGGTTAGAAAGAGAGAAAAATAGAGAAGTGAATAGAAATAGGAAGGGAGAAGAAGAAAAAAGAGGAAAAACTTGGGGTTTAAGGAATCGAATCAACCGACATTTCAAAACACGATTAATCGGGTAAGGGTGCGAAACTCGGTTATTCTATACTTGTGTATGATTATGTATGTATGTATTTGTTTGATATTTGGTTGAAATTGGATAGAGAACTAAAACCATTACTATGTTGAGATTGTTAGAATTTGATACAATTTGTGTCGGAAATCATGTTTTAAGGTTCCTTATTGCTGAAATATGTTAGCTATATGTTGTTGTGCATTTAATTGGTAGTATGCTGATGTTTAGGTGAGATTTGGGAGAGAAATTGGATAAATTTCGCAGCAGAATTATGTAGGAAAAATTATGGGTTTTCTCTGCCCATACGCGTAACAGGCAAGGCAATACGCGTATTGGTTAGGGCAATACGCGTATGGCAAGGGGAAATTGAGGCATTACGCGTATGGAACACATTTTTTCACGACCCTCTGCTGAAATGCGTAACGGTACGCGTTAGGGGCAAGGCAGTACGCGTATCAAGTGAGGTAATACGCGTATGGGGGTTTTAGTGGAATTTTTTGGGAGAAATCAGTCTCTGCTCATAAGCGTATCAATTTGGGAAATACGCGTATGGATGGGCGAGCGAGCTGGGCAATACGCGTATGG
Organism: Lathyrus tuberosus; assembly: GCA_022829125.1. Taxonomy (NCBI): domain Eukaryota; kingdom Viridiplantae; phylum Streptophyta; class Magnoliopsida; order Fabales; family Fabaceae; genus Lathyrus; species Lathyrus tuberosus. The sequence goes on along the minus strand of JALAZF010000089.1, from coordinate 365,521 downwards.
CCTAAGGCAATACGCGTAGGACCAGAGAGGGTGCCGAATTTTCCCGATTTTGCGGTTGATGCTGTAACTTTTGATCCGTAACTGGGATCGAGGCATTCTTGGTACTGTTAGAAAGCTATTGAAATGTTCTTTCTTATTAAAATGATTTTGGGATTGTTGGCCGATTTAATTATGTCAGGAATTTGGAAATATGTCGTTTTTTCGACTTTTACCGTTGTAATTGTGTGTAATTGATGTGTTATCATGCAATGTGCTTTTGATATATATCGTATGACTTGTGTGTTGTTGTATGATGTAAATGCATGTGATGAAATGTTGTGATGATGGTTTGTGGCCTAAGGGCAAGTAAATGCATTGTGTGGTGTTTGATTGTATACGCATAATTATGGACGTTGGAATGGTTCACATGGGTGTATATATGTATGCATTTGATTGTCATGAGTCATTGTATGCCAAGCATCATGATATGCATTCTTGTGATGTCGTGTGCCCTAGTGAGTGTGAGCGACGAAATGGTTCCAGAGGGAATCCGCTATAACATCGTGTGCCTTATACAAAGAGGACCTAAAGTGATGATTATAGACGATCGTGTACCTTATACAAAGAGGCCCTAAAGCGACCAGATCGTGTGCCTTATACAAAGAGGACCTAAAGCGATCCATAAACGTCGTGTGCCTTATACAAAGAGGACCTAAAGCGACGGGGAACATCGTTTGCCCAACGGGGAGTTACACTAAGTAACAAGCGATGATTCCAATAATTCCTGAGTGAATTAATGATGAGAATGATGGATGGAATGGTACCGTATTGCATTGCATAGAGTCGTTGTGCCGGTCTCTGTGCATTTGCATAAATCATGAATGGATTGATTTTGTGTGGAATTGTGAATGGAATTGATGAGTGATATATATATATATATATATATATATATATATATATATATATATATATATATATATATATATATATATATATGTTGGTGATAAATGCATTGAGCATGATTGATATGTCTTTGTGATGGATGTATGAGATATCAAATGTGTTGTTTTGTATTTGAATTCTGGTGTAAGTCGTGGTGAGAATATTTTACATGTGCATTTTTGTGTTATTATATAATTGTATGCAATTGTATTATAATTGTGTTTCTCACCCTTCTGCTGTTTTGAATGCTCTATGAGGCATTGCAGATTAGATGTTGGAGGTCTTTTTATGAATATTATGTCTTCATTGTTTTGTCGGTCGGCTCTGATATGTAGCACCGGATAGTCGGGGAGATCGTTTGTGATTTATGTGTATATGTATATGTATCTTTTTGGATTGTACATGTATGACTCTGTATATGACAGACAAACTTTTATGTTATATATATATGAGATTTCAGTTGCAGATTTTCCGCTTTTATTCTGTATCTGAATTGTGGGTGTTAGGAACTGAGTTCCTCTGTTTACGTTGCTACCTAATTGTTGCATATCTATATGAGCAGGTTGTTGTATTTTCATTTACTTTGATGTAACGCTCCCATCTATGCCGTGAATGTTTTAATTCTACTCTGATTAATTGTTATCGCTTTAATTTCTTGGGGGTATAGATTGGGGGTGTTACAGTACATGTCAGACCTTTGCACCTACACATAATGATATATGTAGATTATCCAGATTATTCAGACTATGATTGGCTTCTTGATTATTATGTTGCATATTATTTCATCATATCAATTAATTTTTGCATGTGCATTTCCAGGGTATTCGAGAGCTTGATCTTTGTTGACATAATCATAAAAGACGAGTACTGGTTGCAGAGGTATCTTTAGCTACAAGTTTGTGGAGCCTAAGCTGAAGACTTTGAGAGGTTTAGCATCCCGCCTGACTAAGGATACCAGGGCTATTTTCAAGGATGACTATGTTAATCTTCTGACCATCCTCAACACTGAAGTCAATGTCACTGCCATCCATACACTTGTTCAATTCTATGACCAGCCGCTAAGGTGTGTCACATTTCAAGGTTATCAGTTAGCACCTATACTTGAGGAGTATCCTCATATCTTGAGGGTTGATATAAAGAATCAAGTCTCCTTCATCTACACCAACGGACTTCCAAAGCATCACCTCATTGCTGAAGCTCTCTGCATTGATAAGAAGGATGTGGAAACTAATCTCAAGACTAAGGGTGGTACTCGAGGGTTCACTTTGAAGTTTCAGGTAGACAAGGCCATTTCTTTTGTTGAGACTAGAAGTTGTAACGCCTTCAACGCTGTGCTTGCTTTACTTGTGTATGAGATCGTTTTGTTTCCAAACATGGAAGATTTTGTGGATCAAGCTGCTATCAGTATCTTCTTGACTAAGAATCCTGTTCATAAGCTCCTGGCTAATACCAATTATTCTATTCATTCGAGGAATAAAAAGAAGAAAGGAACTATTGTCTGTTGTGCTCCTATGCTATACCGTTGTTTCGTGTCTCACCTACTGCAGAAGGGTCCCTTCATTGAGAATAAGGGAAATCTCAAATGGTCTAAAAGGATCATGTCTCTGACTGCCGACGACATCTCTTGGTATTCTCGAGTCTATGAAACCACTAGAATCATTCTTCATTATGGTAAATTCTCCAATGTGCCACTCCTCGGTACAAAGGGAGGAATTAATTACAATCCGACACTATCCTTCCGCCAATTGGGGTATCCTATGCTTGACAAGCCAGATCCTGATCAAGTGGAGGAGTTTATCTTTCATGAAGGGGTTGATGACCAGGGATTACTAAAAAGGTTTAGTGCTGCCTGAACATAGATTAACCATGAAGGAAGAGCTGAGTTGGATAAGAAGAACTACTTAGCAAAAAAAGTCTACACACAACGAATTAAGGAACGAGTCAAAGAGATCTTGCTGTCGTTTCCTTATGAGCCTTCCATGAATGGCAAGCTTCCCGAACTTGCCATTGCTCCTCCATCTGAAGTTGATCAACTCAAGCGGACTTTTGAGATGTTGAAGGAGGAGAATATTGATCTTCGGCTTAACCTTGATAAAGTCACATCCGAGAAGGAAATCTTACAGATTGATCTTCGCCAGAAGAGGGAGCACATGTTCAAAGAGGTGGAAATTAAACAGAACAAGCGGAAGAAAGTAGGTGATGCTCTGAAGGGTACTTATGATGGACTCGCCTCAAAGAAGAGACAACTAGCCGACACTCAGTATCAAACCTACAAAGATGAATTGAGCTACAAGAAGCAACTTGGAGAACTCCGAGGAAAGCTATCAGAATACAAGACAAAGCTACAGAGTGAACAAGACTATGCTACCCAGATGCTGAAGGACCTATCTCAATGTCAAGCCGAGCTCGACAAAGCCTTCAGTGAGATCCAGAAGCTACAAGATCAAGCGCATCATAATCGAGAGGAAATTAGTCAACTCAACTTGGAGAGTACTCAGTGGGAACGCCAAAGCCGCCATCTGCAAGTCCTCTTGGATCAGAAAGAGGCATTTCTACAAGATCTTCTTCAAGGACCTAATCATTCTTTGCTGCGTAACCTCATGAAGGATGCGAAGTATTAGAGTGAGAGGCATGCTCGCCTAGCCAGATTTGCTGAGCACGCACTTGAAAACTTTCCTGAATTGTTGAAGGATGCATATGTTGATGTCATGTCGCACAAGACCCCATGGGCTGTTTTTCAATTCTTATCTGTTTGTAGGGTGGTTTTTGATAGGATCCAGGCTGATCTTGTTATAGCACAAAAGGCAGATCTTTGAGTTATATTGACTTGTAATTTTCCCCTTATTGAATGAATGAGAAGTTTCTTGCAATTTTATCTTTGCACTTGTACTTATATGCCTTATGATTACGGTTGACAAAGATAAAAGCTCGAGAATTCCTAGAATTAAAACTTTATTTTTGCATGTATTGCATTCATTCATGCATACATATGCACGTCCCTCATCCAAAAAAACAAAATGCTTATACCGTCCATCTCTGCCTTGTAGCAAGACGACGACTCAACATCGTTATTTCACTCGATCAAGCAAGTCTAAGATCATGTCTGACTATGAACTTCAAAATGCTGCTTACAAGGGAACCTTGGCTCAGTTCCAAGGGAGGATGGATCAGTTCCAAACTAACATGGATGTTATTATGGAGTTCCTTCGAGCTCAGAAGGAGGTCACTACTGCCGCTTATATTGTTGCAACCGCCACTGATGCAACTGTTATCACTCCTGTTGTTACTTCTTCTCCTACTGTTGTTGAAGCACCGATTGAGACTGTGATTTAACCTATTGTCAATCCACCAAGCTCTCAGCCTGGTCTGAATAGGCTTCCTGCTGCTTATCCATGGGGAATGCCTCCGAATTTCTCTCCTCAGATTGCCAATGGTAGTGCTTTTGTGCCTATCTACCTTTTGCCATACATGTACCTAATGGGAATTCTACTGCTTACTCATGGGGCATGCCTACTACACTTCCACCTCCTGTGGAAAACAATGATGATCATGAGATTCCTCAAGTACAAACTCACCAGACTCAAGTGCCAACTGATGTTGAGACTCCTGATGAGGATGAGCATGTGTACAAAGGCCCTCTTATTTGTGTTCCGGTTTCATCTCAATATGCTCAAATTGCTGTTCAAAATGTCCATTCTGGAATGTCCTACCCCGGGGCATCTTTCGTTGCTGTGGTACCTCCTCCTGGTTATCCGTATGGTGTTCAGATGGGTCGGACTTCTGGTCAGATGGTTAATTCTGGGTTGGTATATCTTTCTCAGTTTGCTTTTCCTCAAGTACTTGCTCCAGTCGCGTCTCAACTCTCGAATCCTCATATTCTTGTTAGACTTGCTGATCAGAATAAACCTGCAGACTACAAGCTATTAGAGGAGAGAATCAGAGCCATTAAAGGATTTTGTGCTTTTGCATGGATGCCAAAGACTTGTGTTTGGTTCCAAATGTTGTATTACCACAAATGTTCAAGATTCCTGAGTTTCCAAAGTACAAAGGGTAGAGTTGTCCTCGAAGTCATGTGACTATGTACTACAGAAAGATGGCATCCTATATTGACAACGATGAATTTCTAGTTCATTGTTTCCAAGATAGCTTGTCTAGAGCTTCATTGGATTGGTATATGGGTTTAGAGCGCAACAATATTCGTTCTTGGAGAGACTTGTCTGAAGCTTTCTTGAAGCAATACAGGTATAATCTCTAGTTGGCTCCTACCAGGTTGCAAGAATCAGTCTCAACGTACAAGTGAAACCTTTAAAGAATATGCTACTATTGAAAAACCCGATAGTGGTTTTGAAATAGGCCATGATTTGCATTTTCTGTGCCATCTCTTGGTACAAGCATGAATTACATGATAAATTGGTGCAAACACAACACATATAACATATATAAGAGATGCATGATCAGTGGACATCAAAAGAAAGCATGATTCAAAGAATCCAAGTTGTGATGCTTACCTCTTTTTGGAGCTTTTGTGCAATCTGCCAAGGGCTTTGTTCCAGAAATGATTTGATGCTTTGAACAACCTCAAATGATCCCTTAGAAGCTTTTAGGATGGTTGGAATCAGCTGGAAACCTCAGGAACATGTTTGAGCTCTTTCTTGCAAAATGGGCAAAAGTGGCCAAAATAGCAACTCTCTCAAATGGCGTTCCAGATGGGGGAACCATTTGGGACAGTTCAAGGATGATATTTGGAGTGTGTTTGAGGTTTTATCTGGTTTGGAAAGTGACTGAATCAAGACATGGCTTGAAAAATGCACAAAAGTCCTATTTTTGAGGTTTTGAGAGGTGACTTTGTGATTTTGGTGTTACAGGTCACTTGTGGGAGTTTGGACAGCTTAGATATGACATATTGGATGTGTTTGGATCATGAGATGTGGTGGAATTTCTCTCTAACTCAAAAACTCAGAGTTACCTTGCTAAAGAAGGTATTTTTCCCTAGAGAAAGAGATTTTGAGGAAAGCAAGTGTTGTAGTGCTTTGGTGTACTCAAACTGAACACAATTGAGCTCTATTTATAGTAGATCAAGTTTGTTTTGCAAGCAATAGTGTGTGACAACTGCAGCAGAGGTTTGACCAATGTTGATCAATGAGAATCCAAGTCTCCTCTAGCCATTGACTAGAGGTTAGGGCACATGCTGCTGGTTCCCTTGGTCTTGGATAAGTCTTGACTGAATTCAGTTGGAAATGGCTCAGTCCATGCCACATTGGTGCATCCATTAAATGCTCCAAATCAAATTTGGAGTCTTGTCCATCTTTTAGGCATTTCTAGGTTTGGCATGCTACTTTTGGTTCCAAAGACTTGGGAGGCTTATGGATCAGTGTTTGTCCCTCCTTGGTCTCCCCCTGAGGTGTTCAGATGGATAAGTGTGTTTGTCATTTGCACAAATTTGGCAAATCGAGCAAAATGCACAAATCTGCCTTGCTTTGACAGTTTTCAGCAAGGCATGTTGCCATTGTCATATCTCATGGCCCAAGTGGAATTTGATGGGGTTCTTGGCCATTTTGGAAAGCCCACATATGATACAACAATTGTTTGATCATAATTGGTTTTGATACTTTTTGGATCCAAGTGAAAAATGCCCCTACATTTTGAAAAAAGTAAGACAGATTCTAACTTAGTGAAAATTTCACTAAGTGTTGGAAAAAAGTGGCATTTTCACTTTTTGTGATTTTGATCATTCCATAACTTAAAATCCATGAGGAATTAGAATGAGTTGTGTTTAAAGCTTTTGTAGAGGGCCATGAGAGCTACAAATCCAGCTTTGGATCAGCCAAAATGGTTGCTTGGATCTCAAGTTATGATCCTTGGAAGTTGGTACCCTAGCCACTTTGTTCCATAACTTAGAAAAATTCTAAGTTTTTATGGTTACCCCTTTTACAAGTTATCCCATTTTCTTGATTTTTCTTGATGAATGATGATTCCAATCACTTATTAACATCATTTTAGGGTTAAGGAACCATAATTGACCAAAAAATCAAAAAGTTAAACTTTGACTTTTGGGCACAGTTGACTTTTTATCAGATGAATTCCAAACTGTGCGATCCTCTATGAAATCAAGTCCTTGACCTAAATCAAACTCGATGGATTAATTTCATAGGTGTTATAGGGTGTATTGAATCATGTCCTAGGGTTTGGGAGCATGTCCTGGTCAAAAGTCAAAGGTACAGTTGACTTTTTCCGTGAAACCCTAACTGTGGTTCTGATGAACCTGAAACTTGGGAACCAAGCTTCTTGGATCAATCCATTGTTGCAAATGGATCAATGTGGTTTATTAGAGACCCTCAAATCCTCTCTTGAGGTCTTGGCTCATGATTTGTCCCAAAAGTCAACTTGAGGGGGTGAATTAGGTCAAGAAACCCTAATTCCTGATTTTTGATGAATGCATCCCCTGAGGTCAAAATTGACTTGATGATTGGGTCCATGATGTCCCATGGAGCATATTAGGTTATGCTTTGAAGCATTGGCTCATGCCCAGAGGAAAATTTCCATCCAGAGGCCCTGGTCGACCAAAACCCTAATTTGGTGACACTGGTGATCTTGAGGCTTAATCCACCTGGAATGCTGCAACATTGTGCTTGATTCTTGCTGTGGGAGTCCTCTTGATCCCTTGTGGATGTTTGAGAGGTTAGACAAGTTGAAGATCATGTCATTCCTTGATTGATCCTTTATCTAAGGCTCAAAGAGGGCTTGAAACCCTAATTATTGTTTGCAGTGAGTGCTCACCCATCTTTGGGGAGACTGATGGTTCATCCATATTGTGATGATGATTTGCACAATGATGGGAAATCTTAGTGGTCAAAATTTGGGGTATGACAACATGCTGCTGTTTTAGTTTATCACATGCTTGCAATAATTTTATCTTGATTTATTGCATGATTTCCTTCGATTATTTCATGATTTTATCACATGTTTGAGGCTTTTTTGCTCATTGTTGCTTACGTGTTGATATGAATAAATGCATGCTAATATGTCTTGTTAATGATTTGCAATTTATCTTGATGCATTAGATTTGTTCTTGCTTGTGCAAATTTAATCATGTTCAACATTACTCCCACACTTGCTTTGATAATCTTTCGACTTGTTTGAAATATTATTGGCAATTTCCTCCCTCTAATTAGTTGATCGAAACTTTGTTTCGATTAATTAATCGTCCCCTTCTCTTCTCTTTAGGATTTCCTTAGAGCCTTTCTCTCTTGATCTTGTTTGGATCCGGACGTCTACACAACAAGTTGGAGCACTGTACAAATTGCATCGTTCCTCTGTGGGTTTTAATTTCCGCAATATGCTTTGAGTGCGAGAGAATGGATAAGAGTGGAGAATTCCTATACTCATTCTGGTTATTTTGGGTAAGGGACGAATGACCTTGTGCCTGGAATAATCATCTCTATCTCCAGACTATAGTGTCTCCCGATTTTCAGCGGAGTCGATTCTTGATCACTCATTCTTGATACCATCTCCCATTGGGTTAATCACCTCTTGATTCATCACCCGTTCTTTTGGTTAATCACAGTTCGTCTGTCAAAACCAATCGGTCTTTTTGGGTTCGTAACCTTCTTTTGGTTCAATACCCTTTTCCTCGGTTAATTACAGCCCGTCGGTTGATATATCGAGTCCCTTTGGGTTCATAACCTTCTTTTGGTTCAATACCCTTTACTTCGGTTAACGACGTTCTGCCAGTTAATATACCGAACCTCTTTTGGGTTAGCAATCTTTGCTTGGTTCTACACCCTTTCTTTTGGTTGATCACAGTCCACATGTTAAAACCAATCTTTCTTTCTTTGGGTTAATCACCTTTTGGTTAAACACCCATTCTTCTGGTCAATCACCGTCCGTCAGTTAAACACCAATATCTTTCTTTCCTCGGTTAGGCACAGTCCGTCTGTTGACATACTGAGTTTCTTTTTGGGTTAGCAACCTCCTCTTGGTTCAAAACCCATTTCTTTGGTTGATCACAGCCCGTCTATTAAAACCAACCTCCATTCTTCTTGTTGGGTTAATCACCTCTTGGTTCAACACCCTCTCCTTTTGGTTAATCACAGTTCATCTGTTAAAACCAATTTACTTTTCCCCCCAGAGTTGTCATTTTTTCTTTCTTTGGTTAACCACTGTTTATCAGTTAACATACCGAATACCCAGTGTGTCCAACACCTTGTCTCAATTCAATACCCTTGCTCTTACTTCTTACTTCCTTATCTTTATCTTTTGGTTTTGACACCACTTCCTTACTTCTTTACTCTCTTGGTTTCGACGCCATTTCTTTGCTTTTCGCTCTTGGTTTTGACACCATTTCCCTTTCTTTCTTTATCTTTGTTCCCCGAACTACAGAGCTTTGACTTCCTCATTTCACTGTGAGGATACGTAGGCACGAGATCGTGAGATTTTAGCGAGAACCCTTCTTCCACAATCTTCTTCCTCTTTTCTCCTTTTCTTCCTTGGTTCTATGAACTACGAAGCTCTAAATTCCTCATTGCACTATGAGGATACGTAGGCACGAGGGCCCCAATCCTCCGCGAGCACTCTCTCTTTTCTTTTTTCCTTCCCTCCTTAGCGAGAAGCCTTTAGATAGATAACCTATCCAGCCTAGAAGCAAGCAAAATGATTCCCGTCGAGTACGAAGGATGTGTGGGGTGTTAGTACCCTCCTCTCGCATAACTGACTCCCTTACCCGTTTCTCTTCCCCTTGGGTTTTATTGATATTTTCCATATCTTTTGGGACAAAATAAAATTCGGTGGCGACTCTGTTGTATCTTTGAGTGTGCGATTCACTCAAGTATAATCCTGCTAGCTTCAGCTGGCGACTCTGCTAGGGAGTCCTTGCTCTTTTAAGTTGGAGTCTCGCCTAGTTTTGTTTGCTTTCCTTGTTTGTTTGGGTGTTTATCTTTATGTTTTACTTGATTTATCTTTATGTTATTTACTGCATTCTTTACTGCTTTAAATCTTCATATGCTGCATACTCTGGATATCTGCTATATTTTCTACTGTTGTTGGGATGGGCTGATGTTACTTGTGAGATAAGCTCTATACCCAAGCTTGAGCTTACACGCAGTATAGAATCGTGGATAGTCATATTGCCTGCGTTTCGCGTGTTGGGTTGTCACGAGAGCCACACCCAGACTAGTTTCACTTGAGAATACTTTTGTCCTGCGAGAATTCTCTATGACAGGGTGTTTTCACTTGATTTCATGACTCTGGGAGACCTTATAGAGACCACATTTGGAAGACTTGAACACACCTGTGAGGGGATATTGGGTTTTTGCAGGAAACCAAGACTATTTATACCTTTTGTTCTCTTGTACACGTCAGACCTTTGCACCTACACAGAATGATATATGTAGATTATCCAGATTATTCAGACTATGATTGGCTTCTTGATTATTATGTTGCATATCATTTCATCATATCAATTAATTTTTGCATGTGCATTTCCAGGGTATTCGAGAGCTTGATCTTTGTTGACATAATCATAAAAGATGAGTACTGGTTGCAGAGGTATCTTTTGCTACAAGTTTGTGGAGCCTAAGCTGAAGACTTTGAGAGGTTTAGCATCCCGCCTGACTGAGGATACCAGGGCTATTTTCAAGGATGACTATGTTAATCTTCTGACCATCCTCAACACTGAAGTCAACAACACTGCCATCCATACACTTGTTCAATTCTATGACCCGCCGCTAAGGTGTGTCACATTTCAAGGTTATTAGTTAGCACCTACACTTGAGGAGTATTCTCATATCTTGGGGATTGATATAAAGAATCAAGTTCCCTTCATCTACACCAACGGACTTCCAAAGCATCACCTCATTGCTGAAGCTCTCTGCATTGATAAGAAAGATGTGGAAACTAATCTTAAGACTAAGGGTGGTACTCGAGGGTTCACTTTGAAGTTTCAGGTAGACAAGGCCATTTCTTTTGTTGAGACTAGAAGTTGGAACGCCTTCAACGATGTGCTTGCTTTACTTGTGTATGAGATCGTTTTGTTTCCAAACATGGAAGATTTTGTGGATCAAGCTGCTATCAGTATCTTCTTGACTAAGAATCCTGTTCATAATCTCCTTGCTAATACCAATTATTCTATTCATTCGAGGAATAAAAAGAAGAAAGGAACTATTGTCTGTTGTGCTCCTATGCTATACCGTTGTTTCATGTCTCACCTACTGCAGAAGGGTCCCTTCATTGAGAACAAGGGAAATCTCAAATGGTCTAAAATGATCATGTCTCTGACTGCCGACGACATCTCTTGGTATTCTCGAGTCTATGAAACCACCAGAATCATTCTTCATTGTGGTTAATTCTCCAATGTGCCACTCCTCGGTACAAATGGAGGAATTAATTACAATCCAACACTATCCTTCCGCCAATTGGGGTATCCTATGCTTGACAAGCCAGATCCTGATCAAGTGGAGGAGTTTATCTTTCATGAAGGGGTTGATGACCTGGGATTACTAAAAAGATTTAGTGCTGCCTGGACATAGATTCAACATAAAGGAAGAGCTGAGTTGGATAAGAATAACTGCTTAGCAAAAGAAGTCTACACACAACGAATTAAGGAACGAGTCAAAGAGATCTTGCTGTCGTTTCATTATGAGCCTTCCATGACTGTCAAGCTTCCCGAACTTGCCATTGCTCCTCCATCTGAAGTTGATCAACTCAAGGGGCCTATTGAAATGTTGAAGGAGGAGAATATTGATCTTCGGCTCAACCTTGATAAAGTCACATCCGAGAAGGAAATCTTACAGATTGATCTTCGCTAGAAGAGGGAGCACATGTTCAAAGAGGTGGAAATTAAACAGAACAAGCGGAGGAAAGTAAGTGATGCTCTGAAGGGTACTTATGATGAACTCGCCTTAAAGAAGAGACAACTAGCCGACACTCAGTATCAAGCCTACAAAGATGAATTGAGCTACAAGAAGCAACTTGGAGAACTCTAAGGAAAGCTATCAGAATACAAGACAAAACTGCAAAGTGAACAAGACTGTGCTACCCAGATGCTGAAGGACCTATCTCAATGTCAAGCCGAGCTCGACAAAGCCTTCAGTGAGATCCAGAAGCTGCAAGATCAAGCGCATCATAATCGAGAGGAAATTAGTCAACTCAACTTGGAGAGTACTCAGTGGGAACGCCAAAGCCGCCATCTGCAAGTCCTCTTGGATCAGAAAGAGGCATTTCTACAATATCTTCTTCAAGGACCTAATCATTCTTTGCTGCGTAACCTCATGAAGGATGTGAAGTATTAGAGTGAGAGGCATGCTCGCCTAGCCAGATTTGCTGAGCACACACTTGAATACTTTCCTGAATTGTTGAAGGATGCATATGTTGATGTGCTGTCGCACAAGACCCCATGGGCTATTTTTCATTTCTTATCTGTTTGTAGGGTGGTTTTTAATAGGATCCAGGCTAATCTTGTTGTAGCATAAAAGGCAGATCTTTGAGTTGTATTGACTTGTATTTTTCCCCTTATTGAATGAATGAGAAGTTTCTTGCAATTTTATCTTTGCACCTGTACTTATATGCCTCATGATTACGGTTGACAAAGACAAAAGCTCGAGAATTCCTAGAATTAAAACTCTATTTTTGCATGCATTGCATTCATTCATGCATACATATACAAGTCCCTCATCTAGAAAAACAAAATGCTTATACCGTCCATCTCTGCCTTGTAGCAAGACGACGACTCGACATCGTTATTTCACTCGATCAAGCAAGTCTAAGATCATGTCTGACTATGAACTTCGGAATGCTGCTTACAAGGGAACCTTGGCTCAGTTCCAAGGGAGGATGAATCAGTTCCAGACTAACATGGATGTTATTATGGAGTTCCTTCGAGCTCAGAAGGAGGTCACTACTGCCGCTTCTATTGTTGCAACCGCCACTGATGCAACTGTTATCACTCCAGTTGTTACTTCTTCTCCTACTATTGTTGAAGCACCGGTTGAGATTGTGATTTAACCTGTTGCCAATCCACCAAGCTCTCAGCCTGGTCTGAATAGGCTTCCTGCTGCTTATCCGTGGGGAATGCCTCCAAATTTCTCTCCTCATATTGCCAATGGTAGTGCTTTTGTGCCTTATCAACCTTTTGCCATGCATGTGCCTAATGGGAATTCTACTGCTTACTCATGGGGCATGCCTACTCCGCTTTCACCTCCTGTGGAAAACAATGATGATCATGAGATTCCTCAAGTACAAACTCACCAGACTCATGTGCTAACTGATGTTGAGACTCCTGATGAGGATGAGCATGTGTACAAAGGCCCTTTTATTTGTGTTCCGATTTCATCTCAATATGCTCAAATTGCTGTTCAGAATGTCCATTCTAGAATGTGCTACCCCAGGGCATCTTCCGTTGCTGTGGTACCTCCTTCTGGTTATCCGTATGGTGTTCAGATGGGTCGGACTTCTGGTCAGATGGTTAATTCTGGGTTGGTATATCTTTCTCAGTTTGATTTTCCTTAAGTACTTGCTCCAGTCGCGTCTCAACTCTCGAATCCTCATATTCTTGTCAGACTTGCTGATCAGAATAAACCTGCAGACTATAAGCTATTAGAGGAGAGAAAGTAGGTGACATTAAAGGATTTTATGCTTTTGCATGGATGCCAAAGACTTGTGTTTGGTTCCAAATGTTGTATTGCCACAAAAGTTCAAGATTCCTGAGTTGCCAAAGTACAAAGGGCAGAGTTCTCCTCGAAGTCATGTGACTATGTACTGCAGAAAGATGGCATCCTATATTGACAACGATGAATTGCTAGTTCATTATTTCCAAGATAGCTTGTCTGGAGCTTCATTGGATTGGTATATGGGTTTAGAGCGCAACAAGATCCGTTCTTGGAGAGACTTGTCCGAAGCTTTCTTGAAGCAATACAAGTATAATCTCGAGTTGGCTCCTACCAGGTTGCAAGAATCAGTCTCAATGTACAAGTGAAACCTTTAAAGAATATGCGCAAAGGTGGTGCGAAATGGCCTCTCATGTTCGACCTGCTCTTTCTGATACAAAGTTGGTTGATATCTTCATAGGTACATTACAAGAGCCGTATAACGAGAAAATGGTGGGAAGTTCATATTCAAACTTTGCTGACATTGTGACTATTGGTGAAAGAATTGAAAATGGGCTGAAGATCCGCAGGATTTCTAGTACCGCTACTCAGCAACCATCCAACAAGAAACCTCACAGCAGCCATTCGAAGAAGAAAGAAGGCGAGGCGAACGTTGTAATAGAAAAAGCCCATCCTCAATATTAGGTTCCTATGGCTCCTATTCCATATTATCCTTACCCTTATGTTGCTGCTTCCCAATATCAATAACCGCCATATCAATATCATCCACAACAACAGGCTCAGAAATCTCAGAATCAACAGCCCTAATGTCAACAGTCTCAGTAAAATAACAGAAATCAACAAAATCAAAACAGACAGAATAACAACAATCAGAGCAATCACAAGCGTCCGAAATTTGATAAAATTCTCGTGTGGTACAAAGAACTGTTTCCTTATCTTGTTCATCAAGGGGAAATCGTTTCAAAAGAGACCGCACCTGCAATTCCTCCTTATGGACCGAAACATAACCCTAATGCCTCATGCGCTTACCATTCCGGGTACATAGGACATGCTACTAAGGATTGTATTATTTTCAAGACCAAATTTCAAGAGCTAATTGATCAAAAGATTCTGGCCTTCGCTGAAGAGTGTCCCAATGTATAGACTAATCCTTTGCCTACTCATGGTCGACCTGGGGTTAACATGGTTGAAGACAATAAGGGGCCGAGCTGATCATGGATGTCGATGAATTAAAAACTCTGATGACTGTTGTGTTTAAGAAGTTGAATAAACAGGGAATTCTAAAGGGTCTTCATGAAGAGTACGTTATCTGTGCTGACAATCCTAATCAGTGCCAAATATTGAAAGGTTGTGCATAGATTCTTATAAACAGGGGTGTGGTCCAATTTTCTAGGTCTAAATCGGTTGATAAGGTAGCTGCTATTAAACCGTTCACAATTGTGTATAGAAAAGTTCCCGTGTAAGCTCCAAAGAAGAAAATTCAGCCTATTACTATTTGTGTTCCCAAGCCATTCCCTTATCAGAGTTCAAAAGAGGTGCCTTGGAAATATGAATCCACCGTGTATTCTGGGGGTCGCTAAATACAATTTTCAGAATTTGAGATTGTGAATGTAACTACCACTGGATGCATGACTCGTAGTGGACGAGTGTTTGCTCCAAAGGTCACTTCAAAGCCAGTGTAAGTGCTAATTTTCGTTCCTCCCAAAGATATCTCAGCAACCCCTGTGGTGCAACAAGGGGCATCTACCTCTGCATCTGTGCCAATCACTCCGTCTGAGGATGTTGCGAAAAATAAAGAGGTAACCGCTGACGAAATCTAAGAATTTCTCAAGCTTATTAAGAAGAGCAATTTCAAGATTGTAGATCAACTGGGGCAGACACCCTCGAAGATTTCGATCTTGTCCTTGCTTATGAGTTCGACCGCTCACAGATTGGCTTTATTGAAAGTATTGAACGATGCCCATGTAATGCGTGACATATCTGTTGACCAGTTTGATGACGTGGTTGCCAATATAACTGCAAGTAGATATTTGTGTTTCAACGAAACAGAATTGCCTCCTAAAGGAACCATACATAATAAAGCCTTAGGTATATCAGTGACTTGCATGGATTCCTTGCTATCTCGTGTCCTCGTGGATACCGGTTCTTCCCTCAACGTGATGCCTAAGGGCACGTTGAGTCAATTACTGGTGGAAGGGAGCGAGATGAGGGCTAGCGCTTTGATTGTCAGAGCCTTCAATGGTTCAAGAAGGCAAGTTATTGGCGAGGTATAATTTCCAATTAAGATCGAACCACATTTGTTCACCATTACTTTCCAAGTGATGGATATCAACCCTGGATATAGTTGATTATTGGGTAGACCCTGGATCCATACCGCTGGGACAAATACCTCCACATTGCATCAGAAGCTCAAATTCATGTATGACGATCAATTGGTTATTATCTGTGGTGAAGAGGATTTGTTAGTAAGCGAGTTATCATCCTTTCGATATGTTGAGACTGATGACGACATAATTGAGGTGCCGTTGCACTGTCTTGAATTCGAAGATGTTAGCTCCGCTTCTATCAATCAAAGCAGATCACCAGAAATAACCCTGTCATCTGCCAAGAGTGCAAGAGAAACTCTTGAGAAAGGTGCCTTTCCTGGCTGGGGGTATGTGTTGGATGTGGTAGAGAAACATGATCGTTTCGGACTGGGTTACCATCCTGATCAACAATTCAGCTCATGTGGTAAAAAGAATGGCAATCTGATCAGGTTCAGTAGTGCTAGTTTCCAGAAAGGTGATACAGTGGCTGCCATTGATGATACTGGTTCTAGCAACCAGAATGCAAGATTTGTACGTAAGTGTCCTCCCGGTTTCAAGCTTAAAAATTGGACGACTACCGTGGTTCCCATGGTCTTTCCTGCGAACATGCAATGCATTTTTCTTACCTGCTCCCTCGTCCTCGCTGAGATGAGAGGATAACTTGTAAGGGCCTCCCATTTTAGACATATTATGTGATCAATGAATACAAGTGTTTTGCATTCAAATCACGATATTTTCCTTTCTTTATATTACTTTTTCACAAATAACAAATGGCAGAAGTTTCTTTTATTTTCACCTTTCAAATAGCTCATTCTAAGCAAAAATCATAAACATGCAGAGAAAATAAATGCATTGATAACAATATAGCAAACATCCATTGTAACTCTAGGATTCCAATTAACCAAGCCGAAGAAGATGGTGAGGAAGATTGTGAATTACCTGCTGAACTAGCAAGGCTCCTTGAGCATGAGCAGAAAGAGATTCAGCCACACAAAGAGCTAGTAAAAGTTGTCAACCTGGGTACTGATGATGTCACAAAAGAAGTCAAGGTTGGGGCATCTCTCGCCAAGCATGTACACTCCGAGCTGGTCAAGTTATTGCAAGAGTATGTTGATGTCTTTGCCTGGTCTTATCAAGATATGCCTGGGTTGGTTACCAACATCGTTTAACATCACTTGCCACTCAAGCCCAAATGTCCTCCTGTCAAGCAGAAGCTCAGAAGGACCAGACATGGCATGACACTTAAGATCAGAGAAGAGGTAAAGAAACAGTTTGAGGTTGGGTTCCTAGCCACTTTCGAATATCCTGAATGGGTTGCTAACATCATCCTAAGTCCTAAGAACGATGGGAAGGTCGGAATGTGTGTGGATTATTGAGATCTCAACAAGGAAAGTCTGAAGGATGATTTCCCTCTGCCTCATATTGATGTCTTGGTGGACAATACTACGCAGTTCTCTGTCTTTTCATTCATGGACGGTTTTTCAGGTTATAATCAGATCAAGATGTCCCCAACTGATATGGAGAAAACCACATTCATCACGCCTTGGGGTACATAGTACTACAAAGCCATGCCATCCAGTTTGAAAAACGTAGGGGCAATATAACAACGTGCCATGGTAATACTCTTTCATGATATGATCCATAAAGAGATTGAGGTTTATGTGGACGATATGATTACCAAGTCCAAGAGTGAAGACGATCACTTGGGCCATCTGAGGAAACTGTTTGCTAGGCTCCGAAAGTTTAGGCTGCGGTTGAATCCTGTAACATGCACCTTTGGAGTCCGATCTGGTAAACTATTGGGCTTTATTGTGAGTCAGAAAGGCATAGAAGTTGATCCTGACAAAGTTCGAGAAATTCAAGACATGCCACCTCCCAAAACTGAAAGAAGTCTGAGGCTTTCTGGGCCGACTTAATTACATCTCCAGATTCATTTCTTATTTGACGGCTACCGCCGATCTTAGTACCATCGGTTCCTGGTAGGCCTTTAATCATGTATCTCACTGTTCACGATGAATATATGGGTTGTATATTGGGTCAACATGATGATACATGCAAAAAAGAATACGTAATCTACTATTTGAGCAAGAAGTTCACCGATTGTGAGACCAGATACTCACTCTTGGAGAAAACTTGTTGTGCTCTGGTTTGGGCCGCTCGACGCCTAAGACAATATATGATTTGCCATACTACTTTATTGATATCCAAGATGGATCGGATAAAGTATATATTTGAAAAGCCTGCTGTCTCTGGACGAATTGCTCAGTCGCAAATGCTGCTAGGTGAGTATGACATCTAGCATGTTACCAAGAAAGCTATAAAAGGGTGTGTTTTGTCTGACTACCTTGCTCATCAACCTGTGGAGGGTTATCAACAAATGAAGTTTGACTTTCCAGATGAGGACGTTTTGTTTATCAGAGATTATGAAACTCCAGACCCTAACATAGGACCCGAACCAGGGGCGCGATGAACGCTCGTGTTCGATGGTGCCTCCAATGCTCAAGGTCATGGAATTGGTGCTATCCTCATCTCTCTGATAGGTTTCATCTTCCCTTCACCGCCAGGTTATCCTTTGAATGCACCATCAATATGGTTGAATACGAAGCATGTATCTACAGAATTGAAGCGGCCATTGACATGAGGATTAAGATTCTTGAGGTCTATGGGGATTCTGCTCTGGTGATTGGCCAAGTCCGAGGGAATTTTGAGACTCGGGATTCTAAGTTGGTTCCGTACCAAAGGCACATGGCAAAATTGATTCCCTATTTTGATGAAATCACTTTTCATCATATTCCTAGGGAAGAAAATCAACTAGTTAACGCTATTGCCACCCTGGCATCCATGTTCAAAGTCAAGTGGAAGAACGAAGCTCCTGCTATCTACATTGATAATTTGAACAAACCAGCACATTGTTTAGAAATCGAGGACAAGTCTAATGACAAGCCTTGGTTCTACGACATCAAAAGATATCTAGAAAAATAGGAATATCCCGAGGGTATCATTATCACTGACAAGAAGGCTCTCAGATGGCTCTGCGCCAAATTCTTCTTGAGTGGTGGTGTACTATATAAAAGGAATTATGACTCTGTGTTGCTCAGATGTGTGGATAGACACAAAGAAAACACGATTAAGGTCCATACATGAG
This sequence comes from Lathyrus tuberosus, assembly GCA_022829125.1. NCBI lineage: Eukaryota > Viridiplantae > Streptophyta > Magnoliopsida > Fabales > Fabaceae > Lathyrus > Lathyrus tuberosus. Next base: position 346,550 of record JALAZF010000089.1, on the reverse strand, counting down.
GGTTGTGAGGGTGTACATACCAAATGCCTTCGAGCTGGTTATTACTGGACAACAATGGAGGTCGACTGTTACAACTTTGCCAAAAGATGTCACAAATGCCAAATATATGGTGACAAGATCCATGTGCCACCAACTCTATTGAATGTTTTGACTTCTTCTTGGCCCTTCTCTATGTGGGGTATTGATATGATTGGAATGATCGATTTGAAAGTTTTCAGCGGTCATTGCTTCATTCTAGTTGCTATCGATTACTTCACCAAGTGGTTTGATGCTGCTTCTTACGCAAATGTTACATGACAAGTGGTTGCAAGATTTATCAAGAGAGAGATAATATGTCGCTATGATATTCCTATCAGCATTATCACTGACAACGCCAGCAACCTGAACAATAAGATGATGAAGGAGTTGTGTCAAGAATTCAAGATCGAGCACCACAACTCTTCACCATATCGGCCCAAGATGAATGGCGTCGTTGAAGCAGCAAACAAAAACATCAAGAGGATTGTCCTGAAAATGGTCAAAACTTACAAAGATTGGTATGAGATGCTTCCCTTCGCATTGCATGACTACAATACTTCAGTTCGTACTTCCACTGGGGCAACTCCGTATTCGCTTGTGTACGGTATGGAGGCTGTTCTACCCATTGAAGTTTAAATCCCTTCACTCAGAGTCATCATGGAAGCAGATCTCGATGAAGCTGAATGGGTCTAATCTAGATACAACCAGCTGAATCTTATTGAAGAGAAGCGCCTGACATCCGTCTTTCATGGTCAATTATAACAGAGATGCCTTAAGCGAGCTTTTGACAAGAATATTCTCCCTCGAGCGTTCCAAGAAGGCTAACTCGTGCTTAAGATATACTCTCCTATACACTCGGATCCACGAGGCAAATGGACTCCCAACTACGAAGGACCCTTTGTCGTCAAGAAGGCCTTCTCAGGCGGAGCTCTGATCCTCACCACCATGGATTGGAAGGAGTTTCCACTACCTGTGAACTGCGACGCAGTTAAACAATTTTATGCCTAAAAAAATAATGAACAAAGAGCCCGCTAGATTGACATCCGCAAGGGCAATCTAGGCAAAAATGGGTGTCCCGATGAACTAAAAAAAGAAATGTCCATGCAAAAGTTAGGGACAAAGCAAAAAAATAATAATATCCCGCTAAGTTGAAAACCTTAAAGGGCGACTTTGGCAAAAATAGGCATCCTGATGGACGAAAAAAAAAAGAGAAAGATGTCCAGGAAAAAATTAGGGATAAAGGAATTTGAATGTAAACACTTGAGCCTATCTTCATCATAGTTAGACCTCAGACGGTAATGAGCAATCAAATCATCGTCAACGGATGCAAGGTGTTAGAACCTAGACTTACAGTGGATGGTAGCCAATGTTGTAATCAATGCAAAATATGACTTCCCATTGCCATTTACATTTGTTTTTCAATTTATTGCAAATTTCCTCATCAAGGATTTTTGCATCCTTGCACACGCCTTATGTACAAATCTTTTCATATTCAATAAAGTTCATCATTTGATTTCTCAATTATCTCTTTCAGTATTTTGTTTGCAAAATAAACGATTATTTGTGATCACATAATACTATAAAGCGTTGAGAATAATTAAAAAGTCTAAATCAACAGAGAAAACATTATGCACTGCATGATTTATCGGAAATCCCTAAAGGATGATAGGTAGTCCCCATTGCAAGCTTGATACGCAGCGAGCACCATCATGGTTATTTGGAAGGTTATTTGTCTTTCATTTCCCCAATTGAGCCATGTTTGGTCTCTTTTCCCCAGCAAGAGCGGGATCCTTGCAGCATCCCCGACAGGTCGTAAGTATCATTCCCCCAGCAGCGGTGATCATCCAGGGATCATCTTGGCCTCGTTCTTCCCCAAGCGGCGGTTGTTGTTCGAAGATCGTTCATGTTCCTTTATCCCCAACAACAGTAATGATAGTAGCTCGAGAACCATCCATGTTGTTTTTTCCCCGGCCGAGGATGTTGAGTTAAAGTCTGTTTTGTTACATTCTTTTCTTGATGTGTTGTACCTTAACATGTACCGTTGCTTAGCATAATCTCACGCATCATGTAAGACTAAGAATGTATTACATTCGACATAAGCATCAAGCATATCCCCCGTTGACTGATTCATTTCTCCAGCAAATATTCATCCAATTTCCACTTAATCAAACTCTCAACACACATTCACCTTTCCATACACTACCATCGCTATCGGCCAAAATTTTGAGCTACTCTTGTATTTAATCCCTTTCCACCTTGAATAATCGAAAAGCTGCTGCAATTCGTACATTCAGGTCCAAGAGGATTAAATAGGGGTAGTTGTTGTAACCCAAAATTTGACCTCCCCTTTTTCCTTTTAGCATGAGAGTGTGCACCTACATTCCTAGCATACATATTAGCATTCTCTATCTGTAGTTTTGTTGCAGGCATGTCCAGAATTTCAGAAAGTTTCAAAGCTATAATTAGTCACATCCCCTCTAAGTCGTCAAAGCCTTGATACAGGCCAAACAAACAGATTTTTATGCCTATATATCAAAGTACAAGATTGGAAGGTGGAATCACGGTCAAAGCGTTCCATTGCAAGCCAAAAAAGTGGAATTTTGCATGTGGTAACCAGTTACCAGATTTGGCGTAACAAGTTACAACATCAATTTTAGCCCAGGAAGGCCTTGTTGCATGCTTGTAATCGGTTACCATGATACCTGTAATCGGTTACAACTACAAATTCTGCATTTTTTAGCATTTCCTTCACACTGCAGTAGCTCTCATCTCATTCTTTTTGGTCTACATTGTTCTAGCATTGTGTGGAATATTCTAGACACTTCAAGGTATCAATTGCATTTGCTCCAATACATCACCAACAATAAAACTCATCACACACCCTCATTTCCACTCATGTGAACCATTTGATCTTGGAGCTGCATTGGGATTCTCCAACTGAGTTAACAAATAACTAACCGAGTTAGACTCCAACTCAGTGAGTTGAGTCTAACTAACTCTAAACCAAATGCCAAACCACCCTTAACTAACTCCAAACCAAGTTCCAAGCCTCCACTCACTCCAAGCCTATGCTCTATTTAAATAAACCCCTCCCTATGATTCAAGGGTACACATTCATTTTTCATCAAATTCTCTCATTGTGCTTTGAATTTTAACTCTCACTCTCTGAATTTTCTGCAACACTCTTTCTCTTCTTCTTCCCTAACCTCACAAAAGTTCATTCACCATTAAAGCTTAACAAGCTTTGCATTGAAACTTTGTAATTTTTGAGCTAGACCTCCATTCCACTATATTTCTTCTTTGAATTTTGCAGCCACACCAACTTTTACTTCATTTCAAGCTTTGAAAGTTGATCATTGCAAGACTTTTGGTGCAAATTCAGATTTGAAGCATTTATTGCGTTTTCTTCGATTCTCGCTACGAATTTCTAAGGATCTTTAGATTCTATGGTTTTCTTAGCTTCTTTGCATCACATTTTGTGCACAATAATCACCAAGGCAAACCTCAGCCTTATAGGTTGGTGAATTTCTGCTTAATTTACCACTTTCAAACTATTTCACGTTTTCGCAACGTAGCACTTAATTGATTTTCCATTATTTGAATGACTGCTTTGCATGCTTGATTTTATTGATTCCTAATTGCTGTGAATCAACATAAATTTTGCACCTACTTTTATGCTATGATACACTGTGATTACATGCAATAAGTGATTTTGAAAAGTGCTTCTGAACTACTGTTTTCGCTGGCGTAATTGATTACAGTATTTGGCATAACCGGTTACGCCCCCTGCCTGGGCCCCGGGAGGCGTTTTCATGCACTGATAACCGGTTACCGCTATTCCTGTAACCGGTTACACCTACGTTTTTTTGCCAGAAACTTGCTGTTAGGGGCTATTTTGCATGCTTTATTCATCTACTTCCCCATGCTTGCTTATATTTATGTACGTGCTATTGTTTTATCTCATCACATGCTTACAATAATTTTTTCTTGATTTATTGCATGATTTCCTTCGATTATTTCGCTATTTTATCACATGTTTGAGGCATGTTTGCTCATTGTTGCTTACATGTTGATATGAACAAATGCATGCTAATATGTCTCGTTAAGGATTTGCAATTTGTCTTGATGCATTATATTTGTTCTTGCTTGAGCAAATTTAATCATGTTCAACATTACTTCCACACTTGCTTTGATAATCTTTCGACTTGTTTGAAAGATTATTGGCAATTTCCTCCCTCTAATTAGTTGATTGAAACTTTGTTTCGATTAATTAACTGTCCCCTGCTCTTCTGTTTAGGATTTCCTTAGAGCCTCTCTCTTTATCTTGTTTGGAGCCGAACATCTGCACAACAAGCTGGAGCACTGTACAAATTGCGTCGTTCCTCTGTCAGTTTTAATTTCAGCACTATGCTTTGAGTGCTAGAGAAAGGATGAAAGTGGAGAATTCCTATACTCATTCTGGTTATTTTGGGTAGGGGACGAATGACCCTGTGCCTGGAATAATCATCTCTATCTCCAGACTGTAGTGTCTTCCGATCTTCAGCGGAGTCGATCCTTGATCACACATTCTTGATTCCATCTCTCATTGGGTTAATCACCTCTTGGTTCATCACCCGTTCTTTTGGTTAATCACAGTCCGTCTGTTAAAACCAATCGGTCTTTTTGGGTTCGTAACCTTTTTTTGGTTCAATACCCCTTTCCTCGGTTAATTGCTGCCCGTCGGTTGATATATCGAGTCCCTTTAGGCTCGTAACCTTCTTTTGGTTTGCTTCGGTTAACGACAGCCTGTCAGTTAATATACCGAACCCCTTTTGGGTTAGCAACCTTCGTTTGGTTCTACACCCTTTCTTTTGGTTAATCACAGTCTGTCTGTTAAAACCAATTTTCTTTATTTGGGTTAATCACCTTTTGGTTAAACATTTATTCTTCTGGTCAATCACCGTTTGTCGGTTAAACACCGATATCTTCCTTTTCTCGGTCAGGCATAGTCCGTCTGTTGGCATACTGAGTTTCTTTTTGGGTTAGCAACCTCCTCTTAGTTCAACACCCTTTTCTTTGGTTGATCACAGTCTGTCTGTTAAAACCAAACTCCATTCTTCTTGTTGGGTTAATCACTTCTTGGTTCAACACCCTTTCCTTTTGGTTAATCATAGTCCGTCTGTTAAAACCAATTTCCTTTTCCCCCCAGAGTTGTAATCTTCTCTTTCTTTGGTTAACCACTGTTTATCAGTTAACATACCAAATACCCAACGGGTCCAACACCTTGTATCGATTCAATAGCCTTGCTCTTACTCCTTACTTCCTTATATCTATCTCTTAGTTTTGACACCACTTCCTTGCTTATTTCCTCTCGCATAACCGACTCCCTTACCCGTTTCTCTTCCCCTTAGGTTTTATCGATATTTTCCTTGTCCTTTGGGACTAAATAAAATTTGGTGGCGACTCTGTTGTATCTTTGAGTGTGCGATTCACTCAGGTATAATCCCACTAGCTTCACCCGGCTCAAGAATTTTTTAAACGAGGCTTGCATGATTTTAGAGCTAAGCTCAATAGAATCTTTAAGCTCCTCTTGGAACCCTGCCAAACGCTCTTCATAAGCTTCCGACTCTTTGGAGCGGGCATCCTTCTAATTCTTTAGAGCAGTCTTCACATCAATGAACTTGGCTGATGAAGACTTAAAGGTTCCCTGAGAATCAGTGTTGTAGTGAAATTTTATCGTCTCCATAGGAACTAATTGTGTTTCAAAGATTAATAGTTTATATTACTTAAAGTTTGGTTTATCAGAAGTTTGATTGTTTGGTGAATACTTGAAAAGTAAAATGACAGAAAATAAACTTTCGATTTTACAACAGTGAGATTGCTTTGTTGGGGTTAAACTTCATTGACCTGTTCTAATGTAACATCCTTGACCAATAATATGCAACTCTAATCAGTTATTAATATTACCACATGTTGATCTCATCACAGCTCATGTTTGAGTTAATGACGTGAGATCAGTTGTATTATCTAATAGACAATTTGTCAGGCTACTAACCAATACATCAACATTAAGTTTCAAGATTGAATGTAGATATTAGTGTTACATTTCACCATTATCTTTATTCATACAAATATCAAATCTAAATCTATGTCTAAACTTCAGCATCCAATAGATGATAAACTTGGATCTAGTAATGACCAATAACTTTCAAATATCAAGTCATACCACTAAAACATTTAGGTAGTTAATCCAAAATAAGCATTAAGAACAATGAATCCATCAATATTAAAACTTAAGAAGAATTACATAGAACGCCATGTTCGAGATCAAAACATAAGTAACAAGACGACTACATCTAAGCCCAACAAAAGAGAAAACTAGCTACACTTACTCATCGTAGCTTTACAATCAAGCCCTTGAAGAAGTAAGTTGAAAAAAATTTATTGATGATTCCTCGGACAACGCTTTTATCCTTGATCTTCCTCTCATATTCTCTCATATCATGAGTTGTGGTGAGAACCTAAATTTACTAAGAAACCACCTTGAATTCTACTGAATGTGATTCAACCTCTTGAATTGAACTGAATTTAATATCTTCAATAAAGGAATGGCACCCCTACTTATAGCTTTCGGAAAGGTAGGCTCGCTTAGTGTGCATACTTTCTTATTTATTAAGTCATGATAGCTACCCCAACTCTAACATTGTCGCCTATGATCGCTAAGAGAACCGCCCAAGCTCGCTTAGACACCAAAATTTTGCTTCACCTTGGAGTAACTTAAGTCTGAAGTCTTTGAACCACCATTGCTTACTAAGCACCCTTGTGTTTCCTGGCTTACCGATGACACACCTTTGTTCGCTAAGAGCATTTGTATTTTTGGATTAGAGAGCCTTGTTTTTGTTGGGAAAAGTCTTGACTTGGTTTCTTGTGTTGTTTTGGTTTATTTCTTTATCTTTTTACCTATATTTCATAAATGCATAGTTAAAATGTCCAGACAAGCATTTTGATCACTTTTCACTGATAAATCAGGGGTTTTTCATATGATTTCTTGTAAAAACAAGTTAATAAGTGTCTATATATTTAAAGTAATTTTGACACTTATCAACTCTCTTCAACTTATCTTTTTGTTTTTCCTCAAATAAAACTTATTCAAATGATTAAAAAAAAAACTCAAATGCATGTTTTAGAAGAAGTCGAATGACTTGACTAGGAACTTTTGAAAAAATGTTGTTTTATGACATGGTTATTTTATAATACAAGTTCATAACATATATTATAATTATCATCAAATCATAGCATAAATATGAAAACATTTCTTTTCCAAAGTAAGGTTTCAAAATGTCTAGATCAATAATAAATTTATCATCAGAATTGCCTCTCAAAAGGTTTAATGTTTCCCTCTTTTTGGAAAATGCATAAACTATAAAAGTATTTTGCACTTCATCAAAGCTATATCACAAGATAATCTTCATTTATGGATCACTAAGGTTTAAAAATATTTTTCTTTTTCTTTGGATTTAAAATCCTAAAGATAAGAGAGCAAAATCCTTTTTTAGGCATGTTATTTTGTTTTTCGAAAATTGTCTATTTTCTTTCCACTTTACAATATTTTATTTTGGTGATTTTCTTTTGTATGATTTAACATTTTATTATTTCTTTTTCATTTATTTTTGTTTTATCAAAGCATATTCTTTTCTTTCTTTTCACCATTTTACTATGTCCCAATCAACACTCTCATTTTCTCGTTTCATGTTTTTAACACAACAAGCCCAAAACTCATACCTCTCTTTGTGATTCTTGGGTTTAACCACATTCCTAATTTCATCACACTCCCTCAAACCACTTTGCCCTTACAAACCTCTTGTTTGGGGGGCTCTGAACCTTCATGAATGGTGTAACCAAATCCGGCATGGTATTAATGATCTCGACCCACTATGTTGCAGTCACATGACAATGAACATGATGACGAACTCTAAAACAATCTTCCAGCTTTGTTAGAAGGTGGGCGTATGTACCTACAAAAACTTAAACATTTAAGTCAATAATGACTGTAACTGTGAGGTTTTTATTTTAGAATAATTTATACTCTAGATTGAGTTGTCTTTTTGTTTTTATAGTAGGTTTCTAATGTTAGAAGTCTTATAACCTTCTTCAAGGGACACCAGTGTTGAGGGAAAATGTCACTAAATTGCATGGCCTTTACATCAAATGGCCTATAGTGGATGGAAGACCTTGATCAAGTGCACCTCTAGGACAAGTTCATCTTTTAGACAATGTCTAGCTAACTTCAGCTGATTTGGATTATATTGGGCTATAAATTGGCCTAGACCAGAACATTCATTTTTTAGAATTTATCATGCCACCCACATATTTGATCCAGCACCCTCAACTGTTATGCAATGACCCTATTAACCTTGTGAAATATAAAAATTCATTTTACTATTCTATAGTAACATTTCAAGTGATTTGAAAAGCTCCCGTGAATACTGGATTTTTCATTCAAACTACCGCATTTATTAGTAAGTATCTAATTTTCCCAAATTTTTATCTTTTTACTGATTTTTTTTTGGAAAATTACATGCCTTTTTATCAGATTTTTAGAAATGTCCGGTAAATAGTCATGTTTTTCATGCATTTTTATCGTATATTTTGAAAAAACTGGTAAAAATGCATACATTCTTCCAGTTTTTTTGAAAAAATTGGTAAAAATGCATGGTTTCTTCCAGATATTTTGAAAAAATCGGTAAAAATGCATGGTCTCTACTGGCTATTTCAAAACAACCGCTAAACATGCATGGTTTCTACCGAATATTTTGAAAAAACCGATCAAAATGGATGGATTTTTACCGGATATGTTAATAAACCGGTAAAAAAGCATGCCTTTATAACAATGATTTTGAAAAATTTGGTCGTTAAATATTTTTTTCGGTTAACCACAATTTTCGAAAAATCTGAGAAAAGCATGAATTTTTCTGGTTATTTTAAAAACCTGGTAATTTAAATTGCATAGTTTTTTTTCTTCAGTGAAGACTAGAGAATCAGATGACATGATTGCTTTTAGGCAACGTGACAGAGATGCAACTACTGTAGCGAGGGCTCGTATGAGGGGAGATGGCGTCAAGAACTCGCACATCTAGGCGAGAAAAGTAGGCCCGATCGGTTCTCACAGGAGGCAGATGGCGACCAAGCAATTTCGCACACCCCGTAGCATCCGACGCAAATGATTTAGGCTTAATGCTGGATGGACCAGAGATATTAATGGTGAGCCAGTTGTTGATGATATCCAAGCAACAATTGAGGATGATAGGCAGATGGTGGTTGAGACAGAGGTGCCCATCATTCTAAGACAGATGCTCTAATTGGTATAGAGATTACTCCTCAACCGGATACTGAGGCGCCTACTACAGGTGATATGAAGGTTACTAATGCAGTTGATATAAAGGTTACAACTCCGACTTCGATTGAACTGTCTGTACACACTGATGGAGGGTTTCTTGGAGGGCCTAGTAATCGTTATGCTCACTTGATATGCCGATCACGTGGCCTTCAGATTATGGCAGGGAGAGGTATGTATATGTTATGTTGAACATGACTTTATTTTTTATTAATACGCTTAAAATAAATGAGGCATTGTAAAATATTTTTCTTAACAACACATGATCCATTTTATGCAAGTTTATATTCATTATGAACTACACAAAACGGTCAGGGCAATCACAGTCGTACGAAACAATCAGCAAAATATCAACCATTGAATTTAGACTACCAGTTTTTGGCATATCCTCTAAAAATCCGGTAAATGTAGGAAGTTTTTAAAAAAGTCGATACTTTTAAACTACTGGATTTTTCAAGTTTTTCCAAAAAAATCGATACAACATGATGTTTTTTTAAAAAACTGGTAAGTTTTTTCACACGTTGGTTTAAAAAAACGGTATAACAATATACTAAATTTTTTAAATAAACTATTGGATTTTTCGATTTGTAACTGAAATTTCATTTATTCTACCGGATTTTTCGACTGGACTTTTGACTAAAACTTTGACAAGGGTAATATGGGTATTATGGAAAACTTGGGAGGGTGTCAAGTTAAATTTTGGGGTGGCAGGATAAATTCTCGTCATTTTTGTAGTCTCATTATAGGCTTCAACCCTATTGTTTTCCCAAATCTTTTAGAAAATTTGTTAGCTCATAAATACAAGTCTTTTTTAATCTCTAAATACATTTAGGCTTAAATAGTCTTTTGTTCCTTGCAAGTTAGCGTGTTTTTTATTTTCGTCCCGGTATCTTTTTTTTTCTAGAAAATAATATCTGAATGTTAATATCCTTTCAGTTTTAGTCCCTAAAGTTAAAATCCGCAGAAAACCTGCAGATTTTAACTTTAAGGACTAAAACCAAATGAAATTCAACTTTAAGGACTTTATTCATTAAAATAAAATACAGGGACGAAAAACAAAAACACTCCAATTTGTAGGGACAAAAAATAAAAACACTCCAATTTAAAGGGACAAAAAAAACTATTTAAGTCATACATTTATTACTTCATTCATCCTAAATATCAGTCATAGTTTATCATTTCAGACAAATTAAAAAATATATTAACATACTCACAATTATCATATGAATGAAGATCGGTTCAATTGATAAGGATTTGACTTATTTTCTTCAAAATTGTGTGTTCATCTCTTGCTAGGGATGTGAGATTCATGTTGGCAGTTAATATGTAATCGTTCTTTGATATTCGAGACCTCCCCTGACCCAACTAAACTTTATATATATATATATATATATATATATGTGTGTGTGTGTGTGTGTGTGTGTATGTATGTATTCAATAGGATAGAGAATGAATGAGAGTTTAAAGACGATCACCATAAAAGAGCTTCTAGTATGATGGTAGAAGTCTCGGGTGATCATTGAGGAGTGTCTGAAAGGTTAGTATTCCAGCATTCAAATAAATGTTCAAGAGTGGTGAAATTATGCAAGTGTGAATGAGAAGAGTACACAGACGTAACTTAAAGACGCACTTATATAGGATTGACAATTGCAAATTCTCACCGAGTAATCTGATATGAGATTGGGAAAGACGTTGAATGAGGATCAACGAGGAGATGGGCACGAGAGACATGCTCATATGCGAAAGTCCTTAGTCAAAGTTCGCTTATTCGTTAGTTAATGAAAAACTTTAGTTGAATTTAATTGCATAGTTGAATCGGTCTTATTATATTTTTGGCCAATTCAAAGTAATTTTTAAGTTCTCTTTAAATATAAAACTAGTAAGATACTTGTTCTTCCGCACGGGTGATTTTTTTTGTTGATATTATATATAAAGTATTTATATGCATCTTTAATATGAAATGATAAATTTAATTTGGTAATGACCAATGATCATGTAAATTGAATTGTATTAAAATAATCATATGAAAATTTGGTTACATATTGATTCTAAACTTTTTTTTTTGTCATAGTACAAGATTATCGTGAAATGCACTTGTCTGAATGCAATATATTAAAATAGATCTAAATTTAAATAAATATCACATTAGGTTAGCCTTTTTTTTTAATGAGATTAGTTGTATTGTGACAACTATACAATTTAAATAGAACTACTAATATACAATTTAAATAGAACTATACAATTTAAATAGTTGATTGCCACATCTAAAATTAGAACTACTAATATGAGCAAAATGCTCACATCGCGTGATACAATCTTTTAGAGCAATTGTTATGTATTTCATTATTATCCGTACAACTAAGCCTATCAAAAGCGTATTGAAGTAATAGGCCAAAACAAATGTATTAGTGTAATTTTTCTTTTTAAATAATTAGTAACTAATCCGTGCGTTTGCACGGACCTATTTGTTTGAGAATTTTATGTTATAGACGTGTAATGGTTAATTAAATTGTAAAGAAAAATGATAAAATTATAAAAATAAATATAATTGAAATTAAAAATTTGTATTAGTACGTATAAGAAAATGTTGTGTGTTGTAAAAAAAGAATTAAATTAATTATTGATATAAATTCAAATAATACAATGATGATTAAAAATATTAAACAAAAAATATTAATCAATAGGTAGACAAAAAACAAATGAAATTAAAGAATAATAGTAAATTTAAGAATAATAATATGATTAAAATTAAAGTTGTGCCCGTTTATAACAATAGTATTTTTTTTAAATCAAAAAATTTTAATCAAAATTAAACTTGTGCCCGTTTATAACAATAATATTTTTTCGTATATACAAAAATTTGAATCAAAATTATAGTTGTTTCCGTTTATAACAGTAGTATTTTATTTTATATAAATTTTTTTAATCAAAATTAAAGTTATATCTGTTTATAACAATAATATTTTTTGCTATATAAAAATATTTAAATCAAAATTATAGTTGTCTTCGTTTATAATAATAGTTATTTATTTGATATAAATTTTTTTTAATTAAAACTAAAGTCGTGTCCATTTATAACAATAATATTTTTTTCGTAAATAAAAAAATTTGTGTAACTAAGCCTAACAATAGTATTTTCTTTCATTATTATCCGTACAACTAAGCCTATCAAAAGCGTATTGAAGTAACAGGCCAAAACAAATGTATTAGTGTAATTTCTCTTTTTTAATAATAGTAAAACTATTCCCAAATGATTTAGAGAAATAACTGTAGGTGCATTTATAAAAAAGTCCAATATAGTAAGTAGGCTTTATGCAACCTCTTTTTTTTTTAAAAGACCAAAAGCTAATTTATTATTTTTTCTTTTTTACAATGAGTGATCCAGTTGACTTTTTACACAGATTAAAAAAAAAGAATAAATGAAAGAGAGAGAATAATATTTTTACTAAAATATCCTTATGATGTATTGAAAATGATGAAAATAATATTAATTAAAAAGTAAAATAGGAAAAATTGCATTAAAAATTAAAATGAATCATATATTTTAGGACACCATTTTATTTCAGATGGATCACTCATTATGAATCGGAAAGAATAATAACCAGCACACAAGTGCTAAAAAAACTCCAAGTTCAGCAGACTAAGTAAAATCAACAATACATGCCACTGACCAAAATATGCAACCTCTTAAATGAAAACTATCGGTACAATTTTTCTTCCACGTGTATGTGCAGAAAGATTACATCATGTGATAGAAGTGCTACCCAAATCTCAAGTTTATAATTGATTTGTCTCGAGATTATCGGAATTAATCCAATATTGGAAAATTCTGAATCAATTTTAATGAATAAGATTTAATAAATTGGATTTTTTATTTTTATTTTATTTTTTATTCGAGTGAATCAGGGCCCGTTTGTTTTGACTTTTTTTTAAATAATTTTTATAATATAACATAATTTTGTAGAAAAAAATTTTACAAAGAAACTTTTTAATAAAAGTTTCAAATGAAAATTTGGTTTGAATAATTATTCTTAAAATGTTATTTTATGTATTTCATCATTTTATCGAAACTTTTTTTGGATATCAAAATTTCAAAAAATCACTTAATTTTGAAGCTATTTCAAATAGCTTTTCATGAAAATCATTTTTGAAATACAACTTTTTGAAAAAATTGTGATTTTGACTACGTTTTGGTCTTCAATAGTGTATATTAATGTTATAGAATATCAAAATTAGTCTTTTAATTTATAAAAATCAAATTTAAAAAAACTTTTAATATTTTAAAAAACGTTATTGTAGAATCTATTTTAAAAAATATAAAAAAAAATCATTTTTTTAAAACTGAAACAAACTCGCAATAGTTTTGCGCAGCAATTGATAATAAAGAAAAGAAAATTTGAATTGAAAAGAAAAGGGAATTGAAGTTTGAACCAAATGTAAAAGAAGAGAATTTATGCAGTGTTTCTCTCTGCTATTCAAATCAAAATATTATTCTTTGCAACTGCAAAATTGTTATACAATAATAAGAGTTACTTCCTATTTATAGATTTTAGGTTTGTTTGCTCCATACGTAAAACTCAAAATACATAATTCTGCTAACACTACAAAATTAGACCTAAATCAAAATTCATATTGAAACTAACTCCTTCGATACTTCGATTACTACACAACTCAGACTCACTAAATTATTTCGACACTACCTTATTTTTGTCGAGTAACATGCTTCGACACAAAATATTACATACTCAACAGAGATCCGGTTTGCATAACTATATTAAATAATTTATATCTTACTCATACATTATTTATTTTTGGGGAAAAATACAAAATCTCTAAAATCAAATAAAATTAATTTTAATTAAATTGTATTTTTTTTATCATAATTAGTTTTCTTATTAAATAAAAAAATTCTTTTATTTATAATATTAAATTTTAATTATAAAATAATATAAACAAAATAAAATAGAATTAGCAAGTTGATTTTCTCCTTATATTTTGGATGAATTATACTTGACAAAGTTTGTTGTTTCTTTTCTTCAATGAATTTCACAAAAGGAAAAAAAAATGCTTTGGCAAAGACACAAAAAGTCTTTCTTCCTTGAGGATGATGCAGTTTTTGCTTTATTTCATTTTTTTTTCTCTTTCTATTCCTGTGCTTGAAACAAATTGAGTCACTGCATCATGAATTTTATGCTGCAATCCTCACCAATGGTTGCCATTAAACATGGACAGTACATTCAACTAACAAAAGTTCATTTATGGACAGACTAGAATCCATTCACATTATTAAACATAACATCATTAATATAATACACCTTATAAGAAGGACAATATACACCTTATCATTTTTGTTGAAATCTTCCATGGAACCAAATATAAGAGGCTAATTGTTATAGCAAAATCAAGATCTGATATCATGTTAAATGGGCTTGAATCTCACCCCTAAAAGCTAGCTAGTTCCAAAACATATATAAGCTCTACACACAGCTTGAAAATCTTGGTAACGTGGGACACAAAAGCAGCTTCATATATAAGTACTGGATTGTTAATTTGGGAAAATTAAAATTAATGGACAATAGCCTTTTCAAAAAAATTATGGACAGTAAAATTTTAAGAAACAAAGAAGGTACAAAATGTAACTAAATAAACATAACAGTTTCCAAACTCTCAGGATCTTACCTCTTAAAATCCCATATAAAAGCACTATTTGTAGATCATAAACATGTAAACAAAATGATCCAAACATGTCAACAAACAAAAATATGAAATTAGCATTGTCAGATTCCGTGTATAGATCATCCATTAATATGACATAAGAATGTTACAACAACCTCATATTCCTCCGGTAATTCTAGCAGTATTGCATCCACGTGTTCTTACAAGTTCATAGGTCGCTCTGCAACAACCAGAGAAATTTAGATCGTTTTGTTGTCCATACTCTAAAACATATTTGGATTTATTAGAAATGCACTAAAAGTATCAGAAATATTTGGATTTATCAAAATTGCACATAAAAATATTTGGATTTATAATAAATGCACATAAAAGTATTTTTTTAATTTTCCTTCCATACACCCAACTTACTCCACTAATTTTCTGATCTCTTTTCAGCCTATCTACTAAGTGCTCGAAATTAACAATTTTCCAATCACTTGTACCGTGAAATCAACACCATAAAATTAATGATAAAAATTGCAGTTTGTCATAAACTATCATATCTTACTACAATATAGAACTCAAGCCAGATTCATATTTTGTATTACATTGAAAATGCAACTGGACATTTTTTGAAACACAATCATATGCAATACTACAAAAAACCTGCAACATAACAAACTCTACAACTACACAATAATGAGTAAAGATACTTAGATTATGGTCTCTTCATGCATGTCTTACAATCACAAACACATTAATCCATATGTGCATCCACCACATATGACACTATTTGAAAACATATACTATAGTTGGCTGCAACAACTGCTGGCCTTTCCACCTGAGAATTCATAGTCCAAAAATAGACAAAATATAACATAAAATTTCAATATGACAAAGTTCATTTATTTAAAATCATGTAATTGTTAATTACCTTGAAGGTTGCATCCCGAATTTCCTCCTCACTAGCTCGTTCTACAATAATCTTATTCTTTGGGTTCTCATAACATCTTATGCTTTGGACTCTTTTCCAGGCCTTGTACAAACTATAGCATTACAAAACAAATTGAAAAAATGCATAAATATATGACATTACGAAATATTAAGTTTAAACCTGTATTTTCAAAAAAAAAAGTAACATATTTAACAATATTAGGCAGATATAGGACATTACGAACCAAAACACTACACATTTAAGAAGAAGAGATATATAGCAAAGGGAAAAAATAAACATTAAAAGAAAGAAAAATGTGATTGAAATAAACACGATAATATTGAAGAAAGAAACAAAGCAAATACTCATTTGAAAGAAATAAGGTTGCTAAAACTGTATTTTCAAAGAAACTCTTACATTTCACAATATCAGGTAAAAATTTATGTTTGAGTAAATAATAAAGTGACAATCTTATAATATGCATAGTTATTAACTACTTTCCATTTGTAGTAATTTTGTGTTATGAGTTGGTTAGAGTTACTTGATTATGAGTTCATGTATATATATGGTTGTAACCCTGCTCTTCATTTTTTAGCTGATTCAATATAATTTTCAGCTTTTTCTCCAAGTCAAGTTCATTATTATCTATCTTTTTCTTTCTTTTTTGTCAAAGCTTCTCTCTCCATCAATGGAGATTCATGTATTCTAACATGGTATCATTTGCTATTTCGATCCAACCTTCTTCTCTATAGTTCTGCATTTCTTTCTTTCTTCATTCTTCCGTCTCCAACAATGGCACCACCACGCACTAATCCTCCGGTTGATCCTCAACTTGATCCAACCAGTCCATACTATGTTCATCCCACCGATGAACCTGGTTCAGTCAAAGTTGTGCCACCTCTCAATGGTTCTAACTATCATTCTTGAGTCCGTTCCATGCGTCGTGCTCTTGGCTCTAAGATGAAACTTGAGTTCATTGATGGCTCAGTTCCAATTCCTGAAGATCAGTTTAATCCATCCACACGCGCATGAAGTCGATGCAATAAGTTAATCCTTTCATGGATCATCGATTCAGTTTTAGAATGTATAGCTCAATCAATTGTTTACATGGAGAATGCAATATATGTATGAAACTATTTGAATGAGCGATTTTCTCAAAGTGATCTCGTTCATAGCTCTGAACTACATCAAGAAATATATGCATTAAAACAAGATTCTAAATATGTTACTGATTTTTATTCTGAATTAAAGATACTTTGGAAAGAATTGGAGATTTACATGCCTATTCCACAATGTGTGTGTAGAATAGGTGTTCTTGTGCAGCCATGCGAAATGCAAGAAACAATTACAATCTGTTGTAAGTCATTCGATTTCTTACTGCCTTGAATGAAAACTTTGCAGTTGTTAAATCTCAGATTTTACTTATGGATCCTTTACCTACTATGAACAAGATTTTCTATATGGTGTTACTGTCATACCCCAAATTTTGACCACTAAGATTTCCCATCATTGTGCAAATCATCATCACAATATGGGTGTATCATTATGCCTCATTAGTCTCCCCAAAGATGGGTGAGCATCCACTACAATCAAAATTAGGGTTTCAAGCCCTCTCAGAGCTCTTAGACAAAGGATCAATCAAGGAATGACATGATCTTCAACTTGACTAGCCTCTCAAACATCCACAATAGATCAAGAGGACTCCCACATCAAGGATTAAGCACGAGGCTGCAACATTCTGAGTGGATCAAGCCTCAAGATCGCCAGTGTCACCAAATTAGAGTTTTGGTCGACCAGGGCCTCCAGATGGAAATTTTTCTCTGGGCATGAGCCAATGCTTGAAAGCATAACCTAAAAGGCTCCAAGGGACATCATGAACCCAATCATCAAGTCAATTTTGCCTCAGGGGATGCATTCATAAAAAATCAGGAATTAGGGTTTCTTGACCTAATTCACCCCTAAGTTGACTTTTGGGACAAAACATGAGCCAAGACCTCAAGACATGATTTGAGGGACCCTAATACACTACATTGATCCATTTGCAACAATGGATTGATCCAAGAAGCTTGTGCAACAAGTTTCAATTTCATCAGAACCACAATTAGGGTTTCGCGGGAAAAGTCAACTGTGCCTTTGACTTTTGACCCAGGCATGCTCCCAAACCTTGGGACATGATTCAATACACCCTATAATACCTATGAAATCAATCCATAAAATTTGATTTAGGTCAAGGACTTGATTTCATAGAGGATCGCGCAGTTTGGAGTTCATTTGACAAAAAGTCAACTGTGCACAAAAGTCAACTTTGACTTTTTGAGATTTTTCACAATTATGGTTCTTTGACCCTAAAATGATGTTAATGTGTGATTGGAATCATCATTCATCAATAAAAATCAATAAAAGTGGGATAACTTGTAAAAGGGGAAACCATAAAAACTTAGAAAATTTTCTAAGGTATGGAACAAAGTGGCTAGGGTACCAACTTTGGAGGATCATAACTCCTAAACCACAAGGCCATTTTTCCCCATTCAAAGCTGGATTTGTAGCTCTCATGGCCCTCTACAAAAGCTTCAACGACACCTCACTCCAATTCATCATAGATTTTGAGTTATGATTGGGTCAAAATGGCAGAAAACATGAAATGTCATTTTTTCCAACACTTAGTGAAATTTTCACTAAGTCAGAATCTGCCTTCACTTTTTTTCCAAATGTAGGGGCATTTTTCACTTGGATCCAAAAAGTATCAAAGAAAATTATGATCACACATATGTTGTATCATATGAGGGCTTCCCAAAATGACTAAGAACTTCACCAAACTCAATCTGAGCAAGAAGTTATGACAGTGGCAATATGCCTTGCTGCAACTGTCATAACAAGGCAGATTTGGGAGTTTTGCTCGATTTGCTCAAAATTTGCAAAGGGCAAGCAAGTCTATCCATCTGAACACCTCAAGGGGAGATCAAGGAGGGACAAACACTGATCCATAAGCCTCTCAAGTCTTTCGAACCAAAAGTAGCATGCCAAACCTGGAAATGCCTAAAAGAGGGACAAGACTCCAATTTTGTTTTGGAGCATTCAATGGATGCACCAAGGTGGCATGGACTGAGCCTCTTCCAATTGAATTCAGTCAAGACTTATCCAAGACCAAGGGAACCAGCAGCCTGTGCCCTAACCTCTAGTCAATGGCTAGAGGAGACTTGGATTCTCATTGATCAACATTGGCCAAACCTATGCTGCAGTTGCCATTCACTATTGCAGCCAAAACAAACTTGACACACTATAAATAGAGCTCATTTGTGGTCAGTTTGAGTACACCAAAGCCATCAAACAGATGCTTTCCTCAAAATCACCTTCTCACTTCCAAATTTGCCTTCCAAAGCAAGTCACTATCGGGTTTTGAGTTTAAGAGCAATTCTAACCAAACCAATCACACACACACCTCATAAACATCATATAGAGGTGATCCAAACACTCACAAGTGACCTGTAACACCAAAATCACAAAGTCACCTCTCAAAACCTCAAAATATGACTTTTGTGCATTTTTCAAGCCATGTCTTGATTCAGTCACTTTTCAAACCAGATAAAACCTCAAACACACTCCAAATATCATCCTTGAACTGTCCCAAATGGTTCCACACATCTGGAACACCATTTGAGAGAGTTGCTATTTTGGCCACTTTTGCCCCTTTTGCAAGAAAGAGCTCAAACTTGTTCCTGAGGTTTCCAGTTGATTCCAACCATCCTAAAAGCTTCTAAGAGATCATTTGAGGGTATCTAAAGCATCAAATCATTTCTGGAACAAAGCACTTGACAGATTGCACAAAAGCTCCAAAAAGAGGTAAGCATCACAACTTGAATTCTTTGAAAATCATGCTTTCCTTTGATGTCCACTGATCATGCATCTCTTATACATGTTATATGTGTTGTGTTTGCACCAATTTATCATGTAATTCATACCTGTACCAAGAGATAGCACAGAAAATGCAAATCATGGCCTATTTCAAAACCACTATCGGGTTTTTCAATAGGAGCATGATCTGAAAAAAAACACCATCACCATTGGATTCTTTGTGAAATTCTAGGCAGGATAGACCTAAATTTTGTCCCAATCCATGGAGAAATGAGAAAGTTATGGCCTTCACGTTTCTAACCAAAATCTTGCCTTGCCTTGCCTTGGGCCAGGCCAAAAACAAGGCAAGCCTTGTATATTTGTGGTTGTGTTTCAATCAACGGATGTATTACCACCCCATTGGTAAGGCGCGCGCCCTGTACGCAAGAGGTTTGGGGTTCGATTCCCCCTCGCCCCAGATCCTCTTTTTTACCACTTTTTTCATATTTTTTCATGTTTTACTATTTTTCATATTATTTTTAATGATTTAAAAAATTAGTAACTCCCTCAATTTTAATTATTTTTTATTGGTTCTTTTTGCAAAAAATCACAAAAATGTTGAAATATTTTATCCCACAAAAAATCAAATTTATATTATTTATTTAATATAATTAGTATTTTTGTGAATAAATTCATTTTTTAATTGTTTTTAAACATTTAAAAGTGAATGTTTACCTTGAAAATGAAAACCAAATGAGTTGTAATTCATCTTGTGATTAAAACCACATTTTTCAAACCTTAAAAAAAAATCACAAGTGGTTTATTCAAACTTATTTGGTATTTTTTATCATTTTATTGATTTTCTTTAAATATTTACTTTTAAAGGAAAACAAATTTAGGGTTTCTTTGATTTTCACCCTCACAAATCTTTTTCAAACACTTTGGGCCTCTAATAGAGTGTAAGACCCATCCCTTGTAAATAAAACCTTTTTGGGCCTCAGTGCATTGTATAAGACCAAGTACGTTAAAGAAATCTCGCCGCGATCATCATTTTTCAAACAAAACCCTTGGGTCTCTCCTTGAGCTGTAAGCCCCACCACTTGTACAAAAATAAATTATTGGGCCTCTAATAGAGTGTAAGATCCAAACCCTTTTTTAACCAAAACCTTTTTGGGCCTCAGTGCATTGTATAAGACCCAGTACGTTAAAGAAACCTCGGCGCGATCGCCAGTTCAAAAATCAAAATCATCTGGGCCTAACCTCGTGTTATAAGCCCCATTCCTTTTCTTTAAACACCTTTGGGCCTCTTGAGAGAGTGTAAGACCCATCCCTTTGTACAGAAAACATTTTTGGGCCTCAGTCACTTGTATAAGTCCCTGTACAATTTCAAAACAACAGTGCAATCACTGATAAAACCTTGGGCCTCTCCTTGAGCTGTAAGCCCCAACAATCTTTTCAAAGCACTTTTTTCCTTTGATTTAGGATATAATATTGTTATCAAAGCTTTCTTTGTTGAACAACTAACAAAACAGCATGGAAGCTCTACAACCGAGTAAGTGTTTACCCGCTTTCTTTATCCGCTTATATATATATATATATATATATATATATATATATATATATATATATATATATATATATATAACTGTATTGTGGGGATGCTCACTGTAAGTCTTCTTTCACATCCTTTTATATACTTGTCAAATATCAACTGTGTAATACTAGTATAGTTATTTAGAGTTTTCCTCGGCAAACTACGTCTAGAACTAGGTAAAGCCTGTTGGTCACTCTTAAATACAAACAAAACTAGATCCCCCTTAGGATTACCAGATACAGTCTTCCCTCCTCTTGGGGTTAAACAATATGGAAACATGAAAGGCAGCATTCTCGGTGAACCCTTTCTCAGACTGTCACCCTTAGACATTATTAAAGAAACTCTACTCCCTAGAGTTGATCTATTCTCCGTGAATAGTATCTCTTGAGTTTCTTCCAAATTCTCGGACTTTCCTGGCTTGATCTATTCTCAGTGAATAGCATGTCTTGAACTTCTCGGGGTTTGGGGACCCACAGGCTTCTTAAAAGCATCACCGCCTCCTCTTGGGCGTTGTACAAGGACCCTTCGGCTTCTTAAAAGCTCTCATGCCTTCTCTTGGACTTAGTACAAGGACCCAGAGACCTCTACAGGTATAGGAACATAACCTAGTCATCAATTTGCTAGAGTTGTCTTTCTGAGTCAAGTGTCAGACCAGTTAATGGGTTGACCTTCATCCCTTAACATACCAGCCTTCTCTTGGGCATCATACAAAGATCATTCACTATCTGAGAGTCGATTTCAAAAAACACCAGTAGACTTGGACAGTCTCAATACCCTTTGGATTTCCCATTTCCTTAAAGAACAAGAAATAACCCTAATCCTCTGATCAGTACCAAAGCACAACCTTACCTTTAATCTTTCCCAGCATGGGTCAATTACTGTAAACTCACAGAAATTCTCACCAGAGAAAAGAACTCAACTATCACAATACAGTAAAAATTCCAACTCAGACCATTTTATTATCATCAACCAATCAGAGCCTCATGGTATCTGACATCCTTCAGGAGAACTGATTTTCTCTTTTATCCAACATACTGGACCTGTCACTAAATTGAAACAGTCACCAGTATATTTAGCCTCCTCTTGGGCTTTGTACAATGATTCTCTCCAGTGGAGCTAACCTTTTCAGACTCTCTTGTTGAGTCACCCTTTTAGCCTCCATCTCGAGCTTCATACGAGACACTAAAACACTCTCTTGTTGAGTATAAAAGACTCTCTTGTTGAGTCAAACCCCTTTTTAGCCTCCGTGTTAGGCTTCGTATAAGACAGATAAAAATCACTCTCTTGTTGAGTATAAAAGACTCTCTTGTTAAGTCAATCTCCCTTTAGCCTCTATCTCGGGCTTCGTACGAGACATCAAATCACTCTCTTGTTGAGTATAAAAGACCCTCTTGTTGAGTCAAAACCTTTTAGCCTCCGTCTTAGGCTTCGTACAAGACACATAAAAAGCACTCTCTTATTGAGACAGTCACTTGTTAGTACTCTCTTGTTGAGTCAACCCTTTTAGCCTCTATCTCGGGCTTCGTACGAGACAACAAATAAAAGGCACCCTTTTGTTGGGTCAATCGCCTCCTCTTAGGCTTTGTATAAGGAAAACCTCGGTTGAGTCAAATAACCTTTTGGCATCAAATCTGTGTCTTGCTCACAGCATACAAACATCAACAACTCCTTTTCCTTCATCTAATTGCTGTAAGTGGCAAGCCTCTGGATTATTTACATCCACGCCACTGTCCCTCTTTTAGTATGAGAAATTCCTAAGGAAAGATGGCATTGCTCTACACTGAGTTAAAGTCTTCTCCTTTAGGTTAAAAATCCTCTACGAAGGAAATTATGGCATTGTTAGATTCACATATCCCAGTTAAAGTAATTCTCCTTTATAATCAGTCACCCAACAGTTGTGATAAATGGACCAAATGTCCCCCTTTAGAGATGACAAATTCTCTCTCATCCAAACCCTTTAGCTTCACATCTTGGGCTTTAAACAAGATACAAATCACCCCTTTAGCTTCACGTCTGGGGCTTTGAACAAGACACCAAAACACCTTTTTCCTCCCATAGAATAGGAGGAACTACGATCGCTCTGATTTCCCTGTTTCATCAAACGGGAATACGTAGGCATAAGATTGAAAAAATCTTATCGAGCATACTATTCAAAAAACCCAAAATCCAGTATCTCCACCAAATCAACCCAAAAGCATCAAATTTAAACACATTACCAAAAACCTCACAAATAATCTAGACATTGTGTTCTTAACAAAATAAACCAAAGATTGGGCCCCACATCCACATAGCATCTGTAACCTAACAGACCGTTGTTCAAACTCAGTATGCAAGTAGGGTTAATTGGAGACATCTATTTCCCTTCCTTAATCAGCTCAATAGGATAAAAAATGAATTGAACTGTAGTACCCAAGCGATCGTGACTCAGGACCACAAAAATCGCGCTACAGAAAAAAATGGCGCCCACCGTGGGGCCTAATCCACTCTTTCTTACAATCTTCGGTGGAAACCTTGAGTTCACAAAATGTCACAGAAATGGCGACTCTGCTGGGGAGTCATTGTCTGTATAGGGTCATAAGACTAGAGGTCTAGGATGATTAAGATGAATATATATATTGCTTTTCCTAATTGATAATTGTGTTTATTTTTCTGCTAATGGGAATGCGTGTGATGCCGCATGTGGAAAGATTGAGTATATACCTAAGATATGTGATGGCAATACGGGTAATCTTACTGGGAGTGAATTCCAGCTAAGAGTCCTTGGTTGACCATCAAAATCAGTGGAGACTCCCTTTGCAGATACATTGCCTATACGACTTCGGTTGTTGAAAGTAGTGTGGTCGACTGGGTTATCTGAGAAGCTGAGGTTTTTAGTAGACTAAAACCATTTTGTAGTGCGAAAGCTATCGGAAATAGTTGTCACACGATACTACCCTCATTTGAGATCACTCTAAGATACATCAGCTTGCTGGCGATCCGCTTGTTGTTGTTATCCCAAGAGGGGTCAATGATTTTGCGGACAGGTACAAAAAATCACCAGTATAAACCTTTGGGGGGGGGGTAGAGCCTTGACTTCATGACACCGATCCTTTGACCCCATGTTTTTTCTATGTTTTTGTGTGCTGCATTCATACATTCAATTAAAAAAAAATTCAAGAAAAAAAAAAAGAAAGAAAAATCTTCTCTTCTAGTCTCTCTTTTTCAAATTAAACTAAGACAATGATTGGAAATGTCAGAGAAAGGAGATTGCGCTAATGGATTTCGGTAGAAGGAAGACTCATAAGTACACCTTAAAGGTTCCAAAGTTAGAGGATTTGAGAGGTTTGGCGAGAATGATCACCAACCACGAGACTTTTAGAGCCAAGTATGGGGGACTACTGTCTTTATTAAGGGTCCATGTAATCGAAGGAATCCTGTCCACACTAATCCAGTTCTACGATCCGGTCTATCACTGTTTCACATTCTCGGATTATCAGCTAGTACCAACGCTGGAGGAGTATTTTCACTTGACTAATCTGCATATCACTGATCAAGCTCCCTTTTCTGGACTGGAAGAAATTCCAAAGGATCAAACCATTCCAAGAGCAATTTATTTGGACGAGTCAGAAGTCAGGACTCACATGACCACTAAGGGTGGCATCCAAGGTTTGCCAGCCCAGTTCTTGACAAAGAAGGCTCTATACTTTGCTAGTATAGGGAATGTGGCCGCTTTCGAGAGCATCTTCGTTTTACTCACCTAAGGGTTATTTTTGTTTCCCAACATTGATAACTTCGTAGATGTCAACGCCATTAAGATTTTTCTTATTGGAAACCCTGTACCGACCCTACTCGCAGATGCGTATCATTCGGTACACTTAAGGAATTTATACAGCGGAGGAATGACCACGTGCTGTGTACCCCTGTTGTACAAACGGTTCACTTCTCATTTGCCCAAGTCTGCTGCATTTTGGGATCAAAAGAATACTTTACATTGGTCGTAGAGAATCATGTCTCTTACCAACTCCGACATCGATTGGTACAATCGAATCTATGACGGGATCAGGATCATTGACCGTTGTGGAAATTTTCCAAATGTACCCCCTTATAGGAACTAAGTGGGGAATCAACTATCATCCGGTGTTAGTTCGTCGTCAATTTGGATACCCAATGAGGCATGTCCCGCGTAATGCTCATCTGGAAGGTCTTTTCTTCAAGGAAGGAGAAAATGACAGGGCACTAAAGACATAAATAGTGCATGCCTGGAAACACGTTCACAGGAAAGGACGAGAGTCTCTAGGAAAACCAGATTGTGTCTCGATTGAGCCATATCTCCACTGGGTACAAACTAGAGCTCTCAAGCTGAGGATACCTTACCCTCGTCAGGAAGTTCTTCTGTTAAGGGACTCTGTCCTTTATTTCATGTTAGACACGGAAAAACTTCAGGTTACTCTCAACAACGTTCAGCAGGAGAGGAGGTCTTGGAGGAACAAGTACTGTATTCTCAATGTAGAGTGCAGGAAAATACAATAGCTATTAAAAGAAAAAGATGCTCTGATTGAGATTTTAGAGCAACATGCTGTAGAAAATCAGGATGGCCAAAGGAATTTGCTCGCTCATTTCACTTGGCAAAGGAATGACAACCCGACAACGGCTCAAGAGCCCCAGTCAAAGAAAAGGAAAATACCAGAACCAGCACCTAAGCTCTCCTCAGAGAGGACTCAGGATCCATAAGTTTAGATTTCCTTTTACAGCACTTTGTAAATTACTGTATTTCCATTTTCGCAATCTTTGAATTCAATAAAACGGGGTGTCCCCACTGTGTGATATTTGCAATCCCATTGTCGAAGTTTACTTTGAATAAACAAAAACATATAAGTAATATAATCATTGCATATCATTCATCATTTTCGCATAACGCATTCTTCTTACCTACGAATCTCGCGTTTGCGTCTCAATAAAAGAGTCAAACTGTCTCATTTGTACAATACTCGGGCCAATCGCCAGAAAAAGATGGATGATCTTGAGGAAGAGAACAGAGAGTTGAGAGAAGAGATCGACACTCTGAAAGAGGATTTGAGAAAGCTTCATAACAACATGCAAGCTCTAGTAGAAGCTCAGATGCAACAACAGACTGTGATCTCAGAGACCGCGTTCATGCCCATAGTGGAAAAGTCTGATCCTAGGAACAAAATTCCGAAAGATCGTCCCTGGGGCGTGCCACTTAACTATATCCCGGAAGGATATGTTCCGTCGATTGCTGAGGATCAAGGAACCGCAGCAGGAACCGCTGGGCTTGAAGGTTACAAACTTCAGGAAAACGAAGATGCCAGGGGCATGACAGCAACTCCTGAAGGTTACAAACTTTGGGAGGCACCGAGGGTCTCGGCCATAATGACTATACCACCGCCCGTGGTACACACTGTCCCAGAAGGACAGATTCCACGGGTACCTTCTGGTGAAAATGACAGCATGTTCGACAGAATGAATGAATTCCAGGAATAATTCCTGGAGATGCAGAAAGAACTACAAGCCCTTCGCGGTCAAGATTTATTTGGAAAGGACGCCGCAGACCTTTGTTTGGTCCCCAATGTGAAAGTTCCGCACAAGTTCCAGGTACCCGACTTTGAAAAGTACAAGGGTAACTCTTGCCCTCAAAGCCATTTGGTGATGTACGCTCGGCGAATGTCAGCTCAGACAAAGAACCAGGAGCTACTAATTCACTACTTTTAGGATAGTTTAACCGGTGCCGCATTAAAATGGTACATGGGTTTAAACCGCGCTACGATCGACACATTCAGAGATCTTGGCGCTGCTTTCGTTCAACAATATAAATACAATTTGGACATGGCATCGGACAGAGATCAGCTCAGATCGATGTCACAAAAGGATAAGGAAACCTTTAAAGAATACGCTCAGAGATAGCGTGAAGTTTCCGCTCAGATTTCTCCACCTATGGAGGAAAAAGAGATGACAAAGATCTTCTTAAAAACCTTGAGCTCATTTTACTACGATAGAATGGTTTCCAGTGCGCCCAGCGACTTCACCGAAATGGTGGGCATGGGAGTACGTCTCGAGGAAGCAGTCCGAGAAGGACGTTTTGTTAAAGACGTTGGATCTTCAAGTAGTACAAAATGATACGGTAGTGCTCTCCCTAAGAAAAAAAAGCAGGATATTGGGAATATCTCTCTCGGAAAGCAAAGGCGACGGTACCAACCAGTAGCAGCTGTAACTCCTGCTATCAACCCTGCGCCTGGTCCTACATATCAACCTCAGGTTGCGCAGAGCCAACCGAATCAAAAACAATATCAGTAAAGGACACACCAGCCTCTTCAGCAGACCCGTCCCTCGTACAACAACAACCGTACAACACGACCACCAGGGTTTGACCCTATACCCATGTTGTACGTAGAACTATTTCCATTACTACTGGTCAAGGGGCACGTCCAAACTAAGTCCCCTCTTACAGTACCAGAAAATCTGCCTTTTTGGTTCAAAACGGATCAGACTTGTCCTTACCATCAAGGAGGACCAGGCCATAAGATAGAAAACTGTCTCAGTTTCAAATCCGATGTACAAAAGCTTGTTAGGAGTGGGGTCTTATCTTTCAAAGATATGAATCCGAATGTTCTCACGAACCCGCTGCCTCAACACGAGAAAGCTGCGGTAAATTTGATAGAGGGAGAGTCTAACAACATCTATCAAATTCATGATGTACTCTTATTAAGGACCAATCTGGTCAAGATGCATTGTAGACCGAGCGGATATGCCCATGTGCCACCTCATAATTATCACCAGTGTGATATTTGCTCTAAGAACAATCAAGGATGTTTTGTGGTGCAATCAGCTCTACAGGAACAGTTGGATCTCGGTTGGATCCAGGATCACCGAATTCGTGGGGTCAACATGACTTGTGCGAATTCTAACATCATTCAAAATCACGACATCCATGCAATGAATTTCAACTTGGTGGAGATGCACTCAAGGCAAAGCCAGTATCATAATCTGCCGCGGCACAATTACAATTCTTGTCTGACGTGCTTGGTAAACAAACAGGGATGCTCTTTTGTACAAGAGGCCCTCCAGCATCAGATGGATCTTGGGTGGATCCAGGACTACCATGATAGAAATCCTTATCGGATCAACATGATTCAAATCTTTGATATTCGTCTGATGAATACCAGTTTGATGGAATTACACGCTAAGCAGGTCCAACTCGGTTTTCTCACTTCGCATAATTATCAGAACTGTAAAGGATGTTGTGAGAGTAACCAAGGGTGCGCTCTCGTTTAAAGAACTTTACAACACTTGTTAAACCACTGGTGGCTTCCGATCTATCTGGATGAAGACACGCAACAAATCAGTGTGCTTATCGGGAACCCTACTAGACGTCAAAGTCAGGATGTCCGATCTATGGAAACTGACCTGGTAAGGTTGCACTGCATTCAAAGCGGACATGGCCAAGTGCCACCACACAATTATGAACGTTGTAGAGTCTGCTCGGAGAATAACCAAGGATGCTACCTTGTGCGGGCAGCTCTTCAAGGTTAGTAGGATCGTAAAGAGATTCACCCATGTCCGAGTTCTGAGCCAATCAACTGAACGCCTGACTGCTTCACTGATCAAATCAAAGACGTTGTCATAATCTCTGATCATCAACAGAACAAGGATGTTTGTACCATCATCTCTCTACTGGACGAATCAAAGGTTCCTAGCCAGGAACTAATTGAAGTTACCCACGACAGTCAGAAAAATAAGAAGGCTCCTGTAGTTATCTATCTGCCAGGACCAGTGTCGTATGAATCAACTAAGGCGATCCCTTACAAATACGGTGCAACAATACTTGAGAATGGAAAGGAAATTCCATTACCCTCCGTCGTGAATATTGCAGACATCAATCGAGTAACACGGAGCGGTCGAATCTTCAACCGTGGAGTTGGAGAACCTAACAAAGAAAAGGAACTTCAGACAGAAGCTCCTGATCCACCAGTCGTTCAATCCAGTAATCCCAACCTTTCAAAAAACAATGATGAGATGCTGAAGCTCATCCAAAGGAGTGAATACAACATTGTTGATCAACTGTTACAAACTCCTTCGAAGATCTCTGTGCTATCATTTTTACTCAGTTTCGAAGCCCACATAGAGGCTCTACAGAAAGTCTTAGAGCAGGCCTTTGTGGAACAGGATGTGTCAATACAACAGTTCGATAGCATCATCTCTAACATCACTTCCTACAATAACTTAGGATTCAGTGATGAGGATTTGCTAGAGGAGGGCAAAAGTCACAACATGGCGCTCAATATCACAGTTAACTGCCAGGACGATGCTTTAGCCAGCGTACTGGTAGACACAGGATCGGCCATCAACGTTATGACGAAGTCCACTTTAATGTGACTATCATTCAAAGGACCCCCGATGAGGGGCAGTGAGGTTATCGTCAAAGCCTTTGACAGATCTCGGAAAGCAGTTATCGACGAAGTCGACCTTCCCATAACTATTGGTCCTCACACCTTCCTAATCACTTTCCAGGTCATGGACGTCCGGGCAGCGTACAGCTGTTTGTTATGAAGACCTTGGATACACCAGGCTGGGGCAGTCACTTCGACGCTGCACCAGAAACTGAAGCTCGTCAAGAATGATAAACTCGTCACGGTCTGTGGAGAACAAGCCTTGATCGTGAGTAACCTGTCATTATCTACTTGTATAGAACCCGGGGAGGTTGTTGGAACTCAGTTCCAAGCACTTTTGGTGAGCAATGAGAATCAATCAGAGAAAGGAACTTCTATTTTCTAATACAAATATGCTCTTGAGGCAATTGAAAGTAACAGTACGAAAGGATGGGGACAGCTTGTCAGTCCTACTGATAATAATACAAAGAAGGGTCTTAGTTTTTCTGCGACCTGCACCCAGACAGCTGCTAACGATGAAAGTCTTCATCTCATTCAGAAATTCTTCCACAGTGGAGGTTTCCTTCACCCAGTGCCTCAAGCAGTCCATCCCATCAACGAGGGAGATCCCTCAGACACAGATGAGGAATGGAAGTCCTATCTTAACAAGGACGGTTATATGTCTCAGGAAGAGGTGCCTACGCCATTTTTCTATCCCGTACAGAGTCCGAGATTTATACCCAGGTCAGATGTCAGAATGATATATGGAGATTGTGATCCGGAAGGATGTCGTGCTCTACCAAACTCATTAGAGGAGGACACTCTGATGAAGGACAACTTTGATCACGACTATTATGGCCCAATGGATGGTCTGCCTATCTGGCAGCCGTACCCAGGAGACTTGGGGCAAGAAAATCAGCCGAACAATGAAAATCAGTTGAACATCATTAAACAGAATACTTGCGTCCCCACCATGACATGGGATCATTACTCTGGGAATTCAAAAAATATCCAGTACAACGATGAATTTGCAAAGCTTGCAGACTAGAATTTATCAGCTATGCTTTTCCCGAGGTCAACGTCATCGAAAGAGATGACTCCTTCAGTTCCAAAGAAGTGTGGGACACCTTAGGACAACCAAGTGGAAAATACGACTATATGGTCAAGTACACCGGTCCCGAGAGCTCTTGTATCAGGCTCGAAGACATCCAGCCAACTAGATGGGGAGATTTGCCTGAGAGCACAAATACTATACAAAATATAACTAAGGAATCCTCCTACGACAACTCTGCCTGGGAGACAGATTCCAATGATCCTGCTCGCCAGAAATCAGCGTCATTTCTGAAGACAAATCAAGGAAGGTACCAGACTTTGTGATTCATCAAGGAGTTCACCGCCAATGGGGTGCTGTCGATGTTCCGAAGATCATTTATAAGTCAAAGTAATTGTCGTCTTTATCTTAACCTTTCACCCTGCCCAGGTGAAACGGATGTTTTGATAGGGCTCACTTTCTGTAAATATACCTCTTCGCTTTGTCCAAAGCGACAGAGTTTTGTTTTATAGGGCTGTAGTTTCAAGAATCAACTTGTTCATAAATAAAATAACGTCATTCTGTAATCTCCGCATTAATTGCTGTTTTCTCTTTTCACTTTTCTTAGAAAATGGTAATCCTAAAAAACAATTCAAAATAAACAAGCAGTTTTTCAAAAAAAAAAATACATTGCACGCACTTTTGCATTTCTCTCTATCTCTTCTAAACACAAATCACAACGTCAAGCAGATTGCTTGTTTTAAACCCCGTTGAAACATACGATCCAATGCCTTCTCCCAACTTTAAATTCCCGGTATTTGGGACTGAAGAAGAAAATGACGACAAAATTCCAGAAGAGATCTCCCGACTACTCAGACAAGAGGAAAGGTCCATTAAACCTCACAAAGAGCCATTGGAAACAGTCAACTTGGGTTCAAAAGAGGAAAGAAAAGAAGTCAAGATTGGGGCACTGCTCAGTCCAACTACCAAAGAAAGTTTGATAAAGCTTCTCAAAGAGTTTCCCGATGTATTCTCTTGGTCCTATCAGGACATGCCAGGGTTGGATACCAATATCGTGGAACATCATCTACCGTTAAAGTCAGAATGTCCGCCAGTGAAACAGAGGTTGAGATGGACTCACCCGGACATGGCCATCAAAATCAAGGAGGAGGTACAAAAACATATTGACGCGGGTTTCCTCGCCACATCAGAGTATCCTCAATGGTTGGCCAACATAGTACCCATTCCGAAAAAGGACGGAAAGGACAGAATGTGTGTGGATTACAGAGATCTAAACAAGGCTAGTCCAAAGGATGACTTTACTTTACCACACATTGACATGCTGGTTGACAGTACAACAAAGTTCAAAATATTCTCCTTCATGGATGGATTCTCGGGCTATCATCAGATAAAAATGGCACCGAAAGACATGGAGAAAACTTCATTCATCACCCCATGGGGTACTTTTTGTTACAAGGTAATGTCGTTCGGTTTGAAGAATGTCGGGGCAACCTATCAAAAGGCCAAGACTACTCTGTTTCATGACATGATACATAAGGAAATCGAGGTATATGTCGATGACATGATTGCCAAATCTAAAACAGAAGAGGAGCATGTGACCCACCTGTCAAAACTATTCGAGCGGCTGAGAAAGTACAAACTCCACTTAAATCCCAATAAGTGCACATTCAGTGTCCGTTCAGGGAAACTCTTAGGGTTCATCATCAGCCAGAAAGGAATTAAGGTTGATCCTGACAAGGTCAAGGCCATTCAAGAAATGCCTTCTCCGAAAACTGAAAAACAAGTCAGAGGATTACTGGGACGTTTGAATTACATCTCAAGGTTTATATTTCTTATGACCGCGACATACGCGCCGATATTCAAATTACTCAAAAAGAACCAGGACTGCGTTTGGACAGAAGATTGCCAAACCGCCTTCAACAATATCAAGGAATACCTGTTGAACCCACCGATTCTATCACCTCCAATGGAAGGAAGACCACTGGTCATCTACCTCGCAGTCCTAGAGGACTCAATGGGTTGTGTGCTTGGCCAACAAGATGAAACCAAAAGAAAAGAGTCTGCCATCTACTATTTGAGCAAGAAATTCACCGACTGCGAGACTCGGTACACTATGCTTGAGAAAACTTGCTGTGCTCTGGCTTGGGCAGCCAAACGTCTGTGCCAGTACATGATTCGTCAAACTACTTGGTTAATCTCAGAAATGGATCCAATCAAGTATGTCTTTGAAAAACCTGCTCTCATGGGAAGGATTGCCCGTTGGCAGATGTTGTTATCAGAATATGACATCGAATACCACGCTCAGAAAGTCGTTAAAGGGAGTATTTTAGCCGATCATTTGGCTCATCAACCGATTGACGATCAAGAATCAGTCGGGTTTGACTTCCCAGAAGAAGATGTCATGTACTTGAAAATGAAAGATTGCGAGGAACCGCTACCCAGTGAAGGGCCATAA
This sequence comes from Lathyrus tuberosus, assembly GCA_022829125.1. Lineage (NCBI taxonomy): Eukaryota > Viridiplantae > Streptophyta > Magnoliopsida > Fabales > Fabaceae > Lathyrus > Lathyrus tuberosus. The sequence goes on along the minus strand of JALAZF010000089.1, from coordinate 313,276 downwards.
CCAGGTTCCCAATGGGGACTAATCTTTGACGGAGCTGTCAATCATTATGGAAATGGAATTGGGGCAATCATCATAACACCTCAGGGTACCCATATTCCTTTCACCGCCCGACTGACATTCAAGTGTACAAACAACGAGGTTGAATACGAAGCTTGTATCATGGGTCTCGAAGAAGCGAGCGACTTGAGAATTAAGAACTTGGATGTATATGGCGACTTAGCCCTGGTTATCAATCAGATTAAAGGAGATTGGAACATATACCAGTCTAGGCTGATCCCTTACAAAGACTATGCGAGAAGGTTGTTACCATTCTTCAACAGAATTGAGTTTCATCGTATCCCTTGTGAAGAGAATCACATGGCTGATGCATTAGCCACTCTCTCTTCCATGATTAGTGTAGGTCAATGGAACGATCTACCTAAGATCAACATAATGCGCCTTGAAAGGCCCGCTTACATCTTCACTATTGAAGCAGTCATAGATGACAAACCTTGGTATCACGATATCAAATGCTTCCTTCAGAAACAAGAGTACCCACATGGGGCATCCATGAAAGATAGAAGAACCCTCAGAAGACTAGCAGGCAGCTTCTTCCTGAGCGGTGATACTCTCTATAAGAGAAATTTTGACATGGTCTTGCTCTGATACGTAGACAAACCAGAAGCAGACATGATGATAAAAGAAATTCATGAAGGATCCTTTGGCACTCATGCCAACGGACACACAATGGCGAGAAAAATTCTAAGAGCAGGGTACTATTGGTTGACCATGGAATCCGATTGCTACAAGTACATGAAGAGGTGTCACAAGTGTCAGATATACGCAGACAAAATCCATGTACTGCCAACACATCTCAAGGTTCTCTCTTCCCCATGGCCTTTTTCCATATGGGGAATCGACATAATTGGCATGATTGAACCCAAAGCTTCGAACGGACATCGGTTCATCCTGGTAGCCATTGATTACTTCACCAAATGGGTCGAAGAAGCGTCATATGCTAATGTAACCCGACAAGTGGTGGTCCGATTTATCAAAAATAATATCATTTGCCGTTATGGTATTCCAAGCCAGATCATTACTGATAATGGATCTAACTTGAACAATAAGATGATGAAAGAGTTGGGCGCTAAGTTCAAGATCGAACACCATAACTCATCTCCCTACCGACCCAAGATGAATGGAGCGGTAGAAGCGGCTAACAAGAACGTCAAGAAGATTATTCAAAAGATGGTTGTAACCTATAAAGACTGGCACGAGATGCTACCCTTTGCTCTTCACGGTTATCGAACATTTATCCGCGCTTCAACAAGGGCAATCCCTTTCTCTCTAGTATATGGCACGGAAGCAGTGTTTCCCATAGAAGTAGAGATCCCATCAATCTGGGTATTGATGGAAGCTAAGCTTACAGAAGCTAAATGTTGTCAAAGCAGACACGACGAACTAAATCTGATCGAAGAAAAGAGAATAACGGCACTATGCCACGGTCAGTTGTATCAGCAAAGAATGAAGAAGGCGTTTGACAAAAAGGTCCGACCTCGCGTCTTCAGGAAAGGAGACCTCGTGCTCAAGAAGATACAATAATTTCTCACTGATTCTCGGGGAAAATGGACCCCAAATTATGACGGCCCCTATGTGGTCAAGAAAGCTTTCTCAGGCAGCGCCTTGAGACTTGCAACCATGGATGGAGAGGAATTTTCCTACCCCACAAATGTTGACGTAGTCAAGAAATACTTCGCCTAAACTAAAAAAAACACATCTCGGTGGATTGAAAACCCAAAAGGCCGGTCCAGGAAAAAATTAGAGACAAAATAAAAAAAAAATCATCCCGGTGGATTGGAAACATCACAGTACTGAAATTCTGGTACAGATGTGTGATGTCTTTTTGCAATGTCACAACATCGCAATCTGCTGAACAAGGTAATAATAAAAACAGTAAATGAACACAATCAATTGTTCACCCAGTTCGGTTCAACCAACCTACATCTGGGGGCATACCAAGCCAGGAAGGAAGTCCACTATTAGTAGTATCAAATTACAGACTCAACAGACCAGTTGACAATCTACCTAATTTAATCCCTACCCAATGACCCTTCTACCTAAGTCCTCCCTAGGTAAAAGACTCCATCTCACTTCCAATCATCTCGATGATGTCTAGCAGTCAACTACACCGTCACTGCATCAACAACTTGATTCCCTAATCTTTTCTATCACATAGACTTTGGAAGACACACTTCCATGACACCCCTTTGGAGTTGCTTCAAAGCTTCCTCCAAGAACAATACATCTCTTACCTACAGGCTTCGAGATAAACACGATGACCATCCCACAAACCGGGTGGTTCATCAACCAACACAGCCCTTATAATCTACATGATGGCTGGCTTGCCAAAACTAGGTTATAATGCTTCTATTTATAACCTATTTCCCAACTGGATTTGGGCCTTCAAATCATATCAAATCTTCTGTTCCAAATCTCCAACAGATTCTGCTATTAATTGGATCTTCAATCAAATCTTCAATTTAAATCTTCAATAATTAACTCTAAATATTCTCCATATCTTTATGCATTAAATTCAGCTCCACATAATATTTCCAGGATATTATGTATCTTTTAAATCTTCTCTTTAAATCAGCTGCAAGTTCTTCTCCACACAAATAGGAACAATCTTCTCCACACAAATAGGAACAATTCTCCATGTCTATTTGCACAAAAATAGTAACAAACTATTCTCCACAAGATATGCAGAATTAATTGTATCAGAATAAATCTTCTCCAATAAATTCGCATCCAATCTAACTAACAGATCTCCTCAAATCAAACTAATGCGTGCAGCCCTAAAAACATCACAACCTGATGTTTTAAGTTTCTGGTATAGTGATGTCAAGACATCGCATGTGACATCACTCTTCAGCACTTTAACTCTTCAACACCTTAACATTCTGCAATACAAAAACCACAACAGATGGTTTTCTGATGTTCTGTCAACTGATGTTATGACATCGGGTTTGACATCAGCACAAAACTGCACCCCTTAAACACTTAACATAACCAGAATGTTAACTAAACATAACAAGGCTGTTAAAAACTCATGTTGAAACATCAACCATGACATCAACATTGTTTTACCAAAATTCTAGCCAACTCCAAGAATTAACAATCTCCCCCTTTGGCTAATTTTGGCTAAAACAATTTCAGCCTACATCAGACCAACTTGCAGCAAAAACGAACACTTTCACATCAGCATAGGGCAAACTCCCCCTCAAACCAAGAACCAGCTCACAGTTGTTCAGTAGCTCACAATCTGCAGCATTTCTCCCCCTTGATGTCTGCTTGGCTGCACTCTTCAATTGCTTGATATTATCTTCACTAGCAGCTCAGTCTACACTGTCTACACTCCCCCTCAATAACTGCATTAGCACTTTTCAACTAAACACCTTATTCTTTTAGCAGCATCCATTATTCTTCATGGCAATTTATAAACTCTCCCCCTTTTTAGCCATAATTTGACAACCTCTGAATCTGCCTTTGCTGCAACATCCATAGACAAGTACTCCCCCTGTCATGGTTAACTAATGCTCTATATGGAGATGAGCATTTGAGCACCCTTGCTGAGCACATTCACAAACTGTACTTTAACTTTTTGGAGAACACAACGAAGTATCCTGTCTGGTTTGACACTGCCCACAGACTCCACGCATCCAACTCCACACGGACAAACTCAATCATCTTCCAAATATAACCATCAGCAATCATGATGTTACAACATCTCACCATTCAACAACATCTTTTGGGATATCAGCTTCTTATTACCATTCAAAGGCCTCATTTCGCATAGCAGTTCTTCAAGAAGCTCCCAATAAAACATAGTCAGAGCAGCTTATTCAGGTTAACATACACACCTAAATACCATAAGCTCGCACACCCTCTCTGATGCAAAGGGTTCAGACTGCAGACTTGCATATTCACAAGATTCCTTATCTTCACATGCTCCAAAACTCCACATCTTGCCAGGCTGATCAACTTCTCTCTAGCATGACTTGACAATAGGGCTATGTCCCCTTCACAGGCTTTTCATCTGCCTTTAGCAAGACCCTGATCTTTTTCAGTCTTCTCTACATTCTCCTTCCAAGGCATACCTTCTACTTCATCATTCTCCCGTATGACTATGTAGACGCTCCTTAGGCAAAATTTATGCACCAAGCTTCAGAACTAGAACACAAAAACATCCTTCACCGAGGATATTCAACCAGATAATGTCCCAACACAGGTTAAAACATCTGCCACACACCAAGATATCATCACCATGATTCTTGATAGGCTCCACCAACTGGACTTACTATAGCATAGTAATCCAAAGAACTAGAGAGTTAAACTCTCATCCACCTTCAAGAAGAATAATCTCCTTGAGTCTTCAACTTATCACCCTTCTGCCCAAGAGTAACTTGTTCCAAGACAAACCTCAATAATAACCAGCTGCCAGACTCTGATTATCTTGATTCTTCGAATCCACTTCTGAGATCAACCAAATGCCACAGTTTGATCACCTCATTCACGAATCCTCATATGAAAATAGCCAAATGCCACATTTTGACCTTTTTCACGTTTGTCAGAACTCTCACAGAGATATCTTGATCCACCAAGGAACCTTGATCTTCAAGTCACATGTTCCACTTGCTCAAAAGCAAACCCACTTAGACTCCCTAAGCCATGGTCATGTAACATCTTCTCCTTCCTGCAGCTCCCGCAAACTGCCATGAGAACGATCTTTTTGAAGCATCCTGTTGTTCATTCCTGTAGATCACCCTATCATTAGCTGATGTACCACATCACCAGCTGAGACTCCTGATGTTGAGCTAGATGTCACGACATTATGTCATCCAACTGTTGAATTCAGCTCAACCTTCTGCCACTCAGAAGAACCTCCTCCCTTTGCAGAAACAGATTTTCATGCTCTCATAGACTTGATTCAACAATCAAGTTTGAGTAGACAACCTCCATCCTGCTTAGAAATTCCAAAGACTTCAAACCTACCACATCTGAATCTTCAGAAAATAAGTAGTCCAAGACTACCCCATAGCTATACCAAAGAATGCCACTTCACTTAGTAGAGCCGTCAGTAGAAAGCCAGAGATAACTGTCACTTATCCTAGACCTTCACAACCAGAGCAACCACCCTGCTCCAAACCACTTAGATCAGAAATAAACTGATCCAAGCTGAAACCCACAAGACTATGATGTCTTCATATCTTTTAGCCTTAAACACATCAGCTTGTCTGACTTGTAGGATGTTACCCACATTCCACAATCAATCTGCCTCTTCTAATCCACACTCATCCTAGGCAATTTGGATGATGCTACAAGTACATAGTCACCAATCAACCCCACTAGTTGATTCAACCCCAAGGTGCTTAACCCTTGAATAAAAACTCCAAAATGCCACAAGGAGAAAACAACATCCACATAAATGCAGTCCTGCACTTTTACCTCAGACATATACATAGTCTCTCGTCAATGTATATTGTCAAAATTTGAAGGCAGACAAATACTCAACCTTTGATCTGGTCTGACACCCTACACTTGAGGCACTACCTGATCCCTCTTCTGCTAATCCACACCACTGATCACTAACTTTCTTTGGCTGGAATGATGTGTCAACTTCAGTTCTGACATCAGTCTTCATCACATTACCCACTTCTATGGCTTTGGAAGCTACAACCAATCACACAGATCTCTTGCAGGGAACACACGAGAACAAATCAAGCTCAGCTTCTTCCTTGATGAGACTTCTTCCAGTTCATGTATTTGCAGAACTACATGTGACATCATAACCAGAAGGATCCTCCTAAGCTTAAGAGATAACTTATCAAGATTTTCACTCTCGCATGAAAGCTTTGACAGTGATACTCTTTTGCTTTGACTCCACCCTCTTCTTTCATCATCAAGAAGGTTGACATAGCCTTCAATAAGACCTATTCACCTTCTGATCACTTCTATCCCCAACACAAAGATATGAGATAATCTTCAAGTAACTTTGGCGTCTCTAACCAAATGATTGAAGTTGTCTTGCACAAACTACAACATCCTGCTGAGAAGACCAACCCCTAATGTCTTTCCAAGAGAGTACCTTCCCAGAGATACAAGAACCAATCAAGGTAACAACAAATACCATGCAGCGAAACACTCAACACCTCCTTGCACAAATCTGAAATGCTCATCCTATGGTTGGTACACACATATAATTCCTTTCAAACAGAATCTGCTCCATGGCCATAAACAAGATTGCAAACAACTGGCTGCTTTGATCAGAAGGAACTTTCAGATATCAGAGAAAATGTCCTTGACATTTGAGCTTAACCTCCACAAAAACAAACAGCCTTTGAACACCTACTCACTTATCCAATGAGTGACACTATATTGATCATCTCTTGACCAATATACATATCTAAGACATGTTTCTTGAAGGAAACTTCTTAGACACACAACCCAGATGTCTCCTCTTCCAAGCCAGGAGTAGGTTCCAAACAGATGTGATCAATACACATATGTTTAGCCCCCAAGCATCTGTAATGCCAACAAGATTCTGCACAATCTGCTGGTTTTATGTTCCAACATCTGTTAGGACATAAGTTCTCTTCACACAGCCCAGAGATTGACCTTGTAGGGTTGGGGGCAATCATAACTTACTTCTAGCTTTCTGCAGATCTCTTTTCAACAAGCTCATATAAGAGTTCCTTGATGAGTGGACTTGGGATGAACCACAAGTATCTTTGGCAACTCTATCACTCTAGTTGAAGATATCCTCAAGTATCACCACACCATGTGATACATCTTCAGAGGAGAACAGAATGTTGCAGCCTTAACACAACACCACCAGGAATTTTCCATGAGATATATATATATGCAGCGGAACACATACTAGAAAACTCCTCTACAACCTTCAGGCACGACACTCCATGTGCACTCGGTCAACATAGGTTTGAAAATAAGTCAAACCACAATGCAGCTCACCACCAAAGCTACAAGCCTGATAACTTCATTCTCCACTTCAAGGGATCTCTATGAACTGACCAAGTCCATAATTATCTTCCTTGCTCACGAACCAGAAAATATCTTCCCTAGATCTCATCCAGAACCAGACAGGATGCCTGCTCTGATACCAATTGAAATTCTGGTACAGATGTGTGATGTCTTTGTGCAATGTCACAACATCGCAATCTGCTGAACAAGGTAATAATAAAAACAGTAAATGAACGCAATCAATTGTTCACCCAGTTCGGTTCAACCAATCTACATCTGGGGGCATACCAAGCCAGGAATGAAGCCCACTATTAGTAGTATCAAATTACAGACTCAACAGACCAGTTGACAATCTACCTAATTTAATCCCTACCCAATGACCCTTCTACCTAAGTTCTCCCTAGGTAAGAGACTCCATCTCACTTCCAATCATCTCGATGATGTCTAGCAGTCAACTACTTCGTCACTGCATCAACAACTTGATTCCCTAATCTTTTCTATCACATAGAATTTGGAAGACACACTTCCATGACACCCCTTTGGAGTTGCTTCAAAGCTTCCTCCAAGAACAATACATCTCTTACCTACAGGCTTCGAGATAAACACGATGACCATCCCACAAACCAGGTGGTTCATCAACCAACACAGCCCTTATAATCTACATGATGGCTGGCTTGCCAAAACTAGGTTACAATGCTTCTATTTATAACCTATTTCCCAACTGGATTTTGGCCTTCAAATCATATCAAATCTTCTGTTCCAAATCTCCAACAGATTCTGCTATTAATTGGATCTTCAATCAAATCTTCAATTTAAATCTTCAATAATTAACTCTAAATATTCTCCATATCTTTATGCATTAAATTCAGCTCCACATAATATTTCCAGGATATTATGTATCTTTTAAATCTTCTCTTTAAATCAGCTGCAAGTTCTTCTCCACACAAATAGGAACAATCTTCTCCACACAAATAGGAACAATTCTCCATGTCTATTTGCACAAAAATAGTAACAAACTATTCTCCACAAGATATGCAGAATTAATTGTATCAGAATAAATCTTCTCCAATAAATTCGCATCCAATCTAACTAACAGATCTCCTCAAATCAAACTAATGCGTGCAGCCCTAAAAACATCACAACCTGATGTTTTAAGTTTCTGGTATAGTGATGTCAAGACATCGCATGTGACATCACTCTTCAGCACTTTAACTCTTCAACACCTTAACATTCTGCAATACAAAAACCACAACAGATGGTTTTCTGATGTTCTGTCAACTGATGTTATGACATCGGGTTTGACATCAGCACAAAACTGCACCCCTTAAGCACTTAACATAACCAGAATGTTAACTAAACATAACAAGGCTATTAAAAACTCATGTTGAAACATCAACCATGACATCAACATTGTTTTACCAAAATTTTAGCCAACTCCAAGAATTAACAAGTACAATCCAGGCAAAAATTAGGGATAATGGCAAGTAACTATGTCCAACAGAGGCAAGTCCCTCAGCAGCAGTTACATCATACATCGAAGGAAATCTCAGTCACGGTCATCTTCGACAAAAGCTCAGGATGTCCAGAATTCAAAGTTGGTAGAAGGATAGTGGTCGTCATGTTTCAATATAGCCCTTTTTCCCTTACATTACCATTTTCTAAACTTTGTAAATACTCTATGGAATCACGCGCTTGGCTGATTTCGATCCTATCAATAAAATTTGAGCCCTTGTGCTTTTGTTTATAATTCTCATTTATTTTAGCTTTACAGAACGACATTTTAATATGATTAACGATTCTTGAACCGAAACAAAAATGAATTTACTTGTCAAAAAATTTCTGCTTTTAAATAAAGATGGCAATTTCTTTTGACTGTTGAACATCGAAAGAACATCGGACGCTTCTCCCGAAGTAATCGAGCTTCAAAGTGCAGAATCAAAATACTCATTCTAAACCAGTGCGCCCGAGTGAAGGAACAGCTGTGTCAAAGACCATATCCCATCTGACACTCCTCAGCCGAGTTCTTACCTCTTAAGCCCTACCAACGGTTTTTCCCCGTAGGGACTATCTCTCCTAAGCAAGGCAGAATTGCTATCGTGGACAAGTGATACTTTACATCTTCCACTGTGGTCGAGTATCTAGTCGTGTTCATCTACTAGTCCGTATGTCGCGTCACTTTTGTAAGCATAAACATACATGCATCATGCATTATTGATTTACATTCATATTCATATTGCATCACTATCACTCTAGTCGGTCTTATCCCCTAGTGATAACGGTCCTCTCAATCGAGTTATCAGCTCTTTCCTTGTCAGGAAGGGAACTATATAAAGGATCTCTCCTCCAGTTTATTTCTGGATTAGAATTGGCCCTTGACCACTTTGATAACTTGAACCTCTGAAAGGCCAGAGAACCTTCAGCCAACGTTACTCTTCGCCATTGAAGATGATGTCTTCGCTTTCCCGGATTAAGGAAAATCCCCAGAGAAAGCCTCTTAATCAGAGATTTGACAACACAACAGTTTTTCTCCTAAAAATCCACTGGCGAAAAGGTCATCAGCACCTCAAAATTGGATCACATCATATGGCATTTCTCCAAGAAAATCCCGAGAAAAGTATGATGTAATACCCCAAGTGGAAACAGTCTCTCAAGGGACTCATTCTCCCCAGTAGAATCAATAAATGGCGTCTCCAACAGAGAAGTTTGTACACTCTACAACTCAGACAACTGGGTTCCCCAGCAACTCTGACATCAAATTTTTTTTCTATCAAATGACATCTCCCCAGGAAAATTCGGCAATAAGTTTGAGGAAAACCGCTACGGATAGCGTCCCTTGTCAAGAAAGTTTATTGCCAAAAGAAACTGAGACCAGTTCCTTGGTAGGAAACCAGGATCGAGGGGGAGTTTATTTTCGAAACTTAGACCAGTTCCTTGGTAGGAAACCAAGATCAAGAGGAAGTTCATTTCAGAAACTGAGACCAGTTCCTTGGTAGGAAACCATGATCGAGGGGAAGTTTATTTTAGAAACTGAGACCAGTTCCTTGGTTGGAAACCAGGATCGAGGGGAAGTTTATTTCAGCAACTTAGGCCAGGGCCTTGGTAGGAAACTAGGATCGAGGGAAAGTTTACATCAAAAACTAAGACCAGTTCCTTGGTAGGAAACCAGGATCGAGGGGAAGTTTGCCTTTTCTAAGTATCATTGCTTAGCAAAAAAAGATGAATGTGTAAGCTACCATTCATAACCGCCATCAAAATTTTGGGTATTCCGATATTTAATCCTCTTGAACCCCGAATGCCCGAATACCTTCGTCATTCACACCTTCGGGTCCAAGAAGATTAAGCAGGGGCATCTGTCATACCCCAAATTTTGACCACTAAGATTTCCCATCATTGTGAAAATCATCATCACAATATGGGTGTATCATTATGCCTCATTAGTCTCCCCAAAGATGGGTGAGCATCCACTATAATCAAAATTAGGGTTTCAAGCCCTCTCAGAGCTCTTAGACAAAGGATCAATCAAGGAATGACATGATCTTCAACTTTTCTAGCCTCTCAAACATCCACAATGGATCAAGAGGACTCCCACATCATGGATTAAGCATAAGGGTGCAACATTCTGAGTGGATCAAGCCTCAAGATCGCCAGTGTCACCAAATTAGAGTTTTGGTCGACCAGGGCCTCCAGATGGAAATTTTCCTCTAGGCATGAGCCAATGCTTCAAAGCATAACCTAAAATTCTCCAAGGGACATCATGAACCCAATCATCAAGTCAATTTTGCCTCAGGGGATGCATTCATAAAAAATCAGGAATTATAGTTTCTTGACCTAATTCACCCCTAAATTGACTTTTGGGACAAAACATGAGCCAAGACCTCAAGACATGATTTAAGGGACCCTAATACACTACATTGATCCATTTTCAACAATGGATTGATCCAAGAAGCTTGTGCAATAAGTTTCAATTTCATCAGAACCACAATTAGGGTATCGTGGGAAAAGTCAACTGTGCCTTTGACTTTTTACCCAGGCATGCTCCCAAACCTTGGGACATGATTCAATAAACCCTATAATACCTATGAAATTAATCCATCAAGTTTGATTTAGGTCAAGGACTTGATTTCATAGAGGATCGCGCAGTTTGGAGTTCATCTGACAAAAAGTCAACTGTGCACAAAAGTTAACTTTGACTTTTTGAGATTTTTCACAATTATGGTTCTTTGACCCTAAAATGATGTTAATGTGTGATTGGAATCATCATTCATCAAGAAAAATCAAAAAAGTGGGATAACTTGTAAAAGGGGTAACCATAAAAAACTTAGAAAATTTCTAAGTTATGGAACAAAGTGGCTAGGGTACCAAATTTGGAGGATCATAACTCCTAAACCACAAGGCCATTTTTCCCAATTCAAAGCTGGATTTGTAGCTCTCACGACCCTCTACAAAAGCTTCAACTACACCTCACTCCAATTCATCATGGATTTTGAGTTATGATTGGGTCAAAATGGCTGAAAACATGAAATGTCATTTTTTCCAACACTTAGTGAAATTTTCACTAAGTCAGAATCTGCCTTCACTTTTTTCCAAATGTAGGGGCATTTTTCACTTGAATCCAAAAAGTATCAAAACAAACTATGATCACACATACGTTGAATCATATGAGGGCTTCCCAAAATGACCAAGAACTTCACCAAACTCAATCTGAGCAAGAAGTTGTGACAGTGGCAATATGCCTTGCTGCAACTGTCATAACAAGGCAAATTTGGGAGTTTTGCTTGATTTGCTCAAAATTTGCAAAGGGCAAGCAAGTCTATCCATCTGAACACCTCAAGGGGAGACCAAGGAGGGACAAACACTGATCCATAAGCCTCTCAAGTCTTTGGAACCAAAAGTAGCATGCCAAACCTAGAAATGCCTAAAAGAGGGACAAGACTCCAATTTTTTTTTGGAGCATTCAATGGATGAACCAAAGTGACATGGACTGAGCCTCTTCTAACTGAATTCAGTCAAGACTTATCCAAGACCAAGGGAACCAGCAGCCTATGCCCTAACCTCTAGTCAATGGCTAGAGGAGACTTGGATTCTCATTGATCAACTTTGGCCAAACCTCTGCTGCAATTTCCATTCACTATTGCAGCCAAAACAAACTTGACACACTATAAATAGAGCTCATTTGTGGTCAGTTTGAGTACACCAAAGCCATCAAATAGATGCTTTCCTCAAAATCACCTTCTCACTTCCAAATTTGCCTTTCAAAGTAAGTCACTATCGGGTTTTGAGTTTGAGAGCAATTTCAACCAAACCAATCACACACACACCTCATAAACATCATATAGAGGTGATTCAAACACTCACAAGTGACCTGTAACACCAAAATCACAAAGTCACCTCTCAAAACCTCAAAATAGGACTTTTGTGCATTTTTCAAGCCATGTCTTGATTCAGTCACTTTCCAAACCAGATAAAACCTCAAACACACTCCAAATATCATCCTTGAACTGTCCCAAATGGTTCTGCACATCTGGAATACCATTTGAGAGAGTTGCTATTTTGGCCACTTTTGCCCCTTTTGCAAGAAAGAGCTCAAACTTGTTCCTGAGGTTCATGTTGATTCCAACCATCCTAAAAGCTTCTAAGAGATCATTTGAGGGTGTCAAAAGCATCAAATCATTTCTGGAACAAAGCACTTGACAGATTGCACAAAAGCTCCAAAAAGAGGTAAGCATCACAACTTGAATTCTTTGAATCATGCTTTCCTTTGATGTCCACTGATCATACATCTCTTATACATGTTATATATGTTGTGTTTGCACCAATTTATCATGTAATTAATACCTGTACCAAGAGATAGCACAGAAAATGCAAATCATGGCCTATTTCAAAACCACTATCGGGTTTTTCAATAGGAGCATGATCTGAAAAAAAAAACACCACCACCATTGGATTCTTTGTGAAATTCTAGGTAGGATGGACCTAAATTTTGTCCCAATCCATGGAGAAATGAGAAAGTTATGGCCTTCATGTTTCTAACCAAAATATTGCCTTGCCTTGCCTTGGGCCAGGCCAAAAACAAGGCAAGCCTTGTATATTTGTGGTTGTGTTTCAATCAATGGATGTATCACCACCCCAGTGGTAAGGCGCGCGCCCTGTACACGGGAGGTCTGGGGTTCGAATCCCCCTCGTCCCAGATCCTCTTTTTTTACCACTTTTTCATATTTTTTCATGTTTTACTATTTTTCATATTATTTTTAATGATTTGAAAAATTAGTAACTCCCTCAATTTTAATTATTTTTTATTGGTTCTTTTTTCAAAAAATCACAAAAATGTTGAAATATTTTATCCCACAAAAAAATCAAATTTATATTATTTATTTAATATTATTAGTATTTTTGTGAATAAATTCATTTTTTAATTGTTTTTAAACATTTAAAAGTGAATGTTTACCTTGAAAATCAAAATCAAATGAGTTTTAATTCATCTTATGATTAAAACCTCATTTTTCAAACCTTAAACAAAAATCAAAAGTGGTTTATTCAAACTTATTTGGTATTTTTTATCATTTTATTGATTTTCTTTAAATATTTACTTTTAAAGGAAAACAAATTTAGGGTTTCTTTGATTTTCACCCTCACAAATCTTTTTCAAACACTTTGGGCCTCTAATAGAGTGTAAGACCCATCCCTTGTAAATAAAACCTTTTTGGGCCTCAGTGCATTGTATAAGACCCAGTACGTTAAAGAAATCTCGACGCGATCGTCATTTTTCAAACAAAACCCCTGGGCCTCTCCTTGAGCTGTAAGCCCCACCACTTGTACAAAAATAAATTATTGGGCTTATAATAGAGTGTAAGACCCAAACCCTTTTTTAACCAAAACCTTTTTGGGCCTCAGTGCATTGTATAAGACCCAGTACGTTAAAGAAACTTCGGCGCGATCGCCAGTTCAAAAATCAAATTCATTTGGGCCTACCCTCGTGTTATAAGCCCCATTCCTTTTCTTTAAACACCTTTGGGCCTCTTGAGAGAGTGTAAGACCCATCCCTTTGTACAGAAAACCTTTTTGGGCCTCAGTCACTTGTATAAGTCCCTGTACAATTTCAAAACAACAGTGTAATCACTGATAAAACCTTGGGCCTCTCCTTGAGCTGTAAGCCCCAACAATCTTTTCAAAGCACTTTTTTCCTTTGATTTAGGATATAATATTGTTATCAAAGCTTTCTTTGTTGAACAACTAATAAAACAGCATGGAAGCTCTACAACCAAGTAAGTATTTACCCGCTTTCTTTATCCGCTTATATATATATATATATAACTGTATTGTGGGGCTGCTCACTGTAAGTCTTCTTTCACATCCTTTTATATACTTGTCAAATATCAACTGTGCAATACTAGTATAGTTATTTAGAGTTTTCCCCGGCAACTACGTCTAGAACTAGGTAAAGCCTGTTGGTCACTCTTGAATACAATCAAAATTAGATCCCCCATATGATTACCAGATACAGTCTTCCCTCCTCTTGGGGTTAAACAATATGGAAACGTGAAAGACAGCATTCTCGGTGAACCCTTTCTCAGACTGTCACCCTTAGACATTGTCAAATAAACTCTACTCCCCAGAGTTGATCTATTCTCCGTGAATAGCATCTCTTGAGTTTCTTCCAAATTCTCGAACTTTCCTGGCTTGATCTATTCTCGGTGAATAGCATGTCTTGAACTTCTCGGGGTTTGGGGACCCACGAGCTTCTTAAAAGCATCCCCGCCTCCTCTTGGGCGTTGTACAAGGACCCTTCGGCTTCTTAAAAGCTCTCATGCCTTCTCTTGGGCTTAGTACAAGGACCCAGAGACCTCTATAGGTATAGGAACATAACCTAGTCATCAATTTGCTAGAGCTATCTTTCTGAGTCAAGTGTCAGACCAGTTAATGGGTTGACCTTCATCCCTTAACATACCAGCCTTCTCTTGGGCATCATACAAAGATTATTCACTATCTGAGAGTCGATTTCTCAAAACACCAGTAGACTTGGACAGTCGCAATACCCGTTAGATTTCCCATTTCCTTAAAGAACAGGAAATAACCCTGATCCTCTGATCAGTACTAAAGCACAACCTTACCTTTAATATTTCCCAGCATGGGTCAATTACTATAAACTCACAGAAATTCTCACCAGAGAAAAGAACTCAACTGTCACAATACAGTAAAAAGTCCAACTCATACCATTTTATTGTCATCAACCAATCAGAGCCTCATGGTATCTGACATCCTTCAGGAGAACTAATTTTCTCTTTTATCCAACATACTGGACCTGTCACTAAACTAAAATAGTCACCAGCATATTTAGCCTCCTCTTGGGCTTTGTACAATGATTCTCCCCAGTGGAGCTAACCTTTTCAGACTCTCTTGTTGAGTCACCCTTTTAGCCTCCATCTCAGGCTTCATACGAGACACTAAAACACTTTCTTATTGAGTATAAAAGACTCTCTTGTTGAGTCAAACCCCTTTTTAGTCTCCGTCTTAGGCTTCGTATAAGACAGATAAAAATCACTCTATTGTTGAGTATAAAAGACTCTCTTGTTGAGTCAATCTCCCTTTAGCCTCTATCTCGGGCTTCGTACGAGACATCAAATCACTCTCTTGTTGAGTATAAAAGACTCTCTTATTGAGTCAAAACCTTTTAGCCTCCGTCTTGGGCTTCGTACAAGACACATAAAAAGCACTCTCTTATTGAGACAGTCACTTGTTAGTACTCTCTTGTTGAGTCAACCCTTTTAGCCTCTATCTCGGGCTTCGTACGAGACAACAAATAAAAGGCACCCTCTTGTTGGGTCAATCGCCTCCTCTTAGGCTTTGTATAAGGAAAACCTCGGTTGAGTCAATTAACCTTTTGGCATCAAATATGTGCCTTGCTCACAACATACAAACATCAACAACTCCTTTTCCTTCATCTAATTGTTGTAAGCGGCAAGCCTCTGGATTATTTACATCCACGCCACTGTCCCTCTTTTAGTATGAGAAACTCCTAAGGAAAGATGGCATTGCACTACACTGAGTTAAAGTCATCTCCTTCAGGTTAAAAATCCCCTATGAAGGAAATTATGGCATTGCTGGATTCACATATCCCAGTTAAAGTAATTCACCTTTATAATCAGTCACCCAACAGTTGTGATAAACAAACCAAATGTCCCCCTTTAGAGATGACAAATTCTCTCTCATCCAAACCCTTTAGTTTCAAATCTTGGGCTTTGAACAAGATACAAATCCCCCCTTTAGCTTCACGTCTTGGGCTTTGAACAAGACACCAAAACACCTCTTTCCTCCCATAGAATAGGAGGAACTACGATCGCTCTGATTTCCCTGTTTCATCAAACGGGAATACGTAGGCATAAGATTGAAAAAATCTCAGCGAGCATACTAATCAAAAAACCCAAAATCCAGTATCTCCACCAAATCAACCCAAAAGCATCAAATTTAAACACATTACCAAAAACCTCACAAATAATCCAGACACTGTGTTCTTAACAAAATAAACCAAAGATTGGGCCCCACATCCACATAGCATCTGTAACCTAACAAACCGCTGTTCAAACTCAGTATGCAAGCAGAGTTAATTGGAGACATCTATTTCCCTTCCTTAATTAGCTCAATAGGATAAAAAATGAATCGAACTGTAGTACCCAAGCGATCGTGACTCAGGACCACAAAAATCGCGCTACAATTACAACATGAATGCCAAGGCAATTTTACCCCATCAGATGATTCTCATACATTAATCAATGTTGTAGGTTTCAAGAAAACAGGTTCTAAGATTGGAAATTCTGGTTTCCAATCCACCACATCAACATCCAATATTTGCACTCACTGTGGGAGAACTGGCCATACAGTTGAAGTTTGTTATAGAAAACATGGCTTCCAACAAAATTTTGGTAAGGGATCAACAACCAACAATGCCATCACTAATGAGGAGCATAATGAAGAGGGTGATCATGCTTCAATTCAACAACCAAATGAGCACCATGGACATGCTCTCATTACTCAAGAACAATTTTCTAAACTAGTGCATCTTCTTCAACAATCAACCATCCACCAAGGATCAACTTCTACAACTTCCAACCAAGTGTGCTCCTCCTCATTTACAGGTCATACATCTGTAGATGCTAAAGGTAATCCTCATTCTTTCATTTACAAGTGTTCCACTCTTAATTCCAAGATAATAGATTCAGGAGCTAGTGACCATATTTGCTCTAATCGTTCTTGGTTCCATGATTTTAGCTCAACCAGCCATATTAATGTTAAATTTCAAAATGGTCAATTTTCTTTGGCCAAGTTTCTTGGCACAGTTCAGTTTTCTCCATCCTTTAGCATATATGATGTGTTGTATATTCCTGAATTTTTAGTTAATCTCATTTCTGTTCCAAAACTATGTCAAAATTTTCAGTACAATGTCACTTTTCATGCTTCTAATTGTTTCATTCAAGACCCTCAATCTCTGAAGATGATTGGTTCAGCTGAAAATATTGAAGGATTGTATCACCTAGTCCTCAAAGACAAACATGAAGCAACCTCTAGCCTAAACAATTCCTTGACTCATATACCTAACAGTTCCTTATGGCACTTTAGATTAGGGCACTTGTCATTTTCTAGATTACAAGCTTTACAATCTACATTTCCCTTTGTTGTTTCTGATGAAAAGACAATTTGTGATGTTTGCCATTATGCTAAACATAAGAAATTACCCTTCAATAACAGTTCTAATACTTCATCTTAACCTTTTGAATTAATACATTTTGATGTATGGGGTTCCTTGGCCATCAAGTCACATAATGGGCACTCTTATTTCTTAACTCCTACAGATGATTTCAGCAGATATACTTGGATCATTTTGATGAAGACTAAAGTTAAAACTAGACAGAATGTCATTAACTTCATCAAAATGGTTGAAATCCAACATCAAACAAATGTCAAATGCATTAGAAGTGATAATGGACCAGAATTTATCATGCCAAACTTTTATGCTTCTAAAGGCATCCTTCACTAAATAAGCTGTGTTGAATCCCCTCAACAAAATAGGAGAGTTGAGAGGAAACATCAAAACATTTTAAACATATCTAAAGCCCTTCTTTTCCAAGAAAATTTACCTAAAAAGTTTTGGTCTTTTGTTGTTAATCATGTTGTTTTTATCATGAATCGTGTTCCAAGTGTTATTTTGCAAAATAAATCACCCTATCAATGTATGTTCAGCAAAGACCCTGACCTACATGATTTAAAAACCTTTGGTACCCTCACATATGCCTCAACATCACATGCACATATAACTAAACTTGACCATCGAGGTAGAAGAGTGTTTTCTTGGGACACAAGCAAGGTGTAAAAGGGGTTGTCCTTCTTGATGTCAACAACAATGCGGTTTTCATATCTAGACATGTTGTTCATCATGACCATATTTTTCCCTTTACACCCAATTGGAAATACCATATTAATGATAACGTGACTCGTGAACCCACCAACTCTCACATAAACCCTTTACCCTTAGAACAACATAGTCCACATGACTATCATGACTCATTACAGTCACCACAAAATGACCCTCTTTCCACTGAAGACACACCTAAAATTCTTGAAACTCTCACAGTTGATGATGTAAACTTCCCACCAACATATATCAGGCCCACTAGACTCAAGCATGCTCCATCTCACCTTAAGGACTATGTGGGCAATTCATTAACCACTTTGGCTGCATCATCAACTTCAAGTATTACCTATCCCATATCCTCTTTTCATTCCTTTGAGTCTTTGTCTTCTAATCATAAGTCTTTTAGCATGTTTGTCACACATGGTTCTGAGCCTAACACTTATGAGAAAGCTTGCAAAGATGAGAATTGGCAGATGTCTATGCAGTCTGAATTATAGGCACTAGCTAAAAATGGTACTTGGGTAATGGTGGGTCTTCCACCCCTTGTCAAACCTATAGGTAGCAAATGGGTTTACAAGATCAAGCACAAAGCTTATGGATTTATAGAAAGGTATAAAGCCAGATTGGTTGCAAAGGGGTATAGCCAAGTTGAAGGATTATATTTTTTTGACACATTATCACGAGTTCCCAAGTTGTCCACAGTCAGAATCTTACTTGCCATAGCTTCCATAAATCATTGTCATTTACATCAACTTGATGTAAATAATGCATTTTTGCATGGTGATTTAGATGAAGATGTTTACACGCTTGTACCACAAGGTGTTCTAAGCTCTAAACCCAACCAAGTTTGCAAATTAGTGAAAAGGTTGTATGGTTTGAGGCAGGCCAGTCCCAAGTGGTATGAAAAACTCACATCACTCCTACTAAAACTTGGTTATACACAGTCCACTACTGATTACTCCATGTTCACATTGAAAACGGATGATCATATCACAATACTACTAGTATATGCGGATGGCATCATGCTAGCAGGAACATCCTTAATGGAGTTTGATCGCATCAAGTGCATCCTTGATGAAAACTTCAAAGTCAAAGACTTGAGAATTTTGAAATATTTCCTTGGACTTGAAGTTGCACATTCCAAGGATGGCATCACTATATCACAAAGAAAATATTTCCTAGATTTGCTTAATGACTCAGGCCTTCTTGCATCAAAACCATCTACAACACCCTTAGATCCATCATTGAAATTGCATCAGGATGCTAGTGAACCATTGGAGGACATCACTGCATATAGTAGAATGATTGGCAGACTGATTTATTTGATCAACACAAGGCCAGATATCACCTGTGCTACACAACAGTTAAGTCAATTTCTCTACAAACCCACACAGGTTCACTATCAAGCAGCTTGCAGAATCATAAGGTACCTGAAGATGGATCCTGGATATGGTTTACTTTTTCTAGACCATCCAAATTTCAAATATTAGGCTACACAGATGTAGATTGGGCAGGTTGTATAGACACAAGAAAATCAACTTCAGGTTATTGCTTTTTCTTGGGTTCATCTCTGGTTTCATGGAAGGCCAAGAAACAACAAACCATTTCTAGAAGTTCATCATAGGCTGAGTATCGAGCCCTTGGTTCAGCCACATGTGAACTGATGTAGTTATTGTATGTTTTGAGGGATTTACATGTATCATGTTCTAAGCCACCAATCCTGTATTGTGACAACCAAAGTGTCATTCATATAGCATCCAATCCGATGTTCCATGAAAGGACAAAACACCTTGAGATAGATTGGCACTTGGTGACGGAGAAAGTCCAACAAGGTATGTTGAGATTGTTACCTATTTCATCCAAGGAGCAGCAGGCTGATTTTTTTAACAAAACCACTCCAACCATCCAAGTTCAATTCATTTGTATCCAAGCTTGGTATGATCAACATCTATCATATATAAGCTTGAGAGCTTGAGGGAGGATGTTAGAATAAATAATAAAGTGATGATCTCATAATATGCATAGCTACTAACTACTTTCTATTTATAGTAATTTTTTGTTGCGAGTTGGTTAGAGTTAGTTGGTTAGTTGGTTATGAGCTCATATATATATATATATATATATATATATATATATATGTATGTGTGTGTGAGTGTATATGTGCGTGTGTGAGTGCGTGTGCGTGTGTGTGTGCGTGTGCGTGTGTGTGTGTGTGCGCGTTGTTGAATGCAGAATAGGGCAAGCAACAAAAATATTTATTTTTGGAAAGAATTCCTTCCGGGATTTATGTCGTGTCCACAGAGATCGGTTCGAGGGAAAGAATGTCGTTCGACAGTCTCTCACGTTTATGAGTTTGGGTTTAAATGGTTTTAAACATAAAAACAGAAAAGTAAACATTAAAACATAAAACAAATTCATTCTTCAGCAAGACAAAATTTTCCGGAATGCACATAACCGACTCCTCACAAACTTAAACTTACAGACCAGTTATACTCCACCTACAATACTCCTCAATATCACCCAGCATCGCTCACAACAAAGGTTATGTCTAACGCAAAGTTGAGAGAACAACCGTGCTACCCTCGTCGACACTCTCGCACGCGACTCAAGACACGGAGGCATTAAGCTTCGACTCCTATTGAAGATTGTTAGCTCTCAAATCTATCTCTATAATTCAGAAACTAACAGATAATCATCCCTAATCAAAGTTTGCGAGGATTATCTCTAACGCAACCCAAACCCCACGCATAAAGTAAAAATCAAAGACAATCACCAATAAAGATTTGTAAAGCAAGTTTTATACAACGCGATGGGCGACAAATATACATGAGATCATAGTCAATACATATACAAAACCCAACAAAGAAGAAAAACACAAAGAAGAAGAGAAATGAACCAAACATCTCGCGGTTTGTCAGATCCGATCGACGATCAATCCACCCCGGTTCATTTGTATGCAAGCTTCCTTGTTGTTTTCTAAACTAATCTACTGAAAAATGAAATTTGATGGAGTTGGGAGCAAATATCCCCAAAACCATCACCTAAAAAATGCTGAAAAATGACTTAAATAGGCAAAATTGGTTCCCAGGTTCGCAGTGCGAACCCCCGTTCGCCCAACGAACATATGCCGCCTTAGCTACTGCCTAAAACAGTGTTTTTCACGCTTCCGAGCACTTTTGTTTCGCCCCAGCGAATGCGCTCGCCTCCAGTTCGCCTAGCGAACACACCTAGCGAATGCGCTGGAAAGCTTATTCAATTCTCTTTATGAATATGGAAAAATATCTTTACTTGAATAACTACAAAAATGAGATAAAATCAATTAAACTCAATGATATTTACAAAAAAACGCAATATACACACGAAAACGTAAAGTAAACGTATTTACACATAAAGTGGGGTTTATTCAACCAATTTTAACACAAAGTAACGATAAGTGCAACAAAACTTATATACAAAAATAGGTACATTTTGCACTTACCAACTCTCCCTAACTTACATAATTGTTTGTCCTCAAACAAGAATTAAACAACTCAACGAAACCGAGTGATAACCAAAGAATCACGAATCAACAAGTTTTGAAATGCGGAAAACAAATGTAATGGTTCAATCAAAAATGGTACACACAAAGTAAATACTTACCACTAAACTACGACGACAACATAGTCACGAAACAAATGCAAAATACAAAAATCATGCCAAAAATTCTAAGACAACACAAGTTCAAATGTGAATCACACCTAGCAAAAACAATCATCGATAGATGAAAAACACAAAATGAGGTTCTTTTCACTCACACAACAATCATGCAAACAATAGACTAAATTATGCAACCATCCAAAAATTCACATTGAACATACAAAGGCAAGAATCACAATGACTTTCAAGGTTGTAGCGTGGTCGGGTAAACAAACAAGGGGCAATTTCTAAAGGTAATTGAAACAAAAAACTGCCTAAACCTAAGGGAGTGATCAACTCACAAAGACTCAAACACAAAATTCCAATCAACTTCTTCCAAAATCCCAAGTGTTACACAAAACATAATACTTATTTAGCACAATTATTTGCACTCTCTTTGTTTCCTTTTTCAAGGATTTTTTGTTTCTTTATTTTTTTTCTTTTTCTTTTTAATTCTTTTTTTTTTCTTTTCTTTTCTTTTTCATATTTTTCTCTTTTTTTCTTCAGAGGTTCGCAAAGAGAACGATCATTCGCTAGGCGAACAATCGCTAGGACGTTCGCAAAGCGAACTTTGGTACCTTTCGCCACTGCCTTATTCTAGATTCCTTCGCTGGGACCTTCGCCAGCCATTCGCACAGCGAACATTCGCTATCATACTCGCAAGCGAACATGACAGCAAAATAACCCCTTATTTAACCTCGTAGAAACCATCCAATAGGTAAACAATCATTCTCTCCCCAACTTGAATTCAACCACATCATCATGTGGATACTCCCTACTTTCTAAGGCAAGGCAAAAATTCATACAACAAAAGTTGAGGGTCCAAGAAAAAATAAAATCCATTCAAAATTAAGTGAACTAAATACTCATAGACAAGCATTAAGTTCAATTAAAACATGGATCAAAAAGCTCAAAGGGGTTACGAATGATCACACACTCACAAGGTGAATGACTATTTGGCTAGGTAGTTGTGCTCAAAATGAAACAAAATGCCTTGATCCTTTTCATGCTTTCATATAATCAACACAAACGAAAGATTAAGCATAATAAAATCCAGTTAAAACAAGAATGTTGGTACTCCGCGCATATATGAACAATGGAAAGCTACCTCACAAAAAGGTGGGAACTAAAGTGATTCACAATAAGAACAAGTATACAAAAGAATGAATGGCATGGAAGTTTGAAAAAAGCCAAAGTATCATGAATATGCTAAAGTCAAGAAAGCGATAAACACATACCTTGGACGCGTACCAAACTTAACAATATCATTACCATACATCCGCAAGTTGAAACGATCAAACTTGGAACATCACCACAAATTTCCTCAAGCTACTCAAAACAAGCTCATTGACAGACGCGAAAACTATTAATATACACAAACTGAAAAACCGGCAAAAAATCATTAAACAAGTTGAAAAGAGAATATTTGAAAATTTTACGAAAAATCCGAGTACAACTTGTTTAATGAATACTCACCACACTACCTAAACTAAACAACAACAAAAGAAAAGAATACACCATGCTTGTTTTACATCGTAAGCTCGACTCTTTTACAATGCTTAGCTAGTAACTTCCTTCCTTCATGCCATAATGATGCCTCACCGCACAAACCAGAAGCAAGTGCCCTAACCAAACACTTAAACAAACGTTACGGGAACAAAATGTACAACACTTGAACAAACATAATGGAAATAGACAATATATACAATATATACAAAACTCAAAAACAAAGAAACTATCACAATGCAATTCAATATCAAAACCGATCCCCGACAACGGCGCCATTTTGTTGAATGCAAATAGGGCAAGCAGCAAAAATATTTATTTTCAGAAAGAATTCCCTCCGGGATTTATGTCGTGTTCACAGAGATCGGTTTGAGGGAAAGAATGTCGTTCGACAGTCTCTCGCGTTTATGAGTTTGGGTTTAAATGGTTTTAAACATAAAAACAGAAAAGTAAACATTAAAACATAAAACAAATTCATTCTTCAGCAAGACAAACTTTTCCGGAATGCACATAACCGACTCCTCACAAACTTAAACTTACCGACCAGTTATACTCCACCTACAATACTCCTCAATATCACCCAGCATCGCTCACAACAAAGGTTGTGTCTAACACAAAGTTGAGAGAACAACCGTGTTACCCTCCTCGACACTCTCGCACGCGACTCAAGACACGGAGGCATTAAGCTTCGACACCTATTGAAGATTGTTAGCTCTTAAATCTATCTCTAGAATCCAGAAACTAACAGATAATCATCCCTTATCAAAGTTTGCGAGGATTATCTCTAACGCAACCCAAACCCCGCGCATAAAGCAAAAATCAGAGACAATCACCAATAAAAATTTACAAAGAAAATTTTATACAACGCCATAGGCGACAAATATACATGAGATCATAGTCAATACATATACAAAACCCAACAAAGAAGAAAAACACAAAGAAGAAGAGAAATGAACCAAACATCTCGCGGTTTGTCAGAGCCGA
The DNA here is from genome assembly GCA_022829125.1 of Lathyrus tuberosus. Lineage (NCBI taxonomy): Eukaryota > Viridiplantae > Streptophyta > Magnoliopsida > Fabales > Fabaceae > Lathyrus > Lathyrus tuberosus. The sequence continues at coordinate 288,690 of JALAZF010000089.1, read as the reverse complement.
TCGATGATCAATCCACCCCAGTTCATCCGTATGCAAGATTCCATGTTGTTTTCTAAGCTAATCTACTGAAAAATGAAGTTTGATGGAGTTGGGAGCAAAAATCCCCAAAACCATCACCTAAAAAATGCTGAAAAATGACTTAAATAGGCAAAATTGGTTCCCAGGTTCGCACTGCGAACCCCCGTTCGCCCAGCGAACATATGCCGCCTTAGCTACTGCCTAAAACAGTGTTTTTCACGCTTCCGGGCACTTTTCATTCGCACCAGAGTTCGCTTTTTGAACTCCCCAGCGAATGCGCTCGCCCCCAGTTCGCCTAGCGAACATGATAGCAAACCAGAACTTGTTTTCTTTATAACTTTTGAACCGTAACTCCGATTGACGCACGGTCGGAAGCGCTGGAAAGCTTATTCAATGCTCTTTATGAATATGGAAAAATATCTTTACTTGAATACCTAAAAAAATGAGATAAAATCAATTAAACTCAATGATATTTACAAAAAAACGCAATATACACACGAAAACGTAAAGTAAACGTATTTACACATGAAGTGGGGTTTATTCAACCAATTATTACACAAAGTAACGATAAGTGCAACAAAACTTATATACAAAAATAGGTACATTTTGCACTTATCAACTCTTCCCAACTTACATAATTGTTTGTCCTCAAACAAGAATCAAACAACTCAACGAAACCGAGTGATAACCAAAGAATCACGAATCAACAAGTTTTGAAAAGCGGAAAAAAAAATGTAATGGTTCAATCGAAAATGGTACACACAAAGTAAATGCTTACAACTAAACTACGACGACAACATAGTCAACAAATGAAAAATACCAAAATCATGCTAAAAATTCTAAAACAACACAAGTCCAAATGTGAATCACACCTAGCAAAAAAAATCGTCGATAGATGAAAAACACAAAATGAGGTTCTTTTCACTCACACAACAATCATGCAAATAATAGACTAAATTATGCAACTATCCAAAAATTCACATTGAACATACAAAGGCAAGAATCACAAGGACTTTCAAGGTTGTAGCGTGGCCGGGTAAACAAACAAGGGGCAATTTCTAAAGGTAATTGAAACAAAAACCTGCCTAAACCTAAGAGAGTGATCAACTCACAAAGACTCAAACACAAAATTCCAATAAACTTCTTCAAAAATCCCAGTGTTGCACAAAACACAATACTTATTTAGCACAATTATTTGCACTCTCTTTGTTTCCTATTTCAAGGATTTCTGTTTCTTTTTTTTTTCTTTTTTTTTTCTTTTTTTTTCTTTTTCATATATTTCTCTTTTTTTCTTCAGAGGTTCGCAAAGCGAACGATCATTCGCTAGGCGAACACTCGCTAGGACGTTCTCAAAGCGAACTTTGGTACCTTTCGCCACTGCCTTATTCTGGATTCCTTCACTGGGACCTTCGCCAGCCATTCGCACAGCGAACATTCGCTATCGTACTCGCAAAGCGAACATGACAGCAAAACAACCCCTTATTTAACCTCATAGAAACCAACCAATGAGTAAACAATCATTCTCTCCCCAACTTGAATTCCACCACATCATCATGTGAATACTCCCTATTTTCTAAGGCAAGGCAAAAATTCATACAACAACACAAAGTTGAGGGTCCAAGAAAAAACCAAATCCATTCAAAAATAAGTGAACTAAATACTCATAGACAAGCATTAAGTTCAATTAAAACATGGATCAAAAAGCTCAAAGGGGTTACGAATGATCACAGACTCACAAGGTGAATGACTATTTGGCTAGGCAGTTGTGCTCAAAATGAAACAAAATGCCTTGATCCTTTTCATGCATTCATATAATCAACACAAACATAAGATTAAGCATAATAAAATCCAGTTAAAACAAGAATGTTGGTACTCCGCGCATATATGAACAATGGAAAGCTACCTCACAAAATGTTGGGAACTAAAGTGATTCACAATAAGAACAAGTATACAAAAGAATGAATGGCATGGAAGTTTGTAAAAAGCCAAAGTATCATGCATATGCTAAAGTCAAGAAAGCGATAAACACATACCTTGGACGCGTACCAAACTTAACAATATCATTACCATACATCCGCAAGTTGAAACGATCAAACTTGGAACATCACCACAAATTTCCTCAAGCTACTCAAAACAAGCTCATTGACAGACGCGAAAACTATTAATATACACAAACTGAAAAACTATCAAAAATTCATTAAACAAGTTGTAAAGTGAAGATTTGAGAATTTTACGAAAAATCTGAGTACAACTTGTTTAATGAATACTCACCACACTACCTTAACTAAACAACAACAAAAGAAAAGGATACACCATGCTTGTTTTACGTCGTAAGCTCGACTCTTTTACAATGCTTAGCTAGTAACTTCCTTCCTTCATGCCATAGTGATGCCTCACCGCGCAAACCAAAAGGAAGTGCCCTAACCAAACACTTAAACAAATGTTACAGGAACAAAATGTATACAACACTTGAACAAACATAATGGAAACAGATAATATATACGATATATACAAAACTAAAAAACAAAGAAACTATCGCAATGTGATTCAATATCAAAATCGATCCCCCGGCAACAGCGCCATTTTGTTGAATGCAGAATAGGGCAAGCAGCAAAAATATTTATTTTCGGAAAGAATTCCCTCCGGGATTTATGTCGTGTCCACATAGATCGGTTTGAGGGAAAGAATGTCGTTCGACAGTCTCTCGCGTTTATGAGTTTGGGTTTAAATGGTTTTAAACATAAAAACAGAAAAGTAAACATTAAAACATAAAACAAATTTATTCTTCAGCAAGACAAACTTTTCCGGAATGCACATAACCGACTCCTCACAAACTTAAACTTACCGACCAGTTATACTCCACCTACAATACTCCTCAATCTCACCCAGCATCGCTCACATCAAAGGTTATGTCTAACGCAAAGTTGAGAGAACAACCGTGTTACCCTCGTCGACACACTCGCACGCAACTCAAGACACGGAGGCATTAAGCTTCGACACCTATTGAAGATTGTAAGCTCTTAAATCTATCTCTAGAATTCTTAAACTAACAGATAATCATCCCTAATCGAAGTTTGCGAGGATTATCTCTAACGCAACCCAAACCCCGCACATAAAGCAAAAATCAGAGACAATCACCAATAAAGATTTGTAAAACAAGTTTTATACAACACCATGGGCGACAAATATACATGAGACCATAGTCAATACATATACAAAACCCAACAAAGAAGAAAAACACAAAGAAGAAGAGAAATGAACCAAACATCTCGCGGATTGTCAGAGCCGATCGACGATCAATCCACCCCGGTTCATCCGTATGCAAGCTTCCATGTTGTTTTCTAAGCTAATCTACTGAAAAATGAAGTTTGATGGAGTTGGGAGCAAAAATCCCCAAAACCATCACCTAAAAAATGCTGAAAAATGACTTAAATAGGCAAAATTGGTTCCCAGGTTCGCACTACGAACCCCCTTTCGCCCAGCGAACATATGCCGCCTTAGTTACTGCCTAAAATAGTGTTTTTCACGCTTCCTAGCACTTTTCATTCGCCCCAGAGTTCGCTTTGTGAACTCCCCAGCGAATGCGCTCGCCTCAAATTCGCCTAGCGAACATGACAGCAAACTAGAACTTATTTTTTTCATAACTTTTGAACCGTAACTCCGATTGACGCACGGTTGGAAGCGCTGGAAAGATTATTCAATGCTCTTTATGAATATGGAAAAATATCTTTACTTGAATACCTACAAAAATGAGATAAAATTAATTAATCTCAAGGATATTTTCAAGAAAACGCAATATACACACGAAAACGTAAAGTAAACGTATTTACACATAAAGTGGGGTTTATTCAACCAATTTTAACACAAAGTAACGATAAGTGCAACAAAACTTATATACAAAAATAGGTACATGTTGCACTTATCAACTCTCCCCAACTTACATAATTGTTTGTCCTCAAACAAGAATCAAACAACTCAACGAAACCAAGTGATAACCATAGAATCATGAATCAATAAGTTTTGAAAAACGGAAAACTAATGTAATGGTTAAACTGAAAATGGTACACACAAAGTAAATACTTACCACTAAACTACGACGACAACATAGTCACGAAACAAATGCAAAATACAAAAATCATGCCAAAAATTCTAAAACAACACAAGTTCAAATGTGAATCACACCTAGCAAAAACAATCATCGGTAGATGAAAAACACAAAATGAGGTTCTTTTCACTCACACAATAATCATGCAAACAATAAACTAAATTATGCAACCATCCAAAAATTCACATTGAACATACAAAGGCAAAAATCACAAGGAATTTCAAGGTTGTAGCGTGGTCGAGTAAACAAACAAGGGGTAATTTCTAAAGGTAATTGAAATAAAAACTTGCCTAAACCTAAGGGAGTGATCAACTCACAAAGACTCAAACACAAAATTCCAATCAACTTCTTCCAAAATCCCAAGTGTTACACAAAACACAATACTTATTTAGCACAATTATTTGCACTCTCTTTGTTTCCTTTTTCAAGGATTTTCTGTTTCTTTATTTTTTTTTTCTTTTTCTTTTTTTTTCTTTTTTTTTTCTTTTCTTTTGTTTTTCATATTTTTCTCTTTTTTTCTTCAGAGGTTCGCAAAACGAACGTTCGTTAGGCGAGCACTCGCTAGGACGTTCGCAAAGAGAACTTTGGTACCTTTCGCCACTGCCTTATTCTGGATTCCTCGCTGGGACCTTCGCTAGTCATTCGCACAGCGAACATGACAGAAAAACAGCCCCTTATTTGACCTCATAGAAACCAACCAATGAGTAAACAATTATTCTCTTCCCAACTTGAATTCAACCACATCATCATGTGAATACTCCCTACTTTCTAAGGCAAGGCAAAAATTCATACAATAACACAAAGTTGAGGGTCCAAGAAAAAACAAAATCCATTCAAAAATTAGTGAACTAAATACTCATAGACAAACATTAAGTTCAATTAAAACATGGATCAAAAAGCTCAAAGGGGTTACGAATTATCACAGACTCACAAGGTGAATGACTATTTGGCTAGGCAGTTGTGCTCAAAATGAAACAAAATGCCTTGATCCTTTTCATGCATTCATATAATCAACACAAACATAAGATTAAGCATAATAAAATCCAGTTAAAACAAGAATGTTGGTACTCCGCGCATATATGAACAATGGAAAGCTACCTCACAAAATGTTGGGAACTAAAGTGATTCACAATAAGAACAAGTATACAAAAGAATGAATGGCATGGAAGTTTGTAAAAAGCCAAAGTATCATGCATATGCTAAAGTCAAGAAAGCGATAAACACATACCTTGGACGCGTACCAAACTTAACAATATCATTACCATACATCCGCAAGTTGAAACGATCAAACTTGGAACATCACCACAAATTTCCTCAAGCTACTAAAAACAAGCTCATTGACAGACGCGAAAACTATTAATATACACAAACTGAAAAACTGGCAAAAATTCATTAAACAAGTTGTAAAGTGAAGATTTGAGAATTTTACGAAAAATCTGAGTACAACTTGTTTAATGAATACTCACCACACTACCTTAACTAAACAACAACAAAAGAAAAGGATACACCATGCTTGTTTTACGTCGTAAGCTCGACTCTTTTACAATGCTTAGCTAGTAACTTCCTTCCTTCATGCCATAGTGATGCCTCACCGCGCAAACCAAAAGGAAGTGCCCTAACCAAACACTTAAACAAATGTTACAGGAACAAAATGTATACAACACTTGAACAAACATAATGGAAACAGACAATATATACGATATATACAAAACTAAAAAACAAAGAAACTATCGCAATGCGATTCAATATCAAAACCGATCCCCCGGCAACAGCGCCATTTTGTTGAATGCAAAATAGGGCAAGCAGCAAAAATATTTATTTTCGGAAAGAATTCCCTCCGGGATTTATGTCGTGTCCACATAGATCGGTTTGAGGGAAAGAATGTCGTTCGACAGTCTCTCGCGTTTATGAGTTTGGGTTTAAATGGTTTTAAACATAAAAACAGAAAAGTAAACATTAAAACATAAAACAAATTCATTCTTCAGCAAGACAAACTTTTCCGGAATGCACATAACCGACTCCTCACAAACTTAAACTTACCGACCAGTTATACTCCACCTACAATACTCCTCAATATCACCCAGCATCGCTCACAACAAAGGTTATGTCTAACGCAAAGTTGAGAGAACAACCGTGTTACCCTCGTCGACACTCTCACACGCAACTCAAGACACGGAGGCATTAAGCTTCGACACCTATTGAAGATTGTAAGCTCTTAAATCTATCTCTAGAATTCTTAAACTAACAGATAATCATCCCTAATCGAAGTTTGCGAGGAATATCTCTAACGCAACCCAAACCCCGCACATAAAGCAAAAATCAGAGACAATCACCAATAAAGATTTGTAAAGCAAGTTTTATACAACACCATGGGCGACAAATATACATGAGATCATAGTCAATACATATACAAAACCCAACAAAGAAGAAAAACACAAAGAAGAAGAGAAATGAACCAAACATCTCGCGGATTGTCAGAGCCGATCGACGATCAATCCACCCCGGTTCATCCGTATGCAAGCTTCCATGTTGTTTTCTAAGCTAATCTACTGAAAAATGAAGTTTGATGGAGTTGGGAGCAAAAATCCCCAAAACCATCACCTAAAAAATGCTGAAAAATGACTTAAATAAGCAAAATTGGTTCCCAGGTTCGCACTACGAACCCCCTTTCGCCCAGCGAACATATGCCGCCTTAGCTACTGCCTAAAATAGTGTTTTTCACGCTTCCTAGCACTTTTCATTCGCCCCAGAGTTCGCTTTGTGAACTCCCCAGCGAATGCGCTCGCCTCCAATTCGCCTAGCGAACATGACAGCAAACTAGAACTTATTTTCTTCATAACTTTTGAACCGTAACTCCGATTGACGCACGGTTGGAAGCGCTGGAAAGATTATTCAATGCTCTTTATGAATATGGAAAAATATCTTTACTTGAATACCTACAAAAATGAGATAAAATTAATTAATCTCAAGGATATTTTCAAGAAAACGCAATATACACACGAAAACGTAAAGTAAACGTATTTACACATAAAGTGGGGTTTATTCAACCAATTTTAACACAAAATAACGATAAGTGCAACAAAACTTATATACAAAAATAGGTACATGTTGTACTTATCAACTCTCCCCAACTTACATAATTGTTTGTCCTCAAACAAGAATCAAACAACTCAACGAAACCAAGTGATAACCAAAGAATCATGAATCAATAAGTTTTGAAAAACGGAAAACAAATGTAATGGTTAAACTGAAAATGGTACACACAAAGTAAATACTTACCACTAAACTACGACGACAACATAGTCACGAAACAAATGCAAAATACAAAAATCATGCCAAAAATTCTAAAACAACACAAGTTCAAATGTGAATCACACCTAGCAAAAACAATCATCGGTAGATGAAAAACACAAAATGAGGTTCTTTTCACTCACACAATAATCATGCAAACAATAAACTAAATTATGCAACCATCCAAAAATTCACATTGAACATACAAAGGCAAAAATCACAAGGAATTTCAAGGTTGTAGCGTGGTCGAGTAAACAAACAAGGGGTAATTTCTAAAGGTAATTGAAATAAAAACTTGCCTAAACCTAAGGGAGTGATCAACTCACAAAGACTCAAACACAAAATTCCAATCAACTTCTTCCAAAATCCCAAGTGTTACACAAAACACAATACTTATTTAGTACAATTATTTGCACTCTCTTTGTTTCCTTTTTCAAGGATTTTCTGTTTTTTTTTTTTTTTCTTTTTCTTTTTTTTTTCTTTTCTTTTGTTTTTCATATTTTTCTCTTTTTTTCTTCAGAGGTTCGCAAAGCGAACGTTCGTTAGGCGAGCACTCGCTAGGACGTTCGCAAAGAGAACTTTGGTACCTTTCGCCACTGCCTTATTCTGGATTCCTTCGCTGGGACCTTCGCTAGTCATTCGCACAGCGAACATGACAGGAAAACAGCCCCTTATTTGACCTCATAGAAACCAACCAATGAGTAAACAATTATTCTCTTCCCAACTTGAATTCAACCACATCATAATGTGAATACTCCCTACTTTCTAAGGCAAGGCAAAAATTCATACAACAACACAAAGTTGAGGGACCAAGAAAAAACAAAATCCATTCAAAAATTAGTGAACTAAATACTCATAGACAAACATTAAGTTCAATTAAAACATGGATCAAAAAGCTCAAAGGGGTTACGAATTATCACAGACTCACAAGGTGAATGACTATTTGGCTAGGTAGTTGTGCTCAAAATGAAACAAAATGCCTTGATCCTTTTCATGCTTTCATATAATCAACACAAACGAAAGATTAAGCATAATAAAATCCAGTTAAAACAAGAATGTTGGTACTCCGCGCATATATGAACAATGGAAAGCTACCTCACAAAAAGGTGGGAACTAAAGTGATTCACAATAAGAACAAGTATACAAAAGAATGAATGGCATGGAAGTTTGTAAAAAGCCAAAGTATCATGCATATGCTAAAGTCAAGAAAGCGATAAATACATACCTTGAACGCGTACCAAACTTAACAATATCATTACCATACATCCGCAAGTTGATCCGATCAAACTTGGAACATCACCACAAATTTCCTCAAGCTACTCAAAACAAGCTCATTGACAGACGCGAAAACTATTAATATACACAAACTGAAAAACTGGCAAAAATTCATTAAACAAGTTGTAAAGTGAAGATTTGAGAATTTTACGAAAAATCCGAGTACAACTTGTTTAATGAATACTCACCACACTACCTAAACAAAACAACAACAAAATAAAAGAATACACCATGCTTATTTTACGTCGTAAGCTCGACGCTTTTACAATGCTTAGCTAGTAACTTCCTTCCTTCATGCCATAGTGATGCCTCACCGTGCAAACCAAAAGCAAGTGCCCTAACCAAACACTTAAACAAACGTTACGGGAACAAAATGTATACAACACTTGAACAAACGTAATGGAAATAGGCAATATATACGATATATACAAAACTAAAAAATAAAGAAACTATCGCAATGCAATTCAATATCAAAATCGATCCCCGGCAACGGCGCCATTTTGTTGAATGCAGAATAGGGCAAGCAGCAAAATATTTATTTTCGGAAAGAATCCCTCCGGGATTTATTTCGTGTCCACAGAGATCGGTTCGAGGGAAAGAATGTCATTCGACAGTCTCTCGCGTTTATGAGTTTGGGTTTAAATGGTTTTAAACATAAAAACAGAAAAGTAAACATTAAAACATAAAACAAATTCATTCTTCAGCAAGACAAACTTTTCCGGAATGCACATAACCGACTCCTCACAAATTTAAACTTACCGACCAGTTATACTCCGCCTACAATACTCCTCAATATCACCTAGCATCGCTCACAACAAAGGTTATGTCTACCGCAAAGTTGAGAGAACAACCGTGTTGCCCTCGTCGACACTCTCGTACGCGACTCAAGACACGGAGGCATTAAGCTTCGACACCTATTGAAGATTGTTAGCTCTTAAATCTATCTCTAGAATCCAGAAACTAACAGATAATCATCCCTAATCGAAGTTTGCGAGGATTAACTCTAACACAACCCAAACCCCGCGCATAAAGCAAAAATCAGAGACAAAAAAAATCACCAATAAAGATTTGTAAAGAAAATTTTATACAACGCCATGGGCGACAAATATACATGAGATCATAGTCAATACATATACAAAACCCAACAAAGAAGAAAAACACAAAGAAGAAGAGAAATGAACCAAACATCTCGTGGTTTGTCAGAGTCGATCGACGATTAATCCACCCGGTTCATCCGTATGCAAGCTTCCATGTTGTTTTCTAAGCTAATCTACTGAAAAATGAAATTTGATGGAGTTGGGAGCAAAAATCCCCAAAACCATCACCTAAAAAATGCTGAAAAATGACTTAAATAGGCAAAATTGGTTCCCGGGTTCGCACTGCGAACCCCCGTTCGCCCAGCGATCATATGCCGCCTTAGCTACTGCCTAAAACAGTGTTTTTCACGCTTCAGGGCACTTTTCATTCGCCCCAGAGTTTTCTTTGCAAACTCCCCAACGAATGCGCTCGCCTCTAGTTCGCCTAGCAAACATGACAGTAAACCAGAACTTGTTTTCTTCGTAACTTTTGAACCGTAACTCCGATTGATGCACGGTCGGAAGCGCTGGAAAGCTTATTCAATGCTCTTTATGAATATGGAAAAATATATTTACTTGAATACGTAGAAAAATGAGATAAAATCAATTAAACTCAATGATATTTACAAGAAAACGCAATATACACACGAAAACGTAAAGTAAACGTATTTACACATAAAGTGGGGTTTATTCAACCAATTATAACACAAAGTAACGATAAGTGCAACAAAACTTATATACAAAAATAGGTACATTTTGCACTTATCGCGTGTGCGTGTGCGTGTGTGTGTGTGTGTGTGTTTGTGTGTGTGTGTGTGTGTGTGTGTGTGCGTGTGTGTGCGTGTGTGTGTGTGTGTGTAACCTTGCTCTTCATTTTTGAGCTGATTCTATATAATTTTCAGCTTCTTCTCTAAGTCAAGTTCAACTTATATATATATATAATATATATATAATTTTCAGCTTCTTCTCTAAGTCAAGTTCAACTTATATATATATATATATATATATATATATATATATATATAATTTTCAGCTTCTTCTCTAATTTTGTCAAAGTTTCTCTTTCCATCAATGGAGATTCTTGCATTCTAACAATTTACTTGAAAAGGGACACTAGGAAATTATATTTTGAACTAAAACATAACGTGGTGAAATCATTATAAAACGGAAGAAAGATTTAGTTTCAAGAAAGAAATATATGAAAAATGTGAAAAGAGGAACCGATTTTAAAGTGTAATTTGAAGTTGAAATGTGAAAAATGTACACATGGCATGCTATAATATGAGATCGAGATGATTAAATGTTAACATTAATTGATAATTAATTGATTACATAATTGCTCTTTTGTTAATATAATATTATGGAAGTGAAATGGTATAATAAATTAATGTATCAATCCAATTTTAATGGGTTGATAATTGAAGTTGAAGAAAGCCAAACAAATCTATACTCCCTCTATATTTTATTAATTATAAACAAATTTTAACTTTTATATATATATATATATATATATATATATATATATATATATATATATATATATATATGGGAAATGCTAACACACACCCAAAAGTGGTGGTCCCATACAAAAATACACTATATCTATTTTCTTTTAATTTTTTTTCTTCATTTTTCTAATGTGGGTCCCACCCAAAATTGGTGGACTCAACACAAAAATACACTAAGGTGTATGTTGCTAATGCACACCTACATGAGTGTGTATTAGCATGACCCTATATATATATATATAGGTAAAATATCATTTTTAGTCCTTTAACTTTATCTCGGGGGTTCATTTTGGGCCTTTAACTTTAAAAAATATCATTTTGGTCCTTAACTCTTCAAAACGTTCCATATTAGTCCTTTTGTATTATTAGTGACGAATTTTAGCAGCTAATTTTTGAATTTTTCTGTCGCTAATAAGACGAAAATGACTAATATGGAACGTTTTGAAGAGTTAAGGGACCAATATGACACTTTTTAAAGTTAAGGGACCAAAATAAACCCCAAGATAAAGTTAAAGGACCAAAAAAAATATTTTGCACATATATATATATATATATATATAAAGTGTAACGAAAGTAGATAAAAAAACCAAACATTAATAACAAGGAGCATTACTGTGTAGCTTTAGTTTTCCTCATATTTAGAATAATATAAGTATAAGATCTTTTTAATATAATATTCAAACTCTAAAAACTGTTGGAATTAGTAAAATCAATCATATAAAAAAAATTAGGTGTTCTTAAAGACCCCTAATTACCCTTCTTACTCCATCATCATCCACGTGGCATGGTTTAGCATTAAACAACTAATTTTATTGTTTTAACATTCATAAATGCAATTAATAAATTCCAATTAATAATCTATCATATAAGAAAATCAAACCTAACCCTTCACAAAAATTTGCGCCACGTGGATGGCCTGGGAAAACATCTAATTTATTTGCCTAATTTTTTTGCTAAATTAATTCTTTCTTTCGTTTTTCTTTTTCCTTTCATGGGTGGTTACGGTACAATCCTTTCCACCTTCATATTCCCAATTCAAAACCTCCATATACCCAATTCAAAATCATTTCAGAACCCATTAACTTTGCAACCATCCCAATTATTCGTTCTTTCTTTTTTACTCATGTTTATTCTTCATTGTCATTATTGAGTTTCGGACAGGTTTGATTTTGTTTTTGAATTCGTGTTTGTTGTTTCAGGTTTGGTGATGTTGGCTTACGCGAAAGGGGGAAGATTCGTCGGCGGTGCGGTTTTCGATGGCTCCGCGTTAAACTCTTCCCTTTTGATTTCGATTATGACTCTCCTTCTTTCTTTTGCTTCTGTTTTGTTTGTGTGGTGTTATTTGATGTTGTTATTGTGAGAGTTGTTTCTATTAATAACCTGCACCTTGCCTGCAACCTTGCCTACAAAGTGTTCGATGAAAGTTCCTAAGATATATTATTGTGTGCACAAAGTTTCTATCATGAGTTTTTTTCCAGTTAAGTCATAAACATTAGTCATAATTTATTGTATATATCTTGCAGTGAAGAGAAAGCATTTTGCAGTTTTAAGTATCGATCGAAGGAGATTTTTGCAGAAGATGAAACGGAGAAAACTTGCATTAACTCAGAAGAGCACTCTCCTAACTCGAGTTACCATGATGATATCTTCCTCATGGGCTCTGCAAGTTTCCAAATAACATGCTTTATTACGAAAATGTTGTGAAGGTAAAAAACGTAGACAATCGGCTATGTGAATTTGTTTTTGCTTTGGACTTTTGGTTATTGTTGTGCAAAAATTATTCTATGTGTTGTCAAGAACCAAATTTCATGGTTTTGTAGGTACATGCATTGTCACTGGGATTCTATCTCTCACAGTAAGCACCGCGTCTCAATTTTTGTACTTCGATATATCACATGATGTTAACGGTGTGAATTACTCGTATTCGACCAAATTTTCGTATGTTTTAGGAAGGAATTGTGGTAGGTAGAACATTTGCAGCACTTAAGAATTAACAAGGGGATGTAAACAAAGAAATGATGGCTATTGGTATCATGAACATAGCTGGTTCTTGTACTTCATGCTATGTCACGACAGATCATTTTCTCGAACTGTTGTTTACTACAATGTTGGAGCGCAGACTGCAGTTTCTAATATAATCATGGCTTCGGCTGTTCTGGTGACCCTTTTGTTTCTCATGCCGCTCTTTTACTATACGCCAAACATTGTCTTAGCGACCATTATCATCGCTGCAGTGATTGGACTAATAGACTATCAAGCTGCACATAAACTGTGGAAGGTTGACAAACTTGATTTCTTGGCCTGCATGTGCTCCTTTTTCGGCGTTATCTTCCTTTCTCTTTTTTATTCTCTTTTTACAATGCTATTCTCTTTTTGCAATGATAATTTGTAGTAATTGATTTGTTCCTTCCTTTATTTCTTTACCAATTTTTTTCACTTGTCTTTTGCTATTTTACATTGCAGCTAAAAACTTTGGAGTCACTGAGTTCATTAATCGAAAAGACCACGAGAAACCAATTTAGCAGGTTATATGTGATCTAATAGATGCAGGAGTTTATTATAGATTTGAGTGTTTTGGAATGCTGCCACAAGGTGAATGCTTCTGCAAGCAACTGCAACTACTGTCTCATTAACTCAACTATTCGAATTTTACATTTCAATCTAAATTAATTAATCAATCAATGTATACTTATATATAAGGAATATATTTACAATACAAAAGTATGATTTGTATTTACGATACAAAATGTTCTTAAGAAGCTGATTAGCATGACGTTATAGTTATGGAAAATAGATGTAGATATTTATTTATACATATTTATCTTTAGTAGGTTTTGATTTTAATTTTTTCATTGTAGATTATCTTCGACAACGTGCAAGTGAAGCACATTGTATGGTTTTAAAGGTGGTCATGCTAGCATTATGAAGTACTAATACATTGAACTCAATTATGAGTATATTTATCCTTACAAGAATTAGAAATTAGGTATTTGCTTTTGACTTGTCTTGTCTTTATTACAAGTTTTTTTTTTGGAATGATATTGTATTTGTTTAGTTAATTTTTTGGAATTGTTGGTGGTTTTTTATTGTTTGATATCATACATATCTTCAGTTAATTGATGCCTTGCTTTTATTTTAATAAGAAGATATTTGAAATAGATTTTACCTGTTGCAGAGTCATGTATATTTGTATGAATTCTGCTGGTTCACATTATCACATGGAACTGAAGGATCTGTTGGCTATGCCATGAATTCTAGCTTCAAGTTTTCACCTACTGATGCAAGTCCATTGAAAAGTATATCGGAATCAGATTATAATATGGATCTGAAGGAAATATTGAAGGTCTGTCAATTTTTTATTATGAAAAAAAACCATATGAAATGGATGTTAATAAGTATACGTCATTTTTCAACAACTGCTCTGATGCATTATTTCTTGGTGAGAATGGTTGTTGCAACATAGTTTCTATTTGAAATAATATTGCACATGTAACAATTCCATTTGAGTTCGAGTAGTTCCCTGATTTGTTAACAATTCCAATTGACATTTTTCCTAGATTACAAGTTTAAAATCTTTGTAGACTATTAGTTACATGGCCGGACATTTGGAATTGTTTTCCAGGTATGTTAATACTAGATTCTTCGTAACTGTTGTCGTCTCCACCTATTCGTTTTCTATTAGGCAAAATGCTTGGAAGCCGGAGAGGGAGTGACCATTTAGAAGGTTTTACAAGACCGAAGAAATAAGAACCGTGAACTACAGTTGATGAGTGTGATGGATCATCTTAAAGCTTTGTTTCAATTCTGCAGTTGGATGGTGTTCTTGTGACCAAGAGAAAAGAAAACTATGATCAACCCATTATGCTATAGTAGTTCAATACAAAACAAGACAACTCATGATCTTGGTGGAAACTTTGCCCTTGGTATAACTTCTTTACCGCTGGATTTCGTAAATCGCAGTGTAATGCAATGGCGCGACATACACAACTTCTAACTTGGGATTCTTGCCTTAGCCACCAATTATAAGTTATGAAATCAATTCTCATCACCTATGAACAAAACAAGACCTATATTAGTTTCTAATTATGAAATTGAATATTTAATATCTTTTTAGTGTTTTAATAGTTAAATATTCAATAGTCTTACATGTTTCATTTGGCATCCTACCATCACTATAATATGTCACTGCCTTGCTTTAATGAAACTAATTTGATTTTTTAATTATTTTATAAATTTATATTCAAATTTTTAACTTTGAATTTTAATTTTAATTTATTTTAATTAAATGAAAATTAAAGTGAATTAAATTAATTAGACTATTTGAATTTTTTTTCATTGTTGATTAAAACTTAAAAATAAAAACTTTTTTTTCTTAAAAAAAAATAAATAAACAATTTTTCATGACAATTGTTTCTTTTAGTTTTATTTATCAACAAAATAAATTTATCAATAAATATCTATATAGAAAAAATAAACATTTTGTTATTGATGTAAATAAGGGAAATATATATATATATATACTAGAAAAGAAGTGTACTCCTTATCCAAAAATGAGAAAAGTATAGTATTTTTTATAAATAATTTAAATATCTAAATACGGGATAAAATAAATATCTCTTATAAATTAATTTAAAATATTTTTAACTTAATTAGTGAGTGTTAATAGTTTTTTTACGAGAACACATTTATTATGTATGAAAATATTGAAAAATATTTTGACATTGACAAACCAATATCCATGCGAACTCACGGGAAAAATATGATGGTGATCCAAAAAAATTTATTAACAAAAACAATTAAAAATTCTAATTTATATTGTTTTTAAATAATATTTATATACAAAAAATAATTATTGTTCTACGTATGTTTCATCTTCTATCTATAACATTTTTCATATCAAATTTTTGTAATTTTTTAATCAATTTTATTTATTAATGGCAAAACAAATGATTCAATAAACAAATTATATTTTTGGAAATTTTTTATTATAATTTTTCTTTTCTATTCATTTAACTTTCTATAAATATATATTTTTTTTAATGAATATTATATGACTATAAATCTTTATATTATATACTAACTAATATTTGTTTTCCTATATATTATAATTCATTTTTAAAAATCATTTTTGAAAACAAATACGTGAAACACATTGTTACTCGTGCGATCGCACGAGTATTCATTAATATGAAACATAAAAACTTAAATTATTAATTTAAGTATACAAAATAAAAAAATTTTGATCATTTTTTAAAAGTACGTTAACAAATGCGCGTAACACATCAGTATCCGTGCGAACGCACGAGTATCAAGACCAAAATCCGTACGAACTCACGAGTTATTTCATTTTTTGTATAATTAAAGAAAATAAAAGTAAATATATTTAAAATAATGTATGAATCCAAACACGAACAAAATATATTTATTTATCTAACTAATATTTATTTATACAATTAAAATAATATTTATAAATACTATGCTATTATTTGATATTTATAAAACTAAATCATTGCATAAATTGTTTTATAAAAAATATTAAAACAAAATTAATATCCATATTTTTTTAATATAAATTATATTTTTTATATTATTTGATTTTTATTAATTTTATTTTTTAAATTTTAAATGTAAACAAATGCGCGTTATCGACGGGTACTCGTGCGAACGCACGGGTAACATAAATAAATACTAAAGGAAGTACTTCTTTCTTTCGAACATATGGGTACTGATATGAGTATCCTACAAAATAGATATTTGTAATAATACTTACCTAAAATGTATTTATTTATGTTAATAATATTTAATTATAGAATTAAAATAATATTTACAAAAACTATGATATTATTTGATATTTATAAAACTAAATCATTGTATAAATAATTTTTATAAAAAATATCAACCGATGTCCGCGGGTATTGATTCCATCTTTTTTTAAAAATAATTTTTTTTATTTACTAATTTTTATTAATCTTATATTTTTTTAAAAAAATAAATGCGCGTAACACATTAATATCCGTGCGAACACACGGATACTGATATGAGTATCCCATGAAATAGATATTTGTAATAATACATACATAAAATATATTTATTTATGTTAATAATATTTATTTATATAATTAAAATAATATTTACACATACCAACCGATGTCCGCGGATATTGATTCTATCTTTTTTTTTTAATATAAATTATATTTTTTATATTTACTAATTTTTTTAATCTTATTTTTAAAAAAAAAATTAAATGTAAACAAATACGCATCACCAACCAGTATCCATGCAAAAACACGGGTATCGCTATTTGTTTTTTATTCTCAAACTTATTTTTTCAATGTCACTTATTTATATTAATGAAACTGATTATTTTTAATCATTATTTCTTGTTTTTACAATTAATTAATTAAACAAATATATTTTTATTTAATTAATTTATAAATATTTAAACTTTTCACATATCTTGATTTAATTAAATATTTTATATTTTATATTTTTATAAAAATTTATTTTGATAACAAATACGCGTCAACGACGGATATCCGTGCGATAATAAAAGATACAGACGTGACCCATTTTCATGTCCCAGAGAAAACGTAACCGTATAGTCAACCCAACCGAACCCTATTACGGAACGGAGATTTCTTTCTTTAATTCTCACAAACACAACTTGAGAATCAGTAGTAATCGTACTAGTACACGAAAACCAGTAAAATAAAAGCATCTCATCTCACGTGTAATCGTACCATAAAAAGAATTAATTTTCTCCTCACCGAGCCGTGTGATTCCTCTATTTTCCCATAAGGGGGACCGCATTCTCGTGTAACATTTTCACACTACGCACCCGACACGTCAAAAGTGGTCCCCCATGCAAACACTGTTCCACCCCACGCTGTTCCTTTCAATTTTCATATGGATTTCGGTGTCGCACGTGTGAGTGCATGCTGTATGGGACCCAAATACATCTCCTTGTTTGGCCGTATCTTCACTCCAACTAACCATCACGTCACGTCAGAGTAAACCTCAATTACCAGACGAACCGGAGTTTCTTTCTTCTAATTTAAATTTGCATAATCCAATGCCCCCATACTTATCCAACCGTATGCATGAGCCTTTAACACAATGGGGCCAACTCAATATTATCCTTAGCACAACAAGTGGGGTATTAATACTAGTATTACATAAAGTTTTTATGTCTCGTTTTACATGTGCATGTGTGAGATGAAATTGTAATATTCACTCACTCATTTTTAAGAGGTGTGATTTCAATTTTTGGACTGATAGACAAAATATTTTAAAGTATAAAGTTTTGGCAAAGAATAAAAAAATGTTTTGCAATCGTGCACTTGTGTTTTTAATATGTTGTTGAAGCTTTGCCAATTGGCAATAATATAGATAATGATTTAAAAATCAATGGGTCCCGTTTTGAGATGTGCATTTCTATCTTTATTTCGTCACACAGTGAATTTGCATGTGGGCTGCAACTTACTTTGACCAGTGACTGGTATGGCTGATTGATTTGTGTGTATTATTTTGCCTTAATAAAAACAAAATATTTATGTTTTTATTAGGCATGACAATGGGGCGGGTCGGAGACGGTTTTTACCTTCTCCAAATCTAAATCCGAATTTCCAAACAATCTCCGTTCTCCGTCCTAAACCCAATCGAGGATGGAGAATTAAAACCCAAACCCGTCCCAAACGGGTTCGGGTATCCCGCCCCGCCACTATCCATTTAGTAAAATCAAATTTTTAATAGAAATATTTATCTTTTTCAAAATCAAATTACATTACAAATAATAAAATAAAAAAAAATCTTATATATATTTGAAATATGTTAAATAAATAAAACAAATCAAAATATCAAAACATTGGCCACATATTTAATATTCTAAATTAACAAAATTAAATAATAATGTACATAATATACTAAATTAGTTTGGGTTCGGGTTTGAGTTCGGGATGGGTACTAGTGTCCCTATTACCCAATTCGCCTCCATATTTTTTAATCGGAAAAAACCTAAACCCAATTAAAGTGGGTTTTTCCCATCAACTTCGGGGCGGATTCGGATGAATATCTGTAGGTATGAGTTTTGTTGCCATTTTTAGTTTTTATTGTACTAATACCAAGTTCTTGCTTGGATTTCTTACCAAAATAAAGTGACAAGAGCCAGACAAAAAACAATACTAATAGTACAAGAAACCCAGACTTGCAAATCATAAGAAATTTCTGTCAGTTTTACTACCATGTAAATTTCGATTTCTTCCATCAGTATAGTTTTTACCTGACATTATTCTATGCAACAGTAGTAATTGGGGTCATAGATTCACATATGTGTAAGAAAATATTTTGTGGATATCGATATACCCATTGAACACCTTTAAAAGAAAAGAGATAGAAAATGCAATCTGATAGTATAATGTATGAATGGTTTTTATTTTGGAAGAGAAAAAAGAACTAATTATAACGATGTATAGTATGGTTTTTATTTTGGAAGAGAAAAAAGAACTAATTATAACGATGTATAGTATTTTTGAATTGATTTTGATGTTGTTGGTTATTCTAAAATAGAAGTAAGAGTTAAATAGATTTGTGGTTTTCATAAATATCTTATATTTTATTTTTAGTTTTAAATATTTTTTTTTAAAAGTTATTTTAAAAATTTTGCATTCACAGATAATAATCCGTACACAGATAATATAACAGAATAAGACAAGGAAAAACCGAAGGTTTGTTTATCCAGTTCGATCAAATGATCTACTCTGGGGAAGAGAGCAGCTCTACAATTCACTATACTTACAAGAGATTACAGATGAGTTACAAGAAAATAGGCTTCGCCTTCAGGTTCTCAAGAACAACCTTATTTTCTACCCAAGTGTTTCTCAACCTTTCCAACTCTCAATATATGAATCACTCAAACCCAAGGTGTAACAGTGTTTCACAATAACCTTAAATAACTTCAAAGGTCTCCCTAAATAACTCCAAAGGTTTCCCTAAACTTTTACTTTTCTAAGGTTTACCTTGTGAATAGCTAAAACCCTATGCTATACCTTTAAACCCTTGCTCTCCCCTGTTGGTGTAAACTCTAAGATTGTCACACACCAAACATATAAGAGATACATATTTATAATAGCAAATACCCAACAAACAAAACCCAAAATCACATGGATTCATGGACCGAATCGAAAAAGCCCGAAAACTCGAAAACATTATTCACCGTACGGACAACACTATTCATCGTACGTACGCCACTATTCATCCGTACGGACAATACTATTCACCGACCAATTTTTTTTCCTCGACTTTTCGTTCGACTTTCTAAAACTTACGATTTTCGCGGTAAATGCAATCTCCAAAATATGTTTTCTTTCTCTTCATCAACAAAGGTTTTTAGGCAAATTTACAACAATCTTCATCTTGAATTTAAACCGTGTTGATACCAATTTAACAATCAACAACATTGCTGCTCTCTACCAAGTTAAAACTTTAATCAATAACTTTGATCTAATTCAAGCAACTCTTGAATCTTGATCTCGCAACTTGCATCCACTTGTTCCCAATTACCCTTTTCTGCCTAGGTAATTTAACAAGCCTACAAGTATGATTTTTCAACCACCCTTGACTCCACCTGTTTTCAAATGCCTCCCTGAAGGTTTTTCTTTTTTTATTTTGCAGTCTTTCAGCCACATTAAAAGCATAATATCCAAGGCTAGCATAACCGTCTCTTTGAGATGCTACAATAACCCTCCTTACCTTATCATAAGTCAAATGATAATCAGAGATCTCTGTAACCGTTCCCTCACTACTGCTAGCATCCATAGTAGAAAACTCCACCTCAAACTGAGTTTTCTCCGTTATAGTTTCTCCCAGGTTTCTCCCTTGGTTTTCACTATTCTTCTTCTGAAGAAATTCTCTACCAACCAAGTAAGTTGTTTTAACCTCATCTCTTCCCCAAAAACTTAATAACAACTCAGCGGTAACATGCATTTTTATGCTTTGATTTCTGCAAAATTCATTGTACTCCTCTGAAACTTTCTCAAGGCATTCATAACGCCTTAAACTCAAATTAAATCCCATAGCTCTTCCTTGTCATGAAAGCCTCCACTAGTTAACGATGAATGAATAATAACATTTGAACCTTCTAAAATATATAGACCACATATTTTAGACCCTTTAGCAATAATTAATTCATCACGTGAAATCTTCAACACTCCACGTTCAACTCTAGTACAATAGCCTAGATCATCAAACTTACTTATAGATAATAAATTTCGCTTGAGTTCTGGAACATACCTCACATTGTGAATAAGAAGTTCACGATCATTAAACATTTTAAATCTGACCGTACCAATACCATGAACCTTGCATGCCTTATTATTACCAAGGCGAACTACTCCACCTTGCATCATCTTCAAAGTTTCAAAGTATTTTATTCTTGGACACATGTGATAAGAGCAACCCGAGTCAATGACCCAACTATCTTCAGTTTCCAAACTCGATACTACTAGTGCTTCGGCATCCTCATAACTTTCCTCACCTAATGCAACTTCAGCTTAAACAAATCTTCATTGACCTTTCTTTCAGGACAATCCCTTTTAAAGTGACTGATTTTCTGACAATTAAAACATTTTACCTTTGACTTGTCAGACCTCTTTGATTTGGACATCCCTTTACGCTCACCTCCTCCTCTTGACTCATTTAAGCCTTCACCACTATCTTCAATCTTCAAATCTTTCGACTTTGAAAATTCTTTGGATTTCACCGCCGTCTGGACTTCATCCAAAGTAATAGTACATTTCTTACCATAAAGAAGGGCATCCTTAAAGTGCTCAAAGGATCTGGGTAATGAACTCAACAGGAGCAAAGCCTTGTCCTCATCATCAATCTTCACTTCAATATTCTCAATATCATCGATAGTCTTGTGAAATTTTATGAGCTGCTCAACTGTGGATTTGTTCTCCACCATTCAGAATGAATATAGTTGTTATTTCAGATACAACCTGTGAGCCAAAGACTTTGTCATATTCAATGATTCAAGTTTTGCCCACATAGCAACCGCAGTTTGCTCCCTGGCGACTTCTCTTAAAACTTTATCCCCAAGGCACAAGATAATGGCACTCCTGGCCTTATCCACCATCTCGGTCTTCTGTACCTCTGTAAGCCCTGCAGGCATCAATGCTTCACTCTTCAAAGCATTGATACACTTCTCTTGAATTAAAATTGCTTGCATCTTAATTTTCCACAACCCGAAGTCGTTGTTACTGGAAAATTTCTCGATCTGCCATCTACTAACCATGGTGCTCACTTGTCAATAATATCTCTTTGCTCCACGCTCACCACACCACTTGTTGTGAATCTTGTGAATTACGACAAAATTTAATATCAATTTGTGAGGCAAAGAACAATAGCAACCAAAATAAATGGTCTTCAGCAATAATAATTCATACACAGATAATATAACAGAATAAGACAAGGAAAAACCGAAGGTTTGTTTACCCAGTTCGATCAAACGATCTACTCTAGGGGAGAGAGCAACTCTCCAATTCACTATACTTAGAAAGTTGTTACAAGAGATTACAGATGAGTTACAAGAAAATAGTCTTCGCCTTCAGGTTCCCAAGAACAACCCTATTTTCTACCCAAGCGATTCCCAACCTCTCGAACTCTCAATATATGAATCACTCAAACCCAATGTGTAACAGTATTTCACAATAACCTTAAACAACTCCAAAGATTTCCTTAAACCTTTGGTTTTCTAAGGTTTTCCTTGTGAATAGCTAAAACCCTATGCTATACCTTTAAACCCTTGTTATCCCCTGTTGGTGTAAACTCTAAGATTGTCACACACCAAATATATAAGAGATACATATTTATAATAGCAAATACCCAACAAACAAAGCCTAAAATCACATGGATCCATGGACCGAATCGAAAAATCCCGAAAACTCGAAAACATGATTCACCGTACGAACATTACTATTCATCCATACAAAAGCCACTTTTCATTCGTACGGACGTCACTATTCACCGACCGATTTTTTCCCCTCTCTTTTCGTCCGACTTTCTAAAACTTCCGATTTTTGCGGTAAATGCAATCTCCAAAATATGTTTTCTTTCTCTTAATCAACAAAGGTTTTAAGGCACATTTACAACAATTATTATTAGTTAAAATTTAGATGGATCCCATCAAGTAATGTAGGTCTCATGTAAAACTAGACGAGCATTGAAAATTTAGTTTTTTTTTATAAGCAATGATATACTTAAAAAATAATATATTAAAAAAACAGTATATTAGGAGTACACCAATCCAATTACATGAAACAATACTCTTCATCAGTTATCTACACAACACTTCTAACATAAAAAATCAGTAAGAGACTTAAACGAATCATAATAAGTACATTTAACTTTTGAGTGAAACCAAAAATCTATCCACCTCCAAGAACAATGTATTGCCCTAAGTTCAATTTCACCATGGTTTTCAATCATATCATTAAAGATCACTTGGTTACGAGTCCACCATATAGACCAGCAAGTCGTAAACCATATAATACACACAGCTGCCTTGGAGCTTCTTCTCACTAATTTCAGAAACCATTCCAGCATATGTTCACAAGCGTTTTCTCCCACGATCCACTCAATCCCCACCCAATCCACAATCTTCCTCCAAACAAGACGGATACACGGACACGAACAAAAAAGATGATTATTATCTTCAACAAAAGTAAAACAAAACACACAGACAATGTCATGAGGACTAGAGATTATTCCCGGGGCCGTTAGGTTCGATCTAGTTGGTAGCCTATCCAACATCAACCTCCAGCCAAACACTACAAGAAAATTAGGGTTTTACGATACAAAAATTGCGACAGTTGCTTAATAACCGTCGTAAGTCTAATATAGAGACGTGTGTCACGACGGTATACACCTACCGCCCTTATATTTTTAAAATATAATAAATATTATGACTGTTATCATTAAACCGCCCTACAAATAAGTTCACGACTGTCTCAAGAACCACCCTGAATTTTATGTCACGACGGTAGAACAACCATCCCCCCTAAACCTAGTAACACACTACAACCAGTGGCGGATCCAAAATTACTTGTTTGTGGGACTAAAAATTAATCTATGTATTTTGAGTAAAAAAATACTAGAAACATTTATAAAATATAGTTATAGTAATAAATTAAACTCAAAATACATAAAATTTTTAGAAATTATAGATCATTTTATTAAAATATTTTATGTATCAAAATTAAACTACTATATATACTTAAAATAACACTTTAATTTTAGAAACAATTTTTATAGTAAAAGTTAAACTCAAAATATTATACCCAAAATTAATGTATCAAAATTAAACTATATATATCAAAATTTTATAAACTCAAAATTTAAAAAACAATTTTTATAGTAAAAATTAAACCCAAAATTAAACTATATATACTCAAAATACTATAAAATATCAAATAAATAAAAAAGCAACCAACTTCCATTTATTAAAGAGGAATAAAAGAAAAAAAAATTAATTAAAATAAAACTCTACCATCATGAAGGTGAACCTACGGTCGCTATCTCATTTCCTTCACAAAGGCCGCGACGGTGATTTCACCCGCCGTCCTCCATGAATTCATCTTTCGTGCTAAAACTAACTCATTCCACTTTTTATGTTTTTTTCTCTTCTTTTTCAGAAACATACTCTCGCTGCTCACGCCCTTGAAGAAAGAGGGAAACAAACATTTCTCTCAGCCATTCACGTTGTCACTGCGAATCACTGTCAAAGCAACCACCATCACACTACTACGAAAAACTCATTTAACAACGGTTAGGAATGACATATAATGACGCGGGCGAAGGCGTTGTTATGTAGATTGTCATTGTAAGTTCGTTGTTTCTACAACGGTCTGGAAACCGTTTTTGAAAGGCACGACGCGCGCCATATATCACAACGGTTATGATAATAAACTGTTGTGATACATACACTTAGGTACTAGGTTCGAAACCCATCAGCATCGAATTATGTAAAACATAAATTACCTATGATCTCGGTTACAATAGATAACCGTTGTTGTAAGTACCCTGAGTTTATTATATTAAATGTAGATTGCTTGTTTTCCAAACACCTCACTAAAGAAATATACATGGAATCAATTTGATGAAGAAGTCTATAATCTGCAAATTAAATTGTTCTTGAAAACCAACTTCAACAAACCAATGTTTTCTGATTGCATTCGTCTCATCGTGCATTTCACGCTATTTTACATATATATTGTGATTTGTTGATCTGACTCCTTCGATATATCGCTATCTTCGATTATAGTTAAATTTCCATAAGAACAAGACATTGGATAATCTGCCTCATCATCATCACTTATCATCATAATTTTTATAATCGGAAGTTTTACGATTATAAGTGTTGATGGAGAGGCAGATTAACTAATAATTTGTTGTTAATGAAATTTAACTATAATGGAAGATGGCGATTCATCTAAGGAGCCAAAACATTATACCATAATATATATATTAAACATCGTGAGATGAACGATGAGAGGGATGCAATTCGAAAATATTGATTCATATAAGTTGGTTTTCAAATACAACTTAATTTGCTGATTATAAGTATCTATGTCAAATTAAATGAATGTATTTTAAGTGAGGGTTAGTGAAACAAATAATCTACATAGAATATAATAAACTCAAACAACATTCTATACCAAATCCAGATATTATAAACTCATATAATACGCTTGCTACCACCAACAAACTTTAAGTGAGGGTTAGTGAAACAAACATTCTAAATAGAATATAATAAACTCAAACAACATTCTATACCAGATCCAGATATTATAAACGCATATAATACGCTTGCTACCACCAGCATCATCACCCTGTATCATCCCCTTAACCTGTAAGGAAACACAGCAAACTTCAAAAATGAGCATCCTCAGTTGAAAACAAACCCTAAAACCATAATCCAGTGAAGAGTAAATAGAGGAACAGGAATAAAAATGAGCATCCTCAGTTGAAAACAAACCCTAAAACTTCAATTATGATGTTCAACTAGTTTGGGAATCAATGAAGAAGAAATATAAAGAGGAAGAAGCTTACACAAAAGCTTCATACTTCTTATATTTCTTTTCATTGTTTCTAAAACTAGATGAAGTTTGCTTACACTGTTGTTTCTTTATTTACTAACATCTTGTTCGTGAAGCTATGAAAAAAAAAGTATAAGGTGGATGAAGTTTCCATCATAGTTGCATGCTTCTTATACATTTTTCCATAGCTACACAAACATTATGAAGTTTCCAAAGTATGGTCTTTGTTAAGGTAGTGAAAACGAATCTGAAAAAATGAGAACAATCAACAAAAACAACATGCAACAAATGAGATAATGGGAAATATCTAACAATAGATGGAAGAAGAAGAACACCTTAATGTATGAAGCACAAGATTCACGGCTAATGGTGAAAACGAAGAGAAAAAATGGGTTCTAGGGTTTCACTTTGAAGGCAACGACGCTACTGTCAATAAGTGAAAGTTATTTCGCTTATATATGGGTAAACTATTTTACAACGGTTAACAATACCAACCATATAGATAGGTATTTATTTATTATAAATATATCACTACGGTTAACCAGAAGAACCGTAGTGATAACCCTTTTATTTGTGAATTTTAAAATAAATAAAAACCGTATAGATAGGTATTTATTTATTATAAATATATCACTACGGTTAACCAGAAGAACCGCAGTGATAACCCTTTTATTTATGAATTTTAAAATAAATAAAAAAGAAAAGGTGCACCTTAACGTTAAAGGAATAAAATATTTTATGGCGTTGAGGTTCGAACCGACGAAAGTTTGAGTATATCACAACGGTTGGTTCTGTAATTTTATTAGTTGCATTCCTGTCTTCATAATGTAATTCAAACGTCAACAATGTAATTCACAATGCATCTGCAGTTTAAACAGCAACAATGTAATTCAAACCCTAATTCAACTATTACATTTCATAACAAAGTAAACATTAAACATAAAGGAGACAAGAAAACATAACATCTTGAGATTTCCAGAAAATATCTCTGATTTCAGTTTGTTCTTCAAATTCTTGTTCTTTTTCTTTAAATCCTCATACATAACCTTCAAATATCCCACAACTTCCAACTCTGACTTTATAATGCTCTCAACTT
This sequence comes from Lathyrus tuberosus, assembly GCA_022829125.1. NCBI lineage: Eukaryota > Viridiplantae > Streptophyta > Magnoliopsida > Fabales > Fabaceae > Lathyrus > Lathyrus tuberosus. The sequence continues at coordinate 261,229 of JALAZF010000089.1, read as the reverse complement.
CATTTCCATCTCTTTCTCCCACGTCTTCATCCCATATGAACAAATTACATGTTTCATCGCTCCTCTAAAATGGACATCTCCAAAAAAGTCTTCCTTTATTTTGTCCCTTCTTGCATTGGTACGAAACCATACGACCATCACAACCACAAAAATTTCCAGATCGAGATTTTACAGCGGAAGAAGACATAGAAACACCTTTGGATGATTTTGTCTTCAAATGCGACATTGCAACACCTTAAAGTAGAACACTTTCTTGTTGTTGTTGTCTTCTTCCCGGCAATGGTGACGGCGTTGGTGTTAGGGTTGTTTCGTCTTGTTTTTTTTTTCAGTGGATAAATTGATATATACTTGGTGTTTAAAATACATAAAAAGAAGCTTCAGTTTGTAACAACGGTTTTAAGAAATAACCGTAGTGATATCCTTATTATTTTTTAGTTAAATATAAATAAAACTTAAAAAGGGCGCATTTACGTCAAAGGAATAAACTATTTGAGGGCGATGAGGTTCGAACCCATGAAAGCTTGATTGTATCACCACGGTGTTCACAACAACCGTTATTATACCCTTGAAATTTCTAATTAAAATAATGTGCGCGCATCCAGTACGCACTATAACAACGGTGTATAGGATACCGTTGTAAACCTGGCGTTGTTGTTTGGGCGTTTTGTAGTAGTGTCAATTCGAATCTTAACAGGTTTGTCTTCTCAAACCCTAAATTACATCTCAAACCCTAAGTTCCTTCTCAAACCCTAAATCCCTTCTCAAACCCTATGTTTTTTTTGCAAATGTATGTTTTCGTTTAATATTGTATATCTCTTCTACAGGTTTTCTCTAGCTTTAGCTTTGAGCCTAGGCTTGACATTGCTCCGTAGATTGTGAAGCTAGCGAGATTATGCCTGAGTGAATTGCATACTCAAAGATACAACATAGTCGCCACCGAACTTTATTTAGTCCCAAAGGACAGGGACAATATCAATAAAATCCAAAGGGAAGAGAAACGGGTAAGGGGGTCGGTTATGCGAGAGGAAGGTACTAGCACCTCACGCATTCGTTGTACTCGACGGGAACCATTCTGCTTTCTTCTAGGCTCGAATGGGTTATGTATCTAAAGGCCACTTGCTAAATAGAGAAGTGAAAAGGAAAAGAAAGTGCTCATGGAGGATTGGGGCCCTCGTGCCTACGTATCCTCATAGTTCAATGAGGAATTCAGAGCTCCGTAGTTTAGGGAACCAGGGAAAAGAAAAGGGAAAGGAGGAAGAAGATTGGAAGAAAGGTGAAAACGAAGGAAGGTTGCTCACCAAGATCTCGCGATCTTGTGCCTACGTATCCTCACAGTGCAATGAGGAAGTCAAAGCTCCGTAGTTCGGGAAACCAAGACGGAAAAAGAAAGGATAATGGTTTAAAAGCCAAGAGTGAAAGAAGGGAAATACTTCACTGGGGAAGCCCAAAAGAAAACGGTGTTAAAACCAGGAAAGAAAGGAAAAGGAATGGTGTCGAAATCAAGAGAATAAAGGAGCAAATGACTTGAATCGAAACAAAGTAAGAGACACTGAAGATTCGGTATACTAATAGGTATACTATGATTAATCGAAGAAATAAAAGGTTGCAACTCTGGGGGGAAAAAGGTTGGTGTTAACAGATGGAATGTGATTAGCCAGAAAAAATGAGAAAAGAGGATGACTCCTCGGGAAAAGAAAGAAATCGGTTTTAATAGACAGACTATGATCAACCAGAAAAAGGAGAGTATTGAACCAAGATAAGGTGTTTGATTCTCTGGGGATTTCGGTATGTTAACTGACGGACAATGATTAACCGAAGAAAGAAAAGAGGATTTGGTCCTTTAACCAACGGATGATGATTAACCAAAAGGACGGGTGTGGAACCAAGCAAAGGTTATGACCCAAAAGGATGGGTGTGGAACCAAGCGAAGGTTGTGACCCAAGAGAACGGGTGTAGAACCAAGCAAAGGTTGTGACCCAAAAGATTTGGGTACACTAACTGACAAGCAGTATCTGACCGAGGAAAGGGTATTTGAACCAAAAGAAGGTTACTAACCCAAAGGTGCAAGTATTTGAACCAAAAGACGGTTGCTAACTCACGAGGGTATTGGCTTTAACAGACAGACTATGATTAACCAAAGAACGGGTGATTAACCAAGAGAAGGTGATTAACCCAAAGAAAGATTGGTTTTAACAGGCGGGCTGTGATTAACCAAAGAATGGGTGATGAACCAAGAGAAAGTGATTAACCCAATGAAGATTGGTTTTAACAGGCGGACTGTGATCAACCAAAAGAACGGGTGATTAAACAAGAGGTGATTAACCCAAGGAAGATTGGTTTTAACAGGCGGACTGTGATAAACCAAAAGAATGGGTGATTAACCAAGAGGTGATTAACCCAAGCGAAACTCAGTATGTTAACAGACGGACTGTGGTTAATTGAGGAATAGAAGACAATGATCTTGAACCAAGGAAATGGTGATTGCTCAAAGGAAAGACTGAAAGGATATGAGTGATCAAGGATCAACTCTATTAAGGATCAAGAGACACTATAGTATGGAGATAGAGGTGACTATTCTAAGTTCAGGGTCAAGCACCCCTTACCAGAAATAGTCAGAATAAGGGTAAGAGAAACTCCATCCTCATTCCTTCTCTAGCCCCAAAGTGTAGTGCGGGAATTGAAACCGACAGAGAAACGACGCAATTTATACAGTGCTCCAATGTGTTGTGCAGACCTTCGATTCTGCAGGGAATCAAGAAAGAAAGGCTCTAAAGAGATCCTAAGGAGAAGAGAGGGGGAAGATTAACCAATCGAAATAAGGTTTCGATCAATCGATCAAAGGGAATGAACAAGTCAACAATCTTTCACGCGAGTTGAAAGATCATTAAAGCAAGAGTGTGAGATAATAGTTCTACAAAATTAAATTTGTTCAATGAAGAACAAATCTAATGCGACAAAATGAAATTGCCAAGCATTAACAAGGACAAAATTAGCATGCATCACTAATCATACTCATGTTAACACACAAACAAGAATTGTGCAAAAAGAAAGTTTAACATGTGAACAAATTGCAAAATAATAGAAGAAAATTAATCAATTAATCAAGCAAAGATCGTTTTAAGCAAATTTTGACTTAAGACAGTAGCATTAACATGTATACAAGTGATCATGTGAAAAATATATGATTAAAGCATGCAAAACAGCCCTTGAAATAATGATTTTTGCAAAAAAGTAGCAGTGTAACCGATTACATGGTGAGGTAGCTGGTTACTATCGTACCTAGAAAAATACGATCCTCGCGATGGACGCGGAAAAAACTGTTCGAAACAGAGTCGCCACCGAACATTATTTATCCCAAAGAGGGAAAGGAAAATATCGATAAAACCTTTAAAGGATAAGAAAATGGTCATCGCAACCAAATTCGGGTTCGGGAGTCGATTACGCAAAGGGAAGGTGTTAGCACCCTCTACGTCCGTTGTACTCAACGGGAACCTCTTGATTCGATTCGGGATATAAGTTAACTTGGTTTGTTTGTTTTCTTCTAAGGTAGATATTGTTTTCTAAGGGGAAAATGAGTGGTTTTTTATTAGTGTGCTCGGCAAGGATGAAGATCCTTGTGCCTACGTATTCCCTCGTGCAATGGGAAAGTCAGAGCATTCGTAGTTCATGGGACTACGGTTTGTTGGTTCGTGTTTTTTAGGCAAACGAGAGTTTAATTCGCATTCTAACTGCTAAACGTTGGCTTGTCTGCTCGTCATGGGAGGCTGAAGCACTAGTTCATATGCGCGGAAGAATGGATTAAACAATGTTCTTTTTGTGAAAGTTGTTTGAGTATGAATTAAGTGTATTAGAGATTTGATTGAGAAAAAGACTTAATTTGCGTGTGTTTTAGGGTTTCGGTTGGTTTGAGGTGAACGAGGGTTTATGTCGCGTTCTAACTGCTAAACATTGGCTTGTCTGCTCGCTAGAGGAGGCTGAAGCACTAGTTCATATGCGCGGAAGAAGGGACTAAACAATGTTCTTTGGAAAAGGTATTGAGTAGTGGATCGCACGGAGGCGATGACTTAGTGTTTTGGTAAGGCTCGATCGCACGAGAGTGAGAGGAGCGAGTTTGACATATTGGATGTCTTAGAGGCGACGATTGTTCACACACGAGTAAGAGAACTCGCACCTAAACAATTGACAGGTTAAGGTGTATGTCTTTTAGAAGTGTCAATTGTTCACACACGAGTAAGAGAACTCGCACCCAAACAATTGAGAAGAAAAACCAAAGATTTGATCCCCCTCACTTCACCTTTGATAAAAAAGTTTAAGTAAAGATTAAGTGTTTTGATAATTTGATTGAAAAAAGGAGTGTGATTCGCAAGTATTTTAGGGTTTCGGTCGCACGCGGGCGAGGAAAGGAGTTTTATTCGTATTGGATGTTTTAGAGGTGACAATTACTCACACACGAGTAAGAGAACTCGCACCCAAGCAATAGGAGAAGGGTCAAAGACTCGACCGCCCTCACTTCACCTTTAGTAAAATGTGTTTAGATAAAGATTAAGTGTTTTAATGATTACTTGGAAAAAGGTTTGAATGTTTGTCGAGTTCGTTTGTTTTAAAGGCGTCAATTGTCCACACACGAGTAAGAGAACTCGCACCCGAACAGTTGAAGAGAAAGACTAAAGACTTGATCCCCCTCCCTTTTCACCTTTTAAAATGAGGTTTAAGTATGGTTAAATAAATTGATTTGATTTGGAAAATGCTCGATGTTGGATCAAGCTTGTTTATTGTTGTAAAAAGGGGTTGATTTTAATCTTATGGGAGAGGGGTGTAATTAATCAAGTGGGAATAATCGAGCCATAATTAAAGTGAGCCAATCACATACACGCATACAAACCAAAATGAGATGTGCAACAATTATCGTTGTATAAAGCCCAAGAGGAGGCATTGTGAGGTCGATTACGATCGTGAAAACGATCGACTTACAAGGTATGAAAATGGCTTGACATTGAGTCAAGATATTAGTTTGAAAAAGATTTTTTGGTTTGAACAAGTATAATATAAATAACACACATACAATTAAAGCATGAAATAAACCCACATGAATAGAGTACACACAAAATAAAACGAGGGGTTAAAAACAAGCACAAAAGTTAGGTTAGTAACCTAAGTTTAAAGTTAATTCTAAGGAGGGAAGTCCTAAACTAAAAATTAAGTTCTAGGTTTTTCTGGAATTAAAATAAATTTCAAATAATTAATTAGATTAAATCAAAATATTTAATAAAATTAATTACCAAAATTAATTAATATTAAATAAAATAATTTAATAAAATTAATATCAAGATCAAAATTAATCAAGAATATCCAGGTTAAAATTAAAATGCTAAGTAAAATCATGACTTAAAAGTTAGTCAAGAATTAGCCTAAAAATAAAAGTTAATCAAAAATTAAAACTAATTAGAAAATTAAACCTAAAATTAATTCAAGTTAATTTCCAATAAAAATCTAATTCTAACTAATCAAATTCTAAAGTTAAAACTAATATTCAAAATTAACTAACCAAAGTTAGTAATTTCAAAAAATATTAACTAAATTATCCTAAACCAATTAACAAATCAAAATTAAAAATAAAAAAAAGCATAATTAGTTGGGTGGTGCGATCAGCAATGGGTTATGATGCAAGCCCAATGGCCTTTATGCACTGGGGGTGCAAGAAGCAGGCTAGGGAGTTCAGAGAGAGAAAAAAATGGGTGTAGGAGGAAATCCAACGTACAGGCCTTAATGCCAGGACCAAAATTGTTGTTCACCAACAGGGGGGCGCGAACAGCGCTTTTGGGATTGTGAATAAATACCGAGCTTTGCAAATTAGGCCCAATGACTTATCCGTCCAGGAGGTGTGCGGAAGTAAAAACATGGTGTGGAAATGAAGAGCCAAAGGCCTTAAGCCCAATCCACTGCAAGGACTAAAAACCTAAGAAAAAAAACTCAGCACCAAACAACAACACCGCTCTCCCCTGTTATCTTCTCCCTCAAAGCTTCACGTTCTCTTCTTCTCAAAAATTACTCGCCGCCGTCATACCATCCACCACCCTCACCGTCCCTCAATCCTTAATGTTCTTTCGTCTTAACAACAAATAACCTCCGTCCATTTCTCCTATTCTCAACATGCCTCGTCGGCCGTTCATAATTCCGGCGTCATATTCTACTATCCTTCTTCCTCCTCAATGCTACGCCGTCACACCATCACCTCCGTTTCTCCGGTGACACTCACAGACTCCCTCGGTTCTCAACCACGCCTCCACCACAACAATCTCTCGCCATTACTCGCAAGCAACATCACCGAAAAGACACACCGCCACGAGGAGCTCTCTTCGACCGCAACAAATTCTTCCGTCATCACCACACAATCGTTCATCCAAAACTTCGCCCTTGCCTTCATCTCGCAAACCACAACGGCAGCGATTTCAATCGTATCGCGCTCGCACGTCGCAAAACTCAAGACGTCGTATGCAACAAACTAGCACTACTCATTCTACCATAAACCGCAAGGGAAAATTACAAGCCATGAATCGAAAACAGAGAACATACGAACCAAACATTGCTAGTACGAAAGTAAATCAATCATTGCACACAGGGCGAAATCAAACAAAGTCTGGGAGCGAGATTACCGTAATTTTGCGACGACGTCGATGATGGTTTAGGTACGAGTTTTCTACGTCCTCGCTTCCAATTTACGTTCTACTTTCTTCTTCTTGCCGCGTACGTTGTTGGTTCCGTTGCTATTGAATCTCCTCCTTCTTCTGTTGACACGGTTTTGAAAGTGGGTCTGAGTTTTATTTCAATGGTGATGATGTTTGTGAAGTCAAGGTTGTTGCAGAGTGTTTTGCGGCCTGAACAGTGGAAACGATGGGAATAGATTTTGGAAATTGACAATTTGATGGTAAAAAGGGTACATTGAGAAAAATGGTTTAGAGGTATGGTTGTGTAGGATTTACATGAGCAAAATGCCTCTTCTTTGTTTTGGCAGAGTGGTCTCAAAAGCGTCCTTCTTTTTCCTCTACTATTTATTTTTTCTTTCAGAGATTTTCTTTCTGTTATCGTTGTAAAATTTCAGAACAGAAGAACATTGTCGTCGTTACGGATCAGGACTGTGTTTTAAAGTGTTGTGTTGTGCTGTTTATGTAGACGGAGAATACATGGAGTAAGGCTTTGATGGTTTGAATCTGAACTCAGTTTTTGTGGATGTGAATTATTGGTTGAGGGAGCGAAAATGAGGGTTGAAGAAGGAAGGTGGCACTATGGAGGATTTGTGGTGATAATGGTTGTTAGATTTGATGAACTGTGACGGAAATGGTATGAAAAGAAGGGCGGAAAATTGCAGGTTGAATTTGATGAGGCAAGGGAGATTTATGTTGTTTGTTAAGGTAATTGTTGCAAGAAAAATCAATATGAGGGATTCTGCACAGAGTTTTATTGGTTCTGCAGAACTTATTGATGCTGCTTTGTGGTAGTTTTGTTTATGGTGATGGCCGGTGGTGCTTTCCGGCGACGGTTATTTGTGATTGGAAATCAGAGGTAATGGTTTTTTTTCTTGAAGCTTAACAGGATGAAATAGAAGAAAAAGATGGAAGAATCGTTCCTCTTCTCCTTTTCTTTTTTACCGTTTCTTCCCTCTGTTGTTATGGTTCTTTCCTTTTTAACCTAGATCAAAACTTCTTGGTTAAGTTTCTTGTACAAATTAAATTTGTCTTGATGCTCATGTTCTGTCCCTTTCATCCTACGGGCTGAAGAGTTGTTGTTGTTGCTTGTGGGAAGTGGGTGTAGCAGCGTGAGGTGCTGCGGTTTGCTGGTAAAAGGTTTTTTGCAGGTCAAAGCTTGTGAAGAGTTTTTGTATTGTAGTGACATGTTGTGGCAGACCTTTTTGAACAAAGTAGAATGTTAATTATTTATTTTTTCCTTTTTTTGTTGTAACATAAAAAATAAATACACATGGGCTATGGACTTATAATAGAAAGAAAGGTGATTTGGGCTTTGACTAATAAAATAAAATGAGAAGTAGTTATTGTTTTTTTGGAATAATTTTGTTTATTGTATGAATATGGATAAAAAGAGAAAATTTGGCTAATTGGTATAAAATCTTTATGGATGTCAAAAGAATGGATAAAGTTGGGTAAATGAATTGGACACTTAAAAAATGGATTTGGAAATGTCTTTTTTTTTTAATGTGGATAAGTGGATTTAGCAAATGGATAATGAAAAAATGGTTTATGGATTAATGAAATGTGATTAGAACAATGAACAATTGGAATGCATTAATAAAAATAATATGGACATTAAATAGATTGAATAATTTGAAATTGGGTTAGAAAAAGAGGATTATGGATAATGGATAATGGATAATGGATTTATGGTAGAAATTGAATATGGATTATGGTTTATGAAAATGGAAATGGATAATAATGGAGAATGGGTATTTATGGACATTAAAAATGAAGTGGATTTTTATGGATATGGATAAATAATCTTGAAGCTGACATGGATTAAAAGTTTGGATTGAAAATGGTTTGGAAGAAAAAAAAGATGTATAGAGGTCGTGTATACACAGGTAGGACAAAATTGGGGTATCACATCTAATTGTCTTGAACCCGAGAAAATGAACTGCTGTATGACGTTCATTTTTAGGGTGGAAGTCAATTAGATATAAGAAGACCCCAAAATTTGTCTGACAAAAGGTAAAGTGTAAGAGCTAACAAAATGAGGTAGCGAGGTTCCAAATTGAACAAAATAACTTGAGATCCTTTGGGTAGTCGAAGCGGTCCCTTGCCCATATAAGGTTCCTCGATGATACCAAAGTAGCATCTCTAAAAGGGCAGAAGATTCTCTGGGTCGTCAAAGCAGTCCCTTATCCATTAAGGTTCTCCGATGATACCAAAGCAGTATCTCTACGGTAAATTTGCTGAGGGATAGTCGAGCAAGATTCCTGTTGGAGGAAATATGCTGGCTCTACAGGGGAAAGCTCACAAGAAACTTTCTAGGATATCCTCTGCTTGGGGAGTAAGAAGTAGCAACAGCTGCCGGGGATTGCCATTATCAACTGCATGGTTGAAGAATGACTTGCTGGGGAGTAGAATTCCTTGAGCATGTGCGAGGTATCAAATTCTCTTCAAAGGAATACTGCCGACTTTGAAAGAAGACTGGCCAAGATGCTTGTGAACTGATCTTGGATCCTGTTATGCTATGCTGGGGATGGATATGCCATGCATACAGGAATGCAAATGAACTCGTTTTATGAGATGCATATGGGAATGCAACTGGGCAAGGCTTTATTTCTGGTTTCCAAATAAGGATTAATGGGGATTAGATGGAGCAAGGTGAAAGACTCACTGGGAATACTGGCATATCAACTCGGGGGTTGAGAAAAGGAAATACGATATCGACTCGGGGGTCGAGAAACATTAAGATAAACTGTCGTCAACTCGAGGGTTGAAAGAAAGGTAAAGGCAATATCGACTCGGGGGTCGAGGAAATAAAGACAATATCGACTCGGGGGTCGAGAAAATAAAGGCAAAGTACTCTATCAATTCGGGGGTTGAAGGAAATAACAAAATATCAACTCAGGGGTTGAAGGTAAAAGCAAAATATCAACTCGGGGGTTGAAGGTAAAAGCAAATATCGACTCGGGGGTCGAGGGTAGGAATAAAGGCAATATCGACTCGGGGGTCGAGGAAATAAAGACAATGTCGACTCGGGGGTCGAAGAAGATAAAGATAACAATGACTCGGGGGTCAGTACAAGCAATAAGATGTCAACTCGGGGGTTGAAGATGTAATAATGATATCGACTCGGGAGTCGAGAAACTAAGGCAATATCGACTCGGGGGTCGAGAAGACAAAATATCATCAACTCGGGGGTTGAAAGAAAGGTAAATATCGACTCGGAGGTCGAGAAAGGGAAATAAAGACAACATTGACTCAGGGGTCAAGAACAAATCAATATATACCAACGTGGGGGTTGAGGAAGGAAATAGGTTATCTATATGTATGTATATGGTGCACGTATGTTGTATATGATGCCTATGTGGATGCAAGCAGGTTATAAGTTTTATGAAGGTGCCAACGGGGTGGACTTTTGGTGGTTACCAAGCAAGGTTGGACTTTAGGAGGTGCCAAGCAGGGTTGGACTTTTAGTAGTTGCCAAGCAGGGTTGGACTTTTAGTGGTTGCCAATGAAAGGTTGGACTTTAGGAGGTGCCAAGCAGGCTTGGACTTTTAGTAGTTGGAAAGATTTGATTTCCTGACACTTAGTATCTGATAGTGCCATTATCAGAGGATAGCTGTGGATGCTCTTGGTGCCCCAAGTTTGATCCTTTGCTGAAATTGCGTGCTTGTTCCTGAGAGAACCTCACTTCTAGCTGATATGCCATAAATGGTTTGCAAATGGTTGTATGAGCGTAGTGACGTAACCAATGCATGTTGATTGTGTGAGCGTAGCGACTTATCCAATGCATTATGATTATGCATTTGCTCTGCTCCAAGGCTTTTAATACTCGTTGAATTCAAGGGTCGCTTAGTGCATGACACGGCCAGCTTGACCATCTTGAATGTATGAAGGGAATCTGCCCCTGTCTGGAGGGTAATGAGATGATCTGCCCCCAGTGTCTAGATTTTACAGTGGTCTGCCCCAGTCTTGGCTTTTGAAAGACTTGTCTCGGATTAACTAAGTATTGCTTTGAAGGAGTTGCCCCAGATTTACAAGGTTATGAGACAGTCTCGATTCGAGTCAGTGTCAACGAATGCTCAAGTTTCTCTCTGATTGCACTTAGTTGGAATTTTCATAATGTCAAATGCTGATTTACAGTTAAAATTGATCATTCAGAAATGGTAATTTTAATGCGACGTTCATGCAAGTTTTGAAAAAAACACTTATTGGAATGATGTGTCAGTGTGTGACGAGTGAACCATTAGTCCAAACGCAGCGCTGATTTACTGGTGTGTGAAGGATACAGCGAGAATATGACACCAAATCATAAGATTAGCAAATTCGTAGGAGTCAGTTTACGCAACCTTGCTGTAGTATGCTTTCAGAATAAACCCCGCCTCAATTAGGTCTTTTAAGGGTTGTAACGTGGTCTGGTTCACGGTTATAGAAACAAAGGATATAAGGCTCAAATTTTGATTTGTACCCACCCCTTCTTCGTGATGATCTCCAGCCCTACGTTCAGTTAAATCGACACACGTACTTAGATTTTGACGGTGTAAGAATGAAGATGAAGGTTCAAGATTCGCTTGAAATGGCAGTCATCTTATTTTTGTTTTTGATGGGTGTCAGTGACCTTTTGATTTTGATATGGTGGTCACTAAATCTTATTTTGCTTCGCTTTTGATTTCTATTTCGATCCCTAACTTTTGCCTGGACTGATTTTTGTTTTTTTTCAAGTCCACCGGGATTGCCCTAATTTTTGCCTAAGTCTCCTTTTTGAGGTGTTTGACTTAGCGAGCTCTCTTTTTCTTTTTTTGTAAGGCTTGTGACTGCCAAGTCAGTAGTCATTAAAGAACAACCAGCATACCTTCTGGATTTTGCATGATATCTTCGCCACCTCAAGACGTGTACGAAGAATACGAAGTCAGATTAACTGAACACTACCCTACCCCGGGTTGAGTGTAAGGGTTTGAATATCCAAAGGAAACTTCTACTTCTTGGCTCGAAGTGGTGAACTAGGGATTAACTCCTTATCTCTCCAGTGTTTGGGGGTTTGAAACAATGCTTGTACATCATTAGTAGGATTCTATCCGAAAGCATACTAGCAACAATTATGGGTATCTCATTTTCGTCATCCTCCCTCCAATATTTGCTAAACAAAAATTTGGTAAAGAAAGTGGATGAGAGGTATATAGATGAACATTTTTTGTTTTTATGGAAGTGAAGAAAATGTGAGCGAATGCGACGTGATTAGTTCAAAAAATGCATGATCACTTCATTAATATTACCATTAATAAACAACAATGTCTAAAAGCAAATAACACATAACAAAAAGAAGCTACAAATGCAAAATATAAAAATGTCCAAGGATTGCCAGCTCTGAGGATGTTTTCCTATTTGAGAAAATGCCTCTTGGAATCTTCAAACTCATTTGGGTGAGATGCTGATACGCACAACCAAATTCCCATCTTGAAAGGATATACACTTCCTGTCAATCAAGTGTTGCACCTTGGCTTGGAAAGCTTTGCAATCTTCAGTTAAATGCCCTATTGATCCAGCATGATAGCCACAATGCGCCTTGGGATCGTACCCAGGAGGGTATGGTTTTGGCACCGGCTTGAGAGACTTGGGCTCCACTAGTGAGTTTCAGACTAGATGCGGCAAAAGTTAACTGTACGACATAGGAACTAGGTGAAGAGGAACAGTCCTTCTTTCCACGTTGCTGCGAGGCCCTATTTGATTCTGGCGTGGATTCTGACTTCCTCGGCCATGAGCTTGTTGATTTGCATTGGGAGTAGCCCAAGGTTTTTGGTATGACGCCCTAGGCACTGTTAGTTGCCTTTTTGGGATCCAAAGGTTGATATCATCATCATCATCAATATCAATGGGGTGCTTTCCAAAGTCCTTTTTCGGAGCCTCCTCAGAAAATGCAGCCTTTTCGTACTTCTCTACCAGCTTTCCTCTTGTGGAGGTGTTATCCAAGGCCATGGTTTCAACGTGATTATCAGAGAATAAAGATGTTTCATCTTCCACACACTCGACCTTTTCCTTGTGGTATAGGATTCTGATTGGTCCACGAAACTCTTGTATTTTCTCTTTGCCAGATCTTTGGGTTAAACCATTCACGCTAGGGTTTTCCCTTCTGGTTAGTTTTTGCAATTTGTTTCGAAAGCTTTCACATTCTTTGACAGCATGCCCTATGGTTCCAGTGTGGTACTCACACTCTACCCCTGAGTTGTCTTCTTCAAAGACTAGACGTTTCTTGTTAATAAGTTCTTGAACCTTGTTCTTGAATGACCAACAGTCTTCGATAAAGTGCCCCCTCGCCCCTTTATGGTATTCACACTGTGCATTATGATTATATCCAGGTGGAGGATGGTTACGAGCCGGTCCAAGGGAGGTGAGTGCCACCATTGAACTCTGAATCAAGTATGATAGCAGTTGTCCACAGGGTATAGGAATAGGGTAAAGGATAGGGCGCAACTTAGACTTCTTATGGCCTCTCTGGTTTGGATTCTCATGCCTCTGGGACAGAATGGGTGCTGACCACTGATTCTGAGGTTGTGAAAGAATTGGTCGGGGACAAAACCCAGGAGGAATAACACACAATGGGTTATTCACTGCAGCTTGTAGAGTAGAAGGACCTGTGGGAGTAACACTCCTAGATGTTGTGCCTTCTTGAAGCTTTTTCTTTCTTTTCCCCATAGTTGTTAAAGCTTCTGGCATCTGCTCCGTCTTGCCTTTCATGTTGTTCATGCCTTTTCTCCACTCAACTTGATTCTTCTTCAAGTGTTCCATGGTTCTCCTAGAGCTACCTCAAGTCCAATATATGCGTCGGGAAATCAACTGCGGGTTATGGACAAAGGATGGATGAGTTTGTTGAAAAAATGATATGCTAATGAGTATGCAATGCTGGTGTCATGAGTATGCAATGCTTATGCACGGTTCCAGAATCAAAACAACATCTGATTCTGAGGAAGGAGTTAGACACACGATATCTCTGATCACAAGACCCCCCTGTCGCTCCCAGGATTTTCATCCAGGTACAAACGCGAGAGTGGCGCGGAAAAACAGAGTCGTCAGCCGTGTAAATTTATCCCAAGAGAGGGAAAGGGAACACCGCATAAACCTTAGGAAGGGGGAAAGGAATGGTCATTGCAACCATAACCTGGGTTCGGGAGTCGGTTACGCGAGGGGAAGGTGCTAGCACCCCACGCGTCCATCGTACTCGATGGGATCCACGCTTGTTGTCTATTCTAAGGGTAAGTTATACTATCATCTAGGGTTGTACTAAGACGGGGAAGGGGAAAACAAAGACAGACTCGGTAGGACGTCGACGTCCTAGGCCTACGTACCCCCTTTGTGCAATGGGGAATTCAGAGTCAACGTAGTTCGGACCAGGTTCTTTTTGTGTTTTTTATGAGCGACGTTAAGTTCGCGTCCGGCAGTTAGGGTCGATGCCTGTTTGCGACTCAGACGGAAAGTAACGTGCCCTTTTTGAAAATATCCTTTAAGTTTAGAAGTCCCGAAGGGCAAAAAGGTTTGATGTTGGTTTGTGTTTTTTAGGACAGAAGTGGCTTAAGTTAGTCCCTAAGTTACATTGCACCAAAGTCTAGGGCACAGGGGGCGAATACTTAACGCATCGTCCCAAGACAGGACGCTCGCTAAGCACTCTAGAAAGATGAGAGGAAGCCCCTCATTTCTCATTCCCCATACTTAAGGCTCGTGCGCAATACACCTTATTCTTATTAAGTGTTTTAAAGAAATTTGAGATGAGAAAAAAGAAGACACAAGGGTAACTCTAAAGGGGGACTATGAGTCCTAAAATTATCATGCATGGGTGACCTACGGTTTATGGGGTTTGAAGACGAACTAAACCCTAAAGAATAAAGCTAGGAGAGAAAAAGGTAAGGGTAACCATGGATACTTATCCATACCCTTAAGGAACTTACCTTGATCCTGCATAAAAGGTTAGTGAGAAACAGACGTGGATAAGAGAAATGAGGTGAAAGAAAATTAAACAATGGCAAACAATGATAATAATAATCCAAACATGAATCAAAGAAACAAAGAGACAACCCCCAAAGTAAATGGCACAAGTGCCTTTCAAACAAGGCAATTAGATAGGATAAAAAATGTGCACACAAGAGAATCTCAAAAGAAAGCAAATCAAATAATTAGCAAAGCGATTCCTAAAATTCCCAAATTAATCATTAGAGTTCCTCAACCAGAGGCAAACAACCTATAAAAGGTCCCTGCAAAAATCCAAAAAGTTAGCCATTCAAACAATCACACAAAACTCAAGTAAGGGATAGGGTTCAATGTGCCAAAGAGAAGGACCTAAATGCAATGTAAAATAAATTTAAAAATGAAAGAAAAATATTTTTATGCAATTTAGAATGTTAATGAATGAATGCAAAAAGAACGAGTGAAAAATGTTTTGTAGACGAGGAGAATTAAAATAAAGAAATTCATGTATGCATGAAATGTGTAATTGAAAAGGACTTGAATTAAACGATTAATTTAAATGATAAGAATAAAATAAAAATAAAAAATAAAATTTGTAAAATTTTTATAAGATAATAAAAATAATGTATGAATTTTTTAGGATTTTTTAGATGCAATTTACTATTTTAAAAATTAAAATATGAAAACTGTAATTGAAAATAAAATAAAATGAGAAACGGGTTGGGGGTGTGTTAAGTAGGGAAATGGAGAGGGAATTGAATTGGGCCAAGAGATGGGGGGTGTGAGTAGCGAAGGCCCAAGGGATGAGTCCGTCTGAAAAAAAATAAAAAAAACCTGGGGGGTGTGGTCAGGAACGAAAACATGTTGAAATAATGGTTGGGCCTGAGGTTGGGGGGTGCGTATAGCACCCCAGCCCACTAAACCAACCAGGGAACAAAAAATAAAAAAGGAATACCGTGTGCATCCCCACGTGCAAGGCGCGTGGGTTCATTGATTCGCTGTCACCATCCTGGCCGCTTGATCAGTCAACACCAAAAAATACACTTGATGGATGGCTATGATTAGAGGACTCACCACAATAAACATGGAAACACACACACACACGATTGTTAAATGAAAATCTGAAAAAAAAATAAAAAAAATAAAAAAATAAAACACGTGGAAACGCACGGGCCGTACGATTGAAGCCATCGACGGCTGAAACTTCATCTTCCTCGCGAAACCCTAGCTGGCCGGAAACTTCCCAGGTCGCCGGAGCCCTAGCTCCGGCCGCCTGTCACCACCACCTGCAACCTACAAGGTACCCAGAAACCACCAAACCGCATACCATTTTGTCCAGATTTTTACGAGGATCATGAATATCCTATTGTTTTTCATCAAAAGATCAACGTACAAGGAAATTCGCAAGAAAGAAAAAGTGAGTCCAAAATTTTAAATCAACACAACAAGCAGTATACACGTCCAAAATCAAAACCAAATATATCATGATGATCAGAAGGCATAACACGTCATTATGAACATAAAAAAGAAAGGTTTTGTGACCACGAAAAAAATGACAAACCTGAGATGGCACTGCCTTTATCCCTGCTTTAAGCTTCAAGCGACGGTTGGTTTTTGTCCCAGGGGTCCCAAGGGTTAAGTTTGTGGAAGAATTTTGTAATGAGACCTTCTGAGTCGTGAGTTTTGATGAAGAATCCTCTTTTAGGGTTTTCTTGAGAGCTCCTCCAATTTCACGTCCATGACCCTAACCAATGCATGAATGGGTTTTAAATACTTAGGGTTATTCTTCTGACGATGAGTTGGGCCTGAATAATCCATTGTTTAATTATTTTTGAATTATTTCATTTAATATTGAATTTTAACTAATTAAATCCAATAAAAATAAAATAAAATGAGGAAAAATCAAATATATGCTCTTTGGGTCGTGCATGGCTTTATGTTTGAGTTTGGTTTAAGAAACTTATGGCCCATTTGTCAAAATTTGGGTTTTAGGCATAGTTTGCTTTGTGCACCTCCTCAAAATTGTCCAACTTTGACTAAGCATAACTCCTTCAATTTTTAGCTCCTTAATGCAAACTAATACTTTTTATAAACCTCAAGATGTCCTCTAACCAACCCTTTTGGTCCCATATCAATTTGATCTTCCATGTTCAAGTTATGAGCTTTTGAAAAAGGTTGACTTTTGTTGACTTTTAAAATGACCTATAATGTCTTGGCTCATATCTCCCAATTAAAGCATTTATGGACTTGGCTTGTGAGACACAAAGTTGTAGGGAATTAAATTTCCTTCAAGATGGGCTTTGGTTGAGGAATTTTTGATGAAGTATGTGGAAGTTAGGCCTGGTCAAAGTACAATTGACTTTTCCTACAAAAAACCCTAATTTAGTAACTCCCGATTCTTGATGATTCTGAGGTTTCCCTGATGAATCATGATCAACCCTTGATCAAATGATTAATTTCACCCCATAATCTTGATGTTGACCAAAAATCTTGAGGTTTGACCTTGTGTTGACCACATTTGACTTTTTGACCAAGTTAACTGATTTTCAATCCATTGGCCCATTGAACTTCTCCTAAATCAAACTGATGGACAATCTTCCATTCATAGATACTTAGGGACCCAAGGAATACCATGGAATCAAGTCTTGTCCAAAAAATCAGAAATAAACTGACTTTATAGCAAACCCTAGTTTTGGTACCCTCAGTCTAGGAGGAAATAACACAGTCTCCAAATCCAAATTCCTCTGAATATGATGTGTATCCTCTCCAAAAAAGATAAGATATGCCATTTGTTGATGATAAAAACCCAAGGAGCTTGCCTATTGACGTAATAACCCAAGAATTTTAAAACCCTAATTCATGCACTGGTTAGGAGAGAGTGATCCACTTGAAATCCCTTGCCACTTGTGAACTCTTGATGATGTAGTAGACCAGATAAGACTTTTCTGAACTACCTCAGGCACCTTGACCCCATGCTATTGATAGGCACCTAGAGTCAGTTTACCATCAACAAATCCCCAGCAGAGTCGCCAGCTGTCGCTCCCAGGATTTTCATCCAGGTACAAACGCGAGAGTGGCGCGGAAAAACAGAGTCGCCAGCCGTGTAAATTTATCCCAAGAGAGGGAAAGGGAACGCCGCATAAACCTTAGGAAGAGGGAAAGGAATGGTCATCGCAACCATAACCTGGGTTCGGGAGTCGCTTACGCGAGGGGAAGGTGCTAGCACCCCACGCGTCCATCGTACTCGATGGGATCCAGGCTTGTTGTCTATTCTAAGGGTAAGTTATACTATCATCTAGGGTTGTACTAAGACGGGGATGGAAAGACAAAGACCGACTCGGTAGGACGTCGACGTCCTAGGCCTACGTACCCCCTTTGTGCAATGGGGAATTCAGAGTCAACGTAGTTCGGACCAAGTTCTTTTTGTATTTTTTATGAGCGACGTTAAGTTCGCGTCCGGCAGTTAGGGTCGATGCCTGTTTGCGTCTCAGACGGAGGGTAACGTGCCCTTTTTGAAAATAGCCTTTAAGTTGAAGGTCCCGAAGAACAAAAAGGTTTGAGGTTGGTTGGTATCTTTTAGGACAGAAGTGGCTTAAGTTAGTTCCTAAGCTGTATTATACCAAAGTCTAGGGCACAGGGGCGAATACTTAACGCATCGTCCCAAGACAGGACGCTCGCTAAGCACTCTAGAAAGATGAGAGGAAGCCCCTCATTTCTCATTCCCCATACTTAAGGCTCGTGCGCAATACACCTTATTCTTATTAAGTACTTTAAAGAAATTTGAGATGAGAAGAGAGAAGACACAAGGGTAACTCTAAGGGGAACTAAGAGTCCTAATGTTATCATGCACGGGTGGCCTAGGGTTAGTGAGGTTTGAAGACAACCTAAATCCTAAAGGAAGAAGATAGGAGAGAAAAAGGTAATGGTGACCATGGATACTTATCCATACCCTTAAGGAACTCACCTTAGTCCCTGCATAAAAGGTTAGTGAGAAACAGACGTGGATAAGAGAAATGAGGTGAAAGAAAATTAAACAACGACAAACAATGATAATAATAATCCAAACATGAATCAAAGAAACAAAGAGACGGCCCCCAAAGCAAGTGGCACAAGTGCCTTTCAAACAAGGCAATTAGATAGGATAAAAAATGTGCACACAAGAGAATCTCAAAAGAAAGCAAATCAAATAATTAGCAAAGTGATTCCTAAAATTCCCAAATTAATCATTAAAGTTGCTCAACCAGAGGCAAACAACATATAAAAGGTCCCTGCAAAAACCCAAAATGTTAGCCATTCAAATAATCATACAAATTCAAGTAAGGGATAGGGTTCAATGTGCCAAAGAGAAGGACCTAAATGCCATGTGAAATAAATTTAAAAATGAAAGAAAAGTATTTTTATGCAATTTAGGATGTCAATGAACAAATGCAAAAAGAACGGATCAAAAATGTTTTATGATTGCAGAAAATAAAATAAAGAAATTTAAGTGTGCATGGGATATGTAATGCAAAAAGGGAATTAAGAAAATAATTAATTAGGATGATGAAAATAAAATAAAAATAAAAATAAAATTAGTGAAAATTTTATTTAAATAACAAAAATGATGAATGAAATTTATAGGAATTTTTAAATGCAATTTACTATTTTTTATAATTAAAAATGAAATATGATAAATTAAATAAAATGAAAAATGAATTAAAACGTGTTGGGGGTGTGCTTAGTAAAAGAAACAAGTTGGAATTGTAATTGGGCTGAAGGGTGGGGTACGAATAGCAGAGGCCCGCCCCATGCTTATCAGAAAAAACAAAAAAAAAAGAGCTGGACTTACCGTGGACGTGCCATATGCGACGCACATGGTCATTTTAATGCGGTCGCATCATGGAGGCCACATGATTCATCCAACGGTCTACTGCGGGTCAACACATACAAAAAGTAAAATAAATAAAAACCCCTATTGGCAGAACACGGTAGGACTGGTGGGGTGGTGTACATGCAATCATTAATTAGAATTCAGAAAAAAAAATAATAAAAGGAATACTTGGCGCGATTGGGACCGTTAGATTCATAGATCGGACGGCTGGGAGTCATCTTCTCCGTTTGAACCCTTGCTGGCCGGAAATTCCCCAGGTCGCCGGAGCCCTAGCTCCGGCCGCCACCCACGGTGCCTGCAATTCCAAAACCTGCCCAGAATTTTCGTATGGATACACTATTTTGACCAGAAAAACGTGAGGATCTCAAATATGTCGTCGAAAATTGCAAATAAACAACGCATAATAAAAAACAATGAGAAATATGTTAGGGCACCAAACTTTAAATCAATATTCCAAGCAAACCACACGTCCATAATTAAAAATAATTATATTGGGATGATCAGCAGATAAAACACAACAATATTCACATAAAAAATAGGAGTTTTAAGAACACGAAAAAACCTCTCAACCTGAGATGAAGCGGCTCCAATCCTTGCCTTTGGCTGCGACTGGTGGTTGATTTGCACTCTAGAAATCCCCAGGAAGATATTTGTGGAAGAACTTTTTGCCAAAACCTTGTGGATCGTGAGTTTTTATGAGAAATCCTCTTTTAGGGTTTTCTTGAGAGCTCCTCCAAATGCACGTGTATGAACCCTAACCAATGCATGAATAGGTTTTAAATACTTAGGGTTATTCTTCTGATGATGAGTTGGGCCTGGATAATCCATGTTTAATGATTTTTGAATTATTTCATTTAATATTGAATTTTAACTAATTAAATCCAATAAAAATAAAATAAAATGAGGAAAAATCAAATATATGCTCTTTGGGTCGTGCATGGCTTTATGTTTGAGTTTGGTTTAAGAAACTTATGGCCCATTTGTCAAAATTTGGATTTTAGACATAGTTTGCTTTGTGCACCTCCTCAAAATTGCCCAACTTTGACTAAGCATAACTCCAATTTTTAGCTCCTTAATGCAAACTAATACTTTTTAGAAACCTCAAGATGTCCTCTAACCAATCCTTTTAGTCCCATGTCAATTTGATCTTCCATGTTCAAGTTATGAGCTTTTGAAAAAGGTTGACTTTTGTTGACTTTCAAAATGACCTATAATGTCTTGGCTCATATCTCCCGAATGAAGCACTTCTGGACTTGGCTTGTGAGACACAAAGTTGTAGGGAATTAAATTTCCTTCAATATGGGCTTTGGTTGAGGAATTTTTGATGAAGTATGTGGAAGTTAGGCCTGGTCAAAGTACAATTGACTTTTCCTACAAAAAACCCTAATTTAGTAACTCCCGACTCTTAATGATTCTGAGGTTTCCTTGATGAATCATGATCAACCCTTGATCAAATGATGAATTTCACCCCATAATCTTGATGTTGACCAAAAATCTTGAGGTTTGACTTTGTGTTTACCACAGTTGACTTTTTGACCAAGTTAACTGATTTTCAATCCATTGGCCACTTGAACTTCTCCTGAATCAAACTGATGGACAATCCTCCACTCCTAGATACTTAGGGACCCAAGGAATACCATGGACTCAAGTCTTGCCCAAAAAAAAATCAGAAATAAACTGACTTTATAGGGAACCCTAGTTTTGGTACCCTCCGTCTAGGAGGAAAAGCACAGTCTCCAAATCCAAATTCCTCTGAATGTGATGTGTATCCTCTCCAACAAAGATAAGATATGCCATTTGCTGATGATAAAAACCCAAGGAGCTTGCCCATTGGAGCCATAAACCCAAGAATCTCAAAACCCTAATTCATGCACTGGTTAGGAGAGAGTGATCCACTTGAAATCTCTTGCCACTTGTGAACTCTTGATGATGTAGTAGACCAGATAAGACTTTTCTGAACTTCCTCAAGCACCTTGACCCCATGCTAATGATATGCATACATGATAATGCAAAAATGAAATGCACATAAGCCAGTTAGTAAAAAAGTAAGGAGGGCAAATTTCGGGGTGCAACACCCCCATACGTAGGCTATAATCGGGTAGGTGCCTAGAGTTATGGATATCTTTCAAAGACATTATAGCCATGATGAAGGAACATCAGACGATAATATCCTGTAAAGGATCTCGTCTAGGTGAGGTCTTTGTTTCTTCCCCACGAGAAAGACTCCTCGGAGGTGCCCACTACACAACCATCGACACACGGGTTCTAAGTAGGGTTCTCAGAATCCTAGATCGAGGTCGAAAATATTACTGTCAGGAAGTAATACATTCGAGGGATCTCATCTGATTGTGGCATTCACATTAACCCACAAAGAGTTAACACTACCAACCACCATGGATAAAATGGGTTAAAGGTCTTTGGGATCGACGATTCAGGCTCGAAAACATCATCATTGTGATGAAGTAACGTCAAAACGATAACATTTCCAAGGGAATCTACTCCAAGCGGGGTCTTTGCTTTGGCTCACGCGGAAGAGACCACGCAAGCCTCCACTACACAACCACCATCCTAATCCTAGGGTTATACTCGGACTCGGGTATAGATCCATCTCACAGAGCACCAATGATCAGAGAAACTCCACAATGTCATAAGAGATAATAATAGGATAAAAAATAAGCAAGCAAGTAGATAACAGATAATCAGACAAGCAAGCAAACAAACAAGAGAAAATAAACAAACAAGCGAATCTAACACTCATGAATCGAGTCAAGTTAGGCTTGACTCTCTCTAGCATAGGGCAATGCAAGTCCCCAGCAGAGTCGCCATCTGTCGTACCTCGAAAAATATGATCCTCGCGATGGACGCGGAAAAAACTGTTCGAAACAGAGTCGCCACCGAACTTTATTTATCCCAAAGAGGGAAAGGAAAATATCGATAAAACCTTTAAAGGATAAGAAAATGGTCATCGCAACCAAATTCGGGTTCGGGAGTCGATTACGCAAAGGGAAGGTGTTAGCACCCTCTACGTCCGTTGTACTCAACGGGAACCTCTTGATTCGATTCGGGATATAAGTTAGCTTGGTTTGTTTGTTTTCTTCTAAGGTAGATATTATTTTCTAAGGGGAAAATGAGTGGTTTTTTATTAGTGTGCTCGACAAGGATGAAGATCCTTGTGCCTACGTATTCCCAATGGGAAAGTCAGAGCATTCGTAGTTCGTAGGACTACGGTTTATTGGTTCGTGTTTTTTAGGCGAACGAGAGTTTAATTTGCATTCTAACTGCTAAACGTTGGCTTGTCTACTCGTCATGGGAGGCTAAAGCACTAGTTCATATGCGCGGAAGAATGGATTAAACAATGTTCTTTTTGTGAAAGTTGTTTGAGTATGAATTAAGTGTATTAGAGATTTGATTGAGAAAAAGACTTGATTTGCGTGTGTTTTAGGGTTTCGGTTGGTTTGAGGTGAACGAGGGTTTAGGTCACATTCTAACTGTTAAACGTTGGCTTGTCTTCTTCAATTCTTGGAAACTTTCTTCACACTGAACATCCCATACATAAGCTTGCCCTTTATGGTTCACCTGGGTCAAAGGCAAAGCCAACTTCGGAAAGCCTTCTATAGTAACCAGCCAAACCTGGAAAATATTTTATCTTCGTAACCGACTTAGGATCCTCTCACTACAACATTGCATCTACTTTAGACTGATTAACTGTTATTCCACCACTATAGATTACATGACCAAGGAAACTTACTTCTCTTAAATAGAATTCACACTTAGACAACTTAACATACAAATTCTTGTCTTTCAATATTATCAACACAACTCATGTGTTCTACATGCTCTTCGTCTGACTTAGAATATACCAGAATATCATCTATGAACTCCACGACAAACTAATCCAAGTAAAGATGAAAAATCCTATTCATACACTCCATGAATACTCCTGACGCATTAGACACACCAAAAGGCATAATCGAATACTCATAACGACTGTGACGAGTTATTAATGCAGTCTTTGGTATATCCTTTGACTTTACTCGAATCTGATGATACGCTAGGTCTGACAAGCTTCTTCTCCAACAGATCTTCTAACTTTTTCTTCAGCTCGGTCAACTATGATACATACATTTTATATGATACCATCAACACAGGTCTAGTACTAATTACTAAATCTATGGAAAAATCCACTTCAGGCTCCGACGATAAATCACTAATATCCTCAAGAAAAAATTAGGGAACTCATACACAACATAAAGATAAAAAATCACAGCTTTTCTCTCCACTCTCAAGCAAGCAAACATTACAAGCACCTGATCTTTTTGCTTCAAGGACATCTCTAATTGATTGGTGGATATGAGTCTTGAATCCATACTTTCTTCGGGCTTGGGAACCAACACGATCTTATCAAAACAATTAATATGAACATGGTTGAACTCTAACAAGTTCATTCTCATAATAACATCTAGTTAACTTAGAGGTAAACAAACCAAGTTAACTCCAAAATATTCACAATAAATGGTTAGGGGACAATAAAGACAAACCAACGAAGTAGTCATAGAACCATTGGTAGGGGTATCAATGACCATACTACCCTTCATAGGAGACATTGCCAAATTTAACTTGATAACACAATCATGAGATATGAATGAATGTGTTGCACATGTATCAATGATAGCAATCAAAGAGACACCATTTATGAAACACGTACCCCGAATCAAATTATCTAATCTCGAGACCTCCACACCAGAAAGAGAAAACTCTTTCCCACTAGCTTGCACGGAATCTGGTGCTTTCTTCGGCTTCTAACATTGAGTGCTGATATGATTTGGTTCTCCACAGTTGAAATAAGCTAAAACTACACTCTTGTAATCGGTGACATGATGTCTCTGCTTTCCACACTTGAAATATGTCAGGCTTGTGCTCTTGCACTCATCAGCACAATAACCTAACCCTCCACACTTGAAACATCTTAGAGAAGCAAAAACGCCTCTCTCACTTGTTTCATTCACACCTGTAGCCTTCTGCTGGGACTTCTATTTTCCCTTAGCAACTGGGGTCACACACGACTTACTACAATTTTGATTCCCATTCTTCTTCTCACTCACACTCTTGTAGTGAGCAGACCTGGCTCTACTATCCTCATCATAAATTCTGCATTTGTTGACCAATATCGAGAAATGACATATCTCCTGATATCCGATGAAATGCTTGATCATAGGACGTAAACCACTTTTGAACGTCACGCATCTGGAACCTTTAGCATCTAATAGTGTTAACACACATGTTGTGCGCAAGGGCATTGTATAATTATAACACATAACGCCGGATGGACCAACCATCTTTGATGCCAACTATGTAACACCTTAAACTCCAAACACTTAATTTATAAAACATGTGGAATAAATACTCAAAAGGTGCCACATTTCTCAACATAACATTCTTAATTCATGATATCAACTTAAAATAAACTCCTACACATCTTCAAGTATCCCATAAATAGAAATCAACCTCATTTAATCAAAAGGTTCGTTTAAACAACTTGCAGAAAAACAAAATAGAATACGGTGTTCCCAACCCAGTCTTAAACTATCCGAGCGACACGCTGAAAGCTAAAAAACGCAAAAAAGATAAGTAAAAAAGAAGGCCATCTATGTCATTCTCCAATACAAGCAATAACTAAAACTCTTTGGTCTCTACTTGAGTATCTGCACCACAAGCGTAAAGAAAAACACATGAACAAACAAGGGGTGAAGATGCATTCGCATATATTAACAATGCATAAAACATCAAGGATAGTGAAATTAGCATAAATAATCAATCATACAATCCATTCAAAATAATAACCATTCACAAATTCAATTATGTATGCAATGTGTTCATCTCCTCTACTCCAATGCATGTTGTACCAAAGTTCAGATATTCAGAGATGTGTTACTGAAGTATCCAACTCGTCATTGGACCAAAGTCTTAACTCGTCATTGAACCGAATTCCTATTTGTCATTAGATCTAAGTTCTCACTTGTCACTTGACATAAGTCTTATTTATCTCCAATATACACGATGCATGAATGCTACACAAATATATGCAATACTTGTCTCAACCTCCAACTTCAATACTCGTCACTGGTTCCTCTCAAACCTAAAACTCGACATAAATCATCGACAATGCAAGGCCGCATAAATGATTCCATTGAACCAAAACATCTCAGCATAAACTCAACATTTTTCCTCTTCATGAGGCATTCACAATAAACTCAACTTAATAGTTAAAATATATAACTTTCTCATCAATACTCATTAAACAACATCAAATAGTCGGAAGAGTCAGAAACCACTAAAAAACAATCAAGTTAAATGACTCAATTTACACATTTAAAAAATCTTTGGACATTTCAATAATATAGTTATATGTACTAACTTTCCAACACTTCAAACCGCGCTTAAAATGGAGTCACGAAACTCGAGTTATGTCATTTTTAGTTTCACTTCAAAAATTCTCCATGCCAGACTACAGTAATGGATTACTAATATGTGGTAATGAATTACCAACCCCAAAATAGTCTAAAAACCAAAATTTTTATGCTGGTAATCAATTACCACACTACCCATGATGAAAAATACCCAGTGTTTGCAACTTTTTCACGGGAATTTCACTCAAAAACCTAATTTCTTCACCCTAAGCCAATGCAAATCCACTTATGAGCATGAATGATCATATCTAATCATCTATATACGATATTCAACATATAAGGCTATAATTTTAATTATCATCGATCATCGACAACCATTCGCATCAATAACGCACTAATTAAACATTTATATCATCAATTAACCACTAAACGATCATCATGTTCATCAAATCAAAACATATATTCATGAACATCAAACATTAGAATTATACATATGGCTCCACACAAAATTCAACAAGGAACTGAGCACGAAAACAACATTACATCACAACAATCTATAGAGGTTGTGCACAAACTATCTAAAGATCAAAATCCCTCAACAATGGAAGAAAAAAGAAAGGAAAAAGGAAAAAGGATAAGGAATTATCTATATCCTTCATGTTTAAATACCCATATCATGAACAGTCCCCCTTACCTCAAATTTGCGGAAAAACTTTGAATCTACAACTATGAAGTCTCTTCTCCTACTCTTTCTCTGCCAGGGCTTTTCTCTTACTCTGCTGACAACTTATTTTCACCAAACAGCCCCCTCGTTCAATTTCTCTTCTCTATTTAAGTAAAACCCTATTTTTATTTCTATTAATTCTAATAATCTGCTCAGCTCTTAATAATTCTATTCACCACCTTAATTTTAATTAGTTTCTATATTCCTCCCCAAAGCATAATTTCTCATTTTCTCTATTATTTTAAAATTTATAATAATTTCTACTAAAACCTAACCATCCTCAATAATACTAAGGCTTACTTGCAACTTTAGTCCCCCTATTTTGTCTTTTTATTTATCTCCTCATTTTAAAAACCACGATTTTAGTCATTTTTTTAAGTTTTGTGATGGATTTTAGTCCCTCTCCAATTTGAGACTTATTTTTAATGATGTCAATGTCATGTCTTTTTCATTAATAATAATAATTATGCCACAACATATATATTTATTTTTAATTTTAATAATAATAATAATAATAATAATAATAATAATAATAATAATAATATTTTACATTTTTTAAAATTACTTAAATTGAATTACATTACAATGAATAATTTTAATAAAATAAATAAAATTAAATTTGAATTATGAGGAATAAAATTGAACTAAATTACTAAAATTTAAGTAGATACATGAACAAGAACCCAGAAACATAATTCATTCATTAAAAACCCAGTAACAAAAGCATCACCTTTCATCATTCAAAATAGTTTAAAAACTAGTGAGCATAACAACAACAACATCAAAAATTCAGAATATAAAAAATCAGTAACAAAAGCAACATCAACAAATTCATAACAAAAAATCAGTAACAACGTTGAATTTCATCACAAAATCATTAAATACCCAGTAACAACAACATCATCGCTTCAAATGTGTTTTTCTTTTTCAAGATGAAAAAACATGTTGTTCTTGTCTCCACTTTAAAACATTTCGTTGGATCTATGTTCTTTCTAAAAACATAAATCCATTGTTCCTATCTATGTGCTTTGGATCTAAGAACAAACACTACAACAACAACTCACCACTTCATTCAACGTTAGGCAAGAGTTTCACTGCAACGATAACAGCAGTTGTTGTACGGCCGATACAGGCTCCGGAAGCGACGACGAGCCCTCGAAAATGGATGATTTTTGAAGATATAGATTGGGTTTATGAAACTTGAAGCATGTATGAATCTCTCATAATATGCATTGAGTTACATTGATGAGTCCAAAATTAAATTGTTTTGTTGGAAGAGAAAAAGAGTCGTGATGTTGGTAATAGGGGTGAATTTCTTATTCATTGTGATAGGGAAAGGGAGAAGAGACTCATGATTGGTTAGAGTTTTCTTTGGGGAAGAATATGTTTGTTTTGGAGAAGAATACAATTTTGGTGAAAAATTATTATTATATTAGTAAGTTATTATTGTTATTATTAAAAATGTTAATGATATTAAAATTACTTTTAATTTTTGATAACTTTCATGATAATTATGGTGATGTTTTATCGTAATTTTAATTCTTAGAAGTCACATAATTTAATTCAATTTATGATAATTTTAATTTAAGTAATTTTTACAAAATTTAATTCAATTTAAGTAATTTTAAAAAAAAATTAAGTAATCTTCCAATGTAATTCAATTTAAATAATTTTAAAAAAAATTAAAATAATATTATTAATATTTAAATTTAAAATAATTATATATGACGTGATATAATTATTATTAATGAAATGACAAGACATTGACACTTCAGTAAACTGAGCGTCGTGTCATTAAAAATAAGTCCTAAATTAGGAAGGGGGCTAAAATCCATCACAAAACTTAAAAAAGAACCAAATCATGGTTTTTAAAACGGAGGATAAAAAAAATAGGGGGACTAACGTTGCAATAAAGCCTAATACTAATAAAAGAAACAAAAATGGGGTGTTACAAGAAGTCTCAATCATTGGATGTGTTCAAATCATTTAAGGATGAAGTTGAGAATCAACTTAACAAAAGAATTAAGAGGGTCAAATCTAACTGTGGTAGTGAATATTACGACAGATATGATGGTTCAAATGAACAATGTCTGGGTCTTTTGACAAATACCTAGAGTCACCTAACATGAATGGTGTAACTGAAAGACGAAACCAAACTCTTAAGGATATGGTAAGGCGTAAGATTTGTCGTTATACCTTGCTAGAGTCACTTTGGAGAGATACACTAAAGATTGTGGCTTACATTTTAAATATAGTGCTAACAAAGATGTAACACCCCAGATTTTCATCGAAAACATGACTCAGAAATTATTATCAATACTTTTAAACAAGAATAAAAGTTATGAACATTAATCAAACTTGATGACAATTCAAAATCATAAGCGAAAAATCATCACATTTCCAATTCATTTGGAAAATAAATAAATAACTTAAAATGTAATGATATCAATTTATAAACTACTGAAATATTTTTATTTTGAAAACCCCTACTTCCCCACGATCACGCGACAAGCAAACATCGGTAAATCTGGAAACTCCACACTTGTACCTAAAATGTTATTGTAAAGGGGTCAGTTTCTATTAACCACAATCCATGTCAAAAACAAGCTAAATGAGAGCTAAAAATCAGATAAATATAAATATACATATAATGTCCAAGAGAATTAAATAAAAATACTCACCCAAAATTATTAACAACATAATTGTAAGCTTAAAATAGAATACACGTAAAATTTAATCAAATTTATCAATAATCCATTATTCAATCTATATGTGAAATATATATGCTTTAAATACTACATGGTCCGAATATAATCAGTCTGTCACTAAGGCACCACACAGAAATGCATATGCTATGTTATGCCATGATACAGATAAAATATAATAAATCACTCGCCACTAAAGTCACCACATAAAAGTTTACACGCCACTTAGGCAACCAAAAATTAAAAAAATATTCATTCATATGTAATGCAGGTAAGATTTTCCTTCCCAGTCATAATCCTTCACTACAGCAATATAATATATGGGTCATACTTCACATTGAAGCATATGTAATTTACTGATCATTGACTTACAGTAGCCACATACACTAGTAATCCACCATATTTACATTTTACCACACATGTATTCAAAAGTAACTAGCTACAAGGAAATGGGTAGACACTAAATTCCTTATACCAACACACATATATTTCAAGGCAACTAGCAGCACAAATTTTAATAACATGATCTCACTTAATTAACTTACTTTAGACATATTACACTAATTTAAGAAGATTTTGCTTAATTTATTTACTTTAATCATATTATTACTCTCTCGTGGAGATGGTTGAAAGTAGGCCGTAGTAGATGTAGTTTTTATGAGTGGATGAAAAATCCTACTGATTTCTTCTAACTTAGGAAATTCTCTTTCTTGTTTTCTTTCGATTGATTTTTTATATCGGGTTGGAGAATCCCTGTTTTTCCCTTTAATACAAATTGCTTATAAAAAAATTGTATCAACATATATATTGCAGACACATACATAATTCTAGGAAAAATGGATTACCTCACTAAAAATGTATGTATCATATTATACTTATCGAAACAGTATTTTATGTGATAACAGTATACATCATTCGCTTAATTATTATTCATACTCTAATGATAACAACTATATAATTTCAGCTAATAATTTAATTTAAATAAAGTAAAATATATATGTTATACTTATAAATGATTTTATTAACACCATATGAGTGAGTGATATGCCCCAATTCTAATAACAGTAGCAGTTTGTGTGCATCTAGTTTACCTTAACAGTAGTGCATCTAGCTTACATTCTCATACTACTTAATAATACTAACAATATAGGTGGACATTCCTAGATATCTCAGGTACACTTAATAACTTTAGAAACACCATTAATTAATTAAGGATTTTACGTGACAGACTCAAATATTCGTAAATCCGTTACACTAGTATCACTTTCCTTATTTAATAGCATTAGAGGGGTTGGCTTTAACAACTTATCTACGTAAGATTTCAAAGGAACAAGGGGGTTGAGACAAGGTGACCCCTTGTCTTCCTTTTTGTTTGCAATCGTGGCTGAGGGGATAGCTTGTTTAGTGCGTATGGCTGGTATACAAGGGATGTTCTCTGGTTTTAAATTGAATGAGGTCGAAGAATTTAGTCTTGTTCAATTTGCCGTCGATACCATTCTCATTTGCGAAGCTGATTGGGTTAGTTTGTGGGGGCATAAATGCCATTCTTAGAGCTTTCGAACTTGTGTCGGGTCTGCGCATTAACTTCTGGAAAAGCTGTATTTATAGAGTGTGCGTAGATGTTGTTTTTCTAAATGCTATAGCGCAGTTTCTGTTATGTAGGCAAAGAAGTATACCTTTTAAGTTTATTGGTTTACAAGTGGGAGGGAATCATAGGAGGTATAACTTCTGGAAACAGGTTATTGACTGTTTTAAAGAAAGGCTATCAACTTGGCACATAAGGTTGTTATCAATGGGTGGTCGTGTTACGTTAATAAACTATGTTCTTACGAACCTTCCAATACATCATATGTCTTTTTATCAAGCACATGCTAAAGTGATCAAGGAACTCATATCGATCCAAAGACAAGTCATATGGTTAGGTTCACTGGAGGTTTCGTCAATGGCTTGGGTTAGTTGGAAAGATATGTAAACCAAAGGAGTTAGGAGAATTAGGAATAAAAGACATTGCACTCTTCAATAGGCGTTATTGACGAAATGGGTGTGGAGACTTTTAAGTGATGACGATTCAATATGGAATCCGACTCTATTTAACAAATATGGCTGCTGTTGCAAAAAAAAATCGGTTTGTTGCAGGATGTTGGCACTGCTAGGAGTAGATCATTGTGGTGGCGTAATTTATTGAAGATTGGGTTGTCGCTAAAAATTGATTCATTCTTGAGCTAAGTATCTTGTAAAGTGGGAGATGGTTCCCTAGTTTCCTTTTGGCATGCTAGGTGGATTGACGTTGGTCATCTCCGTATCAGTTTTCCATAACTGTATGTTATGTTGAACCTGAAGTTCGGTTTTGTAGCAGATCATGGTGGCTGGTCACATGATGGTTGGCAATGGTAATTGGGATTTCAGTTACATGGCTGGACGGAGGAGTTGCTAGCGCAGTATGATGAGCTGATGTTGTTATTGCAGGAACGGACTCCCAATCTGGGTGCACTGGATGGATTCATTTGGCCCAATTCGGTCAATGATTTGTTTTCTGTTAAAACCTGTTATAACTTTCTTCTCCAGGTCAATTTAAACTTCGGGATAGAAATTAATTCCAATACCGCTCTTGAACTCCTGTGACAATCCATGATTCCGATGAAGGTTAAACTATTTGGTTGACGCCTATTATTGGATAGATTACTGACACGTTCCAACTTCACGTCCAGGGCAGTAATTTCCAATCCCCATGATATAGTGTGTGTTTTTTTGTTTTGATGAGATTGAAACTGTTGATCACGTCATGATAACCTGTCCAAAGATAACGGTAGTTTGGAAAGCAATTTCGGAGTGGATTGGAGTTTCTTGGATAAAATCACATAATTGTATAAACCATTTGATGGAGTGGTTTATCCGGTTGGTTCACCGTACGTCTAAACAAACTGTGACTTTAATATGGTTCTATGCTTGTTGGAGTTTGTGGTGGGCTAGAAACCAAATTATCTTTAATGACGGTGTTGCTTGCAATATCGATCTAGTTCATAAGATCATGAAGATGTCTTGGTTATCGCTAACTATAGGATCATCCAAGGATTTTGTGTGTTCATTTTATGATTGGTCTAAACATCCTATTGATTTCTTATGATGGTTGTTGTACTTGTGGTTGGATTGCACTCATTGTTTATTAGTGCTCCAATAGTGTAATGGTGTTGTGTGGGTGCTTCTTGATTCCCTCCACTTTTGATTTATGAATGAAATCTACTTATATAAAAAAACTTATCTATGTATATCTAAATATATAATTAGTTAAATAATATCAGGATTTAGTCTTCAAATAAATCTCATGTTTTTTTTTAAATCACTTAGATCTCTAGTACAATAAAAATATACATATTACATCTATCCGATTCTTAATTCAAGCCTAATTTAGATTTACACGGGGAAAAGCCCTTATCTTAATGTGTTTTTCTCTAAATCGAAGGAGACTCAATGATCTGATTATATGAATGACGACTTCAAGGGTATTCCCACAAATGATACCGGAACAAAGTAGTAGGGTTATTGGTGTTGCAAAATTACCAGTGAGCCATGTAGATTTTCGGTTCTATGAGGAGTTTGTACGAGAACAGAGATCTAAAATGGAAGTTAAGAGAGTTTGTACGAGAACAGAGATCTAAAATTGGTGTTGCAAAATTACCAGTGAGCCGTGTAATTCTAAAAATTAGGAGAGTATGGAACTAGTCTAGGGCTTATAAGTAGGAAGGAGAGAATTAGACTAATTCTAACTTGCTATTGTTATTTTCATTATTATTAATATTATTATATCAATTTATTATTATTATTACTATTATTATTATATATATATATATATATATATATATATATATATATATATATAATTAATCAACTATTATAATTAATATTATCAATAAATTAATTTATCAAGCAACTTATACATTGTTATTTGACATACAATAAATAAATTTAAAAAAATAAAAATGAACCATTCAAACATGTTATAAATTTAGAATCTACGAATAACCAATTAGAAAATCTTCATATTATGATCACACAAAATAATTTATTGAAAATCAACCGTTCGATCCATTACCATGGAATAAAGATGAAAAGTTCTAACTAAATAATTACACTAAAATGAAGGTGTTACAAAATACAACTGCTAAAACACCTCATGAGCATTAGACTAGACGAAAGCATAATATGAAACATTTTCACGTATGGGAATGTCCAGCCGTGGCAAGGCCTTATAGGCCAAAAGAAAAGAAATTGGACTCCCGAACAGTGATCAACTACTTTATTGATTATTCAGAAAGATCTAGGGGCTATAAGTTTTATGATCCCAAATTAAACTCAATTTTTGAGATGAGAACATCCACATTCTTTCAGGGTAACGAGTTTGGGAGGAAGAACAAGGTTAGAGACTTTGTTTTAAAGGAAAAAAGGTAACAATTCCAGAACCGATTCATACAGTTTCTTTTTATCAACCAAGTATGGAACCACCACATGACATTGTTGAATTTTCTCCTACTCAAGATGATTTGTTAGTTCAAGAAGAACACACTCAAGATCCTCAAGAACAAGTGTTATAAGAACCTATACCTTTGCGGAGATGCATTAGAGAAAGGAGAAATGTTATTCCGGGTGATTACATAGTCTTTCTCCAAGAACATGAGGAAAATAATGGTATGATGGAAGATGACCCAATCAACTTCCACCAAGCCATGTAGGACTCCAACTTGGAAAAGTGGATTGATGCAATGAATGAGGAGTATAAATCCATGCAAGACAATAAGGTTTGAGACTTTATCCCATTACTAGAAGATGTGAAACCCATTAGTTACAAATGGATTTTTAAGACCAAGCAAGATTCTAATGGTAATGTGGAGAGGTATAAGGCTCGTCTTATGGCTAAGGGTTATACCTAAAAGAATGGGATTGACTTTCTATCTGGTTTCATCTAAAGATTCTTTTAGGACAATCATGGCTCTTGTTGCACATTATGACATGGAACTCCATCAAATGGATGTCAAAACAAAATTTCTCAATGAGAACATTGATGAAATAATCTATATGGTGCAACCAGAAAACTTTGTGTCATAAGACTTAAATTAAATGGTTTGAAAATTGAAAAAATCCATTTATGGACTAAAGTAAGCGTCTCGTCAGTGGTACCACAAGTTTCATGAAGTAATTCTCTCATTTGGTTTTGTGGTGAATGTTGTTGAAGATTGTGTGTATCACAAATTCAGTAGGAGCAAATACATTTTCCTGGTATTGTATGTTGATGACATACTGCTTGCACTAATGATATATGCATGATGCACAAAACCAATAAATTTTTATCAAGAAAATTCGAAATGAAATATCTTGGTGACGTCTCCTTTGTATTAGGAATTCATATATACCGAGACCGATCTTAAGGTATTCTGGGATTATCAAAGAGGATCTATATCGAAAAGGTACTTAAAAGGTTTGACATGTAGGAATGTAAACCAGGGGATACTCTAGTTGTTGAGGGGGACAAATGTAGTCTTATTCAGTGCCCAAAAGGAAAACTAGAAATTCAAGAGATGAAAAAGATTCCTTATGCGTAAGTTGTAGGGATTCTGATGTATTCCCATGTCTGTACTTGTCCAAATATTACGTTCATAGTTGGTGTAACACCTGAGGCCGAAGAGAAAGGAGAATGTATGGAACACCCGAGGCCGAAGAGGGCGGAGAAGTGGTCACTAAATTCACATCGGAATGAGAGGCATCCTGATGTTGTGCAAGGAAGGGAATACATGTTTAAAGGAAGGCTCATAAGGATTGATTGGTACTACCTATACCAACAAGATGCATCTTCTTTTCGGTAGCCTAACAAATAAGAACTCCATAGTTAAAGAGACTTGACTTGGAGTAGTATTTGGATGGGTGACCTTTTGAGAAGTTTCTAGGAAAGCGTATGAGTAAGGACAAAGTATGCTGAAAAGACCTATGTTGGTTTGTGGGGTCACTCGGTAATCCCGAAGGCAGCCTGGGGAGTTACAAATGGTATAAGATCCAGACCTCTCCCAGTACGACGTGGTTCAGGGAAAAACTAAGCGGAAATCAGTGGGTATGTAACACCCGAGGCCGAACAGGGTGGAGTGTGGATGTAACACTTGAGGCCGAAGAAGGTAGAGGAGTGGTATCCAAATTCACATTGGAACGAGAGGGATCCTGAGACTATGCAGGGAAAGAACTGCATGGTTGAAGGAAGGCTTTTAAGGATTGATTGGTACTACCTATACCAATAAGATACTTCTTCTTTTCAGTAGCCTAACACATAAGAACTTCATAGTTAAAGAGGATTTACTTGGAGTAGTATTTGGCAGGGTGACCATTTGGGAAGTTTCCCATAAATCGTGTGAGTGAGGACAAAACATGCTGAAAAGATCTATGTTGGTTTGTGGGGTCAGTCGGTAATCCTGAAGGTAGTCGGGGGCACTACCGTTGGGATGTTAGGCAGATATTTGAGCAATCCAAGAATGACATTAGAAAGCATCCAAAAGGGTTATGAGGTATTTAAAGAGAACAAAATATTATATGCTCACATATATGAGGTCAGACCAGTTGGAGGTCACTGGATATTCTGACTCTAATTTTGTTGGGTGCCTAGATAGGAAAATATCCTTTTCAAGCTATATCTACATGTTGGGTAGTGGTGTAATTTCTTGGTGCAATGCCAAGAAATTTTTTGTTGCTTTATCCACTATGGAAGCAAAATTTATAGCATGTTTTGAGGCCTCTAACCATGGGTTTGGTTAAGGAACCTTGTCACTAGGCTGAAAATTATGGAAGGAATTGAAAAACCACCTAAGATATACTATGACAATAAATTATCCGTCCTATATTCCAACAATAATAGGAGCTCGACTAAGTCAAAGCATATTGACATCAAGTTTCTAGTTGTTAAGGAAAGGGTGCAAAGTGGACAGGTTTCCTTAGAACACTTAGGAACAAACTCTATGATAGCAGATCCTCTTATAAAATGTCATCCACACAAGGTCTTTCATGAGTACAATG
Source organism: Lathyrus tuberosus (assembly GCA_022829125.1). Taxonomy (NCBI): domain Eukaryota; kingdom Viridiplantae; phylum Streptophyta; class Magnoliopsida; order Fabales; family Fabaceae; genus Lathyrus; species Lathyrus tuberosus. Next base: position 224,825 of record JALAZF010000089.1, on the reverse strand, counting down.
CTCACATGGGTGTTTTACGGTTTGAGGAATCTTTAGTTTAATGGGAGTTAATCATTTATGAATTTTGTGATATATGTTTGGTATTATGTATGCATACTCTGGTTTTAAATATTTTATCTGATTTATAAAGATTAATATTCATTTATTTATACTTTATATAACAAGGTTATTGAATGATGTCACTAAAATAAAGTAGGACCAATTAAAATGCGACATGTACAGACCATGCTCTTGTGATTTTCATGCTACACATTTCATGATGAATCTATGTGTCGTACCTTGAAAAAAAGAATACGACCTCGCGAAGCGCGTTGCATGCTCGCGGGATGGACTAACAAAGTTGCCACCAAATTTTATTTATTCCCAAAGAGGGAAAGGAGAAATAGTGATAAACACCTAAAAGAATGACAATGATATGGTCATCGCAACCAAATCAGAGTTCAAGAGTTAATTACGCAAGGGGAAGGTATTAGCACCCCTCACATCCGTTGTACTCAACAGAAACTATTTAGTTAGTTATACACGTTAGTTTTAGCTTTAAAATGTTAGGTTTATCGAGTTATTAAAAGTTCAAAGAGAAAAAGAAAAAGGGTCTCAAAAAGGTTTTATATTAATGTGCCAGACGAGATTGCGGGTCTCGCTCCTAGGTATCTCCGGGTGCGATGGAGAACTCAAGGCTACGTAGTTCTGGATAGAAAATGTTTGTTTGTTGGTCGATTTTAGCGAAAGCTATTTTGTCACAATCAAAGAAAAAACATTGCTTGCTACCCAAAATAGTGGAGAAAGGAATGTTTGCATTAAGACAGAATGGATAAACATATCAGCATTCACGGGAAAATGTTGTTAGCTCACTCACACATATAAGTGGACGAAGCATTGTCTTGCATCGTCTTGAGACGGAATATCTTTCATTTGAAAAAGGGTTTGAAGGTTGGGACAAAAGGCAAAATGGTTTGAATATGTTTGAGGTATTTTTGGGTTGAAAGTATAGTATTTATGACTTACAAGCTTATACAACATGGGTCTAATACTCGGAACTATGATTAGATTTTACACCTAGGTAGTTTTTTCCTTCCATTATGTTATGAAAAAGGTAAAATTTATTTAAGTTAGTCATTTTTTTATTTATTTGTGAAAGGAGCTTGACGTTGGATCAAGCCTTTTATTAGCATTGGAAATATGAAAATGGTTAAGTGTTTTGGTTTTTATTTGGAAAAGGGGCTTGACATTGGATCAAGCATTTGATTTGCGTTTGCAAAATGGTTTGAAATGGTTTGAAGTTATTTAGAGTTGATGGTGAAAAATGGTTGAATGATGAATGGTAAGCGAGAATCGTAACGCAAAGGAGCAAACTGGATCACGAGAGGTGCAAATTCAAGCGTAGTGGTGCAAACTCAAGCACAATGTGTAATCAAACGCCACAGGTAAATAGAATCAAATATATAGAAGAATTCAACATGATAGAAGGACACAAGAGCATACACAATATTTACAGCACACATCCATCATAAATGAATCGAAAAAGTAAAGTAAAAATGAACGTGCACAGATTAAAATCATAATGCAAAGACGTAACTCAAAGTCGTGTACGCAAAAAAGTGCAAAGCTACCGCAAGAAATCAAATTCGATTTAAACGTAATGATGTTGGATCATTGTAGCTTAACGCAAATTGAATGACAAATTGCTAACGCTTAAGTGGTCATTGCAAATAAAATCCAGAAGCAATAAACTGTAGCATCGTGAAACCAAAAGTTGCAAGTCGAAACGTGAATTTGTAAGAAGCACAAGTGTAGATTGTCGTTATTCTAAACCATCGGGCGCGCATGCAAAATTGAAACGCAACACCAACCACTAAAAGATTGCACATAAACCAATAAAATCAGCCATTAACTTGCTACGCTCAATGCGATCATCGCAAGATGGATCAAAACTATACAAATGTTAAACTCAACTAAATGAAAACACAAAGCAAAATGAATTTAACGCATGCGAATTACAACATAATGCAACCAAATGTGCAGAATGTAACGCTAAAATGCAAACAAAATTGATGAGTTCTTGGCAAGTGTACTGAAATTTGGCAATAATAAAAAAGATTGAATCCACAGGGACTGCTATTTAACAAGACAGTATTGTGTAATGCGTAGAAAATACTAAATTGAGGGGTTCGAGTTTTAATTGCTAAATAAAACAAAGTGCTCTTGCAAGTTTAATAAAGCAATCAGGTTGTGTATAGAATCCCCTATTTATCTATTGTTGATGTTCGATGCATTACATGAATGGTATTATCAATATAATCCCGTGGCGAATTAACAAAACCATTATACCCAATCCCTTGCGGTATAACTCACTAATCAACACTCAAAGTTTTATATCCATAGTCCACCACCGTAATCAATATTAGGCAATGCAACATGGCGTTAATTTCTAATCCACTACTTGGGGTCTCATATCCTTATTCAACTAGCGTAAGCACAATAATTGCCCTAGTTCCAACACATAGACTAATGGTCAGTATTCTCCATGTGCCCAAAATCATATTAAAAGAATATCTCACATAAAAATTATTAAGAACAAGGTCCAATTATATAGAATTATAAATTAAATTACTCATGCAATATCAAATCAAACATATGTCCCAACAATATCAAAATAGGTTCATCAAACACAACTTAAGCTAGAGAGATTTAGCTACTTATAATTCAAATTACAATACCAAATAATAATAATAATAATAATAATAATAATAATAATAATAATAAGTGGTTTACATAATAATTTCCTTGAAGAATTGGCCTCCAATGGCTCAAATGCTCTTCAAATATGCCTTCTGGTGTTGTAAATTTTCACTTTGCGTGTAGAAATTTGTAACCCTTGAAAAGGTACCAAAATTCCCTTTTAAAAGCCTTCAGAATGGATAAGACGTGTCAGAAAAAGCCTAGAAAAAGGGGTCATCGCGCGCATCGCGTGCGTGATGAAGATTTTTCTTCTTTATCGCGTGCGCGATGCTGCACGTGATTATTCCAGTAGCTACATGTTTTTGCTTCCTTTTCACCTGATTTTCACTAAGTCCCTATTTCTCCACACTTAGCTATTTTTTCCTCTTTCTTTGGCCTTTATCCTTCATTTTTTCTCCTGTTTAACTTGTTTTGATCTGTTTCTTTGATCGAATTCACGCAATGACACAGTGTCATAAAAAATCAGCCTGCATGCGCATCAATAACAATATTGATATATCAAACTAAATTTCGACAAAGTAACAACATATGTATTACGTCGAACCCGCAAATTTTATCTAACTTAAAATAATAAAACAAACAGTAACTAAACAATGTATATTTTTCATTATTTAAGTAGTATTACGACATTATTACAATATCTCAATGCAACCGAAATCAAAAGCTAGCATACACACACACACACACACACTATCCAACTATATTCAACATTGTTACAAAATCGAAACAACATTATAAACCTAATACAACCAGCACCAAATATAAACAAACACAAACAATATAAAAAATGAATACGTGATTAACAACATATACTAAAATCACGAAAGAAATTTTGATTTGAAACGTTACCCACTGAGTCAAAACTGAATTGTTGTTGTGTAGAGCTTATGAAGTGTGAAGCACAATGGAATTTATCTCGTTGGAAAAACAAAGATAGCCGGATATAAAAGTTGGTAGTGGTTGGCACAGTTCCTATTTCACCAAAGAAACAAAGTTGAGTTTGAGTGGTTGCTGCTTGTGGAGGAAATAGGTTAAAAATGATGGTGAACTCGATTTTGTTGGAGTGAGTAAATGTGGTGTTGAAAGTGGTGGCTGGAGTGTTATTTGGTGGTTGTAGACGTCCAGGAATAAGGGTGAAGGTTGGGTGGTTAACAAAGGGAGTTTTAGAGGGTGGACGAGTGAGAGTGAAGGAGAAGCAATGGTCGATTTATATGGAGAAAATGTGATGGTTGGGTTCCAGCGCTGTGCGTTTTACAAGTGAGAGTATGTGGTGGTAGGCGGTTGTTCAAAAGCTGAGTGAAGGAGGAGTTTAGGAAAGAGCAAGAAAAAAACAAGGCGAAAGGAGTATGTGTGATGGAAAGGACGTAGGCACGGTTGAAAAGAAAAAAGGATGAGGGCGAGGTGGGTTTAGGCAACGTGGAGGGGAGGTTCATGTAAGAGGAGAGTGAGAACGGCGAAGGAGATTGGTTTGGTTATGGTTTGTAGAGCAAAAGAAAAAAAACAAAAAAAAGAGAGGATATGTAGTGTATTTGATGAAGATGATGAAAAAAACTAGAAAACCAAACTTCTGAGTTCTTTATTTCGTTTCTTTTGCAGAAAAACAAGTGACCACCCTTTCTTCTTTTTCCAAAAGGAGGTTCCTTTTCTTTATTTTTGTTCTATTTTCCTTTTCTTGTGTTTCTCAAAATCTAAATTTTTAAAATGAGAAGAAAACTAATTAGCCGCCACATATTCTCTTTGTGGCCTCTTTTCTGAATTTCAAAAATGGGTTTGAAAGCACACAATGAATGCGCCGCGTGGTTACCTCAATTGAATGGTTTGTCCCTTCTCAATACAATATTATATGTCTGTGTGTGTGTCTGTGTGTGTGTGTGTGTGTGTGTGTGTGTTTGTGTGTGTGTGTGTGTGTGTGTGTGTATGTGTGTGTGTGTGAGAAACAAGTTTGAAATAAGTTTCACTACTCTTCTTTAAGATTTTAGTGTGAAATAAGTTTGAAACAAATTATTCAAACAGAATTTAAACTATTTTAAATAATTAAAATAAAATTGAGACAAAAACATAGACAATCCTATTTAATTATTTCGAACATTTTGACAAAAATAAATAAAAGGACTCAAAGTGAATAAAAATCGGGTGCAAAAATGCTCAAAAAAATAAAATGAATGCATTAAAATGATCAACACAAAATAAACTTCGGAAAATAGACAGGTAAAGATCAAATTTTGAAGTAAAAAATGTCCGGTTGAAAATGCTCAGGCTGATCAAAATGGGACCACAAACAAAGTCGAAAAAATAAAACGAGCATGCTAAGTTAAACTTCGCGAACTGTAGATTAATAAAATTAACATCTACAAGTCTGATCTTGAAATTTTTCGACCACTAATTTTACGTACATTTGAAAATTGATTCAACTTATTTGTCTGTAGAACCGAAAATTTATTCTGGTCGATATTTTAAGCATTACATGGAATGAAATGTATGTTGTGATGGCAGATAATGCAAAGTGTCTTGATGAATGCATTGGTTTATTGATCGAGGGACAAAACTGAGGTATGGCACTATGTCATTTAGTTATGTCATTATTAGTAATTATTGATAGGTTTAGTTATGATTGATATAACGAAAATCTCTTTGGTTCTAGGGGTGTTCGTGGGCAGGTTTGGTTCGGTTTCGAGAGAATTCGATACCCGAACTAATGAAAAATAAATGTATTGGTTTGGATTGGATTTCTATATTTTTGCAATAAAGCCCAAACCAAACCGATCAGAAAAATAATGGATTGGTTTGGATTGGATTGATCGGATATATTAAAAATAAATATAAAAAAAATATTTTTTTTTTAAATGATTTGTTTACACACTAAAATATGAAAAATAAATATTGAACACATGACACACATATTTTTAAACAAATTATGACCACCATAGTCATATAGTTGTTGAATTTCACTTAAATATTCAATAACTTAAAACAATTTTTCTGGATACTCATACTCTATTTCATAGCATAAAACTGAAGGTTTGTAGTTTGTAGATACTTGTGATTTGAGGTTTTTCGATTTGGGAAGAAGGTTGTGGTTTAAGGATATTTGTAGTTTGAAATTTGTGAGTTTGATTTATAATGGTTGTGATTTTTGGTTTCTCTATATTTCATCATTGATTGATATACTTGTGATAATTTAAAAGATGTCGTTCTATTTTTCATTGAGAGACTTTTCCTCTTTGTTTCTTTCATTATGGTTTGTACTTGGTAATTTCTATAACAAGTATTTTCTTCATTCAAATAAATAAGTAATAACTCAATTAAAACTAATAATTTATTATATGAATTAATTATGTTGATTGATATTGGTTTGGTTCGGGTTTACGGGTAGCAAATTATAAATCTGTTACCCGAACCAATTAACATCGATTTTAATTAGTTCGGTTTAGTTTTTGCCCGAACTGAAAAAATGCCCAACCCAAACACATTGGTTTGGTTTGAATTCCGGTTTGGTTCGGATTTGCCCGAACCAATGAACACACCTATTTGGTTCTATGTAATGGCATAACTAATGAGTAATGGCATAACTAATGAGTGGGATTATTGGATATACTTGAAGTATATAATGACAAATTTTGAGCTCATAAAGGGCCCATTTGTTTTAGATTAAAAAAAAAATTCCGTTGTATTTTCAAAAATAATTTGTATGAAAACATTTTTCAAAAAATTAAAAGTTTTTTCAAATTCGTTTTTATAAATTTAAAGAATAATTTTGACATCTTATAACATAATCATATATTATTGAAGATCAAAACGTAGTCAAAATTCAATTCTTTTTTAAAAAGTTGTATTTCAAAAATTATTTTTATGAAAAACTATTTGAAATTGCTTCAAAATTAAATGATTTTTTGAAATTTTGATATCTAAAAATAATTTCGATAAGATCATGAAAGCTTTTATTAAAAAATTATTTATAGAATTTTTTTTCAAATTTTTATTTAAAGCTTTTATTAAAAAATTCATTATAGAATATCTTTATCTAAATTTTTATTTAAATCTTTTATGAAAAAATTCTTTGTAGAATATTTTTAAAAAGGGAAAACAAATAGGCCCAAAGTCTATCATGTGTCTAAAGTCACATATGTGACCTATGAGAGATTGTTAGAATTTTGGATCACTAATGTAATATTACATGTGTTAGGGCCATTATTTAATTAGCCAAAACTAAAGTGGTTTAAGTGATATTAAATCTATGACGTAGAGTATATATATCATGAAAGATTATTGTGTATATATCATAAGTCAATATTCTAATTTAATGAGGGACCAAATTAGAATATTGAAAACTAAGTAGTAACCCTAAAGAAGTTATTTATATAGGTTATGGTTCACATTTTTAGACGAACAATCAATACGATTTATCAAATATTCTTTTTTCATCTCTATTCGAAGAGAATAAAAAAATCCTAAGGCACTGTACAAATTGGAAGATCATATACCCGCAAACTTTCAACGATTTTAATAACAAACTTAAGTACGCTTTCGCTTTCATTATTGTATTGTATTCGGGCATGAGTTCTAAGGATATGATCTCAAAGGAATTAGATTAGAATTCTAATCTTGACCTTTATATGAGTAGGGATACATGTTGTGAAACGATGTCGTCAATAACAGAACAAAGTTATGAGATAAAGATTGAGTTTCTTGAACAAACACAAGAAACCCTATTAGGTTTTACAAAAGAGGGAGAAGAAGGAAGAATAAGAATAATAATTGGTTAAAAATATTTTACGATTCACTTTCTCAATAAGGGTTCAAGTTCCTTTGATTTTTCCTTTCTGGTTTCCTCCGAAACCAATGAATCCAGCATCTTTAAGTTCCAGGCTTTGGAACATATTTCTTTTTCCCGTCATGTGTCGCGAGCATCCAAAGTTTAGGTACCATGACTAGTGTCTTAACTCTGCTGCATAGGATATCTACAACATACACAATCTTATTGATCGTGAAGGCTGATCAGATCCTGAAGTAGTCCAAGAAAAACGTCTGTGATGCTGGATGTGTGAGATGAGGAGGGGGTGTACCTGCAAGGCACTCCAATGCCAAAGTAAGAATCGGAAGAGAGAAAGGCAAGTACAAAAGTATGAGTTTCTTAGTATGATTTAGAATACCTGAACCTCTCAAAAGAGAGGGTTTTTATAATGCCCCCAGCGTGTGGCCAACGGTCCCTATTTTCTGGGCGAAATAACCATTTCCTGAAGAATCGATAACTGCCAAAAACTAGCCGTTATGACGGGCAGAGATGCCCGAAACCAGTCGTTGCCACGGGCACAAGCGTCATGACCGTTCTTGGATGATGGAGTCGTGCGTAATGGGCAGGAATGTCAGGGATGAGCAAATGACCTTGGGATTCATCTGTCCACATGTGCCCGGTAGAGGGGAAGAAAGGTAAATGTTACCCCACCTCAGCTGGACCTAAGCAATTGGGTCGTTCTGGGAGCAGAAGTGGATTGGGTCATGCCTAGCCATTGGTCATGTTTGGAACAGGAGCCCTCCAAGTCGTTGCGCCTGAGCATGGGAGTGATGACTTAAGGATAGCTCGCAGCCCCGGGGAACTCTGCAGGGGCCGTCGTCTGTCGACGAGACGGAATTGCCCATGGATGCCCGGGGTTCTAGTGCTCGCGGGACGTGTAACATTTGTTCAGGATGCCCAGCATGCGGGGAGGCTAACGGTTGATGTATTCTGAAGAGACGTGACGCCACGTGTGCCTCGAGCCTTGTGAAGCATTAAATGTGTCATGATAGCTAGGCTAGGGTCAAGATGATGCCCCTATTTGCGCGTGCTCGTGCACATGCCTTCAGACTGCTTATATTTAGAGGGAGAAGTTGCTCATTTGCGTTTTTCACTTCTCTCTCCTTCCTTGTTCTTCTCTCAGAGCCTTAAGTCCATCGCCGTCGTCAACCGTTACATCCTCCCCCGCACGAAGCTCTGAGCAAGCTCTTCGGCTTTCTACATTCTCTTCGACCACGTAAGTCACTTAATCCAGCTTCATTTCTAGCTTTTTCATTTTTGTTTTGTTAGAACGCATGTGGCTAGGTTGAACTTAGGTAGAACTGTCGTGTTTTCTGGCGGCTGTTGGTGGTAGACGGTGGCTTGGCCACATTCTGCTGCTGCTGTGGTCGTCGGAGCTTCTTAGAGACTGTAGACTTAGGCCATTTTATAGCGCCGTTACGATGACGGCGTGAGTGCAACCGGAGGAGTTCCAGAGTTTTCTGGTGCTTTGATGAACTTTCTGACGAACATATGAGTTTTTCGGTGGAGCTTCAAACGGAAAACTGGGTAGTAGGTCGGGGAGATTTCCCGTATGCGCAGGAGGGGTTACCTCCAGGCATTTCCTCGCACGAGACTTTTGTGTTATTTCATTTAGGGCTTAGGTCGGGGACACCATCCTCGGCCCTTTGCGCGCCCTTTCACTTGACTAGCGGTGGAAGGGTGGATTTAATTTTGCAGTCAAATTCACTTTTGTCCTCTGCTTTTCAGGTGAACGAGATGGCGCATGAGCTCGAGAGAGAGATTCTCATAGACTCGTCCGAGGAGAACTCCTCGAAGAGTTGTGATACTGAGGTTTCAACTGCCCCCAGCGAAGTCGGGGAGGATCCCGAGCATGCTTCCGCGGAGGATTGGACGGTTGCGGAGCCTGCCGAGCACGCATCCACTTTCGCGTCTTATACCGGGGATGTCTTTACGAACGTAGGGCCAGAAGGGGAGTGGAAGGTACACTTCCCCAATCAAGACGACCGTATATGCACCGACTATGGGGAGAGGTTCCCAATGTATGAATATGCTTTCAAAAAAATAGGGTTAAGGCTGCCCTTTACTGACTTTTAGCAGTCCATCTTCGTTCATCTGGATTTGGCCCCGTCACAATTTCACCCGAATTCGTTGGTGTTCATTCGTTCCTTCGAGTTGATCTGCGAGTTTTTGAAGATAGGAGCTACCTTGCCCCTGTTCTTCACCATCTTCCACCTCCAACGACAGGTTTCGGGGAAAAGGTATGGGGTTTCGTTGAAGCAGGCGAAAAAACTATTTAAGCCCTTCTTAGAGTCTATCCAGACCTTCAAGGAGAGGTTCTATATTATTGAACCAGTGTCGGAGATGGCCCAAGATACCACGTACGCTTGGGCAGTGTCAACGGACGAGGATGGCAAAGATATGTATGACGAGGATGGGAAGCTGTTGGCGAAGAGGGTGTTCAAGTTCCCTTTCCATTGGAGTGGAAGCCATTTTACCCGGGGAGCTGACCATTACCTTGCCCAACCATATATGCCAGACGAGCAAGACACAGCGAGTTACGAGGCGTTGGTCAACTATGTTAACAGTTTCAGACCCGCAGAGTGCTGGACGAAAAAGGGGGACCCGATCTTTGAGGATGATGGTGGGCAAAGAGTGAAGTATCGCTATATCAATACGAATGTGCTTCTGGAGTGCAAGACCCATACAAATGCTCTTAAGCTGCTCGGTAGTTTTAGCTATTTTAGCTTTTCCGGATTATAATTTCCTCGGTGGCTAATGTGTTTGTTATGTTTTTGCAGGTGAGATGCCTTCTGCTCACGAGAGGATTGTGAAGAATGCCCTGGCGAGGGGAAAACCTGGAGCGGCCACCTTGAAGTCTCGGTTTACCCAGCAGGTGCCTCCTCCTCAACCAACAGCGGGGAGCTCTTCGCCCGTTCCTTCGCCTGCTCAGGGATCTCCAGTGCCTGGGGCCTTAAGGTTTAAGCGGACCAGAGCGAACGAGCCGGTGGGTCTCAGTCGGGCGGCTGAGAAGGGCAAGTTTGAACTTCCCCCTTGCCTCCACGATAGGAAATTTTTCGAGGGGACGTCCCTGGTAATTCCTCGGGCAAAGTCCCTCAAGCTGGAGGGTATGGATCGCTCGAGTAAGAGGGCATTACTGGGGCAATATGCCTCCGCGTTAGTTCGGGTCCTGGAGATGGCAGCGGTCTATGTCGAGGGAGATTCTTCCTCTGAGTCTGAACTTAAGAAGACCCAGGTGACTATAGCATCCCTGGAGGAGATGGTGAAGAAGGCCAAGGAGAAGGCTAAGGCTGCCAATGACGCGAGGAAGAAATCTGACGCGGAGGCTGTTAGACTGAAAGGGGAGAATGAGACTCTGGTCGCTGAAAAGAAGGCTGCTGAGGATATGGTCGAGCAGATGAGGTCTGCAGCGGCCCCGGCTGAAGATGAGCCTGAGGGAGTGAGGGCGTTGAAGACTAGGGCCGATTTGGTTGCTCGTCTTGTGTGGGCAGAGAATGATGTCATTGCCATTGGGGAGGAGTCGTTCAACAACACTGTGGCCCAACTCAAGCTGGTGAATCCAGAGGTCCATATATCCACGGAGGGTACCAATTTTCTGGGCCATGTTGAGGACGGAAAAATTGTTAATCCGGACTTCTTCTATATCGACGATGAGTATTCCCGTCTTTTAAACGAGGAGACCCAGCAGCCTGAGACTAACCCTGAGTAGCCTGAGCAGATGGAGGAGTGACATCTTCTTTTGTTTTTCTGTTGTAATGTATCTGGCCTGCGTGCCATATTGGATGTAATTTTATTGTTGTTTGGTATGGGGCGTGGCCCATTTGTCTTGTAATATACACAATCATGGTCCTTGTGGCCACTTAATTATTTTGATCTGTATGTATTCGGCCATCGTGGCCGGTTTTGTATGTTGCATATTCGCGCATGGCTTTCTTTAATGATTATTTTTGCTAAGTGTTATATCTTTTCTCGATACACGTGTGTGCCTGTAATAGGGATGACTTTGACTTATTTGTTGCTTTAGGGAATTGCTTAACTTAGATGTGTTCGGCAGTGAGGGGGGCTGGTCGAACGGCCTGGGGAATTTCCGGGCATGATAGCGAAGCTCAGGTCGCGTGTGAGGCCTGAGTTTGCGGCGTGAACCTCCCATCGCGAGCTGGGTGTTCTTCCTATCATGGTACTTTGATGATGGCGGGCTCAGTTGAGGAACCGTCGTCGGGCAAAGACCCAGCTCAATCCTGAGCGGGATCTTGCCTTGGCTGGTATGCGATGCTTGTACCGGGCATACATTGTAGTTGGGATGTTATGTTCGCTGTTTTGACGAAGCAAACCGATAATTAGGGCCTTAGCTATAGTATTGTTTTAGCTTTTCGGTGTTCCATGGTCGAGCAAGCTCTTCCCCGTTGATTTGTTCTAGGTAGTAGGCCCCATTCTCCGTCTTTACTCAGACGCGATAGGGTCCTTCCTAGTTAGCGGCGAGTTTACCTTCCCGAGAGTCCTTGTGGTTCCTTCTCAAGACAAGGCTTCCCACTTAGAGTTCTCGCCGTATCACTTTGGCGTTATGCCTGATTGCAATTTTTTGCTTTAATGAGGCTTCGCGGAGAGCTACTCCTAACCGGACCTCTTCGACGAGGTCAAGCTCCTCCCTCGGTGCCTTGTCGTTCATTTCTTCGTCCAGGGGTGATTCAGTCCGCCTAGATGGTACGTGTATCTCGATGGGGATTACTGCCTCAGTCCTGTAGGCCAGGCGAAAAGGAGTTTCCCCGGTTGAAGATTGGGGAGTTGTGCGGTACGCCCATAGGATGATGTACAACTCCTCGACCCAATCTTTCTTCGTTTCGTCTAGCCTTCGCTTGAGGCCTCGTAGGATTACCCATTTGCTACTTCGGCTGGCCCGTTAGTCTGGGGGTGTTCGACGGATGGGAAGTGTTTTTCCGTGCCCAGTTGAGCGACGAAATCCTGGAACTTCCTGTCTGTGAACTATGTCCCATATTCTGTGACTATCGCTTGGGGAATGCCAAAGCTTGCGAGGATGTTTCGCTTGTAGAAACGAAGTATGTTAAGGGCTGCTATTTTGGCTAGAGCCTCCGCTTCTATCCACTTTGTGAAGTAATAAACGCCTACTATTAAGTACTTGCTCTGGTTTAATCCTACTACAAATGGCCCTAGGATGTCCAGGCCCCACCAGGCGAATGGCCACGGGGACGACATAACTTTGAGCTTGTTAGGTAGAGCTAGGTGCATGTCCCCGTGCTGTTGGCATTTGTCGCATTTCTTTACGTGCTCTTTTGCATCCAGCTGCATGGTTGGCCAGTAGTACCCTGCTCGAAGGGCTTTTCGGGCGAGGGATCTCCCCCTGAGATGTTGGGCGTTGATTCCTTCGTGGATCTCGCGCAGGGCGTGCATGACCATCTCTTCCTCGACGCATTTGAGTAATGGGATAGAGAACCCTCGCCTGTAGAGTTTATCTTTGACCAGGACGTAGGAGAAGGCCCTGCGCCTAACTGTGCTAGCTTCTTTGGGGTCGGACGGAAGCTCGTCCCTAGCAAGGTAGTTGTAAATGGGGGTCATCCAGCAGTTGCTGTCGCCGATGACCTGCATGTTGAGAGTCAGAGATGTCTTCTCGATACTGGGTCGAGGAAGCACCTCCTAGATGACGGACTTGTTTCTGCCCTTTTTCTTCGTGCTCGCCAGTTTAGACAACATGTCTGCTCTGACGTTATGTTCGTGGGGAACATGCTTTACTTCTACTGTAGCGAACTTTATCATTTTTTCTTTGACCAGGGCTAAGTATTCGGATAGGTTGTCATTTTTGTCTTGGTATTCTCCTCGAACTTGGAGGGCCGCGAGTTGTGAATCTATGCAGATGATGACTTCTTCTGCCCCTAAATCTTCGGCCAGGCGCAGACCGGCGAGGAAAGCCTCGTACTCAGCTTGGTTATTAGACGTGGGGAAGGATAAGGTGAGTGATACCTTGACGATGATTTCTTCATCGTTATCCAAGAAGATACCTTCCCCGCTTCCTCCCAAGCTGGATGCTCCGTCAACGAAGATGGTCCATTTGCGTGCCCCGCAGGTGAGGGAGTCTGCACACGTCATCTCTGTGACGAAATCGGCCAATGCCTGGGCCTTGAGGGCCTTTCTGCTTTCATATTTAGTGTCGAACTTGGACAGCTCTAACGACCATTTGAGCATTCTTCCGGCCATATCTGGTCACCTCAGCAGTTGCTTCACGGGTTGGTATGTCCGGACCACGATCGTGTAGGCCAGGAAGTAATGCCTCAATCTTCGTGCAGCAATAATGAGGGGCCAGAGCTACCTTCTCTATCTGCTGGTATCTCAGCTCTGGTCCCTGCAACGCTTTACTTATGAAGTAGATAGGCTTTTTCCCGTCGGGTGTTTCACTGATGAGGACGGCGCTAACGACCTCAGTTGCTACGACGAGATAGAGGTATAGAGTTTCGCCGTTATCTGGACGAGAGAGGAGTGGTGGTTCTGATAGTGCCTATTTCAGATGGATGAGATCCTAGTCGCATTCCTCCGTCCATTCAAACGCTGCTTCCTTGCGGAGGAGTTTGAAGAAGGGCAGGGCATGCTGGGCAGACTTGGCCACGAAACGAGACAGAGAAGCGAGCATATCCCGTTGAGGGATTGGATGGATTTCTTCGAGGTAGGTGTTGGAAATTTGGAGAATTCCCTGCACTTGTCGGGGTTAGCCTCGATTCCTCGCTCTGTCAGATAGAAGCAGAGGAACTTGCCCGTCCGTACTCCGAACGTGCATTTTTCTGGGTTGAAACGCATTCGGTATTTCCTGGCCTGTTCGAACACTTTTCTTAAATGGGTCGTGTGATCGGTCTCCTCGTGGGATTTCACGATCATATCGTCCATATAGACCTCGAGCATGTCACCTATCTCTCCCTGGAATACCTTGTTCATCATCCTTTGATAGGTCGCGCCAGCGTTCTTCAGGCCGAAGGGCATTACTTTGTAGTAATAATTGCCCGATTCGGTCATGAAGGCCATGTATTTTTTATCACTTATCGCCATTGGTATTTGATTATAGCCCGAATAGGCGTCCATGAATGATAATAGTTTAAATCCAGCAGAGTTATCAACAAATTTATCAATATTGGGGAGGGGGTAGGCATCTTTTGGGCATACCTTATTGAGACCAGTATAACTAACACACATACGCCACTTTCCATTAGATTTTTTCACGAGTACAACGTTGGCCAACCAAGTGGTGTACTTGGCTTCTGAGATAAAATTTTCCTCGAGGAGGTCTTTTACAGCTTGTTCTGCAGCCTCCGTTTTCTCCAGAGATTGCTTTCTCCTACGTTGTGCTACTGCCTTGACGGCAGGGTCAATCGTGAGTTGATGGCAGGCGACAGCAGGATCTAAGCCGGGCATTTCCACAGTACTCCAGGAGAACAAGTATGCATTTTCTCAGAGGCAAACTTTGAGTTGTTTCCTCGCGATGTCGGGGAGGCCGGTCCCTATCTTTACTCCTCGCTGAGGATCATCGCCGAGTAGGATAAGCTCGAAGTCGCCATCCGAGATCAAGCACGTCAGACGGGAGCTGTTTCTGGTCGAGGCGCATGAGCTGCTTGGGCAAACCTGGTTCTCCTTTGGTTCATCCTCGGAGAAGCGGCTGTCGAGGTCGATGGAGTCGATGCGTGGTAGTAGCTTGGCTTCCTTTAAGCTGTTGGGCAAGGCTGGCATGCTGGACGTCTTTGGCTTAGCAGCGATGGAGTTGAGTCCCTTGGTGGCCGCTTCAAAGCAATGTCGTGCAACTTCAATGTCCCCGTGTAGTGTGGCGACCATACCTTTCAAAGTGTAGTACTTCATTTTGAGATGGACGGTAAATGGAACGGCTACCAACTCGGCTAAAGTTGGCCGTCCAAATATGCACTGGTAGAGAGACGGGCAATCAATGACCAGAAACTGAACCTTAATAGATCTAGCTGTCTTCGAAGATCCAAAGGTCACGATCAACTCAATGTACCCCCAGGGTTTCGTGACCGACCCATTGAAATCCTGCAGGTCAGAACCCACATATGGAGTGAGGTGCGATTCGTCCAGCTGGAGGGTTGAGAACAGCTGTGAGTAAGTAATGTCGACCGAGCTGCCTTGGTCGACTAAGATCCTGCGAACATCAAAATTGGCCATTTGGGCTTTAACGAGCAGTGGAATACTTGAGTTCGGGGCCCCTCCAAGGAGTTCTTCCCGGTATAAAGAGATGGGGATTGATCCCTTCTGGGCCTTGTCAAGCGTTGTCACCTTGTTGGAGCTCGTCCTGATCAGGTGCTCGAATTTTCTCTTCACGGAGCCCACGGTGACTTTGTTGAAGCCCCCTCCGGAGATGACCATTACAGAGGGGAATGTTTCCCATGGACTGTGGGTTGCGAAATACGTGGGAGCGTTGAGCTCATCTGGAACGTAGAAATCCTCTGGTCGTGATATACTCATGGTGACTTGGAGGTTGGTTTCTTCCGAGGAAGGCACCTCTTCCTCTACTTTCTTTGACTCCTGGGCGTCTTTCCGAGGAGTATCCTTCTTCTTCGTAAACTGCTTCAGGTGGTCGTCCCTGATTAGTATTTCTATGGCATCCTTTAAGTGGATGCAATCTTCAGTCGTGTGGCTGTGACTCTTGTGGAAATGGCAGTATTTTGATTTATCGGTGTTGGGCTTGGCCGGTACCTGCTTGGGGAATCGAACCCCCGCTTGTTTAAACTCCGAGTTAGTACATTCGGAGAGAATCTTTTCCCTGGAGATAGTCAGGGGAGTGTAATCGTGGAACCGGCCGGAGGGCCCCTTGTTGTCCCTGGATTCCCGAGGACGATCTTCGCGCCTTCTCTCCCCTCGACAGGATGTCGAGGGTTCATTGCCTTTGGAGGCCCGGGTACTTTCCTGATGGCATGAGGCCCGGGCGGAGCTGCCCGCTTCCTTTTCCTCGTACTGAATATATGCATGCGCCTTGAGGAGGAGGACGTTCAGGCTCCTTGGGGGTGCAAGACCAACAACTTTAGAAAATTCTAAATGAGGGCGAAGTCCTCGTTCGAGCAGGAATTTCTTCATGTCGTCGATAGTGGGGACTTGCACAACCTCTTTATTAAACCTCTCAATATACGCCCGAAGAGGCTCATCGTTTCCTTGAATTATGGCCTCAAGGGAGGCTTCGGTCTTCGGATGACGGCGTGATGTCGTAAAGTGTCTAGAAAACATCCTGCCCAGCTACTTCCACGATGTGATGGACTCCTCGGGCAGTTGTTAGTACCAGGTCATTGCCCCTTTCCAGAGCGTGGTAGGGAATAGATGGCATTTGATGGCACCCCAGACGCCACGGTAGTCTAGCAGCGCATTGATATTTTTGATGTGCTCATCTGGGTCAGTTGTTCTGTCGCAAGTGCCCAAAGATGGTGGTTTCTCCAATCCTTTGGGGAGGCGTGTAGCCAGGATCTCTTGAGACAATGGACCGTGGGGCTCATTGTTGCTGCTAGAACTGGTCTAGGAATGGGAGAGGATGCTTCGCTCGAAGACTTGACGGCGACTTCTACAGGGTAATGGTGTTCGTGCCCGACCCTTTGGTCTGACCGGGGGTGAACCTTGATCTCTCTGGGTTCTCTTATTGCCCAGGGAATATTGGTTTTGCAGGGAAACGTGATCACGCTTCCAAACGGCATGGAACTCTGGCTCCTGGCGCACCCGACTGTCAGCTTCCCGACGGGGATGTGGACTTTTGGATCGTCGTCGGTCTTTCCTCGACCAAGGGGATCTTGGACGCGCAGACTCTTCCAAAACACCAATCCTCTCGTTTTGTTTAAGGATCAAGAGGTTGGTCTTGTTGATTGCTTCAAGAAGGGCCACCACGACCGGGTCGGCGTTGGGTGGGGCTGGAACAGGCTAGAGGGCCAGCGCGGGCTGGTCGTCAACACGGTCAATACGAGTGGGGGGAGACGGAGTAGCTCCATCTCTCAGACGACGAGCGTATCCTGCGAGGAAGGATGTAGATCTGTCAGCATCAGTTTTGTTGACGGGAAAAAAGAAAGATTGCGAGCATCTTGGATGTGATCTTGGGAAGCCATGATCGTAATCTTGGATGGAGAAATTGTTTTGGTCTTTGAATTTGAGGTGGATGTTAAGAAGGGGATAACAAGATCCCCACAGTCGGCGCCACTGATCGTGAAGGCTGATCAGATCCTGAAGTGGGCCAAGAAGAACGTCTATGATGCTGGATGTGTGAGATGAGAAGGGGGTGTACCTGCAAGGCACTCTGATGCCAAAGTAAGAATCGGGAGAGAGAAAGGCAAGTACAAAAGTATGAGTTTCTTAGTATGATTTAGAATACCTGACCCTCTCATATTATAAGGTTTTTATAATGCCCCCAGCGCGTGGCCAACGGTCCCTATTTTCGGGGCAGAATAACCGTTTCCTAAAGAATAGGTAACTGCCAAAAACTAGCCGTTATGATGGGCAGAGATGCCCAAAACTAGCCGATGCCACGGGTAAAGGCGTAGTTCTGGGCATAGGCGTCATGACCGTTCTTGGATGATGGAGTCGTGCGTAACAGGCAGAAATGTCGGGGAGGAGCAAATGACCTTGAGATTCATCTGTCCGAATGTGCCCGGTAGAGGGGCAGAAAGGTAAATGCTGCCCCACCTCAGCTGGACTTAGGCAATTTGGCCTTTCTGGGAGCAGAAGTGGATTGGGCCATGCCTAGCCATTGGTCCAGTTCGGAACACTTATATTTTGGTACCCATAATCTTTTGGGTCTTCTTTGATTAGTTTTCCTAGAGATTCTAATTACTTTGGGTTTTCGTGCATTATTAAATTTTGTGTTTGTGCAGGTGTGTAATGATAAAAAAAGGAGATTTTGGTTTTTCTTCTTTAAGTGAATTCTGATCATCATCATAAGGATCATAACCAATTCCTCTCTTCCCATTGTGACTAACACCATAGATCATGGAAGCCTTTCTGCTTCTATCTATGCTATTGTTTATGAATTTCTGAAATGCCTTATCATATTTATATAAGATTGTTTCAGAAGTTAGAGAAGCTTTAGAATAAGTTTCTTCAAGTTTTAAACATTTTTTGTTCAGAAAAATATTTTCTTTTTCTAAGACAAAATTGTCATCTTTTTGTTTAGAAACCTCTTTCTCTAGCTTAATGAATTCTTCAACTTCAAAATCATGAGCCTTTTTCACGTCTTTGAATTTGCGTTGGAGTTTCTGATGCCTATTCAAAGATTCAGACAAGCATGATTCTAAATCAGCACGAGAAAGTTTAGAAAATACCTCTTCTGAGTCAGACTCAGTTTGTGTTGTGTCTCTTGTATATGCCATGAGGGATACGTTGGCATGCTCTTCTTCAGAATTAGATTCTAACACTTCAGAGTCTGAATCATCCCATGTCACCATGAGACCTTTCTTCTTGTCTTTGAAAGCATCCTTCTTGAAACTTTCTTTTCTACAGCTTTCTTTCTTTAGCTTTGGACACACATTTTTATAGTGTCCAGGCTCATTGTATTCATAGCATGTTATCTCTCTGCTTTCTTTTCTTCTTGAAGATGAATCTGGACTATCACATTTGTTTCTGGATCTTCTGAAGTTTCCTTGTCTTTTCTTCCAGAGTTGTTTGACTCTTCTGGAGAGAAGGGATAGTTCATCTTCATCATCAGAACCTTCTTCGTCAGAATCTTCTATTTCTTCTTCCTCCGCTTGGAAGGCTTCAGTTTTCTCTGACTTATTCTGTTCTGATCTAGACCTTAGAGCGACCTATTTACCCTTTTTCAGAGGCTCATCTTCCTCTAATTCTATCTCGTGACTTCTTAGCGAGCTGACTAAGTCTTATAGGCTTATAGATTTCAGATCCTTGGATAATTTAAGAGCTGTAACCATTGGTCTCCATTTCTTTGGAAGACTTCTTACTATCTTTTTGACATGATCAGCCATGGAGTAACCTTTATCCAGAGCCTTAAGTCCTGCAACTAGGGTTTGAAATCTTGAAAACATGATCTCAATGGTTTCATCATCTTCCATCTTCAAAGCCTCATATTTCTGGACCAATTCCAGACCTTTTGTTTCCTTGACTTGAGTATTATCTTCGTGTGTCATTTTCAAGGAATAAAAAAATTCTTCGTTGTATCTTTGTTGGTAATTTTTTTCATATTCGTTGTAAGATATAGCATTCAGAAGGATTGTTTTGGCTTTGTGATGATTTTTAAACTCATGTTTTTTATCATCGTTCATCTTTTTTTTTGGGAATGGGAATACCAATCGCAGATACAGGTACTTCATAACCATTTGTAACAATATTCCAGAGATCTACATCATAGCCTAGAAAGAAACTTTATATTCTATCTTTCCAATATTCAAACTTTTCTCCATCAAAAACAGGAAGTTTGGCATTGTAACTATCTCTTTCATTTGTGTTAGCAGCGGTCATACTGTTTTTCTCACGCTGGATCTCTCTACACGGTTAAGTGTTTGATGTACAAATAAATAACAGAACCAGACTCTAATACAAAATGAAGGTGGAAAAAAACACAAGAAAGGGGGTTTGAATTGGATTTTTACAAAAATAATCTTTTTGAGCTTTTAAACAAAAGACTACCAAGAGAATGAAAATAAAAGGACACAAGTATGTTTATCCTGGTTCACTATTAACGAAGTTACTCCAGTCCACCCGCTAAGGTAATTCCGCCTTAAACAAGGACTTAATCCAATAATCTAGACATATTACAACAAGTTCATCTAAGTGTTTAGAACAAGTCCTTAGCCCTCTCAAGTTTACACACTAACACTTAGTCACTTGAGGAAATAAATATCAATAAAGATACAAAGAGATTGTTTACAATATTGCTTCTATAAAGCAGATGATGAAGGTGTGAAAAGTACACAAGAAGGGGGGTTGAATTGTGTTTCGCGTTTTCTTATTATTTAGCTTCTGATTAGAGTCTCAGAATCAGAACTGATGTTCAGATTCTGAGTTAATTCATTTGGCAGCGGATACAACAGAAGTAAATAAAATAATAGCAGAAGACACAAAGGATTTATACTGGTTCCTCCCCTAACTCAGAGTAGTCCAGTCCCTTGCCTCGTAAGAGCTTTTCATTAAAACCACTTCATAATTACAATCACTTATGCTTCTGCATAAGACTTTTACAACTGCTCAGACCGACTGTCTGAGACTTCCCTTGATTAGAGCATATGTTTAAGACTTACCCTTTGCTCACACCATATGACTGAGCCACCTGCTTATCTGTCTTCTGGTTGAGACTTTCCTTTGCTTATTGCATATGTCTAAGACTTCCTTTGCTCACACCATCTAACTGAGCCGTCTGCTCATCTGGCTTCCGGTTGAGACTTACCTTTGGTTAGAGCTCATGTCTAAGACTTTCCTTTTGCTCAATCAGACAAGCTGAATAAGACTTTCACAGCTCAAGCACTTAAGCAATGAGACTTATGTGGCTTACGCAACTTGGCTCAAGACTTGTTGCTTGAATCCCAATGAGACAAGACTTTTTGATTAAGCACATAGCAGGACACTTAATCTAAACTACTGAAGGCTCAGTAAAATAGAGAACAAGGTGTATGTGATGCACGCATCAGAGGTACGGGAGATCACCATAACAAAGACCTAAAGCACTTAAGATTTCTTAAATATATACATGGGTAAATGTTAGAACAAGATCTTGATTTTGCATATAATCTCTAGTTTTGATGGTAACAATGCATATATTTTATATGTAACAATTTAGTACTCTAACTCTATCTTAAGTGTGCAGATGTACAATTCTCATTGAATCAACTTTTAGCGCAACTCAACAAGATTCTGATACATATCTGAGTTTCTGAAGAAGAATATATGTGCTTCTCAAGAAAGCGTTCGTTTCTAAAGAAGGATTCTGAAGACTCTGATCAACGCTAAAGTTCAAAATACATGATAAGGATCAAAAGCTCAAAGTCCAAAGCAAAACATGAAGACCAAGAATTCGTATAAACGACTATTTCCTAAAATAGTCCAAAGCAGAGGTTTTGCTCAGAATTGACTAGAAAGTTTTCTAAGCTTTTACTACTTCTGTTCTCCAAGGATTCTACCGTTGAAGAAAACTAGCCAAGCTCAAAGACATTTTTATCCCTTAACGAGGTTATAAATAGAAGATTATGCTGCATTGCAAAAGATAAAAACTCACAAGTCAAAACGCTGAAGTACATACTCTTACAAAAATCTCAAAGACACAAAAAGTTGTTGCTCGTATCTGCGTAGAAATACTGTTCTTAAATTTGTTTCAACCTGCTTATTAAGAAGCAATATTGTAAACATTCTTGTAACACTTTCTAAGTGATCTTCCTTGAGTGACTAAGTGTTATAGTCAGTAGACTCGAGAGGGCTAAATTTGTTGTTGAATAATTTAGAGGTTGATTGCAAGTTTTCCTTGAGTGACTAAGTGTGTTAGTCAGTAGACTCGAGAGAGCTAAATTGTTGTTGAATAATTTAGAGGTTGATTGTAAGTTTTCCTTGAGTGACTAAGTGTGTTACTAAGTAGACAAGAGAGGGATAAGTCGTTGATGACTTACAGGTTGTTGTAATCTTGTCAAAGATTAGTGGATTAAGTCCTTGTGATAAGGCAAAATCACCTTGACGGGTGGACTAAATTAGCTTAGTTAATAGTGAACCAGGATAACCATTTGTGTTTTTTCTATTTATACCTTGTTAGCGTGTGTGTGTGTTACATACTTCATTAAAAGATTTGTAAAACCCAATTCAAACCCCCTTTCTTGTATTTTTATCAACCTTCAATTGGCATCAGAGATCCAGCTCTTTTATTGATTTTCATATCAAACACTTAATCGTGTAGAGAGATCCAGCGTGAGAAAAACTCTATGGCCACTTCCAACACAAACGAAAGAGACGGTTACAACGCTAAGCCTCCTGTATTTGATGGAGAAAAATTTGAATACTGGAAAGATAGAATAGAAGGTTTATTTTTAGGTTATGATGCAGATCTTTGGGATATAGTGACAAATGGTTACGAAACACCATTTTCTGCTATTGGAATGCCCATTCCAAGAAGCAAAATGAGTGATGAGCAAAAGAAAGACTTCAAAAATCATCGCAAAGCAAGAACCATTCTTCTAAATGCTATCTCATACAATGAGTATGAAAAAATCACTAACAGAGATACATCAAAGGATATTTTTGATTCCTTGAAAATGACACATGAAGGCAATACTCAAGTCAAGGAAACCAAAGCTCTTGCGTTAGTCTAGAAATATGAAGCCTTCAAGATGGAAGAAGATGAAACTATTGAATCCATGTTCTCAAGATTCCAAACCTTGGTAGCATGACTCAAAGTTATGTACAAAGGATATACTACTACAGATCATGCTAAAAAGATTGTGAGAAGTCTTCCTAAAAAATGGAGACCAATGGTTACTGCATTAAAGTTGTCCAAGGATCTAAACAACATAAGTCTTGAAGAATTAGTTAGCTCACTCAGAAGTCATGAAATAGAGCTAGAAGAAGATGAACCTCAGAAAAAGGTTAAATATGTTGCTTTAAGATCAAGACTAGAAAGAAGTAAGTCATAGAAAAACAAGGTCATTCAAAATGAAGATGAAAAATCCGATTGTGAAGATTCTGATGACGAAGATGAATTTTCTCTCTTATCCAAAAGAGTCAGACAAATTTGGAGAAATAGACAAAACAACTCTCGAGGATTCAGAAACAGAGGAGATTATCAAGATCATCTTCAAGAAGAAAAGCAAGTAATGAAATTACTTGTTATAAATGTAAGGAACCTGGAAGCTTCAGACAAGATTGTCCAAAGCTTACAAAGGAAAGCTTCAGAAAAGAAAGATTCAAGAAGAACATGTTTAAAGGAAAGAAGAAAGGTCTTATGACAACATGGGATAATTCTGATTTTGAAGTTTTGGAATCCGATTCTGAAGATGAGCACGCCAAGATAGCCTTCACAGCCACAACATCTGAAGAGGTTGCAACAGAAACTGAGTCCGACTCAGAAGAGGTATTTTCTGATCTTTCTTGTGCCGACTTAGAATTATGTCTTTCTGAATCACTGAAGAGGTATCAGAAACTTCAAAAAAAATTCAAGAATCTGAAAAAGGCTCTTGAATATGAAGTTGAAGAAAATGTTAAGCTTGAGAAAGAATTTTTAAAACAAAAAGATGAAAACCTTGTCTTAGATAGAGAAAATGTTTTTCAAAACAAAAAATGTTTAAAACTCGAAGAAACTCTTTCTAAAGCTACTTCTTCTTCTAAAACCATCTTATATAAGAATGATAAGGCTTTTCAAAAAATTTTGAATAATAGTATAGATAGAAGTAGAATGGCTTCTATGATCTATGTTGTTAGCCACAATGGAAAAAGAGGAATATGTTATGATTCTGACAATGATGATCAGAAACCTTTTCAAGAAAACAAACTTGTATCTCCTTTTTCTTACCATTATACATCAGCACAGACACGAAAACTTAATGCTGCAAAAAACCTAAGTTTATCAGAAACTCTAGGAACACTAATTTAAAAGGACCCAAAAGTTTATGGGTACCAAAGGATAAAATAGTATACGTTGCACCATTGTTGAAGGGATTCCACAATTGTTGAAGGAAAAGAGAGAAGGAAAGCTATGGTAAGAAGGGATTCCACCATTGTTGAAGGATCAAGCTCAGATTTCAGGTAAGGGGGGAGAATGGGATTCAATATAGGTGATCTGAACATGAGAGGGTAGTGAGGGTTCCTTTCCCTCTTAGGTTCTGTGTATTTTTCTTCTTCTTGCTTGAATTGCATATTTGGGATAATTGTTGTGTGACTGTTGCTGTTAGATAATAGTTGTGTGATGAAATGTATGTGTGAATCTGTACTGTATGTTGAATTTGAATGTTAAATTTGTGTAAATCGATCCTGTGTTGCTGAGTTCTGATATAGAAGAGATCTGGAAATTTGGGGTTTATGGGGTTAACGAAAAATAGGTTTTTAACACACAATTTGTTGATAAAAATGATGAAACCATGAAGTAGAGTTAGAACTTTGGACTTAGACTGAGATAAAGATGATTTTGGATCTGATTTAGGTGTTGGAATGAGTTTCAATGTGTGAGAACTCGTGTAGATGTGAATTCTGAGATTTTGGCATGCTCTCAGGTCATACGCGTATGAGGGGAGGCCATACGCGTATGGGGGACACTCTCAGAGGTCGTACGCGTAGCATACGTGCCTTGTCCCAAGAGCCAACACGACTCTCTGCCGGTACACGTATGATACACGTATAGTGGGGTGGCCATACACGAATGGCAAGGGCAGTACGTGTATGGGTAGTTTTTGGAGGGAGCCATACGCGTATGGGCTAGCCATTACGCGTATGGGGAGTTTTGAAGGGGTTTTGAGAAGGGAATACTCTCTAGCCATACGCGTAAGGCCCAAGGCAATACACGTATGGATGGCCTGGGCAGGTGAGCCTACGCGTATGATACGCAAGCCTGGGGCGTAGGGAGAGGGCTATACACGTATGGGGCTGGGCCATACGCGTATGGGCAGAGCTGTAGTGAAAATTTCTCGTTTTCGCGATTTCAGCCCCGATTTCGCGTGTAACACAATTTCTCTTGATCCGTAAGACTAATATGGTATAATTGGACATAGGAGAAACTGGTAATAACATTAAATAGGATAATACGTGGGGTTTTTATGAGAATGTCTGGTTGAGACGTGTTGGATGTGTGTGAGCCAAGATTGTCGTGTGTGGACGGTCTTGTACTGTGGTGGTAATTCCGGAGAGAATTACGGTGAATATGTGGATCATGTGTGATCACTGAGGATCGTGAATGATGCTTGTATAAATATTATATTGTGCGTAATTTTTGTCATGCATTCATGTCATGTGATGTGGAGATGAGCCTAGGTGGGAATCCATGATGGGTGCCTAGTCTCGTCCGGACTCTATGTGGGAGTCAAGTGGAGATAAATTGTAGTTCAGAGGAACGTATATGACTTATTCGGATTCTGGCGAGAATAGGGTTCTAAGGTGAACTGTATGTGATTGTGATGGTAC
The DNA here is from genome assembly GCA_022829125.1 of Lathyrus tuberosus. Taxonomy (NCBI): domain Eukaryota; kingdom Viridiplantae; phylum Streptophyta; class Magnoliopsida; order Fabales; family Fabaceae; genus Lathyrus; species Lathyrus tuberosus. The sequence goes on along the minus strand of JALAZF010000089.1, from coordinate 199,225 downwards.
CGTATGCATTGGGTCGTGTCAGTTGAGTGGCATTGCATATATATAATTATGCCGAATGATGGTGTGGCACTTATAGGTGTGTGGTAATTGTATGATTGGTGTTTTTTGTTTGAACTACTCCTTAGCATGTGTTTCTCACTGTGTATTTATTGAATGTAATTCTCACCCCTTTTCTGTTTGTTGTGCCTGTGCTCCTTGGGGAGTATAGATGATCAGGTACCTGAGTAGTGCTTGGAGCATTGTGTTTCTATCTGATCGAGTCTTAGGAGTCGCTTTGATAGGTAACACGAGCATGATGGGGATTTCGTGATTTCTTTATGTTATTTGACTTTGTATTTATTACGTATCTGGTTTTATTTAATTGTTGATGAACCATGTGTTATGTGGAAATTTGATGTAATTGAAACTTTAATACTAAACCTTTGATTTAATTCCGCTGTGGAGTAAAAGCATATTTTTTTTATTAATAAATAACAGATGAAGTGATTTGATGCTTCAGGTTGATGTTTCATTGAATGTGGCATCCTATGTGTGTTAACTCTGATTTATTTTCCGCAATATTTTTGTATTTTTTATTTTTATACGAATGGGTAGAGTAGGGTGTTACAATTGGTATCAGAGCCTGGTTGGTCCGTCCGATCAGTTTCATAGTAGAGTCTGACTATAGAGTGTATATAGTCATGTGTTTTCTAACCTTTATTGTTGGTTGTTCCTTAGTACGCGACATGTGTATGAAACACTGTTGGTACTTGCTTTCGTTTGTATGCAGGAGCGAGAATTGAAATAAGTGGGAGAGAAGGCTTGTGCTTCTCCTAGATGCTTCAAGTGTGGAGTGATGGCTCAGTGTGTCGTTGGACGCTATTATAGTTGGTAAAGATGATTTATGCCCTATCATGATTGTAGGATGTTTATTGATAAATTGAGGAACTGATCACCCTTAATCTCTTGTTGATAGTAGACGGAATCATGTTGGAGGGGATAGACTTGTCTTGCCAACTTAGAAGGTGTGTATAGTGGATTTTTTTGGAGTTATGCCAAGTGCTTATAGATAGGTTTGACGATGTCGATGCAGATTCTTATATCTGCAGATGCGGCGAATTTGAGTTTCTTGTTCTTCGGTCAAGTTGGGATATCTCTGAGGGAAAACAGTCAGGTATGGTTGATGGTTGCTTCTCAGGGAGTAGAGAGCAAGGTGACGGCTAGAGATAGGTCAGTGGTGTGTAATCCCTGATGTTTCCTAAAGATAACTGTGACTTGACTCTAGAGAGTGGATCTGGGTTTGGTGATAGTAGAGAGCTGATGTTTTTGTCTGCTAAGTAAGTGGATGAACTTCTAGAAGATCGAGCCTTGATGTTGTAATGTTGCAATCGTTGCAAGTGTTGAAAGATAATAAGTTATTTGGGAAACTTTCAAAACGTGAATTCTGGATGCATGAGGTGAGTCTTATGGGACATGTTATTTCTGGTGATGGCATAGTAGTGGATCCATCCAAAGTAAGTGTTGTACTTCAGTGGGAACCACCGAAATCAGTGACAGAGATTAGGGGTTTCTTGGGTTTGGCAGGTTATTACCGCAGGTTTATTAAGGGATTTTCTAATTTGGCCCTTCGTCTGACTCAGTTGACTAGAAAAGGTCAGGCCTTTGTGTGGGATATCTTGTGTGAAGAAAGTTTTAGGGAATTGAAGAAGAGGTTGACTACAGCGTCAGTGTTGATTTTACCAAAGCCAGATGAACCTTTTGTGGTGTATTGTAATGCGTCTAAAATGGAATTAGGCAGAGTATTGATGCAAGATGGTAAGCTTGTGGGTTATGCCTCACGACAATTAAGGGTACATGAAAGGAATTATCCTACTCATGATCTTGAGTTAGCTGCAGTGGTTTTCGTGTTGAAGATTTGGAGACATTACCTGTACGGGTCTAGGTTTGAAGTGTTCAGTGATCATAAAAGTTTGAAATATTTATTTAACCAAAAAGAAATGAATATGAGACAGAGAAGATGGTTGGAATTCTTAAAGGACTATGATTTTAGCTTGAGTTACCGTCCCGGTAAAGCTAACCTCGTAGCGGATGCCTTGAGTCAGAAGGCAATTCATATGTCGACATTGATGATTAAAGAGTTGGATTTAATTGAACAGTTTAGAGACTTGAGCATGGTTTTTAAGCTGACTCCTGAGAGTGTGATGTTGGGTATGCTGAAAGTTAATAACGAGTTCCTTAGTGAGATTAGAGAGAGTCAGAAGCTTGATTTGAAGTTGGTGTATTTGATGACCGCAGGAGGGTCGAATGCAGAAGGTGACTTTAAAGTGGATAATTTTGGTGTGTTGAGATTTCAAGGCAGAATTTGTGTGCCAGATAATCCAGAATTGAGAAAAATCATATTGAAGGAAAGCCACGGGAGTAGATTGAGTATTCATCCAGGAGCAACGAAAATGTATCAGGACCTTAGGAAATTGTTTTGGTGGCCACGTATGAAGAAAGACATAGCTTGGTTTGTGTATGCTTGTTTGACTTGCCAGAAGTAAAAAATGGAACATCAGAAACCTTCCAATTTGATGCAACCGATGGAAATACCATAGTGGAAGTGGGATAGTATCGCAATGGATTTTGTGGCTGGGTTGCCGAATACGGCGAGATGCTTCGATACTATTTGGGTAATTGTGGACAGACTGACAAAATCGGCACATTTTATACCAATTAACATCAGCTTTCCTTTGTCTAAGGTAGCAGAGATTTATATCAGAATAATAGTGAAGTTGCACGGGTTCCGTCGAGCATTGTGTCTGACAGAGACCCGAGGTTTACTTCTGGATTTTGGAAGAGCTTGTAGGAAGCTTTGTGTTCTAGTTTAAAGTTCAGTTCTGCTTATCATCCGCAGACATATGGGCAGTCTGAGAGGACTATTCAATCGTTGGAAGACTTATTGAGAGCTTGTATACTCGAGCAAGGAGGTGCTTGGGATACTCATTTGCTGCTGATTGAATTTACTTACAATAACAGTTACTATTCTAGCATCAGAATGGCACCTTTTAAAGCATTGTATGATAGGAGGTGTAGGACACCTCTATGTTGGTATGAGTCGGGCGAGAGCACTGTACTCAGACTCGAGATTGTGCAACAGACTACTGAGGTAATCCAGATGATTAGAGAGGAGATGAATGCATCCTAGAGTAGGTAGAAAAGCTATCATGATAATAAGATAAAAGACTTGGAATTCAGTGAGGGCGACCATGTGTTACTGAGGATCAATCCTGTGACCAGTGTTGGTCGTGCGCTGAAATCGAAGAAGTTGAATCTTAAATTCATTGGACCGTATCAGATTTTGCAGAGAGTTGGGACTGTTGCGTATAGAGTGGCGCTGCCACCCGAACTTTTGAATTTGCATAATGTGTTTCATGTGTCGTAACTTCGGAAGTACATTGCTGATCCATCCCATGTGCTTCAGAGGGATGAAGTACAGATTCAGGATAATCTTACCGTGGAGGCGATACTGATAAGGATCGAGGATCGTAAGATGAAGCAGATAAGGGGAAATAATATCCCTTTAGTGAGAGTAGCTTGGGGAGGAGCTGCCGAAGGAAGTGTGACTTGGGAACTGGAGAGCAAGATGCGAGTTTCGTATCTCAAATTATTCTCATCAGGTACATTTTTTAGGATGGAAATATTTTAAGTGGGGGAGAGTTGTAACACCCATTTAATTATTTAGTTGTATTGTAATTATTTTGTATGTTGTTTGTGATTTTATTGTCTTGGTTAAGGGTATGTGTGTTAAGGTGGGTGTGGGAGAGCTTAGCAGAATGACTTAGTCGGAAATTAAAAGCTAGGATAATATGGTAATAATAATATGAATAAGGAGACATTATATTAATATAATATTAGTTGTATTAATATTAATATTATTATAATTATTCACATTATTATTATTACTGGAATTATTAATGGAAATATTATTAGGAGTAATAATAGGATTATTATTTGGATTATTATAATTAATTAGGAAATTAAAAAGAAACAAAACATAATTATGAGGGATTAATGGAGGATTTACAATAAGTTTTTGTTTCACGTGAAAGAGAAGGAAAAGAGAGAAGGAAAGCTAGGGCAAGAAGGGATTCCACCATTTTTGAAGGATCAAGCTCAGATTTCAGGTAAGGGGGGAGAATGGGATTCAATATAGGTGATTTGAACATGAAAAGGTAGTGAGGGGTTCTTTCCCTCTTAGATTCTGTGTATTTTTCTTCTTCTTGCTTGAATTTCGTATTTGGGATAATTGTTGTGTGACTGTTGCTGTTAGATAATAGGTGTGTGATGAAATGTATGTGTGAATCTGTATTGTATGTTGAATTTGAATGTTAAATTCGTGCAAATCGATTCTGTGTTGCTGAGTTCTGATATAAAACAAATCTAAAAATTTGGGGTTTATGGGGTTAACGAAAAATAGGTTTTTAACACACAAAATGTTGATAAAAATGATGAAACCATGAAGTAGAGTTAGAACTTTGGACTTAGACTGAAATAAAGATGATTTTGGATCTGATTTAGGTGTTGGAATTAGTTTCAATGTGTGATAACTCGTGTAGATGTGAATTATGAGATTTTGGCATGCTCTCTGGTCATACGCGTATGGGGGGAAGCCATACGCGTATAGGGGACACTCCCAGAGGTCGTACGCGTAGCTTACATGCCTTGTCCCCAGAGCCAGCACGACCCTCTGCCGGTACGCGTATGATACACGTATGGTGGGGTGGCCATACGCGTATGGCAAGAGCAGTACGCGTATGAGTAGTTTTTGGATGGAGTCATACGCGTATGGGGAGTTTTGAGAGGGGTTTTGAGAGGGGAATCCTCTATGGCCATACGTGTATGGATGGCCTGGGCAGGTGAGCCTACGCGTATGTAATGCAGGCCTGGGGCGTAGGGAGAGGGCCATACGTGTATGGGTAGAGCTGTAGTGAAAATTTCCCGTTTTCGCGATTTCTGCCCCAATTTCACATGTAACGCAATTTCTCTTGGTCTGTAAGACTAATATGGTATAATTGGACATATGAGAAACTGGTAATAACATTAAATAAGATAATACATGGGGGATGAGAATTTCTTATTGAGATGTGTTGGATGTGTGTGAGCCAAGATTGTCGTGTGTGGACGGTCTTGTGTTGTGGTGGTAATTCCGGAGGGAATTACGGTGAGTATGTGGCTCACGTGTGATCATTGAGGATCATGAATTATGCTTGAATAAATATTATATTGTGCATAATTTGTGTCATGCATTCATGTCATGTGATGTGGAGACGAGCCTAGGTAGGAATCCATGATGGGTGCCTAGTCTCGTCCGGACTCTATGTGGGGGTCGAGTGGAGATAAGTTATAGTTCAGAGGAACGTATACGACTTATTCGGATTCCAATAGGAATCGGGTTCTAGGATGAACCGTATGTGATTGTGATGGTACTGCATGCATTGGGTCGTGTCAGTTGAGTCGCATTGCATATATATGATTGAATGTGGGTTGTTTATGCCGAATTATGGTATGGCACTTATAGGTGCATGGTAATTTTATGATTGGTGTTTTGTGTTTGAACTAATCCTTAGCATGTGTTTCTCACCATCTATTTATTGAATGTAGTTCTCATCCCTTTTCTGTTTGTTGTGTCTGTGCTCCTTGGGGAGTACAGATGATTAGGTACCTGAGTAGTGCTTGGAGCATTGTGTTTCTATTCGATCGATTCTTAGGAGTTGCTCTGATACGTAACACAGGCAGGATGGGGATTTCATGATTTCTTTATGTTATTTGACTTTGTATTTGTTATGTATTTGTTTTTTTTTAATTGTTGATGAACCACATGTTATATGGAAATTTGATGTAATTAAAGCTTTAATGCTAAACCTTTGATTTAATTCTGCTGTGGAGTACAAGCATTTTTTATTAATAAATAACAGATGAAGTGATTTGATGCTTCAGGTTGATGTTTCGTTGAATGTGGCATCCTATGCGTGTTAACTCTGATTTATTTTCCGCAATATTTTTGTATTTTTTATTTTTATACGAATGGGTAGAGTAGGGTGTTACACAATCTGTTACCCATAAGTCAATTAAGTGATAACGGTTATGACATTATTTTCAATCAAAAAACATGTAAGGCTGTTAGTCAGAAAGATGGCACTATTCTCTTCACTGGAAAGAGGAAAAACAACATTTATAAGATTAAGCTTTTTGATCTTAAAAACCAATATGTTAGGTGCTTAATGTATGTTAAAGATGAGCAATGGGTGTGGCATAGACGCTTGGGTCATATTAGTATGAGGAGAATCTCTCAGCTAAATAAACTTTAGTTAGTCAGAGGTGCCTAAATTGAAGTTTACTTCAGATGCACTCTGTGAAGCATGTTAGAAAGACAAGTTTTTGAAAACATCCTTTAAATCTAAAAATGGTGTTTCCACCTCCAGACCTTTGGAGCTTCTACATATTGACTTGTTTGGCCCCGTCAAAACGACATCAGTCAATGGCAAGAAGTATGGACTTGTCATCGTTGATGATTATAGTCGCTTGACATGGGTAAAATTTCTTAGACACCAGAATGAGTCGCATTCTGTGTTTACAAGTTTTTATTCTCAAGTGAAAATGAATTTAATTCTAAGATTGTTAGAGTTAGAAGTGATCATGGTGGCGAATTTGAGAATCAACTATTTGAAAAACTATTTAACTCTAATGGCATATCTCATGATTTCTCCTGTCCTAGAACTTCACAACAAAATGGAGTTGTAGAAAGGAAAAATAAAACGTTGCAAGAAATGGCCAGAAGCATGATCAACGAAGCTAATGTAGCTAAGCACTTCTGGATATAAGCTGTGAACACAACATGTTATATTCAGAATAAGATCTCCATTAGACCCATCCTGGAGAAGACTCCTTATGAACTGTGTAAAGGAAGAAACCCCAACATTTCTTACTTTCATCCTTTTGGATGTTCGTGTTTTATTTTGAATACTAAAGAGAATCTAAACAAGTTTGATTCTAAGGCACAAAAGTGTATTATGTTAGGATACTCAGAACGCTCTAAGGGCTATAGAGTATACAATACAGAAACACGTATTGTTGAGGAATCAATCCATGTTAGATTTAACGATAAGCTTGACTCAGAAATGCTAGTTGAGAATTTTGCAGATCTAGAAGTTACCCTCCCTGGTTCTGGAGATAGGACAAAAGACTCTGAAATCATATACCCAAAATACGTCGATACATCAGAAGCAACTGAATTTCCTTCCATGCAAAAAAGACAAAGGCTTAAACAAACTGTTTCTGAAGATCTGATTCTAGGAGACAAAGTTGAACCTATCAGTACAAGATCTTCATTCAAACACTCTGAAGAAGTACTCTTAGGATTAGTATCTCTGATAAAACCAACATCCTGTGAAGAAGTACTTCAGGACAATGAATGGATTCTGGCAATGCAAGAAGAGCTAGATCAGTTCTCCAAGAATGATATCTGGGATCTACTGCCTAATCCAAAGGGAACTTATGTTATTGGAACAAAATGGGTTTTCATAAACAAATTAAATGAGAAAGGAGAAGTTGTCAGAAACAAAGCACGACTGGTCGCCTAAGGTTACAGTCAACAAAAAGGAATTGACTATAATGAAACCTTTGCTTTAGTCGCCAGGTTAGAATCTATACGCCTTCTCATCTCTTTTGTTGTTAATAATAATATTAAGTTATATCAAATGGATGTTAAAAGTGATTTTCTAAATGGTTACATTTCTGAAGAAGTATATGTTCACCAACCTCCTGGTTTTGAAAACTCTAAGTTTCCATAACACGTTTTTAAACTTAAAAAGTCATTGTATGGTCTTAAATAAGCTCCCAGAGCTTGGTATGAAAGACTAATTTCTTTTATTTTAGAAAATGACTTTACCAGAGGAAAAGTGGATACTACTTTCTTCTGTAAAAACTTTGGAAACAACCTCATGATATGCCAAATCTATGTAGATGATATAATCTTTGGTTCTACTAATACTTTTGCATGTCAAGATTTCTTTAAGCTAATGCAGGAAGAATTCGAAATGAGCCTAAGGCAAGAGTTAAAGTACTTTCTGGGAATTCAAATCAATTAAACTCCAGAAGTCACGTTTATACATCAGGGAAAATATACTAAGGAACTTCTAAACAAGTTTGATATGACAGAAAGCAAACCAGCTAAAACTCCCATGCATCCTACTTGCATTCTTGAGAAAGATGAAGTAAGTAAAAAGGTTTGTCAAAAGCTCTATCGTGGTATGATAGGATCTCTTCTCTATCTGACTGCCTCACGACCAAATATTTTATTCAGTGTATGTCTTTGTGCTCGTTTTCAATCAGATCCAAGGGAAAGTCGCTTAACTGCTGTTAAGAGAATCCTAAGGTATCTGAAAGGAACTTATAACCTTGGATTGATGTATGAGAAAACATCAGAATACAAGCTATCAGGTTTCTGTGATGTAGATTATGTTGGAGACAGAATAGAACGTAAGAGTACTTCTGGGAACTGTCAGCTTCTGGGCAGCAATCTCGTCTCATGGGGAAGCAAAAGACAATCTACAATTGCTTTATCTACTGCAGAAGCAGAATATATCTCAGGATCACTTTGTTGCACTCAGATGCTCTGGATGAAAAATCAGCTTGAAGACTTTCAGATATATGAGAGTAAAATTCCTATCTATTGTGACAATACTGCAACTATTTGTTTAAGTAAGAATCCTATTTTGCATTCTAGGGCTAAACACATAGAAATCAAACATCCTTTTATTAGAGACTATGTTCAGAAAGAGACTATCTCCTTACAATTCTTTGATACAGATCATCAATGGGCTGATATTTTTACAAAACCTCTAGCTGAAGATAGATTTTTATTCATTCTGAAACATTTGAAAATCAAGTTTTGTCCAGAATGAACCTTCTATTGTTTAGCACCTTATGTGAAATTGTGATTCTGATGTTATGCATTTTAATGTGTTTCTGATCTCTTGAAATTCCTATCAGTTAGAAACTATCTTAATCAGAAACATCTCAAGTCAGAAACCTTTTGGTTTTCTTATCCCCGAGAACGTCAAAACGGTGAAAATTCAAACTGACGGCTATGATTCACTCTTACACGTGTAAATCATATTCAATTGATTGATTACCACCTTAAGAATTGGGATGTCTTGAGAGTATGTTAACAATTATTATTACTTTTACCTCTTTCGGTCTTTTTCAAGAAACAGTGATTAATTATTTTCTTTATTGCTTACTATTCTTTTCATCGCACACTATTCACTTCACTTCATACACTATAACCTTAAAATTTTAAATCCAACTGTCCTCTCTGAGAAACCTTTTCATTCATGGATGCTCAACAACGAGATCTCTATAACTTCTTTATACAAATGGAACAACAGACAGGTTTTTCTCAATAATCCCGTACAGACCTCACATCTTCGATATCTCAAATCATGCCCCAAATAGTGATCGCTCCTCATAGCAAATTCACATTCTAAATCAACCTGAAGAACTCCACCTGAAAAATAACCCCTGAGGAATTGGAAGTTTGCTGTGAACTCTTAGCTGATTTCAAAAACCTAAAAGCAAATGGTGTGGATTTAACTATTGATGTAAAGAATCAAGGATGGGAAACTTATTTCAAGCGTCTTTTCGGCCCGGTCTACACCACTATGGTAAGAGATTTCTGGGTTCATGCTAATGCTGATGATCATTATGTTGTTTCAGATGTTAAGGGAAAATGGGTTGTCATCACCGAAAAATCCATTGTTGCTCTACTGAAAATGGAATACAAAAACGGAAAACATGTCTACAACATGAGTAATAAGACAGTTTTTCTAAATCAAACAGTCAATCCTTCGATCTACACTCAACGCTCTGATGAGAAATCAAAACCTAAGGCAACATATTTGTCTAACCAACTTCGCATTTGGTTCAAGATCATTCTGGGTTGCATTCACACCAGACCTTCAACAAGTTCCTCTAACTATGCTAACACTAATCAAAAGTACATATTATACATTCTGCAGCAAGGAGTGAAAATGGATCTTCCCTCCATTCTGTTCAAATTCCTTCGAGACTCTGTCAGAGATTATAGGGATAAGCCAAAAGGGCATATTCCTTTGGAAAGACTCATTTCAGATATTTTGATTGAAAGTGGTCTTGTGGATCATCTGGTAAATAATAACTTAGTTGATGATCTTGGTGAAGATGTTGGAAAACCCTTCAATATCAAGAATGTCAAGAGCATGACTATTATCAAAGAGATCACGGTTGAACCCACTATGGATACAGACTTTGAAAATATCAAAACATGAAGGACTATTGTTGACAACCATTCTCTGTTCACCCAAATTGATCCACCAGAGGTCTTACAAGCTAACTTAGACTAGCTTGAAAAAAGGGTCATAATGTGTCTGGAATCTCGTTTGACCAACTCCTAGCTGAACCACCAAACCTCTACAAAAGGAAACATGTTTCCTCAAAGGTCATGACTGCAAAGAAAAAGAAGTTTGGGCATAAGGAATCGGGAAATTCCTCCTTGAACACTGAAACTGTTGTTTCCTCCGCTTCAACTACTAAAATTTTTTACTCCTCAGGAATGGTTGCTTCTGGGTCAGATACCAGAATCCTTGTTTCAAATATTCCTCCCCTGCCACCATCATTCTTAACCACAGTTACTACCTTCTCCATCTAACCTACACCACCTTGTGTTTCCGCTTCTCTTGAAAAAGCCAAAATGGCAACCTCCTCAATAACAACCATCTCCACCATGCCTGCTCCTGTATCCCTTTTAGAACATGCCTTCTCATCCTTAGTTCCACCTGTTTCCATATCACCTTCAGAAACTACATTTCCAAATTTGCCGCAATCACATTAGAATGTTTATAGTCTTCACAATCCTTAGCAAACACTATTTCTACAGAATATGCATTAGATGGTGACACTCATCATGATTCTCAGCCTTCTGATTCTCAACCTCCTAATAAAACACTGGCAGATGCTCTTTCTAACTTTCTGGAAGAGGTTGTCACTAAAGCCCAAGGGCTCAATGAAGAATCTAATTCTAGTGACGAGCCTACCGTTCTGACTACAAATTGGGATCCCTTTAACTTGGCTAATAGAAGAATTTCAAGAAATCAAGTGTTTCTCATATCAAGTTAAGGAGGAGTTTGTAAGTCAAGCAGAAATAAAACTAGAAGAGAGGAAATAAAAATAAAGGCTTGCTGAAGAAGCAAGAAAGGAAGCTGAAAGAATTGCTGCTGAGATTGCTAAGAAGGAAGCTGAAAAGAAAGTCGCTGCAGAAAGAGAAGTTGTCCTACAAGCTGCTGCTGAAAAACATGTCTCTGATGATAATCTTCTCCCAGTTATGGCACAAACATTGGTAGACTTGCAAAATAATCGAAAAACGGTGCAAGAAAGGTTGGATAGTCAAGATGAAGTTAATCGCTCCATCAAGGATATGCTCACTCAATTTCTTGCAAAGACTCATTCTACTTCCCTTCCCTAGGCACCTTAGGGCTTACCATTGTCTTTTTAGTTTGTTGATGTATTTTTTCTCCTGTGTATTTTCAATCTTATTTATAAAAATCTTTTTGATTATGACAAAAAGGGGGAGTAAAAGTAGAAATGATTTTGATATATATATATATATATATATATATATATATATATATATATATATATATATATATATATATATATATATATATATATATAAGCTCAGGGGGAGCTTGTTTATCTCAGGGGGAGTATTCTAAAACTTAACTCTGATTTCTTTAGCACATTAAAGCATATACATTGTTTCATCAAAATACATGATTTTGTCATCATAAAAAAGGGGGAGATTGTTAGAACAAGATCCTGATTCTGCATATAATCTCTAGTTTTGATGATAAAAATGCATATATTTTATATGTAACAACTTGGTACTCTATTCTATCTTAAGTGTGCAGATATACAATTCTCATTGAATCAACTTCTAGTGCAACTTAACAAGATTCTGATACATATTAGAGTTTCTGAAGAAGAATATATGTGCTTCTCACAAAAGCGTTCGTTTCTAAAGAAAGGATTCTGAAGACTCTGATCAACGCTAAAGTTCAAAATACATGATAAGGATCAAAATCTCAGCGTCCAAAGAAAAACGTGAAGACCAAGAATCTGTATAAACGACTTTTTCCTAAAATAGTCCAAAGCAGAGATTTTGCTCAGAATTATCCAGAAAGCTTTATAAGCTTTTACTACTTCTGTTCTCCAAGGATTCTACCGTTGAAGACATCAAGCCAAGCTTAAAGATATTTTTATCCCTCAACAAGGTTATAAATAGAAGATTATCATGCATTGCAAAAGACAATAACTCATAATTCAAAACGCTAAAGTACATACTCTATCAAAAATCTCAAAGACACAAAAAGTTGGTGCTCATATATATGTAGAAATACTGTTCTTACATTTGTTTCAACCTGCTTATTAAGAAGCAATATGGTAAACATTCTTGTAACACTTTCTAAGTGATTTTCCTTGAGTGACTAAGTGTGTTAGTCAATAGATTCGAGAGGGCTAAATTATTGTTGAACAATTTAGAGGTTGATTGTAAGTTTTCCTTGAGTAACTAAGTGCATTAGTCAGTAGACTCGAGATGGCTAAATTGTTGTTGAACAATTTAGAGGTTGATTGTAAGTTTTCCTTGAGTGACTAAGTGTGTTACTCAGTAGACTCGAGAGGGCTAAGTCGTTGATGACTTAGAGGTTGTTGTAATCTTGTCAAAGATTAGTGGATTAAGTCCTTGTGATAAGGCAAAATCACCTTGCGGGTGGACTGGATTAGCTTAGTTAATAGTGAACCAGGATAAACATTTGTGTTCTTTCTATTTATACCTTTTTAGCGTGTGTGTGTGTGTGTGTGTTACATACTTCATTAAAAAAGTTGTAAAACCCAATTCAAACCCCCTTTCTTGTGTTTTTATAAACCTTCAGTAAGAAATCTTAAGGCTTAACAGAAAATATGCATATTACATAGAGTCGATAATTGCTTGATCTTGCTACTCCTTCAACAAAAGAATCCTTGTTAGAAATTCAGGCTTGAATCTTCATCCATATATATAGGCTTTCCAGAAACTAGCCGTTGAGAAGGTTACTTGATCAAGTGTCTTTACTTTTGCTCCAAAGTACAAGAGACGTTGAAGATGGATGCACAACAGATTTTTGAATCCATTGTGTAACACGTTTAACCCTTGAGTCTTCAAGAGGTTCTATACTAATAGAGACGTTGGGAGTAGACATCCATAGAACATACTAGCTTTTCTTGAGCTTTTCAATCCTGTAGACTCAAGCTGACAGGCTGATAAGACAATACAACTTGATTTCAGTAGTACGGATAATCCACAACTTTTTCACCAACTCTGAATGGTACCAGATGCTGATATACAATTACTAAGTGTAGAAACTTGTCTGAATACTGAGGTATTCAGTTCAAAGTCTTCGTCAAACCACACTAGAAATTGTTCTTTAGACTCTGCCATCAGAAGCTAGCAATGAAGCAACTCCAAGTGTATCTTAAATAAAACGGATTCTGATTATTTATGTACAAGACAAGAACCTGGATAAATAAAACACGCATCAAATAAACCATTATCTTTTTAATACTTTTGTTATCATCAAAACTAAAGAGAAAATATCAAGAACAAATCTTGTTCTAACAATCTCCCCCTTTTTTATGATGACAAACACAAGTATTTAAAGGACAATATTAGGCATTTACTTTTCTATGCAACAACAGGGTATGAGGTTTGTAAGCTCCCTTGAGTTTGATAGCTCACAGCTGAGTTTAATTTACTCTAGCATTAAGAACCATTTTTCAAGAAATATAAATTAATCTTCTTAATAACATCAGGGTCTGAGGTTTGTAAGCTCCCCATGAGTCAAACAGTTCCAAGGTTGAGGTTTTTAAGCTCCCCCTTAGTTCCATATTTAAGAACACCAAGATAACTATATTTTAACTCCTTTTGGCAACACCATAATACGAGGTTTGTAAGCTCCTTCTGAGTCCCATAGGTAAGTAAGAGATTTGTTCTTTCTTAAAACTATGTACAAGAGAGTTAAAATATGTTGCCCTTTTTAACTTTCCTTGGCAACACCAGGATATGAGGTTTGTAAGCTCCTTTTGAGTCTGATAGGCTAAGTCTGAGGTTTGTAAGCTTTTCCTTAGACCTATGTACAGAAAGTTAAAAATGCGCCCTAGGCAAGAAACATAAAATAAATGACCAATGTGTATTCAATGGGTTCAATATCCAATTAAATACTTACTATTATTTCTCTCCCTTTTGTCACATCAAAAAGAATAAAAGGAAAAGAAGGAAAGAGAAATAAAATATCACTAATAAATGTAACTTAGATCATCATTACAGGATCAGTTTCCAAAGAGGAAGAATAATCAAGTAATAAGAGTCGTTAAGGTTTGTAAAGTGCACGCTTTGAAGTCTTAGTGGTTGTTATAGTTCCAAGAATTAAACAAGGATAAATTTTAGATGCTTGGTATCCATAGAAGTCATTATAAAAACATCCCACTCCTAAGTCATTTTCATCAATCACCCATCCTAAGAATATGGAGTCAGCATCTGAAAGTCATAAGGCATCTATCGTAACAGACACAACTGAGAGCTCTACAAGCTTGCCAATCAAATCCCCTCAAAGGTGAGCTACTTCTGAGTCCTCTACAACTGTACTTGTGCTCTCAACACAACTTTCTTCTGAAGAAGATACTTCAGCAGCACCTGAACGACCTTCAGAAGGTGGTTCGACAGTAGCTGCCTTGAAGCCTCAGAGAAGAACCATGAAGAAGATAAAAGGAAGAAGATAAAGGAGGGTCAACAAGAAGTTCTACCGCTCTCTTCCAGACATAGAAGAGGAAGAAGTGATTGATTCAGAAGATGAGGAAGTGGATTACAACAACAGTGGACGCCGTTGGACACAAGATTCAATGGCTAGAGATGAATTTTAGGACAGATCTTGTACCCTTTTTATTTTTATTTTTGGGTTAAATATGTTTTTGGTCCATATAAATAGACCATAATTAAATTTTAGTCCCTAAAAAAATTTTCATTGAATAATAGTCCTCTTAAAGTTTTTCGTCCACAATTTTGGTCCCTGCCGTCAACTTTCCTCTAACGGAAAACTGATGTGGCACGCCACGTGGAAATTTTTTTGATGACTGGGCAAACACGTAGCAGTACCAACGTGGCAAAGATGCTGAGATGGCATGTCACGTGGCTAAGGTCAACATCATATTTGAACCCATAAAAATTTGTAGCTAATATGTAGTTAAAATCCTAGCTAATCTCTAGCAAATTCAATCTCAAAATTCAAACACACAATTCTTGTCCATTTGAACTTTTTATTCCAGAATATAATGTTCTCTAGATACCGTTCCAACCAAAACATACACTCCATCACCAATTGTTGAACCAACACCTAGTTATTATCATAAAAAAACACATCTAATTCAATTTCCAATACACAAGATTGAGACGCTTAATATCACAATTTGAACAGGAACAAGATGTGGTGTCTGAAGAAGGTATGTTGCTTATGAATTTCACTCGTGTAATATATTTCTAGCAATGGAACATTTTAATTATGGAAATGGTCTAGAAGTATAGTGAATATTACACACTATAAAATTAGTGTGATTTGTAAAAGCTAATGGGGTAGATAACATAAAAAAATCTGCAAAGAAAGCAAATATAGTATCTACATAAAATGTTAATGTTTTGGGTTGTAGCTTTAGTTATAAATACTAGGCAGTCAAACAGGTGTAAGATACTGAATTTATATGTCAGTGACTTGTAGAACTTAAATGGATCAGTTTCATTTGCTTTGATTTTAACCGCTTGAGAACAGTAACTGTTACGATACTAAGAGGTTCTAATATTTGATTTTGCTATCATGGTAATATTATTTTGAATATAATGTACACATGCAGTGACCTATCATACAACATTTTCACTGGATCAAATCCTGAAAGCCTGGGACAATTTACGTCGTTAGAGAGATTGTAAGACTATTGTTTAACTTGTCATTTAAAGAAATAGGAAATGGCAACTTTCTATCCGGAATAGTCTTGACAACTCTATGAGCAAGGCTTTTGCACATAACTAGCTTCAAGTATGTTGTGATCAAAATCTAGAATAATTAAACTTAAGGAATATTTATATGCAAAGAGAAGAGAACCATATCTACATACTATTTCTCTCCATTCTTAATGATTAAGGTTGCTAAAACTGAACATTTAGATTTCTGCAGGTTTATAGATATTTCAGGTCAGTGAGGTATACCCGGATTATCCACACGTGGACCTCATCTTTCTGCTGCTGCTAAAGTTGGTATTGGGTTAAGTGCTTCTTAGTATGTTGTTACTGTGTTGAGCTCATTCTAGCTGTATAGGCTTTGAAGTTGTACTTTCACTTAAGTTAATTATGTATGTCAATGGTTATGAATGTACTTTTTAAACAAAGTCTAATGAAGAATGTTTTTATATATGCTAAATTTCTCAAAACCTTGCCATATTTATGCTTAGGAACTTTATATGGAAAGTAGTAATCATTAAATGAGGTTGATGAACTATGATGCTACATAAGTGCATAAGTGCAGCTGTTGGTTAGTAATCATCAGTGTCTATAATGCCAATAATGGTTCCTCTTTCAGATTGAGCTTTAGAAAGAACAATTAAAAAGTTAACATAATATGAAAATATCATATTTGGGTTTTGATTCAATTTGCTACCAAATAGCTACAGATTAGCTACAATTTTTGGGGTTAAAATTATAAAATGGACAAAAAATGCCACGTGGCATGTCATGCCAACATATTGCCACAGTAGCATTGTCACATGTGTGCCCAGTCATAAAAAATTTTCATGTGGTGTGCGACATCAGCTTCCGTTAGAGGAAGTTGACGGCAGGGACCAAAATTGTAGACGGAAAACTTTAAAAGGACCATTATTCGAAAGAATTTTTTAAAGGGACTATAACTGAATTATGAGATATTTATGGGGACTACGAACATATTTAACCCTTTATTTTTTTTAAATGTAATCCTTCTCTTCAATTAATGAAAAATTTTTTAGACCAATACTTCTTTCACATGCATTTACATTCTAGAAATTTGCTTTAGATTTTCTGAAGGTACACTATCAAAGTGAAACTGACACAAAAACGAAAGTTAGAACATATCAGACATAAATTCATAATTATTCAGAGAATCTTAATAGGTTAGACATTTAGATTACATTACCAAGAGTTATCATTAAAATACTGATTTAATCAGTACTTAAATAATATTAAACTCAAGACAATAAATGTAACACGTCTATAAAAGGACTCTAGTAAGCTTTCTTCCATCATCACTTAATCCCTAAAACACCAAGATGTATATGAAAAAGAAAATCTGAGTTCCAAAGAGAGATTTCAGGAAGGCAGCACTACTGAATGCATCAACTCAAGCAAATCAAAGCAAAACAGCAGCCGAGGAACCTGCAAGCAAGCAGACAGTTTCAGAAGTGTCCTCCTCTTCAGTATCCTTTATGAAGACACACAGAAGAAAGAAGTCTTCTGGATCCAAACACAGAAACAAATTGAGGAATGAGGTTTTGGAGTTTGCTAAGGAAGAATGGCAAGATTTCTTAGACAATCTAGGCATGTTAGATGATCCTAGGGACTTCCTAAGGACACATCCATTAGACTAGACAAATCTAATTGTCTTGTAATAGCTTCCTTTTTATTAATAAAATAAGTTGCAAACATTTGAGTTCTTTTATCTGTTTCAGATTCTCAATGAATAACATGAATAAATATTAATCAGTTAAAACTGAACACAAACATGAACAAACTCAGAATTTATTAATAAGATGCTTAGTACAAAGATTTCAACAACAATGCAAAGCATAACTATGCAAAAAATATAACATCAGAATCTTTCGTAGATAGCTTCAAACTTGTCTCTCCAAATCTTGGAAGAACTAGCCTCAGAACTTATGTTAACCCCTTGCTGAACAAGTAATTCAGAAATAACTCATCCAAAAGGTATGAAAAAGGTCTTTCCCTTTTTAAAAGAAGAAAGAGTCCTCTTTAGATGGTCAGACATAACTTGAGGAAGATCAATCATCAAATCTGAATTGAGAAGTAGAAGCAGATCTTTTTCAATAGGGTTCACTTGGTCTAAATCTTGATCCTTGGCAGTAAGTTTGAATTCAGAATCTGACTCCAAACAACAGCATCAGGAAGAAGATTAGAAACCACTGATGTATTAGATGGATTTATAAAGATACGCCAAGTAGGAAGATAGTGTTCCCAAACAAGAGTTCCTAGAATTTCTCCAATCTCCTCACAATTGATCACATTTGCAATCGCTTTAGAGGTTACTGTAATAGAAACACCAGTTACTCTATACAGAATATCATACTCAGAATTCAACTCAACAATGGAGGTATTAATCCAAGACTCTTTGATAAGACTTGGATAAGTGAAACCACAAAGCATCTCAAAGTAGCCATTCCACCTTTGTTTAGTAACAATCTCCCAGAAGTTGAAACCGATCTTAAGTAACTCATCAAAATCCATAAACTTTTCATTGATGATAATCAACTGATTCAAATGAGAATAAACTGAAGAACTCATCTCAAGTTTGGTTTGGTCAGCACACAAACAAGAGGAAAAGAAGAAAGACAAGAAGAAGCAGAAAGAAAAGAAATTGAACAAGAATCGTACAGAAATACGAATTTTGTTAGAAAAAGGACACAATGATGTTTCACAGGACATGGAATAGTAACAGCAAGTACTAAAAGAGAAAACATCATTACCCAAAGGTTCTTTATCCAACAGATATTTCAATTCCACCAAATGAGTTTCACCTTTATGAAAGGTTAAGTATTAAAAACGCTTTCAGAAAACTTTTTACTTAAACTGCTTAAGACAGTCAAAACGAATCTTCTTCTGAACCTCAGAAACTGACAACTTTCAGAAGCTATCAACCATCAGAATCTAGTGAGTCTAGACTTAAATAGAGATATCATCTATTAGATACAAGTCTTTAAGATTCTATTTAGAACTAACACTTTATCTTGAAACAAGAGTCATGAGTGATAAATGAATATTGATTTGTCTTCTTTAGACAACTTCCAAGAAATAGTATCAACATAAAAGTAAGAAACATGTTTTCATAAATGTGATTATCATTTGGCTTGATAAGACATTCAGTATAGACAAACACCACAAAGTTTCCTCTTAAAAACTTCTGAAGTTCTCTTTTTCAAAAGAGCTTCTCTAGAGATCTAACAGAAACTTTGTATTTAAATCTAAACAAATGTTTCATTGAATCAAAAGATAATCCAGAAAAGAACAAACATACCACATTTTTTTGTTTGGTCAGACTCGATTCAATATTCAGACTTGACCAATAGAGTCTGAACACAACTTTGAATGGATTCTGATTCAATGGCTATCTAACCACTGATTCCACTACTCTCACCAAATTCAGTACCACCAGTACTTGAATCTGGGTTGTTGGCTCTTCTTCCAATCAATGTTGTAAACAGCCTTATGGAAGATGCCTCTGCTTCTTTCCTTGATATCAGTAGCAGATACATTATGACACTCATATTTCTATAAGACCATACATGTAAGTACAAACAGACTCCTTCTGTGCCTTACATCTTAATCTAACAACATATTATAAGTCACTCCAGAGTATGAGTCTAGAATGAGATATGATAGGAACAAAATATTGTTCTAAGCAATGTCAATAATCTCATTATCTTGGATTAAATCTTTTGACTTTGAAATCATTGACAAGCTCAGAACCAGATGGCATTAGCTATCAGAGATTGACATAAAGCAGATCAGAGTACTGTCTCAGTACAGCAAACAGAACTCAAAGAGAAGTTGAAGACTTCTCATAGAAATTTTTTTAAAACAACTTCCATAATGGTCCTCAACCAAGAAGCAATGAAGTTTCTTAAGATATCACCTTAAAGAACAAAATCCATATAATTAAATATTTTGAAACAAGATAGCTTTAACAACATCTCTTGCTTTTCAATATTTGATTTTTTATTTCAGAACACAGATTCTTCTCTTCATCTGCATCTAGGGGTGTCAAAACGGGTTAGGCCCGTCAAGCCGATCTGTTTAACCCATCATTTTTGGCGGGCCGAGGTGAGTTTTTCGGCTCAATGTCTTAAGTTGGCCCGCCCCGTCTAACCCACTTTTAAAACAGGCCGAGGGCGGGGCGGGGCGGGGCTTGTTTTTCCCACGAGCTTTTTGTTAAAAAAATTTATTTTTTTAACTTGAAATTAAAACAATATTAATGTGGTCTGTAGTAGACATATTTTTAAAACAACCCTCATTTCTTCAAACTCTAATGTTCATTTTTCACATAACCACAACACCTTATTTTGAAGGCATTAATTGGTCTCTGCTTCTTTCTTTATTTTCACTCATAGTAGAAAAAGTCTTAACTACAAAACATAGATAATACATTCTTTTCTATTTTCTATTACTCGTTGTCATTGGAGCTGGGTTCTAAAGCTATAAGGTAAATTTTGCACAAAGGGTTTTTTTTCTTCTCATTATGATAATAAAGTTTTGATTTGTATTTTATTCTATTTAAGTTCTCATTTTATTTACTTTTTGACACTAAAATGCTCAACTAAGTGCTTATTTTTGTATTGATAATTTTTAAATAATGAAGCTTTGATTTTTCTTGAATTGTTTTATTTTTGAGATGCTTCCATTATTAAATATTGATAAATCTAATTAGTTGCCTTTGTTTAGCTTGTGCTAGTTTGTTTTCTTGATTTGTGTTCCTAGATGTCCTTAACTAGGTTGTGCTTGTTGATGTTATGAACGAAAAGGATTATTTTGGGATTTTAGTGTGTTTATTTTAAGTTTTTGGTATTATAGTTACGTTTTTGTTTATGTTGAAGAATATGAAATTTAAATTAAGACTTGTTAAAGTTTTACTATGCGTTGTTAAAAATTTCCAGTATCTTTGGTAATGATTAACAATTTTGTAAATTATGTAGTAAATCAAATTGTAAAAAAGAAAAGGCGGACCGACCCGCCAACTCGTTAGTAAATGTGGCGGACTTGACTTTTGAGCTCGGACGCCTAAGTTGGCTCGCCCCGCCCCGCTCCGCTTTTGGACGGGCTTAAATGGGACGGGACTAAACGGGGCGGGCCGACCGCTTTACCACCCCGATTTGCATCCTACACTAATATCAGCTTCAGACGATTAAACATTAACGAGCATCTGATATTAGGTTCTGGTAGAAATTACTTCTTGCTTTCAGATTTGGGAAATCAGTTGAAATACAAATATTTTAAAAGCTCTTGAAGTTACTATTCTATCAACAGATATCACAATCCATTCAGCCAGTATGGAAATCCTTCTGACAAGAAACCTAGGTTTCTTATCATTAGTCATTCCAAAGAACTTAAGCTAAAAAGAGAAAGTGATCTGTTGAATAGTTTTTTATCATCCAACTTCATTTCTTTTCTTTAAAGACTGCAAGACAAACCTTCAGAACACAGCAGATTCAGGATGTAAACATAAAAAAAAAAAATATGATTTCAGATTTAAGTCAAGAAACAATCTTCTCAGAATTTGCTTGAAAAGATTAGATGAAGTTTAACTACTTCAAGCTTAAAAAACTGATTCCACAAAGCTAAGCACAAGACTTCAAAGCTAGTCCAAGCATCAGACATATCAATGATGTTGATATACTCAGAAGTGAGATAGTGCATCTACCAGAATGCAACTACCTCTGAAGATATACAATATGCATCTTCTGAGTTGGTGAAAGAGATTTTCAAAAAGATCATCTATAAAACCATCAACTTCTATAGTAATACCATTTCAAGGATATTCTATAGACCTTCGACAACCCTTTATCAAGTTCAATGAGTTAAAATATATTCAGTTTTTCCATCATTTAAATTCAATGGAATCACCCATTTGAATATGGTAGGAAAACCCGTATGATATTTTTCATGTGACACTTGATTCCTTCTTGAAGAAGAAATATACTTTTCTTATTGGATCAATATCTACACCACTGTTAAGTGTTAAGCACAGACCATACTCTGATACCAATTAAAGGTGTGAAAAGTATACAAGAAGGGGGGTTTAATTGTGTTTCTCATTTTCTTATTATTTAGCTTCTGATCGGAATCTCAGAATCAGAGCTGATGTTCAGATTCTGAATTAATTCATTTGGCAGTGGATACAATAGAAGTAAATAAAATAACATCAGAAGACATAAAAGATTTAGAATGGTTCCTCCCCTAACTGAGAGTAGTCTAGTCCCATTGCCTCGCAAGAGCTTTTCATTATAACCACTTCATGATTATAATCGTTTATGCTTCTGCATAAGACTTTTACAACTACTCAGACCAACTGTCTGAGACTTCCCTTGCTTAAAGCACATGTCTAATACTTACCCTTTGCTCACACCATCTGACCAAGCCACCTGCTCATCTATCTTCTGGTTGAGACTTTCCTTTGCTTAGAGCACATGTCTAAGACTTCCTTTGCTCACACCATCTGACTGAGCGCCTGCTCATCTGTCTTCCGATTGAGACTTACCTTTGCTTAGAGCTCATGTCTAAGACTTTCCTTTTGCTCAATCAGACTAGCTGAATAACACTTTCACAGCTCAAGCACTTAAGCAATGAGACTTACGTGGCTTAAGAAACTTGACTCAAGACTTTTTGCTCAAGTACATAGCAAGAGACTTAATCTAAACTACTGAAGGCTCAGCAGAATAGAGAACAAGGTGTACATGATGCATGCATCAGAGGTACGGGAGATCACCATAAAAAAGACCTAAAGCATTTAAGATTTCTTAAATATATACAGGGGTAAGAAATCTTAAGGCTTTTACAATTACAACCTAAAATAGAAAATCTGCATATTACATAGAGTTGATAATTGCTTGATCTTTCTACTCATTCAACAAAAGAATCCTTGTTAGAAATTCAGGCTTGAATCTTCAGCCATATATATATAGACTTTCCAGAAACTAGTCGTTGAGAAGGTTACTTGATCAAGTGTCTTTGCTTTTGCTCCAAAGTACAAGAGACGTTGAAGATGGACGCACATCAGATTTCTGAATCCATTGTGTAACACGTTTAACCCTTGAGTCTTCAAGAGGTTCTGTACTAATAGAGTTGTTGGGAGTAGACATCCATAGAACGTACCAGTTTTTCTTGAGCCTTGCAATCCTGTAGATTCGAGTTGGCAGGCTGATAAGACAATACAACTTGCTTTCAGTAGTATGGATAGTCCACAGCTTTTTCACCAACTCTGAATGGTACCAGATGCTGATATACAATTACTAAGTGTAGAAACTTGTCTGAATACTGAGGTATTCAGTTCAGAGTCTTCGTCAAACCACACTAGAAATTGTTCTTTAGACTCTGCCATCAGAAGCTAACAATGAAGCAACTCCAAGTGTATCTTAAGTAAAACGGATTCTGATTATTTATGTACAAGACAAGAACCTGGATAAATAAAACACACATCAAATAAACCATTATCCTTTTAATACTTTTGTTATCATCAAAACTAAAGATAAAATATCAAGAATAAATCTTATTCTAACAGATTAAACAAAATTTTAAGTACAAGAAATTACACAAATATGAGCAACAACTCTTGTGTATGAGAAATATATTTTAGATTGTGCGTCTTTCTCTTCTTTTTTTGTTTTTCATTATTTCATTGTAAGAAGGAATGATCTCTTTATATAGCTGGATGTTTTAACCTTGAGGGGTATAAGCGTAACTCTTCATCCCAATTGTTGCAACGGTAACATTTGACACGTGAGAGATAATAATAGCAAAGTCTCACTATATCCCATGTAGCAGTACTGACTGAAAATCAATTTATATCAATATAGACATGTCTACACGTACGGATACTTCTATCACACATTTCTGTCTTGTCCATCTTTTCTGATCAGCTATATCTTGTAAGATCAGAAAATAGAAGAATGAGTGATATCTGAGTCTTCAATTTCTTTAAGATCTTTAGAAGTGCTCTCTTCAGAATCCTTAGAATACGTTCAACAGATCCTTGTATTCAGAGTCTTCAGAACAGTTTATCAGAGCTGGAAGCGAAACTTCTTCTTAGAAGCACATTACTTTCTTTATCTTCAAAGGTATTTAGCATTCATCAGAACTGCTGATGTTTCTTCAGAAAAGAACGAAGTGAATTCTTTAAGGCGTGCCAGAGATTCTGATTTAAAATTCTTGAGAGTTATTCAGAACCAGTTTTCACTAAATAACTGCATACTTTAAGAAATTCATTAGAGTACAAAATTGTTACATAAAAATATATGTATTGTTATCATCAAAACTAGAGATTATATGCAGAACCAAAATGTTGTTCTAACATAATTTTTTCTGTATCATTTTCATTGGCCTGTATCATATCATCATAAATCTATTGACATGCCTGTATCATTTTTTACACATAAACTACAAAATATGTGACATAATTGGAATTTATCATATCATTTACATTATTGTGATCATCAAAATAGAATACACACATTTACATATTTACACAAAACAAATTAACGAAATTTACACATTTACAACTAAGAAAAACTATTGTTTTAGAGAATCATAATAAATTAAAAAGACTTTGGCCCAACTTGATCAGATGTCATCCATATCTTATTTTGAGTATGGTGTTTAGTTGTTAAACTCCTATAATTAGAGCAAAAATTAAATTATGATAAGCTAACAACAACCTGAACTTACGAAGACATGAATTAAGTTAATACCTTATGCCTCATTCATCCCTCTTTAATACTTGTGGAGACAATATAGAGCATATATCTCATAACATAGTATCTACATGGATGGCCGCCGGGTTGTTTTCGCCAATACAAATAATATTCATATATTTATATCACACTAATAGACACAAATAATATAATGTCAATAAATGCACAAGTAACATGCTTACTTTTGGGGAAACACAAATTGGCTTTTTACCAAGTACACTATGTTTGAGTGCATTATACTCCTCCACCGCTCTACACATATCGGTTAAAATTAACCACGACTAAAAACTATTCAACTATAAATTTAAAAATAATACCACTTACCCATTCAAAACGTTAACCGCTTCTTCTGGCAGTTCAGAGTGCAATGAGCAAAACACAACTATAGTATTTCTCTTGGGACATATAACAATTAGTTGCCAATATTCACTGCAGAAACATTCAGAATAATTAATATGTATAAAATTGATTTATAAATGAAAACACAAATTAATATATACTTACTTACGGTAAAATGGGATCAAATAACAATCTTTGATGTTCCCTTTTAATTTATCTTTTAAGTAATTACAAATATTGTGTCATGTCGAACCACGTGTGAGAGCAATGAGTGCCGAATCTAAGACACAATACCTGTTTTAAAGTTTTCTTTCAACACATAAGTCATGGATGTACCTACAAGAGCAAATCTTTATGTTAAAGTAGAAGAACGTATGAATATAAATAGAGATTATCATAAAAACTATACTTACGAGGACCAAATTTGTAATACGAAGTTGTCTAGGTACAAATTTCCCGACAAAAATTCATGGATAAAACTTTCTTAATACCCAACAATGTGTCTGGAAGAGTGTCAACGGTCATTCTTAGTCTTTCAATGTTATCTACTCTTGACGGTGTGGGTTCAATACTGCTCTGGTTGGAAGAAAAACTTTCTTTCGCGCTTGTACCACTCGTAACTTTCTGAACTTCACTGTCTTGAATTTCCAACTGATTTGAATTTGTGTAGCTTAATAGCATCAAATTCAATTTCTGCATCATAAAAACAACATAAGTACAATCCAAAATTAAAATACGCAAACAATAATAACAACAACATACAACTTATACCTCAAGCACATCGCGGGTACTCTTCTCAAACACCTTAACCTCAGTCACCCTCTCTAACTCCTCTAGCTGCTTCTGAACACTCTCCTGCACCATCTGCAATAACCTCTCCCTCTCCTCCTCGAACTTCCTATCCTGCTCCTCCCCCACCTCTTCTTCTCCTCCTCAAACTTCTTCCTATCATCCTCCAACATCCTATCCTACTCTTCCCTCCACCTCTTCCTCTCCTCCTCAATCTTCTTCATATTCTGCTATGTGAGATATTGGATCGAACTCTAGTATGATCGAAGGGTAGCTTCTTGGTTCAAAAATTCGAAAGAATTTTAGCATGTCGTCGAAGTCTGTTCACATGTTGTAGTCGAAGTATGCTAGGAGTGTTAGCATGTTGAATTGGGCCTTGGTTGTAAGCCCAATTGTTTAAGTTAGCTTGTTCCCTAAGTTAGCTTGTGTAATAGGCATGTGTGTAAAAGCCTGTTAGATTGGTATGTTAGTTTTCTTATAAATAACATGTTAGTTTCTAATCTTTGGGGTGTGGTGAAAATCCTAATTAGAGTGAGAGATGTTATTTTCTATTATGTAACACTTGTAATCTTGTCTCAAAGATAAAGTAAATAATAAAGAATAAAAAATAGACTAGTTCTCTCAGGTTGTTGAGAGAGGTTAATTGTTGGTATTCACTTGTAATCTTTGAACCCTTATTGAGAAAGTGAATAGTAAAACAGTTTTAACCAATTCTCTATTCTTCTTCTTCCTTCTTCTATCCCTTTTGTAAAACCTAATATGGTTTCTTGTGTTTGTTCAAGAAACTCAATATTTTTCTCATAAATTTGTTTTGTTCTTGACGACATCAATTCACAACAAACCGGTTCGGTGAGCATGGAGAAGAAGATGTCGTCAACAAAGTATGAGATTGAGAAATTCACTGGTGTGAATGATTTCGGTTTGTGGTGCTTGAAGATGCAAGCCCTTCTTGTTCACCAGGGTTTGCTTGAAACGTTGAAAGGATCAGAGAAGATGGATGTTTCCCTATCGGAGAAGGAGAATACATTGTCGAGTAGCAAGTTCTTCCACTGTATGCAGTTGATAAAGCTGTATGAAGAAAGCTAGTTTGTTCCCTTGATGTTCTACAGTTTGTTCCAAGGTGGATATTTGTGAAATATATGATCGAACTCTAGTATGATCGAAGGATAGCTTCTTGGTTCAACAATTTGAACGAATCTTAGCATGTCGTCGAAGTGTGTTCACATGCTGTAGTCGAAGTATGCTAGGAGTGTTAGCATGTCAAATTGGGCCTTGGTTGTAAGCCCAGTTGTTTAAGTTAGCTTGTGTAGTGGGCCTGTATGTAAAATCCAATTAGGTTAGTATGTTAGTTTTTTTTATAAATAGCATGCTAGTCTCTCTTCTTTGAGATGTGGTGCAAATCCTAATTAGGGTGAGAGAGGTTATTTGCTATTATGTAACACTTGTAATCTTGTCTTAAAGAGAAAGTAAAGAATATAAAATAATAGTTTATAAGTCTATAAATAAACTAGTTCTCTCAGGTTGTTGAGAGAGGTTAATTATTGGTATTCACTTGTAATCTTTGAACCCTTATTGAGAAAGTGAATAGTAAAATAGTTTTTTTTACCAATTCTCTATTCTTCTCCTTCCTTCTTCTCTCCCTTTTGTAAAACCTAATAGGATTTTTTGTGTTTGTTCAAGAAACTCTATCTTTTTCTCATATTTTGGTTTATTCTTGACGCCATCAATTCACAACATCCTCCAACTTCCTATCCTGCTTCTCCCTTTCCATCTCTAACTCAACAATAATAATCTTTTTAATCTCTCTCTTACGGGTTTTCCCACTAGATGATTTAGGTGGTCCATAAAAAACCTTGAAGCCAACTCGTCTTCCAAAACCATGGACACGCCCAAGATGCTTCCCGGTTCCAATCACTTTTACCAAGATGTCATGATGATCTTGTGGAGTGAAGAAGTCGGCTTCGGTTTATTCAACCAGCTCATCCTACAACACATATGAAATTTCATCTTTAACAAATAGATTTAACTAAAATAAATATTATTGAAAAAAGTATCTACTTACAATCCTTTGAGCCACTTCGCGTGTAGTATCTGATGTGAAATCGTCGTCTTTTTTTTGGTGTGCCCTCTTACACTTCTCGTGGCGTGATGATGGAGATGGAGTACAATCAAGACTTATAGAACCTCTCAGCTTTTCCTCCCTTTGTTTTCTTTTTTTCTTCGATCATCGTCTTTTCAAGTTTACGATATCCTCCATGAGAGAATCTATGTGGATAGATATTTCTAGCTCGATTTTCCTTTCCTTTTTGGCTCTTTGCCAAGAATTCAGGAGTGGTGCAAGACTCTACAAATTTCTCCCAAACATCTTGATTAATAAATGAATACACATCGTGTGGAGGATTTTCTTTATCTTCTCCATGTTTAATATAATCATGGATGAGATGTGTCTTAAAGCCTCTCCAACGCTCACCACAATATGTAATCATCTTCTTTTTCACATTATCATTATTTGGACAAACAATTAACATATTCTATGTTTACACAATAAAGATGTTATTAGTAACAATTAACACGTCCTATGTTTAAACAAAAAACAAATGATCATATATACCCGAACATCTTGCAATATGGCATATTTTAAATCACTATCAACATCGTGCCAACTATCTATCAAAATGCTCATTTTACTTCTACCTTGTAACGCAATGTAATCCATAAAATCGTCAGCGTATTCACCATAAGTCTCGTCGGTTGCAGCATCAACTGTAACTGGGTAGCGAATACCGGTTTCTTAGGCTTTTTTCACCTTGGCATATATTGTGGCACCTCTAGTTTTTCTTATACGATTTATATTAACAGATGTTGCAGCAGATGTTGTATAGGAGGTGCTTGTTGAATCGGCCATGACTATCAAGAGAAATGATATAAACCTCAAAATGATCAAGATAAATTATACGTTTCAATAAAAACAAATGGAAAATCGTAGAAAAAAATGATCAAAAGAAAAACTAACGTAAAACCCTATACAAAATGATCAGTGGAAAATAAAGTGATATAAAACTCATTTCAGTAAAGAACAACCCTATTGCGAAATGACTTTTGATGAATATCTGCTGGAAGGGTTTTGATGAATATCTGTAAGAAGAGTTTTAATGAATATCGCCTAGGTTTTTGCGAAATGAGTGTGAAAAAATGATGTTTGAGTGTTGATAGGTAAATGAAAAGTTATAAACTAGCTAGATTGTAGTCTGAAGTATCTCATATAATAAATGTTTCACGTCGGTTTTTTTATAAAAACCGACTGACATTATTAATAAAAAAAAATAAAATATAAAAAACACAATAGCGCCATATTCCGGGAATTCATTTAAGGAGATATAACGTTGGTTTTTGTTGTATCACTGAGGGGCTTGAAAATATCAAATAAAAAATTAAAATAAGATTTTGAAAATAATATTTTGAAATTGATTAATGCAAAATATATTACCTCTCAGTTGGACAATGTCACCGAGTTAAATAATGATAAAAAAAATATCAATGATAAAAAAGAAACTTGGAAATGCGCTAAGTGAGAAACACAAACTAAACAACTGAAAAAAAATATATCATAAAATGCAATGAATGGGTGTCGAATTATAGATCTATTCTCTCGCTTTTCTGAAAAACTGAGGTAAATGATCGTTAATTTCTTTTAAAAAAATAAAAGTTGGGGCTCCCAGTACCTAGGGCCCGTTTGTTTTGGCTTTTTTTTTTAAAATGATTTTTATAGTATAACATAATTTTGTGTAAAAAAAATTTACAAATAAACTTTTTATAAAAGCTTCAAATGAAAATTTGGTTTGAATATTTATTCTTAAAATGTTATTTTAGATGTATAAACATTTTATCGAAAAAATTTTGGATATCAAAATTTCAAAAAATCACTTAATTTTGAAGCTATTTCAAATAGTTTTTCATAAAAATCATTTTTGAGATACAATATTTTTCAAAAATTGTGATTTCGACTATGTTTTGATCTTCAATAATGCGTGTTTATGTTGTATGATGTCAAAATTAGTCTTACAATTTAGAAAAAATGAATATAGAAAAACTTGTAATATTTTGAAAAAAGGTTTTACAAAATCCTTTTTTGAAAATACAAAGAAAAAATCTAATTCTTTAAAGCTAAAACAAACATGCCCCTATTCTCTCGTTTTTCTATTGTTATAGGTGTTAGCTTCGTCATAAAAAGCGTTATTTTTTGCAGTAACAAAGCTAACATATTTCTACAACATGTTTGAACAGACTTCGACTACAACATGCACACCTCTTGTCGAACTATGAAGCTAGCCTTGTCGATACTAGAGATCGATCCAAATACCATAAATTTCTACCTTGGAACAAACTTTATACTAACAAGGGAACAAACTAATTTTCATCATGCAGCTTTATCAACTGCATACACTGGAAAAACTGGCTACTTGGCAATGTCTAGGTGATCATATCAGCAGCATTGTCATCAGTCAAAACCTTCAGCAATTGGACTTCTCCACGCTTGATTATCTCTCTGACGAAGTGTAGCCTCACATCGATGTGCTTGGTTCACTCATGATAAGCTTAATTCTTCGACAGGTGTATTGCACGTTGACTAGGGGTGGGAACAGGCTGGGCCGAGCTAGGCTTTACCAAGCCTGAGCCTGGCCTGCTAAAAAATTTAAAGCCTAAGCCTGGCCTATGGCCTATCAAAGGCTTATTTTTTTGGCTTGAGCCTAGTCTTTTCGGAGGCCTGATTGGCCTATTAGCCTACTTAAAAAGCCTATATCATTTGAACATATGTAAATAAGAAATTCAACTAATGTTTAAATAGATTAGTGAATGAAAAGTACAATGAGCCTAAATATTTGTTTCCATTGACTTATCTGAACTTACCTAGTAGCATAAATTTTGTGAGATGATTTGTTTGAGAGAACTTATGAAAAGACCTTATAACATTATTCATAGGATTTCTTTTAACTTATTTTCATAAGTTCTTAAATATAACTAAGTTTTACTTTTGAATTTTAATATAAAGTATAAAATACAATATAAAACAATAAATTTATTTATATTCAATAAATAGGTCAGCCTGATAGACTTATAAGGGTTTTTGTATGGCCTGCGGCCTAGCCTATTTAACTAAATAGACTTATAAAAAAGCCTAGGCATTTTCTATTTAAAAAAAAGCCTGACCTGGCCTTGGCCTATGTAGGCTAGGCCGTAGGCCCCTGTTAGTTGGTTTGGCCTATTTCCACCCCTAACGTTGACTATCACATTTAACAGTGATAACTAGGCCTTGAAGTTTCAACTCCTTAGGAAACCCTTCAAGCTACAATGCTTCTTTCACAACTTCAGTGAAGGCAATATACTCCGTTCAAGTGGTTCATAAGGCAACCACCTTCTGACGAGTTGTTTTCCAACTGATTGTCGTGCCAAACATAATGAACACATATCCAAAAATAGATTTTTTGGAATTCATACAACTTGCATAATTAGAGTCGACAAATCCTTCAATTTTGACTTTGTTATCATCACCACAGGCTCCACCATAAATCAGGACTCTCCTCAGATACCCATTGATGTACCTAAGAATCACTTTAATGCTCGCTAGTGCGCCTTAACAAGATTGGCCATATACCTGCTTACAAGGATCACTCTGTATGCTATGTATGGTCTCGTACCTACCATAACATACATCAAATAACCTATTATACTAGCATATGGAGTGCTTTTCATATAGTTTCTTTCGACTTCAGTACTAGGACTTTGAGTCATACTCATCTTGTATTGAGGATTAGTCGGTGTTAGAACAGGCTTCGAATTCGACATACCAAACTTGTCAAGAATCTTCTTCAAATATGTCTCTTGTGATAAGCATAATCTCGACTGCTTTCTATCTCTCCGGATCTCAACAACCTGAGAGAACTAGTCTTTTTATATACTACTAAGCTAATTTAGGCTACAAGCTAACTTAACAATTGTGCTTACAAGTATGACACAATTCGACATGCTAACTTAAACACAAAGCTAACATATTTCGACAACATACTTAAACAGACTTCGATTATAATATGTACACCTTCTGTCGAACCATACAGTTACCCTTATTGACGCTATGAGTTTGATAAAAATAGAACAATATATTTGATAATCAACATATCTACCCTGATTCTATCATAATCTTTATTTGCATTAATTTACTTATCAAAAAATCAAAGATTAAAACCATATTTTGATTTAAGTACCATTTGCGTATTGATGACGGTAATATACGCATATGAACTATTTAAATTTTTAATTTTTTCATTTAAACACACCATTAGTAAATATAATGAACACTTTAATAATTTTTGTGTGTTATTTTCTGGTGCTGACCTAGGGGATAGGGAACTATTTAGCAGGCATAGGTGGACCACGTTCGTGTGGTTGAGTCTACGCCGCATAAATGGACTGTAGTATCCGTGATTATGCAAGCTATAGTGCACAACTGTAAGAATGCCAATTGTTAACAAACAAGTCATCTGCAATTCAAGAAGGAGAGATGTGTTAGGCCTCTCTCTGATGGCATGTTTCCTATTTCAAATAAGCTGATTTTACACGCTTTTGTGGTGATACACACAGTTTTGAAATGCCAGAAATGGACTAACTCATGAGGGATTATTAGATCTCTTGAGTTTGTGCAAAAATATCAAACTCTATGAATCCTTTTAGTACTAATTAGATTGCCTAAATTTAATGCTATTTATGAATTGGATATATGTTGTTCATAAGGTTAGGTAGCAAAAGAATGCTAATGGTACAAACCATATTATTCTTAATTTGGCTAATTTTATCTCGTTGTACTTACTATATTAATTTTTGTGTGCAATTTAAGCTTTTTAATCACTAAAAAATGAACTTGTTTTTTTTAAATAATTTGAAATTTTACATTTTAAAAATGAATATGTAATTTATTGTGAGTTAAATCTCGCACAATAGAGTTTGATGTCTTAATAAAACTTACCAATTAACATTATAAAATTATACTATTTGGGATCATAAACATAATACTTTTATAAAACTATTTAAATTTGAGAAAAAGGAATATATTTTTACACTGTCAATCAATGACAGACGTGTATCCCGCCACATCAAACTTTTATTTTTAAAATACTGTTATGATTTGCCACTTTAAAATAATCTGATTGAATATCTGTGTAATATTTTTTTACACTGACAACACTACCTTTAAACTCTTTAAATTTTAAAGTGTATTAATAATTTTTTTACCCATATACATTTCATAAAGTTGCATTTTGTTTTACAATTAATGTTAAATATTTTTATATAAATATTAAATGATTATCTTTCATCGGATAAATTTGCAAAACTATACAAATAATCAATAAATTTTTTACTTCAATTTTTCTTCTAATTTCTCTTAAATTTTTTTAAAGAACAAATCTCTTAGATATGATTTGTACTATTTTCTAATGAAAATATGAAAATATGACAAATATATATTTTATTGAAAATTGTATGTGTGTAAGAGAAAATTGAATATTTTTTTTTTCAAAAAAGCAAATGATATTAATAAGAATGCCAGGAGTATTCAAACTCTTACAACACTCAATAAAAGAAGAAAAATTTTCTACCAACACTACTCTAAAAAAATTGAATATATACAAAAAATATATATATATACTTGTCATATTTTCATTAAAAATAATATAAACAACGTTTTTATTATTTTATGTAGGTTTTTTTTTATGACATCTTATATTTAGAAACGGAACGGGGGCAGTACTTGTTGAATATAATGTTTTCAATATCTAATTTTAGGCGAAAATAAACCGTGTTAATGTTCAACTTCAAGATAAAAATATTATATTTGAAAATTTAAGACAACCCTTTATTAATATAAAAAGTACAAATATCAGATATATTTATTAACCTGAAGTTCTGATCAATGTTACTGGGTCCACCCTCTCCATATCCAATCCAATTTTTTTCTCAAAAATAAAAAATAAAAAATAAAAAATAAAAAATAAAAAAACTCCAACAATAATTAAGCAAGTGAAAACTAGGACAGTGTGAAAAGGGTGGAGAGAGAAAGAAGAAGCAATAGTAGAAAGAAGAATCTACTAAAAAAGGAACCAACATTTCTTCTTCTTTTCTCATCTTCACACACTACAACACCACAAAACCTTGTCCTCCTGACTCAAATTCACACCATCTTCTCTCTTTCCATAACGGACTTCGCCGGAGCAATGACCGGCGCCGGATCGTCGGGGAGGTTACCGACATGGAAAGAGAGAGAAAACAATAAGAGAAGAGAGAGAAGGCGAAGAGCTATTGCTGCTAAGATCTATTCAGGTCTTCGAGCTCAAGGTAACTTCAAGCTTCCTAAACACTGTGATAATAACGAGGTTTTGAAAGCTCTTTGTTCTGAAGCTGGATGGATCGTTGAAGAAGATGGAACTACTTATAGAAAGGTCGATAGTCAAACTCAAACTCAGATCTGGTTTAATTATGCTTTTAAATTTGGATTTACTTTGTTTAATTCTCAGTTTTACTTGCTGTTTTGGCCTGATCTAGTTCAGTTTCAGTGAATTTGTTTTGTGTTTATTGAAATTGAAGCTTTGAATTGATCTTATGTTAACCTAGGTTTTGTAATTTTGTGATTTAAGTTGTTTTAGTTTAACGAAATTAATTAGTTTCTTGAGCTTGTTGGTTAGTTTCCTTTATTAGGATCTTTGACCTTTAATTAGGTATGTTGATTCCATTTTGTTCCTATGTTGCACTATAATGTTTACTTGGTGAAACTAATTTCTGCATAGTAAACTACTAAATTGGAAGAAATTAATATTAATTTTTTTTGGAGAATTGTTGATGAGAAGTCTTGTTGAAAGTTTTGATTCTTGTGCATAGGCTAATATGAGTTAATGAATTTGAAACAGGGAAGTAAGAGACCACTGCCAAATGAGATTGGAGGAACTCTGCCTAATATGAGTGCTTGTTCTTCGATTCAACCTAGTCCACAATCTTCTTCGTTTCCGAGTCCACAATCCTCTTCGTTTCCGAGTCCAATACCATCCTATCATGCAAGTCCAACTTCATCGTCTTTCCCGAGTCCAACTCGAATGGATGGAATTACAAATCACTCTTCCTTTCTCTTACCATTCATTCGCAACATAACTTCTATCCCTGCAAATCTTCCACCCCTTAGGATTTCAAACAGTGCTCCGGTTACTCCACCTCTTTCTTCTCCAAGAAGTTCGAAGAGAAAAGCAGATTTTGAATCCCTATCTAATGGTTCCTTTAACTCCTCATTTCGCCACCCTCTTTTCGCTACCTCTGCACCGTCAAGCCCCTCGCGTCGTAACCACTTACCCCCATCCACCATTCCAGAATGTGATGAGTCAGATGTTTCAACAGTGGACTCTGGTCGATGGGTTAGTTTTCAGACAACAACTGCCCATGGTGCAGCTCCTCCTTCCCCTACTTTTAATCTCATGAAACCAGTAATGCAGAAGATTACTCCCCAAGGTTCGATGGATATGATTCATATGAATGAAGGCATGCAATGGACTTCAGGTTCAGCCGCTGAGAGATGTAGAGGCTCAGATTTTGACTTTGAGAATGGAAGAGTCGTGAAGCCGTGGGAAGGGGAGAGAATTCACGAGGTAGGAATGGATGAATTGGACCTTACTCTGGGGTTTGGTAAGGCTTGATGATGATCAAAACACATTTGTGTTCTACATTATACACCGTTTCGAAAAACCAAAGATTCAATTGCAATTCCTCAAAAAGTGTGCCTGCCTATCTTGGTGAGCAAGGACATTGCATGGATCTGCTATTTCTGCATTAGTCAGGGAAATTCCAAATTGGGTGTTATGCTCTATTTTCCTTGTGTACAGTTCTTTTTATATAGCCGTGGTTAGTGGTTACTCTATAAAATTTGACTTCAATTGTATTGCCTTGTTTATTGTTGAAGAGTTGCATTTCCAGCAACCTTAAGGAAGTATTTTGAGACTTGAATCTTACCAAGATCAAGGGAAACAAGGTGACTCTCGCTTCTCTTACTGATGACATTTTGACATTTTTCTTCATCTTGATAATTCATTACACGTCTGAGCATCCAACTAAGTTTTTGTATTGTGTGTTTGTTATGGCTATAAATAGTTTCACATTGTTTGACCTATCCTTCATCTTCTAAGTTTGCTTTATTGGCCTTACTGCATTATTGTTTTAATTTATATATTGATTAAGTGGTTTTCTATAAAGGATCTTGATTATTGCTATGTTGTTTAAACTAATTTTTTTTAGAATGAGGAAAGAAAATAAGGGAAATATTAGTAGGAAAAAAAGAGACATAAATAATTGGATATTTAGCATGATTTGACAATGAAGGAAAACAAAAGTAGATTTTTCTACTTATTTAATTGGTTTGAGAAGTTAGAAAAACGATAATGGATGGTGTTCTGGGCTGCCGTAAGGTTCAAAAGGCGAAGTCCAATACCGATGCAGAGTAAACGGACAATACACAAAAGGCGGAATTCATTTGCTCTTCTACATAGGTGCGTCCATCCGCGAAGTATATCCTAGCCTTCGAGATCGATTTGATGGTTGATTGTGTTTTATGCCCTCACACACATTCAGTTGATAACCAACCCTCCTATTTAAAGAGTGGATTGTGCTATTTATTCTCTTATCTATTTAAATTTTACTTTGTATTCTCTTACTAATTTGAGTGTTAGAGTACTAACCTTATAGGTAAACTCATTCTCCATCGCATTAGAATTTTAAACCACCGCAACATACTACCAGTTCAATCTCTTTGATCATCACTTAGTTCCAGAACAGAACATTGGCGTCGTATGTGGGAATCAACCTTTGATTCTTACGATATCCACGATTCACCATTTTTGGATTTGAGTAAATCAAATATAGATTTCCTTCGTTCGGAGTGAGGATTTCCATCTCCAAGCTAATTTTATCAAGTTTGGAGTTGGATTCTTTCCATCAGATCCATCATGCGATGGTAGCGTCAAAAGCCATTTGTTCAGCCGTTCAATGACATGCAGTTGCATCTGCCAAAGTGGCTAAGAATCCCCCTCCTCCTCATCTTCCTCCTCAAAGGACATATGACAAAGTTGCAATAACTATATTCTTTTCCTTCACTTCCGAATTCAACTTAGCCTAGGACGGACCAACGAACTTCTTAACTTTCTTCATTCGTCGGATCCATTCCATAATTTCATCTAGGAGAACTGTCCTTTAGATCAATGGTATCATCTATTGTAACTATGAGAGAAAGGAATGAAGAAGCCCACACTCAACCACAAAAGAAGAACCCTCTGTCTGTCCTTTTGATGGGCGACATGATCCCAAGGTCTTTGGAGAAATCTCCAAAGGTGTAGAGCTACTACAAAAATGGAGACCCGGAAGAAATCATAAATTCTTGGTATGAACTATGCGAGGCTTTTACCTCCCATTTTACTGCCACGAAAAGACAATCGACCACCACGGTTGTCCTTAGTGGGGGTTATATAGGGTAAAAAGGAAACCCTTCGTGCATATATCGACTGCTTCACCAAGGTGGCTTAGATGAAAAACTAAAGTGATGGATCTTTGAGAAGGGTCTTAGACTGAATTGTGCATTCAGAGAGAAGTAAGGATGCAGGGAGGCTTACAACTAGAAGTACTTACTTAATAGAGAGCAAACCTACATTAATTATGAAGAAAATGTGCTGAAGGAAGGAGGTAGTCGGGGGGCCGAGAAATGTCAGATCTAGTAGAGCGATAAACAAGGATTCTAGGTGATCCAAAAAGGACAACGAGTGAAGCCCTCGCTCAAAATTTGACTTCTACATTCCCTTGAACACCTCACAAGACAAGATCTTGACGTAGTGCACTAATACAAAAGTCACGACATTCGCTCGGATCAACAAGTCTAAATACTACCGTTTCCTCAAGAGTCACGACCATAACACCAATGATTGCGTACAACTAAAAGATGAAATCGATGGATTGATCAAGAAGGGGAGATTGTCTAAATACACCAAAGATCGTAAGAGGGCCGACGAAGGTTGTCGAAGTGCTGGCCAACGACGAAGCTTAAGAAACGAACAACGAATAAGAAGAAAGACATAAGGGAATGTGCTAGTATATCGCTTTCATAATGATAGGAACCCCTCAAATGAGCAACCCGTCCAAGAGTACGATGAAGAGAAAATTGTCGAGCTGATAGTTATCGCCAAGGACAAAGGAATTACGTTGATCATGAATTCGAGAAGGGAGATTCTTGGGTTCTGAGTTAATGAGAAATTCATGGAAATCCAAAATGAAAATTCCCCCTTAGTAGTTACAACACCCATCACCAACTTTGATGTTTCTAGGATACTGATTGACGGAGGCAGCTCTTGCGACATAACGTATGTGAATATCTTTGAAAAAAATGGGCTTGAAGAAAGAAAAATTGCGATCCTAAGATGGATTAGACCTTCAAGCTTTCAACGACATAGTAACCCGCCGATGGAGATACACATAGAGTTAATGGTAACTATAGGGGAATGAAGAGATACCAAGACTATTGACTCATAGTTTTTGGTCGTTCCTTGCAAAAGCATACTAGGACGACCATTTGCGGCAACGATGGACGAGTAACTTCCCTAGTTTATCTTAAGGTGAAATATCATAATGTGTAGGATGAGCCAATTACAGTCAGCATTAACTTGTCACGAGCAAAAAGTATTTACCAACCTTTGCAGTAAGATCAAAAGAAAGGTGAAACATGAGCCATGGAAATCAATGTGGTCTCATTATTTGGGCAGCTTAATGATATGACTATCCAACCGTCCCTCCATCAGAAAGACACACCACTAGACCATAAAAAATGGCTAATTCGAGGAAGATCGGAGACAATTGCCACCAACCTCGTGGCGAACTACGGTGGCATATACACCTAGTTATGTTGAATTTATATTTCTTTTTGTTAAGAAAAAAATTGTGATGTATTATAATCTTGTAAGTAAGGAAAAAACTTTTCACTAAATCGTATTTTCTTTTGTGATCATGAAAACTAACGATGAGTTCGGGGTACAATAAGAAGGATCAAAGCCCCATCGCAAAAACTCGGGGATGTTGTCACACATGCCACTAGTATATGACTAAATCAAGAAAAATCCCATGACGCCAATGCAAACACACAACAAAAGCAAACAAAAAAAATGCAAAAATTGGCTCACCCCCTTTTGATAGCTAACCACTCCACAGGCCGTTGGATGAGAATATGGACTACTAACGGTCTAGAGGGAAGGGAGGGGTGTGAATAAACCTCTCAAGATAAAACTTTCATTTCAAAAGGAATTTGATTAGAGTTTAAAAAACAATGTGTTTTGCATAGTGGAAGCAAAGTTTGCGTAAAAAGAGATTATGCTTACCGAGTTGAACTATTCAATTGCACAAAAAATTACTAACTAATTGTAATACACAATCAAGTCGAACTATTCAATTGCACCAAAAATTACAAACTAATTGTAATACACAATCACTCAATTTCACAATATGTGATATTGAATAACTTTCAATACAAGTAAGATTCTATTATCAAAGTTTTCTGACTTAATCCACAATAAGACAAGGTTGAGTTTCCAATTCTAACAAAACTAAAACTTATACAACAAATCACTACCAACTGACAAACCTATCAACATGCAGATCTTGAAAGAAATAATATCAACCTTATCATGCGATCAACTAAAAAATTAAATGTGTGTGTGGGGTGTGTGTGTGAGAGAGAGAGAGAGAGAGAGAGAGAGAGAGAGAGAGAGAGAGAGAGAGAGAGAGAGAGAGATGTTCGTCCTCGTTTTATGCTTAATCAACTCTCTAATAATTGCCCATTGAAAATTTGTTTGTCTTTCACCATGATTTGCAACAATATTACTTGAGTTCATATATACAAATCTATACTAAATTATAATCCTACAATGTCTCTAATAAAAATTTTCCTACAAATTTATAAAAATAAT
Source organism: Lathyrus tuberosus (assembly GCA_022829125.1). Taxonomy (NCBI): domain Eukaryota; kingdom Viridiplantae; phylum Streptophyta; class Magnoliopsida; order Fabales; family Fabaceae; genus Lathyrus; species Lathyrus tuberosus. Next base: position 159,209 of record JALAZF010000089.1, on the reverse strand, counting down.
ATTAATAGTAAATTTATTAAAATTAAATAAAAAATTATTTAATTAATAAAATTAATAAATATATTAATCAATCAAAATCCATCCATTTCACGTTCTTCACCACTCATCCATTAAAGAAAACCACAATTAATTTCATTGATAAAATAGTATTACTTAATAAAAGTAACAAAAACTCACAATTCCATATATAAAACTTCACAAATCATCATAATTTTTACATTCTATTCTAAGTGTACTTTCTTACTTATAATTTTTCAGTTGAGCCATGTTTTATTTATATGTATAAATAGGTTGAAAATGAGTCGAGTTGAGTCGAGTTGAACTCACCTTAATTCGATTCAAGTCATTAAGAATTGTTGAATATTTTATAATATTAATATTATTTAATTATTATATTTTAATAATTATTATGTGAACATATATATTTTAATTATATTAGCTATTTATCAAAATTAAGAGTTTTAATTGATTAAGTGGTCAAATAAATTTAAAAGACTAATTAGATTTCTATTTAGTAATTAATTAGGATGACCCATTTGAGAATAATGAGAATCCTAATTGACCATCACATTATATATAGGCTATGGTCCCCAATATATCGTACATAAACAATTTATCTTTTCTTCCCATCTGAAGAGAATTCAAGGCATTAGAAGTACCGGTTAAGGAAAAATCACAAGCCAACGGGTGCTAGTCATTCGTCTCTCTTTACTTTGTGTTTCAGGAAAGTATAAAGTTGTCATGTCAATGATTTGATTATCCAGGTATTTCTAATCTCAATCCTTGATAAATTAATATATTGTAGATTATAGTTTATATATATATATATATATATATATATATATATATATATATATATATATATATATATATATATATATATATATATATATGCTCATATGATTTCCACACTAAAATAAGATTATAATTTTAATTTTTGTTATTGAACATGTTTGTATAATTATTATTAAATTAATTCCAACAAGAATTGATTCAACTCAAATCTTTGTATGAGTTTGAAACGAATTTTTTCAAGCGACTTGTTATAAGTACAAGGACAACTTAATTCAACTCGTTACATTCAGTAGGCTTGTTTCGAATACTTAAAACACTTTTTTTTTAAATTTACTTTTTTATATATATTTGATGTTTTAAATTAATATATTTTTTAAAAAATATATTAAAAATAAATAAAAATTAATTCTAAAAATAAAAATATTGCATAATTAAATCCTTGAATCTAAATTAATTCTAAAAATAAAAATTAAATTCTCCAATTTACAAATATTTCATAATTAAATTCTTGAATCTTAATTAATTCCAAAAATATATTAATTAATTCCAAAAATATAAGTAAATAAAAACAAATTTTATGATTATGGAATCAAATTCTAAACTATATTTGAGTTGGTTGAATTCATTGCCAAATAGACAATCTCACAAAATGCACTAATTTTGATAAGGACATTATTGAAAAGTTTATATTTTAAAAATTATTTTTGGCAAGGATTATTTTTCTATAATTATTTTTGTCCGAAACATATCTCATTGGCTTTTTCTTTTGTAGTTTTGTTTCTTTCATATACATATATTATATACATAATGTGTGTTTGTTTCATAGATTTAAATTTTAATTTCAACAACATATGAGGTTGAAAATCATATGTTTACATTTATTTTAAATTTTATCAAATTACATACGAAAATCCTTTGTTTCTAAAATATAATTTATTCATAAATTTGTTATTTTTTATTTTTATGCAAAAGGATTGGGAATCTTATACACTCGTGAGAATATGAGGTTTCATCCATAATCTATCACTTTAAATTAATTTAGGTGTTTTATATTTTCCTTAATAAATAAAATTAAATGTATTTTATAAATATTTCAAGAAACTTAAATTTTATGAATGATTTATTTTCTTTAATTTCTAATTATATATTTTAACCTTTAAGACATACATAAAATTATACTTTGTTTCTTTTTTTTTGGTATCAATTTCTATTTGTATCGAATTGAATATTAGCTTTAGACAACTTTTGTTATTATAAGAATTTTTATTATTTATCTTATTTATTTTTTCAAGTTAAATTATAATTTCTTAAATATTAAGTGTTACCTCTTATCTACTTCACTTCTTTTTTAATTCAAATTAGAACAAATAGTAGATATAAATAATTTATTACACTTTTACAATAATATTATATAATTTTACCATCAATAATAATTAGATAGGATTCTTAATTCCATACGCATTTTTTGAAAAGGTTCAGAGGTTAGAGGTTTTGTAAAAATATCAGCAAGTTGATTTTTTCGTATCCACGTATTTAAAAATAACATCTTCCTTTTCAACATGATCCCTAAGGAAATTATATCTGATATCTATATGTTAAGTATGTGAATGAAGTACATGATTCTTAGTTAGGTTTATTGCGCTAGTGTTATCGTATTTGATTGGAACACAATCGAGTCTTAAATCGTAATTCAATAATTGTTGCTTTATCCATAATAATTGTACATAACAATTACCAACAACTATATATTCATCCTCAGTGGTAGAAAGAGCAACATTATGCTTCTTCTTACTATGCCAACAAATTAAACAGTTTCAAAACAAATGACAAGCCCCACTAGTGCTTTTCCTATCCGATTTGCAACTGGAAAAATCAGAGTTAGAAAAACCTACTAAGCTACATTAGCTTCCTTTAGGAAACCAAATACCGTGATGCAAGGTTCCATTAAGATACCTCAAAATTATTTTTACGATCTTAAAGTGGGATTCCTTAGGACACGCCTGAAATCTAGCACACACACTAAACATAATATCTATCCTGCTTGCCATTAAATAGAGTAAGGATCCTATTATACCTATATATTTGGTAATGTCAATCTCTACTCCACTTTCATCTTTGTCTACCAGCACATTTGACGCCATACTTGGTAAAGATCCTATTATGTTCTTCAAAATTTGCATATCAAACTTCTTGAGAAGCTTCAAGCAATACTTTGTTTGGCTTATAAAAGTTCCATATTCCGCTTGTTTAATTTGCAATCCAAGAAAATATGTAAGCTCTCCCATTAGAGACCTCTCAAATTCACCATACATCAAACTAGAAAAATCCTTGCAAAGGGATTCATCAATAGATCCAAATATAATATCATCGACGTAAATTTTAACTAAAATAATATGTTTTTCTTTATGTCTAATAAACAAAGTTGTGTCCACTTTTCCATGATTAAAGCCTTGTTTGATTAAAAATTCACTAAGGCGTTCATACCAAGCTCGAGGAGTTTGTTTGAGACCATAAAGGACTCTTTTTAGTTTAAAAATATAGTTCATATTTTTGTGAACTTCAAAATCAGGAGGTTGAGAGACATAGACTTCTTCGTTTAGCTATACCCTTTTTCCACTAGCCTAGCTATATTTCTTGTAATTATTCCATTTTCATCCAATTTGTTCCTAAACACCTATATAGTGCCAATGACTATTTTATTAGATGGACATGGGACAAGGTCCCAAATGTCATTACTTTTAAATTGGATAAATTTTTCTTGCATAACAAGTAACCATCCCTCGTCAAGTAAGGCATCAAATACCGTCTTAGGTTTAATATGAGATGTGAAAGTGAATACTTATAGAAATTGTTAACCTGTAATCTCGTAATTACACCTTTCTTGAGGTCTCATAGAATATGATCCAACAAATGATCTTTTGCAACTATCCAATCTAGAGGTAACAGAGGTGGGGTCTCTTATTTATCTTCCTCTTGTTTGCTTTCCTCGTTGTCCTTACTAATGTCCTCTTTTGTTATTTTTGGAGGAGGATCCTATTTGTGAACATTGTCATCAATCAAGTTTTCTGTTATCACATCTGAAACATCAGAACAAATACCTTTCTCTGTCTTTTGGATTAAGGACTCGTCAAAAGCAATTGTCATACCCCAAATCTTAACCAGACATTTTTAACCTTGCATTCATCTAACTATGTTCTCGCTTTGCATCATCTGTATAGTTTAACCTGCATTTCGTCGGGCTCTTAAGACTTGGGATCAGAGGCTTTTCTGTTAACCTCGATTTCCATTATTCAGAGGTTATTTCATTTGGTTATGGTACTCAAGTTTGAAACAGGGTGTTCGATTTTCAATCATTATGAGCAGTTTCTATCAGAGGTTTATCAAAGCACAATGTCAGTTCCTATGAGTTTCTTCAAGGGTATCAGTTATTTAGGGTTTCATCGATGGCCTAACTGGAAAGATTCTGGATCAGGGGTCGTGTAATTAAGATTTACTTGAGGTTAACAGGTTGAATTTGGGTGCAATACTGTTTCAGTTTCAAATTGGATGTGATCCTGGTCTTGGTTAGGAAAGTGGATATTGTTTCATTATTTATATCTGAAGATCATCAAACCAGGGTTTCGTGTCAATTTAAGTTGTTTGTTGAAGTCAGGTTGTAGAGCCATTAAAGAAGTCAAGACAATTGGTACATTTCAAGTTATTTACAAGTCATGATTGTGTGGTTTAGGTTCTCGTCATTGATATAAGGATTCATCAGTTTTGTTGTTCAATCAAAATCACTTTAAGGTGGATTCAAAGTTGTGATGTCGTACAAGATTAGTGGCATTCAAGTTCTGCTGTCAAGGTTTTAAGTGTTGTAGAGGCGCGTTACAAAACCCATATCCATTCCCATAACCATCTTTAACTACTTTGTTATTCATCCGTTTTCAATGTATCTTTTCCATCGTCATATCCATTCACTAACCCAAATCTTTTTTCTGATCCAATTTCAATTCCATTTATTCATATTCATTTTCTAATCCATTTTCTATCATCTTTATTCAATTTAGTTACCAATTTAAATATATGTTTCTTTCATTCAACAAATTTCCCATTATTCCATTTATACAATAAATTGCCAAAAATCTAAAAAAAGATAATGAAAGTCCATCCATCACATTTTCTTGTCACAAAAATTATTACAAAAAATACCAAAACCAAAGCCCATTACTATTTCTATTCAATAAAAGCCCATTGAAAAAAATATGCCCCACTATTTGCCACAAGCACCAAAACCGTACCACACTCTCTGTACCATGATTCACTGCAACCTCTGCGCATCACTTCAAGACAATAATTCTGCTACACTTAGAACCATGTACAAAACAATTCCATGACCTCCCTACGTGCAAGAAAACACCAAGCAACCATGTTAAGAGTTTTACAAGGCCTGTTAGAGAGAAAAGAAAGTATATTCTTTTAAAAGGGTTCGTTTTAAATTAGGGAGTGCAATTAGTGTCCAGATGTTTTTATTTTTATTCTCTTGTTGCTGGCCCATGGCCCATTATTATTATTTACCCTAGCTATATATTGAGCTGTTGTAAGAACTTGAGTTTTTATGAAGAAAAGTTTTTTTATTATTATTTCCTTTGCAATTTCAGATCTGAGTTTAACCTAGCATAATCTATCATTGGTGCTTTCATTCCATGTACTCATGGCTCCTCCTAAACCCACAAACCCTTCCTCAAGAGAAATAGTGGAAGAAGCTGTACAAATAGCACACATCCACCTAGACAATGCTATGAACCAGGTGCAACAACAAATGGATGAAAGATTTGACAAAGTTGCTGAAAATTTGGAACAACAGGTTGGCAAAATCCACACCAGGTTGGAAAATGATACGCAAGTTTCAGATTCTATATTTGCATCTATCATGTCCATCCTAAACAAAATCGCTACCCACAACGAACAACCATCACATTCTACTGTTCCATCCCATGCTAGTTCTTCAGGTATAACACATATTCCATCTTCCATTTCTTTAGTTTCAGCACCTGCAACTCAAATTATTACCCCTACCCACACCCCCCTTCGAAACTCTGCATTTTTACCTTTTTCCCAACCCCATCAAACTGTTGCGTCAGCACCACCACACCACACTACTGCACCACAAACCCCTTTTTTCAACCATTCCCACTCTGCCACTACTTTTCCGCATACACAAAACTTTAACCCTCCATTTTATCACCAGATTTCATACCCACCTATTCCAAATATTCCACCATTACCCCCTTTAGAACCCCCAAACTAGAACTACCAATGTTCGATGGTTCTAACCCCTTAGAATGGCTTTTTCAAGCTGACCAATTTTTCAGTTTTTACAATTTACCACCAGAAAATCGTTTGTCATTAATTTCATTCTATATGAAAGGAAATGCTTTGGGTTGGTTTAAATGGATGCATCATAGTCAATTGTTAACTGATTGGGCTTCTTTCGCACGAGCTTTGGAATTACGATTTGGTCCCTCAACTTATGATAACCACCAGGATGAACTATTCAAATTAAAGCAAGAAGGATCAGTAGTTGATTACCAAACTCGTTTTGAAAAATTGGGAACACAATTTTTTGGCTTACCTCAAGATGCAATTCTGAATTGTTTTATTTCTGGGCTGACCACGGATATCCGAAACGAAATGGCTATTCATAAACCTACATCTATCTCTCAAGCAATTGGCCTTGCAAAACTGATTGAGTCAAAAATCAAAGATTCCAAACCCAGATTTTCCAAACCGTACCCCTCCAATTTTAATAAACCAAACAACCCTAACCCACCCCAAAATCCCTCTCAACCCCAGCCCCACCAACCAGCTCCCATTCCTACCAAAGTTCAAACAAATTCCACAGCTCCAAAATTACCCATCAGATGGTTATCTCAAGCCCAAATACAAGAGAGGCGGGCTCAAGGCCTATGTTTCAATTGTGATGAAAAGTTTGTTCCCGGTCATAGGTGCTCAAACAGCAGATTTCTAATTTTGTTGGCAGAAAAAGACAATACAAGGGATGATCCTATTGAACAAGCCAGCCCTGAACCCACAATTGAGCATGAAGTTGAGGATACCTACTTTCAATTATCTACACAGGCCTTGGCATGTCATTTTTCACCACAAACTCTGAAGTTTAAGGGTTTGATTGACGGCCTTTCTGTTATGATTTTGGTGGATACCGGTAGTACGCATAATATTATGCAACCGCGCATTGCACATCACCTAAATCTCCAAACTACCCCAATCTCACAATTTTCAGTTATGGTAGGCGATGGCTCACATTTACAATGTGAGGGGATCTGCAACAATGTGCAGTTGGTTCTCCAAAATAAAACCTTCACCCTCCCATTTTACTTACTACCCATTGAAGGTGCCGATGTCGTTCTCGGCATGGCTTGGCTACGCACCTTGGGCCCAATCTAGGCTGACTTCTCAATCCCATCTATCACTTTTAATCACCTCAACAACTCTATTACCCTTAAGGGTGACCCCAATTCTCAACCAGTCCACACATCTTTCAACCAACTTCGTCATCTGATCCATACCAATTCAATATCCTCATTCCACTTAATGGTTTTGTCTTCAATCGACAATCACCAATCTTCAACGTGTCCCACTTCCACCCCACCTTTACCACCTGACCTTGACCCCCAAATTTCTAACCTTCTCCAAGACTTTAACTCTATATTTCAACCTCCCAATGAACTTCCCCCCACCAGATCCCATGATCATCATATTCCTCTCCTGCCCAATACTTCCCCAATAAATGTGAAACCCTACAGATACCCACATTCCCAGAAAAATATTATGACAACCATTATACAAGAAATGTTACAAAATGGGACCATCATTCCTAGCAATAGCCCCTTTTCTTCCCCTGTCTTACTAGTAAAAAAGAAAGACGGAACCTGGCGTTTTTGTGTCGATTATCGCGCACTTAACGCGGTCACAGTCAAAGACAGGTTTCCAATTCCCACTATCGATGAACTCCTAGACGAGCTGGGCTCGGCAACCATTTTTTCCAAGATAGACTTACGCTCAGGTTACCATCAGATCCGTGTTGCAAGGGAAGATACACATAAAACAGCTTTTCGAACTTTTGATGGACACTATGAATTTTTAGTTATGCCTTTTAGATTAACTAATGCCCCTTCTACTTTTCAGTCGGCAATGAATGACATGCTTAGACCTTACTTAAGGCAGTTTGTGTTGGTTTTTTTTATGACATTTTAATTTATAGCACAAATTTTGCAGACCACCTTATTCATTTAAGGGTTGTGTTTGACTTATTAAAATCTCATTCTTTTTATGCAAAATTATCTAAGTGTGTTTTTGCAGTGGATCGAATTGATTACTTAGGTCATGTCATCTCAGTGGGCAGCGTTGCACCCGATCCAGATAAGGTGAGCACAATTTTGGATTGGCCTCGACCTCGTTCACTCACGACTCTCCGTGGATTTTCAGGCCTCACTGAATTTTATCGACGCTTTGTGCGTAAGTATGCCACTCTCGTCGCTCCTCTCACCGATCTATTACGTTCCACTAAATTCAAATGGAGTACAGAGGCTGAGTTAGCCTTTACAGAGCTGAAAAAGAAAATGACCGACATGCCGGTCCTGGTCCTGCCAGATTTTACAAAGACTTTTACTGTTGAAACAGATGCTTCAGGTGTGGCCATTGGAGATGTCCTGTCTCAGGAGGGACATCTGATCGCTTTCTTTTGTAAGAAAATGTGCCCTCGAATGCAAGCCGCTTCAGTGTATGTGCGTGAGATGTTCGCGGTGACAGACGTTGTTCAAAAATGGCGTCAGTATCTCATCGGTCAAAAATTTTCATATCTATACTGATCAAAAGAGTCTAAGAAATTTGCTGCTATAGAAGATACAAACACTAGAACAGCAACAATGGGCTTCCAAATTATAAGGGTTTAATTTTGAAATCTTTTACAAACCTGGAAAATCTAATCTGGTCGCTGATGGCTGAGTCGAAAACATGGCCATGAGGAACCTCTCCTGCTTGTATTATCATCACTTGTCCCTGATCTTCTCTCCAAACTCCGAGCTTTTTATGCAAACGACAATGCAAGAATCTCATTAGTACAACAGGCGAAGGAAAATACTACAGAATCAAAATTGTACAAATTTTCCAAAGGACTACTTTACTACAAGGATCACATTTTCATACCAGATATAGACACACTACGGTTTGGCATCTTGAAGGAGTTTCATCACACGCCCACAGCAGGTCATTCAGGTACTAGAGCAACTTTGGCGCGACTGACATCTTCGTTCTCTTGGCCGGGGATTCACCTAGCAGTCAAACAGATGGTTAAATATTGTACGGTTTGCCAACATAACAAATATGAGACCCAAAGAAAAAAAGGGTTGTTACAACCTTTACCTATTCCCAGTAAGGTTTGGGATGATCTCACCATGGACTTCATCACTCATCTCCCAAATTCTTTCGGACACACGGTCATCTGGGTGATCTGCGACCGTTTAACAAAGTTTGTTCACTTCATTGCTTTGCCTTCTAAGTTTTCAACAAAAGACTTAGCCGCTCGCTTTGCTGTTGAAATCTTTCGCCTTCACGGAGTTCCCAAAACCATAATCTCTGATCGTGACCCTTTGTTCTTGAGCACATTCTGGAAAGAGTTTTTCAAACTTCAGGGAACTACACTCAAATACAGTACATCATACCACCCGGAAACTGACGGACAGACGGAAGTCGTAAATAGATCAGTCGAGACTTACCTCAGGTGTTTGGCGAGCGACCATCCTCGTCACTGGTACAAATTTCTGGACTTGGCGGAGTTTTGGTACAATACGTCGTTCCACACGGCTATCCAGATGACCCCATTCAAGGCCCTGTACGGTCGTGACCCACCAAGTGTTCCGGACTATCTCGTTGGCTCGACAACAGCAGATTCCTTGGATCTTTCGCTACAACAACGTCAACACATTTTATCTCATTTAAAAGAAAATTTAAGTAAAAGCAAAGTCCAGATGGAAAAACAAGCCAACACAAAAAGGAGAGATTTTACCTTTCAAGAGGGAGATCTGGTTTTGCTCAAACTTCAACCATACCGTCAAACAACAGTGAACCGCCGTGCATATCAGAAGCTATCCAAGCGTTTTCATGGACCGTTCAAAATCATCAAAAGGGTTGGCTTAGTTGCGTATACGCTTGACCTTCCCTCGACCTCGCGTGTGCATCCAACATTGCATGTCTCGCTTCTTAGACCATATCATGGTGATGATCCAAAAAACGATGACCGATCTAGTTCTTTTGTTAAAGATGTTAGACCTTTGGTGTCTCTGAATCTGGATGAAGCTTTGAATGGACCGACGGGAAACATTTCAAGTTTGGGTGTTAAAACTACACAGATCAAGAGGGTGGAGACGGAAGATGAAACTAAAAGGAAACTTCAGCGGCAGAAAACTGGTAAAAATGTTAGTGTTTGGAATTTTGAGAAGAGAGAGGATGAAACTCAATCTGATGAGAAATAAAATGGTAATGTGTTAAGTGTTGGAAAGACTATCCCTTTAGATACGCATGTATCTGTTGGAAGTACACACTTTCCTAGTGTATTGAAACCAGTTGTATCCCACAAACTTAACTCCTCACACGCTTCACAATCCCCCACACAGCCCACCGTTTTGCCTTCTTCTCCTTCCACGTGTCCCAACGGCTCCATTCACCCTTCATCTCCACCGCCCATTCAAAACCCTCTTTTCAGTCCCCCCATAAAACCCACACGTGGCCCCACGCATGACCCTCTTCACACTGCTCAAGATCCCCTACTTACACCTACCCCACTCACTTTTTCTGATCACACACTATCTCTTCCTGATTCTCTCTTACCCACTCCAACCTTTCCACACTCCAAACCCTTTAGCAAGCCACCATCAGCACAAAAGTCTTCATGCGGCCCAATAGACCCCACAGTGGCCCAAGTTTCTCAGCCCGCACCTCTGCCAACTAATCCTTGTGGATCTTATTTTTTTCCATCTATGAACCTTGAGGACAATGTTCTTAATGGGCCTGGGAGTATTGTTAAGAGTTTTACAAGGCCTGTTAGAGAGAAAAGAAAGTCTATTCTTTTAAAAGGGTTCGTTTTAAATTAGGGGATACAATTAGTGTCCAGATGTTTTTATTTTTTTCATTTTTTTTTATTTTTTTTATTTTTATTTTTTTTTAATAAAACATGAAAGTTACCGTCTACACATGAAAGCTACACAACCAAAAACCTATGACAAGACCCTCCGAACCGTACAAGCCAAAACATGCTCAAACACAACACTTCCGCTCCAAGACAAACACTGCTACAAGCTGCAAGAACCAACAATACAATAGATCTGCGCAAGATGAAAGAGACATGTCATAATATTACAAGAAAAATGATTTGTACCCCTAAAATTAACCAAGAATGGTCGTTTGGTTTTAAAAAGAAAGAAAACACAGCTCAAAAAAACCAGAAGACTATCATCAATCAATATACCATTGTTTTAGAATACTATGGCCAAACGAAACAAACATCAACATAACCTTTGATAAAACACAACACACACTCTTTGTTTCTCTTTTCCATCTTCCAACAACAACAATTTCTCTTCTGTTTTTGTTTCTATTTATCTTCTTCATCTTCCTTTAACCAGTTTTCTCTCTCAACCAGGAAGGTCTCTACCTGTACTAATTCAAGCTCTCCGTAGACGATCCTGACTCTTCTCGCTCCTTATGGAACAACCGCAACCAAACACCGTGTAACTGGTCCGACATAACCTGCCACCACGATCGACCATCACCAACCACTATCAATCCGCCGCGAATGCGAGAAAGAGACGAGAGAGAAGCAACACGCGAAGGAGCCGCCACGAGAAAGAATGAATATGTGAGTTGAATCGGAGGAGAAGGCGAAATCGCGCGGAAGAGAAAGAAGCTGAAATGGCACGCGAGTTGAGATCACGAGATCGAAAGAGAAAGCGGTGTGCGAGGGAAGAAGAAATCCCCGAGAAGAGAGTGGAAGAGAGAAAGCAAGGGTGAAGGAGAATACACGCGAGAAGCTTTGATCTGAGTTTCGTTCGTGGGTATCGTTCCATTTGGTGTTCAAGTTTCATTGACTAAGTAATGTTAATTTTCCCTTTTATTCTATTTTTTTCTTTCTTTTTTATTTATTATGTTTCCTAAAAAATATGATTTTTTTTAGAATAACACATTTTTTAAAAAAATTTTCTAAAAAAACCATCATTTCAAATTATTTACGAAAATGGCTGGGTTTTGAATTTCTATATAAGGGTGGCGCCATATGAGATGGCGCCTCAGTTTGAGGCCAACTGGGATGCCAAGCCCTAAAATTTTTTTAAAACTCCCTGAGGAGTCGCCAATTGGGATGGCGCCTCAGGTGATGTTGGTTTTTTTATTTTTTTATTTTGGAAATTGAAAAAAAAATGTTTTTAAATTTTGTTTTTAATGTTTTGTTTAATTTGTGAAGAGGCATGCTAACGAACAGTAGAAGCAGAGTGTAGGCATGTCAATAGTCTGGCCATGCAGAGTTGTGTGGTCTTGTCAAGGCTAGTGTAATCATGCAGAGTTGTCTGGTCATGTCATGGCTAGTGTAGGCATGCAGAGCAGCACATGGTTCTTTGGCAAGACTTTTCTGAAGCAATTAGACTACAAAGACACGTTACTTATTTCATCTTTTCTGCCTATTAATACACATCAAATATATATCTTATCATCACATACTTGCAAACCATTTCTATTATGTAAGCCATTTCTTCCAAACTTTAAAGTTTGTACGCCATTTCTTCCTAACACAATTTAGTTATGGCTCAAAGACCACAATACTTGATAACTGCACACCATTTCTTCCTAACACAATTTAGTTATGGCTCAAAGACCACAATACTTGATAACTGCACATATCAATGGTGAGATATTTGATTGTCCAATGAGTGGTTTCAATTTTAGGGATACAGAAGTGACTAGGTTTTTAATTGATAGAAGAACAAATTTCTATCATTTGAAAGCCCGGTTAGAGAAGAAATTGCAGTGCGGTCCACTTGGGCAAATTGTATACAAAAAACCTATCTTTTTTTAGGGGCATGAGCTATGTAAATTTTTTCAGATGAAGATACGGGACGATGGTGATGTGCGTAATATGTTTCTCAGCCATGAGCATACTGGATTCAATGACGTTGAGTTATATATTACGTTACAACATCAACCATTGTCTCAACAACTTAAGGTTTCGCAGGTTTTTAAAGATTCCGACAACGAACAAGCTGAGTTGGACGTCGTTGATGAGGAAAAAGAAGAAGCGGAGGACATTGTTGACGAAATGATAAACAACGACGAGGCAGACGAATTACCAGACAGTCATGTTTATTGCCCACCTCAACACATGACATCACTAAGCTTAGGCGAGGATGAACATCAACGGATATTTTTTACGACCCATACAGATAGACCGGGGGAGTACTAAAAGTTGGAGACAAGTTTCGTACAAAAGAAGATTGTGTCCGAGCAATAAAACAATACCACATGAACTTATCTGCAAATTATAGAGTCGATCGAACAAGTCCGACTCTATACAAGATCTACTGCCGCAACGAGGTCTGCCCCTTTAGACTAACGACATATTTCCGAAAGCGAAGCGATTCCTGGAAGATAGGTTCAATGGGTCCAGAGCACACTTGCATACTCACCAATACAAGTCAGGATCATCGCAAGCTCGACTCTCAGATGATCTGCAACGAAATTCTATCAGTTGTGAGCGACAACCCTTCTGTGAAAGTTAGTACAATAATAGCTCATATGGTGCAAAGATACAACTACACTCCCTCGTACAGGAAGGCGTGGATTGCTAGGACGAAGGCAGTTGAACGGATTTTCAGAAATTGGGAGGACTCTTACAAAGAACTCCCAAGATACCTCGGGACCCTAAAATACTATGCTCCCGGGACTGTTGTCATGTTGGAGACGTTGCCGGCATATACGCCTGACGGGAATTGTGTAAGTGGAAATGGCATTTTCCACAGACTCTTCTGGGAATTTGAACCATGTATCAAAGGATTTACATTTTGTAAACCCATAGTTCAAATTGATGGAACATGGTTGTACGGAAAATATAAGGGCACGCTACTGATGGCTGTGGCACAGGATGGCAACATCAATATTTTCCCTATCGCCTTCGCTCTAGTTGAAGGGGAGACTGCTGGAGGTTGGAGTTTTTTCATAAAAAATCTCTGACAATACGTTGCTCCCCAACCTGACTTATGTTTGATCTCCGATAGGCATCCCTCAATCGATAGTGCTTATAACAATCCTGATAATGGTTGGCAGGATCCCCCCTCAAGCCATGTGTATTGCATTAGACACATCGGGCAAAATGTCATGCGGGCGTTCAAAGACAAGGGGCTAAAGTAGTGGCTACTAACGCGGGCTATGCACTAACAGGGCCTACCTTCAGATACTACCGGGACGAGATCAGACAAACAACCCAGATGCATTGAGTTGGATTGATAACATTCCACGGGAGAAGTGGACAAGGGCGTATGACAATGGGCAGCGATGGGGCCATATGACAACAAACCTTGTTGAGTCTATGAACTTTGTATTCAAAGGCATCTGAAACCTTCCGATAACCGCTCTTGTGAGGTCAACTTATTTTAGGCTCGATGTGATCTTTGATACCAGACGTACTAAGTGGGGTTCAGTCATACAATCGGGGCAGTTGTTTAGTGAAAGTTCAATGACATTCATGAACGACGAGGCTGCAAAGGCCAACACACACGTCGTCACGGTCTTTGACCGTATTGCAGGTCACTTCAGTGTTGCAGAGTCTATTGATCACAATGAAGGAAGGCCTAGGGATGTTATCGAGTGGAACTGGATAGGAGTTGGTGTGACTGTGGAAAGTTTTAGGCACTTCGTATGCCTTGCTCCCATGTCATAGCAGCCTGTTCCAAGGTCCGGTTGAACCCAACCAACTATCTCTCTGTTCTTCACCAAGTCAGTACTCTATGCAATGTCTACCGTACTAGCTTTCAAGTGGTCGCAAAGGAGGACTACTGGCCTCCATACGAAGGTGAAATTGTGTGGCATAATGACTTGATGCGAAGAAATAAAAAGGGTCACCCTATCAGCAGCCGGATTCAAACGGAGATGGATACAACTGACAAAATGGTGAGGTTGTGTGATTTGTGCCGCCAGCCAGGCCATAATCGTACCAAGTGTCCAAATGTGTCGGGCTCTAGCACGACGTCATAGTTACAACTGTAATCTTGTCTATTTATAATAACAACAACTTTTATTTCATTGCATAACAAACGAAACCTAAACGAAACAACTTTTAGGCCATAACATAACAAACGAAACCTAAACAAAACAACTCATAACGAAACAAACGAAACCTAATACCAAATCAGAAAATAACAATAACAAACTCAAATGAAACAACTCATAAAATCAGCTTATCTAGGCAATTACAACCATCAACTTAATTTCCTGTTCTAACATCATCATCATGAGGACGCCAGCATCATTTTCCACTTTCCTCCAAGTCTGGGTTACTCCGTCTGGACCAGACATCTCAACCAGCCTCTTAATCTTCCTGATCTTTTCACCTACTTGAAATTCATCAGCTAGCCAGTGACGAAGTTCCCTATGCAAATGCTCCAACGTCTGGGTGTTCCAGAGTAACATCTTCATCGGAGGCTTGACAGATGAGTATATAACTAGGGCATCTCGTTTCATCAGTGGAAACTCTGAAAACTTTTCCTCCGGTGCTGATGATGATGACGACGGATGGCGATCTAAAGATGAAGACATGGTGTTGAGTAGGGGAGAGTTTGGGATATTGGTGAGGGAAGGAAGGAAATTAGGGTTTCAGTGACAATTGTTGTGCAATCTCAAGTTAGGGTGAAGCCTTATTTATAGGCACGTGATACCCTATTAAATAATATATTAAATTCACAAAACTTAAGTTATTTTAAAAAATTGTTTTTTTTTCAATTTCCAAAATTTTTAAAAAAAATTGGAACACCTGAGGCGCCATCCCAAATGGCGACTCCTCAGGATTTTTGGAAAATATTAGGGCTTGCAGGTTTGGCCTGAGGCGCCATATGGTTTGACATGTGACCACAAGCTGAGGCGCCATCCCATATGGTGCCACCCTTATATAGGGCTTCAAAACCCAGCCATTTTCGTAAATAACTTGAAATGATGGTTTTTTTTGGAAATTTTTTTGAAAAAATGTGTTATTCTAAAAAAAATTCAAAAAATATAGTTTAAGTTTAGGCCTATTATTCTTTTTTCTCTCAACCCATTTATTCTTTCCTAATGTTTTTTTTTATTATTTTCTTTTGCTTATTCAATAATCTTGTTTTTTTTTGTATTATGCTAAAAAATCTAAAAAATGTTACCTTTTCTTGTTTATCTTCTTTCTTTAATTCTTTTGTTAATTGTTTAATTTCAATTAAATTAATTTATTGATTTTTTGTGTAATAATTAAAAAATGGTAAAATATGTAGTAATTTTATTTTGTTTAGATTTTAGATTTACTTAAATAGTATATAAATAAATTTTGTATTAATATTGAAAAAATCTAAAAATAATATATTCACAAGTTGTTGATTATTTTAAGTAGCTCTATTTAATATTTATTAATTAGATTCTTAATTAATCTTATGAAATATTTTTATTTAACTTGGTTAACAATTTCCTCCAAGTAGGATTTTTATTTCGGTTACTCAGTGTTTTCATGATTTGATCTTGACTTCTCTTGATATTTCATCTCGATGTTTGATTTGTGTCCTGATTTATTTTCCAGCTTTTATTTTCACATGTTTCCTTAGGACCTCCTAGTTCGACTTAATTTTCGATTAAGTTTGAAGTAGAATAGACATTAGGTTCTCAATCCAAGCATGACAACATTAGGTTATCATTTTCCCTTCATCCTCGACTTTAAGTCTATTTTTGAATGACAACATTTAGGATTCAGTTCCCTTAGATTTTCTGCCTTTTGCATCCAAATCTTTTCTTAATCAAATCCAAACCTTTTCAGAAAAGGGCATGTTATTTCCGTTCTACCTCAAACAGGTAACGCATAAGACTCCCGACAACAAGCGGCAAATACCTTACTAATAGAACGAGAACGTTAGCATCGTCCATAAAAAACACCAACAAACCATAGTCTCGTGAACTACGGATGCTCTGATTCCTCATTCCCTAATGAGGATACGTAGACACAAGGATCCTTATCCTTAGCAAGCTCACTAACAACTAACTCCCCTTTTCTCTCGCCCCCGTGCGATCGAGACCAACTAACCAAGCATTTTCTCTCGACCCCGTGAGATCGAGACCTTTTCCTAACTGTAGTCCGAACTACGGACGCTCTGATTTCTTATGCATGTTGAGAATAAGTAGGCACAAGGATCCATATCCTTAGCGAGCTCACTAACAACTAACTCCCCTTTTCTCTCGCCCCCATGCGATCGAGACCAACTAACCGAGCCTTTTCTCTCGTCCCCGTGCGATCGAGACCTTTTCCTAACCGTAACCCGAACTACGGACGCTCTGATTTCTCATATATGTTGAGAATACGTAGGCACAAGGGCCCCAATCCTTGGCGAGCAAACTTTCTATTTTTCACCCATAGTCCTCCGAACTACGTCGACTCAGAGTTTCCCTTTACACGAGGGAATACGTAGGCATAGGATTGCAAGATCCTATCGAGTCTCTTTTTCTTTTTTCTTCCATTTCATTATTGCATTTCCTTAGCATATTAAGCTTTAGATATACACACCCTTTGATTTAGAACAGCAATAGTGGATCCCGTTGAGTACAATGGACACGAGAGGTGCTAACATCTTCCTCTTGCATAATCGACTCCTGAACCCTGAACTTGGTTGCGATGACCATGTTCGTTCCCTTTTAAGATTTTCTCGATGTTTTCCTTTCCCTGTTGGGATAAATAAAGTTCTACGGAGACTCTGTGTCTTCGTCGGTTATTTTTTCTGCGTCTATCGCGAAGGGCGTATCGTTTTTCGAGGTGCGACAGTTGGCGACTTTGCTGGGGAATACCAAAGCGAGTCAGTCCTAGATCTTGCTTTATTCATTGTATTCATTGTATATATGTCATTCATTTTATCTTGGATACTTTTGTATTGTTGGGATGAGAGTTGCTGATAGATGATCCCACTACCCAGGCTTGAGGATACACCTAGGATTAAAGTGGATAGTCGTGTTGGCTTGTGTAGCGCTTGTTATGTGTAGTCGACATGAGACCCACATTTAGACGAGGTTTTCTTGGGAGATATTTTGTCCTGCATATCTCATGCAGATGGTAGGGTATTGCCATTGAGAGCTCATGACTTTGAAGACCGTTCATTGGGAATCAGTGAAGGTCTCCTTAAGGGGTAATAATGCCAAACCAAAAATGGTGAATGTATTGTTCTTCTCGACCTGAGAGCCAAAAAGCTGAGGACCTGCTAGAAATGCCCGTCCAAGATTAGAACCCTTATAAAATAGGGAATGAGGTATTTTGCAGGAAACTTTGACTTCCATCCTACCCGATTTTCTTGTGTTCCTTATGGAGGTGAACTTTTGAACCCTATCCGTTATCAGTACAACATTTATCCATTTATTCGTGGAAGCTTCAATCCCATGTCCATTGCATTCTTAACATTGCATAACTTAAGCATCTATGCATCATTTTGCATATCATTCTTCAACCAAAAATAATAAAACTCATCCATCCCTTGTCCATAACCCATAGTTGATTTCCCGACTCTCGTATTAGACTTGAAGCAGCTTTTGGAAAGATCATGAACTCAGGAGAGTAAAACCAATTTGCGCCAAAAGCGGATGTTGAATTGATGAAAAGCTAGTTGGATCAACTTGTGGAAGCTATGACAACCTTGCAAAGAGAGATGACAATATTCAAAGGAATTCAGTCACTGGGAATGTCATTCCACCTCAAGTGAACAATGTTTCTCAAGCCCAGCCTGTGTGGATCCCTGTTGAGAACCGGGTTATACAAAAGCATACCATTGTTTGAGATGTACATTCCTCTTATCTTGATACTGTGGAATACCGTAGTTTCGTATTCTTTAATCCAGATTCCCAAAAGGCAGTCCCTGTGATGAAGACCAAGGATCCACAAGCTGTTGAGATCATGGAAAAATGTCGTGTGTTGGAAGAAAAGCTTAAAGCCATGGAGGGGCATGATGCTTTTGAGCTGAATGCTTTGAACATGTGTTTGGTACCCGGCCTTGTAATATCTCCAAAGTTCAAGACACCGAAGTTTGAGAAGTACAAAGGGGATAGTTGTCCAAAGCAACAATTGGTTATGTTTTCTAAAAAAATGAACTCATATGTCCGCAACTACAAACTTATGATTCACTGTTTCCAG
Organism: Lathyrus tuberosus; assembly: GCA_022829125.1. Lineage (NCBI taxonomy): Eukaryota > Viridiplantae > Streptophyta > Magnoliopsida > Fabales > Fabaceae > Lathyrus > Lathyrus tuberosus. The sequence continues at coordinate 139,975 of JALAZF010000089.1, read as the reverse complement.
GACAGTCTAAGTGAGCATCACTAAGTTGGTACATGCAGCTAGAGAATAGGCACATCCAATCATGGTCAGATCTAGCCAACGCCTTTGTGAAGCAATACCAATACAATCTTGACATGGCTCCCATCCACAGACAATTGCAAGGCTTATCTCAAGAGAACACCGAATCCTTCAGAGGGTATGCTTAGAGGTGGAGAGACTTTGGTGCTCGCGTTCAACCACCACTCTTAGATAGAGAATTGGTTGACCTGTTCATGGATACTTTGCAAGGCACATACTTAGAAAAGCTGATTGGCAGTGAGACATCAAACTTCTCTGACTTTGTATCATTTGGAGAACGCATCGAGAGTGGCCTCAATAGTGGAAAGATCCAAGACGCCTCCAACATCCTAGCTAGTGAAACTGAATCAATTGTTTGTTCCCAAGAAGAAGGGGAATAGGAGAATAATTCCATATGGGAAACTCTATAAGTTTCATCTTCGATACCTTATTCTCAGTACTCATACATTTCAACTGTTCAGAGTCAGTAACCTTTTGAGTCTCTGTGTCAGATACCATTCTCTCCATAGGGACAATATCCATCTCTGAGTCAAGGACTTCCTCAGTATTAACAGTCATACCGACGTTAGCACGCTCCACATCAGCGTGCCCGACAAAGACCAAGAAAGCCAAAGAGACACTTCACTTTGCTACCAATGATGTACAATCAGATATTTCCAAATTTGATCAAAAGTGGATTGATAATGTCGAAGGAATTGAACCCAATGCATTTTCCATACCTGCCAGATTTTAACACCAACGCTCGATGTGACTACCATGCTACGGCACAGGGGCATTCAACTGAAGACTTCAAGGTGCTCAAAATCAAGATTGAAACTCTACTTGACTCCAAGATGTTCTCATTCACGCCTAAGGGCATTCAAATTAACAATTCTTCATCCAGTCAGGCGGGTCCATCAGTGAACGTCATGGAAGAAATTTTCGAGAATAGATGTGAAGATGATTATCAAACTGATCTCGACGAGCAACTTTGAAGATGGCTAGCTCAGTAGCGAATCAAGAAAGGAAAGCCTAGTTCCCCGAAGTTGGCAATCTTTTAGATCATGCCTTTACTTTCCATTTTGTAGTTTCTTTTCTATTAAGTGTTATTTGCTTTGAGACATTATTGTTTACAAATGGTTTTATTAATGAAATAAATGTGCATATTTTGAATAAATCCATTTGTGTTCACTCATACTCTTTTTATCGTTATCAAACGTTTGTTTAAGCAATGTCTAAGGGAGGATGATGAAATCGAAAGACGCAAAACTTTTGATTCTATGCTTTTGAATAAAACCTTGCTGATGATGTACAAGCATTGTTTCAAATTCCCAAACACTAGAGAAATAAGGATTTAGTCCCTAGTTAACCACTTCGAGCCTAGGAGTAGGAATTTCCTTTGGATTTCTAAACCCTTAAACTTAACCTAGGGCAGGGTATTATTCAGTTAATCTGATCATGTAGATATGTCGGTTGTTCCTCAATGACCAGTGACTTGGCAGTCATAAGCCTTTCAAAAATCAAATAAAAAAAGCCCGCTAGGTTGAACACCCCAAAGAGGAGACTTAGGCAAAATCAAGGTATAACACCCCAAAATTTGCCCTCTCTTTTTCTAACTCTAACTGGCTTTCGCTTCGCTTTTATTTGCATCATCATTTGTGCATATCATTGTTCTAAACATGGGATCTAGGTGTAATGGTCGGATCTCAATAAGAGGGTATGTTCCTCAGAGGTTCAAGCAAGGGATTGTACTCAATCTCATGGCACTCTCAAGTTTCAAAGTTCACGTCATCAAGTGGTTAAATGTGATATAACTTAGATTTTTCTCAACATGGCTTGACAATTTTATAGACATCATTTCAAGATCATTTTTCACCTTAATCCAAACCTCATATTAAGATCATGCCAACTTGAATTTTGTTCTATATTCTTCATACCTTCTTTTGATTACAATAGTGCATTAGAAACATACTTGTTTCTCATTCTTGTACTACACCATCATTACCATATTGCATCATCATGCTTTTACCTAAAGTAACCAAATATCACATATACACCATGCACCCCATGCACCATATTTCTTTTTTATGATAAATTTTAAAAATTGAAATCACCACAAAACTTGTCCACCACTTTTCCCACTCTTCCTCAATTACATTCCACTCATACACCCTCTTTTATGCTCTTTACCACAACAATATTACACTATTACCTTGCAAATCTCGTATGCACTATTCACCCTATTTTTGGCCAAATTTCCAAACAACTTTTTCTTTGGTTTGGGCCTCTAAAAACCACCACAATCCATCATATATAAGCAGAGAACAAACCCTAAAAGGAGGAGGCTTCATTCTACCGTTTTCATACCAAAAACCTTATTTCTCCCTCAAGAATCTCTCTCTTCGTTTTGTGGTTTCTACTTCAAGTTTTCTCCCACTTTTGGCGTTATTCATCGTCACAGAAGTATTTAGAGGCAAGAAGAATGGGTTTCTTTAAGCTTTGCTCAATATTCAAGGTGCAACGGACATAACTCCATTTGGTAAGCTTACTTTTCTCCATTCTTCCATGCTAGCTATTCATGCGAAAATAGGATCATTCATGTGCATCTGAAGTCCTAAGCTATGTAGGCATTGGTTTAGATCTTGTTTGTGCATGAATATGTGTGATATTTGATTTTTCATATTTTAGGGCTTACTTTAATGTGCTTTTTCATGAGGTTTTAATGGATGTTTTTGAAAGATAATGTGATATTTGGAATCTCCATGAAAAATGCTACAAGATAGTACCTAGGTTGTTTTGATTTGGTGAAGTGAAAGTTTATGTGTGTTTTGTTCATGCTGTTTTTTGTCAATGCTAGAGGCTTCAAAATGAAAAAATAATGCCAAATTTGGAATCTACGCGAAAAATCGGGTGGGATAATCCCCCCTTTGTGTTTTTCCGGCGGACGGACCACCTCGGGTGGTGGCCGCCGCGCAGTGGCCGGAATGTTTTCCGGAGGGCTGGGGGAATTTTCGGCGGACCATTTTGTCTTGAGGAAGGAGATGATGCGGTGTCATGTTTTAATTGGTCTATGTTTGTTTTTGTCCTGTTCATTTTTGTCTTATTCATTTAAAATATATGTGACCTATTGATATAATGTTCACATAAATATGTTACTATCTTTCTTTTTATTCAATTAATTTGTTTGATGAAATAAATTAAAGTGAGATGGGCCCAACGAATTATTATGTGCACCCCTGCATTTCTGCCCCAACTACATTTAACTTGTTTCTTGTTACTACTGCACCTCTCTTTTCCTTTGTGTTTTAATTTCTTTTTTTAATATTCTGTTTACATTTTGGTTTATTACAAATAGTTCCAATTATCCAAACAATACAAAAAAAAATATGTTTTATGATCCTTGACATCTTATTTAATTTTTAATAGTTTTTATTTTAATTTTCATTTAATTTTGCTATTTTATTTAGAATTTCTTTGTGATTGACTTCAATTGATCTAGTCTTGTGATTTAAGGCTTTGTTCTTGATGATTCCCTTTGATTCTTGATCCTAATTTTTTCACACACATAGACACACATATATATAAGAAACTTTGATGCTTGTTTGAGATTTTTTCCATTAATTTTGGGTTATTTTTTAATTTATTTTTTAGGCTTACTTTGTGTGAACTTTGCTTTGTTATCAGCGGCTACTTTAGCAATAAGCTATGAGCGACAAGCAACTAGCTTCTAGCCATGAGCAACATTTCTTCAAGCATCCAAGTCTTTAATTTATAGAGCATGAGAGAATAAATCTATTGAGGGGTATTCTTGGAAACATATTCCAACAACAATATCCCAACGTTCACATGAAAGAATGGTCAACATCACTGTACAAAAAGCTGCTCATGCGCCACCTTTTTAAGGTAAAGGATACAGAGTTTTAGTACTATTATATTCAGCTTAAAACCATTCTGATCTTCAGTCTTCTAGCATCTTTAGAGGCTTCAGATATTAATTTGATGAAGCGTGTTGTAGAAGAGTCATCCTTTGTGTAGTCTTCAGAAACCCAGTCTTCAAAATTTCAAGATCTTTGTTCAGCATAATCTATCTTGAGAATCTTCAACACTCGTTCTTTTAGAAGCATTATCTTCAGAGTCTTCAGAACCTGTTCCTTCAAAACCTTGTCTTCAGAGTCTTCGGATTTCATTAAGCACGTTCTTTGTCTTCAGAGTCTTCAGCACTTTGTCCAATCAGAACCTTGCCTTCAGAAACTCTTCAGAACTTGATCTTCATAAATTGTATCTTCAGAATCTTTAGAGCTTTGTTCATCTGAACCACGTTTTCAGAATCTTCAGAACTTGTAACGTTAGAAGCGCATCACATTAGAAAGTCTTGTAGACCTTTCTTATAAAGTCTTAATTAGAATGTTCAGAACTAACGTTCATTAGAACCGTTGTATTAGAAACATTCATGAATCTTTGCTTTAACTTGTACACACACATATGTTTTCTTCCAGAGTGTTGATAACAGAGTCTGATGACGTCACACGCCTTCTTATCAGAGTCAGAATCATATTAACAACAACCACACACTAGACACAAATCATATCATGCAGAATTGTTCTCTTAGATAACATGTGTAGTTATCATAAAAACTTAATGGCCAAATGTATAACCAAATCTTGTTCTTACAGTGTGCAAGAACGAATTTCATGAAAATGTGAAAATTCTGAATTGTGTGACCAAATGTGTGAAATCTGATAATATATGTGTACGAAAATGTATGTGGTATGCAATGTGAATTTGGATGTGGATTTAGATGTGATTTAATGGAACATTATGAATTAACTTTAGGACGTGCATTCTTTTCTTGAACTTGGATTTTATTCTTGATGTGAACTAATGGCGTTTGCTTTAATCATGAATTGAACCTTGTGGTCCTAATTTGAGTTGGACTTCTATTTGAATGACGTTGCCCTTTTTGAAACTTTGAATGGTGGGTTGAATTTGAAGTTGCTTATGCTTTGGCATGATTTGGATTATGTCATGTATTTGAACTTGATTATGATCTTGAAATGGCATGGAATGACTTTGAACTTGGCATGACGAATTAACATGAATTGGATTCGTTTTTTGTGTCATGAAACTTGTTGTAATCTTGATTAAATTTGAAGCTTGTTTGAATGGTGTGAGTTGAATTTGTGACATGACATGAAACTTGATTTGTGATATAGGATATGAACTCTGAATGCGACTTTGAATGGTACATGTGTTATTGAAACTTGGATTGGAATGTTTTGATTTTTGAATCTGATCTTGAAACATGAATGAGTTTAAATTGGTAACATTTGAAATTTATTGTTTGTCTTGAACTTTGATTGAGTAACTTGAATGTTGATGCTGGTTTTGGTAGTGATTTTGAACATTAATCAGGTTCCTGGTGATTAAACTATGTGTAATGGCCATTGCTTGTGTATCATCCTCGTCTAAGTCGTGCAGTTCTGTCCATATATCAACAAGGATGGTAACAGGAATCCTATGATCGTCGGAAGAAAGTCTCACTCCTTCTGATTAATATTCTCCACTATTTCCAAGCTTTGTTGAAAGAAGAGAGTAAGTTAGTAACAATGTTATTAAATTCCAACATGGATTGGCTTCATATCTTGCCACTTCTTAAAAGGCTGCTGACAAAGTGACCCAACAATGACCTGAAGTGCCAGCGACGAACCCTCACAAGCTCTCACTATATTAGGCTTATATGAGTTGTTGTATTATTTATTTTTTGCAAATATTTCTTGTAAAGAGATTTTTTGGATGATGAACTTTGTAATATGAAAAGAATTCCTTTGTGTATATTTTGGAAGTTGAATGGAACTTGTTTTTTTCTAGACAGAATCCATAACATAAATAAGGCACCATAGACTTGTTGATCCTATAAGATATGTTTTGCCCAATCAAGAAGACATGCCACTGTTCAGGGTAATTAGCATCTATAATTATCTTAAGGAATTCTCCAAGTTGTACCCTAAACAAAGGAGGAACTTAAGTAACAAACATAAGAATGTGATCCCTTACCAAGTCTTTATCACTCTACAATATCTTCTCTTGGGTATCAGAATCAGGAGACCAGTTATTTGCAATAAAGTTCTTGAAATGAATACTAGAATTTTGTAGTACACTCATGTCACAATGGTTGTCTACAATGAGTTGCAATAACCTCACTAGATGCTGAGGTGCATACCGGAACTGATTCAATAACTAGGAAAATCCATAGCACGAAAATTAAAACAAAACACGATCAAAATCAAAAAGCTCTGATCAAAACATAAAACGAGAATTGATGATGCGGTGATGAATCGAACAGAGAGATTGTTGTAGTGAATTTGAGAAGAGAATGATAAAAGGATTTTGGATGTGGAGTATTGGATGAAATTTGAATATTTGAAATGAACTTGAAACTTGGAATTTGAATTTTGGACATTTTGACATGAAATTTAGGCTTTGGTTATGAACTTGAAATTCTGAATAGAATTTGGATTTGAATTAATGAAGTTCACAAATTGGAATTTTGAATAGAATAAGGTTCACAACTTGGAATTAAGTTGCCAACCTACACTCATGATTCTTGATTGGAACCCACTAGTCAAAACATAATCCTTCTGTCCCAAAGATACTAAGACCCAAAAGTATGATTATTGAGCATCATTAGTCCATTAAGCATCAAACCTGAATTTCTAGAACATAAAGAGACCTGCCCTAGAATCACACAAAATTCATATTGAGGCAATAAACCTCCCTCTGAGCAATCAACAAAACTAAGTCCATCCAGTAGGTATACATTGTCTTTGCCCTAATTTTCCCAGGACCAAGTCAAACTTCCACATGTCAGGTTGTGCTTGGAGAACCACTAAGCCAAATCCAAGCACTTGTCTTGAAGCAATCATCCTCTCTTGCAACGCTTCTGCACATCCATATGCTTGATATACACCATGGTATGATGATAATGATAAATGTATGATATGTAAGGCTAGGGTGAAAATGAGGGTATGACACCATGTCAAAATTGTATTTGTACTGCTTTAAAAAGGCGTTAGCTAGGACCAACCATGACTGGATGTGGCTCTTTTCTAGCTTCATGTACCAACTCTACGATGCCCCAATCAGACTGTCTTGAAAATAATGAATCATTAGCTTATTTTCGTGAGCATAGGAGGACATTTTTAGGAAGAACATCACCAAAAGATGCTTTGGGAAACTATCCCCTTTGTACTTTTCAAAATCCAGTGTCTTGAACTTTGGAGTTATTATCAGGTCCGACACTAAAAACTGAAGGTGAGAAAAAGTACAAAAGAAGGGAGTTAAATTATGTTTTCCATTTTCTTAATTTGCGTCTAATCAGGGTTCAAAATCAAAACTGGTGTTCATATTCTGATTATTCATAGCAGCAGAATGTTAACATAAGCAAATAAATAATAGCAAAAGTCACAGAGATTTGTATTGGTTCCTCCCAACTCAGGGTAGTTAAGTCCTCTTACTGCACAAGAGATTTTCACTATAACCAAATCATGATTACAATCGCTTATGCATTATGTATAAGACTTTTACAATGCTCGGACCCTAAGTCCGAGACTTCTTGCTTAAACCCCTAAGGTTCAATACTTCCTTGCTCAAGTCCTACAGACCCAATACTTCCTTGCTTAGACCCTCAACATAAGACTTTCCTGCTCAGGTCCCTCAGACCCGAGACTTCCTGCTCAAGCCACTCTGGCCCAAGACTTCATGCTTAAACCCCTTAGGTTCAAGAATTCCTGCTTAAGCCCCTCAGGCTCAAGACTTCAGCTCATACCCTCGATCCGAGACTTCCTTTCTCAGGTTCCACGAACCCAAGACTTCTGCTAAATCAATCCACTTGATTAAGACTTTCAGTGCTCTAGCATATAACAGAAGACTTACATGGCTCAAGCATCTTAGCGAGAGACTTGGATTTGCCCAATCAATCCACTTGATTAATACTTTCATTGCTCTAGCACATAGCAGGAGACTTACATGGCCCAAGCATCTTGTCGAGAGACTTAGATTTGCTCAATCAATCCACTTGATTAAGACTTTCATTGCTCTAGCACATAGCAGGAGACTTACATGGCTCAAGCATCTTGGCTAGAGACTTTGATCTAAATTGCTAAACAACATTTTCAGCATAATAGAGAACAAGGTGTACTTGATACAAATATCAGAGGTACATGGAAATCACCATAACAAAAACTTAAAACTCTTAAGATTTCTAAGATATTCGATGTGTAAGAAATATTAAGGCTTTTACAATTACAACCTACAACAGAAATTCTACATAACCATTTGTATTGATAATTGTTGATCTTGTTACTCCTCCATCAGTTTGATCCTTGTTAAAGATTCAGTTTGAACCTTCAGCTACTTATATAGCATTTGCAGAAGACTACCTGTTGGAAAGATAACTTGATCAAGTGTCTTTGCTTTCTCCATAGTACAAGATAGATACACCAAAAGATCTTGATCCATTGTGTATCATGTTTAACCATTGAATCTTCAAAGAAATTCTATACTATAGAGCCGTTGAGAGTAATATTCGTAAAGCATGCTAACTTTTCTTGAGCCTTGTGAACTAAGACACTAGTTGACAAACTGATTTGACAATACAGATTGCTTTCTATAGTACAGATAGCTTTAGCTTTATTACTAACTCTGAATGACCACCAGAAGTCAATTTACATTCACCAAGTGTAGAAAAAATAATATTGCTTCTTCTGATGCTGCGATATTCAGCTTCAGAGTCTACGTCAGACATCACTTAGAGAGTGTTCTTCTAATTCTGCATCACCAGAAGCTAGCAATTCAGCTTCTCTCAAGTGTGCTTTTGTATATCAGATTTTGAATATATATATATATATATATATATATATATATATATATATATATATATATATATATATATATATATATACAAGTATTAGAACCTGCATACAAGAAACACACATCAAATATAACCATTGTTCTTTTAATACTTTTTATCATCAAAACCCAAGGAATATATGTAATGAACAAGTCTTGTTCTAACAGTCTCCCTCTTTTTGTTGATGACAAACATAAGTATTTAGAGGACAATGTTGGGCAATTATAATTTTCTTTGCAACATTCAGAGTATGAGGTTTGTAAGCTCCCCTTGAGCCTAATAGTCCAAAGTTGAGTTGTGCAAACCCACCCTAAGTACTACTTTCAAGAAAAAGTATTTAGTTTTCTTAGTAATTGTCATACCCCAAATTTGTCATACCCTTTTGATTTTTCTTGTCCCAAGCATGTGTGGAGTGATGGTTAAGATTAAAGTGAGTTTGACCTAATCTTGGTTAAACAAGAGGTTTGCTTCATTATCAAGTGGTCAGGCTGTGTCAAGTTCATATTGTTTTATTGTTAGAGATCAACAAAGACCAATTCACTTTCAAATAGGGTTTTGGTGCAATTGAATGCAGTTCATATGTCAAATATTAATCCTCTGATCTAAAGGCATATTCCTGCTTGTTTAGTTCATGGTGAAGGATTTGGTTTATCAGTATTCAAGTGGCAAAGTTCAGATGAATTTTGATTCAAAGGTTCCAATCCATTCAAGGCCATAATGTATTCAAAGTTAAAGATGGATTCATTTTTTCATCTATAAATACAAAAGACATTGCCTTGCCTTTCTTCTTGTTGTGTTCATCCTTAGGGTTGCAAGATGTTAAATGCTTCAAGTCATGATATTTGGTCAAGAATAAGTACATGCTTACTTCTTCAACAAGTCATCTTAATCATGGAGCCTTTTCAAAGGCAAAATCAGAAGTTTGAGATTGAGTTATCATGGGTGAGGTGGTTTAAGCAAGTTATTTGGCAAGTTCATAACCAATTGAGGCCCAAGTACTTTTATCTGGTCAAAGATGTTGATTTGTGGTCCATCATGACCAATTGGTAAAGTTTTGCAAGGAATATGTGGAAAGTTTATTCAAAGGTTGTTCATGTGGAAAATTCTACTACCTCCATTCCTTTTTATAAAAGACAATTCAGTTTTTAGATTCGTTGAATAATCAATGTATTTGGCCAGTTTATAGACTACATACATTGATTATTCAATGAACCTAAAAAAGTTAGTTGTCTCTTATAAAAAGGAACAAAGGTAGTAATTACTTAGTTTGCAAACATGGCTTAAGTGTGAAAAAATGGAGGTGCATATAATAGTCATTAAGTCCATTACAATCAAAGCCCAAATCTATTTCTACCAAAGTTCTACAAAAACTATACAAAACTAGTTCATGGAAATATCACAAAAATAGAGAAAGTCCAATTCAATTTACCACAAAAAAGCCCATTATAAATTTTTACAAACAAATACCAAAAAATAGAAGAAAAAGACAAACTCATTCTAAGATGAGAGTGATTTACCTTCATCTGCTACCCCACAACTTCTTCAATGCTACCCCATAATTTCTTCATGCTACCCCACAACTTCCACAAGCTAACAGTCCAAAACATCCTTCACAAAAATATTCCAGCCACTTGCAAAGCCAAGCCACAACCAACATAAACAAGCCACAACCATACCAAAAGCCAACACGCACATGCCTTCCAAAATGACTTAATACACCAAGCCATTTCTTCACGCTTCAGTACATCAGCTCCATACACCAAGTTTGCATAAACTTATAACAAGGTCAAGCCACGTGAACAAAACTTTCCAAGCCTTCCACTCAAAATACCAGGTGCAAATTCATAAAACGAAAACAGCAAAACGTGAGCTGCAAGTACAATCCAAAATGTAATAAACGAAAATCAAAACGACCTCAATTCCAAATTCACCAAAACGGCAACACTACATTCCATTTCAATCATGAAATTCCACCTAATTCCTCCTATAAATAAGCAGCCCCATCTCACAATTTTTTCAAGCTCAAGAAGCCAAGAATACGCTGCCCATTTCACACCAAAAACACTTTCAATTTCTCCCGAACCTTCAACCTTCAATTGACCTTCAATAAACCTTCAAATTCTTCCAACATATAAACTAATCTTCACAAACCTTAAATCAACCACTCACAAATAAAAACCCAAAAAGAGAGAAACAAAGTGAAACGAAAAGTAGAAGAGAAGAGAAGAAGGTAGCTCTTCACTTACCTTCGTCATAGCAGTTGGATCTGTTATTCAAAACGTTGTTGATTTTAGGTTTGAGAGGAACTGAACGCATAGGGAGGGGGTGTTGAAACCGCCGCTGCCGCCCAGCAGGGCGTGCCGGTACGGCGTTATGACTTGAAGGAGAAGAGGACTTTATTTTCCCCTTTGCTGATGTGTTCTTGTATTTAAAAAACCTTGCGTTGTTTTTTTTTGAATTTTTGGGCTTTCATAAGCCCATGGTGAATTCCAACATACACCGCCTTTTGATCCAGAGCGCCCCCCTTTTCTCTTGGTTGTTTTCCTTATTTTACTCTTTGTTTTTTTTTGGTTGTATATTTTCTTTGTTTACTCTTTTCAATTTTTTTATATGATTGGATTTGATCATGATTTTTCTTATATTATTACTCTTGATCTGTTTTGTTCCTTTGTTTATTTTCATTTCATCTTGTTTTTTCATTTTGGTTGATGAGATCTAAATATCATGCATGGTTGATTCTCAAAGATGTTGAATCTTCATTATTTCAAACATGTGGTTGAATGATCATTTGGATCATCTTCTACACTTTGAGATAGTGATAGGTTGCCTTTGATTAATCGATGGAAATTCTTGATTAAAATGAGACTGTTCTCTAGCATGTTTTAACACAAATATTGTTATTGACCAGCTTCCCATAGTATGATCTTCCTCATATATTGTGCTACGATTGCTTAACATAGCACTAAATTGGTCCCGATTCGAGAAAGTGATCATCCGATCAACAACAATTAACAACTAACGTCTAACTTTTACATTTACGCTCTTTATTTTCTTGCTATTTACTTTCCGTCATTTACTTTTCTGCAATTTATTTCCTTGTTCATTTATCATTCATGCCTTTATCATTATGTCATTATCATCTTTATTTGTTCATCTTGTTAAAAAACACAAAAACATGATAAAATGATCAAAAACCCTAAAAAAATCTAATCTTGGACTATGGTTACTATCCCTAACATCATGGAGTTTGGACCTAGTACATAAACCCTAGCAAAGGAGCTTTGGATTGGACTTCTTTATTTTCATTGTCTTAGCTTAGGACACCTCATGTTCACACTTGCACAACATTCATAGCTTACTCTTGGGCTTTCTTACAATGAGACTTATTCGATCAATTAATTCTAGTTGGTCGTTTAAAAGACTAGCCCACTTTGCTAGTGCACTTCAAGTTTATTGTTTGGGTTGTGTGTTTATTATTTATTCTTAACCCCATTCAAGGAAATTTACCCCTACTCCCATGACATGTAATAATTTTACCGCTTTCTCTTTGTTTGTTTTTGCCTATGTAGCATTAATGCAATAATAAAATCAATCACCTCTTTTCAAAAGTACAAATAAGCTTGATCCAACGCAAGCATTTTTCATAAAAAACCAAGTCAATAGGGTTTCCATCACCATCAACCCTTAACCAATTCCACTCCACTTTGCACTCACCCTTTGTAATTCGATTGCTTTTGCATCGCCATCAACCTTCCCATTAACCAAAACATTTTCTTAATCAACCAAACAAATCCTTGATCCAACATCAAGTGGCATTTTCTTAATTAAGCAAACTCAAAAACACAATAAGATGCGATTAGGATTGTGTGCCACGAGCCTTAAGTGGTGGAGAAGGAGTGAGAATGGAGCTTTCTTACATTCACTCTGTGCATTTTGGACACAAGACGTTTGTCTTGGTGATTCAAAATATTCACCTCTACCCATAGTCTTTAGTGCAATCCTAATCAAGAACCATTTCTTTCAAAAATCCTAAAAACAACAACAACTCATCAAACCTTTGTTTTTTGTGCCTTAGGTCATCACTCAGAAAATCCTTTTTCAAGATAAAATCAATTGAAGGTGTGAGAAAACACAAGAAATGGGGGTTTGAATTGGGTTTTCAAAATGAAAGCTTTTTGTGAAACTCAAACAAAGATCACAAATAAAATAGCAAAAGAGAAAGACACATGATATATCCTGGTTCACTTGAAAACTATCAAGTTAATCCAGTCCACCCGCCAAGGTGATTTTGCCTTATACACAATAACTTAATCCATTATAACCAAACTGAGTACAACTGCACTAGCAACTGCTGGTGACTAACATACACAGACTAACCGTCTCTTCTTAAGGATTCTGACCCAACTGGTCCCTTAAGGAATACAAACAACTGTTTGATCAAATATGATGTTTACAATGAAATGCTTCTACACAAGCTGATATAAACACAATTTCTAGCTCAAACTAACTTAGAGAAAATCTATACAGTATGAATAATTTTTCTTCTTTGTATTGTAGTGATTTACTGTTCACTCATGGATTTCTTTATCTCATATCCCTGTTTTCAATTTTGTATATCCCTCATGAATTTCAGCTTCGACTTGTATGTATGTGTGTGTCACACAATTCTTTGAGTGATCAAGTCCTTATATAGCCAGATAAAGATTCGTTGAAGGGCAGATCAGGAATATCAGTAAAATTTCTGGTGACTTGAAATAATGTCTTTATGCTGGGATGAAAATCGTACACTGAAGTTGTCATTTGTACCACCAAATCAGGGTAGTGGAATGGTAGTGGAAAAGAACGTGTATGATTTGTACTATGTACTATTTTCCCTCACAAATGTTTCATCTTCTTCTATTTATCAGAGGCTTCTGAATAGATATGGTTGAAGCATAATCAGAATAATTGATTACTGGGTCTTCAGAGTCTTGAGTCTTCAGAGTCTTCAGAACTTGTTCAGCAGAACCTTGTCTTCAGAGTCTTCAGCACTCCTTCTTCAGAACCCTTGGTTATTAGAAACTTAAGTCATCAGAGTCTTCAGAACGTTCTTCAGCAGAACCTTATCTTCAGAGTCTTCAGCATTTAGTCTTCAGAAACTTAAGTCTTTAGAGTCTTCAAAACGTTGTTCATCAGAACCTTGTCTTCAGAGTCTTTAGCACTTAGTCTTCATAAGATATATATCAGAGTTATATTCAGAGCCAGAATCCAAGAGAACATTGCAGAAACAACATATTGTCTTCTTAGAATATTTTTGAAGCAGATCAGAAGCAAACTTGCTTCTTTGACGCAGAAGCGACTTTTGATCAATTGAGACTGACGTTCCACATGATCTCTATCAGAGTCAGAGCTATCTTTATCAGAGTCAGATCCTGTTTGTCAATACTTTAGAAAACAAACGTTAGAGTATCAAAATTGTTCTCACACAAATACAACTTTGTTATTATCAAAACTTAGAGATATCTTGCAGAACCAAATCTTGTTCTAACAAAATCAACAAACAAGCACTCATTTTTTACTCCGATCTACGGAGCTCTGACTTCCTCATTGCACTATGAGGGTGCATAGGCATGAGGTTTCAAAACTGAGGCAAGCACCCTAATAAAAAAACCCTTCATTTTCCCTCTAGCAAGTAAACCTTTAGATAACAACACTCTCTCATGCGTAGAAAACTTAGATGGTTCCCATTGAGTACAACGGATGTAGGGGGTGCTAATACCTTCCCCTTGCATAACCGACTTTCGAACCCGACATTGGTTGCGACGACCATGTCTTATCCATTTCCATCCATGGGTTTTATCGATATTTTCCCTTTTTGAGAATAAATAAAGTTCGGAGGTGACTCTCTATTATTCCATCTGCGAACTTTCTTTGCGAGGTCGTATTTTTTCCGAGGTACGACAGTAACATCAGAGTCTGAAGTTTGTAAGCTCCCCCTGAGTCAAATAGTCAAAAGTTGAGGTTTGTAAGCTCTCCCTTAAATCTATATTTAAGAAAACTAAACATATTATATTAACTTCCTTTGGCAACACCAGAATACGAGGTTTGTAAGCTCCTTCTGAGTCTGATAGTCTAAGGTTGAGGTTTTTAAGCTTCCTAGTTCTATGTATAAGAAAGTTAAAATGTGTCGCCCGGGCAAGATAACCAATATGTACAAAAATTAAATAACCGTTATGTACAAAAGTTATAAATGACCATTATGTACAAACTGAATGGATTAATACTTACTGCCTTTTCTCCCCCTTTTGTCACATCAAAAATAATAAAAAGAGAAAAGAGAAAAGAATTACTATCATGAATGCATAACAGACCATCATTACAAGATCAATTTCCAAAGAAAGGAAAACAATCAAGTAACAGGGACCATTAAGGTATATACAGTGCATGTTAAATATTTATTGGTCGTAACAATTTCAAGAATCAAGCAAAGGATTTTATTCATTCGTTTAGGCTACCCATAAGCTATTATAAAAGCAACCAAAACCTAGTTCATTTTCATCAACAACTACCAAAATGTTATGGAGTTATCAGCCGAGAGCAACAAAATCTCTGTTGTGACAGAAGTCACAGAGAACTCTACAAGCCTGAATATCTAGAACCTTCAGAAGCCAGAAGCTTTAGAAGCTTCTGCTACTGGTTTTGTGCCCTCTACCCTGAACACTTTAGACGTGGCTTCATCAGCAGTACTTCAAAGACCTAAAGAAGTAGGTCCATCAATAGCTGTTTTGAAGCCAAGAAAGAAGTCCATGAAGAAGACAAGGAGGAAGAGGCTCAACAAGATGTTTTACCATCCTATTATCCCAAAAGCAGAAAAGGAGGGCACAGATGAAGATGAGATAGATATCGATTATGGAAATAACTTCTCTTATAAGGAAATGGATGACTTAGATAAGGATATATTCTAAATACCATCCAGTTCCTCATGTGTTTGTAATTCGTTATGCTTAATTATGAAAAGTTATTTTGACTAGTATATATTATGCATTCGTACAAACACTTCATTTACCCATTAGATTTTCTGATAAACATATTAATGAAGGAATGAGATGATCAGAAGCAGCAGTTAACATGTTAACAATATTATCTATAACTTGTTAAAAGAATCTTAATAGGTCAGAATACTAGACATCATTTCCAAGAGTCGGTATTTAAAATTCATTTGACTTAATCAATAAAAAATAATGAATACTCAAAGGTAATAAATGTAAAAACTCTATAAAAACCCCTTAGCAGACTCACTTTCATAATCACTTAATCTTCTAAACACCAAAATGTATAAGCAAAAGTAAATTTGGGTTCCAAAGAGAGATTTCAGAAAGATATTCATGATTAATGTAGCAACTCAAGCAAACAAGAGTGATGCAGCAACTGAAGGATCTATAAGTAAACAGGTAGCTTCAGAAGCACACACTTCTTCAACAACTTTCGTTGAGACACACAAAAGAGGAACTTCTATGTCAAAACGCAGAAATCAACTGAGAAGGGAAGTTGTAGAGTTTGCAAAGGAAGAATGGCAAGATTATTTAGACAATCTAGATATGTCAGATGATCCTAGGGAATACCTTAGGGCAAATCCGAATGCCGAGAGATCCTTAACAATTTGTAATCACTTCCAGTTAATGATAATGTTGCATTTTTTGAGTTTTTAATCCTATTTGTTTCATCCTCTTGAACAACAATATAAATAAATACTTATAACAGTTAAGATACATAAAAGCATGAACAAACATGGATTAACAATAAGATTGCTTAATACAAATAGTCTTAACAATTACAAGACATAAATTTGCAGAAGTCTAACATCAGAAACTCTCATAAATAGCTTCAAACTTGTCTCTCCAGATTTTAGAAGAATCATCCTTTGAACTTATGATAACTCCCTGCTAGACCAGTAGTTCTGAAAGAACTCGTCCATAAGGAATGAAGAAAGTGTTTCCCTTGTGAAAGGAAGAAATAGCCCTATTCAAATAGTCAAACATAACTTGAGGAAGATCAATCTGCAAGTCTGAATTGAGAAGTAGTAGAAAATCCTTTTCAATAGAGTCCACAAGGTCTAGATCCTCATCCTTAAGAAACAAGTTTGAGTTTAGAATCTGATTCCAAACAATTGCACCAGGACAAAGATTTGAGACCAGAGAAGTGTTAGATGGGTCTACAAAGATACACCAAGTAGAAAGATAGTATTCCCAAACAAGAGTTCACGGGATTTCTCCAATCTCCTCACAATTGATCACATTAGCAATCGATTTAGAGGTTACTATTATAGAAACACCAGTTTCTTTAGAAATAATAGCACACTCAGAATTCAGTTCAACAATGGAAACATTGATCCAAAACTCTTTGACAAGACTTGGATAAGTGAAACCAGAGAGCAATCTAAAGTATCCATTCCAACTTTGTTCAGACACAGTCTTCTAGAAGTTAAAACCTAGCTTAAGAAACTCATTAAAATCTACAAAATATTCATTGATGACAACTAGTTGATTCAAAGGAGATTTAACTAGAGAATTCATCTTAGGTTTGGTTTGATCAGCACACAACCAAAGAAACTAAAAAGAAAAGAAAAGAACTGAACAAGATTTTAAAGGAATAAGAATCTTGTCAGAAAAAGGACATAAAATGATGTTTCACAAGACAAGGGATATAGATAATAATAATATATAAAAAGAAAAACATCATTACCCAAAGGTTCTTATCCAGCAGATTTCCTGAGTTTACTAGATGATTTTCACCTTTATGAATATTTAAGTAATATAAAAGTTATTGAAAAACCTTATACTTAAACTGCTTTATTAGAAGTAAAGAATCCTTTTCTGAATCTCAGGGTCTGACAACTTTTAGAAGCTATCATCCATCAGAGTCTAGTAGATCTAGACTTAAAGAGAGACATCTTCTGTCAGTTATCGGTCTTCAAGATTCTATTCAGAACCAACATTTTCTTTTGAAACAAGAGTCACGATTGATTGAAGAATATTGAATTGGTTTCTTTGACAACTAACAAACATCAGTCTCATCACAAAAAGTGAGGAAACTGTTTCCATAAATATGACCATCATCCAACTAATGATATATTCAGTATAGATAACATAGTTTCTCCTTAAAGATTTCTGAAGATTCTTTTATCAAAAAGAACTTTTCAAGAAATCTAACTGAGACGTTGTATCTACATATACATAAATATCTCATTGATTTAGGTAATAAGCTAGAAAATAATAGACATACCTTTTTTTTTGTTATTTTCTAGGTCACGCTCATATGAGTATTCAAATTTGAACATAAAATCTAAATACTACTCTGAGTGGATTCTGATTCAATGGCTGCTAAACCTTTGACTCTACTACTTGCACCAAACTAAGTACCTCTGGCACTTGTGTCTGGGTTGTTGGCTCTTCTTCCATCAAATATTGCAAACAACCTTTGATAAGCAACATGGAAGATGCCTTTGCTCCTTTCTTCGATATCTGCAGCAACTACATTTAAAATAATAATACTCATATTTCTATGAGTTCATACATGTTGGTCCAGACATGCTTTCCTTTTCCTTATGCCACATTCTGATAGCAGTACCATGATTCATTCTAGAGTATCAGTCTAGGATGAGTCATGATATAAACAAGATCTTGTTAATAGCAGAATCATTGATTTCATTATCTTGGATTAAATCTTTGATAAGCAAAGAACCAGATGGTGTTAGCTTTCAAAGAATGACATAAAAAAAATTAAAGCATTGTCATGTAATTGTTGGCAGAACACGAAGAAGAATTGAAGGTTTCTCATAGAATTGTCCTTTAATACAAATTCCATGATGACCCTCAATCAAGGAGCAATGGAGTCACTCAAGATATCACCTTAAAGAAAAAACTCCTTATTATCAAATAATGAAGCAAGATAGATTTGGCATAATATCTTTCTCTTCAATACTTGATTTTTATTCTAGGATTTAGACGCTTCTTCAAAAGCAGCAATGAGTGGCAGAGCCAGGTTACTCTTTCTTCTGAATCCTGCATTAATGTCATATTAAAATGAATATACAGTGAAAATCTATGACATTAGGTTTTAGTAGTCTTTCTCCTTGTTCTTGGATTTGGGAAATCAGTTGAAATACGAATATCTCAGAAGCTTCTGAATTTACTCTTCTAACAACATATGTCACGTTCCATTCAGCTAGTTAAAGAAATTTTCTGATTAGGAAGGTTCATTCATCATCATCAGAGATTCCATAGGAAGTATCCTTCAACAGGCTTTAGAAAAGATAATATGTTAGATAGCTTTTTATCATCTAATTCCATTTCTTTTCTTTGAAGATTGCAAGATAAACCTATAAGCCATAGTAAGCTCAAGTTGTTATAACTTCTTGAGTAATTGTGACCTCGAGTTTGAATTCACAATAATCTTCTCAAAATTTGCTTGGAAAGACTAGATGAAGTGTAACTGGACAAGTTTCATAACTGATTCCCATAAATATGATCACCAGGATTCAAAGATAGTCTTAGCATTAGACGTATCAATGATGTTGATATACTCAAAATCAAGATAGAGCACCTACCAGAATGCATCTACCTCTAAAGATATTTTTAAAAAGCCTCTTCTGAGATGGTGAGAGAAACTTTCATATTTTGATCATCCCCGCACCATCAACTTCTATAGTAATACCTTTTTCAAGGATATTCTACAGACCTTCACAAACCCTTTATCAAGTCTAATGAATTAAAAATATATTTAACTTTTCCATCATTTAAATTCAGCAGAATCACCCTTTGAATATGTTAGGAAAAACAATGTAATATTTTTCATGTGGCACTTGATTCCTAAGGAAAATCTTTAACAGACATACTTTTCTAATTGAATCATTATCTGCACCACTGTTAAGTATTATGTACAAACCAGACTCTGATACCAATTGAAGGTGAGAAAAAAATACACAAGAAAGGGGGTTGAATTGTGTTTTCCGTTCTCTTAATTTGCGTCTGATCAGAGTTCAGAATCTAAACTGGTGTTCAGATTCTGATTATACTTGGAAGTGGAATGTTAACAAAAGCAATTAAATAATAGCAGAAGACATAAAGATTTATACTAGTTCCTCCCAACTGAGAGTATTCCAGTCACCTTTCTTCACAAGAGATTTTCACTATAACCAAATCATGATTACAATCGCTTATGCATTATGCATAAGACTTTTACAATGCTCAAGCCCTAAGTCTGAGACTTCTTGCTTAAACCCCTAAGGTTCAAGACTTCCTTGCTCAAGTCCTACAGACCCAAGACTTCCTTGCTTATACCCTCTGCCTAAGATTTTCCTGCTCAGGTCCCTCAGACCTGAAACTTTCTGATCAAGCCACTCTGGCCCAAGACTTCCTACTTAAACCCCTCAGGTTCAAGACTTCTTGCTTAAGCCCCTCAAGCTCAAGACTTCTGCTTATCTCCTCGATCTGAGACTTCCTTGCTCAGGTTCCACAAACCCAAGACTTATGTTCAATCAATCCACTTAATTAAGACTTTCAATGCTCTAGCACATAGCAGGAGACTTACATAGCTCAAGCAACTTGCCGAGAGACTTGAATTTTCTCAATCACTCCACTTGATTAAGACTTTCAATGCTCATATAGCTAGGAGACTTACATGGCTCAAGCATCTTGGCGAGAGACTTGGATTTTCTCAATCAATCCACTTGATTAAGACTTGCATTGCTCTATCACATAGCAGGAGACTTACATGGCTCAAGCATCTTGGCGAGAGACTTGGATTTGCTCAATCAATCCATTTGATTAAGACTTTCATTGCTCTAGCACATAGCAGGAGACTTACATGGCTTAAGCATCTTGGCGAGAAACTTGGATTTTCTCAATCAATCCACTTAATTAAGACTTTCATTGCTCTAGCACATAGTAGGAGATTTACATGGCTCAAGCATCTTAGCATATTAGAGAACGAGGTGTACTTGATACAAATATTAGAGGTACAGGGAAATCACCATAAAAAAGTCCTAAAGCTCTTAAGATTTCTAAGATATTCAATGTGTAAGAAATCTTAAGGGTTTTACATTTAATCCTACAACAGAAATTCTGTATAACCATTTGTGTTGATAATTGCTTATCTTGTTACTCCTCCATCAGGTTGATTCTTATTAAAGATTCAATTTGAACCTTCAACTACTTATATAGCATTTACATAAGACTAGCCGTTAGAGAGATAACTTGATCAAGCGTATTTCTTTTCTTCATAGTACAAGAGACGTTGAAGATAGATACAACAAAAGATCTTGATCCATTATGTTTTGTGTTTAACCATTGAGTCTTTAAAGAGATCCTGTACTATAGCCGTTGAGAGTATATATTCATAAAGCATGCCAACTTTTCTTGAGCCTTGTGAACTAAGACTCTAGCTGACAATATGATTTGACAACGTAACTTGCTTTCTGGAATACATATAGCTTCAACTTTATTACTAACTCTGAATGATCACCAGAAGCCAATTTACATTCACCAGGTGTAGAGATAATAATGTTGCTTCTTCTGATGCTGAGAACTTCAGCTTCAGAGTCTATGTCAGATATCTGTTAGAGAGTGTTCTTCAAATTCTGTACCACCATAATCTAGCAATCCAGCTTCTCTCAAGTGTGCCTTTGTATATCAGATTTTGAATATATTATATTATATATAAATATATATATATAAATATAATATATATATATATATATATATATATATATATATATATATATATGTATATATATATATATTAGAACCTTCATACAAGAAACACACATCAAATATAACCATTGCTCTTTTAATACTCTGTTATCACCAAAACCCAAGGAATATATGTCATGAACAAATCTTGTTATAACAAACACATGTCTAAATCATATAAATAAAAAGCATCAGTCCCTCTATGGCTTTAAGTCTTTTCTCTAACACACAACATCTTTCAGCAATCTCGGCATCTTGTGGTTGTTCGGTATTCACCATAGGGCTTGTCCCTTAGAAATTTGGCACAAAGAATGCAAAGATATGATGCTCAATAACATCATGAGGCGAGGTGTACCCATCTTGGATAGTGTGATATTCTTGTACGGTAGGATTCTCAACTGGAATGACATTTTTAGTAATTGTAGTCCATTGATTGTTGTCTTATTTATCTGCTAAAGCTATCATGGCCTTCACAAGTTGGTCCAAATGGGTTTTCATTACGTCAACATCTCCTCATAATGCAGCATGGCTTTACTTCAATGAATCCATGACATTCTGAAAGCTGCTTCAAGTCCGATACAGGTTTCGGGAAATCAACTGCGGGTTATAGACAAAGGATAAGGATAAGTTTTTTTTTTCTTTTTTAAAAATGATATGAATGCATGCTAATGAATGCAAATGCATGAATATTTTGTGTTTTGTTCATTTTTTTAGAGTATGCTGAGTTTTTGTATGTAAGGAGAATGCAATACAGTTATAGTTAGGATTCGGGATAACATGAATATTACCAGAACAACCTACTCATATGGACTTCCCTATAATGGACAGTTCTAGGTTTTCTACCCATAAATCGTAACTGCTTTGAGTGATTATTGACAAAGTCTACGTGCGGTTTACGGAGCTGGGATTTGAGTTAAAATGCCTTCAATGATATCACTACAACAAAAATTTAGATCTGCAACAACAAATGCATTAGAAAAAGGGATAAATGCAAAACTTAGAAGCGTGGACAAGGTGGATATGGAAGAAGTCGAGGTGAAGGTAGCAATGGTTATGTTGAAGGTGTTATCATTCATGTGTGAAAAAGATGAAGGCTGAGGTGTGACAGCGGAGTGAAAGGTTTTATTGTGTGAATCATGGTGGGGGGTATGGAAAAGATAAGGAGTGAGTCATGATTTTTGCAGGTTTGTTGAGTTGTAAGAGTGAAGATGAGGGAATAATGTCATACCCCAAATTTTGACCACCAAGATTTCCCATCATTGTGCAAATCATCACAAAATATAGATGTATCATTATGCCTCATCAGTCTCCCCAAAGATGGGTGAGCATTCACCACAAATAGGAATTAGGGTTTCAAGCCCTCTTAGGGCACTTAGGCAAAGGATCAATCAAGAATTGACATGATATTCAACTTGTCTAACCTCTCAAACTTCTATAAAGGGTCAATAGGACTCCCACATCAAGAACCAAGCACAAAGTTACTACATTCCAAGTGGATCAAGCCTCAAGATCTCCAGTGTCACCAAATTAGGGTTTTGGTCGACCAGGGCCTCCAGATGAGCCAATGCTTCAAAGCATAACCCAAAATACTCCATGGAACCTCATGAACCCAATTATCAAGTCAATTTAACCTCAGGGGATGCATCTATAAAAAATCAGGAATTAGTGTTTCTTGACCTAATTCACCCCTAAGTTGACTTTTGGGACAAAACATGAGCCAAGACCTCAAGACATGATTTGAGGGTCTCCAATACACCATATTGATCCATTTGCAACAATGGATTGATCTAAGAAACTTGATTCACAAGTTTCAATTTCATCTAGACCACAATTAGGGTTTTGAAGAAAAAGTCAACTGTGCCATTGACTTTTGACCAGGACATGTTCCCAAACCTTGGGACATGATTCCATACATCCTACAACACCTATGGAATCCATCTATTAAGTTTGATTTAGGTCAAGGACTTGATTTCATAGAGGATCGCACAGTTTGAATTTCATCTGTTGAAAAAGTCAACTGTACAAAAAGTCAAAGTTTGACTTTTTGATTTTTTTGCTCAACCAAGGTTCCTTAACCCTAAAATGATGTTAATGTGTGATTTGAATCATCATTCATAATGAAAAACAAAAAAAAATGAGTTAACTTGTAAAAGGGGTAACCATAAAAACTTAGAATTTTTCTAAGTTATGGAACAAAGTGGCTAGGGTACCAACTTCCAAGGATCATAACTTGAGATCAAAGCAACCATTTTGGATGGTCCAAAGCTGGATTTGTAGCTCTCATGACATACTTTAAAAGTGTCAACTACATCTCATTCCAATTCATCATGGATTTTAAACTATGGAGTGATCAAAATGGCTAAAAGTATGAAAAATGGCATTTTTTCAACACTTAGACAAATTTCTGTCCAAGACAGATTTTGTTGAAAACACCAAAACTTGGGGCACTTTTTCACACAGTTGTATAATGAATCAATTCAAGGTGTAAACACCAAAGCAGTTGTGCATATTGCTAGCAATTCAAAGGTCCACCAACATGAAAAAACTCCATGGAAATTAAGAGATATATCAGCTCAAAGTCATGCTGCTGCAACTGTTTTGGAAAAATCAGTTTGCATGTTTGCTTGCTTTACACGATTTTAAGCCAAAGGCCAAAGATCACTATGCCAAATTCATCCAATCTGATCACAATGCATCGATCCAACCAACAAACTTGGACTGAAATGCCAAATGCTTGTCCTTAAGAATTGATGGTTTTTTGGCATATATGCCTTGAATTCAAAGGGGATTAATGTGGAATAGTGCACTTTCAAGATTCTCACTCTCTTCAGTCAAGTTCTCTGATAAAACAACAATTAAAATGACTGAGGAATGTGGAATCAGTCATGGCATAGTTGATCTATTTGGGGCAGCTGTTACACCTAGTGCAAGAGGCATTTATGCCAAGCCAAGACAATTGAACCATGGCCTTATCCTCTGAGCTTCAAGAGAACCACTTCAACACAACTCCTCTATTATAAATAGAGGTCCTAACTGATCATTCAAATCACACCAAAGCAGCTTACAACATTGCTTTCTCTTATTTCCTTCTTAAACTCCAAAGTTCATTGTTCTTGAGAAAGTACTATCGGGTTTTGAGTTGGAGACCAATGCAGCTCAAACCAATGATTCACACACATCACATATAACATATTGGAGGTATCTGAACACTCACCTCCCATCTGTAACACCAAAATCACCAAATGGCCATCCAATTGCACAAAACTCATGACTTGCTACAGAAGGAATCAGGTTGATCAATCCAGAGGTTTTCCAATCAACCTAAGCATTCAACACATCCATTGAGGTACAAGGCAGCTATCCAAATCGTTGGAACTCATCTGTAACACCTCCAAACCAGAATTCGATTCTCACTGGCAGAGGTAAAACTTGAACTCTCAAACTCAATGAATCATGCACCATAAACATGTTTTCTTGTTATCATTGTGTTTCTGGATGTTTGTAGATCATTTACCCTCAATCAATTGTTGCTTACAATTCGTGTATAGGATTTCATTGAATTCATGCCAATTTTAGGGTTCTTCAGGTTTTATCATGATATGTTCTGATTCAATTAATTTCAATAAAATTGGGTATTGCCATTGTGTTCCTTATCTAAAAACGCGTGATTTTCATATTTGGATCGTGTGAAATAGTTGAGAGATGAATGAGATATGGACCTTCACGTATATGAGATTGAGGTTGAAGATGGCCATGGCACCATGCTTCAGAAATTGAACCAAGTTCTCTATATATTTTTCATTTGTCGTATGTTTAATGAATTGGCATTGCGCCCCAGTGGTTGATCAGCTGGTTTGTGTGTATTGAGCGAGTGGAAGGTCTGGGGTTCGAATCCCCCTCGCCCCATACCTCTTTTTTTTATCACTTTTTCCACTTTTTATTATTTTTCATATTATTTTTTAAATGATTTGGAAAATTAATATAGTTGGTATTTTTGTAAATAAATTCATTTTTAATTGTTTTTAAACATTTTTAAAGTGAATTTTTATCTTGAAAATCAAAACCAAATAAGTTTTAATTCATCTTGTGATTAAAACCTCATTTTTCAAATCTTAACCGAAAATCACAAGTTGTTTATTCAAGCTTATTTGGTATTTTATCATTATTTATTGATTTTCTTTAAGAATTTACTTTTAAAAATGATGAAATTAGGGTTTCTTTGATTTTCACCCTCACAAATCTTTTTCAAACACTCATGGGCCTCTAATAGAGTGTAAGACCCAATCCCCTTTAACCAAAACCATTTTGGGCCTCAGATATTGTATAAGTCCCGACACGATAAAAAATCTCGGCGCGATCGTCAGTTTAAAATAAAACACTTTTGGGCCTCTCCTTGAGTTGTAAGCCCCATCACTTGTACAAAAACACTTTTGGGCCTCTAATAGAGTGTAAGACCCATTCCTTGTAAATAAGATACCTTGCTGGGCCTCAGATATTCTATAAGACCCACTGTGTTTTCAAAAACCTCGGCGCGATCGTCGTTTTCAAATAAACCATCTGGGCCTACCCTCGCGTTGTAAGTCCCATCTTTCTTTTCAAAATAATCTTTGGGCCTCTCCTTGAGTTGTAAGACCCATACCTTTGTACAGAAAACCTCTTTGGGCCTCAGTCGTTGTATAAGCCCCGATACGATATTCAAAACAATGGTGCAATCATTGTTAAACCTTGGGCCTCTCTTTGAGTATAAGCCCCAACAATCTTTTCAAAACAATTTCCCTTTTGATTTTGATTCAGTATACAGTTGTTATCAAAACTTTCTTTAACTTCTTTGAACAACTAACAAAACAACATGGAAGCTTGCTCACCTGTAAGTTTTTATTCGCTTTCGTTTACTCGCTTTAATATATATATAACTGTATTGTGGGAAGCTGCGCATGGTTAGTCTTCTTTCATCCTTTTAAATACATGTCAAATATATATAACTGTATTGTGGGAAGCTGCACATGGTTAGTTTTCTTTCATACTCCTTTAAATACTTGTCATATATCAACTGTATTTATACTAGTATAGTTATTTAGAGTTTTCCCCGGCAACTAGGTCTAGAACTAGATAAAGCCATGTTGGTCACTCTTAAAATACAGTCAAAACTAGATCCCCATAGGATTTCCAGATACAGTCTTCCCTTCTCTTGGGGTTAATCAATATGGAACAAAGAGAAAGGCAGTATTCTCGGTGAACCTTTTCTCAGACTGTCACCCTTATAAATTGTCAAAGAAATTCTACTCCCCGGAGTTGATCTATTCTCCGTGAATAGCATCTGTAGCGCGATTTTTGTGGTTTCGAATCACTATCGCTTTGGTACTACAGTTTGATTCATTTTTTATCATGTGAAGCTGATTAAGGAAGGGAAATAGATGTCTCCAATTAACCCTGCTTGCATACTGAGGTTAAACAGCCAAAACTGTTGGTTTACAGATGCTATCAAAAAATGGGGGAGGTCTGTTTTTAGTTATTTGCTTAAAAGAACAGAGTATCTTGACCGTACATGAGGATTTTGGTAATGTGTTTAGATTTGATGCTTTTGGGTTGATTGACGGAGGTACTGGATTTTGAGTTTTGGATTAGTATGCTCGCTAAGATTTTTCAATCTTATGCCTACGTATTCCCGTTTAAAGAGACAGGGAAATCAGAGCGATTGTAGTTTCCTCCTATTCTATGGGGGAAAAAGGATGTTTTGGTGTCTCGTTCAAAACCCAAGACAGAGGCTAAAAGAGTTTATTTGTGTCTTGTTCAAAGCCCAAGATTGAAGCTAAAAGGTTTGACTGAGAGAGAACTTGTCATCTCTAAAGAGGAATTGTTGATACTTGTGCCTTTTGAGCAAAGCACAAGTTGATGCTTAAAGGTTGATTGACTCAACCAAGGGTTTCTCTATACAAAGCCTAAGAGGAGGCTATTGGGCTGACTCAACATGAGAGTACTAATGAGTGACGGACTCAACAAGTGAGTGCTTTTATGTGTCTTATACAAAGCCCAAGATGGAGGCTAAAAGGGTTGACTCAACAAGAGAGTACTTTTATCTGTCTTATACGAAGCCTAAGATGGAGGCTAAAAAGGTTTGACTCAACAATAGAGTCTTTTATACTCAACAAGAGAGTGATTTGATGTCTCGTACGAAGCCCGAGAGGGAGGCTAAAAGGGTGATTGACTCAACAAGAGAGTCTTTTATACTCAACAAGAGAGTGTTTTAGTGTCTTGTATGAAGCCCGAGAGGGAGGCTAAGAAGGAAGTGACTCACCAAAAGAGTCTTTTATACTCAACAAGAGAGTGTTTTAGTGTCTCGTATGAAGCCCGAGAGGGAGGCTAAGAAGGAAGTGACTTACCAAAAGAGTCTTTTATACTCAACCAGAGAGTGTTTTTATCTGTCTTATACGAAGCCTAAGACGGAGGCTAAAAAGGTTTGACCCAACAAGAGAGTCTTTTATACTCAACAAGACAGTGTTTTTATCTGTCTTATACGAAGCCTAAGACGGAGGCTAAAAAGGTTTGACTCAACAAGAGAGTCTTTTATACTCGACAATAGAGTGTTTTTATATGTCTTATACGAAGCCTAAGATGGAGGCTAAAAAGGTTTGACCCAACAAGAGAGTCTTTTATACTTAACAAGAGAGTGATTTGCTTTGTCTTATACAAAGCGTAAGACGGAGGCTAAAAAGGTTTGACCCAACAAGAGAGTATTTTATACTCAATAAGAGAGTCTAAAAAGGTTAGCTCCATTGGGGAGCATCATTGTATAAAGCCCAAGAGGAGGCTGACTTTCCTGAGAAAAGGATCATTATACAAAGCCTAAGAGGAGGCTATCTTCTGCCGGGGATTATGGAGATCCTGAGACAGGTCCAAGTGGGAGAGGCATCATGAAAGATGTCGGGTTTCTGCGGGAGATTTATCCAGAGTGATCGGTGTTTTTTCCTATGTTCAAAAGGAACTTGAGAATGTCTTTGAGACTCAAGAGTTTTAGACTGTCCAAGTCTAGAGTTTTATCTTTTGTACAATGCCCAAGAGGAGGCACATGCATTAAGGGATGAGTATCAACCCTAAAATGGCTGGAGTTTTGACGCTGGGAAGACTGCTCTAGCAAAGGATGACTAAGTTCTGTCTTATACCTTTAAGAGGTCGTTAAGGTCCTTGTATTAAGCCCAAGATAAGGCATGAGAACTTCGAAGAAGCCGAAGGGTCCTTGTATAACGCCCAAGAGGAGGCGGAGATGCTTTTAGGAAGCCTGTGGGTCCCCAAACCAGGAGAAGTTCAAGAAATGCAATTCACAGAGAAGAGATCATTCCAGGAAAGTTCGAGAATTTGGAAGAAACTCAAGAGATTCTATTCACGGAGAATAGATCAACTCTGGGGAGTAGACTTTCTTTGACAATTGCTAAGGGTGACAGTCTGAGAAAAGGTTCACCGAGAATACTGCCTTTCTCTTTGTTCCATATTGTTTAACCCCAAGAGAAGGGAAGACTGTATCTGGAATCCTACAGGGGATCTAGTTTTGTTTGTATTTAAGAGTGATCAACTGGGCTTTACCTAGTTCTAGACGTAGTTGCCAGGGAAAACTCTAAATAACTATACTAGTATTACACAGTGGATATGTGACTGTATATAAAAGGATGTGAAAGAAGACTTACAGTGAAACAGCCCCACAATACAGTTATATACATATGAAAGCGATAAATGAAAGCGGATAAACACTTACCTGTTGTAGAGCTTCCATGTTGTTTTGTTAGTTGTTCAACAAAGAAAGTTTTGATAACAATATTGTATTCAAAATCAAAGGAGAAAGTACTTTTAAAAGATTGTTGGGGCTTACAGCTCAAGGAGAGACCCAAGTTTTAACGATGATTGCACCATTGTTTTGGAAATCGTACAGAGGGATTTATACAATATGCGAGGTCCAAAATTGTTTCATTTATAACGGGGTTGGGTCTTACACTCTATTAGAGGTCCAAAGTATTTTTTTTTGTACAAATGATGGGGCTTACAACTCAAGGAGAGGCCCAAGGGTTTTTGTTAAAAAGACGACGATCGTGCCGGACCTTTGGAAAAATGCGTTGGGTCTTATACAATGACTGAGGCCCAACAATATTTTGGTTTTAAAAAGGTATTAGGTCTTACACTCTATTAGAGGCCCAGAGAAACTTAAAAGAAAAGAAGTGGGGCTTATAACACGAGGGTAGGCCCAATTATTTTATTTTAAACTGGCGATCACGCCGAGGTTTTTTTTCTTTTAACACAGAGAGACTTATACAATATCTGAGGCCCAAATTGTTTGTATATGATAAGGGATGAGTCTTACACTCTATTTGAGGCCCAACGTGTTTTGTTTTGATTAAAGAGGGTTGCATTAATCAAAAACCCTAATTTTGTTAAAAAAGAATTAATTTTGTTTAAAAATTAATAAAAATTGATGAAAACATGTTGTTAGTTCTTGTATTGGCTGGAATTTTGGTAAAACAAAGTTGAACAATGTTGATGTCTTAACATTGGTTCCTAACATTAGTTGTTGCAGGGTTGAAGTTTTATATGCTGATGTTAAACATGATGTCTTGACATCAGTTATCAGAACATCAGAACATCAGGTTGTGATGTTTTAGGGCTGCGCGTGTTTTGAGGATATCTTTTAGAGAGATTGGATGCGAATATCTTGGAGAAGATATTTTCTATCAAATATGGAGCAGATCATGTAACTAACATTAGGGATGATTTGAAAAGATTTAAAAAGATTAGAAGATCAAATCTATTTTAAATTCTGTTTAATAACAAATCAAATCAGATATTATTGGAAGAGGTCCAAGCCCAAGTCAGAATACTATTTAAAGCAGCCTCAACCCTTGTTGGAAGGAACGAAGACAAAGAGCATAGTCTGAGAGTCAATTTGAGTTTTCGTGTATGTTTTGTAAACCATTCATGTTTGAATTGGTGTTACTATTTTGAGTTGTAATTGGTTTCTCTAGAGCTGTTAAGCAAGAGAGAGTTGTTCTTGATCAAAGCTGTTAAGCAGGATCAAGGTGGGTTTTAAAGTGTAATCTTTGAATTGTATCACTGAGGTGATTTAGGGAGTGAGTGGTTTCTCATATCTAAGTGGTCTCTTAGGTAGAAGTGTCATTGGGTAGTGATTAAGTCTAGTAGATGTCAACTGGGATTATTGAGTCTGTAATTTAATACTACTTATAGTGAATTTCCTCCCTGGCTTGGTAGCCCCCAGACGTAGGTAGTTAGACCGAACTGGGTGAACAATTAATTGTGTTGATTTACTGTTGTTATTACCTTGTTCATATAGCAGATTGTGTTGTTGTGACATCACACTTAACATCACACATATGATACCAGAATTTCAATTGGTATCAGAGCAGGCATCCTGCTCTGCATCTGGGTGAGATCTAGGGCTGATACTTTCTGGTACAATGGACAAGGAGAGTGGTGGATTTGTGAATAGACCCCCTATTCTAGATGGCTCTAATTATGACTATTGGAAACCACAGATGGTTACCTTCTTGAAGTCATTAGACAACAGGGTTTGGAAGGCTGTCTTAAAAGAATGGAAAACACCTGTTATTGTTGAAAAGGATGGTACAACAAAGCTAAAACCTGAGGAAGATTGGACAAAGGAAGAAGATGAGCTTGCACTTGGAAATTCAAAAGCCTTGAATGCCATCTTTAATGGTATTGACAAGAACATCTTTAGGCTGGTAAACACTTGTGAAGTAGCTAAGGAAGCATGGGATATCTTGAAGACTACTCATGAAGGAACCTCCAAGGTTAAGATGTCAAGACTTCAACTTCTGACAAAAAAGTTTGAAAATCTGAGGATGAAAGATGATGAGACCATTCATGACTTCCACATGAACATTCTTGAGCTGTCCAATGCTTCTAGTGCTTTACGAGAAAGAATGACTGAAGAGAAGCTGGTAAGGAAGATTCTCAGATCCCTTCCCAAGAGATATAAAATGAAGGTGACTGCTACTAAAGAAGCTCAAGACATCAGCAAGATGAGGGTTGATGAGTTGATTGGGTCTCTTCAAACCTTTGAGTTGGGATTGAATGAGGAGCCTGAAAAGAAGACCAAAAGCATAGCTTTGGTGTCTAATACTGAAGATGGTAAGAAGGAGTGTAATTTTGAAACTCAGGAGGAACTGTCAAATCCTGTTGTGATGCTTGGGAGACAGTTTAATAAGGTGTTAAAGAGAATGGACAGAAACTATAGACCTAATGTTAAGAACATCACATCTGACAACAACAGGTCTAGTGATCAAGTGAAGAAAACAAGAGATGAAGAAAAGTCCAATCATGACAAAGGAGTTCAATGCTATGAGTGTGAAGGTTATAGTCATGTCAAGAAAGAATGTCCTACATACCTCAAAAAGCAGAAAAAGGGTTATCTGTTTCCTGGTCTGATACAGATAGTGAAAGTGAAGAAGAGAATGCCAAGCATGTTATGGCATTGACTGGACTATGTGCCTCTGATGGAGAGTCTAGTGATGGTGAATTGACCTTTGAAGAGTTGACATCTTCTTATCAAGAGCTGTGTCTAAAAAGTGAAGAGGTTTGTCAAGAAGGGGAGAAGCAGAAGAAGATTATTATACAGCTTGAGACTGATAAAGCTGAAATTAAGAATGAAGTTTTGTTGTTAAAATCCCAGCTTGATCAAATGTCAAAATCCATCAGAATGTTGAATAGTGGAACTAACACTCTGGATAAAATATTTGAAGCTGGAAAAGGGGCAAGTGATAAGACTGGTCTAGGATATGAGGGTGAGAAGAAGATATCTGCAGAGGCTAGTTCTTCTGGGGTTAAACAGAACATTCCTCATCATCATGAAAAAGGACATGGTTATGGAATTAAGAAGGTTGTCCCTCACCTTGGGCTACAAAATAATGGAAAGGGCTATGGTCCTGTACCTAAGAAGTTTTTGCCTCAACCTCAAGGAAACCCTTAGGTTTCTGGAGCTAGGCAGTATATGCCTCCCCAATACCATAGGAGTATGCAGGCTTCTAATCTCAAACATAACATGTTCCATCCGATGTCTCAACATCAAGGGAAAATGTATGGTTTTGGACCTAATAATGTTGTGCCTCATGGTTATGGCAGAAGAAGGCCGCATCATCATGGTAAAAGACAACCTAATCATTACAAAAGACAGCCTCATCATTACAGAAGACAGCCTAATTATGGGAGAAGACATCATCAATATTTTGACAGGTGGCACCCTCAGCAGTATGACAGAAATCATCATCAAGGTGGCAGGCATTTCAATCACTTCAGAGAAGAGATTCAAAGAGTGAGATGTTACTATTGTGGAAGATTTGGTCATATACAATCTTCTTGCTTTAAACTGCATGGTTATCCCAAATCTGTTCCTCAACCTAGACAGAAGCAGAACAGGCCTCAGGCTGTTAAACAATGGGTTCCTAAAGCTGCTGTCACATGTCTATTAGCTCACTCATCTGTTAGAACCCCAGCCATGGATGGTTGGTATTTTGACAGTGGTTGCTCAAAGCATATGACAGGTTTCAAGAATCATTTGGTGGATATCAGGACTTACTCCTCAAATGATGTAACTTTTGGTAATGGAGAAAAAGGGGAAGCTAAAGGAGTTGGAAAATTGAATTGTGAGGCTGGACCTAATCTTGAAAATGTACTTCTTGTCAAAGGATTGACTGCTAATTTGATTAGCATCAGTCAGTTATGTGATGAAGGATTCAAGGTTAGCTACACTAAAGATGAATGTTTAGTGACTAATGAGAAGAGTGAAGTCGTTATGAGGGGAGTTAGATCCATAGATAACTGTTATTTATGGGTTCCTCAAGAGTCTAGCTCATCATGTAATGTCAAGGATGATGTTATGACATCTGAATGTGACATTAGAAGGATCACCAAACAACCTAGTGTTATGCAACTATTCATAGGAAATATTGAAGAAACTAAGGTCATAGAGGTTGATCATTCAGATATGAAGGGTAATGACAATTTCCCTGAAGATATGTGGGCTGAAATTTGTGAAGTCTTAAGTAGAAATTTGGGCATGTGGAAAAGGCATCAAAAGTTAGTGACTTATGGTGTGCATTTATTAAATTTCAAAACTTTAAAAGGAAATTTGTTTTGGTGGGGAAAATACATTTATTGGCTTTTAAGTGACCAACAAAAGCAGCCCCCTTACCTTAGGCTATCATTCCCTATTGTTACTCTCACACGCTACATCAATCTCCACACTCCAAGTCTGTTCATCTTCTCACCAAAGGTCGGAAGACACAACACATCCTTGTACGTCAATTGTTTCAAAGGAACAATGTCTCAACATGGGTCATCTCCCTCCAAGAAGTCTGATTCAAAGAGCTCTTAGCATGCAACATCTAGGGTTTCAACGAAAGAAGTTTCAATGAATGAAGCCTTGGACATAACGCCTCTCTCTATGATTCCAGGTTCAGAAAAGAAAAGACCTGAGAAGTATCAACCTAAGAGGCCTTCAAAAGGTAATACTTCTGATCAATCTGCGGGTAAGAAATTTGATGAAGCAAAAGTAGCGCGTTTGTCACTAGTGTTTTGTTTGGAGACAAACCTACTACTAAGACTACCACCCCTCTTCCTCAAGCTGTTGAAGAAAGGGTAGACGTGGACAAAAGTATTGATCAGATTGTCACAAAAATTTTTGAGAAAGGGATTTCTGTGAAGGGAATATCTAGACCTCTGAGTCAAATGCCTGGTGATCAATCTGTTAGAGAAAAGGGTGACATGCAAACTTCTGAAACCAATCTTCACAGATTGGTTGTTTCTGTCATTGAAGATGCAGAAACTGAAGTTGTAGATAATGATACTCGTGTTGAAGATGAGGTTGATGTTGAACATGATGTTGGAACATCACCTGCTAGGGATGTTACTCCTAGTCCCAGAGGGAAGAAGAATGCTGATGTGGTGGATGTTGTTGACTTATCTGATAATGAAGTAATTGGTAATGTTGTTCCTGGTATTGCCAAAATATTGAAGACTAGAAAAGGAAAGATTGTGGAATCTTCTCCTAAGATGACAGCTAAAGGCAAGAAGAATAAGACATCTGTTGTTGGTCCAACAAAATCTTGGAGCAAGGTTGCTGTGACTTCCAAAAAGAGAAAGATTAGAGAAGAATCTGAATCTGAGTATGATGTTGAGGAAGATGTTCAAGACATCACCCCAGTCAGAAAGTCCATTTTGAAGAGAATTTCTGATAAGGTTCCTGAAGTGCCAGTGGACAACATATCCTTTCATTATGCTAGCAGTGCTCCAATGTGGAAATTTGTGTGTCAAAGGAGATTAGCTCTGGAAAGAGAGCTTGGCAAAGATGCATTGGAGATGAAAGAAATTATGGAGCTCATTAATGTTGATGGCCTGTGGAAAACTATGACTAAATTCTCTAAGTGTTATGGTGGACTTGTTAGGGAATTTGTTGTTAACATTCCTATAGACATTTCTGATAAAAGAAGTGTGGACTTCATGAAGGTGTTTGTTAGGGGTAAGTGTATTAATTTATCTCCTAGTACCATCAATAAGTATCTGGGAAGAGATGATCAAGAGGTTTGTGAACTGGAAGTGACTGATAATGATGTGCGTAAAGAGATCACAGCCACTCAAGTGAAGGTTTGGCCACTGAAGGGTAAATTGACAGCTAGAAAACTCAGTATCAAGTATGCCATTTTGCACAGAATTGGAGCTGCTAACTGGGTACCTACTAATCACAAAACCACCATAGCTGTGGGATTAGGAAGGTTTATTTATGTTGTTGGGAAAAAGGTCAAGTTTAATTATGGAAATTACATATTTGATCAAGTTGTGAAGCATGCTGCAACTAATGCTATCAAGATGCCTATAGCATTCCCTTCCCTTGTATGTGGAATGATCTTAGATCAACATCCTAGAATTTTAACTAGTTCAGATATAGCATGTAAGAGGGAGTCAACTTTATCCTTGCATCCCAAGCTGTTTGTTGGGAATCATGTTCCAGACATTGTTGTAACATCAAGTTCTGGCGTTAAGAAGGCCAGTACTAAAACTGAGTTGATTGAAGAATTGAAGGCGGCCTGCAAGGATCTTGATATGGTGATTAGTACTAGCACTGCTAGGAAGATGAAAATTGAGCAGATGATCAAATCCTTGGAACAGGGTGAAGATGATGTGAGTGTCAATGCTGAAGATTCAGGTTCAGAGAAAGGTGATGAGGATGCTGCAGATGGTTCTGATGCTAATGAAGATTGAAGTGCTGTTTTTACTGTTTATTGCTTTAGTAGTTTGTAGTTTTTTTGTTTCTGCACATTGTGTGCATGTTGTGTAACTTGGATAAAAGTACTTTTTTACTTATCTGGTTTTTGTTCTATGACTTGTCTTGTCATGTGGTGCTGACTTTTGACTGACAAGGAGAGCTAGTAGGACTAACTGTTGTAAGTGTTAGGTGTGAGAGGGTATAACTTGTTGGTAGTTGTCCAATTATGGCTAAAAAGGGGGAGAGTTAGCAGTTATAGCCTATGTGCCTATGTGTTGCCTAGTTGTCTGATGTGGTTCTAGGCTTGAGGGGGAGTGTGCATGTTTGAACAACTGGTATGCTGGTTCTTGTTTTGAGGGGATACTTTGTGCAGATTTTGGATGTGATTGCTGTTGGTTGTGTTTTGGAATATTATGTGTATCAAGTTTTTCCGCTGCAGGTACCTCTGATGTTGGCAGAGATTATTTTAGCCAAAATTAGCCAAAACGGGAGATTGTTAGTTCTTGTATTGGCTGGAATTTTGGTAAAACAAAGTTGAACAATGTTGATGTCATATGCCTGATGTCTTAACATTGGTTCCTAACATTAGTTGTTGCAGGGTTGAAGTTTTATATGCTGATGTTAAACTTGATGTCTTGACATTAGTTATCAGAACATCAGGTTGTGATGTTTTAGGGCTGTGCGTGTTTTGAGGATATCTATTAGAGAGATTAGATGCAAATATCTTGGAGAAGATATTTTCAATCAAATATGGAGCAAATCATGTAACTAACATTAGGGCTGATTTGAAAAGATTTAAAAAGATTAGAAGCTCAAATCTGTTTTAAATTCTGTTAAATAACAAATCAAATCAGATATTTTTGGAAGAGGTCCAAGCCCAAGTCAGAATACTATTTAAAGCAGCCTCAACCCTTGTTGGAAGGAACGAAGACAGAGAGCATAGACTGAGAGTCAATTTGAGTTTTCGTGTGTGTTTTGTAAACCATTCATGTTTGAATTGGTGTTACTATTTTGAGTTGTAATTGGTTTCTCTAGAGCTGTTAAGCAAGAGAGAGTTGTTCTTGATCAAAGCTGTTAAGCAGGATCAAGGTGGGTTTTAAAGTGTAATCTTTGAATTGTATCACTGAGGTGATTTAGGGAGTGAGTGGTTTCTCATATCTAAGTGGTCTCTTAGGTAGAAGTATCATTGGGTAGTGATTAAGTCTAGTAGATGTCAACTGGGATTGTTGAGTCTGTAATTTAATACTACTTATAGTGAATTTCCTCCCTGGCTTGGTAGCCCCCAGACGTAGGTAGTTAGACCGAACTGGGTGAACAATTCATTGTGTTGATATACTGTTGTTATTACCTTGTTCATATAGCAGATTGTGTTGTTGTGACATCACACTTAACATCACACATCTGATACCAGAATTTCATATGTGAAAAATGAGTGGTGACCTAGGATCAATGTTTCAAAAATCATGTTTATATCCACAAAATGATTGGAAACCAATTAAATTTGGGAAATCAAGAAGGAAAAAATATTTCAAATGTTAAAAAACAAATAAACATTAATTCTTTGCAAAAATATCAAATATATGAAATAAATAATATTTTTGGAAATTTTTGGCAAAATAAAATATTTTAACATTTTTGTGAATTATAAAAAAAGAATCAACTCAAAATCATTAAATTTCAGAGAGAAATTAATTTTTGAATCAATTAAATAAAATCACAAAATTCAAATATTCAAATATTCAAAAATGGCGCCAAGAACACACCAAGAACACGCGCCACCCCTCTATTTCTGCAGATTTGCATTTTCTCACCAATCTCACTGAATACTTGATGAAATCATGTAATCCACATATCAATCTACTTGTTTTCACCTCACGATCATGTCTATGGTCTTTAATTTCATTTATTTTAAGCATGGAATAATAAATCAAAGAGAAACCTCAAGAACCCTAGATTCTGCATGAAGGCTCAGAAATTCCACACACGATTCATACAAGGCAAGTAATAGAGGGGAGTTATTCTATGTATGATTATGAACATATGGCAAAATTATTGTGCGAGGAAATATGCATGAATCATGAGATGCCAAAGTTGAGGCATACCTCTTGCAGCTGGTGATCGTGTTTTGTGTTGGAGGTCTTACAACTAGGTTCCAATGATGTGGATAGCTTCCCTAGGTGCCAAGTGATGTGTCTGAATGCTTGGAATGGTTTGAAACAAGCTGGAACTGAAGATGGTACCCCAACTGCAAGTCTGCTAAAAGCTTGAGCAGTTGGATGATGATTTTGAGAAATCAGTGTTCCAGATGTTGTTTAAGTGTTTGGATCACTTCTATAAGATGTTTATGAGGTGTGTGTGTGTGATTGGTTTGGTTGGAATTGCTCTCAAACTCAAAACCCGATAGTGACTTGCTTTGGAAGGAAATTTTGGAAGTGAGAAGGATATTTTGAGGAAAGCATCAGTTTGATGGCTTTGGTGTACTTAAACTGAGCACAAATGAGCGCTATTTATAGTAGAGCAAGTTTATTTTGCAAGCAATTGTGAATGACAAGTGCAACAGAGGTTTGGCCAATTGCATCACTTTGGAATCTCAAGTCTCCTCTAGCCATTGACTAGAGGTTAGAGCACAGGCCTTTGGTTCCCTAGTTCAGAGATCATCCTTGACTCATTCAGTTGGAAAAGACTTGTTTCATGCCACCTTGGTGCATCCATTGAATGCCCCAAAACAAAATTGGAGTCTTGTCCCCCTTTTAGGCATTTTAGGTTTGGCATGCTACTTTTAGTTCCAAAGACTTGGGAGGCTTATGAATCAGTGTTTGTCCCTCCTTGGTCTCCCCCTGAGGTGTTCAGATGGATAAACTTGTTTGTCATTTGCACAAATTGCTTAAATCGAGCAAAATGCACAAATCTGCTTTGTTATGACAATTGCATCAAGGCATTTTGCCACTATCATAACTCTTAGCTTAAATGGAATTTCATGGAGTTTTTGGCCATTTTGGAAAGCTCTCATATGATACAACATATGTGTGATCATAGTTTGTCTTGACACTTTTTGGATCCAAGTGAAAAACCCCCTACTTTTTGCAAAAAGTGAAACAGATTCTGACTTAGACAAAATTTCACTAAGTGTTGGAAAAAGTGACATTTCATGTTTTCAACCATTTTGGTCACTCCATAACTTAAAATCCATGAGGAATTGGAATGAGGTGTAGTTGACACTTTTAAAGTATGCCATGAGAGCTACAAATCCATCTTTGGATCAACCAAAATGGTTGCTTGGATCACAAGTCATGATCCTTGGAAGTTGGTACCCTAGCCACTTTGTTCCATAACTTAGAAAAATTTCTAAGTTTTTATGGTTACCCCTTTTACAAGTTATCCCACTTTTTTTGATTTTTATTGATGAATGTCATTCAAATCACACATTAACATCATTTTAGGGTTAGGGAACCATAATTGATCAAAAAATTAAAAAGTCAAACTTTGACTTTTAGGCACAGTTGACTTTTTATCAGATGGATTCCAAACTGTGCGATCCTCTATGAAATCAATTCCTTGACCTAAATCAAACTTGATGGATTGATTTCATAGGTGGTATAGGGTGTATTGAATCATGTACCAAGGTTTGGGAGCATGCTTGGGTCAAAAGTCAAAGGTACAGTTGACTTTTTTTCCTAAAAACCCTAATGGTGGTTCTGATGAACTTGAAACTTGTGGATCAAGCTTCTTGGATTAATCCATTGTTGTAAATGGATCAATGTAGTGTGTTAGAGACCATCAAACCATGTATTGAGGTCTTGGCTCATGTTTTGTCCCAAAAGTCAACTTAGGGGTGAATTAGGTCAAGAAACCCTAATTATTGATTTTTGATAAATGCATCCCCTGAGGCTAAATTGACTTGATGATTAGGTCCATGAGGTCCCTTGGAGTATCTTAGGTTATGCTTTGAAGCATTGACTCATGCCCAGAGGAAAATTTCCATCTGGAGGCCCTGGTCGACGAAAACCCAAATTTGGTGACACTGGCGATCTTGAGGCTTGATCCACTCAGAATGCTGCAACCTTGTGCTTGATTCTTGATGTGGGAGTCCTCTTGATCCTTTGTGGATGTTTGAGAGGCTTGACAAGTTAAAAGATCATGTCATTCCTTGATTGATCCTTTGTCTAAGAGCTCTGAGAGGGCTTGAAACCCTAATTATTGTTTGTAGTGAATGCTCACCCATCTTTGGGGAGACTGATGAGGCATGATGGTTCATCCATATTGTGATGATGATTTGCACAATGTTGGGAATCTTAGTGGCCAAAATTTGGGGTATGACAGATGCCCCTATTTAATCTTCTTGGACCCAAGGTGTGAATGGCGAAGGTGTTCGGGCATTCGGGGTGCTAGAGGATTAAATATCGGAATACCCAAAATTTTGATGATGGTTATTAATGGCAGTTTGCCCATCCATCTTCTTTCACTAAGTAATGATGCTTAGAAAAGGTAAACTTCTCCTCAATCCTGGTTTCCTACCAAGGAACTGGTCTCAGTTTCTGATACAAACTTCCCCTCGATCCTGTCCTACCAAGAAACTGGTCTTAGTTTCTGATGTAAACTTCCCCTCGATCCTGGTTTCCTACCAAGGATCTGGTCTTAGTTTCTGAAATAAACTACCCCTCGATCCTGGTTTCCTACCAAGGAACTGGTTTTAGTTTCTTTTGTCAATAAACTTTATTGACAAGGGACGCTATTTGTAGCGGTTTTCCTCAAACTTCTCGCCGAATTTTCTTGGTGAGATGCCATTTGATGGGAAAATGTTTTGATGTCAGACTTGCTGGGGAACCCATTCGTCTGAGCTGTAGAGGTGTTCAAACCTCTCTATTGGAGACGTCATTTGTCGACTCTACTGGGGAAAATGAGTCTCTTGAGAGACTGCTTTCGCGTGGGGATATTACATCATACTTTTCTCTGAGATCTTCTCGGAGAAATACCATACAATGTACCCCAATTTTGAGGTGCTGGTGACTTCATTAACACTGATTCTCTTGGAGAGAAAAATCAATGTGTTGCTGAGAGTCTTTGGTTGTAAGGCTTTCTCTGGGGATTTTCCTTAATCCGGGAAAGCAAAGATATCATCTTCCATGATGAAGAGTGATGTTTGTCGAAAGTTTTCTTGTCTTTCAGAGGTTCAAGTTATTAAAGTGGTCAAGGGCCAACTCCAATCCAGAAATAAACTGGAGGAGAGAGATTGTTCAGACGCAACATTTCCTGTCGAGGAAAGAACTGACAACTCGATTGAGAGGACTTTTATCACTAGGGGACAAGATGGACTAGAGTGATAGTGATGCAATATGAATATGAATATGAAACAATAATGCATGATGTATGTATGTATATGCTGACAAAACTGACACGACATACAGATTAACGGATGAACACGACTGGATACTCGGCCACTGCAGGGACGAAGAAGTACCGCTGGTTCAAGATATCAATTCTGCCTTGCTTAGGAGAGATAGTCCCCGCGGGGAAAAACGTTGGTCGGGCTTAGGAGGTAAGAACTCTGCTGGAGATGTCGGACGGAATATTTGCATCCGACACAGCTGATCCTTCATTCAGGAGTGCTGGTTTAGAAGGAGTACTTTGATTCTGCGCTTTGAAGCCCGAACACCTCTAGAGAAGTGATCGATGTTCTTTCAATATTCAACAGTCAAAAGAAATTGCCGTCTTTATTTTAAAAGCAGAAAAGTTTGACAAGTAAATTCATTTTTGTTTTATTTCAAGAATCGTTAATCATGTTAAAATGTCGTTCTGTAAAGCTAAAATAAATAAGAATTGTGAACAAAAGCACAAGGGCTCAAATTTTATTGATAGGACGGAAATCAACCAAACGCGTGATTCCATAGAGTATTTACAAAGTTTAGAAAATGGTAATTTAAGGGAAAAGTGCTATATTGAAACATAACGACCGCTATCCTTCTACCAACTTTGAATTCTGGGCATCCTGAGCTTCTGTCGAAGATGACCTTGACTGGGGTTTTCTGATGGATGGCATTACTGCTGCTGGGGGATTTGCCCCTGTTGGACATATTTACTTGCTATTATCCCTAATTTTTGCCTGGATTGTACTTTGAGATTTCCAATCCACCGGGATGATTTTTTATTATGTCTCTAATTTTTGCCTGGACCGCCCTTTTGGGTTTTCAATCCACCGAGACATTTTTTTTTATTTAGGCGAAGTATTTTTTGACTACATCAACATTTGTGGGGTAGGCAAACTCTTCTTCATCCATGGTTGCAAGTCTCAGGGCGCCGCTTGAGAAAGATTTATTGACCACATAGGGGCCGTCATAATTCGAAGTCCATTTGCCCCGAGAGTCAGTGAGAAATGATTGTATCTTGTTGAGCACAAGGCCTCCTTTCCTGAAGATACGAGGTCGGAATTTTTTGTCAAACGCCTTCTTCATCCTTTGTTGATACAACTGACCATGGCATAATGCCGTTATTCTTTTTTCTTCGATCCGATTCAGTTTGTCGTGTCAACTTTGACAACATTCAGCCTCTGTTAACTTTGCTTCCATCAATATCCGGATTGATGGGATCTCTACTTCTATGGGAAGCACTGCCTCCATGCCATATACTAGAGAGAAAGGGGTTGCCCCTATTGAAGTGCGGACAGATGTTCGATAACCGTGAAGAGCAAAGGGTAGCATCTCGTGCCAGTCTTTGTAGGTTACAACCATCTTTTGAACAATCCTCTTGATGTTCTTGTTAGCTGCTTGTACCGCTCCGTTCATCTTAGGTCGGTAGGGAGATGAGTTATGGTGTTCGATTTTGAACTCAGCGCACAACTCTTTCATCATCTTATTGTTCAAGTTGGATCCATTATCCGTAATGATCTGGCTTTGAACACCATAACGGCAGATCATATTGTTTTTGTTAAATCGGACCACCACTTGTCGGGTTACATTAGCGTACGATGCTGCTTCGACCCACTTGGTGAAATAGTCAATGACTACCAGGATGAACCGATGTCCGTTTGAAGCCTTGGGTTCAATCATACCAATCATGTCGATTCCCCATATGGAAAAAGGCCATGGGGAAGAAAGAACTTTGAGATGCGTTAGCGGTACATGGATTTTGTCTGAGTGTATCTGACACTTGTGACACTTCCTCATGTACTTGTAGTAGTCGGATTCCATGGTCAACCAGTAGTACCCTGCTCTCAGAATTTTTCTCACCATCGTGTGTCCATTGGCATGAATGCCAAAGGATCCTTCGTGAATTTCTTTTATCAGCATGTTTGCTTCTGGTCTGTCTACGCATCGGAGCAAGACCATGTCAAAGTTTCTCTTATAGAGTGTATCACCGCTCAGAAAGAAGCATCCTGCTAACCTTCTGAGGGTCTTTCTATCCTTCCTTAGTTCCCCAGGTGGGTACTCTTGTTTCTGAAGGAAGCACTTGATATCGTGATACCAAGGTTTGTCGTCTATGAATGCTTCAATCGTGAAGATGTAAGCGGGCCATTCAAGGCGCATTATGTCGATCTTAGGTAGGTCGTTCCATTGACCTACAATAATCATGGAAGAGAGGGTGGCTAATGCATCAGCCATGTGATTCTCTTCACGAGAGATATGATGAAACTCGATTCTGTTGAAGAAAGGTAACAACCTTCTCGCGTAATCTTTGTAAGGAATCAGTCCTGATTGGTATATGTTCCAATCTCCTTTGATCTGATTAATAACCAGGGTTGAGTCGCCATAAGCATCCAAGTTTTTGATTCTCAAATCGATTGCTTCTTCGAGACCCATGATACAAGCTTCGTATTCGGCCTCGTTGTTCTTACACTTAAATGTCAGTCTGGCAGTGAAAGGAATGTGGGTACCCTGAGGTGTTACAATGATTGCCCCAATTCCATTTCTGTAATGATTAACAACTCCGTCAAAGATTAGTCCCCATTGGGAACCTGATTCTGGCCCTTCACTGGGTAGCAGTTCATCGCAATCTTTCATTTTCAAGTACATGACATCTTCGTCTGGGAAGTCAAACCCGATTGATTCCTGATCGTCAATCGGTTGATGAGCAAAATGATAGACTAAAATACTCCCTTTGACGGCTTTCTGAGCATGGTACTCTATGTCATATTCTGATAACAACATCTGCCAATGGGAAATCCTTCCTGTGAGAGCAGGCTTTTCAAA
This sequence comes from Lathyrus tuberosus, assembly GCA_022829125.1. Classification (NCBI taxonomy): domain Eukaryota; kingdom Viridiplantae; phylum Streptophyta; class Magnoliopsida; order Fabales; family Fabaceae; genus Lathyrus; species Lathyrus tuberosus. The sequence continues at coordinate 95,842 of JALAZF010000089.1, read as the reverse complement.
GACATACTTGATTGGATCCATTTTTGAGATTAACCAAGTAGTGTGATGAATCATATACTGGCGAAGAAGTTTGGCTGCCCAAGCCAGAGCACAACAAGTTTTCTCAAGCATAGTGTACCGAGTCTCGCAGTCGGTGAACTTCTTGCTCAAATAGTAGATGGCAGACTCTTTTCTTTTTGTTTCGTCTTGTTGGCCAAGCACACAACCCATTGAGTCCTCTAGGACTATTAAGTAGATGATCAGTGGTCTTCCTTCCACTGGAGGTGATAGAATCAGTGGGTTCAACAGGTATTTCTTAATACTGTCGAAGGCGGTTTGGCAATCTTCTGTCCAAATGCAGTCCTGGTTCTTTTTGAGTAATTTGAAAATCGGCGCGTATGTCGCGGTCATAAGGAATATAAACCTGGAAATGTAGTTCAAACGTCCCAGGAATCCCCAGACTTGCTTTTCAATTTTTGGAGAAGGCATTTCTTGAATGGCCTTGACTTTGTCAGGATCAACCTCAATCCCTTTCTGGATGACGATGATCCCTAAAAGTTTCCCTGAACGGACGCCAAAAGTTCACTTATTAGGATTCAAGCGGAGTTTGTACTTTCTCAACCGCTCGAACATTTTTGACAGGTGGGTTACATGCTCCTCCTCTGTCTTAGATTTGGCAATCATGTCATCGACATATACCTCGATTTCCTTGTGTATCATGTCATGAAACAGAGTAGTCATGGCCCTCTGATAGGTTGCCCCGACGTTCTTCAAACCGAACGACATCACCTTGTAACAAATAGTACCCCATGGGGTAATGAATGACGTTTCCTCCATGTATTTCGGCGCCATTTTTATTTGATTATAGCCTGAGAATCCATCCATGAAGGAGAAGACTTTGAACTTTGCAGTATTGTCTACCAGCATGTCAATGTGTGGTAAAGGAAAGTGTTGGAGCTAGAATAACAACAAGCAAAAAATAATAAGGAACTCGGTTTTATCGTTCTCCACAGGGATCAGTGCGAGGGAAAGAATGCCATTCAACGGTTTCTATATTTCTAAGCTCAAAAGTTCTGGTTTAAAGACGAACCAAAAGTAAATGCGGAAAATGTAAAGACAGAAAATATAAAGTAAAGACAGAATTATAAACGAAGCCTTGTTGGGATTGGATCTCATCAATTGATAACACATGCATTCTTCTAATCAAGCAAACACAAATCAATCATTCGCCTAATAACCTCGCGTATCAGTCACAACAGAGGTTATGTCTAACGCAACGTCGAGAGGCCAACTGTATTGTCTCATCAGTGATGTCTCACACAACAAAACCAACACAGAGCTTTAAGAGCGGATACTCACGCAAGTGTTAAGCCTAAATCTATGTCTAGAGTTTAGTCCTAACAGATATTACTATAACATCCATATCAAATAAATGATTTCTTCGTATTTAAGCAAGATCAAAATACGTACACATGCTTAACCCTTTTTACATGTATTCAACTAATTTGCCCAATGAATGTGAATATCTTTCTTCAACACTATTATCACGCATCCTCGTGATACCGTATCGATCCTACTCATGCTAGCCATGCTACTTAATCAACACAATACAACAAAAGATAAAATGAATATCAACTCGCAAAACCATGTCAAAAGCTTGCTCATTGATAGATGAAAATCTAAGATCAAAGATTTGTAAAGGTTTTGTCAAGACCACAAATAATCAATCAAAGACAACAACAATAGAGAATCAGAATTCAATTCACAAACATACATTAGAGGAAATACATAAGGTATCAAGATTACATCCAACACCAACAAGAAAGCAAAGATCTTACCGTTTCTCCCTTGGAAATGAAAGAATGTAAAGTTCTGATCCTTAACTACAAGTTTCTCTATCCAAAATTACAAAAACATTAACAACATAACCTAAAAAGTGTGAAAATTGTATTTATACAATTAAGGAATTTGCAGGTTCTCTAGACGAACCATTTCATTCGCTAGGCGAATGGTTAAAAATAGGCACTTCAGGTGCCTCAAACAGTTAAACCGCCCCAGAAATTCACGTGCATTCGCTAAGCGAAGGAATCATTCGCGAAGCGAGCATTCGCCAAAACCTTCGCCCCAGCAAATTTTACTCCCTTTTTCCACTGCCTCTTTCTGCCTCTCTTCGCTGGAAGCATCACCAGCGTTCGCGAAGTGAACGTTCGCTGGGACTCGCCTTCATGTTCGCTAGGCGAACTAACTGATATCATTCTCTTTTCTTTAGCAGCTTGCACCCTTTCTTGTGTCTTACTACATTTGATGTTTTATGACTATTTTCTGCACAATAGCACACATATTACAAGCACCAAAGGTATTTTCAATGTTTAGAAGAATAACATCATTCAAGAGTAAAACGAATGAAAACATGAGAAAAAAGTGGAAAAAGTCCAAAGAAAGATATGTCATTTTTAGGTCAAATCTGCACCTAACAACTCTCCCCAACTAAACTTTTTCTTGTCCTCAAGCAAAGTATGCCCCTTGTTAAGAACAAGCAGATTTGCTCAAGCATAAGAATCAACCAAAGTCAAAATAAACCAAACATGAAAATGCGCACAAGCAACGTTTACCACTCAATAGAATCGAACAATGATAAAGAATGACGTACTTAAACAAATATCATGGAATGGTTCAAATGACAACTAAATTTTCATTCTTGAATCACTCTAACACTCCTCTTTAAAATAAGAATGAAGAAATTGACGCGTTTGCAACCGCGGGGAAATTTCACTCACTTGACAAACAATGCAAATAGCAATCCAATTCATACAACATCTAACAATCAACATGAAAATATTGAAGCAAAAAGATCACTAAGGGCTTTCAAGGTTGTAGCTTGGTCGGGTTAACAACAAAGGGACATTTCTAAAGGTCTTTGAATCGAAATTGCCGATAAATGATATTTACACATTACAACTTCATTCACCATTCTCATTCCTTTACCACAAACCTTCTCAAATTACCTTTTGCACAATTATTTCACTTTCTATTTTTTTCATCAAACAAACATCCTTTTTCTTTTGTTTTTCACAATCATATTTACACTTATTTCTTTTCATTCTTGTTTGAACTTTTCAAAAGTTGAAAGCAACCTACCATCTTCTTTTTCATTCTCCCCAACTTGAATTCAACCAAACCTCATGTGAATGTTCCTTTCTTTTACCGCAAGGAAATCAAAGTATAACAATTTTCAAAGGTTCAAGAAGAAATTTTTCACACCTCACAAAATTCAATGATGAACTATACTTGCAAATTATGTACATAAACCAAGTTCATCATTAAAATGAGATCTAAACTGTTTTAGGCTCAAAGGGGCTAACAAATTCTCACTACTCACGGGTAAGAAACTTTGGATACGGTTGTGCTCAATATAAACAAATGCCTTGATCATTTCTAATGCTTCCACAAAATCACAATAATCAAAAGATAAAGCATGAATCAAACGAATTAAACAAAGTCATCAGTCATCCTTGCATATAGTAAACAATGGAGGTTTCCTCACAATTTATGGCTTTTTGACCTAAGTGAAACAAGCATTCAAACAAGTTGCAAAATGAAACAAAGATACACATTTGCACAAAGCACATAATTCTTAAATCATTATAACATTCTACAAAGCGATACAATTTACCTCGCATACTTTCAAATCTCACCATCCAGACTCGGTTGAAGCTTCATTGAATTCTTTTATACAAAGCAACCAATCTAGAAGAAGTTCTCAACATTCCTGAACACACTAACGAAAACATAAAAGCAAACAAATGCAAATAATATAGACAAATGTACAAAGCTCAAAAATATAGAAACTATGCGATGCGATTCAATATCTAAACACCGATCCCCGGCAACGGCGCCATTTTGTTGGAGCTAGAATAGCAGCAAGCAAAAAATAATAAGGAACTCGGTTTTATCGTTCTCCACAGGGATCAGTGCGAGGGAAAGAATGCCATTCAACAGTTTCTATATTTCTAAGCTCAAAAGTTTTGGTTTAAAGACGAACCAAAAGCAAATGCGGAAAATGTAAAGACGGAAAATATATAGTAAAGACAGAATTATAAAGGAAGCCTTGTTGGAATTGGATCTCATCAATTGATAACACATGCATTCTTCTAATCAAGCAAACACAAATCAATCATTAGCTTAATATCCTCGCGTATCACTCACAACAGAGGTTATGTCTAACGCAACGTCGAGAGGCCAACTGTATTGTCTCATCAGTGATGTCTCACGCAACAAAACCAACACAGAGCTTTAAGAGCGGATACTCACGCAAGTGTTAAGCCTAAATCTATGTCTAGAGTTCAGTCCTAACAGATATTACTATAACATCCATATCAAATAAATGATTTCTTCGTATTTAAGCAAGATCAAAATACGTACACACGCTTAACCTTTTTACATGTATTCAACTAATTTGCCCAATGAATGTGAATATCCTTCTTCATCACTATTATCACGCATCCTCGCGATACCGTATCGATCCTACTCATGCTAGCCATGCTACTTAATCAACATAATACAATAAAAGATAAAATGAATATCAAATCGTAAAACCATGTCAAAAGCTTGCTCATTGATAGATGAAAATCTAAGATCAAAGATTTGTAAAGGTTTTGTCAAGACCACAAATAATCAATCAAAGACAACAACAATAGAGAATCAGAATTCAATTCACAAACATACATTAGAGGAAATACATAAGGTATCAAGATTACATCCAACACCAACAAGAAAGCAAAGATCCTACCTTTTCTCCCTTGGAAATGAAAGAATGCAAAGTTCTGATCCTTAACTACAAGTTTCTCTATCCAAAATTACAACAACATTAACAACATAACCTAAAAAGTGTGAAAATTGTATTTATACAATTCAGGAATTTGCAGGTTCGCTAGGCGAACCATTTCATTCACTAGGCGAATGGTTAAAACTAGGCACTTCAGGTGCCTCAAACAGTTAAACCGCCCTAGAAATTCACGTGCATTCGCTAAGCGAAGGAATCATTCGCGAAGCGAGCATTCGCCAAAACCTTCGCCCCAGCAAATTTTACTCCCTTTTTCCACTGCCTCTTTCTGCCTCTCTTCGCTAGAAGCATCGCCAGTGTTCGCGAAGCAAACGTTCGCTGGGACTCGCCTACATGTTCGCTAGGTGAACTAACTGATATCATTCTCTTTTCTTTAGCAGCTTGTACCCTTTCTTGTGTCTTACTACATTTGATGTTTTATGCCTATTTTCTGCACAATAGCACACATATTACAAACACCAAAGGTATTTTCAATGTTTAGAAGAATAACATCATTGAAGAGTAAAACGAATGAAAATATGAGAAAAGAGTGGAAAAAGTGAAAAGAAAGATATGTCATTTTTAGGTCAAATCTGCACCTAACAGAAAGTCATCCTTTGGACTAGCCTTGTTTAGATCTGTGTAATCCACACACATTCTAACCTTCCTGTCCTTTTTTGGAACCGGTACTATGTTGGCTTACCATTGAGGATACTCTGATGTAGCGAGGAAACCCGCGTCAATCTGTTTCTGTACTTCCTCTTTGATTTTGATGGCAATGTCTGGGTGAGTTCTTCTCAACCTCTGTTTTACTGGAGGACATTCTGATCGTAACGGTAGATGATGTTACACGATGCTGGTATCCAACCCTGGCATGTCCTGATAGGACCAAGTAAACACATCGGGGAATTCTTTGAGAAGCTTTATCAAACTTTGTTTGACAGTTGAACTGAGCAGTACCCCAATCTTGACTTCTTTTCTCTCTTCTTCTGAACCTAAGTTGACCGTTTCCAACGGCCCTTTGTGAGGTTCAATGGACCTTTCCTCTTGTCCGAGTAATCGGGAGATCTCTTCTGGAATTTCGTCGTAAACTTCTTCTTCGGCCCCAAATACCGGGAATTAAAAGTTGGGAGAAGGCATCGGATCGTATGTTTCAATGGGGTTTAAAACAAGCAATCTGCATGACGTGATGATTGTTTTTAGAAGAGATAAAGAGAATGCAAGAGTGTGTGCAGTGTTTTCTCTGAAAAATGCTTGTTTTTATTATTGAGTTATTTGTTAGGATTACCATTTTCTGAAAAACGAAAAGAGAAAATAGCAATAAATGTGGAAATTACAGAACGATGTTATTTTATTTATGATCGAGTCGATTCTTGAAACTACAACCCTATAAAACAAATCTCTGTCGCTTTGGGCGAAGCGAAGAGGTACATTTACAAAAAGTAAGCTGTAACACCCCTAATCTATACCCCCAATTAATTAAAGTGATAACAGATAATCAGAGTATAATTAAAACATTCATGGCATAGACGGGAGTGTCACATCAAAATGATGAAATATAATAACATGCTCATAAAGATATGCAACAATCAGGTAGCAACATAAACAGAGGAACTCAATTCTTAACACCCACAATTCAGATACAGAATAAAAGCGGAAAATCTGCAGCTGAAATCTCATATATATAAACATAAAAGTTTGTCTGTTTTATACAAGGTCATACATGTACATCCTAAAAGATATAAATACATGTACACACACATAGTCACACAACGATCTCCCCGAATACCCGGTGCTACATATCAGAGCCGACCGACAAAAGAATGAAGACAAAATCTTCACAAAAAGACCTCCAGCATCTAATCTGCAATGCCTCATAGAGCATTCAAAATAACAGAAGGGTGAGAAACACAATTATAATATAGTTGCAGACAATTATGTAATAACACAAAATACACAATGTAAAACATTCTCACCACAACTTACACCATAATTCAAATACAAACAACACAATTCGTATCTCATACATCCATCACAAAGGCATATCAATCATGCTCAATACATATCACCAACATATGTATATATCAACTCATCAATTCCATTCACAATTCTCACACATAATCAATCCATTCATGACTTATGCAAATGCAAAGAGACCGACACAACGACTCTATGCAAATGCAATGCGGTACCGTTCCATCCGTCATTCTCATCATTAATTTACTCAGGAATTATTGGAATCATTGCTTGTTACTTAGTGTAACTCCCCGTCGGGCAAACGATGTTCCCCGTCACTTTTGGTCCTCTTGGTATAAGGCTCACGACGTTTATGGATCGCTTTCGGTCCTCTTTGTATAAGGCTCACGATCCGATCGCTTTCGGCCCTCTTTGTATAAGGCCCACGATCGTCTATAACATCGCTTTCGGTCTTCTTTGTATAAGGCTCACGACCGTTATAGCAGATTCCCTCGGGAATCGTTTCGTAGCTCACACCCACTAGGGCACACGACATCACAAGAATGCATATCATGATGCTTGGCATACAATGACTCATGACAATCAAATGCATAACATACATAACCATGTGAACCATCTCAACATCAATAATCATGCATTGAAATCAAACCCAAAACAATGCATTTATTTGCCATAAGGCTACAAACCATCATCACAACATTTCATTACATGCATTCACATCATATAACAACACACAAGCTATACGTTATATATATTAAAACATGTTGCATGATAACACATCAATCGCACACAATTACTACGGTAAAAGTCGACAAACCGATACATTTCCACATTCCCGACACAATTAAATCGGCCACTAATCCCAAAACCCTTTTATAAGAAAGTACATCTCATTAGCTTTCCAACGCATCAAACAGCGGCCAAAACGGACTTACGATTTGAAAGTTATGAAGAAAACAAAATAGAAAAATCATCACATTCGCTCCAGTATTCACTAGGCGAACACCAGCGAACAGTGGCAGAGAAAAACCAGTACAAAGTTCGCTAGGCGAACGTCATTAGCGAACATTCGCTGACCTTCGCTGACGGGTTCGCTAGGCAAACCCTCGAAAGCTGTTCGCTAGGATTCGCCCCAGGTTCGCTAGGCGAACCCTGGAAAACTCAGAATCCCAGCAGCGCTGTTATTCACCCCAAAACCAACATTTCATCCACCAAAACAATATCAAACCATAACATAACAACCAAAACATTCCCCAATCATAACAACAAGTATTCTACAACATTTATACCGCATTTCAACCGCGAAAACATCGATTCCGATTCATTTTCATCATTTCAACCTAAATGTAAACTATATGAAAACAATCCACACAATCCAAGAAAACATGCACATATTCATACACAATGATAAGATAATCGAGTTTCACACTCTTACCCGATTAATCGTGCTTTGAAGTGTCTGTTGAAACGATTTCTTAAACTCCAAGTTTTACTTTTTTTTCTTCTTCTCACTCTCCTTTTCTCTTCTCTTCTTTTCTTTCTATTTTTCTCTCTATGTTTCTATTTTAATGAAAAACAATATCTATCCAAGCCAAAAAGACCAAAATACCCCTACACTCAATTTTCTCGCAAACGTTCCCAAAACGCGATAAAACATAATAACCAAGAATAAAATAACATAAAGACCAAAAATAATTAAATCGACTCGATTAAATCAATCTAAAAAAAACTGGGGCGTTACATAAGCCCTTATCAAAATAGCCGTTTCACCTGGGTAGGGTGAAAGGTTAAGATAAAGATGACAATTACTTAGACTTATGAACAATCTTTGGAACATCGACAGCAACCCGTTGGCGGCGGACTCCTCGGTGAATCACAAAGTCTGGTACCTTCCTTGATTTGTCTTCAGAAATAACGCTAATTTCTGGTGGAGCCGGATCATTGGAATCTGTCTGCCAGGCAGAGTTGTCGTAGGAGGATTCCTCTGTTGTATTTTGCATAATATTTGTACTCTCAGGCATATCTCCCCATCCAGTTGGCTGGATGTCTTCGAGCCTGATACGAGAGCTTTTAGGAGCAGTGTATTTGACCAAGTAGTCGAACTTGCTACTCGGTTGTCCTAAGGTGTCCCACACTTCTTTGGAACTGGAGGAGTCATCTCTCTCGATGACGTTGACCTCAGGAAAATCATAGTTGATGAATTCTAGTCCTGCAAGCTTTGCAAATTCATCGTCGTGCTGGATAGGTTCTGAGTACCCTGAGTGTTGATCCCATGATTCGGTGGGGACACAGGTATTCTTTTCAATGATGCTTAGCTGATAAGCATCATTCGGTTGATTTTCTTGCCCCAGGTTTCTTGGGTACGGCTGCCAGATAGGCAGGCCATCCATTGGGCCATAATAGTCGTGGTCAGAGTTGTCTTTCATCAGAGTGTCTTCCTCTAGTGAGTTTGGTGGAGCACGACATTCTTTCGGATCACAATCTCCGTATATCATTCTGACATCTGACCTGGGTATAAATCTCGGACTCTGTGCGGGATAGAAAAATGGCGTAGGCACCTCTTCCTGAGACATATAACCGTCCTCATTAAGATAGGATTTCCATTCTTCCTCTGTATCAGAGGGACCGCCCTCGTTGATGGTATGCACTTCTTGAGACACTGGGTGAAGGAAGCCTCCATTGTGGAAGAAGTCCTGAATGGGATGAAGATTTTCATCTTTGGTAGCAGTCTGAGTACAGGTTGCAGAAAAACCAAGACCCTTCTTTGTTTTATTGTCAGTAGGAATGACAATTTATCCCCATCCCTTGGCATTGTTACTTTTGATCACTTCGAGAGCATCTTTATATGAGGAAATCAACGTTCCTTTTTCTGATTGATTATCATTGCTCACCGACAGTGCTTGGAACTGAGTTCCAACAACCTCCTCCGGCTCTACACAAGTAAATAATGAAAGGTTACTCACGATCAAGGCTTGTTCTCCACAGACCATGACAAGTTGATCGTTCTTGATGAACTTCAGTTTCTGGTGCAGTGTTGAAGTGACTGCCTCATCCTGGTGTATCCAAGGTCTTCTTAATAAACAACTGTATGTTTCTCGGATATCCATGACCTGGAAAGTGTGAGGACCAATAGTTATGGGAAGATCGACTTCGCCGATAACTGCTTTCTGAGACCCGTCAAATGCTTTGACGATGACCTCACTAGCCCTCATCGGGGATCCTTTGCATGATAGTCGCATTAGAGTGGACTTTGGCATAACGTTGAGAGCCGATCCGGTATCTACCAGTACGCTGGCTAAGGCATCATCCTTGCAGTTGACTGTGATATAAGCGCCATGTTGTGAATTTTACCTTCCTCTGGTAATTCCTCGTTACTAAACCCCAAGTTGTTGCAGGAAGTGATGTTAGAAATGATGCTATCAAACTGTTTTATTGTTACATCCTGTTCCACAAAGGCTTGTTCTAAGACTTTCTGCAGAGCTTCCCTGTGAGCCTCAGAACTGAGTAATAGAGATAACACAGAGATTTTTGAAGGATTTTGTAACAACTAATCAATAATGTTGTATTCACTCCTTTGGATGAGCTTCAGCATCTCATCATCGTTCTTTGAAAAGTCGGGATCACTGGACTGACCGACCGGTGGATTGGGAACTTCTATTTGAGGTTCCTTTTCTCTGTTAGGTTCTCCAACTCCTCAGTTGAAGATTCGACCGCTCCGTGTTACTCGACTGATGTCTGCAATATTCACGACGGAGGGTAATGGAATTTCCTTTCCATTCTCAATTGTTGTTGCATCGTATTTGTAAGGGATCGCCTTATCAGACTTGTAGGACACTGGTCTCGGCAAATAAATAACTATAGGAGCCTTCTGATTTCTCTGACTGTTGTAAGTAACTTCAATCAGTTCCTGGTTAAGAATCTTCGATTCTTCAAGTAGAGGGATGATGGAATAAACATCTTTGGTCCTCTCAGGATCAGAGATTACAACAACATCCTTGATTTGATTAGCGCAATAGTCGGGCATCAAGTTGATGGACCCTGAAACTGGACATGGTTGAATCTCTTTGCGGTCCAACTGACTCTGAAGGGCTGCTCGCACGAGGTAACATCCTTGGTTATTTTCTGAGCAAACTCTACAGCGTTCATAATTATGTAGTGGCACCCGGCCACGTCCGCTTTAAATGCAGTGTAACCTCACTAGGTCCGTTTCCATTGATCGAGCATCCTGACTCTGATGCCTAGTAGGATTCCCGTCGATCATACTAACTTATTGCGTGTCTTCATTTAGATAGATTGGAAGCCACCAATGATTTAACAAGTGTTGCAAAGGTTTTTGAACGAGTGCACAGCCCTGGTCATTCTTACGACATCCCTTACAGTTCTGATAATTGTGCGAAGTCAGAAAACCGAGTTGGACTTGCTTAGCATGTAATTCTACCAAGTTGGTATTCATTAGGCGAATATCGAAGATCTGAATCATGTTGGCCTGATAAGGATTTTTATCATGGTAGTCCTGGATCCACCCAGGATCCATCTGACGTTGGAGGGCCTCTTGTATAAAAGAGCATCCCTGTTTGTTTACCGAACAAATCAGACAGGAATTGTAGTTGTGCCGCGGCAGATTATGATACTGGCTTTGCCTTGAGTGCATTGCCACCAAGTTAACATTCATCTCATGTATGTCGTGGCTCTAAATGATGTTGGAATTCGTATAAGTCATGTTGACCCCCCGAATTCGATGTTCTTGGATCCACCCGAGATCCAATTGTTCCTGTAGAGCTGATTTCACCATAGAATATCCTTGATTGTTCTTAGAGCAGATATCACACTGGTCATAGTTGTGAGGTGGTATATGGCCATACCTGCTCTGTCTGAGATGCATCTTAACCAGATTGGTCCTCAATAAGAGTACATCATGAATTTGATAGTTGTTGTTAAACACCCCCTCTATCAAATTTACTGCAGCTTTGTCGTGTTGAGGCAATGGGTTCGTGAGAACATTTGGATTCGTATATTTGAAAGATAAGACCCCGCTCCTAACAAGATTTTGTACGTCGGATTTTAAACTGAGACAGTTCTCTATGTTATGCCATGATCCTCTTTGATGGTAAGGACAAGTCTGATCCGCTTTGAACCAAAAAGGCAGATTTTTCGGTACGGTAAGAGGAGACCTGGTTTAGACGTGCCCCTTGACCAGTAGTAATGGAAATAATTATGAGTACAACACTGGTATAGGGTCGAACCCTGGTGGTCGCGTTGTACGGTTGTTGTGGTACTGAGGGCGAGCCTGCTAAAGAGGCTGTTGATTTGGTCAGCTTTGCGCAACCTGAGGTTGATACGTTGGAACAGGCGCAGGGTTGATAGTAGGAGTTACAGATGCTACTGGTTGGTAACGTCGCCTTTGCTTTCCGAGAGAGATATTCCCAATATCCTGCTCTTTTTTCTTAGGGAGAGCACTACCGTATCTTTTTGTACTACTCGATGATCCAGTGTCTTTAACTAAACGTCCTTCTCGGACAGCTTCCTCAAGACGAACTCCCATGCCTACCATCTAGGTGAAGTCACTGGGCGCACTGGCGACCATTCTGTCGTAGTAAAATGAGCTCAAGGTTTTCAAGAAAATCTTTGTCATCTCTTTTTCCTCAAGAGGTGGACAAATCTGAGCTGCAATTTCACGCCATCTCTAAGCGTATTCCTTAAAGGTTTCCTTATCCTTCTGCGACATGGCTCTGAGTTGATCTCTGTCTGGTGCCATGTCCAGATTATACTTATATTGTTGAACGAAGGCAGCGCCAAGATCTCTGAAAGTGATGATCTTGGTGCGGTTTAAGCCCCTCTACCATTCGAGTGCGGCACCAGTTAAACTATCTTGAAAGTAATGGATCAGTAGCTGGTGGTTCTCTGTCTGAGTTGACATCCTCCGAGCGTACATCACCAAATGACTTTGAGGGCAAGAGTTGCCCTTGTACTTTTCAAATTCGGGCACTTTGAATTTGTGCAGAACTTTCACATTGGGGACCAAACAAAGGTCTGCGGCGTCCTTTCCAAATAGATCCTGAACACGAATGGTCTGCAGCTCCTTCTGCATTTCCAGGAACTGTTCCTAGAACTCTTTCATTCTGTTATCCATACTTTCGTTTCCACCAGAAGGTATCTATGGAATCTGTCGTTCCGGGACAGTGTGTACCACGGGTGGTGATATAGTCATTACGGCAGAGACCCTTGGTGCCTCCCGAAGTTTGTAACCTTTAGGAGTTGTCGCCATGCCCCTGACATCTTCACTTTCCTGAAGTTTGTAACCTTCAGGCCCAGTGGCTCCTGCTACAGTTTCTGGATCTTCCATGATCGACAGAATATATCCTTCCGGGATATAGTTGAGTGGCATGCCCCAGGGAGGATCTTTTGACATTTTATACCTGGGATCATACTTTTCCACTTTGGGCGTAGATGTGATCTCTGAGATCACAGTCCTTTGTTGTTGCATCTGAGCTGCTGCCAGAGCTTGCATGTTGTTATGAAGCTTTCTCAGATCTTCTTTCAGAGTGTCGATCTCTTCTCTCAACTCTCTGTTCTCTTCCTCGAGATCATCCATCTTTTTCTGTCGATTGGCCCGAGTATTGTACGAATGAGACACCTTGACTCTAGAATCGAGACACAAACGTGAGATTTGTAGGGAAGAAGAATGCATTTATGCGAGAATGATGAATGATATGCAATGATTATATTAATTATTTTTTGTTATTTAATCAAAAGAAACTTTGACAATAGGTTTACAAATATCAAACAGCGGGGAAGACCCCGTTTTATTGAATTCAAAGATTACGTAAATGGAAATACAATAGATTACAAAGTGTTGTAAAAGGAAATGTCTAAACTACTGGATCCCGAGTCCTCTCTAAGGAGAGCTCAGGTGCTGGTTCTGGTGCTTTCCTTTTCTTTGACCGGGGCTCTTGAGCCGTTGTCGGGCTGTCATTCCTCTGCCAAGTGAAAGGAGCGAGCAAATTTCTTTGGTCATCCTGATTTTCAATAGCATGTTGCTCTAAAATCTCGATCAAAGCATCCTTTTCTTTTAACAGCTGCTGTATTTTCTTACACTCCACATTGAGAATGCGATACTTGTTCCTCCAAGACCTCTTTTCCTGTTGAACTTTGTTGAGAGTCACCTGCAGTTTTTCCATATCAGACATAAAATAAAGGACAGAGTCCCTTAATGGAAGAACTTCTTGACGAGGGTAAGGCATCCTCAGTTTGAGAGCTCTAGTTTGTACCGAGTGGAGATAAGGCTCCACCGAGACACAATATGGTTTTCCTAGAGACTCTCGTCCTTTCCTATGAACGTGTTTCCAAGCATGCACTATTTCTGTCTTTAGTGCCCTGTCGTTTTCTCCTTCCTTGAAGAAAATACCTTCCATATGAGCATTCTGCGGGACATGCATCATCGGGTATCCAAATTGACAACAAACTAAAATCGGATGATAATTGATTCCTCCCTTAGTTCCTATGAGGGGTAAGTTTGGGAAATTTCCACAACGGTCGATGATCCTGATCCCGTCATAGATTCGATTGTACCAATCGATGTCAGAGTTGGTAAGAGACATGATTCTCTGCGACCAATGTAAAATATTCTTTTGATCCCAAAATGCGGCAGACTTTGGCAAATGGGAAATGAACCATTTGTACAGCAGGGTTACACAACAGGTGATCATTCCTCCGTTGTATAAATTCCTTAAGTGTACAGAATGATACGCATCTGCGAGCAAGGTAGGTACAGGGTTTCCAATTAGAAAAACCTTAATGGCATTGATATCTACGAAGTTATTGATGTTGGGAAACAAAAATAACCCGCAAGTGAGCAAAAAAAAGATGCTTTCGAATGCAGCCACGTTCTCTATACTAGCAAAGTACATGGCTTTCTTTATCAAGAACTGGCTGGAAAACCTTGGATACCACCCTTAGTGGTCATATGAGTCCTGACCTCTAACTCGTCCAAATAGATTGCTCTTGCAATGGTTTGATCCTTTGGAATTTCTTCCAGTCCAGAAAAGAGAGCCTGGTCAGTGATATGTAGATCAGTCAGGTGAGAATACTCCTCCAGTGTTGGTGCTAGCTGATAATCTGGGAATGTGAAATAGTGATAAACCGGATCGTAGAACTGAATGAGCGTGGACAGGATTCCCTCAATTACATGGACCCTTAATAGGGACAACAATCCCCCATACTTAGCTCTGAAAGCCTCAGGGTTGGTGATCATCCTCACCAAACCTCTTAAATCCTCTAACTTTGGAACCTTGAAGGTGTACTAGTGAGTCTTTCTTCTACCGAAATCCATAACGCAATCTCTTTCTCTGATATTTGCAAACATTGTCTTAGTTTAATTTGATAAAGAGAGACTAGAAGAGAAAATTTTTCTTTGTTTTAATGTTTTTTAAATGAATGTATGAATGTAGCACAGAAAAACATAGAAAAAACATAGGGTCAAAGGGTCGGTGTCATGAAGTTAAGGCTCTACCCATCCCCAAAGGTTTTACTGGTGATTTTTTGTACCTGTTCTCAAAATCATTGACCCCTAATCGGATGACGGCAGCAAGCAGATCACCAAGCGAGCTGGTTCATCTTTAGAGTAATCTCAAATGAGGGTAGTATCGCGTGACAACTATTCCCGATAGCTTCCGCACTACTGGTTTCAGTCTACTAAAATCCTCAGCTTCTCAGATAACCCAATGGAACAATCTGCTTTCAACAACCGAAGTCGTATAGGCATTGAATCCGCAAAGGGCATCTCCACTGATTTGATGGTCGACTGGGACCTCTTATCTGGGATTCACTCCCCGTAAGATTACCCGTATAATGCCATCCCCTATCTTAGGTGTATACTCAATCTTTCCACATGCGGCATCACACACATTCCCATTAGCAGAAAAATAACATAGATATCAATTAGGAAAAGCAGTATATATATTTGTCCTAATATCCTAGACCTCTAGTCTTATGATCCTATACAGACAATGACTCCCCAGCAGAGTTGTCATTTCTGTGATACCTTGTGAATTTAAGGCCTTCTACTTAAAATTGTGAGAACGAATGCCTCCCACTGTGGTCGCCATTCTTTCCAATGGTCCCCAGTGAAGTCGCCATTTTTCTGTAGAGCGATTTTTGTGGTTTCGAATCACTATCGCTTTGGTACTACAATTCGATTCATTTTTTATCCTGTGAAGCTGATTAAGGAAGGGAAATAGATGTCTCCAATTAACCCTGCTTGCATACTGAGGTTAAACAGTCAAAACTGTAGGTTTACAGATGCTAT
The DNA here is from genome assembly GCA_022829125.1 of Lathyrus tuberosus. Lineage (NCBI taxonomy): Eukaryota > Viridiplantae > Streptophyta > Magnoliopsida > Fabales > Fabaceae > Lathyrus > Lathyrus tuberosus. The sequence continues at coordinate 79,760 of JALAZF010000089.1, read as the reverse complement.
CAAAAAGGGGGGGTCTGTTTTTAGTTATTTGCTTAAAAGAACAGAGTATCTTGACTGTACAGGAGGCTTTTGGTAATGTGTTTAGATTTGATGCTTTTGGGTTGATTGACGGAGGTACTGGATTTTGAGTTTTGGATTAGTATGCTCGCTAAGATTTTTCAATCTTATGCCTACGTATTCCCGTTTAAAGAGACAGGGAAATCAGAGTGATCGTAGTTCCTTCCTATTCTATGGGGGAAAAAGATGTTTTGGTGTCTCGTTCAAAGCCCAAGACAGAGGCTAATAGGGTTTATTTGTGTCTTGTTCAAAGCCCAAGATTTAAGCTAAAAGGTTTGACTGAGAGAGAACTTGTCATCTCTAAAGAGGAATTGTTGATACTTGTGCCTTTTAAGCAAAGCACAAGTTGATGCTAAAAGGTTGATTGACTCAACCGGGGGTTTCTCTATACAAAGCCTAAGAGGAGGCTATTGGGCTGACTCAACAAGAGATTACTAACGAGTGATGGACTCAACAAGAGAGTGCTTTTATGTGTCTTGTACAAAGCCTAAGATAGAGGCTAAAAGGGTTGACTCAATAAGAGAGTACTTTTATCTGTCTTATACGAAGCCTAAGACGGAGGTTAAAAAGGTTTGACTCAACAAGAGAGTCTTTTATACTCAATAAGAAAGTAATTTGATGTCTCGTACGAAGCCCGAGAGGGAGGCTAAAAGAGTGATTGACTCAACAAGAGAGTCTTTTATGCTCAACAAGAGAGTGTTTTAGTGTCCCGTATGAAGCCTGAGAGGGAGGCTAAGAAGGAAGTGACTCACCAAAAGAGTCTTTTATACTCAACAAGAGAGTGTTTTAGTGTCTCGTACGAAGCCCGAGAGGGAGGATAAGAAGGAAGTGACTTACCAAAAGAGTCTTTTATACTCAACAAGAGAGTGTTTTTATATGTCTTATACGAAGCCTAAGACGGAGGCTAAAAAGGTTTGACCCAACAAGAGAGTATTTTATACTCAACAAGAGAGTGTTTTTATCTGTCTTATACGAAGCCTGAGACGGAGGCTAAAAAGGTTTGACTCAACAAGAGAGTCTTTTATACTCAACAAGAGAGTGTTTTTATCTGTCTTATACGAAGCCTAAGACGGAGGCTAAAAAGGTTTGACCCAACAAGAGAGTATTTTATACTCAACAAGAGAGTGATTTGCTCTGTCTTATACGAAGCCTAAGATGGAGGCTAAAAATGTTTGACCCAACAAAATAGTCTTTTATACTCAACAAGAGAGTCTGAAAAGGTTAGCTCCGTTGGGGAGCATCATTGTACAAAGCCCAAGAGGAGGCTGACTTTCCTGAGGAAAGGATCATTATACAAAGCCTAAGAGGAGGCTATCTTCTACCGGGGATTATAGAGATCCCGAGACAAGTCCAAGTGGGAGAGCCATCATGAGAGAGGTCGGGTTTTTGCGGGAGATTTATCCAGAGTGATCAGTGTTTTTTCCTATGTTTGAAAGGAACTTGAGAATGTCTTTGAGACTCAAGAGTTTTAGACTGTCCAAGTCTAGAGTTTTATCTTTTGTACAATGCCCAAGAGGAGGCACGGGCATTAAGGGATGAGTATCAACCCTAAAATGGCTGGAGTTTTGACGCTGGGATACTGCTCTAGCAAAGGATGACTAAGTTATGTCTTATACCTTTAAGAGGTCGTTAGGGTCCTTGTATTAAGCCCAAGAGAAGGCATGGGAACTTCAAAGAAGCCAAAGGGTCCTTGTATAACGCCCAAGAGGAGGCGGGGATGCTTTTAGGAAGCCTGTGGGTCCCCAAACCAAGAGAAGTTCAAGAAATGCAATTCACAGAGAAGAGATCATTCCAGGAAAGTTCGAGAATTTGGAAGAAACTCAAGAGATGTTATTCACGGAGAATAGATTAACTCTGGGGAGTAGAGTTTCTTTGAAAATTTCTAAGGGTGACAGTCTAAGAAAAGGTTCACCGAGAATACTGCCTTTCTCTTTGTTCCATATTGTTTAACCCCAAGAGAAGGGAAGACTGTATCTGGAATCCTACGGGGGATCTAGTTTTGTTTGTATTTAAGAGTGATCAACAGGGCTTTACCTAGTTTTAGACGTAGTTGCCGGGGAAAACTCTAAATAACTATACTAGTATTACACAGTGGATATGTGACTGTATATAAAAGGATGTGAAAGAAGACTTACAGTGAAACAACCCCACAATACAGTTATATACATATGAAAGCGATAAATGAAAGCGGATAAACACTTACCCGTTGTAGAGCTTCCATGCTGTTTTGTTAGTTGTTCAACAAAGAAAGTTTTGATAACAATATTGTATTCAAAATCAAAGGAGAAAGTACTTTTAAAAGATTGTTGGGGCTTACAGCTCAAGGAGAGGCCCAAGTTTTAACGATGATTGCACCGTTGTTTTGGAAATCGTACAGAGGGATTAATACAATATGCGAGGTCCAAAATTGTTTCATTTATAACGGGGTTGGGTCTTACACTCTATTAGAGGCCCAAAGTGTTTTTTTTATACAAATGATGGGGCTTACAACTCAAGGAGAGGCCCAAGGGTTTTTGTTAAAAAGGCAACGATCGTGCCGGACCTTTGGAAAAATGTGTTGGGTCTTATACAATGGCTGAGGCCCAAAAATATTTTGGTTTTAAAAAAGGATTGGGTCTTACACTCTATTAGAGGCCCAAAGAAACTTAAAAGAAAAGAAGTGGGGCTTATAACACGAGGGTAGGCCCAGTTGTTTTGTTTTAAACTGGTGATCGCGCCGAGATTTTTTTCTTTTAACACAGAGGGACTTATACAATATCTGAGGCCCAAATTGTTTGTATATGATAAGGGATGGGTCTTACACTCTATTTGGGGCCCAAAGTGTTTTGTTTTGATTAAAGATGGTTGAATTAATCAAAAACCCAAATTTTGTTAAAAAAGAATTAATTTTGTTTAAAAATTAATAAAAATTGATGAAAACATGTGAAAAATGAGTGGTGACCTAGGATCAATGTTTCAAAAATCATGTTTATATCCACAAAATGATTGGAAACCAATTAAATTTGGGAAATCAAGAAGGAAAAAATATTTCAAATGTTAAAAAACAAATAAACATTAATTCTTTGCAAAAATATCAAATATATGAAATAAATAATATTTTTGGAAATTTTTGGTAAAATAAAATATTTTAACATTTTTGTGAATTATAAAAAAAAGAATCAACTCAAAATCATTAAAATTCAGAGAGAAATTATTTTTTGAATCAATTAAATAAAATCACAAAATTCAAATATTCAAATATTCAAAAATGGCGCCAAGAACACACCAAGAACACGCGCCACCCCTCTATTTCTGCAGATTTGCATTTTCTCACCAATCTCACTGAATACTTGATGAAATCATGTAATCCACATATCAATCTACTCGTTTTCACCTCACGATCATGTCTATAGTCTTTAATTTCATTTATTTTAAGCATGGAATAAGAAATCAAAGAGAAACCTCAAGAATCCTAGATTCTGCATGAAGGCTCAGAAATTACACACACGATTCATACAAGGCAAGTAATAGAGGGGAATTATTCTATGCATGATTATGAACATATGGCAAAATTATTGTGCGAGGAAATATGCATGAATCATGAGATGCCCAAGTTGAGGCTTACCTCTTGCAGCTGGTGATCATGTTTTGTGTTGGAGGTGTTACAGCTAGGTTCCAATGATGTGGATAGCTTCCCTAGGTGCCAAGTGATGTGTCTGAATGCTTGGAATGGTTTGAAACAAGCTGGAACTGAAGATGGTACCCCAACTGCAAGTCTGCTAAAAGCTTGAGCAGTTGGATGATGATTTTGAGAAATCAGTGTTCCAGATGTTGTTTAAGTGTTTGGATCACTTCTATAAGATGTTTATGAGGTGTGTGTGTGTGATTGGTTTGGTTGAAATTGCTCTCAAACTCAAAACCCGATAGTGACTTGCTTTGGAAGGCAATTTTGGAAGTGAGAAGGAGATTTTGAGGAAAGCATCAGTTTGATGGCTTTGGTGTACCTAAACTGAGCACAAATGAGCTCTATTTATAGTAGAGCAAGTTTGTTTTGCAAGCAATAGTGAATGTCAACTGCAGCAGAGGTTTGGCCAATTGCATCACTTTGGAATCTCAAGTCTCCTCTAGCCATTGACTAGAGGTTAGAGCACAGGCCTTTGGTTCCCTAGTTCAGAGACCATCCTTGACTCATTCAGTTGGAAAAGACTTGTTTCATGCCACCTTGGTGCATCCATTGAATGCCCCAAAACAAAATTGGAGTCTTGTCCCCTTTTTAGGCATTTTAGGTTTGGCATGCTACTTTTAGTTCCAAAGACTTGGGAGGCTTATGAATCAGTGTTTGTCCCTCCTTGGTCTCCCCCTGAGGTGTTCAGATGGATAAAATTGTTTGTCATTTGCACAAATTGCTCAAATCGAGCAAAATGCACAAATCTTCTTTGTTATGACAGTTGCATCAAGGCATTTTGCCACTATCATAACTCTTAGCTCAAATGGAATTTCATGGAGTTTTTGGCCATTTTGGAAAGCTCTCATATGATACAACATATGTGTGATCATAGTTTGTCTTGACACTTTTTGGATCCAAGTGAAAAATCCCCCTACTTTTTGCAAAAAGTGAAACAGATTATGACTTAGTGAAAATTTCACTAAGTGTTGGAAAAAGTGACATTTCATGTTTTCAGCCATTTTGGTCACTCCATAACTTAAAATCCATGAGGAATTGGAATGAGGTGTAGTTGACACTTTTAAAGTATGCCATGAGAGCTACAAATCCATCTTTGGATCAACCAAAATGGTTGCTTGGATCACAAGTTATGATCCTTGGAAGTTGGTACCCTAGCCACTTTGTTCCATAACTTAGAAAAAATTCTAAGTTTTTATGGTTACCCCTTTTACAAGTTATCCCACTTTCTTTGATTTTTCTTGATGAATGTTGATTCAAATCACACATTAACATCATTTTAAGGTTAGGGAACCATAATTGATCAAAAAAATAAAAAAGTCAAACTTTGACTTTTGGGCATAGTTGACTTTTTATCAGATGGATTCCAAACTGTGCGATCCTCTATGAAATCAAGTCCTTGACCTAAATCAAACTTGATAGATTGATTTCATAGGTGTTATAGGGTGTATTGAATCATGTCCCAAGGTTTGGGAGCATGCCTGGGTCAAAAGTCAAAGGTACAGTTGACTTTTTTTCCTCAAAACCCTAATGGTGGTTCTGATGAACTTGAAACTTGTGGATAAAGCTTCTTGGATTAATCCATTGTTACAAATGGATCAATGTAGTGTGTTAGAGACCCTCAAACCATGACTTGAGGTCTTGGCTCATGTTTTGTCCCAAAAGTCAACTTAGGGGTGAATTAGGTCAAGAAACCCTAATTCTTGATTTTTGATAAATGCATCCCCTGAGGCTAAATTGACTTGATGATTAGGTCCATGAGGTCCCTTGGAGTATCTTAGGTTATGCTTTGAAGCATTGGCTCATGCCCAGAGGAAAATTTCCATCTGGAGGCCCTGGTCGACCAAAACCCTAATTTGGTGACACTGGCGATCTTGAGGCTTGATCCACTCAGAATGATGCAACCTTGTGCTTGATTCTTGATGTGAGAGTCCTCTTGATCCTTTTTGGATGTTTGAGAGGCTTGAAAAGTTGAAGATCATGTCATTCCTTGATTGATCCTTTGTCTAAGAGCTCTGAGAGGGCTTGAAACCCTAATTATTGTTTGTAGTGAATGCTTTCCCATCTTTGGGGAGACTGAAGAGGCATGATGGTTCATCCATATTGTAATGATGATTTGCACAATGATGGGAATTTAGTGGTCAAAATTTGGGGTATGACAGCATCTCTTGAGTTTCTTCCAAACACTCGAACTTTCCTGGAATGATCTCTTCTATGTGAATTGTATTTCTTGAACTTCTCTTGGTTTGGGGACCCACAGCTTCCTAAAAGCATCCCCGCCTCTTCTTGGGCTTCGTACAAGGACCCGTCGGTTTCTTAAAATTTCTCATGCCTTCTCTTGGGCTTCATACAAGGACCTTCACGATCTCTTAGTGGTATAGGACAGAACTTAGTCATCCTTTGCTAGAGCTGTCTTTCTAAACAGAGTCACCAAAAAACCCTCAGACCAATTTTAGGGTTGATACTCATCCCTTAAACGAGTCGGCCTCCTCTTGGGCATTGTACAAAGATAAACTACAATAATGGACTTAGACAGTCTAAATCTCCTTGAGTCTCAAAGACATTCTCAAGTTCCCTACAAACATAGGAGAAACCCCAGATTCTGGATTAATCTCCAACAAGAGTTAAAACTTATGGGTTTTAAAACCCCGTCTCTCTCCTAAAATCCCTCAGCCAGGGTCAGTTTATCATCATATGACACTATCTCAAATCAGAACCTCAAGGGTTCTGATCCATCAATTCTTCTGTATTCCCCTGCAAGAGTTGATTCCCCACTTGGACCTGCCTCGGGATCTCAATAATTCCCGGCAGAAGATAGCCTCCTCCTAGGCTTTGTATAATGATCCTTTCCTCAGGAAAGTCCGCCTCCTCTTGGGCTTTGTACAATGATTCTCCCCAACGGAGCTAACCTTTTCATACTCTCTTGTTGAGTCAATCACCTTTTCGGACTCTCTTGTTGAGTCAACCACTTTTTAGACTCTCTTGTTGAGTCAATTACCTTTCAGACTCTCTTGTTGAGTCGATCACCTTTTCAGACTATCTTGTTGAGTCAACCACTCTCATAGACTCTCTTGTTGAGTCCGTCACCTTTTTGTACTCTCTTGTTGAGTCAACCCTTTTTAGCCTCAATCTCGGGCTTCGTACGAGACAGACAAAAAGCACTCTCTTGTTGAGTCAACCCTTTTTAACCTCAATCTCGGGCTTCGTACGAGACAGATAAGAGCACTTTCTTGTTATGTCAAACCCTTTTAGCCTCCATCTCGGGCTTCGTACGAGACAGATAAAAGCACTCTCTTGTTGAGTCAAACCCTTTTTCACCTCAATCTTGGGCTTTATACAAGACAGATAAATACCTCCCCTGTGGAGTTAGCCTCCTCTTAGGCTTCATATAATGATATCCCCAAAGAGTCAGTCTCTTTTAGCCTCCGTCTTGGCCTTTGTAAAAGACATCAATATATCTACTCTCTTGTTGAGTCGGTCTCATACAGCCTCCTCTTAGGCTTTGTATAAAGACTTCCCTAGTGGAGTCAATCAACCTCTTAGCTTCAACCTTGGGCTTTGATCAAGGTACATAAAAATCAACAATCCCTCTTTAGAGATGACAAATTCTCTTCCAGTCAACCTTTTAGCTTCAAACTTGGGCTTTGAACAAGACACAAATACTCCTTTTAGCCTCTGTCTTGGGCTTTGAACGAGACACCAAAACATATTTTTCCTCCCTTAGAATAAGAGGAACTACGATTGCTCTGATTTCCCTGTTTCGTTTAAATGGGAATACGTAGGCATAAGATTGCAAAATCTTAGCGAGCATACTAATCCAAAACTCTAGGTCCAGTACCTTCATACCAATCAAAACTTAGGTCCAGCACCTTACCAAAAACATCAACAATAACTCACCCACTCATACTTCCCAAGAAACTTTCCCAACCCATTAAAAGATAAGCACCATCAAGTACAAAGCAAAACCTAAAGCTAATATCCTGTGGATAACCACATATAGGATGGGTAATTGACAACTACCCATTGTATAACCTAACCCCGGACCCCCCAATCTCTTTAAGCTTTTGTCCTGTTAGACATTCGCGTGCAAGGCTAGTTTTAGATGCCTTCCCTTTTCCTTCTAGCTTCATGGGATAAATAAGAAATCAGAAAGTAGCACCCCTCCTACCATTGCAGTGAGGAAAACCCAGCGATAAGGTGGTCGTGCCACCGACAAAAGTCGTTCGCTACAGTAAAATGGCGACTCTGCTGGGGACGCATTTTATTGTTTAGGACTAGGATTATTAGAGCTCCTAAGAGGTCTAGGATGTTAGCTTTAGGAATGAATATATATATATATATATATATATATCGCTTTTCCTAATTGATATCCGTGTATATTTTTCTGCTAATGGGACTGCGGGTGATGCCGCATCTGGAAAGATTGAGTATACACCGTATACACCTAAGATAGGTGATGGCACGAGATGGGTAATCTTACAGGGAGTGACTCCCAAATAAGAGGTCCCGGTAGACCATCTAATCAATAAAGGTATATATCGCTTTTCCTAATTGATATCCGTGTATATTTTTCTGCTAATGGGACTGCGGGTGATGCCGTATCTGGAAAGATTGAGTATACACCGTATACACCTAAGATAGGTGATGGCACGAGATGGGTAATCTTACAGGGAGTGACTCCCAAATAAGAGGTCCCGGTAGACCATCGAATCAATGAAGATACCCTTTACGGATTCAATGCCTATACGACTTTGGTTGTTGAACGGAGATTATTCGATTGGGTTAGCTGAGAAACTGAGGATTTTAGTAGACTAAGACCATGTTACTATTTTGTAGTGCGGAAGCTATCGAAAATAGTTCTCACGTGATACTACCCTTATTTGAGATTACTCTAAGATACATCAGCTCGCTCGGGTGATTCCAGTCTGTTGTTGTTATCCCAAGAGGGGTCAATGATTTTGCGGACAGGTACAAAAAATCACCAGTAAAACCTTTGGGGATGGGTAGAGCCTTGACTTCATGACACCGAAACTTTGACCCCATGTTTTTTCTATGTTTTTGTGTGCTGCATTCATGCATTCATTTCATCTAAAAACTCTTAAACAAAGAAAATTTTCTCTTCTAGTTTCTCCTTTTCAAATTAAACTGAGACAATGATTGAAAATATCAGAGAGAAAGATTGCATTATGGATTTCAGTAGAAGAAGGACTCACAAGTACACCTTCAAGGTTCCAAAATTAGAGGATTTAAGAGGTTTGGCAAGGATGATCACCAACCCTGATGCTCTCAGAGCTAAGTATGGAGGATTGCTGTCTCTGTTAAGGGTCCATGTCATTGAAGGAATCCTGTCTACACTCATCCAGTTCTATGATCCGATCTATCATTGTTTCACATTCCCGGATTATCACCTAGCACCAACACTAGAGGAGTACTCTCACCTGACTGATTTACCTATCACTGACCAAGCTCCCTTTTCTGGACTGGAAGAAATTCCAAAAGATCAAACCATTACAAGAGCAATCCATTTGGACGAGTCAGAAGTCAGGACTCACATGACTACTAAGGGTGGAATCCAGGGTTCGCCAGCCCAGTTTTTGATAAAGAAAGCCCTGTACTTTGCTAGTATAGGGAATGTACCTGCTTTCAAAAGCATCTTTGCCTTACTCACCTGCGGGTTAATTCTGTTTCCTAACATTGATAGTTTCGTTGATATCAATGCCATTAAGATTTTTCTAATTGGAAACCCCGTACCAACCCTGCTCGCAGATGCTTATCATTCTGTACACTTAAGGAATTTGTACAGCGGAGGAATGATCACATGCTATGTACCCTTGCTATACAAATGGTTCACTTCCCATTTACCCAAGTCTGCTGCTTTTTGGGATCAAAAGAATACTTTACGCTGGTCGCAGAGAATCATGTCTCTTACCAACTCTGACATCGATTGGTACAATCGAATCTATGACGGGATCAGGATCATTGATCGTTGTGGAAACTTCCCTAATGTACCCCTCTTAGGAATTAAAGGAGGAAACAATTATCATCCAATTTTAGTTCGTCGTCAATTCGGATACCCGATGAGGCATGTCCCGCGTAATGCTCATCTGGAAGGTCTTTTCTTCAAGGAAGGAGAAAACGACAGGGCACTAAAGACAGAAATAGTGCATGCCTGGAAACATGTTCATAGGAAAGGAAGAGAGTCTCTAGGAAATCCGGATTGTATCTTTGTGGAGCCTTATCTCCGCTGGGTACAAACTAGAGCTCTCAAGCTGAGGATGCCTTACCCTCGTCAGGAAGTTCTTCCATTAAGGGAATCTGTCCTTTATTTTATGTATGATACGAAAAAACTTCAGGTTACTCTCAACAAAGTTCAACAGGAGAAGAGGTCTTGGAGGAACAAGTACCGCATTCTCAACGTGGAGTGTAATAAAATACAACAACTGTTAAAAGATAAAGATGCTCTGATTGAGATTTTAGAGCAACATGCTGTAGAAAATCAAGAAGACCAAAGGAATTTGCTCGCTCCTTTCACATGGAAAAGGAATGACAACCCGACAACGGCTCAAGAGCCCCGGTCAAAGAAAAGGAAAGTACCAGAACCAACACCTGAGCTCCCCTCAGAGAGGACTCATGATCCATTAGTTTAAACATTTCCTTTTACAGCACTTTGTAAATTACTGTATTTCCATTTCCACAATCTTTGAATTCAATAAAACGGGGTTTCCCCACTGTTTGATATTTGCAATCCAATTGTCGAAGTTTCTTTTGATTAAATAACAAAATTTAATAAATATAATCATTGCATATCATTCATCATTCGCCCATAACGCATTCTTCTTCCCTACGAATCTCACGCTTGTGTCTCGATTCTAGAGTCAAACTGTCTCATTCGTACAATACTCAGGCCAATCGACAAAAGAAAATGGATGATCTCAAGAAAGAGAACAGAGAGTTGAGAGAAGAAATCGACACTCTGAAAGAAGATCTGAGGAAACTTCACAATGACATGCAAGCTCTAGCAGCAGCCCAGATGCAACAACAAAGGACTGTGATCTCAGAGATCACATCTACGCCCATAGTGGAAAAGTATGATCCTCGATATAACATGCCAAAGGATCGTCCCTGGGGCATGCCACTCAACTATATCCGGAAACTGCAGCAGGAGCCACTGGACCTGAAGGTTACAAACTTCGAGAGAGCGAAGATGCAAGGGGCATGACAACGACTCCTGAAGGTTACAAACTTCGGGAAAGGGAAGCACCAAGAGTCACTGCTGTAATGACTGTACCACCACCCATGGTACACACTGTCCCGAAAGGACAGATTCAACAGATACCTTCTGGTGGAAATGAAAGTATGAATGATAAGGTGAAGGAATTCCAGGAACAGTTCCTAGGGATGCAGAAAGAACTGCAAGCCGTTTGCGGTCAGGATTTATTCGGAAAGGACGCCGCAGACCTTTGTTTGGTCCCCAATGTGAAAGTTCCGCTCAAATTCAAGGTTCCCGAATTTGAAAAATACAAGGGTAACTCTTTCCCTCAAAGTCACTTGGTGATGTACGCTCGGAGGATGTCAACACAGACAGAAAACCAACAGCTACTGATCTATTACTTCCAGGATAGTTTAACCGGTGCCGCACTCAAATGGTACATGGGTTTAAACCGCACTAAGATCGTCACTTTCAGAGATCTTGGCACTGCATTTGTTCAACAATATAAGTATAACCTAGACATGGCACCAGACAGAGATCAACTCAGAGCCATGTCGCAGAAGGATAAGGAAACCTTTAAGGAGTATGCTCAGAGATGGCGTGAAATTGCCGCCCAGATTTGTCCACCTCTTGAGGAAAAAGAGATGACAAAGATCTTCTTGAAAACCTTAAGCTTATTTTACTACGACAGGATGGTTGCCAGTGCGCCCAGTGACTTCACCGAGATGGCGGGCATGGGAGTTCGTCTTGAGGAAGCAGTCCGAGAAGGACATTTAACTAAAGATGTTGGACCATCAAGCAGTACCAAAAGATACGGTAGTGCTTTCCCTAAGAAAAAAGAGCAAGATATTGGCAATATCTCTCTCGGAAAGCAAAGGTGATGATACCAACCAGTAGCAGCTGTAACTCCTGCTATCAACCCTGCACCTGTTCCTACGTACAACGCGACCACCAAGGTTCGACCCTATACCAATGTTGTACGCAGAACTGTTTCCATTAATACTGGTCAAGGGGCATGTCCAAACTAGTACTGGAGAATCTGCCTTTTTGGTTCAAAGCGGATCAGACTTGCCCTTACCATCAAGGAAGACCAGGGCATAACATAGAAAACTGTCTCAGCTTCAAATCTGACGTGCAAAAGTTTGTCAGGAGTGGGGTCTTATCCTTCAAGGATACAAATATGAATGTTCAGATGAACCCGTTACCTCAGCACGAGAAAGCTGCAGTCAATTTGATAAAGGGAGAGTCTAACCACAGCTATCAAATTCATGATTTACTCTTATTAAGGGCTAATCTGGTCAAGAGGCATCGCAGACAGAGCGGATATGGGCATGTACCACCTCATAACTATCACCAGTGTGATATCTGCTTGAAAGAAAATCAAGGATGTTCTGTGGTGTAATCAGCTCTACAGGAACAGTTGGATCTCGGTTGGATCCAGGATCACAAAATTCGTGGGGTCAACATGACTTATACGAATTCCAACATCATTCAAAACCATGACATCCGTGCGATGAATGTCAACTTGGTGGCAATGCACTCAAGGCAAAGCTAACATCATGATCTGCCACGACACGATTATGATTCCTGTCTGACTTGCTCGGTAAACAATCAGGGATGCTCTTTTGTACAAGAGACCCTCCAGCGTTAGATGGATCTTGGATGGATCCAGGACTACCGTGATAGAAATCCCTATCAGGTCAACATGATTCAAATTTTCGATATTCGTTTGATGAATACCAGCTTGGTGGAGTTACACGCTAAGCAAGCCCAGCTTGGTTTTCTGACTTCGCATGAGTATCAAAAATGTAGCGTATGTCGTGAGAGTAACCAAGGCTGTGCACTCATTCAAAGGACGCTTCAACATTTGTTAAACCATTGGTGGCTTCCGATCTATCTAGATGAAGACACACAACAAGTCAGTATGATTAATGGAACCCTACTAGGCATCACAATCAGGATGTTGGATTAATGGAAACAGACCTAGTCAGGTTACACTACATTCAAAGCGGACGTGGTCGGGTGCCACCATGCAACTACGAGCGCTGTAGAGTCTGCTCGAAGAATAATCAAGGATGCTACCTCGTGCGAGCAGCCCTTCAAAGTTAGTTGGACCATAAGGAAATTCAACCATGGTAAAGCTCTGATTCAATGTCAAACTATCATCTTGATCAAAGCAGGGATGTTATCTTGATCCCTAAGCGAGAAGTGGCCAAAGATGTGTGCGCCATAATCCCTTTACTCCATGAATCGAGGGTCCCTATTGATAGTGGAAGGATTCTCAACCCCGAACCAATTGAGGCCGGCTATGATGGTCAGAAAAATCAAAAGGCTCCTGTAGTTATCTATTTACCGGGACCAGTACCGTACAAGTCCGATAAGGCGATCCCTTACAAGTACGGTGCAACAACAATTGAGAATGGAAAAGAAGTTCCATTACCCTCCATTGTGAATATTGCAGACATCAGTCGAGTAACACGGAGCGGTCAAATCTTCAACCGAGGAGTTAGAGAAACCAACAAAGAAAAAGAACCTCAAACAGAAGTTCCAGATCAACCGGTCGGTCATCCCAGTGGTCCCGACCTTTCAAAGTATGATGATGAGATGCTGAAGCTCATCCAGAAGAGTGAATACAACATTGTTGATCAACTGTCGCAAACTCCTTCAAAAATCTCTGTGTTATCTCTATTACTTAGTTCCGAAGCTCACAGGGAGGCTCTACAGAAAGTCTTAGAGCAAGCCTTTGTGGAACAAGATGTGACAATAAGACAATTTGATAGCATCATCTCCAACATCACTTCCTGCAACAACTTAGGGTTTAGTGACGAGGAACTGCCGGAAGGAGGCAAAAATCACAACATGGCGCTTAATATTATAGTCAACTGCCAGGACGATGCTTTAGCCAGTGTAGTGGTAGACACAGGATCGGCTCTGAATGTTATGCCGAAGTCCACTTTAATGCGACTATCATTCAAAGGATCCCCGGTGAGGGGCAGTGAGGTTATCGTCAAAGCATTTGACGGATCCCAGAAAGCAGTTATTGGTGAAGTCGACCTTCCCATAACTATCGGTCCTCACACTTTCCTAGTCACTTTCCAGGTCATGGGTGTTCGGGCAGCGTACAACTGTTTATTAGGAAGACCTTGGATACACCAGGCTGGGGAAGTTACTTCGACACTGCACCAGAAACTGAAGTTCGTCAAGAACGACCAACTAGTCACAGTCTGCGGAGAGCAAGCCTTGATCGTGAGTAAATTATCATCGTCTACTTGTGTAGAACCAGAGGAGGTTATTGGAACTTAGTTCCAAGCACTGTCGGTGGGCAATGAGAATCAATCAGAAAAAGGAACATCAATTTCCTCATATAGAGATGCTCTCAAAGTGATCAAAAGTAACAATACTACAGGATGGGGACAACTTGTCATTCCTACTGATAACAAAACAAAGAAGGGTCTTGGTTTTTATTCAACCTATGCCCAGAATGCTACTAACGATAAAAGTCTTCATCCCATTTAGGATTTCTTCCACAGTGGAGGTTTCCTTCACCCAGTGCCTCAAGAAGTGCATACCATCAACGAGGGTGACTCCTCCGATACAGATGAAGAATGGAAATCCTATCTTAACGAGGACGGTTATATGTCTCAGGAAGAGGTGCCTACGCCATTTTACTATCCCGCACAGAGTCCAAAATTTATACCAAAGTCAGATGTCATGGGATCATTATTCAGGGCATTCAAAAAATATCCAGCACGACGATGAATTTACAAAGCTAGCAGGATTAGAATTCATCAACTATGCTTTTCCCGATGTCACTTTCATCGAAAGAGATGACTCCTCCTGTTCCAAAGAAGTGTGGGACACCCTGGAACAACCGAGTGGCAAATTCGACTACTTGGTCAAATACACCGCTCCTGAGAGCTCTCGTATCAGGCTCGAAGACATCTAGCCAACTGGATGGGGAGATTTACCTGAGAGTACAAATACTGTGCAAGATACAACAGAAGAGTTTGTCTACGACAACTCTGCATGGGAAACAGATTCCAACGATCCTGCTCCACCAGAAATCAGCGTCATTTCTAAAGACAAACCAAGAAAGAAGGTGCCAGACTTTGTGATTCACCGAGGAGTTCGCCGCTAATGGGTTGCTGTCGATGTCCCGAAAGTCGTTCATAAGTCAAAGTAATTGCCGTCTTTATCTTAACCTTTCACCCTGCCCAGGTGAAACAGATGTATTTATAGGGCTCACCTTTCTGTAAATATACCTCTTCGCTTCGCCCAAAGCGACAGAGTTTTGTTTTATAGGGTTGTAGTTTCAAGAATCGACAAGATCATAAATAAAATAACGTCGTTCTGTAATTTCCGCATTTATTGCTGTTTTCTCTTTTCGTTTTTTTTTCTTCAGAAAATGGTAATCCTAAAAAACAACTCAAATAATAAAAACAAGCAGTTTTCCAAAGAAAATACACTGCACACACTCTTGCATTCTCTCTATCTCTTCTAAAAACAAATCATCACGTCATGCAGATTGCTTGTTTTAAACCTCATTGAAACGTACGATCCAATGCCTTCTCCCAACTTTGAATTCCAGGTATTTGAGGCTGAAGAAGAAGATGACGACGAAATTCCAGAGGAGGTCTCCCGACTACTCAGACAAGAGGAAAGGTCCATTGAACCTCACAAGGAGCCATTGGAAACGGTCAACTTAGGTTCAGGAGAAGAGAGGAAAGAAGTCAAGATTAGGGCACTGCTCAGTCCAACAGTCAAAGAATGTTTGATAAAGCTTCTCAAAGAATTTCCCGATGTATTCGCTTGGTTCTATCAGGACATGCCAGGGTTAGATACCAGCATCGTGGAACATCATATACCATTAAGATCGGAATATACGCCAGTAAAACAAAGGTTGAGACGGACTCACCCAGACATGGCCATCAAAATCAAAGAGGAAGTATAGAAACAGATTGACGCGGGTTTCCTCGCCACATCGGAATATCCTCAATGGCTAGCCAACATCTTACCAGTCCCAAAAAAGGATGGAAAGGTCAGAATGTGTGTGGACTACAGGGATCTAAACAAAGCAAGTCCAAAGGATGACTTTCCCTTACAACACATTGACATGCTGGTAGACAGTACAACAAAGTTCAAAGTTTTCTCCTTCATGGATGGATTTTCGGGCTATAATCAGATAAAAATGGCACCGAAAGACATGGAGAAAACTTCGTTCATTACCTCATGGGGTACTTTTTGTTACAAGGTAATGTCGTTCGGTTTGAAGAATGTTGGGGCAACCTATCAAAGGGCCATGACTACTCTCTTTCATGACATGATACATAAAGAAATCGAGGTATATGTCGATGATATGATTGCCAAATCTAAGACAGAAGAGGTGCATGTGACCCACCTGTCAAAGCTATTCGAGCGGTTGAGAAAGTACAAACTCCACTTGAATCCCAACAAGTGCACATTCGGTGTCAGTTCAGGGAAACTGCTAGGATTCATCGTCAGCCAGAAAGGAATTGAGGTTGATCCTAACAAGGTCAAGGCCATTCAAGAAATTCCTTCTCCAAAGACTGAAAAACAAGTCAGGGGATTCCTGGGACGTCTGAATTACATTTCCAGATTTATATTCCTCATGACCGCGACATGTGCGCCGATCTTCAAATTACTCAAAAAGAATCAGGACTGCGTTTGGTCAGAAGACTGCCAAACCGCCTTCGACAGTAATAAGGAATACCTGTTGAACCCGCCGATTCTATCACCTCCAGTGGAAGGAAGGCCACTGATCATCTACTTAACAGTCTTGGAAGACTCGATGGACTGTGTACTTGGTCAACAAGATGAAACAAAAAGGAAAGAGTCTGCCATTTACTATTTGAGCAAGAAGTTCACCGACTGCGAGACTCGGTACACTATGCTTGAGAAAACTTGATGTGCTCTGGCTTGGGCAGCCAAACGTCTTTGCCAGTATATGACTCGTCACACTACTTGGTTAATATCAGAAATGGATCCAATCAAGTACGTCTTTGAAAAACCTGCTCTCACGGGAAGGATTGCTCGTTGGCAGATGTTGTTATCAGAATATGACATAGAATACCACGCTCATAAGGCCGTTAAGGGAAGTATTTTAGCCGATCATTTGGCTCATCAACCGATTGATGATCAGGAATCAATCGGGTTTGACTTCCCAGACGAAGATGTCATGTACTTGAAAATGAAAGATTGCGATGAACCGCTACCCAGTGAGTGGCCAGAACCAGGTTCCTAATGGGGACTAATCTTTGACAGAGCTATCAATCATTATGGAAATGGAATTGGGGAAATCATCATAACACCTCAGGGTACCCATATTCCTTTCACCGCCAGACTGACATTCAAGTGTACAAACAACGAGGCCGAATACGAAGCTTGTATCATGGGTCTCGAAGAAGCGATCGACTTAAGAATTAAGAACTTGGATGTATATGGCGACTCAGCCCTGGTTATCAATCAGATCAAAGGATATTGGAACACATACCAATCAAGACTGATTCCTTACAAAGATTACGCGAGAAGGTTGTTACCCTTCTTCAACAGAATCGAGTTTCATCATATCCCTCGTGAAGAGAATCACATGGCTGATGCACTAGCCAATCTCTCTTCCATGATTAGTGTAGGTCAATGAAATGACATACCTAAGATTGACATAATGCGCCTTGGATGACCCGCTTACATCTTCGCAATCGAAGCAGTCATAGATGACAAACCCTGGTATCATGATATCAAATGATTCCTTCAGAAACAAGAATACCCACCTGGGCACTAAGAAAAGACAGAAACACCCTCAAAAGGCTGGCAGGTAGTTTCTTCCTGAGCGGTGATACACTCTATAAGAGAAATTTTGACATGGTCTTGCTTCGATGTATAGACAGACCAAAAGCAAACAAGCTGATGAAAGAAATTCATGAAGGATCCTTTGGCACTCATGCCAACGACACACAATGGCGAGAAAAATTCTAAGAGCAGGGTACTATTGGTTGACCATGGAATCCGACTGCTACAAGTACATGAGGAAATGTCACAAGTGTCAGATATACTCAGACAAAATCCATGTACCACCAACGCATCTCAAAGTTCTCTCTTCCCCATGGCCTTTTTCCATATGGGGAATCGACATGATTGGCATGATCGAACCCAAGGCTTCGAACGGACATCGGTTCATCCGGGTAATCATTGATTACTTCACCAAATGGGTCGAAGCAGCATCGTACGCCAATGTAACCCGACAAGTGGTGGTCCGATTTATCAAATAAAATATCATTTGCCGTTATGGTGTTCCAAGCCAGATCATTATGGATAATGGATCTAACTTGAATAATAAGATGATGAAAGTGTTGTGCACAAAGTTCAAGATTGAACACCATAACTCATCTCCCTACCGACCTAAGATGAACGGGGCGGTAGAAGCGACTAACAAGAATATCAAGAGGATTGTTCAAAAGATGGTTGTAACCTACAAAGACTGGCATGAGATGCTACCCTTTGCTCTTCATGGTTATCGTACATCTATCCTCACTTCAACAGGGGCAACCCATTTCTCTCTAGTATATAGCATGGAAGCAGTTCTCCCCATAGATGTAGAGATCCCATTAATCTGAGTATTGATGGAAGCTAAGTTAACAGAAGTTGAATGGTGTCAAAGTCGACACGACGAACTGAATCTGATCGAAGAAAAGCGAATAATGGCAGTATGCCATGGTCAGTTGTATCAGCAAAGAATGAAAAAGGCGTTTGACAAAAAGGTTCGACCTCGCGTCTTCAGAATTGATATTTTGAACTACTTTCTCCTAAGCAAGGCAGAATTGATATTTTGAACCGATGATACTTCTTCGTCCCCTGCAGTGGCTGAGTATCCAATTGTGTTCATCCACTAGTCTGTATGTCGCGTCAGTTTTGTCAGCTTATACATACATACATCATGCATTATTGATTTACATTCATATTCATATTGCATCACTATCACTCTAGTCGGTCTTATCCCCTAGTGATAGAAGTCCTCTCAATCGAGTTGTCAGTCCTTTCCTCTTCAGGAAGCAAATCATCTGAGCGATCTCTCCTCCAGTTTATTTCTAGATTGGAGACGGCCCTTGACCACTTTGATAACTTGAACCTCTAAAAGACCAGAAAACCTTTGACAAGCGTCACTCTTTGCCATTGAAGATGATATCCTCGCTTTCCCGGATTAAGGAAAATCCCCATAGAAAGCCTCACAACCAAAGACACTCAGTAACACATTGATTTGTCTCTCCAAGAGAGTCAATGTTAATGAAGTCATCAGCACCTCAAAGTTGGGGTACATTGTATGGAATTTCTCCAAGAAGATCTCGAAGAAAAGTATGATGTAATATCCCCAAGCGAAATCAGTCCCTCAACAGACTCGTTTTCCCCAGTAGAGTCAACAAATGGCGTCTCTAAACAGAGAAGTTTGTGCACCTCTATGACTCAGACGAATGGGTTCCCCAGCAATTCTGACATCAAAAGTTTTTTTTCCACCAAATGGCATCTCCCCAGGAAAATTCGGTTAGAAGTTTGAGGAAAACCGCTACAAATAGCGTCCCTTGTCAAGAAATTTTATTGACAAAAGAAACTAAGACCAGTTCCTTGGTAGGAAACTAGGATCGAGGGAAAGTTTATAGCAGAAACTGAGACCAGTTCCTTGGTGGGAAACCAGGATCGAGGGGAAGTTTATTTCAGAAACTGAGACCAGTTCCTTGGTAGGAAACCAGGATCGAGGGGAAGTTTATTTCAGAAACTGAGACCAATTCCTTGGTAGGAAACCAGGATCGAGGGAAAGTTTATTTTAGAAAACTGAGACCAGTTCCTTGGCTGAAGACCAGGATCGAGGGGACATTTACCTTTTCTAAGCATCATTGCTTAGCAAAAGAAGATGGATGAGCAAACTGCCATTCAAAACCACCGTCAAAATTTTGCGCATTCCGTTATTTAATCATCTTGCACCCCGAATACTCGAATACCTTCGCCATTCACACTTTCGGGCCCAAGAAGATTAAATAGGGGCATCTGTCATACCCCAAATTTTGACCACAAAGATTTCCCATCATTGTGCAAATCATCACCACAATATGGATGTATCATTATGCCTCATCAGTCTCCCCAAAGATGGGTGAGCATTCACCACAAACAGAAATTAGGGTTTCAAGCCCTCTCAGGGCACTTAGGCAAAGGATCAATCAAGAATTGACATGATCTTCAACTTGTCTAACCTCTCAAACTTCTATCAAGGATCAAGAGGACTCCCACATCAAGAACCAAGCACAAAGTTGCTACATTCCAAGTGGATCAAGCCTCAAGATCGCCAATGTCACCAAATTAGGGTTTTGGTCGACCAAGGCTTCCAGATGAAAATTGTCATCTGTGCATGAGCCAATGCTTCAAAGAATAACCCAAAATACTCCATGGAACCTCATGGACCCAATCATCAAGTCAATTTAACCTCAGGGGGTGCATCTATCAAAAATCAGGAATTAGGGTTTCTTGACCTAATTCACCCCTAAGTTGACTTTTGGGACAAAACATGAGCCAAGACCTCAAGACATGATTTGAGGGTCTCCAATACACCATATTGATCCATTTGCAACAATGGATTGATCCAAGAAACTTGATTCACAAGTTTCAATTTCATCTGGACCACATTTAGAGTTTTGAAGAAAAAGTCAACTGTGCCTTTGACTTTTGACCAGGACATGCTCCCAAACCTTAGGACATGATTCCATACACCCTACAACACCTATGGAATCCATCTATTAAGTTTGATTTAGGTCAAGGACTTGATTTCATAGAGGATCGCACAATTTGAATTTCATATGCTGAAATAATCAACTGTACAAAAATTCAAAGTTTGACTTTTTGATTTTTTTGGTCAACCAAGGTTCCTTAACCCTAAAATGATGTTAATGTGTGATTAGAATCATCATTCATCAAGAAAAACAAAAAAAAGTGAGTTAACTTCTAAGTTATGGAACAAAGTGGCTAGGGTACCAACTTCCAAGGATCATAACTTGAGATCCAAGCAACCATTTTGGATGGTCCAAAGCTGGATTTGTAGCTCTCATGGCATACTTTAAAAGTGTCAACTACATCTCATTCTAATTCATCATGGATTTTAAACTATGGAGTGATCAAAATGGCTGAAAGTATGAAAATACCATTTTTTCAACACTTAGACAAATTTCTGTCCAAGACATATTTTGTTGAAAACACCAAAACTTGGGGCACTTTTTTACACAGTTGCAAGATGAATCAATTCAAGGTGTAAACACCAAAGCTGTTGTGCATATTGCTAGCAATTCAAAGGGTCCACCAGCATGAAAAAAACTCCATGGAAATCAAGAGATATAGCAACTCAAAGTCATGCTGCTGCAACTGTTTTGGAAAAATCAGTTTGCATGTTTACTTGCTTTACACAATTTTGATCCAAAGGCCAAAGATCACTATGCCAAATTCATTCAATCTGATCACAATGCATCTGATCCAACCAACAAACTTGGACTGAAATGCCAAATGCTTGTCCTTGAGAATTGATGATTTTTTGGCATATATGCCTTGAATTCAAAGAGAATTAATGTGGAATAGTGCACTTTCAAGATTCTCACTCTCCTCAGTCAAGTTCTCTGATTAAACGACAATTAAAATGACTGAGGAATGTGGAATCAGTCAAGGCATAGCTGATCTATTTGGGGCAGCTGTTACACCTAGTGCAAGAGGCATTTATGCCAAGTCAAGACCATTGAACCATGGCCTTATCCTCCGAGCTTCAAGAGAACCACTTCAACACAACTGCTCTACTATAAATAGAGGTCTTAACTGATCATTCAAATCACACCAAAGCAGCTTACAACATTGCTTTCTCTCATTTCCTTCTTAAACTCCAAATTTCATTGTTCTTGAGAAAGCACTATCGGGTTTTGAGTTGGAGACCAATGCAGCTCAAACCAATGATTCACACACATCACATATAACATATTGGAGGTATCTGAACACTCACCTCCCATCTGTAACATCAAAATCACCAAATGGCCATACAATTGCACAAAACTAATGACTTACTGCAGAAGGAATCAGGCTGATCAATCCAGAGGTTTTCCAATCAACCTAAGCATTCAAACACATCCATTGAGGTACAAGGAAGCTATCCAAATCGTTGGAGCTCATCTGTAACACCTCCAAACCAGAATTTGATTCTCACTGGCAGAGGTAAAACTTGAACTCTCAAACTCAATGAATCATGCATCATTAACATGTTTTCTTGTTATCATTGTGTTTCTGGATGTTTGTAGATCATTTACCCTCAATCAATTATTGCTTACAATTCGTGTATAGGATTTCATTGAGTTCATGCCAATTTTAGGGTTCTTCAGGTTTTATCATGATATGTTCTGATTAAATTAATTTCAATAAAATTGGGTATTGCCATTGTGTTCCTCATCTGAAAATGCATGATTTTCATATTTGGATCGTGTGAAATGGTTGAGAGATGAATGAGATATGGACCTTCACGTATCTGAGCTTGAAGTTGAAGATGGGCATGGCGCCATGCTTCAGAAATTGAACCAAGTTCTCTATATATTTTTCATTTGCCATATGTTTAATGAATTGGCATTGCGCCCCAGTGGCTGATCAGCTGGTTTGTGTGTATTGAGCGAGTGGAAGGTCTGGGGTCCGAATCCCCCTCGCCCCATACCTATTTTTTTTATCACTTTTTCCACTTTTTATTATTTTTCATATTATTTTTTAAATGATTTGGAAAATTAATAACTCTCTCAATTTTAATTATTTTTTATTGGTTCTTTTTGCAAAAAATCACAAAAATGTTAAAATATTTTATTCCACAAAAAAAAATCATATTTATATTATTTACTTAATATAGTTGGTATTTTTGTAAATAAATTAATTTTTAATTGTTTTTAAACATTTTTAAAGTGAATTTTTATCTTGAAAATCAAAACCAAATGAGTTTTAATTCATCTTGTGATTAAAACCTCATTTTTCAAATCTTAACCAAAAATCACAAGTTGTTTATTCAAGCTTATTTAGTATTTTTATCATTATTTATTGATTTTCTTTAAGAATTTACTTTTAAAAATGATGAAATTAGGGTTTCTTTGATTTTCACCCTCACAAAACTTTTTCAAACACTCATGGGCCTCTAATAGATTGTAAGACCCAATCCCCTTTAACCAAAACCATTTTGGGCCTCAGATATTGTATAAGTCCCGACACGATAAAAAATATCGGCGCTATCGTCAGTTTAAAATAAAACTTTTTTGGGCATCTCCTTGAGTTGTAAGCCCCATCACTTGTACAAAAACACTTTTGGGCCTCTAATAGAGTGTAAGACCCATTCCTTGTAAATAAGATACCTTGTTGGGCCTCAGATATTGTATAAGACCCACTATATTTTCAAAAACCTCGGCGCTATCGCCGTTTTCAAACAAACCATCTGGGTCTACCCTCGTGTTGTAAGTCCCATCTTTCTTTTCAAAATAATCTTTGGGCCTCTCCTTGAGTTGTAAGACCCATACCTTTGTACAGAAAACCTCTTTGGGCCTCAGTCATTGTATAATCCCCGATACAATATTTAAAACAACGGTGCAATCACTGTTAAACCTTGGGCCTCTCTTTGAGTATAAGCCCCAACAATCTTTCCAAAACACTTTCCCTTTTGATTTAGATTCAGTATACAATTGTTATCAAAACTTTCTTTAATTTCTTTGAGCAAATAACAAAATAGCATGGAAGCTTTCTCACCTGTAAGTTTTTATCCGCTTTCGTTTACTCGCTTTAATATATATAACTGTATTGTGGGAAGCTGTGCATGGTTAGTCTTCTTTCATCCTTTTAAATACATGTCAAATATATATAACTGTATTGTGGGAAGCTACGCATGGTTAATCTTCTTTCATACTCCTTTAAATACTTGTCATATATCAACTGTATAAATACTAGTATAGTTATTTAGAGTTTTCCCCAACAACTAGGTATAGAACTAGGTAAAGCCATGTTGGTCACTCTTAAAATACAGTCAAAACTAGATCCCCATAGGATTTCAAGATACACTCTTCCCTTCTCTTAGGGTTAATCAATATGGAACAAAGAGAAAGGCAGTATTCTCGGTGAACCTTTTCTCAGACTGTCACCCTTAGAAATTGTCAAAGAAATTCTACTCCCCGGAGTTGATCTATTCTCCGTGAATAACATATCTTGAGTTTCTTCCAAACACTAAAACTTTCTTGGAATGATCTCTTCTCTGTGAATTGCATTTCTTGAACTTCTCTTGGTTTGGGGAGCCACAGGCTTCCTAAAAGCATCTCCGCCTCCTCTTAGGCTTCGTACAAGGACCCGTCGGTTTCTTAAAAGTTCTCATGCCTTCTCTTGGGCTTCATACAAGGACCCTCGCGACCTCTTAGAGGTATAGGATAGAACTTATTCATCCTTTGCTAGAGCTGTCTTTTTAAAAAGAATCGCCAAAAAACCCTCAGACCAATTTTAGGGTTGATACTCATCCCTTAAACGAGTCGGCCTCATCTTGGGCATTGTACAAAGATAGACCAAACTAATGGACTTGGACAGTCTAAATCTCTGTGAGTCTCAAAGACAGTCTCAAGTTCCCTACAAACATAGGAGAAACCCCGAATTCTGGATTAATCTCCAGCAAGAGTTAAAACTTGTGGGTTCTAAAACCCCGTCTCTCTCCTAAAATCCCCCAGCCAGGGTCAGTTTATCATCATATTACACTATCTCAAATTAGAACCTCAAGGGGTCTGATCCATCAATTCTTCTGTATTCCCCTGCAAGAGTTGATTCCCCACTTGGACCTGCCTCGGGATCTCAATAATTCCCGGCAAAAGATAGCCTCCTCTTAGGCTTTGTATAATGATAATTTCCTCAGGAATGTCCACCTCCTCTTGGGCTTTGTACAATGATTCTCCCCAACGGAGCTAACCTTTTCAGACTCTCTTGTTGAGTCAATCACCTTTTCGGACTCTCTTGTTGAGTCAACCACTTTTCAGACTCTCTTGTTGAGTCAATTACCTTTCAGACTCTCTTGTTGAGTCGATCACCTTTTCAGACTCTCTTGTTGAGTCAACCACTCTCATAGACTCTCTTGTTGAGTCCGTCACCTTTTTGTACTCTCTTGTTGAGTAAACCCTTTTTAGCCTCAATCTCGGGGTTCGTACGAGATAGATAAAAAGCACTCTCTTGTTGAGTCAAACATTTTTAGCCTCAATCTCGGGCTTCGTACGAGACAGATAAGAGCACTCTCTTGTTGAGTCAAACCCTTTTAGCCTCCATTTCGGGCTTCATACGAGACATATAAAAACACTCTCTTGTTGAGTCAAGCCCTTTTTCGCCTCAATCTTGGGCTTTATACAAGATAGATAAATACCTCCCCTGTGGAGTTAGCCTCCTCTTAGGCTTCATATAATGATATCCCCAAAGAGTCAGTCTCATTTAGCCTTCGTTTTGGGCTTTGTACAAGACACTAATATATCCACTCTCTTGTTGAGTCGGTCTCATACAACCTCCTCTTAGGCTTTGTATAAAGACTTCCCTAGTGGAGTCAATCAACCTCTTAGCTTCAACCTTGGGCTTTGATCAAGGTACATAAAAATCAATAATCCCTCTTTAGAGATGACAAATTCTATTTCAGTCAACCTTTTAGCTTCAATCTTGGGCTTTGAACAAGACACAAATACTCCTTTTAGCCTCTGTCTTGGGCTTTGAACGAGACACCAAAACATTTTTTTCCTCCCTTAGAATAGGAGGAACTACGATTGCTCTAATTTCCCTGTTTCGTTTAAACGGGAATACGTAGGCATAAGATTGCGAAATATTAGCGAGCATACTAATCCAAAACTCTAGGTCCAATACTTTTATACCAATCAAAACTTAGGTCCAGCACCTTACCAAAAACATCAACAATAACTCACCCACTCATACTTCCCAAGAAACTTTCCCAACCCATTAACAGATAAGCACCATCAAGTACAAAGCAAAACCTAAAGCTAATATCCTGTGGATAACCACATATAGGATGGGTAATTGACAACTACCCATTATATAACCTGACCCCAGACCCCCCAATCTCTTTAAGCGTTTGTCCTGTTAGACATTCGCGTGCAAGGTTAATTTTAGATACCTTCCCTTTTCCTTCCAGCTTCATGGGATAAATAAGAAATTAGAAAGTAGCACCCCCTCCTACCATTGCGGTGAGGAAAACCCAGCGATAAGGTGGTCGCGTCACCGACAAAAATCGCTCGCTACAAATCGAAGGGAGGTTTGAGAGTCAGTTGTTGGGTGTGTACAAAAGATGACGAAGTTAAGGATTATGGTGTCGGAGCAAGGATTTTCTGGGTCACCATAAAAAAGGCACAGCGGAGCAAGAGGATTATTGATGGCTGCTTGAATGAGGTTGTTTATCGTTATGAGTATATGTGTTTGAAGTGAGTTCTTGTTGTTTTGGATGTGATGGTATGGGTTTGTGGAAGTGAAGGAAGAGTCAAGTCAGAGGTAATTGTCACAGTAAGGTTTTGATGTGGGTGTGGTTTTTGTGGGATAAAAAGGTTGGGTGTGAAGGAGTAGATGTGGTGAGAGTGGCGGATCGGAAAAGTTTGAGGAAAAGAGAAGTGTTTTGTGGAACGAAGAGAAGAAGTAATTTGTGATTACATGGTTTTTTGTTCCTGAGTGAATAACATTTTTTCTTGCAACTGAGTGGGTGAGTGCTTTTTGTGAGAGTGTTTCTTGGGAGTGGTCTGTTCCAATTTGAGTGGAATCAAAGGAATTTCTTTTGCCTTTTCTTCTCAATGTTGCCCACATGGAGAGAGAGTATTAATTGTTTATGAAAATGAGTGAGGTCCCATGTGATTGGTTTTCTCAATTTTTTAACCTTGCCAGCTCACAAAAATGTCCCACGTGAAGAGGGAGTATATTTGTTTTATGAAACTGAGAGAGAGAGATGATTGGTTAATTGGACACATGACGTTGTGTAATTGGAAGGGGAGAGATATATTTTCATCAACAACTGATGAGAAAATGCCCATTCATGTCGTGTGTGTGTCACCAAGTGATATGAGGGAAAGAGACATTTTGTAACAAATTTCTTATTTTTATTTTTTTTAAGGATTAAATATATTTTTGGTCCCTATAAATATCTCACATTTCATTTTTAGTCCCTATAAAAAATAGAACATATTTTGGTCCCTACAAAAATGTTATGCATGCAGTTTTAGTCCTTGTTATTTTCTAAAATTTCGAAAACTATTTAATTACCCCTAAACTTTTAAATTTTAGAATAATTTTTTTCATACGTGTTCAGATTACTGTAAAGTGTTTATTTGCCAAATTATATAATTTTTCAAAATGAGAAGAATTAAATATGAATTTTTTTAATTTTAAAAGATAATGATAAAAGTAATGAAAATCTCAACTTATTAATAAAATTTTGAGTTCCTTTTTTTTCGAGGAACTTTTTATAACGTTCTAAACATATTTGCAAAATAATCATTCAAAAATACACATTGGTTTAATAGTAGGGACTAAAATTACGTGCATAATTATTTTGTAGGGACCAAAACACGCTATTTTTTATAGGGACAAAAACAAAATTTGGTAATTATACAAGGACCAAAAACATATTTAACCCCTTTTTTAATTAGTTGACTTATTTAATTTGAATTTAATTGGTTTAGAATGAAATACAAGGATTGCAAACATGAGCATTTGATTAACTTGAATTTGACGGCCCCGATTAAATAAAAGAAACACAAATGCTAACCAATTTTAAAATGGCTAAATTGCCAATTTAAATGAAATTAAATCACTTAAATCGATTAAAAAAGTACATATTTTGAAATAAACTCAATAAAGTGAAGACATGGAAAATTCTATTTAATTTTTTTAATCTTTTGATAAAAGAATAAAAATAAAATGACTGAATATGAATAAAAATTGGGCGCAAAAGTGTCCGAAAAATTAAACTGAATGCAGTAAAATGATCAGCATGAAATAAACTTCTCGGAAACATACAAGTTTCGATCATTTTTTGAGATAAAAAACACCCGGTTAAACTGGCTCAGGCTGATTAAAATGCGAGTAATAAAGTAGTAAAAAAATAAAACAAGCACGTCGAGTTAAACTATGCGCGAACCATAGATTAACAATACAAACGTCTGCAAGCCCGATGTTTAAATTTTTTGCCTACTAATTTTACATACAGTTGAGATTCGATTCAACTAGTCTGCCTATAGATCCGAAAATTTATTCTGGGCAACATTTTATGCATTGTGCGTGACAAAAGACATGTTATGCTATGCAGATGATGCAAAGTAAAGTAAAATTAGATGCATGAAAGTTTTAAAATGTCCAGACAAAATTAAGGTATGACAATTTGTATTAGCTTTGTGTGTGTCAACTAATAATGGACAATAATGTCATTAATTCCTCTAAAAAAAGTAAAATGATTATTTCTACTTCCAATGTTTTCGTAGAATCTGAAATCATTGATTTTGAACATGAAAATGAAGAAATGTGTCATGGTAATTGATCTTACCTGATCAGAAAGAATCCAGTGGCCAGCAACTCCGGTGATGGTGAAACGGTGGGGGGGGGGGGTGTATCTGCAAGGTACTCCGATGCCAAAGTCAGGGAAAAAGGGAGTAAGCAAGTACATAAAAGCAGTTGTGAGTTAGAATTGTGTGTAACCTGACCCTCTCAAGCGAGTGGGTATTTATAGGCTGCCCCAGCGCGGGGCCAACGGTCTCCTGCACTGGGCTGGATTACAAGGCCCAATCCAGGTGACTGTCAGGGCTTACGTGGCGTAAGGAAGGCCAGCACGTGGTCTCCGCCCTAGGATAACTGTCCTTAGATCTCCGGAAGAAGGGCAAACCGATTCTTTCGAAGGTGAGAGATTACAAGATGATGTGTACTCGCGGGGAAGAGCACGTGGGGTTCGAGGAGAGACGTTTTCCCCAACACTCGAAACCTCTGCTCGACGATACATGGGCAACACGTGCCCGACAAGGTGGAGGTCTGAATGTGCCCGACACTGGATAAACGTGGGCCTTGTTGGACCACCTTAGATCATGGGGTTGGGCCTGCCCGACCAATGGACAGGCGCCGGTCCAGTCCAGAACAGGAGCCCCACAATTCGTTGCTTCGAAGTGTCAGAGTAATGACTTAAAGGTCATCTCCCATGTCGAGGACACAATAGACGTGCTCGAAGTACCGGGTTAAAAGTGGTTGTTTATTACCAGCAGGTAATCCTTTGTCTGGGAGACTCGTTGAACGGGCCAGTATCCCCGCTATAATGGGCTCGTAGTAATGGAATAGCCACGAGCAAGGGATGCTAAACGGGCAGGAATTTTGAAGTCTGCTCGAACTTCGTATGTTGCTGTGGGGGCGACATTGCGGGGAGACGAGAGGTTGTGGACTCGGGCACCAAAGCAAACGAAGGGTCATACGCAGGAATCCATGTGTCATGCGTCACCCGTCATTATTACCTAGGGCGGCTAGGCTAGGGCAAGGGTACTCAAGTGCCTAAGGGCGCCTCGAGTCCCGTGAGGGCTCTATAAATAGGAGCCAGCCCATTTCATTTACACGTTTCTCTCTCTCTCTTGCTCAGAGTTTCCCTCTCTTTCTCTCTAGGTTTCGCTCACCTCCCGCCGTCGTCTCACTGCCACACGCCGCCGCACCGGACTCTTCCAACTGCCGTTTTCAAGTAAGTTCCCGGTCTTTTCCTTTCCGTTTGCGTTTTTTATGGTGGCCCTCCGGTGAACTGATGAAGTTCTCGGGGAGGTCACGGAGTTTCCGGTGAATACGGCGGAACTTCTTTATGTTTTTGATGAACCTCGCGGGGGAGATGGGATGAATGTCCCGGGGACCTGAGGAAGGTACCGAGGACGTGGGATGAATACCCCGGGGACTTAGGACGAAGGAACTAGGGACTTGAGGACAGTCTCGGGGACGCTCGCCTGACGTCTCGAGGATGTTGGGTGAACAGGATAGATGTGCGTCCCCGACGCTCCTGGGCTGAGGGCGTCACTCGCGCAGTTCCCTGGTTCCTTTCTTCACCCCTTTCACTTGATCAGCGGTGGAGGGGTGAATTTGATCTGGATTGTCGAATTCACCAGTTCCTTCTGCTTTTCAGGTAAATGGAGGTCGTGGCCGTAGGATCTGAAGATGGCTGGTTTCTACCTGAGTGAATCGCACACTCAGAGATACAACAGAGTCGCCACCGAACTTTATTTAGTCCCAAAGGACGGGGAAAATATCGATAAAACCTAAGGGGAAGAGAAACGGGATCGGGGGGTCGGTTATGCGAAAGGAAGGTATTAGCACCTAACACATTCGTCGTACTCGACGGGAACCATTTCGCTTGCTTCTAGGCTTGGATGTGTTATCTATCTAAAGGCTTCTAGAAGGGAGAGAGAGAGAGAAAGGGGAAAAAGAAAGAAAAGAGAGAAAGTGCTCGCGGAGGAACGAAGTCCTCGTGCCTACGTACCCTCATAGTACGATGAGGAAGTCAGAGTGCCGTAGTTCTTGGAACCAGGGGACGAAGAGGAGGAAAGAAAGGGAGAAGGGAAGAAGGGTTGAAGTGTGCTCGCCGAGATCATTGCGAACTCATGCCTACGTATTATACATTCAAAAGAATGCAGAATCAGAGCTTCCGTAGTTCGGGGAACTGAACGGAAAAGGAAAACAAGAGAGAAACAAGGAGACGAAAGAAGTGGTGTCAAAACCAAGAGCAAGAATGGAAGAAAAACTCTACTGGGGAAGATCCCGCAGTAAGAGCGTTTGCAAAAAAGAATAGGAAAAGAATGGTGTCGAAACCAAGAATGAAAGAAACTCCGATGGGGATAACAAAAAGAATTGGTGTCGAAACCAAGAAAGTAAGAGCAAGGGGAATAGAAAGGACTCCGCTGGGGATCCGAATAAGAGGGATGGTGTCATAACCAAGAGAAGAGGGAGACTCGGTATATTAACTGGCTAGCAGTGGTTAACCGAGGAAAAGAGAATAAAACCCTGGCGGGGAAAAAGAAGTTGGTGTCAACAGGAAGACTGTGATAAACCAAGATAGAGAGTGCTGAACCAAGAGAAGGTGTTTGACTATGAAGGAGCCTCAGTATATTAACTGATGAATAGTGGTTAACCGAGGAAGGAAAGGACTGCAACTCTGTGGGGGTAGAGAAGTATTGGTTTTAACAGAGGAAGCTGTGATTAACCAGAAGCACGGGTGTAGGACAGAACGAAGGTCGTGACCCCAAAGGGGTTTGGTAAACTGACTGAACAAACAGTACTCAACCGAAGAAAGGGTATTTGAACCAAAGAAAGGTTATTAACCCAAAGGGTGCAAGTATTCGAACCAAGAGGAGGTTGCCAACTGCGGGGGATTCGGTGTTTACAGACGGGCTGTGACCAATCGAAGAGAAAAACGAGTGATTAACCAAGAGAAGGTGATTAACTCGAAAGGGTTCAGTATTTTAATAGATAGACTGTGGTTAACTGAAGAGACTGGTGATTAACCAAAGATAGGTGATTAACCCAAGAAAGGAGCAGAACCAAGAGAATATTGCGAACTCCTAGGGAAGAATGGTCGTGACATGAAAACTGTGTTAGACCAAAGAAAGAGAATTGAGACTCTTCAGGGGAATCAAAAAGCAATGATTGATTACAAGAAGAAAGGAGTGATGAAACAAAGAGAGATTGCTAGCGCAAGAATAATGATCTCAACCAAGAAGGATGGTGATTGACCAAAAGGAGAGATTGAAAGAGATAAGAGTGATCAAAGATAAAAAAGGATTGCAAAGAGAGAAGAGTGATCAAGGATCAACTCGACTGGGGAATGAGAAACACTATAGCTGGAGGATAGAGGTGACTATTCTCGAAAGAGATGGCCAAATGCCATTACCCAAGAAATAGTCAGAATGAGGGTAGGACAACCATCCTCATTCCTCCTCTAGCGCTCAAAGTATAGTGCGGAAATTGAAACGGACAGAGAAACAACTTCAATGTTGTACAGTGCTCCTGCATAGAGAAACGGACAGCATAACGGCGTCAACTTGTACAGTGCTCCGATGCAAGGCGTAGCGCGAAATTCCAACTCTCTGAGGGGAAATGAGAAAAAAAGCTCTAAAGGAGGCCTAAAGAGAGGGAAAGGGAAGATCAATTAATCGAAATAAAGTTTCGATCAATTAATCAAAGGGAGAACCATGCTAACAACATTCCAAAGAGAATGAAAAGCCATTAAAGCAAAATGGAGTGAATTATTGATTATACAAGATTAAGTTTATCCATGAAGAATAAACTTAATGCAAACTGAAATGGAAAGTGCAAAACAGTGCCAAATGATCTTCAAAGTGCCACACAAAATCATGTATCATGTGAACAAAGATAGTGCAAGAAGGATTATGTTCATACAATGCTAAAAACATGAAACCACATGAATAATCGACAATGTGAATCGAAAGTTCATGAACATGCTTCAACCAGAAGTGAAATGACATTTAGAACATCCATAAAATCAAGCATGACAATCAATGGAAGTTAAAATGAAGAAAGCATGGCAAACACACTTGAAAATGCAAGAAAATGGCCATTCTGTTCAGTGGTAACCGGTTACTCACCATGCGTTAACCGGTTACTTGCTTGAAAATTAGCGTTTTTGGTGAAAATTAAACTGAGTAACCGGTTACTCACCATGTGTTAACCGGTTAACACTGAACAGTTGTGAAAAAACAGAAAAAATAGCTATTCAAAAGTGATTTTCAACACATAATCACTTATGCAAACTACCACATGCTAGGAACTGAAATTGTGCACGAAAATTGAACTTGAAAACAACAAATAAACAGAGATAGAATCAACTAATACAATTGGATCATGGATCAAACAAATGCAAACCCAAATTACACACAACAATTATCGACTACATTGCGAGCGATACGAAAATGCGCGAAATGGTAAAATTAGTTAGATCCACCAACCTACAAGCTGGAGATTTGGCTTGGTGAATGTTGCAAAGGATTCTTGATGCAGAAAATCAAAGAAAACCAGAGGAATCTTCAATTTGTAGATGAACCGTATCGGAATCGAGCAAAATACGATAAAGCTCTGAAATGCGAATTCGAACCGTTGCATATGAATCGATGCATATGCTATGTATGCGTTTCTACATGATGCTTGATATCATGCAATGTAAATGCCCAAGACGAGGCACAGTGCGAAGTGATTAGGCAGAAACCGTAGCAAAATGACTTCGACATCCTCGGTCGGGGAAAGAACCCGCAGATGAAGACAATCTCTGCTGGAGAAGACAGTTCACAAAGGACGATGATTCCGCCGGGGAAAGAAACTGAGAACATCTCAGGTTTCTAAATCACCATGGCTATCCCTATCGGGGATGAAAGAACCAAGTCAATTCTTCCTACCAAGACTGGCTCTGCGTGGGGAAAAGAGATTCCTGAATCATGTTGACTCAGCTGAGGAGAAACCACTGCTGCTGGTGACAGATAGTTCCTGATCATTAGAAATGATACACAACCCTTGCTGGGGGAAAGTGAATAAAGATGTCTTTGCTGGGGAACACCTTGGCCACCTGCCGAGGAGAATGATGACTCTGCTGAAGAACTGCTGAGGAGGCAACAACTTCTTCGCTGAATCAAAACATTGCCGGCCAGGCGTTAGGCTTACCAATGGATATTACCGCTCACCCTGCAGGAGTTACCAGTAACACATGCAATGCATATGCTTTCTCGGTGGATTTAGATTTTTATTGTTCTTAACGTTTTTTAGTATTATGTGATCACAAATAATTGTTTATTTTGCAAACAAAATACTTGAATGAAAACAAATTGAGATAACAAAGAATGCATTTTATTGAATGTAAAATTTTTGTACCTAAAGTGTGTACAAGGATGCAAAATCCTTGATGAGGAAATTTGCAATAAAATTGAAAAACAAATGTAAATGGCAAAGGGAAATCATGCTTTGCATTAATTACAACATTGGCCACCATCCACTGTAAGTCTAGGTTCCAATGCCTTGCACCAGTTGATGATGATTCGACTGCTCCGTTACCGTCCGAGGTCTAGCCATGAGGAAATGAGGCTCAAGTGTTCACAGTCAATGCCTTTATCCCTAATTTTTGCCTGGACATGTTTTCACATTTTTTTTGGTCCACCGGGATGCCCATTTTTGCCTAAGTCTCCCTTTCGGGTTTTCAACTTAGCGGGCTATTATTTTTTTTTTCATTGTCCCTAACTTTTGCATGGACATTTCTTTTTTTTTGTCCATCGGGATGTCCATTTTTTCCTAGATTGTCCTTGCGGATGTCAATCTAGCGGACTCTTATCCATTTTTTTCAGGCATAATATTTTTTGACTGTATCGGAGTTCACGGGCGATGGCAACTCCTCCCCATCCATTGTGGTGAGGATCAGGGCTCCGCCTGAGAAGGTCTTCTTGACAACAAAGGGTCCTTCGTAATTGGGAGTCCACTTGCCTTGTGGATCCGAGTGAACAGGTGAATATCTCTTGAGCACGAGTTCGCCTTCACAGAATGTTCGAGGAAGAACTTTCTTGTCAAAAACTCTTTTGAGGCGTCTCTGATACAATTGACCATGACAAACGGCTGCCAGGTGCTTCTCTTCGATGAGATTCAGCTGGTCGTATCTGGATTGAACCCATTCATCTTCATCGAGACCAGCTTCCATGATGACTCTGAGCGAGGGAATTTCGACTTCAATGGCTAAAACTGCCTCCATACCATACACAAGCAAGTACGGAGTTGCCCCAGTAGAAGTGCGAACTGAAGCTCTGTAGCCATGCAGTGCAAAAGGAAGCATTTCATGCCAATATTTGTAAGTCTTGACCATTTTCTGGACAATCCTCTTGATGTTTTTGTTCGCTGCTTCAACGGCGCCATTCATCTTGGGGCGATATGGTGAAGAGTTGTGGTGTTCGATCTTAAATTCTTGACACAACTCCTTCATCATATCATTGTTTAGGTTGCTTGCATTGTCCGTGATAATGCTGCTAGGAATGCCATAACGACAGATTATCTCTTTCTTGATAAATCTAGCAACCACTTGTCGTGTAACATTTGCATAAGAAGCAGCTTTAACCCACTTGGTGAAGTAATCGATAGCAACCAGAATAAATTGGTGACTGTTGGAAGCCTTCAGCTCGATCATTCCAATCATATCTATACCCCACATGGAGAATGCCCAAGGTGAAGTCAAAACATTCAATGGAGTTGGAGGCACATGGATCTTGTCTCCGTAGATTTGGCACTTGTGACATCTTTTGGCAAAGTTGTAACAATCTACTTCCATTGTTGTCCAGTAATACCCAGCCCGAAGGATCTTCTTAGCCATAGTAGGACCTTTAGCATGTACACCCTCGCAGCCCTCATGTATGGACCTTATGATCGTGTTTGTTTCGTGTCTATCCACGCATCTGAGCAACACAGAATCATAATTCCTCTTGTATAGTATACCACCACTTAAGAAAAATTTGGCGCAAAGCCGTCTAAGAGCTTTCTTGTCAGTAATGGTGATACCCTCGGGATATTCCTGTTTTTCCAGATATCTTTTGATGTCGTAGAACCAAGGCTTGTCATCAGACTCATCCTCGATTGCCAAACAGTGTGCCGGTTTGTTCAAGTGATAAATGCAGATATGAGGAGCTTCATTCTTCCACTTGACCTTGAACATGGATGCTAGAGTGGCAAGAGCATCAGCTAGTTGATTTTCCTCTCTGGGAATATGATGAAAAGTGATCTCATCAAAGTAAGGAATCAACTTCGCTATGTGTTGTTGGTACGGAACCAGCTTGGAATCCCGAGTCACAAAGTTCCCTCTGACTTGACCGATGACCAAGGCAGAATCTCCATAGACCTCAAGAATCTTGATTCTCATGTCAATTGCCGCTTCAATACCGTAGATACATGCTTCGTATTCGGCCATATTATTGGTGCATGCAAAGCATAATCTGGCAGTGAAGGGAAGGTGAAAACCTGTTGGAGAGATGAGGATAGCTCCAATTCCACGACCTTTAGAATTGGAGGCACCGTCAAACACGAGCGTCCATCGCGCCCCTGGTTCGGGTCCCATGCCAGGATCTGGAGTCTCATAATCTCTTATAAACAGAACATCCTCATCGGGAAAGTCAAACTTCATTTGTTGATAACCTTCTATAGGTTGATGAGCAAGGTAGTCAGACAAGACGCTCCCTTTTATCGCTTTCTGGGTAACATACTAGATATCATACTCAGTTAACAGCATTTCCCATAGAGCAATCCTTCTAGAGACAGCAGGCTTTTCAAATATGTACTTTATTGGATCCATTTTGGATATCAATAAAGTAGTATGGCAGATCATGTATTATCGTAGGCGTCGAGCAGCCCAGACCAGAGCACAACAAGTTTTCTCTAAGAGTGAGTATCTGGTCTCACAATCAGTGAACTTCTTGCTCAGATAGTATATTGCGTGTTCTTTTCTGCCAGTGTCATCATGTTGACCCAATACACATCCCATCGATTCGTCGAGAACGGTGAGATACATGATTAAAGGCCTACCAGGAACCGACGGTACTAAGATCGGTGGTTCTTGCAAGTATTGTTTTATTTTGTCAAATGCTTTCTGACAATCATTATTCCATTCAACCGATTGATTTTTTATTAGTAATTTGAACATTGGTTCACAGGTAGCCGTCAAATGAGAAATGAATCTTGAAATGTAATTGAGTCTGCCTAGAAAGACACAGACTTCTTTTTCTGTTTTGGGAGGCAGCATGTTCTGAATTGCCCGAACCTTATCAGGATCAACTTCAATACCCTTCTGACTTACAATAAAGCGCAACAGTTTACCAGATCGAACACCGAAGGTGCACTTCGCAGGATTCAACCGCAGTCTAAACTTCCGGAGTCTGTCAAACAGTTTCTTCAGATGAACCAAGTGATCATCTTCAGTTCTGGACTTGGCAATCATATCGTCCACGTAAACCTCAATCTCTTTATGAATCATATCATGAAAGAGGGTTGTCATGGCGCGCTGGTATGTTGCCCCTGCATTCTTTAGACCGAATGGCATGACTTTGTAACAATATGTGCCCCACGGCGTGATAAAAGTAGTCTTCTCCATATCATCTGGGGACATCTTGATCTGATTATATCCTGAAAAACCGTCCATGAAGGAAAAGACAGAGAACTGCGCAATGTTGTCTACCAAGACATCAATATGAGGCAAAGGAAAATCATCCTTCGGGCTTGCTTTGTTGAGATCTCGATAATCCACACACATTCTGACTTTGCCGTCCTTCTTAGGAACTAGGACAATGTTGGCAATCCATTCAAGATATTCGGAAGTGGCTAGGAACCCAGCGTTAAGCTGCTTCTTTACCTCTTCTCTGATTTTGAGTGCCATGCCGGGTTTAGTCTTTCTGAGCTTCTACTTGACAGGAGGACATCCGGGCTTGAGTGGCAAGTGATGTTCAACGATGTTGGTATCTAACCCAGGTATATCTTGATAGGACCAGGTGAAGATATCAACATACTCTTTCAATAACTTGACCAACTCGGAGTGTACATGCTTTGCGAGGGATGCGTCAACCTTGGCTTCTCTTCTTACCTCATCAGTACCAAGATTGACAACTTCCACTGGCTCTTTGTGTGGCTGAATCTCTCTATGCTCGTGCTCAAGGAGCCTTGCCAGTTCAGCCGGTAATTCACAATCTTCCTTACCATCTTCTTCGGCTTGGTTAATTGGAATTCCAGAATTACAATGGATGTTTGCCATGTTGTTATCAATGCTTTTATTAGTTCTGCATGTTTATGAATATGTTTAGAATGAGCTATTTTAAAAGTGAAACAGAAAAGAAACTTTTTCCATTTATTTTGTGAAAAATTAAAAATAAAGAAAGAAAATAGAGTATGATTTTGAATGCAAAAACTTTCATTTGTTGATCACATAATATTGCAAAAGCGCGAGGCCCTTTACAAGTTATCCACTCGTCTCGGGCGAGGACGAGGGAATGAAAAAGCAAAATGCATTACATGTTATATGGGAAAACCACAGGAATCACGGTAGATGTCCAATTGTTGAGCTTGAAACCCGGCGGACACTTGCGCACAAATCTTGAAGTCTGATTGCTAGGACCAGCATCATCAGCAGCTGCCACGATGTCACCCTGCTGGAAACCCGCGCTATGGAACCTGACAAAGTTGCATTGCTTTCGATCAGAGGAACCAGATTGACGACCAGGATGATAGCCCACTCCAAAACGATTATGCTTCTCAACTATATCAATCACGTGCCCCCAGCCTGGCAAGGCACCTCTATCGATGGTCTCTTTAGCACTCTTAGCAGACGCTAAAGTCAATTGTGGTGATCTACTTTGACTAGTTGAAGCAGAGCTGACATCTTCGAGCTTGAGACACTACAACGGAACCTCAGCTATGCCTTCTTTGGTCTCTACGTATCGGAAAGATGATAACTCGCTGACAATCAAATCCTCTTCACCACA
Source organism: Lathyrus tuberosus (assembly GCA_022829125.1). NCBI lineage: Eukaryota > Viridiplantae > Streptophyta > Magnoliopsida > Fabales > Fabaceae > Lathyrus > Lathyrus tuberosus. The sequence goes on along the minus strand of JALAZF010000089.1, from coordinate 41,260 downwards.
GACAATGACAAGCTGATCTTCAAACATGAATTTCAACTTCTGATGTAAAGTGGAGGTAACTGCCCCTGCAGCGTGGATCCACGAACGACTCAGTAGGCAACTGTATACTGGATTGATATCCAACACTTGGAAAGTAATGGTAAACAGATGCGGCCCAATGTTGATGGGTAAGTCCACTTCTCCAATGACCTGTCTTCGAGAACCATCAAAGGCTCTGACAACTAAGGCACTTGGTCTCATCTCGATTCCCTCCACTGGTAATTGACTCAACGTGCCCTTAGGCATCACATTGAGAGAAGAACAAGTATCCACTAGAACACGAGATAACAGGATGTCTGTGCAGGTTACAGATATGTACAGCGCTTATTATGGGCAGTTCCTTCAGGAGGTAGTTTCGATTCATTGAAACCCAGATACCGACTTGCAGTTATGTTAGCCAAAACATCATCGAATGCGAAGACGAATATATCTTGCATGACATGGGCGCTGTTCAAAACTTTCAACAAAGAGGATATGTGCGTAGGCGAACTCATGAGTAAGGACAAAATTGAGATCCTCGAGGAAGTCTGACCCAGCTGATCTATAATCTTGAAGTCACTTTTCTTGATCAGTTTAAGGAACTTTTGATCATCAAGGGTCTCCTTGCTCTTTGAAACATCCTCAGACGGGATATTCGGTACTGGAACGGCAGTAGACGCCCCTTGTTAATCCACAAGGGTTGCAGCCGCAGGCGTTTCCTTAGGAGAAACAACTATTGGAATTTGCACAGGCTTCGTAGCGACCTTCGGAGCAAACACTCGTCCACTACGAGTCATACCTCCACCAGCTGTAACATTCACGATCTCTAATTCGGCGAACCTTATCTCTTGACCTCCAAAAAATACAGAAGACCCATACTTCCATGGTACCTCTTTACAATTCTGATACGGAAACGGTTTCGGCGGGCAAACAACGATGGGTTGCACCTTCTTCTGTTTAGGGGATTCCATAGGAACCTTCCTATAGACAATTTTGAATGGGTCAATAGCAGTAATTTCCTCAACAGGTTTAGATCTGGCAAATTTCACTTCGCCCCGGTTCATCAGAATCTGGACATAACTCTTCAGCCTTCGACACTGGTGGGGATTATCGTCGCAAATCTGACACTTACCATGCAACCCTTTCAACAGCCCGTGTTCGCCCAATCTCTTGAAAACCACAGACATCAGAGTCTTTACCTTGTCAACATCCATGATCAGTTCAGCCTTAAATTATCCCCAATCATGTTAACCGCAGGCCCACTGTGATTCGGCAACAGATTACTCTGAATGTTGGGTCCCTCTTCAGCGAAAGTCAGAACCTTCTTATCGATGAGTTCCTAAACCTTGGTTTTGAAAACAAAGCAATCCTCTGTTGCATGTCCTATGTATCCAGTATGATAAGCACATGACGCATTTGGGTTGTGCTTCGACCCAAATGGAGGAATTACGGGCACAATCTGCTTAGGGACAATTGCCCCTTGGTGAACCAAGTAAGGAAACAGTTCCGTGTATGATACCGGAATTCTGTCAAAATTCGGACGCTTACGGTTTCCTTGACTGTTGTTGTTCTGACGATTCTGATTCTGCTGACTTTTGTTCTGTTGATTCTGTTGCTGATTCTGAGCATTCTGAACTGGTTGTTGCGGATGATACTGATATGGAGGTTGTTGATACTGTGCAGCAGCAATGTACGGATACGGATAGTACGGCAAGGGAGCCATGGGAGCTTGATACTGAGGAGAAACTTGAGCTGTCACAGCGTTTGCTTCACCTTCCATTTTCTTGGAATGACTGTTCTGAGATTTCCTAGTGGCCGGCTGCTGGGAAGCAGCTCCAGGAATCTTTCCAGTCTTCAAACCATTCTCAATCCGTTCACCAATCGTCACAACATCAGGGAAGTTCAATGAAGAACTACCCACCATTTTCTCATAGTAAGATCCCTGCAATGTACTCATAAAGATGTCAATCAACTCATTGTCAGAGAGAGCCGGTCGCACACGAGATGCCATCTCTCGCAATCTTTGTGCATACTCCTTGAATGTTTCAGCTGAGCACTGTGACTGATTCTGCAATTGCAATCTAGTTGGTGCCAGATCAAGGTTATACTTGTATTGTCTCACGAACGCTTCAGACAAATCCCTCCAAGTACGGATTTTGCTGCGCTCCAAACCCATGTACCAATCTAATGAAGCACCAGACAAACTATCTTGAAAACAATGAACTAGCAATTAATCATTATCAATATGGGATGCCATCTTCCTGCAGTACATAGTGATGTGACTACGCGGGCAGCTCAAGCCTTTATATTTTGGCAAATCAGGTATCTTGAATTTCTGCGGCAGCACAATATTCGGAACTAAACACAAATCTTTGGCTTCCATACCAAAAGCTGAGAACCCTTCAATAGCTCTGATACGGTCTTCTAACAACTTGTAGTCAACCGATCTATTCTGATTAGTGGGCCTGACAAGAATCTGAGGATTTAGCAGCTGAGAAGCGGTAGGAGCATTCACTTGCGGAGTAGCAAACTGAGAAGGATACGCCAAACCCGAATTAACCATCTGACCAACATTCTGACCCATCGGAACACCATACAGATAATTCGGAGGAGGTACCCCAGCAGCTGAGGAAGATGCCCCAGGATAGAACATCCCAGTATGAACATTCAGAACAGCAGTTTGAGCAACTTGAGACAAATCCGGAACATGAATAGGAGGACCTCTATACACATGCTCTTCATCGTCAGGAGTTTCAGTGTCAACTAATCCGGCAGGATCACTCTGTTCGCAGCTTCAGCTTGCCCGTTCGTTTGACGGTGCTCGACCGACGTGAAGTGCTGCTTCGTGCCCAGCTTGGTGACGAAGTGTTGGAAGTTCTTGTCGGTGAACTATGTCCCGTTGTCGGTGACAATCGCTTGGGGCACGTCGAACCGAGCGAGTATGTTCCTCTTGTAGAAACGTAGTATGTTGTGAGCCGTGATTTTGGCCAGGGCTTCCGCCTCGATCCACTTCGTGAAATAGTCCACGCCGACGATCAGGCACTTATTTTGGTATGACCCTACGACGAAGGGCCCCAGGATATCCATTCCCTACCACGTGAACGGCCACGGGGACGGCAGTGTTTTGAGCTCGCTGGGCGGGGCCAGGTGCATGTCCCAGTGTCGTTGGCATCTGTTCCACTTCTTAACGTGCTCCTTGGCGTCCTGTTGTATGGTGGGCCAGTAGTATCCCGCTCGCAATGCCTTGCGAGCTAAGGACCATCCGTCGAGGTGTTGTGCATTGATCCCCTCGTGGATCTCCTGGAGTATGCCGGGGACCTTGGCCTCTTCGACGCACCTGAGGAGGGGGATCGAGAAGCCACATAGGTATAGTTTGTCTTCGACAATTGTGTATGAGCACGCTCATTGCTTAATCACTCCGGCTTCCTTAGGATCGTCGGGCAGCTTGCCAGTGGTGAGATACTCGTATACCGGGGTCATCCAGCAGTTACTGTCCCCGATAGCGTTCACGTCCGTCGCGGGGACGGGTTTACCGATTCTTGGGCGCAAAAGTACTTCTTGTATGACAGATTTGTTCCCGTCCTTCTTTTTCGTGCTCGCCAGTTTGGACAAGATATCTGCTCGAGTGTTGTGCTCGCGCGGGATGTGGGTTACTTCTGCTGAAGTGAAGTTCTTTATCTTTTCTTTCACCAGGGTTAGGTATTTGATGATGCTGTCCTTCTTGGCTTGGTACTCTCCTCGGACCTGAGAGACTACGAGCTGAGAGTCGGTGAAAATTTTGACTTCTTTGGCGTCGAGGTCCTCAGCCAACCGTAGCCCGGTGAGGAAAGCCTCGTACTCAGCTTGGTTGTTTGACGTCAGAAAGGACAATTTGAGGGAGACTTCGATCAGAATGCCTTCCTCATTTTTCGAGGATGATGCCTACCCCGCTACTTTTTGAGCTGGCTGCCCCGTCGACATAGATCGTCCACTTTTGGGATCCATTGGTCGAAGGTGCCGGGAGGGTCATTTCTGCCATGAATTCGGCCAGTACCTGAGCCTTTTGGGCCTTTCTTCCTTCATATTGAATGTCAAACTCGGCAAGTTCGAGCGACCATCGGAGCATCCTCCCCGCCATGTCTGGTCGACCGAAGAGTTGTCTTATGGGCAGCTCGGTCCTTACTACCACCGTGTAGGCCAAGAAATAGTGTCGTAATCTTCTGGCTGCGGTGACGAGGGCCAGGGTGACTTTCTCGATCTGTTGATACCTAAGCTCGGGGCCTTGGAGGGCCTTGCTGGTGAAGTAGATCGGTTTCTGCCCGTCGCAGGTTTCCTGGATAAGAACTGCGTTGACTGCTTCGCTCGTGATGGCGAGGTACAGAAACAGCGTCTCCCTGTTCTCTGGTCGGGAGAGAACTGGGGGTTGTGAAATGACTTGTTTAAGGTGGAGGAGCGCTTGCTCGCATTCCTCGGTCCATTCAAACGTGACTTTCTGTCATAGAAGCTTGAAAAATGGGAGTGCGTACTGTGCGGATTTGGCGACGAAGCAGGAAAGTGCAGTCAGCATCCCGTTTAGCAATTGCATTGACTTATTAGAGTTTGGGGTCGGGATCTTGGAGAAAGCCCTGTACTTGTTGGGGTTTGCCTCGATTCCTCGTTCAGTGAGGTAAAAACCGAGGAACTTGCCCGCCCGAACGCCGAAGGTGCATTTGTCGGGGTTGAACCTCATCCTACATTTCCTCGCTGTGTCGAAGACTTTCTTGAGATGGGCAGCGTGGTTGACTTCTTTCGCGAATTTGACGATCATGTCGTCCATGTAGACCTCGAGCATGTCGCCGATCTCTCCCCGGAAGACTTTGTTCATCATCTGTTGGTAGGTCGCGTCGGCGTTCTTCAGGCTGAAGGGCATTATGTTGTAGTAGTAGTTGCCTGACTCAGTCATGAAGGCAGTGTGCTGCTTGTCGGCCTTAGCCATGGGGATTTGGTTGTACCCCGAGTAGTCATCCATGAAGGACAATAGTTTGAAACCTGCAGAATTGTCGACCAGCTGGTCTATGTTAGGCAAGGGATAAAAGTCTTTTGGTCATGCCCGGTTAAGGTCGGTATAGTCAACATACATCCTCTATTTTCCATTATTCTTTTTAACAAGTACAACGTTATACAGCCAGGTCTTGTACCTGGCCTCCGAAATAAAATTTGCCTCTAAGAGGTCTTTTACAACTTTTTTAGCAGCCTCCGCTTTTTCAGGAGACTGCCTACGCTTACGTTGTATTATGGCCCTAGCGGTCGGATCTACGGGGAGTTGATGGCAGGCCACCTCTGGGTCAAGGCCAGGCATCTCGGACACGCTCCACTCGAACATATCAGCGTTCTCCCTGAGGCATGCCTTCAGCTGCTTCTCCGTCTGGGATGGGGCGCGTTGGGTGGAGAAGCTGCCCGTTGCCTCAGCTGGGAGGTCGTGGTTAGCTGCTCTGCCTTTTTCCTGATCATCAGGGAACCTGCTGTCGAGGTCGACTGCATTGATGCGCGGGAGCGGCTTCTGCACTGCATCCTGGGATGACTTCGCTCCGGTTTTGGGTTTGGTGCTGATGGAGCTCAGGCCTTTGGTCGCAACATCGAAGCACCTCCTGGCTGCTTCTATGTCCCCGTGCATAGTGACGACCCGGCCCCTGGCCGTGTAGTACTTCATCTTCAGATGGACTATCGATGGTACTGCTGTGAGTTCGGCCAGAGTGGTCCTCCCCAGGATGCATTTGTAGAGGGACGGGCATTCAACAACCAAGAAGCAGGTCTTGACCTGTTAGGCAGTGTCCTCACTCGCGAAAGTAACCATCAGTTCAACATAGCCCCACGGTCTAGTGGTGGTGTCGTTGAATCCTTGTAGATCTGAGCCCACGTAAGGGGTCAGATGTTTCTCGTCGAGCTGAAGGGTCTCGAAGAGGTGGGCGTACATTATGTCCACCTAGCTCCCTTGGTCGACTGGGATCCTGTGGACGTCAAAATTTGCCATCTGTGCTCACATTAAGAGGGGGATGGTGGCATTGGGCGCTCCTCCTGGCAGCTCCTCGAGGTAGAAGGTGATGGGGTTTGATCTCCCTTGCACCTTCTCGAAAGTGGTGGTCTTCGTCGAGGTCGCGGACTCCAGCTCATCAAATTTCCACTTGATCAACCTGATGGAGACCTTCTCGAAGCCTCCGTCGGATATGACCATCGCCGCGGGGAAGTTCTCCCACGTGCTGCGTGCAGTGACGGGGTCTTCAGGAGGGAAGCTCACCCACATGCTGCGAACTGCCTCAGGGTCCTCAATTCCCTCAAGGACGTAAAACTCCTCGGGTCGAGTGACGCTGAGGGAGATTTACAGTCGGTTCTCCCCAAAGGGAGGTGTTGTCTCCTCGACGCTTTGAGTATCTCGGGCATCCGACCGAGGAGCATCGTTCCTCTTAGCGTACTGCTTTAGATGCCCTTCCTTGATCAGAATCTCTATTATATCCTTGAGGTGGATGCAATCTTCTATGACATATCCATGGCTCCGGTGGAACCAGCAGTATTTGGACTTATCCGTGTTTGACTTAGGGGGTGTCGGCTTTGGAAAACAGACACCCCCTTTCAGAAACTCCGAGTTGGCACACTCAGAGAGGATCCGCTCGCGGGGAGCGTTGAGCGGCGTGTATTCCGTAAACTGGCCAGTGGGCCCTCTCGGTTCACGGGAGTCCTTAGGATGGCATTCACGTCTTTTCTCTCCCCATGCCGAGGGGCAAGGGAGTCTTCATCTCTTTGACCGCAGGGCCGCCTCGACGTCGTGAGACGAGGGTAATTTGGGCAGCCTTCGACTCCTCGAACTTGATGTATGATTGACCTCGGTGGAGGAGGTCTTCCAAGTAGCGGGGCCTATGGATGCCCACAGACTTGGCGAACTCGGTCCCGAGGCGTAGTCCCCGCATGATCAGGAACTTCTTCATGTCGTCGGTTGTGTGGACATCGACAGCTTCTCAATTGAATTTCTCAATGTAGTCTCTGAGAGACTCGTTCCTCCCTTGGAAGATGCCTTCCAATGAGGCCAGCGTCTTCGGATGGAGGCGAGACGCAGTGAAATGTTTGGAGAAACGTCCCTTCAGTTGCTTCAAGGACGTGATGGATTCTGGTGCAAGGCTTTTGTACCAAGTCATGGCACTTTTCCTGAGGGTGGTTGGGAAAAGCCTGCATTTAATAGCACCCCGGACGTTCCTATTGTCGAGCATGGCCTTGAAGCTCTCTACATGGTCGTCGGGGTCAGCGGTGTCGTCGTAGGTCCCTAGGGGTGGGGGCTTTTCTATCCCTACCGGGATATGGGTGTCCATAATTTCCCTGGATAGAGGGGTCCTCTGGTCATCCTCATCACTTCTGACTGGTGACCGCGATGGGGAGTGACGACCTCGACCAGGTCCATGTCGGCGGGGAGAGTTCCTGGAATGGCTCCTCGACTTTTCGCCATCAGCTTTGCTCCTCTTCTTAGTCGGGGAGTTCCGTGGCTCGTTCTGTGGGGGGGAGAGCGGGGGCGCTTCTGGGCGACCACATATTTGTTCCAGGCGCGGTCTCCGGCCTGCAGGTTACGGGGAAGGGCTGCGAGAGCCCGCCGTGGGTGTCCTTCGCGGGGAAGGGGATAGCTGGGGAGAAGGTGGGTGACGATGTCTTCACGGGGAAGAGCGTCATGGTCGTCCCCTCTCGAGGGCTTCGATCCTCATGTTCTGCAGGACGATTAATTGGTTGGTCTGGTTGATCAACGCGAACAGGGCCACCGTGCCTGGATCAGCGTCTGGTGGCACGGCGATCGGCTGGTAGACAACCGGAGGGTTGTCCTATTGGGCGGCGTCGTACGCCGCGTCGTCAGAGAAAGGGGAGGCAATCAGCCCGTCCCTTATGTCGCCTTCTTCGACGCGGACGACCGAATTGTCCTCGCGGTGGTCTCCGTTGTCGTACTGCACAAAGGCGGTGTCCGGAGTCTTGTTCCCAGGCTGGGAGCTGGCCATAGTTGTTGGAAAAAAGAATAGGGATTGCTTTGGTTTTACGTTGAGGTAAACGGGGAAGCAAGGGTTCCCACAGACGGCGTCACTGATCTTACCTGATAAAAAAGAATCCAGTGGCCAGCAACATCGTGAGATCAACAACTCCGGTGATGGTGAAACAGCGGGGGGGGCTGCAAGGTACTCCGATGCCAAAGTCAGGGAAAAAGGGAGTAAACAAGTACATAAAAGTAGTTATGACTTAGAATTGTGTGTAACCTGACCCTCTCAAGCGAGAGGGTATTTATAGGCTGCCCTCAGCGCGGGGCCAACGGTCTCCTGCACTGAGCTGGATTGCAAAGCCCAATCCAGGTGACTGCTGTAACGCCCCAGTTTTGTCAGTTTTTATTTAATCGAGTCGTTTTGATTATTTTATTTTATTTTTGACTTTTATTTGGAAATATGTTATTTTTCAATGTTGTGATGTTTTATCGCGTTTGGGAGATATTTGAGCTGAAAGGGTATTTTGGTCTTTTGCTTGGGTAAGTTTTATGTTTTTATATAAATAGAAAGAAATAGAGAGAAAATGAGAAAAAGAAGAAAAAGAGAAAGAGAAGAGAAAAAGAGAAAGAAGGAGAAGAAAGAAAGAGAGAAGATGAGAAAGAGGAAAAATCGGGAAAACTCCATTTAAAGCGCGAATAATCGGGTAAGGGTGAGAAATTTCAATTATATCTTGCTTGTATATGTATATGTGTGTGATTGTGTGAATGTTTTCTTGTTTTTCCATAGTTTTCCAATTCTAGGTTGAAATGAGAAAAACTATTAGAAATCGATGTTTTTATGGACGAAAGTCGGAATAAATCGCTTATTAGAGTCGTGTGATGTTGGGTCGTGATTTAGTGTGATTGTTTGATTGAATCGAGTTGAATTTGTAACTTTTGAGTTTTTGATATATATTGATGTTTTTGTGCAAGTTGATGTTGTAAGGAATATAGTATGAGACAGCGAGGATGGTTAGAATCAGTGACGAGTTATGAATTTGGCTTGGATTATCCTTCGGGAAAAGTTGATGTCGTGCGTGATAAGTTAAGTCGAAAGTTTTTATACATGTCAGTTTTGATGGTCAGGGAGTTAGAATTATTTGAGCAGTTCAGAGACTTGTGTCTGGTGTGTGAGATAACACAGCAGAGTGTGAAGTTGGATATATTAAAGGTGAACAGTGATTTTTGGTGAATATGAGAAAGAGTTAGACTTTGGACGCGAAATTGGTAGTTTTGATGGTGACGAGTAATCAGAGTGTGCAACGGAAGCGTGAGGTTACATGATTCGTATATGCGTGTGGGACTTGTAAGAAATCTTAGGGTAAACATTGGGAACATGTAGGAATGATGAGACCATTGGACGTTCCAGAGTGGAAGTGTTAGGTGAAAGGTTTAAATATTATTCATGGGCTACTATGTAGATGGATGTTTTGGTTATATGTTCGATTGAGGAATCGTAGCATTGTTGTACTGATGTTGGGTGACAAGGATGTCGGTATTGTGGTTGAGTGGAGGTTGTTTAATCGATGTTGTGTCGTGGAACTTGTGTTCTTGTTTGTGTTGTTGCCTTGTTTCCATCGTGTTGATTCGAGTGCGAGTTGCTAATTCCGGTGTGTGTTCGTAACTTGTGTATTCTTTGAGTCGTGAGTTGGTCGTCAAGTGCATTGTATGGGCTTTGCATCTTGTCGTTGTAGTTGTCATCTGTGTCACGTCGTTGTTGTGGTTGCTGTTAGCAAGGTGGTTTGTCAGTTTGTGTTATTCGTGGTGTGCTTTTGTTGGCCTGACAGTTCGTTGGTCGGATGCGAGAGTCGTATCCGGAGTTGTTCGTATCGGTTATATTTTCGAGGACGAAAATTTCTAAGTGGGGGAGAGTTGTAATGCCCCAGTTTTGTCAGTTTTTATTTAATCGAGTCGTTTTGATTATTTTATTATTATTTTATTTTATTTTTTAATTTTATTTGGAAATATGTTATTTTTCAATGTTGTGATGTTTTATCACGTTTTGAGAGCGTTTGGGAGATATTTGAGCTGAAAGGGTATTTTGGTCTTTTGCTTGGGTAAGTTTTATGTTTTTATATAAATAGAAATAAATAGAGAGAAAATGAGACAAAGAAGAAAAAGAGAAAGAGAAGAGAAAAAGAGAAAGAAGGAGAAGAAAGAAAGAGAGAAGAGGAGAAAGAGGAAAAATCGGGAAAACTCCGTTTAAAGCGCGAATAATCGGGTAAGGGTGAGAAGTTTCAATTATATACTGCTTGTATATGTATATGTGTGTTATTGTGTGAATATTTTCTTGTTTTTCCATAGTTTTCCAATTCTAGGTTGAAATGAGAAAAACGATTAGAAATCGATGTTTTTACGGACGAAAGTCGGAATAAATCGCGTAGTAGAGTCGTGTGATGTTGGGTCGTGATTTAGTGTGATCGTTTGATTGAATCGAGTTGAATTTGTAACTTTTGAGTTTTTGATATATATTGATGTTTTTGTACAAATTGATGTTGTGATCGAGTAAAAGTGTTTGGATATGTCTGGTAACATTGGTATAGGTTGATATTTAATCAGGTAAGGATAGGAATTAATCGGGAATGGTTATTTGTGTTTTTTCGAGTGGTTTTGAGCGAGTTTGGAGTTGGGATAAACTGATAAAATTATGTTTCAAAATATTTCAAAAAAGGAAAATGTCTTAGATGGCCTTTTAATGGTGGAAATATTGTAGTATGTTGAATTCTGAGATCACAGCTTTTTACGGAATCGAAATCGGAGATCCGGAAGGCATTTATCGATCGAAAATTGAATTTTTAGCAAAATCTGAGCATTCGTGCGCTAACCCCCAGAATCATGCGCTAACCTCCAGGATCATGCGCTGACCCGGGAAAAATTCCCAGGTTCATGCGCTGACCCCCAAGCTTCATGCGTCGGCGCATGATCACAGAATTTCCAAAATGTCCGATTTTGTTTTCTTCATAACTTTTGAACCGTAAGTCCGTTTTGACCCCCGTTTGAAGCGTTGGAAAGCTAATGAAAATTTCTTTCTATTAAAAATGGTTTGGAGGGTAAAATATGATTTAATTAATTCGTGTTTTTGGAAAAATAGTCGGGTTGTCGGGTTTTTATCGCGTACAATGTGTGCGATTGATGTGTTATCATGCTATTTGCTTTTGATATGTAACGTGTAGCTTGTGTCCCGTTATATGATGTGAATATACATGATGGAATGTTGTGATGATGGTTTGTGGCCTTATGGAAAATATGTGCATTGTTTTGGATTAGACTTCGATGCGTGATTAATGATGTTGTTGCATGGTAAAATACATTGTTTGATTGAATATCAATGTATGTTGTTATGATGTGTTGTGGGTAGCCTTTGTGGTGTGAATCCCTTATGGAAGTAATTGTGATTGTATGATTGTTGTGGTTTGTGGTTTGTGATGATATGCACTGTTTATATGCAATTCAATGTGTGTTATTTGGTGGCCTTATGGCAAGTATATGCATTGTTTGAATTGTTTTCAATGCATGAATATTGATGATGAGACAATTCATATTGTTGAATTGTGAATGTATGGAATTGATGAGTTGAAATATATGCATGATTATGGTTGCATATATGTGTGAAAATGCATTTGAATGTCATGAGTCATTGTATGCCAAGCATCATGATATGCATTGTTGTGACGTCCTAAGTGACAGATTGATTCCAGAGGGAATCTGCTGTAACATCGTGCGCCTTAAAAATAAGAGGACCTAAAGCGATTTGATATATCGTACGCCTTAAAAATAAGAGGACCTAAAGCGATGGTTATAGATTATCGTGTGCCCATGTGGGGTGTGAGCGATCGGATTGTGCGCCTTAAAAATAAGAGGACCTAAAGCGATCTGATTGGATCGTGTGCCTTAAAAATAAGAGGACCTAAAGCAATCCATAAACGCCGTGCGCCTTATACCAAGAGGACCTAAAGCGACAGGGAACATCGTAGGCCCGACGGGGTGTTACTTGAGTGATCCTCAGTAACGAGCGATGATTCCAGCAGAGTTCCTGAGTGAACTAGTGATGAGAAATATTGGAAGTCGGTACCACATGGCATTTGTATAGAGTCGTTGTGTCGGTCTCTGTGCATTTGCATAAATCATGGATGCATTATGTGTGGAACATCATGATTGGATTGATTATGTGTGAGAATTCTGAATGGATGCATTATGTGTGGAAAATCATGATTTGATTGTTTATGTGTAGAAATTGTGCATTGATTTGTGATGTGTTGAGATTGTGATAGCATTGGTAATTTGATGTGCATACGTGATAAATGCATTAGTTGTGGACAATATGTTTATACGTAGACATATGCTATGTGATATGTGATGTGTTTCTAAATGTTATGACTTGGTATGCCTTATGTGCAAATATGTGAGTATATTGGATACTTGATATATGCTATATTGTTGGATTAATAGATATATGTTACGTATATGTGGTATGTCATATGTATTAGTATGTGGTGTTTGTGGTGAGAATAGTTGTGCATGTGAATTGTTATGTATTTGCATATTATTATGCAATCTTGATTTTAGTTGTTATTTCTCACCCTTCTTCTGTTTTATAATGCTCTATGAGGCATTGCAGATTAGAGTTGCTGGAGGTCTTTTTGTGGAGATTAGCCCTCCGTTCCGTTGTCGGTCTTGGTGTCTGCTCTGATACGTAGCACGGGAGTCGGGGAACGATTATGATATATATGTATATAATTGTTGAGTATATTTTGTATTACTTTGGTATGTATATTTTGATGTTATAAAATAATTTATTTGGTAAAACAAGTCGGTTATGGATCTTTCCGCTTTATTCCATAATTGACCTTTCCTTTTATATGGAAAAAGTTTCCCCGTGAGGGTATTCAATTGTTTGTGTTATGTATCAAAATTTATGAGCAGGGATTGTATTTTCTTTCTTTAAATGTGGCATCCTGGTTTCGGTCGGAAAAATAAATTTTTAGTTACTCTAATTTATTTATGTATTATTTATTCGCGATGGGAATTGGGGTGTTACATTAGTGGTATCAGAGCAGGTCGGTCCGTCCGGCCAAGTTGTTGAGTCAGTTTGGTGTGACAGTTGAATGCTGTCGTTGTTGTTTGTTCCTTAGTACGTGATATGTGTGTGGAACACTGTCAGTGCTTTCTGGTTTTTCTAATCCTTTGTCTCCAGGATTGAGAATAAGATAAGTGGGGGAGAAGCTTGTACTTCTCCAGGTTGCTTCAGGTGTGGAGCGTTGGCTCAGTGTGTTGTGAATTACAAGATTGTAAGTGTTGTTTGGACAGTGTTGTTCCCGGTTCCGGAGGAAGGCAGAGGTAAGGTTTTTGTCAACTAAGGATTTGTGCCTTAGGTAGTTTTGTGCATGAGATGTAAGTAATGCTATTATAGTTTGGTAAAGATGGTTTATGCCCCATCATGATTGTCGACTGTCTATTGGAAAATTGAGGAACTGATCACCCTTAATCTCTTGTTAATATTAGACGAAATTATGTTGGATGGAATAGACGTGTCTTTCCGGCTTTGATAGTGTGTGAAATGAATTGTTTGGAATTAAGGAAATGGTTACAGATTATTTTGTTGAGTCGAAGAAGATTTTAATATCGGAAGATGAGATGGATTAGAGGTTTTTGGTATGATGGTCGAGTTGGGAAGTCATTGGGAGAGAATGACTGGGTATTGTTAATGGTTGTTCTCAGAGAGAAGAGTGTGAACTCAAATTGGACGAAGGTAAGGATTTGAGGTTTGGATCTGCGAAGTAAGTAGAAGAACTTTTAGGAAGTGAAACTCAGATTGAAAGAGCGGTTGGAAGATTTACTGGAAAAAGGGATTTGTGAGACCAAGTGTGTTGTCTTAGAGAGCTCCAGTATTGATAGTAATAAAAGGGAATGATGATTGAATGGAATAACAAGCATGATGTGTATGACGGTATTGAGACTATGGAAAGCAAAACTTAAAGTTCTGGAGAGGTTTGGAGTCTTTGGAATTGTAGAGCATCAATGGAAATTTTGAGAGAACCTTTGGGTATGGATGTAATATTTAAGAGTTCTTTTTGGTTGGTCGTTGCTACATGTTGGGATTTATGGAATTTGGATGGTTAAGAGAAGGACTTATGTATGGATTACTAACAGTGGAGTAAGGTAACGATTGAGAATAAGTGTCCACTTTCGGGAATAGATAACTGGAATTGGGCTGGTTGAGTTTGATTGAAATTACAATTGTTTGGAATGTTTGATAAGAATGGTGAATTGTGTGAGTTGAGGCTTTGATCGATTTAATGTGACTGGTTAAGGTTGTTATCCTCATAATAGGTTGTTATTTACTTGGTTAAGCTTGTATGTGAGTAACCAGTTACCCAGTGGGAAGTTTTGCAAAAGCTTTAAGAATTTATATCTTTTGGAATTTGGTTGGGCATTACAATGCACAGTGATGTTATTTGGTGTTAGTAATGCGTCGGTAATGTTTGTGGAGTAGAGGAATCATATCTTCCATATTTATTTGGATAAGTTCGTAATGGCTTTGATTGAGGATATTCAGATCTGTTGTAAACTCATAGGAAGAACAGGTAGGGTGTTTGGGATTTGAATTACAAGTGTTGAAAAGAGACGAAGTTTTATGCTAAGTTATTCAAGTGAGAATTTTGGTTGGAAAGGGTTAGTTTTCTTGGATATGTTATTTCAGATGAGAGTATTGTTATGGATCCATCGAAAGTAGATGTAGTTCTACAATGAGAGGCTCCGAAGTTGGTTAAAGAGATTAGAAACTTTTGGGCTCAGTTGATTGTTATTGCAGGTTATGGAAGACTTTGTTAAGTTCACACTTCTGGTATCTCAGTTGACTTGCAAAGGGGTAAGTCGTTTGTTTTGGATGTTCGTTGCGAGTGAGTTTTAGAGAGCGGAAGTAGAAGTTGTCTACGGTTTCAGTTTTGATTCTGTGTGACCCTAATAAACCGGTTGTGAGGTATGGGGATGCGTCTATGATGAGTTTAGTCTATGGTTATTGCAAGAGGGTAAAGTCGTAGCTTATGCTTTACGACAATTGAGGATTCATAAAAGAATCTATATTATTCTGAATTTGGAATTAGTTGCGGTTGTATTGTGTTGGACAATTTGGGGATATTATCTTTATGGTTCTAGGTTAGAAGTGTTTAGTATTCCCAAGAATATTGAGTACCTGGTTGGTTGGAAGGAATATAGTATGAGACAGCGAGGATGGTTAGAATCAATGACGAGTTATGAATTTGGCTTGGATTATCCTTCGGGAAAAGTTGATGTCGTGCGTGATAAGTTAAGTCAAAAGTTTTTATACATGTCAGTTTTGATGGTCAGGGAGTTAGAATTATTTGAGCAGTTCAGAGACTTGTGTCTGGTGTGTGAGATAACACAGCAGAGTGTGAAGTTGGATATATTAAAGGTGAACAATGATTTTTGGTGAATATGAGAAAGAGTTAGACTTTGGACGTGAAATTGGTAGTTTTGATGGTGACGAGTAATCAGAGTGTGCAACGGAAGCGTGAGGTTACATGATTCGTATATGCGTGTGGGACTTGTAAGAATTCTTAGGTTAAACATTGGGAACATGTAGGAATGATGAGACCATTGGACGTTACGGAGTGGAAGTGTTAGGTGAAAAGTTTAAATATTATTCATGGGCTACTATGTAGATGGATGTTTTGGTTATATGTTCGATTGAGGAATCGTAGCATTGTTGTACTGATGTTGGGTGACAAGGATGTTGGTATTGTGGTTGAGTGGAGGTTGTTTAATCGATGTTGTGTCGTGGAACTTGTGTTCTTGTTTGTGTTGTTGCCTTGTTTCCACCGTGTTGATTCGAGTGCGAGTTACTAATTCCGGTGTGTGTTCGTAACTTGTGTATTCTTTGAGTCGTGAGTTGGTCGTCAAGTGCATTGTATGGGCTTTGCATCTTGTCGTTGTAGTTGTCATCTGTGTCGTGTCGTTGTTGTGGTTGCTGTTAGCAAGGTGGTTTGTCAGTTTGTGTTATTCGTGGTGTGCTTTTGTTGGCCTGACAGTTCGTTGGTCGGATGCGAGAGTCATATCTGGAGTTGTTCGTATCGGTTATATTTTCGAGGACGAAAATTTCTAAGTGGGGGAGAGTTGTAATGCCCCAGTTTTGTCAGTTTTTATTTAATCGAGTCGTTTTGATTATTTTATTATTATTTTATTTTATTTTTGACTTTTATTTGGAAATATGTTATTTTTCAATGTTGTGATGTTTTATCATGTTTTGAGAGCGTTTGGGAGATATTTGAGCTGAAAGGGTATTTTGGTCTTTTGCTTGGGTAAGTTTTATGTTTTTATATAAGTAGAAAGAAATAGAGAGAAAATGAGAAAAAGAAGAAAAAGAGAAAGAGAAGAGAAAAAGAGAAAGAAGGAGAAGAAAGAAAGAGAGAAGAGGAGAAAGAGGAAAAATCGGAAAAACTCCGTTTAAAGCACGAATAATCGGGTAAGGGTGAGAAGTTTCAATTATATCTTGCTTGTATATGTATATGTGTGTGATTGTGTGAATGTTTTCTTGTTTTTCCATAGTTTTCCAATTCTAGGTTGAAATGAGAAAAACGATTAGAAATCGATGTTTTTACGGACGAAAGTCGGAATAAATCGCGTAGTAGAGTCGTGTGATGTTGGGTCGTGATTTAGTGTGATCGTTTGATTGAATCGAGTTGAATTTGTAACTTTTGAGTTTTTGATATATATTGATGTTTTTGTACAAATTGATGTTGTGATCGAGTAAAAGTGTTTGGATATGTCTGGTAACATTGGTATAGGTTGATATTTAATCAGGTAAGGATAGGAATTAATCGGGAATGGTTATTTGTGTGTTTTCGAGTGGTTTTGAGCGAGTTTGGAGTTGGGATAAACTGATAAAATTATGTTTCAAAATATTTCAAAAATGTAAAATGTGCTAGATGGCCTTTTAATGGTGGAAATATTGTAGTATGTTGAATTCTGAGATCACAGCTTTTTACGGAATCGAAATCGGAGGTCCGGAAGGCATTTAACGATCGAAAATTGAATTTTTAGCAAAATCTGCGCATTCGTGCGCTAACCCCCAGAATCATGCGCTAACCTCCAGGATCATGCGCTGACCCGGGCGAAATTCCCAGGTTCATGCGCTGACCTCCAAGCTTCATGCGTCGGCGCATGATCACAGAATTTCCAAAATGTCAGATTTTGTTTTCTTCATAACTTTTGAACCGTAAGTCCGTTTTGACCCCCGTTTGAAGCGTTGGAAAGCTAATGAAAAGTTATTTCTATTAAAAATGGTTTGGAGGGTAAAATATGATTTAATTAATTCGTGTTTTTGGAAAAATAATCGGGTTGTCGGGTTTTTATCGCGTACAATGTGTGCGATTGATGTGTTATCATGCTATATGCTTTTGATATGTAACGTGTAGCTTGTGTGCCGTTATATGATGTGAATATACATGATGGAATGTTGTGATGATGGTTTGTGGCCTTATGGAAAATATGTGCATTGTTTTGGATTAGACTTCGATGCGTGATTAATGATGTTGTTGCGTGGTAAAATACATTGTTTGATTGAATATCAATGTATGTTGTTATGATGTGTTGTGGGTAGCCTTTGTGGTGTGAATCCCTTATGGAAGTAATTGTGATTGTATGATTGTTGTGGTTTGTGGTTTGTGATGATATGCACTGTTTATATGCAATTCAATGTGTGTTATTTGGTGGCCTTATGGCAAGTATATGCATTGTTTGAATTGTTTTCAATGCATGAATATTGATGATGAGACAATTCATATTGTTGAATTGTGAATGTATGGAATTGATGAGTTGAAATATATGCATGATTATGGTTGCATATATGTGTGAAAATGCATTTGAATGTCATGAGTCATTGTATGCCAAGCATCATGACATGCATTGTTGTGACGTTCTAAGTGATGGATTGATTCCAGAGGGAATCTGCTATAACATCGTGCGCCTTAAAAATAAGAGGACCTAAATCGATTTGATATATCGTGCGTCTTAAAAATAAGAGGACCTAAAGCGAGGGTTATAGATGATCGTGTGCCCATGTGGGGTGTGAGCGATCGGATTGTGCGCCTTAAAAATAAGAGGACCTAAAGCGATCTGATTGGATCGTGTGCCTTAAAAATAAGAGGACCTAAAGCAATCCATAAACGTCGTGCGCCTTATACCAAGAGGACCTAAAGCGACGGGGAACATCGTAGGCCCGACGGGGTGTTACTTGAGTGATCCTCGGTAACGAGCGATGATTCCAGCAGAGTTCCTGAGTGAACTAGTGATGAGAAATATTGGAAGTCGGTACCGCATGGCATTTGCATAGAGTCGTTGTGTCGGTCTCTGTGCATTTGCATAAATCATGGATGCATTATGTGTGGAACATCATGATTGGATTGATTATGTGTGAGAATTATGAATGGATGCATTATGTGTGGAAAATCATGATTTGATTGATTATGTGTGGAAATTGTGCATTGATTTATGATGTGTTGAGATTGTGATAGCATTGGTAATTTGATGTGCATACATGATAAATGCATTGGTTGTGGACAATATGTTTATACGTAGACATATGCTATGTGATATGTGATGTGTTTCTAAATGTTATGACTTGGTATGCCTTATGTGCAAATATGTGAGTATATTGGATACTTGATATATGCTATATTGTTGGATTAATAGATATATGTTACATATATGTGGTATGTCATATGTATTAGTATGTGGTGTTTGTGGTGAGAATAGTTGTGCATGTGAATTGTTATGTATTTGTATATTATTATGCAATCTTGATTTTAGTTGTTATTTCTCACCCTTCTGCTGTTTTATAATGCTCTATGAGGCATTACAGATTAGAGTTGCTGGAGGTCTTTTTGTGGAGATTAGCCCTCCGTTCTGTTGTCGGTCTTGGTGTCTGCTCTGATACGTAGCACGGGAGTCGGGGAACGATTATGATATATATGTATATAATTGTTGAGTATATTTTGTATTGCTTTGGTATGTATATTTTGATGTTATAAAATAATTTATTTGGTAAAACAAGTCGGTTATGGATCTTTCCGCTTTATTCCATAATTGACATTTCCTTTTATATGGAAAAAGTTTCCCCGTTAGGGTATTCAATTGTTTGTGTTATGTATCAAAATTTATGAGCAGGGATTGTATTTTCTTTCTTTAAATGTGGCATCCTGGTTTCGGTCGGAAAAATAAATCTTTAGTTACTCTGATTTATTTATGTATTATTTATTCGCGATGGGAATTGGAGTGTTACAACTGTCAGGGCTTACGTGGCGTAAGGAAGGTCAGCACGTGGTCTCCGCCATGGGATAACGGTCCCTAGATCTCCGGAAGAAGGGCAGACGGGTTCTTTTAGAGGTGGGAGGTTACAAGATGATGTGTACTCGCGGGGAGGAGCACGTGGGGTTCGAGGAGAGACGTGTTCCCTAACACTCGAAACCTCTGCTCGACGATACATGGCCAACACGTGCCCGACGAGGTGGAGGTCTGAATGTGCCCGACACTGGATAAATGTGGGCCTTGTTGGGCCACCTCAGATCATGGGGTTGGATCTTCCCGACCAATGGGCAGGCGCCGACCCAGTCCAGAACAATAATATTGGTGAAAAATTAAATAACCAATCATACATTGGTATGGTATTTGAATCTATTGAAATGGTTAGAGATTTTTATACTTCATTTACTAAGAAAAGAGGTTTTGGAGTACGTGTTCATTCAACTAAATTAATTAGAGCAATTCTTGTGTGTTGCAATGAAGGGAAAACCTAAGTGAAAGAGTCTATGACGAAAGAAAATCAAGATTGGTCTAACTAAAAGAAAGTGTTCAACTATTCGAAGTGGCTGTCAAGCTTTACTTATTGTTTCAAAAGGCACAAGTGAGAGCAATTAGATTATTAAAATTTTCAATGATCAACATAATCACACCATGCTTACTCTTAAAAATTTAACTTATATAAGATGTCATAAAAAGATGAGTGATTCTGCAAAATGTCTTGTTGAAAAGTTTGACAAAGAAGGAATCTACTATCAAAATAAACATCTACTAAGATTATTTTATTATCCATGCTTAAATTAATTTCAAAAGATTTAACATGCCCTAAACTGCCATTTCGTCGTAATATGGTCATTTTCCTTTCCTAATATATTCATTAATTATAACCTATTTGATAGCCTATATGATTTTTATTAATGATTTGATTCATTTCTTATTTACTGTTTCTAATACATATATTATTCTATTCTATGACTCTGTATATTCCAATGAAATTTTTCTCTTTTCATGATCCATTAATATACCATATTTTCCACCTTCATTTGCCCACCGTTCATTCATAGTGAAAAAGTCACACAAATATATCTCTATATTCCATCTACTTTTCTTTCTCTCTCTCTCTCTCTCTCTCTCTCTCTCTCTCTCTCTCTCTCTCTCTCTCTCTCTTTCATATGATTCCCATTCTCTTAAATTTTCCACCACTGTCTTCTTCCCTTTTGCTTCATATCACCTTATAAAATTCATTTTCTCTTTCTTTCGCTCTATATTTTTCGATCCTCTTTCCATTATTTTCCTCCATGGACGTTTATTTGCAAATCTTAAAATAGAGAGAACAAATAATACCATATCCAATGCTAAAATTGTGAACAAGCTGTGAGAAGAGACATCACAGAAGATGAACCAAACACTATCAGGTGGAGAACAAACATTAGAGGTGATTCCTGAAAGTTAACATATTTATTTCCCTCAATTTTACTCTATTTATAGTTGGATAAATCTTCTCTCCCTATCTCTTTCATTCTCTTTCACATAATCAAACATAAAAAAAGAGTTTAGGGGAATAGATCTTGAATTTGTAGTTAATATTCATAGATCTATTCTTATCATTTGTGGTGTTATGGTTTTATTTTTGTTTTCTTCCCATTTGTGGTGTTTTTTTTAGGAATTTTGATTTCATAAGAAAGAAGCAAATAAAGAACAAATCTTTTCTAAAACGTGAAGGGTAAGATAGGATTCGAAGTCATGTTTTTTCTTTGATACAGTTGAAATTTGGAACTTATTTGTATTTATGTTTTAACAGGAACTACATATGAGGACCATATCTGCTAATGGGGAGAGAGAAAAATTGGGGGTAAGTTAATTGCAAAGGCTATGGGGAAAGTTAGCAAAGAAGGTGTAGTAACAATTGTTGTAAGTTTTCATGTGCTCATTCTGCAAACGTCAATAACATCATTTATTTGCGTCTTACATATTTTATTGATATGGGGATAAGATGTTATTCATGTAATGCTTATCTTAATATAATAATCATCTTAATCACTCTTTATTTTGCTATTTCTTCTCATCCCTATTACTCTTTTAAGGGGTTCATGTTTGATTATTTATGTCTTGCACTCTCACACTATGATCTAACTTTTGACCCATATCAGGATAGTAAAATATTGCACAACAAGTTGGAAGTTGTTGAAAGAATGAAGGTTGATTGGTGTTATATTTCTTTGTATCGCATAACAAACTATAATAAACAGAATTGTTTATGTTCTTAGGGTCTGTTTGGTTCAAATGAGGGGGAGGGGAGGAGAGAGATTTTAATGGAGGGAAGGGAAGGGGAAGAGCGGTGAGGAATTTTTTTAATCAGATAAGTGTTTGGTTCAAAAGAGGGGGGGGGGGGGGGGGGGGGGGGGGGAGAGGGGGGGGATTTTAATTAAAAATGTGTTTGGTTCAGGAGGGGAGGGAGGGATTTTATTAATAATTAACATTTTCATCCTTATGATCTTATATAGGTGATATGATATTCATATGAGAAAAAATCATGCATAATTTTTATGATAATAAATTTTTTAATATTGAGTGACTAAAAATGTATTTATTTACCACATAACGTTAAAAAATTGAGTACACTTGATTCAGATTATAACTCTCCATATGCTGATAACAACGTTTAAATCGTGTTGAATCATCTAACAAAACAAATACATAAAATAAATTATTATTAAATATTAATGGTTCAAAATGTTTAATAAAATGAATAAACAAAAAAAATGAATGGTATAAATTTGATATAAAAAAAATATGATATGATACATAACAAAATTAAAATAAAAAATGAATGTAACTAAACATAATATTTTTAATTTAAAAACAAAAAAAAAAGTGCAATGATTATGATTTTTATAAAGTACAAAAATTTTAAAATAATTTGAATGTAGATAACAATTATAATAAGATGGTGGAAGCAATCAAGAAAATCACACTGAAGAAAGTAGTAACACGAAAGAAAACGAATAATTTTAAAATACTAAAATTAAACTGAGAATATTTTAGTAAATATAATAATCTTTTAAATATCCAAACTCATTCCCTCCTCTCCCCTCCAAATCCCTCCAATTGAGAAGCAAAAAATGTATTTTGGAGGGATTTTGCTCCCCTCCCCTCCCCTTCCTTCCCCTCCCCTCTCCTATTAAAATTTAAACCAAACATATTTAATTAAAAATCTCTCCTCCCTTCCCCTCTCCTCCCCTCCATCTACCCCAAACCAAACACGCCCTTAGTAAATGCCTCAATTGAGCAGCATTAGTAGTATTTGTGAATAATACTTTCTAGCAAATTTTTATTTATTATATATATTGCACAACGACCATATGATTATCCAATTTTATCAAAAAAAAAACTTGGTAAATAAAGAGAGATTTATTATATAAAATTTTTTCTTTCTTAATGTAAAATAGACATATAAATGCTTCCTTTTAAAATATTTGAGAGTAATGTGTGTGGAGTGCAGTATAGAAAAATTCCATCACTTCGCGATCACATTTTGGTTAAGACTATAAATATAAGGGAGTTTCTTAATACACCACCCAAGTTTCTTAGGCACCACGTGAAATATCTTTTTTGCCCCTGATTCCGGATGTGCACATCCGGACGCACCAATTTTTTTAAAAACGTTGATGTGTTCGGATATGCATATCCGTAAAAATTTCGGATCTGCAGATCCGGAACAATTTCTTATTAATTAGCGCCAGACCTTCTTCCTCCCCCTCATTCTTCACATTTTCATTTTCCAAACACCAAACTCTCTCAAACTCTTAAATTCTCAATCCCACAAATCTCGACTTTTTTCACTCGAGTTCGGCGCAAAGCAACTTCTACAACGATCAAGACACTCCAAATCCTCTGTATCTCAATTTAATCGGTAAGTTTTCGAACTTTAGAGTTTCAGAGTTATTTTCAAGTAATCGATTTAGAGTAGATGTTTAGGTGTAGAAATTGTTAGGTAGTATGAATAACATAGGTTAGAGACAATGTAGGTATTGTTTGCTGCTTCAAACGGACGATCAGGGCATTGAAATGCCCTTTTCCATGGTACAGTAGCCATGGCTACTATCTTTGAGCTTGAAAATACATATCGGATGTGCAGATCCAGAAAGATTTTAACGTTAAATATTCTGAGTGCTTCCGGATGTGCACATCAAGAAACACCCAACGTTAAATATTCTGAGTGCTTTCGGATGTGCACATCCGGAAACACGCAACGTTAAATATTATGTGTACTTTCAGATGTGCAAATCCAGAAGACACTTGTTTTTTTTTTGTTTGCTTTTTAAAATTATTTTTAAAAAATTCTAATTTATTTATTATGCTTTTCAGATTACATGGCTGACAGAGATGATCGTATCATACATGGATGGACAGCTCAGCACGATCTGTCCGACGTGAGCGGATGCAGTCTACAGCCGAGGCTTCCGGTGCAGAAGGAGTTGGGGTAGCCCCTACAGCTGAGGGACATCCTACACCACAACCATCCACATCATAGGTTCAGGCCACTTCCATATCACAGGTTCAGGCCACTCCCCCATCAGCCGCCGATTCTACATCTCGGAGATGTCGGGTTTCTACTGCTAGTTCATCAGGGTCTCAGCCCGCACGCAGGCGTCGTCGGGAGACTCCAGCTCCATCAGCTGCTCCTATCTCATCCCCTGTTCCTGTTCCTGTTCCTGAGGGTGATCACCCAGCAAATGAGGGTTGTGACGCCGATGATGATTTTGATGAGCTGGACGATTACCCCGGGGGACCGTCTGATATGTCCCTACTCGTGGGGTACTCTGAGCATACTGCCATATATGTCTGGCTAGGAGAGGTAACCTTTCTCGATTTATTTATAGAATTGTTTTCGTTGAAAATATATTCATTTGTAACATTCTTTTATTTGGAAAATTTCAAGAGAAGGATTCACAGAAGTTCTATAACCATGGGGGCAAGCTTATGGACATGCTTCCGGCGCTGCCAGGGGATGAGTGGTTCACGTCTGCACTTGCTACCTCTGATCTTGGAGGCCTGTCTAGGATTGGGTATCCCCAGATCATGTACGGTATGCTGATGGCACTCGACGAGATCACGATCACACTCAACGACATCTCGTGCCTTTTACATCTACCGATCACGGGTACCCTTCTCCGTCACGGTATGATGTCGAAGGGGGATGTGATGGAGATGCTGATTGAGGAGCTTGGGGCTATCCCAGAGGAGGCACTTGCGGAGGTGACCCAGTTGAGAGGCGCACACGTCCGGTTCTCCTTTCTAACACGCAGATTTGGTGAGGAGCTTGAAGAGGCACGATGGGCAGCAGGGGATGCAGCTGAGGTGGAGATCCACAGGCAGCGTGCCCTGAGATGCTACTACCTATTTTTGCTCGGCACGCAGCTGTTTGTGGACACCAGCGCCTATTATGTTGATGTCGTTTACCTCAGGTACCTTTTGGATCCCACAGAGATCCATGGGTACAACTGGGGGGCGGCTACGCTGGCATACACCTGTGCTAGGCTCTCAAATGGTTGCCTCTGGGCAGCCAAGACTGTGGCAGGCAGCTGTACGCTATACGTGGTAACAATCTAATATTCTAAGTCATTTTTTCATTTCTTTTCTTTCTATATTCATTATAATGTTTGACACCGATGTTATGTTTTCCATTTCAGGCATGGATATTACAGCACTTTCCCAAGATTACTGGTTGGGGGAGTGTCGACGGGTACACTGAGGATATGCCACGTGCTGCTGCATTTCTCCTGCTGAGAGGGAACCAGGCGCCCGACCCCTACGGAGTGTATCTTGATCGGATGGCTACTGAGGACATTTTTTATCACCCCTATGCCGATCACCGTGTGGCACGTCCATTCGATGAGGTTTTACTGTTCTCAAGATGGTTGGCATGCAGTTCGACCATTACTGCTCGATACCTGCCAGAGCGCGTATTGCGCCAGTTCGGTTACACGCAGACGATCCCCAGGATGCCTCATGAGTCTGCCCCTCTAGGCTTGACCCGTGTGTAGATAGATGAGATATATGATGACTTCCAGTCCCACTTGGTACCAGAAGAGGCTCGGGCGACTAGAGCGCCGAGAGATTGGAGCGTTGCTGCCGGGTACATCATGTGGTTCTACACCGTCTCACACCCAACATGGTACCCACTGCTGAGGGATCGCCACCCAGACCTGCTCATCAGGAGATATTAGAGGAGCGACAGTCTCAGCTGGACCATACTCAGGATGTCTTACCTCGCTGTCGTGAGATAGAGTAGATAGCGTGGGCGGCCATTGTGGATGGTCACCTCCCTGAGGGCTCTGGTGTCAGACTTGCCGTGGATAGGATTATTGAGATTGCTCAGGGGACACTTCAGTACCGCAGACATCGATCCAGGACGGCGGGTCGAGGCAGAGGAGTAGGGGAGTCAGGAGAGATCCTTCGCCATACGCAGTAGTTTTTTTTTATGTATTCTATTTTTATTACATGTATGTACTGTATTTTGACATAGGTTTATTATGTATATATATCATTTTATTTTATATATGGATGTTGTCGAATGTATATTAAGTTGCGACGATATATTAACATATGCGACCAACCAACAAAACCGATTTTTAAAAAAAAAATTAAAGTTCTGCTTGATTTTTCCGGATGTGCATATCCGGAACACATCAACGTTTTTTAAAAAAATTGGTGCGTCCGGATCAGGGAGCAAAAACGGAAATTCACGTGGTGCCTAAGAAACATGGGTGGTGTATTAAGAAACTCCCTAAATATAAATGTGTTGGCCAATTTATTTTCTCATAAATGTAATAAGAATATGAATATCAAGTTTATCAAATATGTGTTATCTTTGTTTTTACATAAAAAACATTGATATGCATGTTTAAGAAAAAGTACTCCATCAAATCTCATTATTAGAATTTGTTTGATTCTTTTTTCTATTTACATAGATGTTTATTTTTATAAAAGAAAAAATATTGTGGGTCCAGCTAACGAATGCCCCAGGGTACTCTTTAAGGATTCTAAATAAAAAAACATTGCATTGAATACAAATCATTGTCGCTCCCGGGATTTTCATCCAGGTACAAACGCAAAAGTGGCGTGGAAGAAAGAAGGAGAGTCGCCAGCCAAGCATTTTATCCCAAAGAAATGGGAAGGGTAATGCTGCACAAACCCGAGAGAAAGGAAATAACGAGGTCTCGCGAACCAAAGAGAACGGGTAAGGGTGTCGGTTGCGTGAAGGAAAGGTTATCGCACCCCTTCACGTCCGTCGTACTCGACGGGATCCACACTTGAAGTACTGCTCAAAGGGTGATAAACGAAAAGAAACTGAGAGAGAGCGAGAAACAAATGTAGGGAAAATAAAAGAAGTGCTCGAATGGGCCCTACCCCACTGCCTACGTATCTCATCAGGAATATGAGAATCAGAGCGATGTAGTTCCCCTGACTAAGGGAAAACTGTTTGTGTTTTTTTAAGGAACGACTAATGTTCTAGCTCAGGTGTTGCAGGCTCGCTGAATCGAGTGCGTTACCGTATTGCAAGAGAACGAGGAGAAACACGTTCATACGTTGAGAGTGAGTGAGATGAGAAGAGAACTCCCGAAGGAAAGACGTTTTTGGTTTGTTTTAGAAGTTTTTTATTTGAAGTGTTTTGCATAGGAGAGTGTACCTAAGTCTTTTTCAATGGAATGTGCATCTCATGCATCATTCCAAAATGAAATGATGATGAAGTACACTAAGTATGAGGAAGATCCTCAAACTTACTTCCAAAGTTAAAGGCTTAAGTACACTAGCCTATTCCCTTTATTAAATGTTTTTGTTGTTTTTAAATGAAGAAGTGTTTTTGAGTTTGTTTATGAAATCACTTCATGTTAAAGACTTGTACATCATACTAGAGAACCTACAACACATTCCAAGATGGAATGTATGCAAGCCCCCCCATGGAATAAGGCTCATGGCACATGAAGATGTTTCAACCTTTATTAGGTGTTTTGAAGTTGTTTTTTGAGATGAGAGAGGAGAGACTAAAAAGAAACAAAGGTGAAAACTATGGGAGACTAAGACCCACCCTAATGTTATCATGCTTGGAGATCCTATGGTTAAGTGTGGTTTAGAAGCCTAAGTCTAAAATAAGAGAGAAGAAGAACAAGTTCTAACTTACTTCAAAGATTGAAGTTAAGTTAAGAACTCAAAGGGATGAAAGAAGTGAAGTGTCAAAGAAAGCATTGAATGCTTATCACAATCACAAGTTGAAAACTTAAAAAGATAAGAGAAGAGATTGTATGTGGGAGCACACCCACACACTTGACTTGCCATTAGCCCCTGAAAATGTTAGCAAAACAATTGAATATGAAAGCATAAATGAAAGAAAGAAGACAATTAGGCATCAAACAACATATAAAATAAAACTAGGGTTCAAACAAAGCCTAAGTCTAAAGGTAAAGGATCCTAAGTGTCCAAGGACTTCTAAAGTCAGTATCTATGTCTAATGATATTCTATTAGGGTTAGGGTACCTAATGGGATCAAACTATGTCAAGATAGATGCCAAAGATTCACACAAGTTCAAGTTATGAATTAAAGATGAAGTGTGAAAGTGTAAGGCATACAAATATGAATGAATGCATGAAGAAATGTCAAGATCAGAGTTGAATGGCATGTTATAATGCATATGGAAGTCAATGAATGATCATACAAAGCATGAGTGAAATGATTTAAGAAGATGAAGCAAGTAGAAGCAAACAATGTTCAAGTTCAAGTAAGAAAAGAAGAAACTTATAACACAAGTCAAAGTTGAAAAGAACATGAAAACAAATGCAAATGGATGCAATTAAGAATCATACCTCATATTTGAATGTCTTATAATGCCTATGAATGAGCATACAAGTTATGAGAATAGATGTTCAAGTAAGAGAAGTTAGATGAAGAAGAAGTGAGAAGAAAAGAAACAAGTTTCACTTAAAGAAAAGAAATAACTTGCAACCTAAGTCAAAGTTGAAAATCAAAGATAAATGAACATGGATTATAGGTCAGTACCAAATTATTTTTAAGATGCAGTTAGAATGCAAGGATTAAACATATAACATGCATATGCAAGCCACTTTGATGCAAGTTAAGAAAGGGATGCAAAGCTAGGTCAAACATATACAAGTATACAAGATGAATGACATTTGAATGTATGAGATGATTATGGGTCAGTAGCATACTCAATATTAAATGCAAATAAAATTCATGAATAGGCATTGATGATTCAAAAACAAGTCATGTTGAGTACAAGAAGAAAAGAGAAGCAAGTTTAGGTCAAACATTTCAAGTAAGGATGCATTTTGATCACATACACAACCCAAATGGAACCACATTGTAAATGACCTATAAATTCATATCAAGGGACTTATAATATTCTAATGAGGACCTATAATAATGCACACAATGGTTCTAATACAATGGCACAAGTGCCTCCTAATCAATTAGGGTTGAAAAGTTAAGAGAACATTCACAAATGTGACCTATAATAATCAAGCAATGAAAAAATAGAAATGAATTTTTAAAAATTATGAAATTAAATCACAAAGTACCTAAGTCATAACCTAAACATGTATCAAAAGTTCACACAAAGATTCAAAAATAAAATAGTTCAAATGAGGGTTCAAAGTCACATTGAAGCAAGGCAAAGGAATGCACAAAGATGATCATTAAAATGCATGATAAAATGACTTTAAAAATGTGAGAAAAATGTTTTTAGATGCTTTAAGACGTTGTTTAAACATGGCGAAAAGAATGAATGCAAAATGATTTTTGAACTATGCAAAATAAATTGATGAAGTTCATGTATTAAGAGAGAAGCACATTGAAAAAAGAAATAAAAGAAAATTCCCAAAATATGATCAAATATTCACAAAATCAGAAATAAAAAATATACAAAATTATTTAAATGTCTAAATATGCTTCATGAATTTTTATGGAAGTTTTAGATGCATTTTGGTATTTTTTAAAAGAATAAAATTTGAAACTAATGTGAAATGAAGAAAATATGAAGCAGGGGTGCAAACATAGTAAAAATATAGTTCAAAATGCACTATGGTCTCAAACAGAGTGGTGCGAATATCAATAAAAGCCTGGTTCGTAAAACATATGAGAAATGAAGTACATAGCATGGATGCGTTGAACATTGACTCAATATGGGACGCAAGATCAATCAGTCAATCGCATGATCAAACAAGCATGAGGAATGAACGGATCAGATGCATTAGACCATAATAACAAACATGAGGTGCGGGCACTCAACCACTCAAGTCAAATTCCATGGCATGTGACTAGAACATGCTTCATTAATGTGATGGCGTGATCAAAACCGTTCGCGAACTTAGATCTAACGGCTGGGACTTGTTCTTATCATATAAACCCTAAACGAAACCTCACCGGCCGGAGAATGACTTCCGGTCATCTCCTCTGGCCATCTCCGGCGACTGCAAGTGCTCACACATTTCCAGAAGTGCACAAAATGTATATCAAAATGAAGTTGAGCTCAAGCACAATATGAATCCAAGCTTAGAATTCACAAATCAAACACACAGCAAGAGATTCGAAGCAGAGAAGTTTGCCCTAAGTTTTCATCTAAGCTTCTAACAAGCTCTATCAACTAGCCAGATCAATCACAGCTTCTAGTAAGCTCTATAAACAACAATAACAAGCTAAAACACAAGAAAACGAAGCAAAAACAAATTGAAGAAGTTCAAACCTGGATTGAAGCTTCTTGATGATTGTTGAGAAAACCAGAGGTATGATCTTGATCCTGAGCTTTCAGAAAGCAAAATAAATGCTATTATACTTTAGATCTTGATGAAAACGAAATGAAACTCATATCTGAACTGAAACTGTACTTGAGGAATTGATCTTGTTCTTGCTTGTTCTTGATCAGAGAATCACAATGAGAAACATTTGATGAAGATGATGATGAAATGTGGAGCACTCGCATGAAAAGAGAGAGAGAAATCAGAGAGAGTTTTGAGAGTGTGGGGTTTGTGAAATGAAGAAAATGAATTGTTAGTTACAAAGTTAGTTAGGGAATGGCTTATATATGTGTGATTAACTTGTTAACTGTTGTAGTTAACAGTTAGAAGTTGAGTTAGGTTAACTGTGGTGGCTGAAGCAATGGAGAGGGTGGGGAAGCAAATTGAAATGAGAGGGAGAATATCTAGTGTGTTGTTGTTTATGTTATGGTGAGAACATGGTAATTATGATGGTGATGATGCAATTCTTGCTGCGGCATGTGAAACTTAGTGAACAAGTCTCTCACCTTTTTGAAATTTTTCTATTATGGTGCATGGTAGGTATGGCAGGCATGTATGTGTAAGATGGTGTGTGTTCAAATGAGGAAAATAGTGAATGGTGTATGCGCGTGGACTGACTGAACCAAAGCAAAAACAATACAAATACTTCCTAAGTTTGGTCATCAAAATGCAATGAAAACAATGAAGTTGGCAGATGAAAATCTCCAAGCATACTGCATGAAATGGAAAGGTTTTGGATATATTGAAAAGAGGATGCATCATAGAACAATGTTGATGTTTGAATCCAAGTGAAACAATACCTCTAAAGTAATGAAAAGTTGCTTAAAACACAAGGATGTAAGACTGCATCATATGCGTGCCAATCTGCCTGCAGACCTAATCATGGACCTAAGGATTTTTTCAGTGTGAAACCTTTCTCTTTGAACCCTTATATGACCTTCATAACTTGTTCAAATGAGAAAATGCCCAACATCAAAGTTAAAGAGGACATGGAGATGAACAACTTTTATGTTCAACAATTTTTCATTTGAAGCCTTCTTGATGGAGAAAATTAGCTTGACATTTGGCACACCAGGTGTTTGATGAAATGACTGCGTGCCAGCCCAGTCTTGCTTGGTCATGACTTAGTTTTTGCCTTGGTTTTACCAAACTTTGATTGATCATAACTCCTTCAATTTTAATCCAATGGAAGAGTTCTTGGTATAGATTTGAAGCTTGGAATGTGATCTTTAATTGGCTCAACTTAGGCCTGAAGTTTGAAGCTTTTATCTTGAAGAAAGAATGCCTTGAAGATAAGTGCAAAATGGTCCAAACTTTCCATTTTTAGAAACCCTAAGTTTCTATTTTGGGCAGTTTTGTGATTTCTTGATTTTTCCATGAACCTCTTGGATTTTCTTGATCAAATCTTTACCATTAGACGTATTTGACTTGAGGAACATGAATTTGACCTTAAAAAGTCAGGAGTTGACTTTTTTCCTTTGCACATTTAACTTTCTCCTGATTTCTTGATTCTCAAGCAACTGACCAATTGAAAACCTTCTGAAATGAACCAAAGGGAAATCTTCCATCCTTAGATATTTGACATCATGTAGAAAACATTGAGATCAAATTTGAACCAAAATGTCATCAGGAGACTGCTTGAATCACACGCCCTAATTTGGACTGCTTTTGCTAGGAGATGATGAACTGTCCAACTTCTTGGTGAATTCTCTTCTTCCAATGACTTGTGGGATCAAATGGGATGTCATATGATATAAGAGACCCTTGAGGCTTGTTGGGAGACCCTTGGCTCTAGCTCTCTTGCTTTGGATGATCAATACTCTGAAATCAACTGATCACATGCCCTATGCTGAACCAATGATGAATGTTTTATTGCATGACTTAAATGTAATGCAATGCAATGAAAGTATATGCTAAATGACATGAAAGATGAGAGGGCAAATTTTGGGGTATTACAATCATTTATAAAAAAAAAAATATACCATTTATTCTTTAAAATAGTCAATTGTTTTAATTTCTGATGTATGTAATACAAATATTTTCAAACAAAACACTCCCTTTTAAACTCTTAATGAGTGCCCCAAAGACTCCTATTTATATTCAACGTTTTTACTTGTATGGTAATTAAGTAAAGTGACAATAATTACTAGCTATTAATATCGATATTGTGAATTAAAATGTGACAATAATAATAATACATTATTAATATCAATATTGTGAGTAAAAGACAATCATGGTTAATAATAAATATTTATTACTGTTGTGTCTTATTATTTAATAATAATAATAATAATAATAATAATAATAATAATAATAATAATAATTTATTAGTATAATTATTAATATTTAACTAATGAATTTTTTTAATTAAAAATTCTGCATATTTTTTTATTAGATAAAAAAATATATTAACATTATCATTAAAATTTGATTAAAATAAAATAAATTTTAAGTATTTATGAGTTTTTTTGGGTAGCCATATGTTTAGCATTACTCTAATTGTAAACTATTAGATGGTTGATTAATAATAGAAATGTAGATTTAGTACATAAATATAATAATAAAATCTTTCAACTCACAAGATACTATAAGTACAATACCAAATTTATTTTAATTAACTATTACTTTTACTTGAGAAACAAATTCTTATTTACAAATATCAATATTTTTTCTTTCTCCATCTAACAAGTATTTTATTTTTTTATTTATTTTTATAGTTATTTAATAAATAGAATTTATATGACAATTATTCATTTTACAATTTTCAAAAACACTATAATAAATTGTTTCGGGAAACAAAAATAAAGATCAACTTCTTAATATAAATAAAATTTAGTGGATTATGTTTTTATTGATATGCAATGATTAAGAAAAAGTATTTGATAGGATGAAAATTAGAATTCTAACAAGACTAGAGAAAGCTATAAATTTTAAATAAAATAAAAGACAAATAAAATTAAGAGAGAGATAAAAATAAAGACTTTCATTGATTTCATTGATGTCAATACAAATAAAATACTACACTTTAAATACTATTCTAATCACAAAGACCAAAGAAACTTCTAAAATATAATAATAACTAATATATTAAAATAGTAATTAAAATATCTAATCAATTAAATATAAATTACTCTCTATCTGTACACCCACAGATCCTTATTATTAAAATATGTTTGTTTTTTCTTTCTATTTACATAAATGTTTATTTTCATAAAAAAAATATTTATATTCAATAATTTTACACACACGTATATAGAATTTATATGATAATTATTCAATTTTACAATTTTCAAAAACACTATAATAAATTATTCCGGGCAACAAAAATAATGATCAACTTCTTAATATAAATAAAATTTAGTAAATACAATTTATGTGATAATTATTCATTTTAAAATTTTCAAAAACACTATAATAAATTGTTTCGGACAGCAAAAATAAAGAACAACTTCTTAAAATAAATAAAATTTAGTGGATTATGTTTTTATTGATATGCATTGTTTAAAAAAAGTGCACCCACGGATCCTTATTATTAAAATCTGTTTGTTTTTTTTTTCTATTTACATAAATGTTTATTTTCATAAAAAAATTATTTATATTCAAAATTTTTACACAGACACACAAATCTATATATATATATATATATATATATATATATATATATATGTGAATTTTTTTTTAAATAACCTAGTAATTCAAATAAAATACCTAAATAACTGAGTTTTCAAATAAATTTCCAAAGTAACATAGTTTTCACATGCATGCGCCACATGATATGGCGACATCATTCAAATTCAAAAAGCATTGAACTGATGCGATATACCATATGGCAACATCATTAAAGTTGCCCTAATATTTCCAGAGGAGGCGACATCAGTTCAAACCCTTTTTTTATTAATTATTATTTTAATTAGGAAATTAGCAAAAATTAAAATAATAATTCATAGAAAAATTAAAAAACAATATTTGCATTATAAAAAGGCGTACAACTGATGGAAAAAATTCAATGACCGGCCCTATCAAAACGTCCACCGGTTCCACATGCCGGTACATTTGCGCGGCGTCGAGGTCTACCACGATCTTGTTGAGGTGTTTGTGGCCTTTGCGTGTTGACCTGTGGAAGAGGTATTTGTTGAGATGGTCCCCGGCGTATCAGACAAATTTTGAAGTATCTGTCCCCAACAGCCGGGGGGTTGCTGCCAACGGCGCTTCCGTAATTCAGTTCCATGCCCATGTTTTCGTAGTTGGGACGGGGGGGTTGGGTTAGGTGTGAACGGTATGGTTGACCGAATTGGTATATTGAATCATTTTGGAAACGATTCATTGGTTGTTGTGGGGTTTGGTAGTCAAATAGTGGGTGGGTATTTTGGTGGTAGGACGATTGTGTGTTCATTTTTTAGGGACAATGGTGGGCTGGGGTGGGGTCGAAAGAGTTATCAGGGCTATAGACAGTTGTGGTGTCGGTGTCGGGAGGCTGGCAATAGGGGTAAGGCTCTTGTTGTTGTGATTGGGTTGGTGGCATGAATGGGTTGCGGTTCTAGAAGATTGATTGGGTGGGTATACTTGGTTGCTGGGTATAACACGGTGTTTGATGTTGGGCATGTGTTTGTTGCTGTGTGTGTGAGGAAGAAACATGTTGGCGCGGATCAATCAAAATATGTCGGCTCAGACACAAATTGTTGTGTTGTTGTAACCGACCTAAACCAAATCATATATTGATGACTTGGTCTAGCCTCTTCCACATAAGGGTCGGCTAAGATGTGTCGATGTCGATTCTACCAATGTAGACATATCTCTTTTGCAAATTCTTTCCAATGATCTACACCCTATTGTGCATCCACCCTAAGTTGATGTCAGTCTCCCAAAGACGTCGAAGCGACTGAAATATTCTGATGCATGCCAAACTGCAGTTTCACCCGATCACTTTGGTGCATCTCCACTGTAGTGAACCAGATGATCGGTGCTTTAGTTGTCCACACTGCAGCATCATCAGTGTTGGGTTGATGGTCGAGACCCTCATACGGCCTCAATGTGTTCTAAAAGGTTGCGGTAGACGATTATTGAGTTCCTGGGACATCTTTAGTAATTCATTCCCGGAACTGACCACCTTAAAAAAAGTTAGACAAATAAATTAGTTACAAAGAAACATTTCATCATAGTATACATGTTTGATTTTTAAAAATAAACTTACTTGTTCACGAAGGGGAATGTGACTGGAATCTGATTGATAGGAACTAGTGTCTGCATTCTAAACCAAACCCACGCTTGAAGTAGATAGGCGCAACCATAAAAAGTACAAGTTTTTTTTTTGAATTTTTACACAGTGAACTATATAGATGGACCAGAACAGCTGAACCCCTACTATAGGTGCACACTTTATTAATGTTGTGTAACAATGATAAATACATAATATTTACAGTATTTTAGGTACTTTTTGGAAATAAAAAATGTCCAAATAAGATCATAATGTAGCATCGAGTTTTAACTATCTTGTCATACTCGGTGTATTCCTCGTCTAATATGATAGTTTTATAATGGTCTCTTAGGTATTTTAAATTAATACCTTGGTTCCCTTGGCCGACCATCACGTTGTGGCTGAGGTGTTTCGACACAAAGAGGGGCGCCCAACAAATCTTCGCAAAGTTGGTTATTAACACCAACTTTGCCGTTGACAACTTTACCATCAATGCGTAGGCCAAGTAACATATAGGCATCTTGTAGTGTGACAGTGCATTCACCGAAAGGAAGGTGAAATATGCGGGCCTCTGGACTCCAACGTTCTAGCAAAGTTAGAATAAATTTGGGGTCTAGTGAGTACGATTTGATTTTTATCAAATCATCAAAGCCACATGAATTTAGGTATCCTTCTATGAATGGGTCGTGTGGTATATAGTCATGCCCACGACAATGAAACCTTGATACATCCTGACAAAGAATATAAATAACCTTAATTTTAAAGAAAAATACAACTAAGTAAGGGAAGACAAAACAAATTAAAGCAAAACACTTACAAACTCTGCAATGTTCTTAATTGTTCCTTTGTGATCGTTGCCCATCATGAGTAGATACATTTTTTAGCAATTGTTATAAAGGTAGTTTGTGATAAAGTTATTTGCTTGCTTTCTGAAAGGTTGTAATGGATGAGAAGAGTTTGTAATGGATGAGAAGAGTTTATAATGTGATAAGAAGAGTTTGTAATGTGATGAACATTTATTTATAATGGTGAAATGCGATGAGAGGAGTCACATGAAAATGCATGGTGAAATGTGATGAACTTTGTGTAAGGAATCGTGTAAGTGTTCTCTTACAAGATTCTTGGTCATTGTCATGCAGAGAATCTTGCAGGCATTGCATGTGAAACCATTTAATGTCTTGTAAGTGTAGTTGGTAATACTTTAGTGTAGTCTTAGAAGTGTAGTCTTGCAAGACTATTAGTGTAGGCATGTGAATAAATATTTCGCATAAAACATACAAGAGGAAGTGTAGTCATGCAGAGAATCTTACATGCATTGCACGTGAAGCCATTAATTCATGGAGTGTAGTCTTGTCATGCAGAGAATCACATGATATATGCAAGACAATGGTTTTGTTTTTTACTACTTTAAGACTTTAATGTCTTGTAAGTGTAGTTGGTAAGACATCTAAGAAGTGAATAAATATTTCGTATAGTGTGCTAAAGAAATAGTTTGTAGGCATGATAGTTTGTAGGCATTATTACAAGTGTGATTGCATGTGATAATGAACAGTGTGCTAGAGAAGCTAAACTTCGTGTACACCATGTGATAGAAGGTAGGCATGCAAGACATCTAAGAAGTGTGATAAAGAATAATGTATTTTTTATACCCCTTGTGAGATTCTTGTAGGCATGCAAGGTTTTTCTCTACTACATTTCGTATAAAGCATACAAGACATGTGATATTATTTAATAATAATAATAATAATAATAATAATAATAAGTATTTACAATAAGTATTCATAATAGTAGTAAAGTATTTATAGTAACTTGTAAAGCATTAAATCATGGAAGTGTAGTCTTGTCATGCAGAGAATCACATGAGGCATGCAAGATAATGGTTTTGTTTTTTACTACTTTAAGACTTTAATGTCTTGTAAGTGTAGTTGGTAAGACTTTAGTGTAGTCTTAGAAGTGTAGTCTTGCAAGACTATTAGTGTAGGCATGTGAGAATCTTGTAGGCATGCAAGACTATATAGTAGTTTTTAGGCATGATAAGAAGTGTGCATAAATTACAAGACATGTGAATAAATATTTCGTATAAAGATAAATATTTCGTATAAAGCATGATGAGAAAAAGTTTATAGTAATAATAATAATAATAATAATAATAATAATAATCGTAATAATAGTAATAATAATAATAATAATAATAATAATAATAATAATAATAATAATAATAATAATAATAATAATAATAATAATAATAATAATAAGTATTACTTTAAGACTTTAGTGTCTTGTTTTTTATCACTTTAAGACTTTATGTGTTTTGGAAGATATAAACGAGACAAGACAATTGCATGGAATGTGATAAGAAGATATAAATGAGACAAGACAATTGCATGAAATGTGATAAGAAGATATACAAAAAATAAATGAGACAAGACAATTGCATGGAAGAAGAAGTACAATGATAATTGAGACAAAACAATAATATATTCCAACTATATGCCTATTAATACACTAGAGATATACATTTTATTATCATATCATTTAGTAACATATTCTTCCAAACACTAAAAATTGTAAAACAATTCTTCCTAACACGAGTTTAGTAACGTATTTGTTATGGCTCAAACACCACAATACATGATCAGTGCACATCTCAATGGTGAGATATTTGAATGTACCATAACCGGTTTCAATTTTCGAAATACGGAAGTTACTAGGTTTATAATTGACAGACGATAAATTTTTTTACATTTGAAAGCCATATTAGAAAAGAATTTACAATGTGGTTCAGTTGGCCAAATCATCTACAAGAATCCTGTGTTTTTTGGCGGGCACAAACAATGCAAATTTTTTCAGTTAAAGATTTGAGACGATAAAGATGTGCGTAATATGTTTCTCAGTCATGAGTATTATGGTTTCAATGATATTGAGCTATATATTACGTTACAACAACAACAAGTGTCTCAACAACTTGATTCTTCTCAAGTTTTTTACGAATCTGACGACGAACAAGCTGAAATCGATGTCGTTGACGAAGAAGAAGAAGTTGAGGTCATTCTTGATGAAATGGTAAACAACGAGGAAGACATATTACCAGCCAGTCATGTTTATTGCCCACCTCAACACATGACAAGTCTCAACTTAGGTGAAGACGAACCATCAACAGATATTTTTTACAATCCATACATGCAAACAGAAGGAGTATTAAAAGAGGGAGACAGTTTTCGTACAAAAGAAGAATGTGTTTGAGCTATAAAACAATATCACATGGACTTATCAGCAGATTATAGAGTCGATCGAATGAATCTGACTCTGTATAAGATCTAATGTCGTAACGAGGTGTTCCCGTTTCGATTAACATCATCTTTCTGGAAGAGAAGTGATTAATGGAAGATAGGGTCAATGGGTCCAGAGCACACTTGTATAATCACGAATCC
This sequence comes from Lathyrus tuberosus, assembly GCA_022829125.1. NCBI lineage: Eukaryota > Viridiplantae > Streptophyta > Magnoliopsida > Fabales > Fabaceae > Lathyrus > Lathyrus tuberosus. The sequence goes on along the minus strand of JALAZF010000089.1, from coordinate 2,490 downwards.
AATGCAGGATCATCGCAAGCTCAGCTCTCAGTTGATATGCAATGAAATTCTGTCAGCCATTAGCCACAACCCTTCTTTGAAGGTGAGTACCATAATCTCGCATATCGTTCAAAGATACAACTATACTCCTTTGTACAGGAAAATATGGATAGCTAGGACTAAGGCAGTTGAAAAGGTGTTCGGAAATTGGGAGGAGACTTACAAAGAAGTTTCAAAATACTTGGTGGCACTTAAACAATATGCTCCAGGGACTGTTACCATCTTGGAGACATTGCCGGCGTATATGCCTGATGGCACTTGTGTCAGTGGAAATGGCATTTTCCACAGACTCTTCTGGGCGTTTGAACCATGTATTAAAGGCTTTAAGTAATGTAAACTTATCATTCAAATTGATGGAACATGGTTATACGGGAAATATAAGGGCACGCTAGTCATGGTTGTGGCATAGGATGGCGACAACAACATTTTTCCAATCGTCTTCGCTCTAGTTGAAGGGAAGACAGCTGGAGGTTGGAGTTTTTTCCTAAAAAAATCTTCGACTATATGTGTCTCCCCAAACTAACTTATGTTCGATCTCTGATAGACACCCATCAATCGAGAGTGCATACAAGAATCTTAATAACGGTTGGCAGAATCCTCCCTCAACCCATGTGTATTGCATAAGACACATCGCTCAAAATTTCATGCGGAAAATCAAGGACAAAACGCTAAGGAAGAAGGTTATGAACGCAGGGTATGCACTAACAGAGCCTACTTTTAAACACTACTGTGACGAGATCAGACCGACAAATGCAGATGCATTAAGATGGATTGATAATATTCAACTGAAGGAATGGACAAGGGCATACGACAATAGCCAGCGATAGGGCCACATGATAATAAACCTCGTTGAATCAATGAACTCTGTATTCAAGGGCATCCAAAACCTACCGATAACCGCTTTGGTAAGGTCAACATATTTTAGGCTCGAAGCACTTTTTGATACCAGACGTACAAAGTGGGGTTCTATCTTACAATCTGGGCAGCTGTTCAATAATAGTTCAATGAAATTCATAAAGGACGAAGCTGCCAAAGCCAACACACATGTGGTCACAGTCTTTGACCGTAATAAAGGTTGGTTCAGTATTGCAAAGTCTATTGATCACAATGAAGGAAGGCCTAGGGGATGCTACCGAGTGGAACTGGATATGGGTTAGTGTGACTGTGGAAAGTTTCAGGCATTTCATATGCCTTGCTCCCATGTTATAGCAGCATGTTCGAAGACTCTCCAGGATCCAACCAACTATCTTTCTGTTGTTCACCAAGTCATTAGTCTATGGAATGTCTACAACACTAGCTTTCAGGTGGTAGCAAAGGAGGACTATTGGCCTCCATACGAAGGTGAAATTGTCTGGCATAATGATGCGGTGCGAAGAAAGAAAAAAGGTCGCCCTAATAGCACGCGTATTTGAACGGAGATGGATACAACAAACAAAATGGTCAAAGTATGTAGTTCGTGCCGTCAGCCGGGACATAATCGTACAAAATGTCCCAATGTAGGATCAAGCACAAGATCATAGTTTCAAATGTAACCTTGTCTCTTGATATCAACAACAAATTTCATTTAATTGAAAACATACCTAAGAGATTACAATTAACAATGACATAACTAAAACATACATAACTTAATATCTCAACAACAACAATTAACAACGACATAACCTAATACCAAATCAGAAAATAACAACAACATACCCAAATAAAACAACTCAATGCATCAACTTATCTAGGATATTACAACCATCAAGATAATTTTCTTTGGTGTTAACATCATCATAAAGACACCAGCATCATTTTCCATTTTTCTCCAAGCACGAGTAAATCCATTTGGGCTTGACTCCTCAACTAGCCTCTCAATTTTCCTGATCTTTTCACCCGCAGTAATTTCTCCTTCTAGCCAGCGATTCAATTCCCTATGCAAATGCTCCAAGGTCTGCGTGTTCTAGAGTAGGACCTTCATCGGAGGCTTTGTTGCTGAAAAATAAACTAGGACATTTCTTTTCATAAGTGGAATTGTTGGAAGCGGTTCCTCCTCCGATGATGATGATGATGATGATGATGAAAGCCGATTTAAGAACTAAGACATACTTGTTGTGGAGAGTTGAGCCTATTGGTGAAAATTGTTGTAGAGTAACAAATGAGAGTGCAGTCTTATTTATAGAAAAATGGAATAGTGTATCTACCATTTAAAAAAACCGTTTTAATTAAAAATTAAAAAAACATCAAATATGGCTTTTAAAAAAAATGGAATGAACTGAGGCGTCATATCATATGGCGCCTCCTCTAGAACTAGGGGATGCCACTTTAATGATGTCTCCATATGGTATGGTGCATCAGTTCAATGCTTTTTGAATCTGAATGTTGTCGCCATATCATATGGCGCATGCATGTGAAAACTATGTCACTTTGGGAATTTATTTGAAAACTCAGTTATTTAAGTATTTTATTTGA